>OY992781.1:19275571-20525571 GCA_963921375.1 Tiliacea citrago
TACATAACGGACACCTATGGTCCTAAGGGATCCCTTAATTATAGGGGCCCGATACTTGGCATCTTAGCGCTAAGTGACAGTTGATTTGTTGTTGAATGAGAGTATTTGAGACGAAATGGAAGATTTTATTGACAGTTTTATAAGCTATCGAAACTGTGGACTTAGATACGAATCAAAATTTATTCAGACGGCCACATAATTATCGCGAAAGACCGGATTTTTTCACGAAATATGACAATGAGGACTTCTTCAAAAGATTTAGGTTAGATATATGTTATTTTTGTTAGAAAAAAATAGAACACTATTTAGAATATACAGATGTGCAGGTATGATTTTTTTAACTACCTAAAAACTACTTAGGTACTTAAAAAGTATTTACTTGTTTATTTCTATTTGTTTTTCAAATTTTGTGTTTTAAATACAGGTAGGTACCTACCTACTTACCTAATACAGTGGTTATTATTAAAATTACGACTCGCAATACCAAATTTTCATGTTTTTAATATTTTCAGGAATAAGTCAGTACCTACAATTAATCCAGTTGTTCATGAAATCATGTTTATTTTATGTTTTCTTTGTATTTTGTCGCACTATTTTACATTAATCTACGTGATTTATCGATGGAATACAAAATCAGTAATTTAATCGATACAGTACAATTTTCGGACTCCCTGATTTAAAAAAAACTGTCACTTAGGTAAGTGGCTTACGTAGGACCCCTTTAATCTGGTGAAAACAAACTTAGGTAAGGGACTGATTTAAGGAGTCTCTTAGGTTAAGAGACCCTTAGTAAGGAGGGGGTTGAGGGAACGATGGTGAAAACGGCCATAAGTCTGCTATTTTTATAAATTCAGTCATTCCAACACGATCCAAGTCGATCATTGGTCGGTCAATGTTCTCGTAATATAATTGTGTTATTATAATGGCATTGTCGTATTGCCATTATTATAAAACCCATGAGTAGAAATGTCATTCATTTGTCATTATGTACGAGATTACCAATATGTGCAAATTCTTTCAATGTAGTGTCAGTGGCCGACCATCGGAAAGTCATAATGACGCCATTATAATAGTAGATTACCAAACTTGTCAAAATCAACAATTATGAAATCAATGATCGACCACTTTGACACTATTGTAATAGCAGACTTGAGGCCCTGTTACAACGTCAAAAGCTTTAGGGGAGTTTGGGATAGTGCCTCTCACTACGTAAATATCTTGAAACTCGATGACCGCTAACTATATTCATATAGACCTCCAAGAGATAACCACCTTCGGCATCATAATAATCTAGGGCCAATCGACCACTTCTGTAATACCAGCGACCTCGTCCGTTGTCGTCGAACTCGGCTAGTCTTTCGCCGGTGTCGTAAGTCATCAGCCGTTTGTTCTTGTTGTGTTCGAACCAGTCAAACTCGGGGTGTGACGGACGCATTCGATAAACATTCATCTAAAAACAAAAAAGTGCCTAAATACACATAAGCTTTGAACAGTAGAACAGTTATTTACATCCAACAAGGTAGAGATACCTATATCTTTTCGTCGATTTGCTGACCATTTTAAATTTTTAGGGTTCCGTATCTCAAAACGAAAAACGGAACCCTTCGCCACTCGTGTGTCTGTCTGTCCGTCTATTACAGCCAATTTACTCCGAATCTACTGGACCGATTCAATTGAAACTTGGTACAAATATGAATTTCTGTGACCCAAACACGGCCTTGTAACGTAAATAAATTAATTTTGAATATGGGATCACTTTTAAGGGGGGTCACCACGTGAAATATCAAATGAAAGGGTTTGATTTTTTTATTTTTATTATTGCTTTTAAAGTTATTTAAAGAAAATCTAAGAATATTGACCATTCCCCTTATCTCCGAAACTACTGAGCCTAAAATAAAAGTAAAATACAGAAAATATTTCTTTACATACCTATAGATAACCGGAAAACCTATAAGAAGTATATGGTCTTAAAATAACATGGTAAACCACTCAATATTGTGCGTACAAACTTACATTTGCAGTTGGAATGTATCAAGGAACATGTCTTTCAACTACAATGTTAAGTTTGTTCTTGGGATAACTTCATCCCAACTACGGAATCCTTCTTTGTGCGTGGCCACGCACTTGGCCGGGTTTTTCAAGTGTTTGGTACTTATTGACAAGCCTACGCTGTGCTGCCATACATAAAACATATTGTACAAGCCAATCACTTTAAAAATAATATATATAAGTGGAGTTTCTTGCCGGCTCTTCTCCATAGGAAGCGACGAACTGGAACAGTGATTCTTGAATATTTTACTGTGGTGCGGCCAGGAGTCGTTATTGCCAGCGTGTAGTCCTCTTTAGCGAAAGTGGACTGTTGTCGACCATACTGATTATGCAGGTACAAGTTCCTAACCATGTACCTCTTTTGGCAAGATAAGAGAGGGTTTTGAAAACTTCGAAATATTATGCATTTACCTTCCGCACTACTTTTTCTGTAGGTAGCATCGTCCAACCCTTTTCGATAAAGGTGCGATCAGATAAAGCGTAGCGTAAAATACCTTTACCAGGTTCCAGATCAATCTGAAATTGTAAAACATTTGAGTATACCCCGTAAACTATCCTACCGTTTACAAAAACATTTTTTATAATTAATTAAAAAGAAAAGAGATTGTAAAAATAAAGAAGGTTGAAAGGAAGAAAAGTATAACAGGAAGTTCTCAGATAACTTCAGGACCAATGTTAAGCTGTCCTGAAAACAGGTGAGATTGGCTCGTGGAGTGACAGGAACATAGAGTATGAATTTTATAAAAGCAGAAGATGGATGTTTACTATGCGAAGAATGTAAGATCTTGGATCGCTGGAAGGGATACTTTGAAAGTTTATTTAGTTGTCAGGATAGTGTGCAAGGAGTCTGTTATTGGGCAGAAGCCAGTTTTAAAGACCAAAGCTCAGATGCAGATGAAGAATAGAAATAGATGAGATTGTAAGAGCGTTGAAAGGAATGAAAATTAAGAAAGCTGCAGGGTATAACAGAGTGTCTGCTGAAATGCTGAAGGGCGGTGTCAGGGTGGTAGCAAGCTTGTTGCGCCGGATCTTTAATATGTGTTGGAGATATGGCCGTGTGCCGGATGACTGGTGCAAGGCTGTAATTGTACCACTATAATTATAAAGGAAAAGGCTCTCAGCAGGAGTATAAAAATTACCGCGGCATTAGTCTTTTGAGTGTTGTCGGCAAACTGTATGCGAAGGTTTAATAAATAGAGTGATAAGAGTGACAGATGACAAAATATGGGGTGTGCAGGATTTAGTGAGGGAATGGGCTGTATGGATTAAATCTTCTCCTTAAGGTGCATAGCCGACAAACATCTGGGAAAGCACAAAAGTCTATTGTGCTTTCGTTGACTTGGAGAAGGCCTATGACAGTCTTTGGAGGGAAGCACTGCGATCAATACTGTCTGTGTATGATGTGGATTTGCGCTTTTTACGGGCACTGAAATCTTTATACAAGGATTCCAGTGCTTGTGTTAGGATAAATGGGGCATACACAGACTGGTTCTACATCTCAAGGGGTTTTAAATAGGGTTGTGTAGCGTGGCTGTTTAACTTGTACATGGATAGTTGTCTTTTAGATTTGAAAGACTCTGTCAAATGACTTCTCTAAGTTGATGATCATGTTCTACTTGCATCGTCAGCAGTACAGCTGCAAAACATGGTGACTGTGATCGATAAATCATATAAGATGAAAGGGATGAATATAAATGTGAATAAGACGAAGGTAATGGTATTTGAAAGAGAAGAGGATATATCATCGGTGTGTGATGTGTAAATAAATGGGGTATATAAACATAACTAATCCCGAAAACTCCAGAGTCGCCTTATGTCGCAATTTCACGAAATACCTGCCATATGTCAGCAAAGACGAAATCGAGGCGGCTATAAAAGAACTTAAAACATATTTCAAGCCGAAAAGTTGGTGAGGAAAATATTAAAACTTTAAATCTGGGAGGTAACTTTGTCCTGTTCTCCGGGAGAACTCCGGAAGCGTGGCGAAGGAGCGTGGACGTTTTTTTTTTTCCTGTAAAAAGAGTGACAAGACCATTAAGAACGATAGACCCATTTCGATCTTTAGTCACCGTATCCTCTTTAGTGGTTTGTTGTTGTTGGTGGTTTACCCAACCATTTTGCAAACAAGAAAGAAATTTAAAAAATATATCTTTTATGCAACAGGGTCTTAAAAATTCGAATGGAGTATACTAGGGCATATGAGGTATCATATGAAAGAGCGCTGTTTGCACATTCTCAAACATTTTTTTTTAGGCATCATAATTTTCGACTTTTGACGAAAAATGTAAAAAAAGTACCGTTCCCCCTTATCTCCGAAGTTTGCATAGAGAAAAATCTGAAATTATTCTATGTGATAGAAGTTTATGTAAAGATTACAGGAAAAATAAAACAATGTCTCTAAATAGCACAGTTTTTCAGATTCTATTTATTTAAGTGAGACGGAGGGTAACGAACTAACGAGCTAACAACACCTTACATCGCGGCAAGCTAAAAAGGGCATTTTGACGTTAAGAGCCTATACTTATAGCTTATACTACCTCAAATGCCTTAGCATGATCCTCCGTTATGCCGAAAATGCTGCAGCATTAATTTTGAAATAAATATATGGTAAAGTTGAGGATTAATGTTAAGTACTACGAGTTGTTTACTCGTATGTTTGACGAAAACACGATTCCATAGAATTTTGTTGATGAAAAAACATCCAAAGTTTGGAGGTATCCAAACCGAACAATAAACCGCTGGTATTCAAAATATACTTCAAATTAGATTAAGAAACTTTGCATATTAACTGAACTAACTATAAAGCAGGTCTTATTTATTAATTAAATTACCATTAATTTCACCGTAAAAAAGAAATAAACTAAACTATCGGTGCCTTGGAGTCTTCTCCCTGCCTCGCTTGCTCGCGTGACCGCCAGCAGTAGTGTGCGAGCGAGATAAAGAGTGAGGTGGCGCTGAGGTATTATATACTCTTAACCCAACCATGAAGATTCGTAATTATTTTCAATAGTGACATAGGTACTGCTACAGCTCGAAATAAATCAAATAAAATTTTAAGACATCAAAATGAATTTCGTTTTTGTTTGTCAATTTCCCGGTCATGTGAAATACTCGTTCTACTGGACTATGAGAGTGAGTGAAGAAGGAGTGCACCTTCTCTTACAGGCTCACACAGTTCGCTAGTCTCCTTTGAAATTGGCCACGCTGACCGTAATTCGGTCGACAGGATATTTATATTACTTATTTACACCTTAAAGGTATGATTCCGACAATGCTCTAGTTTCCATGTAATAATACCAGCCTATTATTATCCCCCTACATGGCAAAGACTTTTAAAGAGGAGACATGAGCAATTCACTCGGAAAGTAGTGTTCGTTTGATCCGAGTAGTGGGTGGAAGACGCTGCTCCCTAAACTTGGGCGGGAAAGACTCATAGTAAGTAATTGCTTTCCTCTCAAGGCCGGGAATGAATTTTAAAAATAGAACTAAATTTGGTTAGGTAGTCGGCTACGAAAAATGTTACATAATTAAAAATAATATCGATTAAAATAAAATAAAAAATGCTGTGGTCTTGTGAGTGTACACACAGCCAGTGTGAATTAAAAAAAATACCTATTAAGCGGGACGGCCCAAGGAGGTGACGCGGTGTGTTCCATGGTTAAAATTAAAAAAAAACTATATCATTTGGCGGGATACTAACTTTGTAAGGTGCACCGAAATTCAAAAACTCGGTTTTATAGAATAATACACAACCCAATGGTAGCCACTACGTACAGACGGTACTCGTAAATGTTGAGAGCGAGTCGTATGTAACAATGCAACGCAACCAGCCCAGGCTTAGCATGGCGTTTTCTATCTCTACTCTACTGTAGAAATCGCTTGTCTACACTTCTCGAAATCTCTTCTTCCCGAGCACGAGGTCACACCTAGACTCGGGTTTCTTCGTAGACAGTGACTTGTCCATAGCAACGGGGTATTCGCTAGTGGTGTGTATTACTACCTAATTTTACCGTATATTTTGCGTTTCGTTCTCAAACAAATATATGAAGCAAAGTGTTTTTAACGAATCTTTCTTAAACCAGAGACAACACCCGTCTGTCTGGTCGGAGGATCCTCCTTTTTCTATGGAGGAAGAGGAATTTTCCACAATGTTCCTCTTACCCCTAAAACATGAACCTTCATCAACTACCTACATAAGATTTATTTCAGATACTCACTGGTATTTTTACAGACATTTTAAGTGAAAGCGTATTCGGCATAAATGCAATTAATATTATGATTTATAATGTGCAAATTTCTCAGTAGCAGCCCGGAGTTTGGATTTGTGCCCGGTTGATGGCAATAGGCTCACCATGCTCGCCCCCTATTACATGGGACTTTCATAACTGGTGAAATGTGGGTATAGGTACTACACCTCGGGCCTAACACTTTGGGGATTTCAGGCGTGATGTTATGTTATAATATGCGAATGAAGCCCTATACTATGATACACCACTTGACCTAGGTAATCTATTTTGGTCCGTCGTGCCAAAAAGTTAAAAGCACCCATAATGGTCTATCAATCAATCAACTCAGCGCATAGCTCACTGCTGGACCAGCTGCACATTAAGCCTCCCCAAAGTCGCGCCACAACATTAGGTTCTCGTTCTTTTCTTGGTTTCTCTCTACTTACTGGTTCCGGTTGCTTTTTTTTAGACATAATTGATGACTAAATGAATTTATGAAAAGCACTTTACGAAGAATAAAATAATTCTAGAACGATTTTATGTAGATATTAAATAAATTACTTGGAAAAAAATTATGAGTTTAATAAAATGTCAATTTTCGCAACATCCGATTATTGAAATGATTTCAAGATTTTCAGAATTTTATAAGCGGCCAGTGCCATTAAAACCTCTGCGCTTTTAGTTCCAATAACAATAGCCACTGACCTCCATATATTTAACACTGGACCACAGAGTACATTTGTATATCACTGGACTGGCTTTTTTTTTTTTTTTTGGGTGGGAAATCATCAAATAACTTCTCCCGCTCTGGGCGGAGCGGGAGGGCGTGTCAGACTTTTACTGACTAAAACCCACCCGTGTTCCTTCCGTTGCCTGTGTGCCAGGGCCACGATATCCCTTTCGGACAAACTCGCAACCCCGGCAGGCATTGGTCCTAACGGACCCCGTCAGTTTGTGCTGACATCTCTTTGAGGCGCGCGTGGAACACAACGCGCCGTCGACCCGGGCCTGGTCCTTATCGGACGGCGAGCTACCCATCGCTCACCGTCCGCAGGCCCGCGCCTACGGTGGCCGGAAATCGGCTTGCGACTCCCGACGCCCGGGGCGTCTCCTGCGGCGACTAGGGGCATGAGGGCGTGAACCTTGTCTCACCCTCACGCGTTCCGCCTCCTCCTTCGCTAGCATAACTGCTTCGCAGAAGGAGGTGACGGCCTCCCATGCACTCTCGCTCCGAACCATGGCCTGAACCAGGCCCGGACGCGAGAGATCGCCGCCGCCGATCGCCTCCGTGAGGACACGGCGGTGCTCCGCCCAAGCTGGGCAGACCTCCACCGTATACTCCACCGTGTCCTCCGGGCGATCCACACAGTGGTGACACCCGGGCGTTTCCTCCCGCTTAATCCTAAACAGGAACCTCCCGAAACATCCATGTCCGGTGAGGACCTGCGTCAGGCGGAAGGTGAGGACGCCGTGGCGCCTCTCCAGCCACTCCTCAAAGAGGGGACTTATCGCCGCAATTGTGGCGTGCCCAATCACTGGACTGGCTGCTGTCATAATATTTTTGTGCCCATTTGAGTATCACCATTTTGGCGCTGTAAGCAGATACGATTGTCCATGGAACTAAAATTCGTGATGTTCTTAAGTCGACTGTGGTGATGATAATACATATCGATGATATGAATAAGTACCTTTTCTTAATAACTTCCGATTTTAAGAATCTTATTAAACCTTAATGACGTACACACATTGGCATAAAGCTTCGGAAAAAGTATTACTAAGTCCTGCACACATTCGCACATGATATGGAACACTATCGTAACGCCGCTGTGGATGCTGAATGCGGCGCAACAGCGCTGAACGCAGCAGAACAGCGCTGAACGCGGCAGAACAGCGCTGAACACGGTAAAACAGCGCTCAAGCACTCGCATAACACATTAGATAATACAACCACTGTGCAAGTCTGCACTAAACTCTTTATGTTTTTGACCTTTTTATACTTTTGTCTATGTTTTCGCTACCTTTTGGTTTTTATTTTGATTAGCAAAAAATATACTTTTGTTTTACTACCAAGAACCAGCGCCTTTTAATTTCGGTAGTTAATATTTGGTCCTATCTTTGGAAAAATGGTAGAAACACGTTCTAAACGTGCCAAAGTGGACGCACTGTGTGCAACAGACGGCACCCAAGTTGTGGCGAGGGAGATTGCCCCACCCGCGCAGCAGAGCGCGGACCTGCCCCCTCAAGCCGCGACTCCGGTGCCTTCCCGCCCGGCCAGCGCCGCCACCTCGCGCTCTTCCGCCACCATCGTGGCGCGTCAGCTGGCGGCACAGGCGCAGCACGCGCGCCACCTGGCTGATTTAGAGCACCAAGCTCTAAAGCGAGAGCGTCAGGTCGCTGACCTCCAATTGCAAGCTGAGCTTGCTGCCATAGAGGCCGAAGCCAGTCAGCGCGGCAACCACGGCATGCGTAGCCGTGCTAGTAGTGTTCAAGATTGGGTAAAAAGTGTAGTGCCTAATCCCGATGAGCGGCGAGATTTTTTAAGTGCCAACCCACCTTTCAGGTACGGCGATATAGCCCAGTGTGGGACACCGGGCATGAGAGTGTCGCACGGCCACGA
This sequence comes from Tiliacea citrago, assembly GCA_963921375.1. NCBI lineage: Eukaryota > Metazoa > Arthropoda > Insecta > Lepidoptera > Noctuidae > Tiliacea > Tiliacea citrago. Next base: position 19,284,464 of record OY992781.1, read on the forward strand.
CGCTGTGGCGACTACACACGCTCTCAACCAGGATCGTAATGAAGACGGAGAAGTGACGCGCTTAATCAACTCGCTCGGAATATTAATTAACAAACTTAACAAACAAACTGCTACAAAGACAGACTTGCCTACGTTCGACGGCAAGTCCTATTTAGATTGGCTAGCTTTAAAACGTGCTTACGAAAACACAGTTCAAAGTTTTTCGGCAACTGATAATTTAGCGAGGCTGTCGTGCTCCGTCCGTGGAGCGGCGCGCGACAGTGGCGGGCCTGCTGGCGGCGGCGCGCGCCCCCGGTGTGGTGCTAGCTGCACTCGACGCGCGCTACGGCCGTCCCGAGCTCGTCGTGATGCATGAAGTGTCTGTGATACGTGCGTTGCCTAAGGTAAGCTACGATAGCAAAGACCTCGTAATTTTTGCCAGCCGTGTACGAAACTGTGTGGAAGTAATCCGCCTGTTAAATCAGCCGGACTACTTACGCTCGCCCGAGCTGTTTCAGGCACTGTGGAGCAAGCTACCACCGCTATTGCGACCACGGTGGTTAGATTACGCTGATTTGTGCGATGGCAGCTTGTCTAAAATCGAAATATTTGATATTTGATAATAATATCTTGAGAGCGTGCGTAAGTATCCATACCTGGCAGACATTGCTAATGAATTTTGCTATGAAGACGTTAAGCCCATGCTGATTATAGGCATTGACAACTGGCACTTATCTCTCGCTAAAGCTACGCGCAAAGGAACCAAGACACAACCCGTAGCTATTTTAACTGCTTTAGGCTGGGTTTTGTATGGTTTCGGTTGCAGCAAAACTAAGCTGGTCGACGTTGTAAATCACGCCACGGTTAGCAAATCTGATATAGCGAACGATTGGTTGATTCTGGAAGGTCTTATTAGGGAACAGTTTAAAATAGATTCAATCGGCATCTCTAAACAGGAAGCTCGTAGTGCCGACGACGAACGCGCCGTGCAAGTTCTCGAACGCACCGCGCGCCGTCTACCTGGTGGTCGCTTTGAAGTAGGCTTGTTGTGGAAGGCTGATAAACTGGATATTCCCGACAGTTATAAGTTAGCTGTGTCTAGGTTCCTTAGTTTAGAAAAAAAAATGGTAAAAGATCCTGACTATGGTGAACGCTACCGTCGCAATATCCATGATATGCTATCAAAGGGATACGCTGAACCGTGTTCAGCTCTTCCTAACTTGGGGTCTCCATTGTGGTACCTCCCTCACTTTGGCGTAGTTAACGTAAATAAGCCTAACAAGTTGAGAACGGTACATGACGCAGCCGCCAAATCCCACGGTGTGTCATTAAATTCGATGTTATTAACTGGACCAGACCTTTTTCAACCCCTGCTAGGTATTTTAATGCGCTTTCGTGAGGGTAAAGTCGCTCTGACAGCTGACATTTGTGAAATGTTACCTCAAATTAAAGGAATTGAAAAAGATAGGGATGCCCAAAGATTTCTGTGGCGCGACAACCCGAATCAACCTATATGTACATACCGCATGTCATCCATGATTTTCGGCGCTGCATCCAGCCCCTTTACTGCAATCCATATGAAAAACAAAAATGCATTGTAGTGGCAGGATACATACCCCGATGCAGTTCGAGTAATTATACACGATCATTATATGGATGACTGCATCACTAGTTTAGACAACGTTCATGAAGCGGCCAAACTGGCTGCGGACATTTATAACGTACACTCGCACGCTGGCTTTGAGATGCGAGGCTGGACGTCAAACGATCTCATGGCGCTATCGTTGTTACCTAAAGAATCCTTGTTAGAGACGCCCGTTGTGAAAGACGTAAATTTAGGTCACCTGGCTTCTCATGTGCGCACGCTTGTCCTTATCTGGCAACCCGCCCGTGACGTGATTGGTTTTAACACGGGAGTCCATAAGGGTGTGTTGCCACAGAAGCTCACCAAGCGAGAGGTGTTGGCCCATGTGATGCGAGTGTATGATCCTCTTGGAATCATTGCGCCAATCGTTGTTCAGGATTTATCTTCGCTTTCTAGTTTACGAATTCCACGTCGCTATAACTTGAATGATCTCGACCTCACAGGCTGCGAACTTCATGTATTTTCGGACGCCAGTGAGTCTGCCTTTGCCGCTGTCGCTTATTGGCGGTTTTTTTTTACGCTAATAATGACATTAGACTCTCCCTTATCTGCAGCAAAGCTCGCGTGTTAACCCTAAAGCCTGTCTTTATTCCCCGTTTAGAGCCCCAAGGTGCTCTGATGGCTGCACGTCTTGCTACGTCTTTATGTGAAACCCACCGACTCAAACCGATGAGACGCGTTTTCTGGTGTGACTCAATGACGACCTTAGGTTGGCTTCGCAGCGACGCTCGCGCTCTTAAGCCATTCGTGTCTCATAGAGTAGGTGAGATACTGGAGCTCACGGACGTCGATGAGTGGCGTTGGATTCCGAGTGATTTAAACGTGGCAGATGATGCAACTCGGGTCAAACGATTTGAATTAACTCTAGAATCTCGCTGGATCTCAGGTCCTGCCTTCCTGCTCTCCTCGGACTGGCCCACTGAACCCGTGATCGATGTCAGTGAACTGGGCCGCGAAGAATTCAAACATCATGTTCATCTCATCACTGATACTGATCTGCTCGAACCAATCTCCGCGAATCCGCTGCGTTTCAGCTCATGGTTGAGAATGGTGCGAGCAACACCAAAAGCGCATCAATTCATTTCTTTACTGCGTATACGTAGTCTGCGAAGACGAGGCGTTGACGCCAATTTAACTCGTCTTGAAGGAAGTTTATGTACACTTATTCCCTCTTGCACATCCTCTCCTACAGTCCCCAATAACCTCAATGCATCAGCGAGAATAACAGCAAACGATTTACGCCTGGCCGAAACCCACATCAAACGGCAGTCTCAGCTCGATTCATTTAAAGAAGATTTTTTGCGGATTAAGAACCAACAGCCGTTGTCTCGTAATAGCCGCCTGTTTAAGCTGTCGCCATTCATAGACGATAATCATCAGCTGCGAATGTCAAGCCGCATTGTTGCTGCCTCAGCCGTTACAGACGACGTTAAGCTTCCACTCATTTTGCATGGAAAACACCCGGCAGTTCGTCTTTTGATCCATATTTACCACCAGAAGGCCGCGCATTCACACCTAGATTTGGTAACGAACGAGCTTCACCAACGTTACTGGATTATTGGACTCAGAAACGCAGTTCGATCTGTGGCCCATACCTGTCAGCTGTGCAAATTACGTCGTGCTAGACCGTTCCAACCACCTATGGGAAATCTGCCAGAAGCTCGCCTAGCTCATCATCAAAGGGCCTTCTCATTCACCGGTCTCGATTATTATAGGCCCGTTCACGTCACGGTTGGCAGAAGAAAGGAGAAGCACTACTTGGCCCTATTCACATGCTTGGTCGTCCGCGCTGTACACCTGGATGTAGTGCATAGTTTATCGACTGACTCGGCGATCATGTGTCTACGCCGCTTCGTGTCACTCCGAGGAACCCCATTGGAGATTTGGTCCGACAACGGCACTGCTTTTGTTGGGGCCAGCCGAGAACTGCTAGAGTTGTACGGTGATGCGATTGAAGACTATGCTGCCAGCGAATTTATAAACTGGCGTTTCTTCCCCCCGTCGGCACCATTTATGGGTGGAGCTTGGGAGCGCCTTATCCGAAGTGTCAAGGGAGCGCTGAAAGTGTCACTCCATGAGCGAACTCCCTCTGATGAGGTTCTCAGAACCCTGCTGGCTGAAGCCTTGGTAAATTCGCGGCCACTAACGATGATCTCACTGAATGCTAATGCTGAAGAAGCACTAACGCCAGCTCACTTTCTTTTAAACGGATCACCAGGGCGTCCCATCCCAGCCACGCTCCAGGAGTCAGACCTCTCAAGCAGAAGTCACTGGCGGAGGGCACTCAGATTAGCCGATCATTTCTGGCAGCGATGGGTTCGAGAATACCTGCCTTCATTGTCACCCAAAAGGGGTGGAGGCACCGCGCCTTCAATTGCGGAGGGAGATGTGGTCATAATATGCGATTCTAATTTACCGCGTGGTTCATGGCCCAAAGGCAGGGTCGCGAGGTTGTTCCCCTGAAGAGATGGGGTAGTGCGGGTGGCCGATGTTACCACTGTGGCCGGCACGTTCAGAAGGCCCCTCAAAAAGCTGATTAAGCAGCCCATTTCATAAAAAAAGGAGAGAATGTGCAAGTCTGCACCAAACTCTTTATGTTTTTGACCTTTTTATACTTTTGTCTATGTTTTCTTTTTTTGGTATGGCTACCTTTTGGTTTTTATTTTGATTAGCAAAAAATATACTTTTGTTTTACTACCAAGAACCAGCGCATTTTAATTTCGGTAGTTAATAACCACACTGGCGAAAATCGGGTTTAAAACAACTACTGAATCAGCCTGAGCTGTATAAACTTTTGGTATTGAATATCGACATTTTATCGATAAGAATTTGTCAATCACTAGTGAATTTGAAGTGTACGTCAAAATTTGTTCTCGGGACAATCGCAATGGAACTTCAAATTGCCACACAAAATTAGCTGTCATTTGTATGGAGACCGCTTGTCCAGTGTGAAATATATGGAGGTCAGTGACAAAAGCACACTTCATTAGGCCTCATAACCACGGCATAAACGGAAAACGGTCGGTAAACCGCGTGTAGGTGTAGTAGTAGTAGGGGAGCCCAAGAGGCTAAATAGGGTAATACATATATATATTTACTTGAGCGTCGTGGAGACCTATTGGATTTTGAAGGTTAGATGCTAAAAAGAAAAAAGGTTTATATGGTGTATACCCTTTCACTGGTTTACATTTTTGAAAACCTGTACACGCTCCCCCCGAGCGTGTACAGGTTTTCAAAAATGTAAAAAAAAAAAGAGTCACAAAGAAATACTCGAGCGCTTCAGATATTAATAGCGTATGCGCCTCACGTCTTTCTGGTAGAGGAAAAATATTAATCTGCCGTTTGCACTGTGGGGGTGGCCGTACGAAGGGGTAGAAAATAGGAAAAAGAAAGATATTCGAACGTGTCACACATTGACAATGTCTGACACGTTCGCAAACATAGAGTCTGTTCTTTCATCGTCATTCAAAACTAAGTTTGCACAGCGGTTTTTCTGCTACCAGGGGCCAAATTTATACAAAGGTAAATCGAGCCTTAACGCTATATCCCTTGCCAAAAAGCAAATGCACCTCTTTGGTTTCGGACTGGTTAAAAAAAATGGATTATATTGTTGCAGAAAGTCTACTTCATCCAAATTAAATTGGCACGATATAAGTTTATAACTTGCACCAAAACGCTTTCACGTACACATCGGCACACTACACCTGATACTCAACACTACACACTAACATTATACACTCTCATAGACACACACATACACACAGATATAGGCGCCCTGATTAACATTTTGTTTATAGTTTATTTTTAACTTCTACCCCAAAATTATAATAACTTTAGTTTTTAGTCTCCACAACTGTAACGTTAGATGTAATTTCATATTTTTTAAGTAAAACTTTCTGTTCTTCCGTGGGGTGGGGACCTGGTGATTACAAATCACATACACAGGCACTTTACGCCTAACACAGACACCAGCTCCTCACATTGCTAAAAAAAAACAAATAATTATGTGAAACCTAGATTAAGCTTGTCATTATGAGAGAAATAAAGAATTTTATCATTATGATTGACAAGGGATGTTAACAGAACCCTCCAGTAGCTCCTATTCAAAAGACTGACGATTTGGACGCGACCAAAAGTCGATTTTTGAAAATGCAAAAAAAAATTGTGACCTTGATTACTCGAGCGCGTCAGATATTATACAGCCGCTTCATATTGATGTCCTTATCGTACTGACCCATAATCTGACAATTATGTGGAGGAATTTCCTTAATCTGAAGGTTTGAAAAATATTTATTCATTAATTCATTTTTTTTTATTATTATTGAATGTTTTAAATACAATATAAAATATATATGTCTACAGGTAAAATTATATCTTGTATTTAGAAAAAAATAGTACAACTAGTTTTTTTATTTTATATTAATGTTTTCAATCTTCATTGTCAGTGGAATTCTCTTATTATTTTATCAAATGTTTTTCACCACAAAATACACAATTTGAACTATTTTAATACACAATTTGAATTATGATTAGTGTCATATATGTCTATGTCAATTTTTTTTTAAATAATCATAAATAAAAGATTGTTTAAATATCTGGAGGATAAATCAATTTAAGTCGGGGCGTCAATATGGATTTAGACGTAAAGTTTCAACTGCCGATGCCATACATCATCTGACTGACTATCTAACCCAAGAATTTGACAAGGGTAACCACACAGTAGGTGTTTTCCTGGACCTTGCCAAGGCTTTTGACACAGTCTCCATGACTTAAGGAAATGGGAGAGTAACGAAGTTGCAAAAAAAAACGTCACCTAGAAATTCTCGAGCGCGATTAATTTTTTTTTATTTTGAAGGTAATTAGTCACGAATCACGGAAACAACATAATCTGGCGATTTGCACAAGCCGAAGTAGCTAAAATCATTAATATGTGGTGCATGCAGTCATTGTATTTCCCACTTCGCGCTACTCTACCCTTCTCACTCTTTCTCTATCTCTCACTCTATCGCACCTTCCCCATAGTACATAGTATAACTGATCATAACAACGCGTACATGTACAACGTTTTCATTTTTTATTGTGTTTGTATAAACTTTTATTGAATTTAGTGCAGTAAGTTTGGTATTTGTTACAACAACGAGTGAAAATAGTTCAAATTGTGTATTTTGTGGTGAAAAACATTTGATAAAATAATAAGAGAATTCCACTGACAATGAAGATTGAAAACATTAATATAAAATAAAAAAACTAGTTGTACTATTTTTTTCTAAATACAAGATATAATTTTACCTGTAGACATATATATTTTATATTGTATTTAAAACATTCAATAATAATAAAAAAAAATGAATTAATGAATAAATATTTTTCAAACCTTCAGATTAAGGAAATTCCTCCACATAATTGTCAGATTATGGGTCAGTACGATAAGGACATCAATATGAAGCGGCTGTATAATATCTGACGCGCTCGAGTAATCAAGGTCACAATTTTTTTTTGCATTTTCAAAAATCGACTTTTGGTCGCGTCCAAATCGTCAGTCTTTTGAATAGGAGCTACTGGAGGGTTCTGTTAACATCCCTTGTCAATCATAATGATAAAATTCTTTATTTCTCTCATAATGACAAGCTTAATCTAGGTTTCACATAATTATTTGTTTTTTTTTAGCAATGTGAGGAGCTGGTGTCTGTGTTAGGCGTAAAGTGCCTGTGTATGTGATTTGTAATCACCAGGTCCCCACCCCACGGAAGAACAGAAAGTTTTACTTAAAAAATATGAAATTACATCTAACGTTACAGTTGTGGAGACTAAAAACTAAAGTTATTATAATTTTGGGGTAGAAGTTAAAAATAAACTATAAACAAAATGTTAATCAGGGCGCCTATATCTGTGTGTATGTGTGTGTCTATGAGAGTGTATAATGTTAGTGTGTAGTGTTGAGTATCAGGTGTAGTGTGCCGATGTGTACGTGAAAGCGTTTTGGTGCAAGTTATAAACTTATATCGTGCCAATTTAATTTGGATGAAGTAGACTTTCTGCAACAATATAATCCATTTTTTTTAACCAGTCCGAAACCAAAGAGGTGCATTTGCTTTTTGGCAAGGGATATAGCGTTAAGGTTCGATTTACCTTTGTATAAATTTGGCCCCTGGTAGCAGAAAAACCGCTGTGCAAACTTAGTTTTGAATGACGATGAAAGAACAGACTCTATGTTTGCGAACGTGTCAGACATTGTCAATGTGTGACACGTTCGAATATCTTTCTTTTTCCTATTTTCTACCCCTTCGTACGGCCACCCCCACAGTGCAAACGGCAGATTAATATTTTTCCTCTACCAGAAAGACGTGAGGCGCATACGCTATTAATATCTGAAGCGCTCGAGTATTTCTTTGTGACTCTTTTTTTTTTTACATTTTTGAAAACCTGTACACGCTCGGGGGGAGCGTGTACAGGTTTTCAAAAATGTAAACCAGTGAAAGGGTATACACCATATAAACCTTTTTTCTTTTTAGCATCTAACCTTCAAAATCCAATAGGTCTCCACGACGCTCAAGTAAATATATATATGTATTACCCTATTTAGCCTCTTGGGCTCCCCTACTACTACTACACCTACACGCGGTTTACCGACCGTTTTCCGTTTATGCCGTGGTTATGAGGCCTAATGAAGTGTGCTTTTGTCACTGACCTCCATATATTTCACACTGGACAAGCGGTCTCCATACAAATGACAGCTAATTTTGTGTGGCAATTTGAAGTTCCATTGCGATTGTCCCGAGAACAAATTTTGACGTACACTTCAAATTCACTAGTGATTGACAAATTCTTATCGATAAAATGTCGATATTCAATACCAAAAGTTTATACAGCTCAGGCTGATTCAGTAGTTGTTTTAAACCCGATTTTCGCCAGTGTGGTTATTAACTACCGAAATTAAAATGCGCTGGTTCTTGGTAGTAAAACAAAAGTATATTTTTTGCTAATCAAAATAAAAACCAAAAGGTAGCCATACCAAAAAAAGAAAACATAGACAAAAGTATAAAAAGGTCAAAAACATAAAGAGTTTGGTGCAGACTTGCACATTCTCTCCTTTTTTTATGAAATGGGCTGCTTAATCAGCTTTTTGAGGGGCCTTCTGAACGTGCCGGCCACAGTGGTAACATCGGCCACCCGCACTACCCCATCTCTTCAGGGGAACAACCTCGCGACCCTGCCTTTGGGCCATGAACCACGCGGTAAATTAGAATCGCATATTATGACCACATCTCCCTCCGCAATTGAAGGCGCGGTGCCTCCACCCCTTTTGGGTGACAATGAAGGCAGGTATTCTCGAACCCATCGCTGCCAGAAATGATCGGCTAATCTGAGTGCCCTCCGCCAGTGACTTCTGCTTGAGAGGTCTGACTCCTGGAGCGTGGCTGGGATGGGACGCCCTGGTGATCCGTTTAAAAGAAAGTGAGCTGGCGTTAGTGCTTCTTCAGCATTAGCATTCAGTGAGATCATCGTTAGTGGCCGCGAATTTACCAAGGCTTCAGCCAGCAGGGTTCTGAGAACCTCATCAGAGGGAGTTCGCTCATGGAGTGACACTTTCAGCGCTCCCTTGACACTTCGGATAAGGCGCTCCCAAGCTCCACCCATAAATGGTGCCGACGGGGGGATGAAACGCCAGTTTATAAATTCGCTGGCAGCGTAGTCTTCAATCGCATCACCGTACAACTCTCGCAGTTCTCGGCTGGCCCCAACAAAAGCAGTGCCGTTGTCGGACCAAATCTCCAATGGGGTTCCTCGGAGTGACACGAAGCGGCGTAGACACATGATCGCCGAGTCAGTCGATAAACTATGCACTACATCCAGGTGTACAGCGCGGACGACCAAGCATGTGAATAGGGCCAAGTAGTGCTTCTCCTTTCTTCTGCCAACCGTGACGTGAACGGGCCTATAATAATCGAGACCGGTGAATGAGAAGGCCCTTTGATGATGAGCTAGGCGAGCTTCTGGCAGATTTCCCATAGGTGGTTGGAACGGTCTAGCACGACGTAATTTGCACAGCTGACAGGTATGGGCCACAGATCGAACTGCGTTTCTGAGTCCAATAATCCAGTAACGTTGGTGAAGCTCGTTCGTTACCAAATCTAGGTGTGAATGCGCGGCCTTCTGGTGGTAAATATGGATCAAAAGACGAACTGCCGGGTGTTTTCCATGCAAAATGAGTGGAAGCTTAACGTCGTCTGTAACGGCTGAGGCAGCAACAATGCGGCTTGACATTCGCAGCTGATGATTATCGTCTATGAATGGCGACAGCTTAAACAGGCGGCTATTACGAGACAACGGCTGTTGGTTCTTAATCCGCAAAAAATCTTCTTTAAATGAATCGAGCTGAGACTGCCGTTTGATGTGGGTTTCGGCCAGGCGTAAATCGTTTGCTGTTATTCTCGCTGATGCATTGAGGTTATTGGAGACTGAAGGAGAGGATGTGCAAGAGGGAATAAGTGTACATAAACTTCCTTCAAGACGAGTTAAATTGGCGTCAACGCCTCGTCTTCGCAGACTACGTATACGCAGTAAAGAAATGAATTGATGCGCTTTTGGTGTTGCTCGCACCATTCTCAACCATGAGCTGAAACGCAGCGGATTCGCGGAGATTGGTTCGAGCAGATCAGTATCAGTGATGAGATGAACATGATGTTTGAATTCTTCGCGGCCCAGTTCACTGACATCGATCACGGGTTCAGTGGGCCAGTCCAAGGAGAGCAGGAAGGCAGGACCTGAGATCCAGCGAGATTCTAGAGTTAATTCAAATCGTTTGACCCAAGTTGCATCATCTGCCACGTTTAAATCACTCGGAATCCAACGCCACTCATCGACGTCCGTGAGCTCCAGTATCTCACCTACTCTATGAGACACGAATAGCTTAAGAGCGCGAGCGTCGCTGCGAAGCCAACCTAAGATCGTCATTGAGTCACACCAGGACGTGCAGCCATCAGAGCACCTTGGGGCTCTAAACGGGGAATAGAGACAGGCTTTAGGGTTAACACGCGAGCTTTGCTGCAGATAAGGGAGAGTCTAATGTCATTATTAGCGTAAAAAAAACCGCCAATAAGCGACAGCGGCAAAGGCAGACTCACTGGCGTCCGAAAATACATGAAGTTCGCAGCCTGTGAGGTCGAGATCATTCAAGTTATAGCGACGTGGAATTCGTAAACTAGAAAGCGAAGATAAATCCTGAAACCACGAGTTCCACGCAGCGCTGTCACCTTGAAAGAGCTCCTCATCCCATTCCAAACCCTTACGCCAAGCATCTTGAAACATGATGCGGCCTCGAACAACGATTGGCGCAATGATTCCAAGAGGATCATACACCTTGCATCACATGGGCCAACACCTCTCGCTTGGTGAGCTTCTGTGGCAACACACCCTTATGGACTCCCGTGTTAAAACCAATCACGTCACGGGCGGGTTGCCAGATAAGGACAAGCGTGCGCACATGAGAAGCCAGGTGACCTAAATTTACGTCTTTCACAACGGGCGTCTCTAACAAGGATTCTTTAGGTAACAACGATAGCGCCATGAGATCGTTTGACGTCCAGCCTCGCATCTCAAAGCCAGCGTGCGAGTGTACGTTATAAATGTCCGCAGCCAGTTTGGCCGCTTCATGAACGTTGTCTAAACTAGTGATGCAGTCATCCATATAATGATCGTGTATAATTACTCGAACTGCATCGGGGTATGTATCCTGCCACTACAATGCATTTTTGTTTTTCATATGGATTGCAGTAAAGGGGCTGGATGCAGCGCCGAAAATCATGGATGACATGCGGTATGTACATATAGGTTGATTCGGGTTGTCGCGCCACAGAAATCTTTGGGCATCCCTATCTTTTTCAATTCCTTTAATTTGAGGGAACATTTTACAAATGTCAGCTGTCAGAGCGACTTTTCCCCTTACGAAAGCGCATTAAAATACCTAGCAGGGGTTGCAAAAGGTCTGGTCCAGTTAATAACATCGAATTTAATGACACACCGTGGGATTTGGCGGCTGCGTCATGTACCGTTCTCAACTTGTTAGGCTTATTTACGTTTTACACCAGTGCCCCGTAAAGGGCCATGGACCGCACGATCCCAGGATCGAATGACCCTGAATTGTATACCAGTCGCGGAAAATGACATCGAAAAGACACCTGTCATAACACCTTTTGGATTATTTGAATTTATGCGCATGCCCTTTGGATTACGAAACGCGGCACAAACTTACCAGCGTTTCATGCATCATACAGTTTTGCAATGTTTAAATTTTTTATTCAACTACGTAGATGACGTAATAATAGCATCAGAAAACAAAACGCAGCATAAACAGCATTTAGAAAAGTTTTTGAACGATTTAACGAATTCGGCATAACTATTAATTTCGCTAAGTGCAGTTTTGGCAAAGAAAACTTAGACTTTTTAGGGTATGAAGTATATGTAGAGGGGAGCAGACCCCTAGAAGATAAAGTTAAAGCAATTTAAATTTTCCAAAACCGGAAACGATTGAGAAACTGAGATTTTTGGGAATTAAAAAAAAATTTAGGGCAAGTATTCCTCACTTAGCTGATCATCAGACAGAATTAAATAAGTACCTAGGGATTTCCAAACGTAAAGATGAAACTAAAATGAACTGGACAGAATTAGCATAAATCAATTTTGAGCAATGCAAAGAAGACTTAAGGAATGCAGCTTTATTATCGTACCTACGACAAAAACCCCTTAGGCATTGACGACCGAAACTTGTATAGGTGCAGCATTACAGCAATACGTTGATAACAAGGGAGACCTTTAGGATATTATTCTAAAAAATTGACCGAGGCTCAAATTAAATATATAATGACAGAAAACTATTAGGAATTTATTTAGCAATCATTCACTTTCGTAATATGGTAGAAGGTCAAGAGTTAATTATTTTTACAGATCATAAGCCCCTATCTTTTGCATTTAATAAAACAGGTACAAACAGGGACCTCACGAAGAGCTAGGCAAATCATGTTCATTAGCGAATTCAGTACAGACATAAGGCACATTAATGGGAACGATAACGCCGTAGCAGATACTTTATCTAGGGTAGCAGCAATATCGTGTCCCACGTGGTCCCACGACGCTTAATTTCGCAAAACTTGCAGCCGCGTAGGAAACGGACACCGAGCTAGCAAAATTGCAACGCGAGTCAAGGAACAATAACAACGTGGTGTTGAAACCCTATTTGATTCAAAGAAATAAAACTCACCAGCAATGAAATTTCATACAACTTTGCTGTCGCCTGTTCAAGTAGCGCGAAAAAGTCAACTTTGCTCAAAGGTTGTCGAAATAATGGCTACATTACAAGCATTTTTGAGTAAAATAAGTTTCTACAACTAATGATATTTTGGCATGAATGACAAAGAAAAAAGGCGCTGTTGGTAAACATCAGTGAAATTCTGTCACAGAAATGGCCTTGATAAAAGAAGATGGTGACGTTAGTTCCGATTTGGCCCACACGTCACTATAAACTTGTAGCGTTGTAGGTTCATTTACCTTCGTTTGTAATGTATACACGCAGCGACTTTAGTCCCGGCGATTCGCTAGCTATTTCAAAATCTGTGTGTGAACGTGAAATTTTGAAAACGACAACGAGTCGCTAGTAACTGGCATAAGACAGTTATTCACCGTGTATACGAAATAAATACGTAATTCTGCACATACCTCTTTCGTATCCTTTATTGACAAAATCCGTTTCTGGGCAGGTTCCGCCTCCTGTAGATCTATTTGGGCTGTTCGTTTGGGCGGTCGGTTACATTCTACAAAAATAAATCTTTTGGTAAAATTTAGGAACACCTTCCGGTTCTTTAGTGTTCTCAAGACGACGCTTAATTTTAAAGATTTTTTCGCCTGTTATAATATTTGTTATTGTTTCATTTGGTAGATTTATTTTGTTATCTAAGCTTAAAACTACTAATTCCAATTCAGAATTAAGGCAAAATGGACAGAGCTGAAATTATGCCATCAAAAATCCGGACAAAGGAACCCATCCTTTGTCCGGATTTTTGATGGCATAATTTATGTTTCTTTATTAACTCAGGGTCAATGTCAGAAGGCTTTAAAGCTTGTTTTATTCGAACTGAACTTAAAATGAGATCATTTTTAGAGAATACTGGTTGAATTTTGTTATCACCCTGTTTTAATTCCACAGTTTTTGCTTTATGCTCAGCTTCTACCATAGCTTTTACTTTTGCCTCATATTCTAGCTGTTTTTTCTTTTTTATGGCTTCTTTTTTTTGTTCAGCTTGTATTTTTTTTAATTCAGCTTCTTCTTTTGTGGGTGTAACTGTACAGTCTTTTTGCTTTCCTTCTTTTTCTCTTGTTTTATCACAAAAATCTCTTGTTTATTCGCGGACTCTTCTTTTCCTCCCATATTTGTTGATTTTTGTATTTTTGACAGAGACATTTTTATCTCTTCAGAGGAATTCCGTTTCTTTTTCTCTTTCGATAGTTCTCCTCTCTCCTTGGCGGCCTGTTGCCTAAGGGCTTCTTTTTCTTTCCGTAATGGTTCTACTTGTTCCAATCTTTCTTTATATTCTTTTTCTCTTTGTAGTTTTTTATCCTGTTCTTCTTTTCCCGTTTTTGTCTTTTGTTTTTTCTCCCCACTCTTATCATTTTGTTCAGATTTTGCCTTAAAGTCCTTTTTAGGCTTTTCTGACACACTTATTTTATCTTTTTGTTCTTCTCCTGACTTTAAGTCTTTATTACCTTTCTCGATTGATACAAGTTTTCCTTTTAGGCCTTTTTTACCCTTCTCTATTGTTTCATCATCTGTATCTCTTGTTTTCGGTTTTTTCTTCTGGTCTTTCATAACCATCGATATTAGATCATCATCTGTATCTTTTATTTTCGGTTTTTTCTTGTGGTCTTTCATAACCATCGATATTAGATCATCATCTTTACTTTTTTGTGTAGGTTTTTCCTTCAAATCTTTTTTCTCTTTATCTCTTACTTCATCATCCCCCTTTTCTTTCAGTTCAGATTTTCCCGTAACGTATTTTTTGGTTTTTTCCAATACTTCATCAATTTTATCTCTTTTTTCAGGTGTAGACTTCAAATCTTTTTTAATGATGTCCAATAATTCAGCGATTTTAGCTTCTTCTTCAGGTTTAGACTTCAAATCTTTTGTAGCTTTCTGCAATACTACATCGATTTTATCTCTTTGTTCAGGTTTAGACTTTGAATTTTTTTTAGCTTTCTGCAATATTTCATCGATTTTATCGCCTTGTTCAGGTTTAGACTTTGATTTGTTTTTAGTTTTCTGCAATAATTCATCGATTTTATCTCCTTCATGTTTAGACTTTAAAACTTTTTTAGCTTTCTGTAATACTTCATCTATTTTATCTCCTTGTCCAGATTTAGACTTTAAAACATTTTTAGCTTTCTGCAATACTTCATCGATTTTATCTCCTTCAGGTTTAGATTTTAAAACTTTTTTGGCTTTCTGCAACACTTCATCGATTCTGTCTCCTTCTTCAGGTTTAAACTTTAAAACTTTTTTAGCTTTCTGCAATACCTCATCGATTTTATCTCCTTGTTCAGGTTTAGACTTTAAAACGTTTTTAGCTTTCTGCAATACTTCATCGATTTTATCTTCTTGTTCAGGTTTAGACTTAAAAACCTTTTTAGCCTTCTGCAATATTTTTTCTCCTTGTTCAGGTTTTGTTTTTGTGCCTTTTTTTGCAACCCTAGAATCTTTTGATATTTTGCCTTTTTGATCAGACTCTGAAAACACCCCCCCATCCCTTTCAGCTGTATCCTGCTGTCTTTTTTGATCTTCCGCAAATTTTTTAACTTCAATAGCCTGTTTTTTTATTTCTTCAGCTTGTAGGGTTTTCTCTTCTTGGGCAAGTTTTTTCTTTTGGGCTTGTTCATGTTTTTGTTGGCGTTCCTCTTCTAGTCTTCTCATACCTTTTTCAACTTGTATGCGGATCTTTTCTTGAGTATCTTTAATGAGATATGAGGAACTTACATCGACTTTTACTTGATTTTGTTCTTTTTCTATCACACTTGGAAAAAAAAAACTAAATTGGGGCTTGAGAACAAATCCTGCACTTTCTTCGGGCTCGAGGGCTTTTTTACGGCACCTTTTTGATTTTGCCACGTGTTGGTCTGATTTTTTCGCTTTGTGACTAATTTTGTCTACACTGCGTTGTAATTTTAATTCTTCATTCATAATATAGCAGTCTTCCAGTTTTTTAATTTTCTTTGGTCCTTCTTCTGAATCATACAATCCTTGTTTTATTTTATCGTGGTGATATTCATCAGCTTTCCTTGGTTCATAATAAGAATCTTGTAAGGGTCTTGATGAACTGAATTTTACGTCTCTGTCCGATACATAGTCTAGATCACGAGTTCCACAACGGCCTGGATCATGTTTTGTTTTTGTTGGTATTTTTATATTTGTTTCAGACTCCACATGATATTTCGAAGTTGGTTCTTTCTGCGTCCATGGAGTAAACTTTGGGGTTTCGTATATATCAGGTCTTTTTGATACAAAATACGGAACTCCTGAATTTTTTTCAAGACTCATCATCTGTCTCAAGCTAAGATCATGTCTTATTTTTAATGCTTCTTTAAAATCTATTGAAGGTCCATCTTCGAATACTTCCTCTTGTTTACGGTCTTTAAGAGAAGTTTTTGGAAGTTCTTTGGCATATGTCTCCACAAAAGTTGTGTCCGAGTCTTCCAACGAAGTCCTCGGAATCATTGTATTTATTTTTTCACTTTCATGTGGTGTGTGAGCAAAAGCTGTTTCCACTTGTTCAATAGGTTGAAAAAAGGCTACAGCTTGCTTCATATGACCTTCTTTTAAATTGGTTTCTCTCATTTTTGTATTTAAGTATATGTCTGATTTATGCATTCCTGAGTAAAAAATTTGTTGGATTTCAGGCTCATGTATAGATCCAGGTGAATTGAGACCCCGATTAATTTGTAATTCGGAGTATGCACGAGTTTTTATTTGTTTTGGTCTGTTGAGCATTATGTCATCTTTAAGAAGATGTCCCATTTTTGATAGCCATATTTTAACATACTTTTTAATGTCTTCCTTCTGTTCCCCTTTAACGGATATGAATTTTTTTACAATTTCGTCGCATGCACAAAGCGGCTTCTTAATAGTTTTAGCTGTAGTTTTAGCTTTTTCATGACAGTGGTCGCATATGCCCATTACAATCTTTCTATCTATTGATTTTACTTCTAGCATGAGTTTTCGAGCATGCTCAAATGTTTTTCTACATCGTGGGCAACTTATGTTTTTCTTTTCTGGAACAGTAATATATAAATATGAATGAACTTTAACGCAGTTTTATGTTCCACTCAAAGAAAATCAAAGCTTTGATTGGAACCTAATTATAGGTACTGTAGCGAGTATAGCCTTCATGGCGATTGCATGAAACGTTTGGGTAGTAAGTTGATGGGACAAAAACTACTTCATATTTTGAAGTTAGAAAACAATAGGGGGTGAGCTTGGAGAGCCGACAGTGCGCGTCATCATGTAAAATATTGTACACTGAAGTATAGGAATAGGCTGGGTCAGGGGCGACGGCTTCATACAACCCCATTCCTACCGGGACGACTACTCTACTTGAATTTACTATTACTAAACAATATGGTTCATACTAGGGCCGGAACTACTATGAGGCAACCGGGGCAAGCAACGGTCCCCGGGGCGTTTCTCCCTACCAGGGGGTGCAGGGACAAACAATTGACACCCGTACTACGAGAAAGCAGTGTAAAAAAATTTCAAGATATTTTACAATAATTTGATTTCTTTTTGAAATTTTTGTTTGGCATTGAAAATTATTGATGAACGAGGCCCCATTTTTAGTCCAACTCCAGGGCAACTTAAGCGAAAGTTACGGCTCTGGTTCATACATAGTCACATTACAGGTATTTAATACATCATAAGATAAAAAACATTAAAACAACCCGTACCTATAGTCTATCAAAAATCGCGAAGGCATGTTCCAGTTTTTGTCTCAACTTAGAATTCCGATGACACCTGCGAGAGAGTGACAACTCTGCAAGAAAGTGACAACCCTACAAGAGAGTGACAACACTTACAACCCTGCAAGATAGTGAAAACACTGACAACCCTACAAGAGAGTGACAACTCTGCAATAGAGTGACAACCCTACAAGAGAGTGACACCCTGCAAGATAGTGGCAACCCAACAAGAGAGTAACAAATTTGCAAGAGTGTGAAAACACTGACAACCCTACAAGAGAGTAATAACCATGCAAAAGAGTGACAATCCCACAAGAGAGTTACAACCTTACAAGACAGAGACAAGACTGACAACCCTACAAGAGAGTGACAACTCTGCAATAGAGTGACAACCCTACAAGAGAGTGACACCCTGCAAGATAGTGGCAACCCAACAAGAGAGTAACAAATTTGCAAGAGTGTGAAAACACTGACAACCCAACAAGAGAGTGATAACTCTGCAAGAGAGTGACAATCCCACAAGAGAGTTACAACCTTACAAGACAGAGACAAGACTGACAACCCTACAAGAGAGTCACAACACTGACAACCCTGCAATAGAGTGCCAACCCTACAAGAGAGTGAGTACTCTGCAAGAGAGTGAGTACTCTGCAAGGGAGTGAGTACTCTGCAAGAGAGTGAGTACTCTGCAAGAGAGTGAGTACTCTGCAAGAGAGTGACAACACTGACAACCCTGCAAGAGAGTGACAACACTGACAACCCTGCAAGAGAGTGACAACCCTGACAACCCAACAAGAGAGTAATAACTCTGCAAGAGAGTGACAACCCTACAAGAGAGTTACAACCTTACAAGAGAGAGACAAGACTGTCAACCCTACAAGAGTGCGAGGAGGTAGTACCTGTGTAGGTGAGGAGCTACCTGTTTAGGCGAGGAGCTACCTGGACACGGAGGAAACGGACAACCCTACAAGAGAGTGACAAGTCTGCAAGATAGTGACAACCCTACAAGAGAGTAACAACAGAGAGTACAACTGAGTAGGCAAGTAGATACCTGAGTTGGCGAGTGGCTTTCTGTGTAGGCGAGTAGCTACCAGCGTGAACGAGTAGCTACCTGTGTAGGCGAGTAGCTACCAGCGTAGGCGAGTAGCTACCAGCGTAGGCAAATAGCTACCAGCGTAGGCAAATAGCTACCTGTGTAGGCGAGTAGCTACCAGCGTGGGCGAATAGCTACCTGTGTAGGCGAGTAGCTACCTGAGTAGGCGAGTAGCTACCAGCGTGGGTGAATAGCTACCTGAGTAGCTTCCTGAGTAGGCGAGTAGCTACCAGCGTGGGCGAGTAGCTACCAGCGTGGGCGAGTAGCTACCAGCGTGGGCGATTAGCTACCAGCGTGGGCAAGTAGCACCTTTGTAGGCGAGTAGCTACCAGCGTGGGCGAATAGCTACCTGTGTAGGCGAGTAGCTACCTGTGTAGGCGAGTAGCTACCTGAGTAAGCGAGTAGCTACCTGAGTAGGCGAATAGCTACCAGCGTGGGAGAATAGCTACCTGAGTAGGCGAGTAGCTACCAGCGTGGCGAGCTCATTATGAGTACCTAATAGGTTAACCAGAGAACATAAGTCCAGAATGTCCAAAACATAGTAGGCAGTACACATTGATATGAAAACACATATTTCCTAAAATATGCGTGTTATGCAATACGTATTAAAATGTATCATAAGTATTTATTGCAAGCATTCCACTATTCAAGTCATTAATCTGATTCTGACATTAAATCAAGTTAAACTTTGTAATAAAATCAAATATAAAATAAATTAATACTCACCGACATAATTATTACTCGTGGATTACTCGCGCTTGCTGATATAATCCTTTTATAGTTAGGTACGTTATTAGCAACATATTGTTACTGCAGTACCAGCAACGGTAAATTAGTAGGAAAGAAATACCTATCGCTCTTTAATGATATTCATATACCAACACAAAAGGCCTAGGTACTTACAATACAGAAAAATAATTATTCAAGTACCTACCTACCCACTTCATTAACAAAGCTATCGGTGATGGCCATGGGTAACGATAAGTTATTTTTTTTCTTAATATTTTATATGTATAAAAATTACAGATATTGAACTGTTGTTATTACTATTCCGACATCCATTAATTTATGTGCACGAGTGTATACCTCATAAACAGCTCAATACCATTGACAACTTAATTTGGTCGGGTTATACGCGGGAAAAGTAATGGCTAGCTACGCCACTGCCAGTATCCCAAGTTTTAATCTGTATCTAAAATTGGGAAAAGTGACCTCCATTTTGTTTTTTTTATTTTTTAGGCTGACCGCTTTAAAAATCCATCTTGATTATAGGCGCGTATCCCAAATTCGAATTTGTTTTAAAAATTGAAATACGTGCCAGCTGTCTTTTTTTTTTTGGTTGCTGCCTTCATCGATTTTTGAGTATTAAATTTATAACGTAACCCCAGCGATAGCGTGGTATTGGTCCCTGCAGCTGACAGTTCGCCTCAGTAATTATGATTTTAACCAGCACTTCGCGCCGCATCATCAATTGAGAGCCTAGTGGGGGACCGTGCCGACCTGAACTTTCGGGCTATATTATTACTGACACACACAAGAGCCTTTCACTATGATCAAATAAATTTAAAGTTTTACCTAGCTCTGGTGTTAATTCAGAAGATCTTATTTTCACGTCTTTCTTATTGTATAAAATAAAGACATCTCTGGATGTGTTAACAGCGCTTTCAACCGGTTCAGCTTGTCTTATCTGTTGATGTGAAAAAAGAGTAGGTAATTTTTTTTTAATCGACTTCTGATAAAAGCGGTTATTAATTCGTCTGTATATCAGGATGAATGTTTCAAATCAGCATGGATGGTCGAATCCGAAACTTTATAGGTAATAGCGCACCTATTTTTGAAACTCAGATTTGGACAATTTTATACTCAGAGCAATTCTCTGAATATCCTTTTAAATATTGTCCAAGTCTGAGTTTTCAAAGTCGTCAGATTTAGGGAAAGCTCACAAATTCTTCGTCAGATTTGCCATAAGTCATTATGGATTAGGCCGCCTAGACAAAATCAAACTGATTGCTATTGTATAATTTATTATTTGTATGACATTGATTTTACATTCTGTGATTTGTGATTATCTTCACTCAAACACAGCCTTTTTTTTTTTTAGGAATGCATATTCTTTTATGATGTTTGTAAATATGTGAGCAACATGTATCTATCTCATAATTAAATTATCTGTCATTGCTTATTATTTTAGGGTTACGTACCCAAAGGGTAAAACGGGAACCCTATTACTAAGGCTCCGCCGTCAGTCTGTCTATCCGTCTGTCACCAGGCTGTATCTCGTGAACCGTGATAGTTAGACAGTTGATTTTTTTCACAAATGATGTATTTGTGTTGCCGCTATAACCACAAATACTAAAAAACAGAATAAAATAAATATTTAAGGGGGCTCCCATACACCAAACGTGTATTTTTTTTGTCGTTTTTGCTCGATGTTGATAACCGCAACAGGTAGACGCTTGATATATTCACAGAATATTTAGATATATATTCACTTTAAAAATAAATAATTAAATTAAAATACGACAAATATTTAAGGTACCCATACAACAAACGTGTTTTTTTTGCCATTTTTATAGATAATGGTACGGAACCCTTCGTGCGCGAGTCCGACTCGCACTTGGCCGGTTTTTTTTTACCTATGGTGGTATAGTAATTTTATTATTTATTATTATTTCATTTATTTCAGATAATTAGAATCCATACAATATATTACATTAAATTAAAAAAGAAAAACAATTGGTGCTCTCATACACTAACATTACATAAAATTAAATTAAAATCAATTTACACAAAACTAAACAAAAAATTACATTAAACTTAACATATAAACAATGCGTCAGTGAGCGCCCAAAACAATGCGCATCCATTTGTTATGGATCGGGCAATCCGCACGAGATACTATCATCTGCAGGATGCCGTTGCTACTGCCTCGCACACGCTGTGACAAGGAAGCTACTCTTTTGCGCACAATCGCATGGAAGCCGTCCGTTCGCGCCTCCGCAAACATACCAGACGCACTACAATAGCGAGGCAGCCGCATCAGCATCCTGAAAATGTTGTTATATTGGACATGCAGAGCATTAGCAGCCCTATGAGTGTAATTTATCCACAAGCTGCTCGAGTAAAAGGACTGGCAATACGCCTTAAAAAGAGTTATCTTTACTTCCCTCGAGCAGCGAGAAAACCTACGCGCAACCATGTTCCCCCTGACTGCCAAAACTCTGCGCTCCCTCTCAATGTCAGCATCATCCTGCAATTCGTCTGTTACAATGTGCCCCAGATACCTGAAACTGCTCACCACTGCTAGCGCTGCACCATTTAGCTTAATAGGCGGAACATGAAGTTGACCACGTTTTCCACTCTTAAAAACCATAACTTCACTCTTTTTACAGTTATATTTCAGTCCATGTTCCGCCACGTACGCCTCACAGATCGCCACAAGTTTACGAACTGCGCCCACCGATGGGCCCAGCAGAACCATGTCGTCTGCATAACTGATGTTATTGACGCTAACTCCATCCACAAAACAACCCACATGAGTACTTCTGAGCTCACAGATGAGGTCATTAATGTACAGGTTGAACAACAGAGGAGAGGTGATGCCCCCTGCCTCACGCCACACTCCATGCCATATTCCTGGGAGAGTGCCCCAGCCCATCGCACTTGGTTTCGCTGGCACCAATACCAATGCCTTAGCACTGAGACAACCTCTGCCGGCACACCAGCGCTCTCCAGCTTCATCCACAGTCTCTCGTACAAAACAGTATCGAAGGCTCTGGATAAATCCAGAAAGCACGCGTATACCGGCGTACTCCTCTCAGTGTAGTACCCGACAGCCCGCTTAACACACAAGATAGCACTTTCCGTAGAAAGTCCACCTCTAAAGCCGAATTGGGCATCGTGTAAATCCACGTAAGTTTTAAGGGTGTCATTAAGCAAGCTGTCAAATACCTTGGCCATTACCGTAGCCAGCGATATAGGCCGATAGCTGCTCCTATCCTAGAGATCCCCGGTCTTGTTCTTTACAACCGGAACAACGATCGTTCTGGTAAGTTCATCCGGCAAATAACCATGACACAAACAGAGATTGTAAAACATGGAGAGTACGCGCGGCAGATGAACCCCTGCATCTCCTAGATGCTCAATGCTGAGACTATCACAGCCAGGAGACTTACCTCGCTGCATGCTGTGAATAACTTTTTGCACATGTTTTGCTGTAAATCTCACAACTCGCTTCAGAGTAACAGTCTCAGCACCATTACACCCAGGAGTTGAGGGACGCCTCTGTTCCGCAGAATCACAATGTGGCGCTATTTTAAAATGGTCTTTAAAGAGATCAGCGATCACGTTGTGATCACTGATCCCATCCACGCTCACAGGAAAGCCAGGCCTAACGTTCAATTTCCCAGTTTGCTTCCAAAATAACTTAAAATCTTTGTCAGTATGACGTGAGGCCAGGATGTCCATTTTTATCTGATCGTGCCTATCCTGGCACTACTTTAGTCGTTTTTTAAATGCTGCTCTGCTCTCGCACATATCGCAATACACTTGACCCCTATTCGGCTTACCAGCTTGAACCCATAACAAAAATTTGAGTCTGGCTTCCTTGTGGTAACCAGCCACGTGCCTATTCCACCCCGCTATATATCCACCCCTCCTCTGCGCTCCCCTGCGCTCATAAGATGCTATTGCAGAATCTGACTGTATAGATACTAGGTACGACATACATATCTTTTAACAAGGTCCTATGGGCAGCATTGTAACAGTAACCGTCGCAGCAATGAGAAAATTCTTCTGGAAAATCGATTTCCCGAAGCTGAGAGTGACACCGACGATGATATAACCCAATTTGATCTGCCGTTCTTTCCCCCCATATGATCTTATTGGTCGAAGTAAGAACAGCCTCCTTATTACAAATTAACCTACCCAACCAACATTCAACAAAAAGTGGGAAATGGTCAGACCACTGCACATTATAATCTACCCAAACACGGTTAATAGACGGTAAAGCGGCCTTTGTGACGACACAGTGGTCCAACCATCTCGCACACCCATGCGCCTCACTGACAAACGTAAATGTATCAGAGTTATCACCTAGCATATTTACATCCACACATGTCCAATCCCGATCATTACAAAAATCAAACAATTCGTTCCAAAACAGTTCCTTTGGATGCGCATTATAGTCACCTAAAATATAAATAGGCCCCGTATCACAATTGTCTTCAACTATTGAATTAATATTACTTAGACAATACGTAAATTCAGGTAAGTTTACTACACAGTCAGTCGGCATATACATAGATGCAAAATATTATTATAGTAGTGTTACATACCCGAACTTTCACTGCGGCTATACGCGCGTCATCACAATGTATCACTTTTACAGACTGAAACACACTTTGTCTCCATAATATGGCAACCCCTCCGTAGGGCCTACCCCGCAACAAATCTGAAGAAGTATCGACAGCTGACGTCCCAATTCCTCCAAAGTCATCATGTATCGCATTCAGTAATGGTAAATCATGCGGTAACAACCACGTCTCTTGTAGTGCTACGATATCACCCATATTACACAGACTTTTTACACCATCAATAGAACGCTTCAACGATTTGCAATTAAAGGAGATTAACTTACACGATTGCTCCTGCCTTAAGCCTTCAACAGAACCCCGACACACTTTCACAATTGTGACTTGCTAACTGATTTGTATTAATCATGATTTGGTTTAATACTTTCATTTGTCAGAATATCCACTTTGTCTTTACTACGCCGATCGAAGTTTATAAAACGACGAAAAGCTATCCCTTCAGGCCAGAAATTGCATTCAATAAACATTTCCAGCATATGTTTAGGGACAAAAACTTTGTAGGCATCATAACCTTTCACCAACTTCATATCCATTCTTTCCAACTTAACAATAACATTACATTTATTTCTTATGTAATTTGCTATGTCACATACGGTCACTTCCTTCGTCACATTATAAATATACATCGGAATTTGAATATCCGCCGCTTTACTCCAGGGTCCATCACAGCGTTCCCTCTGTTTCAAATAAAGCGATTACTGTGTCTCGTTTTTTGTACCTTGATCCAACCTTCATCATTAGGCTCTGGTTTCCAATGTCCCTCACGTACAATATCAACAAAACGTTTCTGATTTTGTGTGACGACATGCTGCTCATTCGGAGTGCTCGTATGTCCCACCACCTGTGTAGATACCCGAGGCGCTTGCGTCGGCTCGCGCTCGGCTACGTTCGTGCTTGATCGCCTCGACAGCGGCTGCTGATTGGCCGATTCGCCCGCTTCAAGTGTCGCTTCGACTCCGCAACTTTGTTCCGCACGTACTGGTAGAAGTGCATTACACCTACCCCCCTTACTAGACAATTCCACGGATGGCGAATTGCACCTCTTATCCTCTTCCACACAAATGGGTGGCAAACCAACCGGACCACTGTTGGCGTCTTCAAAGCTATCAGGTCCCGAAGCGCTTCGTTTCGTGTTCACATTACCCGGGAAATAATTAACTATTGACGTGGTTTCTAACGACTTAAGATCCAATTTTATCTGTTGTAACTGGTCAGCGGTCGCATACTGTTCCTTTATTTGATTAATTTCGCTCTGCATCTTTAACAAGTCCTTTAATAATCTTGTTACATCAACATGGTCGAATAAAACAGGTGGAAGCTTCTGCAGGTCTCTAGCCACAAAGATCGGAATTTCCTCTGGGTCAGTTTCCTTCAGTAAACAGATAATATCGTCAATGTTAAGGAGCGTTTTACCGTCCCTCTTCCTTATTTTCTTCCGCTTTGTTGTCGATATGGAATTGAAAAGTAGATCTTTAGCATTTTCAATATCCAATTCTGAAAAAACACTTAAGCATATACGACTAATGCTTTTTTCATCCATGACGTCTATCTTATTGCGTATAAAAGCAAGCACCTCGCTTATCACAATATTACATGAGTTTCATTTTATCACTTTCGAAGCCATTTTCAAGGACACGGCACAACCGAACGGTAGGCGCGCGCATCGAGACTGATGACTATTCTAGGTGCATCGTCTTCACTTATAATTTATGGTTAATTGAACTTACCTTAAGTGAACTTCAACCAAAATTATACGAGATGTTGCATCCGAAGAGATTTAACTCACATGGTAGTATCGTACCCTAATGCACTACACTGCACACTGTGTTGAGAGACTAAAACAAAAAAAAAATAGACTGTGTCATCTGTCAACTGTCACCCAAACCTCATTCGTTTTAGAGCTCATTGTTTACTCCATTCCATAATAATATGGGGTATGTACATGGGTGGGTAGGGTGTTAAATCTCTTCGGATGCAACATCTCGTATAATTTTGGTTGAAGTTCACTTAAGGTAAGTTCAATTAACCATAAATTATACTTCAATGTTGCATCCTCGAGATTTAACTCACATGATAGATGTTTAGAGTATGTTTTATTATGGAATGGAAAACCTGTATGTTCATGTTTATGTGTGAGTAGTTGGAATTTGTTTTTGAAACAAAACAAAAACAAATCCGGCCAGTGATCACAATCAGTTTTTATATTATAATGTAACCAACAAAACACTTGGTAGCAATCAAATGGCACTTGGTAACAATCAAATAACGAATCAGATTAAGAACAGAAGATTATTTTTACAGGTTTATGAATTGAATATGCCATCAGCAAACGCCCTGTCTTTTACAGATTCAATAACAGGTTGGTTGCAAAATTTTGCAAAGCATAAATTGTGTTACTAGTCCAGCCAACGGTCTTTTTTATTATTTCCATTGAGACGTCCGACTTGAAAGCCGCTGACGTGGATGCATGCCTAGTACTGTAAGCAGTGAACATATTTACATCCACGCCGCTATCACTAAGCGTTTCTTTGATTCAGCGGCTGATTGACTGGGAGGTACAATTATTGTGTATTGGTTTTTTACCCGGCTGCGTGACGCAAAGTGTTTATTATATGTTTGGATTAAATTATCGCAATTATAAGTGTTTCTAAGTGGGCAAAATTTTACTATATAGGAAGTTAGGGTTTTTGCTGGACATAAGATTGCTTGTTAGTATAGAAAGGTAGTATCAAGCGGGGATTTTTTTCTGTTTGGTGTTGAAGTTTTAAATTTTGAATCATGTTGTTAACGGTGATTATTATTTCTGTTTCAGTTACATGGATACCATTAACTTAGATCAAAGATAAGGTTTGCATCCGTTGTTCTGTGGACAATGCAAGCAAAGTTACAAGTTTAAACAAAATATCTAATTAATACAATATTTAGGAAAGGTAGGCTTGATTTATAAAAACACCTTTAAAAAATCTATGAACATAATTATTTTCTGTTTGTCTTTTTGGTTAAATTTATTTCATGCAGAGCGATAAGGAAAATTTGTTAAATTCCTCAGATAAGAATTTTAAGGTATAGGTATATTATTGAGCTATCAAAATAGTAAATATTATTAGTTATACAAAAGGAATACCAGCGTTGAGCAAAATTATACTGGCTCATGCATGGTATTATTAGATAAAGATTTAACCATAATTTATATTTCTTCAATTGGAATTGTTTGCCTTTTGTACGATTCTCTGACAATATTGCGCACGCGTAAGCTTTCTCTACATGGGATGGGGTTCCTTGGAAGGGGGGTAATAAATTATTGTCATTAAGTTTGAAAAACGTTATTTCAGAATCAATTTGGTTACTGAACAAGGGGAACCATGGTTGGCTAGGCCAATACGGGACGATAACTATGTCAGTTGCTTTGTTGTTCAGAATTTACTTTAAGCATTTTATTACAAGAGAAAATTGTGGGAAGACATAGTAGAAGTAATTGTTCCAAGGCATTGTAAATGCATCTATATCATAGGCGTCTGGGTCACGTTTCCAGGATAAATATTTGTGCATTTTTTGTTAAGGCGCGATGCAAAAAAATCAATAACAGGTTTACCGAATTTTTTCGTAATAGATTTAAATGATTGTGAATCTAACTCCCATTCGGTATCAACATTAGTACCTAGAATCTAGGTCCGCGTCAGTGTTCTTTCTGGATTTAATATACGATGCGTAAATAAATATGTTTTATTGTTTTATTGCACGACTGCCACATTTTTTTCAAATGCAATTCAAAATTCAAATTCAAAATCTTTATTGCGAACTAAGTGTACAGGATTTTGTAGATGTTAACAATAGGTAGGTTCTAGAACTTAGTTGCCTGTTAAGGCATTGCAATTTAAATGGTTAAAAATATAAAAAGAAAAAAAAATTACATACTTACTCAATATTACAGTTATACATTAATTATCATTATTCATATATTTTATATTATCATTATGCATTCATATATTATCACATACTATTCATAGAATTTAATATCACATCATTATATTAAGTATCACAATCATTTCAATATTAAATAATTATTTATCTTCAAGGAATTCTTTTACAGAGTAGTATGCCTTTTTAATCAGGAAATCTTTTAGCTTCCTTTTAAAAATACCAATTGTATGCTGGTTCTTGACTTCAATGGGTAAATTATTATATATTTTTATGCCCATACAAAAAATACTATTGCTGTAGACGGCAGTGTGGGATGTTTTATTGCGTAGTGTATTTTTAAGTCTACTGCTTATTAATGTGTCATAGCTACTGATGTTTGATTTAACTAAAACTGAGGCCGCGTAGATATATAGAGCAGGGAGGGTTAATATCTTCAGGTTCATAAAATGAGGTTTACATGAATCTGTTTGACGTATCCCACACATGGATCTAATACACTTTTTTTGTGCCTTGAACGCAATTTCTTTATCCATATCCCCATAAGATAAAGTGGATCCCACATAGGCATGATAAGCACTTAGTAGTGTGGTTTGATTAGATACTTTTTTGAGCATGTATAGGGCATAAGAGAACTGATTTAATTTGCTACACACACTACTTACATGTGTTTTCCATGACATATTAGAATCGATATAGATACCTAGAAATTTTGTACTTGTAACCTCAGATACAGTTGCATTATTGTACTCAATAGATAATGGAATTAATTTTGCGTTTTTCTTCTTGAAATTCATATAATGCGTTTTTGTAAGATTTATTTTCAGATTATTTATTGTAAGCCAATTTATTATTTTAGATAGGGAATCATTTATTTCTAGTTCATGATTTTTATTTTTGTTATTTGTGAAAAGAGCCATACTGTCATCTGCAAATAAAACTATAGGGTGCCGAATAGCGTTAGGTAAATCATTTATACAGGGTGTCCCGTAAATAATGGATCAAACGTAACGGGTAGGTCGCTTACCTCATTTCCATCAACTAATTTGAACAGTAAAAAAAAAACCGATAAGGTAACCAAGATATTTTTTTTTTCGATTTTTACTATTTTCTGTACCAGCATTCAGTGTTTTTAATGCTGTTGCTGCAAATGGTATCATATTTAGGTGTGATTTTTGTCAAACATTTCTGAATAGTTTACTAATGTTATAAGATACTATTTTTTTAAATAACATTTTATTTGCTTTAGAAAAAAAATCTTGAATTGAAAAGTTTTGTTTTTACGATGAAAAGACCAGAATTGGAAAAATTCTCCTGTAAAAAAAATGTATGACACCAAAGTGTACCATTATTTTAAAAACTTGTAAAATTACTAAGGTTTGCAAATTGGTATAAAACTTACGTCTAGTCCTTGCGGTTACAAAGATATTGCTATGAATGTGATGAAGAAGACAGAACAGAAATTAAAATGGTACAATCTAACTTTTCTTTCTCGTAATGGCTTATGCTTGTAATCTAAGCATGTGGTTAAGCGTGTAGCGTAATTCCTAGCCGATGACGTCATCTGTTCGGAATTTGGGACCGCTACCTGCGGAGTTGCACCTCACTCAGTGTGAAAGGGATAGATAGCGCCGCTTTTGTATTTTTGGTAAATCGGTGTCTTTGTGCAGGTATTTTTTTTCCTTTACCCTTCACTCATACAGGGCTTCATTGTTGCATGATTTTATTTGTTTAGTTGACACGAATCTCTCTTCGAGTTGATACGTACGTCAGACTACTTTCGCTCCCGCTGTGCCTAACTGTTGTGTTCCTTAAAATTAAACTTGTGCTGTGTATTTGGACTTTGCTTTGCCTAACGATTTGGAACTGTTTGTGTTTCGGACGAATGACTTGGCAATCCTACGGACTTCGAAAACAATCGTTTGTGTGAGGTTGTACGTGTGTGCAGTAGTACGATGCCTCGTTACGAGTACACGCCACGGGAGTATGCCGAAATGCATTTTATCTACGGAGAAGCAAGAGGTAATGCCAGGGCGGCCGCAAGATTGTATCGTGAAAGATACCCGAACCGGGATCGACATCCCGACTATCGCGTATTCATTAGAGTGCATAACGCGCTTCTTGAGGGAAGAATTCTTGGCACCGGAGTTGGGGGTGCCAGTGAAGGGCGACCGTCACAAGTCAATGACGAAATTATTATTCGAGAAATCGAGGAAGATTCGTCGGTCTCAATTCGCGTCATAGCGCAACGCACAGGTATTCCAAGATCGACGGTACATCGAGTTCTAAAAAGGCACCGGTTGCACCCATATCACGTGCATCGTGTTCAAACGCTGACGTCACGTGATTACCCGCAAAGAGTAGCATTTTGCCAAAGGATGCTTAGAATGATACGGGCGGACCCACAGTTTTTTTATAAAATTTTATGGAGTGACGAGTCTTCATGCCGGCGAGATGGATATCTCAATTTGCATAATTTGCACGGTTGGCAGCTGGTAAACCCACATTTGATGCGAGAGGACAGGAGCCAACATCAATTTAAAATAAATTTATGGGCAGGAATAATAAATGGGCAAATAATAGGGCCCTTTGAACTACCAGCAACTCTAAACGCCGAATACTATCTGCATTTTTTAAGGAATGAGTTGCCAACGTTATTAGAACATTCCAGAAGACGTGCGGCAAGCAATGTGGTTACAAAATGATGGTTGCCCCGCTCACTATGCGACGGCAGTAAGGGCGCAACTCAATGAAACTTACCCTGACAGATGGATCGGCCGATTAGGACCAATTTTGTGGCCTCCGCGATCTCCGGATTTAAATCCCTTAGATTTTTTTTATTGGGGATGTTTAAAAGACAAAGTTTACAAACAACGAATAACGTCGGAAGAAGAATTACGTCAGCGCATCCAATCTGCTGTATCAGAAATAAACAACAGCCATTTTGTCCGTCGGATAAGAGCTTCCTTTATTAGGAGGTGCAGACTTTGCATTCTTGTAGGGGGACGTCAGTTTGAACGTTTACTGTAAAAACAAAATAAACGATTTATTTGTATTTTTTTTTTAATTTAACCTCCTAATTTTTTTCATACGCTGAGATACCTAAACATTTTTAAGAAAATAGTTGAACACTGTGTGCACACTTTTTCAAATTTTATTTTATTTCGTAATTTGGCACCTCTGTCAGATTCATAGCAATATCTTTGTAACGACAAAGACTAGGCGTAAGTTTTATACCAATTTGCAAACCTTAGTAATTTTACAAGTTTTTAAAATAATGGTACACTTTGGTGTCATACATTTTTTTTACAGGAGAATTTTTCCAATTCTGGTCTTTTCATCGTAAAAACAAAACTTTTCAATTCAAGATTTTTTTTCTAAGGCAAATAAAATGTTATTTAAAAAAATGGTATCTTATAACATTAGTAAACTATTCAGAAATGTTTGACAAAAATCACACCTAAATATGATACCATTTGCAGCAACAGCATTAAAAACACTGAATGCTGGTACAGAAAATAGTAAAAATCGAAAAAAAAAAAATTCTTGGTTACCTTATCGGTTTTTTTTTACTGTTCAAATTAGTTGTTGGAAATGAGGTAAGCTACCTACCCGTTACGTTTGATCCATTATTTACGGGACACCCTGTATAAATGAGAAATAGTAGAGGTCCTAGTATCGACCCTTGAGGTACACCATATTTTATAAATCTTGGACTCGATATATATTTAATTTCTGTTTTTGTGAATGGACATAATTGTGTTATTTCAGTGAACTGTATTCTATTACTGAGATAGGATTTGATTATTTCTAGTGCTTCTTTACCTCGGACTCCGTATATTTCTAGTTTATGTAGCAGTAGTCCATGGTCAACATAATCAAAAGCCTTTGTCATGTCCATATATAGGGCTGTGACCTGATTTTTTTTATCTAGTTCCGTTAAAATTTTTTGTAAAAACTGATGCATTGCTGTTTTAACCGATTTCCCTTTTCTGAATCCAGCTTAATTATCTATTATTATTTAATTTTTTTCGAAATATTCACTAAGATTATTATATAGTACTCTTTCAAATATTTTAGCCATTATTGGAATGAGAGCGATAGGTCTATAACATCGTACATCTTCCGTGTTTTCTTTTTTGAATATTGGTGTAACTACAGTAGTTTTCAAATATGTCGGGAAAATTCCTTCTTCAAGACACTGATTTATTTTTTATTTTTTATTAGGTGATGATTGGTGCAATTTCGTACCCTACACGTTTTATTATTTTTGTGGAAATTTCATCATAACCTGTACTGTTAGTGTTTCTCAATTTCATGATTATATTGACAACATCGTAAGGGGTAACTGGTGTCAAAAAACAGGAGTTTGGTTTGTTATAGTGTAGAGTATTAGCGTAGTTTATTGTATTATTTGTTAATTTTGGAATGTCATCAATAAAAAAGTTGTTAAATGTTTGTGCTATAGCATCAGGAGCAGTTATTATATTTTATTCTATTGATTTTTTCAGGGGGGTTATTGCTTTTATATTTATTGATTATTTTCCACACTGCTTTAGACTTATTTGTGGCTGTTTGGATATGATAGTTATTTTGCGACCTTTGAGTGAGTTTTATGATTCTTTTAAACGTTTTTGCATACTTCTTAAAACCACTCTTATCTCTATTATGACCTGATAGTAGATATGTTTTTAGTAGCATTCTTTTACGGAGGGAACATATTTTTAATCCTTTACTGAGCCATTTAGTATTTCGTATGATTGGAACCTTAATTTTTATGTTTGGAAAGCAGAGGTCATAAAAAAGTTTAAATAGTTTATGGAATTCTTCAAAAGCAACATTTGGGTCACTTTTTCCATAACAATCACTAAAAGTGAGGGCTTTTAAACATTCAATAATTTTTTTAACATTTTCATCGCTACAGTCTCTTCTAAATTTGTACCAGTGGGTTATTGAGTACGTTTTCCTAATACGACATGATAGTATTTGCCGAGTGATATCATTTAAATGAGGGAATTGCGTGCCACCCATTTTGTTGGCATAAGCAATGACAATAGTATTATCTAAGAAGAACATCTGCATTTGTTTTGTTTTTGCAAAAGGCTTTTAGGCTCATCAATGCTGCCAGTAACTCGAGGAAGTTAATGTGGTGTTTTCATTCTTTCATTGACCAAAGACCTCTAGTAATTTCACTTGCCTCCTCATTCACAGGCTGACCCCCATCCTGTGAGGTAGAAGTCTTGTGAATATTTCCCATTGAAAGGAGCAATCACGAAGTTTGTTCATATTTCTGTGCGACATTTGACTCAACCAAGTCTTCTTGTGAGAGAGTACAAACAGTTATTTTGTATCATAGTTGTCATTTGACTTCAAAGTGCTAAACATTTCTCCCGTTCTAGCCGTTTGGTATATACCTAACCATACGCAATGGCTGGGCATGCTGCTGATAACGTACCCATTAGTTTTGCAAAATCTCTGATAACTACAGTATCTATGCGGCGGCGGTATTTATGGATTAGCTCCTTTATTCTTTGATTTTTTTCTTGGGGTAGCTGTAAACATATGGAGTGTTAGTTGATGAGAATTCCTATGAATTTGCAAATCTGATTTGGTATTAGAGAACTTTTTTCTAAGTTGATGACTAAACATAATTTATCAAATGTTTGTATTACTGAATTTACAGTCCTGAGACATGAGTCAGTATTTCCTATACAAATAACGTGATCCAAATAAGATGCTACTGTATGGCAATTGTACCTCAAACAAGACAAAACGGGTTTGAGTAATTTTGTATTATACTAATGACGCCAGGCTGAGGCCATATGGTAGGCAATTGAATAACGGAATCACATCACATTAATATTACCTATAAAGGTGAAAGTTTGTGAGTGTCTGTGTGTTTGTTACTTCTTCACGCTCAAACGGCTGGACCAATTTCTATAAAATTTTGTATGGAGGTAGCTGACACCCTGGATTAACATATAGGCTACTTGCTACTTTTTATCCCGATATACCCACGGGATCGAGACTTACGCGGGTGAACCCGCGGGGCGTGCTAGTCTCAAATATTTTCTATGTGAGATATGTTTAAGCATTAAAAGTAAGATTCTTTTAGGTTTATTGTTGCCATGAATGCATTATTTATAATTTTTTTTGATACGGTACGTATATCATCCATTTTAAAATGTTGGGCTGTTAAGAACTTATTAAGGGTGTTCAGATTTAAGATAAATCTATAACCGCCTGTACTCTTAGGCGTTAAGATTACCGGTGAAATAAACTGTTGTGGTCTACCACAACAGTTTATTTGAAATGAGTCAATAAGTTTAAATATTGCAGATTCCATTTCTCTATGAGATGGTGGGTTTTTTGGTTCAGTGTTTTGAACCACTTTCCCAATAAACGGTATTTATAACCATTAACATAATTTAGTATGATGGGATCATCGGTTAACAACATCCAGAGTTTTATAAAATATCTAATTATACCGGCGTGAGGTACCTTTAACGGCGGTTCTTCTCGTCGTTCATCTTGACGGCTCCTGTCTGCCGACTGCGTTGGGTTGAGTAGTTGGTCCTTCTCGCTGAAGATGTCGATGGTTTTGGTTGGTGTCGACTTGTGGATGGTGCTGCAGTCATATTGTTTGCTCGTCGAAGAGGACCCCGCACATTTGCCGCCTGAAAACCAGTTCTCCGGTTGCCTGTAGTATTCGCGGGAGTCAGGGTGTAGATCATGAAGCAATTGACTGATTTTTGATATTCTTTTCAGAATATCAAGTTTGTTTACAGATTGGGCCTGTATGAGGTCCTTCGTTAGGTTGACGAGGCCAGCGATCCCTGAACCAAGCTGATTTTTCGCTGATTCCAAATGATTTTGGTGCACGCACTAATGTGAAATTTTCAGGAACAAGCATTTTTGCTTTTAATGATTCCTTGTGTTCTTTATCTGATCCATCGAGCAGTATTTTTCCCCAACGTTCAGAGACTTCACTGGGTTTTTTTTCTCCGAGTGCGGCCAAGCTTCGCCAAGCAACAATTCTTCAACAAGAATTTCTGTGGAAATATCCACCGTAGAAATTTCACTAACCACATTCGGGTCAGTCGAAGTTTTCCTTGTAGCAAGGACAAGGAAATTTTCTTGAGACGCGGTATTAACGACCGATTTGACTACTGGGATTTCATCATCCTCTTGTGGTTCATCGATATTTCTGTTGTTTTCAACAGAACTTAGATATGCGTCATAAGGCGATGAGCTTTAAGATCGGAACGATGGGCTTTCTGAAGGCCGAAACAAAAAGAAAGTTACTTTCAGGATAGTATCACGTACTACCTCATCTAGAAAGTGGTTATTGTACTTCTGGATAACATCGCATGTTACTTCGCTAAGAAATACCATTTTGTTATCAGGATAACATCACGTGTTATCTCATTAAGATAACGATAGAGTTATAGGTCTTAATGAAAATAAACGCCTAAAATATTCTTCGTCACGTTCATTTTTTCGTTTCCCATGACTCATTTTCACTTTATTAATACTTTTCACAATGAAAATATAAAGATTTTTAAGGATGTAGATTGAATTATTGAATACACAGCGTAACAGTGCAACACACGAAGAACGAAGGAGGTTTGGGTGACAGTTGACAGATGACACAGACTATTTTTTTTTTTTTAGTCTCTCAATACAATGTGCACACATGGTAGTATCGTACCCTAATGCACTACACTGCATTAGAGTACGATACTGCCATGTAGGGCATCCAATCCGGAATTCCGGAATTTCGCAACTCCGGAATTCTGGAAAGTTTTTCCGATATTTCAACTCCGGAATTGGGCTAAATTTATCGTATTTCGATATTCATTATTTTTAATTTAAAAATGTGTTTAATTTTTCAACTCATCGTTTTACGCGCAATTGTTCCTGCGCGTGTATCATGTACTAACTATACTTTTCGCCAGATAAGAGAAAAATAAAAGTCACTGATCCGACTTGCGAGTCAGGGGCGCATTACCTGTCCGCCATTTTGTTATTATGCCTATCGCGTCCTTCGGGGTGAATAGAAATGTTTGTAAAAGGTTTGTAACTCATGTCCAGTGAACGCGTCAAGGACGCCCCTTACCACGATAAGTTTGTTTTGATCATGTTAGCGACACTTCCTTTACATATTTTTCGTATCGTTTAGAAATATTGGAATACATTGGTAGACGGGTGTTAACGGCTTTTATTTTTTTCTTATCTGGCGAAAACTATAGACGAGTGACTAGACTACCCTATGGTACCGCACCGGTACAGCCCCCGCGCATCCCCCTCCCCCCAGCGGCCAGTCAGTCGCACGATTAGTTGCCCACAAGTGTTTGACGGGAGGAGAGCGCTGCGCGCCAGTGAGCTGAGCACATTTACGAAAAGGCAATTTATGACAAAATGTAAGTAGTTTTTAACATAATTGCGTTTAATTTAAGTGTTATGTTTTCAGTGTGTATGTGTAATATATTATGTAGTAATAGTAACTACTGTCAACGTTTATTCTTGCGATTATTGCACATAGATACATCAAGCTGGCCAGCGAACCATTTATTCATTCCCTACTATTTACAGTACTTACCTACACCGCGCTAATTGTAAGACTAGCTGGTTTAAAAGACGTGTTTATCTCTATTTTTCATGTTATGTCAGCAAATCTTCGAATATATCATGGTAAACTCGAGAGCTCCCAGTCTCGTCGAAGTTACCGCGAGTTTTGTTTCACAGTGCAACTGATTATGCAAAAAGGAATTAATTGAGGCTGTTTGTCTATTCTGTACTGTACATAAAGTACATATATGCATAAAATGAGTAGCAAATTAAGGCAATTTCCAACCTCCTGCATATGTACTGATAAGTAGGTAAGCATAGTAGACAGATACTTGCATAAATACGAGTATCTGCAAGTATCTGTCTGTCTACTGTACAATAAAATTGCACAGAAATAACGTGCCTGATTTACATGTTTTTTTTTTCACTTTAAGGTCGTCGTCGAAAAAAAAGGAATGTCAGTACAAAGAATTCACCAATAAAAGGACAACGACCAATTTATGGACTCATTTTCTTCGTGCAAGTGACGGACAATCTGCAAAATGCAAAATTTGCAAAAAGATCTTGAAAACAGTTGGTGGTGCTACTACTGGCTTACACACGCATATGAGAGCAAAACATGCAATAAACGCAGATTTGAAGGAAAGTGAAGACGACAACTCTACATCGGCATTGAGCATGACTGATGTTACTCCAGGAACTTCAAACCAAAGACAACCGATACTGACTACAGAAACTAAGAAAAGGAAAATGATGACAGATTTCTTCAGTTCCAAGTCTAATGAAAAAATGGAAGTGATCATATCGCGAATGGCAGCACTGGACGGTTGTTCTTTCCGTTTTTTTGTTCAGAGTCAAGATCTCCAAAAGATGTTCAAAAAAAGTGGCCACGATCTACCTAAATCGCCGAGTACAATAGCAAAAATAATATTTACTCAAGCTGAAGAAGTCAAAGCAGACATAAAAAATAAAATACAGAAGTTAAAAACAGAAGGCCACAGATTCGCACTAACTTTGAACGAGTGGACATCCTTGCGAAACAAGAGATACATGAACATAAATTTGCACAGCAACGGTTTCGGTGGGTTCAATTTCAAGAATCTTGGCCTCGTCAAAATTACTGGATCAATGTCAGCTTTTGCAGCATATAATATGTTGCGAGACCATCTCGCTAAATTCGGCGTGTCTTTGGATGAGGACGTCGTTAGCCTTACAACCGACGGTGCGAGCGTGATGACGAAAATGGGGACATACTGCAACGGCTACCACCAAATATGTCTCGCCCACGGTATTCAGCTCGCGGTAATTGACACGTTATATAAAGATACGAACGAAGAAAGAGAACTCCAGCCGGTATCCATCAACGAGGCAATTGATTCAGATGAAGACAGCGAATCTGAAAGCGACGAGGACGCAGATTCCGCACCGCCACCAACGAATGACAGTTGTTTAGAAATTGAAACTCCCACTGCTCGGGTTGAACCAAAAACATACAAGGAACTTATAGAAAAAGTTCGGCGCCTCGTAAGGTCTGTAAGAAAGTCACCTCTTAAAGCTGATTTGTTACGACAATACGTCAATGCGGAACACGGTAAAGACATACAACTGCAGCTAGATTGTCGCACGCGCTGGTCAAGTATGTCAGACATGATCGGAGTATTTTTGAAAATAAAAGACTCAGTTCTGAAGGCACTAATAGATTGGAAATCTGAGGTTTCCTTTTCAGATGATGACATTCAAACACTGAACAACATTCATCATAGCTTGAATGTCATAAAACTGTCTGTTCTCACATTGTGCCGACGTGATGCGACTCTTTATACAGCTGACACGGCTTTGCGATTCATGCTTAAAAAACTCGACGAACAGGATAATTTTTTAAGTGCTAGGCTGGCTACAAACTTGAGAAATCGTATCAAGCAAAGGCGACTACTACTTGCAGGTGTTTTCCACTATCTGCACAATTCTAACGACTTCTTTAGACAAGCAGATGATGAAACTTTTATAAAACCAAAAAGCGACGAAATTTGCGAGATTATTGTTACTCTGCTACGCCAGCTTAATTACAAGCCCTACACTACAACTACCACTGAGCATGCAGAAAATCAAGATGACTCTTCGTCTTCTGCTTCTGATGTTGACGTTGCAGTTGATGATTTAACACTACAAGAACAGCTTGATAAAGAGCTACTTAAATGCCAGACAAAGCCCTGTAAATATACAACTAAACATTTTGACCTTTCTGGATTTGTCAAATTTGAAAAAGCAATGTATGATAATGCTGGAGAGCGAGGTGTATATCTGACACAAGCTTATAATTATTTAAATATCATACTTCCCACGAGTGTGGAGAGTGAACGGGTATTTTCAAGCGCTGGTTACTTTTGTAACCGAATACGAAGCTCACTCTCTGACAAAATGTTAGATTCGTTAATTCTCTTGAGAACTCATTATCAAGAACAGCGTAGCACATAGAGTAGACCGCTTTTCTTGATAGTGAGTTCTCATATATTTAAGTGTTTCTTGTGATAATTTTAATTATAATATTTGCTGTTTAGCCCTTAATTTGTTGATTTGTTTTTAAAAGTTTAATTAGACTTGTTTAATTTTATTGATTGTGATGTGAATTGTGAACTGATTATGTCATGTCAAGATTGTTGTTAAACATGATAAATGTGAGGAGAGACTTAAATGTTCATTTTAATATTTTGATTTTAACTACCTAGTAATGTCCAAACTACTCTAAAGCGTGACATTTCTTGTGTTAATTTAATTATGTTATTTTTCACTAATATTTTAAGGCTCTCAAATTGTTAGTTTTTAAGTTTTTAAAAAGTTTTGACTTTCCTAATTTTAATAATATTGTTAACTGGCTTACTCAAAGTTAACTGGCAATGTCGTATCAAGACTGAGTTAAAGACTAATGTTAAAAATGATTAAAAGTTACTCCATTTTCCATGTTCAATTTTCACATATTTTTGAAGTACTGTTTCATTTTTCAATGGAGATCTTTTGAAATACACTACATCTTTGCGGATTTTCTTTATCAGCTCATTAATATTTTCATATTGTGTTAACTCTGGTACGTGTTCTGGCGCAAGATCATTTTGTGACATTACGATTAAACCTGATTCTGGACAGTCTAAGTCTTCTAAATGGTGTTCATCATCGCTGTCGTCCATATAATCAACAGTCACATCTGGTTCAATTTATAGTATCATCTGAGGTAGGGCTATCTTGCAAATTATTATGTTTTTCATAAAGCACATCACAGACCGCCAAATTGATACCATGTGCGAGACACAGTTGTTGTTCAGTGCAAATAAGCCGCCCCACCTTTATCATAACATTCGGTCCATCGGTTACAATAGCCACGATGTCAGTTTCTAGGGAAATGTCAAATTTACTTAGACGCTCTTGCAATATACGAAGACAATTTTCAGCTGTCATACTATCGTAAATAGGAACAAGTCCTAAGTTCCAAAATTTTTTATATGAATGAACGTTGACCGCCATGTATCGTTTATTGGAAGTTGAAGTCCACTCGTCGAAAGAAAGACTAAATCCTTCACCTGCACTTTTCTTTTTCTTTTTTTTTGAATTTCCATTCTAATTATGAAGTAACTGCAGAATTAAAACATTATGAATTTTTTTTTTGGCTTTCTGATTTTTTCACTGTAATTCATAACACGTTTTCGAACAGTGACGGCTGACTTTGGTAAATCCGTGTATTAAGAGCAATTATTATTCACACTGAATGGAAATCCATCTAATGCAATCATTCTTGCCAAAATATCATCCAGGCTATCGTCGGCACTTTTAGTAAAATAAGTATCTAACTTTCGCTTGGCTGGCGGCGGTGCTGTGTTCAGATTTTCAGAATCTTGACTTATTGAAGCTGAGATTCTGGAGTCAAGGGAGACGTAATCCCTTAGTTGATCCACCCAAAGTCTGATGGATGGCTAGGCATCGCTTACATTTAGCACTATTCCCGTCCTTCTCAACTAAATAATAACTCCACACTGACGTAGTATCACTGTCTTTGTTATGTCTAACAAAGTCTCCCGCTATTAAAAAAAAATATTGAAATACTTAATTTCAGATAATTGACTTTTAAATAAGATATAAAAGTATCTCAAGACGGTGTCTTGAGCTAAGTATCTCAAGACGCTGTCTTGAGCTAAGACCTCCCAACCCCAATTGACATTAAAGGAAAAGTTAGAGCTGGAAATTAACAAGAGTATGAAATCCCCAGATCCTGAAGTACAAGTACAAAATGAATTGGGGTTGGCAAATAGTATTAGACGTGAAATGAGCCTGTTCGAAAATGGAGGAGTTCGTGGATATCATTGTACATATATAATATAATTACCTACAGTACACAGTATATTACTTTTGTATTATATAATGCAATGGCCTGTTGGTCCCAGTCAAGACTCCAGACAATAAGTAAGTCCAGTAAGTCTTCAATAAGTTATTATCTAATCTCTCTAAGTTGCCTAGTGACCTTCTAATGTCACAGTTTTACCCATTACCTTTGTACGGGTGATTGGGACATCAATGCTTCACAAGCATTATCTCAAGATACTAGGCATAAAATAATAAATGGTATCTTGAGTTAAGTATCTCAAGATGGCGTCTTGAGCTAAGTATCTCAAGACGGTGTCTTGAGCTAAGTATCTCAAGATGGTGTCTTGAGCTAAGTATCTCAAGACGGTGTCTTGAGCTAAGTATCTCAAGATGGTGTCTTGAGCTAAGTATCTCAAGACGGTGTCTTGAGCTAAGTATCTCAAGACGGTGTCTTGAGCTAAGTATCTCAAGATGGTGTCTTGAGCTAAGTATCTCAAGACCCATAAATATGGGTAATTGATTGACGCTAATATGGACACCTACTCCATATATTTTACATGATTATGGTCTGGAGCTCTACAGCATTTATGATCAGTGATGTTTATAATGCAATGACCTGTTGGTCCTAGTTAAGACTCCAGACAATAAGTAAGTCCAGTAAGTCTTCAATAAGTTATTATCTAATCTCTCTAAGTTGCCTAGTGACCTTCTAATGTCACAGTTTTACCCATTACCTTTGTACGGGTGATTGGGACACAAGCATTATCTCAAGATACTAGGCATAAAATAATAAATGGTAGAATGGTAATGGTATGGTGGTGGTGTTGGTAGATATGTCGTCTTGAGCTAAATATCTCAAGACGGTGTCTTGAGCTAAGTATCTCAAGATGGTGTCTTGAGCTAAGTATCTCAAGACGGTGTCTTGAGCTAAGTATCTCAAGATGGTGTCTTGAGCTAAGTATCTCATGACCCATAAATATGGGTAATTGATTGACGCTAATATGGACACCTACTCCATATATTTTACATGATTATGGTCTGGAGCTCTACAGCATTTATGATCAGTGATGTTTATAATGCAATGACCTGTTGGTCCTAGTTAAGACTCCAGACAATAAGTAAGTCCAGTAAGTCTTCAATAAGTTATTATCTAATCTCTCTAAGTTGCCTAGTGACCTTCTAATGTCACAGTTTTACCCATTACCTTTGTACGGGTGATTGGGACACAAGCATTATCTCAAGATACTAGGCATAAAATAATAAATGGTAGAATGGTAATGGTATGGTGGTGGTGTTGGTAGATATGTCGTCTTGAGCTAAATATCTCAAGACGGTGTCTTGAGCTAAATATCTCAAGACGGTGTCTTGAGCTAAGTATCTCAAGATGGTGTCTTGAGCTAAGTATCTCAAGATGGTGTCTTGAGCTAAGTATCTCAAGACCCATGAATATGGATGACAGCAAATAGTTAATATCGGCACCTACTCCATACATTCTTACATGATTATGGTCTGGAGCTCTACAGCATTTATGATCAGTGATGTTTATAATGCAATGGCCTGTTGGTCTTAACTCCTGACAATAAGTAAGTCCAGTAA
Organism: Tiliacea citrago; assembly: GCA_963921375.1. NCBI lineage: Eukaryota > Metazoa > Arthropoda > Insecta > Lepidoptera > Noctuidae > Tiliacea > Tiliacea citrago. The sequence goes on from OY992781.1 coordinate 19,326,984, forward strand.
GTCTTCAATAAGTTATTATCTAATCTCTCTAAGTTGCCTAGTGACTTTCTAATGTCACAGTTTTACCCATTACCTTTGTAAGGGTGATTATCTCAAGATACTAGTATCTTGCTTGTGAAGCATTGATGTCCCAATCCTAGGCATAAAATAAAAAATGGTATCTTGAGTTAAGTATCTCAAGATGGCGTCTTGAGCTTAGTATCTCAAGATGGTGTCTTGAGCTAAGTATCTCAAGATGGTATCTTGAGCTAAGTACCTCAAGACCCATAAATATGGGTAATTGATTGACAGCAAATAGTTAATATCGGCACCTACTCCATATATTTTACATGATTACGGTATGGAGCTCTTATTTATGATCAGTGATGTTTATAATGCAATGGCCTGTTGGTCCCAGTCAAGACTCCAGACAATAAGTAAGTCTAGTAAGTCTTCAATAAGTTATTATCTAATCTCTCTAAGTTGCCTAGTGACCTTCTAATGTCACAGTTTTACCCATTACCTTTGTACGGGTGATTGGGACACAAGCATTATCTCAAGATACTAGGCATAAAATAATAAATGGTAGAATGGTAATGGTATGGTGGTGGTGTTGGTAGATATGTCGTCTTGAGCTAAATATCTCAAGACGGTGTCTTGAGCTAAATATCTCAAGACGGTGTCTTGAGCTAAGTATCTCAAGATGGTATCTTGAGCTAAGTATCTCAAGATGGTATCTTGAGCTAAGTATCTCAAGACCCATAACATTACCCATAAATATGGGTAATTGCTAACTTAAAGTTTAGACTTTAAGGGGGATTTGATAAGGCTTTTCAAACTGAATATTAGTAATAATAGCAGAGCAACAATAATTTCATCAATTATCCTCAAAGATTAACCTTGAAGCCCATCTCCCATGCTCTTTGAAAGACTGGTGATTTTCATTTATTACACAAAATTAAAACTCTAAAAGCAGGCTTAGCATGATGCTTTCTATTTCTACTCTATTGTAGAATAGAAATCGCTTGTCTATCTTTCTTCGTAGAAAACTGTCAGCTGTCTACACAGAAGCGTAATTTTTATCTACTTTAAAACACTTCTCTACGGTTCTCATACTAAGCCTATGGAACCAGGAATGGTTGGTTAAGTTTCTTTTAGTACTAACCTAATAAGCAATGTGGAGATATGAATAAGCAGTTTTTTATACATGTATAAGATTTTGCAATATCAGGTGGCGATGACAAAGATAGGGTCAAAGTAGGTCTAACAAAGTCTCCCGACATTTGAAATACTTAATTTCAGATAATTGACTTTTAAATTTTAATGACGTAGCCTACGTAACCCGTCGTCACTGACGTAGCCTACGTAACCCATCACTGACAGAACAATAAATGAAAAAAATAAAACCTGATTTGCATATTTATACTTTCGTACAGGGAATCCCCGACCGACGGGAAATACCCGCAACAATATTATGATATGAGATGATCGGGTGATTCCCCTGTTGGTTCGTTGGGGAATTACCTTAAGAGTATTGTATTAAAGTATTCCGAGTGGGGAAGTCCCTTCTAAGTTCTACGACAAACATATTATTAGGACTGTACCTGTGTAGTAAATAGTGGGTACCTACGTATTGTACGAGTTGCTTTTTGTCGTAATGTATTAAAATAATCTAGGCAAGGTTATTTTCAAGGCGCAACGGACTACGGAATACAAACTAGACTTGTTTGTGGCAATCCCGAAAATCCCGAGATTAGCCAAGTACAGTCCCGGGATTTTCGGGGCCAGAAAACGGTCGGGATCCCGAGATCCCGAGATTCGGGATCCCGGGATTGTATTCTCTACTGATGGTGCACCGTCTATGGTTGGTCGTCATCGTGGTTTTATAGCTCACTTAAAGCGACAACTGCCTGTTGTATTATATTCACAGGCAGTATTTAGTAGCAAAACAGCAGAGTCCTAGATTGCATAAGTCTTTACAATATGTAATAAATGCTATCAACAAGATTCGAAGCAATTCTTTGAACTCTCGGTTATTTGCTCAGCTATGTGAGGAAAACGACGAAGTCTTTTCTCGATTACTTCTGCACACTGAAGTTCGCTGGCTATCAAGAGGCTCTTGCTTAGAAAGATTTTCAGCCATTTTTGAATCTGTGTTGGAGTTTTTACAAGAAAAAGATCCGAATTTGAAAGAAAATCTGAACAATTGTAAAACAGATATTTATTACTTGACTGCTATCTTTGGAATGTTCAACAAAGTTAATTTGCAGCTGCAGGGTGACGATCTTAACTTGATTAAAACAAATTCAAAATTCAAAAATTCAAATACAAATCTTTATTGCTTATCACATGTGTGTACAAGATCTTAAAAATAATAATAAAGTTCACATGGACCCTGTCGGGCACAACAATTTTACACAATAATACACAATATGAAAGTAGCATGCTTTAAAATCATTAAGTAAATAGAAATAAATTTGTACGTGCGTCATAATAAAAAGAAAAGGTTATAAGTATTTGGCTAACATTTAAAACTTAATCAATTCAAATAAATAAATAATATCCCATTGTAGTAATATACGTCATTACAAATTGTAGAATTAATAATCAATTAAATTATACCATTATCAATTCAATTACCTGATTTGAATATAATACATAACATAACAATAATTGGCATCATTCAAAATTCAATAAAAATAAGAAATAAATAATGATGTCACAGATTAAAATAATATTAAAAATTGAATTAAATTAATACAAGTAATAAAAATCAAATAAATGTCTAAAATAGTAAAGTCATCCCATTTTGATGTCATTATTAAAAAAATCATTCAATGTGTAATAGCATTTATCCACCAGTAGTTTTCTGAGCCGTTTAATAAATATTACAAAATCAATAATATCGGCCTTCGTGGGTAAACTAATCCTTTATAAACAAAATTTAGGCAGAAAAGAATATTCGCAGTTTCCGCATTTCTCAAAATTACCAGAAATGCTTCAAGAAGATGACATTTTATTATAATAGGTTGGGGAAAAAGTTTCTTCGCATTTTTTAAGAAAAAAAAAAAAAAAAATTAATATGGTTTATTTACATTTAACTAAAGTATGTAGGTACCATTTTGTTCGATAACTTTTTGCCATCTTGTAGGTAGGGACATGATCCCATTGCTATAGAAATTTTGGGACTTCTGATCAAAATACCGCGACAAGTGGTTTTGGCAGTCCTCTCGTGATGTTAACCTGACACTGCCTAAAGAATTCTGAAGAGACCGAAACAGGTGGAAATCTGAAGGTTCGAGGTCAGGACTATACGGCGGATGCATTAACACCTCCCAGCCAAACTCTCTTAATTTTTGCTGAGTGGCTAAAGATGTGTGAGGTCTAGCGTTATCATGATGAAAAACCACACCCCTTCTGTTGATTAATTCCTGCCGCTTTCTCTCAACTTCTTGCTTTAATCTCATCAGTTGTTCGCAATAGAGTTCAGAATCGATGGTCTTGCCTGGTGGTAACAGCTCATAATGAATAATGCCCTTCCAATCCCACCACACACACAGCATCACCTTGTTGCGAGTTAACCCGGGTTTCGCCACAGTCTGTGAAGCATGACCTTTTTCGCACGTTCTTGTCGTACGTGATCCACTTTTCATCACCAGTTATCAGCTTCTTCAAAAATGGTTCGGTTTCATTACGTCGTAATAAAGAATCACAAATGAGTACACGGTTCATTAGGTTTCTTTCAGTGAGCTCGTGAGGTACCCAAATATCTAGCTTTTTTGTGTACCCAGTTTTTTCCAAATGTGCCAAAACTGTTTTGTGGTCAATTTCCAGTTCTTCAGCTACGTCGTAACTACTGATATGCCGATCTTGCTCCACTTTTTCAAAAATGGCATCCATTTTATCCGTAATAGGGCGACCACAGCGACGTGCATCTTTGACATCAAAATTTCCGGATTGAAAACGCTTAAACCAAATTTGTGCTACTCTCACAGACACTGCACTAGGTACATAAACATCTCAAATTTTTTTCGCGGCTTGCGTTGCATTTTTACCTTTTTTGTAGTAAAATTTTAAAATGTATCGAATTTCTTCATTAGATTCACTCATCTTGACAGTACGAAAAACAAATGAAAATCACACATTTTCCTAATTTGAATTTGGAATTATGTTCTTTAAAATTTAACTTTCAATGATACCAAAACCAGCCAGATACAAATAGTATAGCCAAAGAGATTTTACTACAAGTTCATACGTACTATAATGCGAAAAGACTTTTTCCCCAACCTAATATATCACTCACTTGGACGCATTACACAAGGATTTTACGGAGAGGTTTGAGAATCTTTTAAATTTACAAATTCCTCAATGGATAATAAATCCGTACAATACCACAGCCATAGAAGAAGCCAATGTGATAATGCAAGAAGAGTTGATTACCATCAGCACAGGCGAAGAGCTTAAGCAGAAGTTCAACCAAGGCTATCAGAAGTTCTGGTTGCAACGCAACATGGAAACACAGTATCCTACATTGTGGAACATTGCTGAAAAATACCTTATCGCTTTTCCATTATCATAATTCTAGTTGAAAAAAGCTTCAGTGTGGTAACAAACATTTTGACGAAACAAAGAAACCGTTTGAAAATCAACGAACGTGGAGATTTAAGGCTGCAACTCACCAATATTGAACCGGGTGTAGCTAGATTGGTAGATAGTCACCAGGTTCATCCATCACACTGAATGTTTTATTTTCTCTTTGCTAATTAATACTTTTTAAAATATAATTTCCTACCTACTTAAGATTCTTTAAGTACTTAATTTGTAATAATCATTATAAATTAAACTTGATATTTACTGAATTGTATGTCTTTTTATTTTGTTAAATTTTGATGAGAAAATGAAGTCAACTTTACTCACTTAACCAAGTGCAAAGTTTTCCAATTGGTACCTTAGTACCTAGGTATTTTGTATCAATAGGAAAAAACTAAAGATAGGCCCTTATTCATAATAGTCTGCTAACTTAAAGCATTGCTAATTCTCACTCTATCTTTATTGACCTAAGTCAGAATGAAAAATAACACTCTGTAGCAGCTGTTTTAAGTTAGCGGACCATTCTGAATAAGGGGGTTGATCTTAAAAGTAGGTAATTTGGCCATGGGGGTCTGAGGTAACAGTTCATTTTGGAAAAGGGGTCACTTGTCCAAAATAGTTTGGGGATCCCTGATTTATTTGAATAAAACATATAATATTTCACACAAACAAAATTCATCATTTAACAAACAAAATAAATTAAATTAATCATTTTGAATGTTTCAAGTAACTAAGAGCTAAAACTAACGGTCTACCACTTTAATTTGGCAGCATTGTATTTCTCGAAGGGACCACGGGTAAAAAAAATACCCGTGACAAATGTAAACAATGGTAACAAATGAGTCAACTAGCTTTGAGTGGAGGGTGAAAATTATCCCATGGGAACTGGGATGGTAGTATATATTAGGGAAGTATTCTATGTCCTAACCCAGGCCATGGTGGCCAGGTCATGGCCTCAAAGAGATGTCAGCACCAACTGACGGGGTCCGATAGGGCCAATGCCTGCAAGGGTTGCGAGTTTGTCCGAAAGGGATATCGTGGCCCTGGTACACTGCCATCTGAAGGAACACGGGTGGGTTTAAGTCAGTAAAAGTCTGACACGCCCTCTTGCTCCGCCCACAGCGGGAGAACTTATTTGATAACTTCCCACCCAAGAAAAAAAGGCCGTGGTCTACCAGGGTGCCAACTTTTATCTAAATCCGTTCAGACGTTAAGAGAGACAGAGAGACGGGAGTTACTTTCGCTTTTTAAAAAACCTATTAGTTTGGAAGTAGGTATAAAGTTAAATTATGTTTTGAGTATAATAAGTATGATAAATGATTTATTTCTGTAAGTAGGTTTGTACGAACACTTTTACACGTCTATCATAATTTTAGTTTTTTTTTTGGTCCCGCCACTTTGACGTCAAAGTGGCGGGACCTTCTGGAAGCGCTACTCAGAGGCAGGTAATTCACACCCGCAGACTTAGTACTACATATGTACAGGTATGTACTCAATTTTCAATACAATTGACACAATACATTTAGGCACGGTTGGCGCAGTGGTTAAGTAATTGACTGCTGCGCTGCGTGTCGCGGGTTCGATTCCCGCACGGAACAAATATTTGTATGACCTATAAGTAGTTGTTCCGGGTCTGGCTGTTTGTGTATGTGAGTTTAAATGTTTGTAAACGCACCCACGATACAGGTGAAATTCCTAGTGTGGGGCAACGTTTTTAAATAAAATAAAAAAAAACTTAGCGGCATCGGGCATTATCGAGCTCATATTTCTCGAATAATTGGTAAGTGGGAGTGCTACGATGACTTAGACACGAAAGTTAAGAAGGGTCAAACATAAATAGTGCCTAATTGTTTAATATATGCGCAAAAATAAGTCTTATCAAAATTATTTTTTATTATATAAGTAACCCTTTTAACCTTAGAACAGAAAGGCAAAAGTATATTAGTATATTTGTAGTTGGATCAATATATATAAATATAATTATGAAAATCATTTTCGCTTGTTTCATTTCTGCATAGATGTGTCCATTAAAAGTAACGATGAATGATAGATAACTCTTGATGTAGGTACTTAGATTATGAATATGAAAATTACACACTTTCATGTACTTAAGACGTACTAAGTTTCTACATTTGATTTTGCACGAGCTCTAACGATTATCATATGAATTCAGCGATAACATGAATCATCAATTGGCGGGACCAATGTTTTAATCACATACCTTGAATTTGGCACTTACAATTGTATTGAAAATTGAGTATATACCTGTACATATGTAGTACTAAGTCTACGGGTGTAAATTACCTGCCTCTGAGTAGCGCTTCCAGAAGGTCCCGCCACTTTGACGTCAGTGGCGGGTCCAGGGACGTCTTGACGTACTTTCTTTATCTTGTTTTGGGTACAAATAGTACATTCAATCACTTTAATGTGATAAATTTCAAATTGGGGACTTGATCCCGTCATCTTGACGCTCACAAATAAACTCAGAGGTCATAGTCTCTTTAATGGATTATGATGAAACAATAATTATAATAAAAATAATTAAATTAGGTACTAGAAAATTGCAAACTAGGTACTCTTTACACAAATTCTGTGTAAGTGTCCCTACTGTTCTCATACATAAACTCACGCCTTTTTCTCATGGGAGTAGGCAGAAACTCCGAACTGTTCTCATAATGGTTAAAATAAAACTACTCATTACGTACCAAATATTTTACAGGCTGAAAAAATAATTAAAATAAAGGAAGCAGGTACACACAGCATCAATAAGTGCTAACCCGTCAAGTTTTAAAATGTTACACTGCTACAACATTGAATTCGTTACGAATAATCTATAGAATACTTTGAAGAGTTCATTGTTTCGACTTGGATTCGAACCATCGCATCACCGAACGTCGTCATACTCATACAGTACAGTATAGTTTGAACAACTAGCCAGCGAGCCCATAAGAATTGCAACGAAATTGTTATATATTATCTATTCTATTCTATTTTTGTTGTATGGCAAGCAAAGCCAGTGTCGACTAAAGTGAGTTGAGAAAACGAGTGGGCATGAAAATAAATTATTCGAGTCACTTTATCTTTAGGTCCCTGTCTAATCGATAGATGTTATAATTTGAGGGTATCCTTTAATTTTACTTACTTACGTTTTTTTAATAAAATTAGTCCATACCCTCAAGTTATAACTAAAACGTGTTTTAAGTGAACGTATACGTTCACTTTAAACGACGAATAGTAAACGACTACGATTTACCCATTATTATGTAAAAATTAAAATGATTTCTAATTTATATCGTTTGCGATATTAGGATGTCACTTGTCTAGGGACCCGTTTGTGTCAGTTGACAAAATATGTATAAGTATTACGATTTTTTTTTTTTAAATAAATTATTGAATAATTATTATTTTGAATTATTATGATAAATTATCAAATCAAATTGTAAAATATAAATCTTTGTAGTAAAATAAGATCAAAGCTTTGTTAAATAATAGCAATAATAAATATTATTAAAAGATTAAATATTTTAGTTTTCTTGATTTTAAAATACTTTACAAATATTACTAAAACAAAATAGAAAAATAATTTATATTAAAAAAAATGCATGATAGGTAGCTTATTTCGTGCTTAGGATTTGAACCTCCAATCTTATGCACATCAAGTGGTCTTGTAACCCACAATCTATTTAGACGTTGAAAAACTTTTCGTAAATGTCAACCTTATTATTGCTTGTTGTTATAAGCAAAAAAGTATTAACGTTTTAGTGAAAAAGAACAGACTTTAAAAAATTTTTTTTTTTAATTTAATTTAATTACTAACTTATATATTCACTAAAACAATACATTAATTGTAATATAATGTTTTTGCAAAATACAAAAATCAACTTAGGTCTATCACGGATTTGAACGCACATTTTGGGGGGACCGGTAACCACTTAATGGAGCTGTGTGTACAAAACAGATTGTTTAACGCATTTTTTTTTTTTGTGTGCAATCTTTCCATTTACTGACATTCAGCATCGTTTGATGTTAAGATTTTGTTTAGTCATGTTTGGTATCCAATGGTGGATCCACATCAATCCGTTCTAAGGTGTGTCAGTTGTCATAGTGACAGGTCTTGTGGGGTCATTTTCTCGGGGGATCTTTAAGCGAATGTCTTGGTTTTCAATAAGTGTATGCCAATTTATTAGGATGCGTAGTAATCCTATTCCTGTAGGCACTGACTGCTTGCGTATTTTTTTTTTCACCTTTGGTATTTTTAAGTCCCAATGTAAGCTAACAACGCATTAATGAACACAATTAATGTTTCAAGCAGGTTATTCGTGATTTTGATGCATCGAGGTAGTGAAATGTCGCGCTCTTGGTCTATCGCGAGCTAGCTAACGTTTTCAAGCATTCGTTAATCCAGCTAGTCCTTCGATTACAAATGTTCAAGTAACCACCCACCAACCCGAAGAGGGTACCAATCTATACCAGCTACCGCTATAAATATTGCCTGAACACATTGTGAGTTGACGTCGTGACCCACTTGACGTCGGTATTTATGGAACTCAACATCACCAAGCAAGTAATAAAGGTCTCGCTTCACCTTCTGGGTAGGGAAGCCTAAAAAATTGATAGCTAGGTAATTAAAGCTTATGAGATTACAATAGGTATCTACTAACATCTTCTTTACGTGGCCTATGACAGTAGATCACCAAACCGGAGTCCTTTAGTTCCACAAGCTTCTGGAACTCTTGGCACTCCTCGTAGCATGGACAAAACTGCTGTTCACTGCGCGAAAGATTTTTTTTGTTTTTTAACTTAGGTAGTAGTATTTTATAACACATTTATAAGCATTTAAAATCGACTCTTATTGACTTACTCTCTTAATACTCTCATATTATATCAAAATAAAAGGGGGCTAATTTTATACACTAAATAAGTACAAAATACGCCCTCAGTACACCAAAGATACAGTACACCACTGAAAACTCCTCTGTGATCACTGACACTTTGATCACTGACAAGATACTTGTCACTAGGTAAATCTTTGAAAAGGTCTAAGCTCTACTCTAAGGTTGTCACACATAAAGTAGTCATAGTGCGTTACAACAAGAATTACACAGATGCATGCATGGAATTATTAAGTACTATCGGATGCATGTATCCGCCAGTTGCACGTAAGTCCATTAAATTTAATTCCCCATTAAAAGTAATGCTGTCACTTTCTGATACGTTCCGTTAGATAAAGACAGCATTACTTTTAATGGGGAATTACATTTTATGGACTTACGTGCAACTGGCAGTATGTATGAAGTTAATATCAGATCTGTAAGCATAATAGCATAATCAGCCTATAACGATCCCTCTGCTGGGACACAGGCCTCCTCTCTGTGAGAGGGAGTGGGCCCTACCCGACACCCCGCGGGCCCGGTGAGGATTGGTACTATGTATGTGTAAAGTACTTATTAATTCCTGTCAGTTATTAATTCTTCAGTCTATTAATAACAGGTACAACTTTATTAATAAGTTTCGAAGGCGGTGTGGATCGTGATCACGATCATGATATGAAGGTTGCTCTAAACTCCTATAATATTATGCTTTCGATTACGTTTTCGAAAACGTTTGGATGTGTGAGTACTGGCAGCCCAGTACCAAATGACACTGCACGTCATTTGGTTTTCATAGTAGTTTTGTTTTACTAAGATGGATGGTGGATGGATGTGTCAAATAAAAATCGATATCTTTGATCACACGTATATTTCAATTAATAAAACCCTCACAAAATTGGTAGCAGAGCGTGGTTGTATTTTCCAAGTATGAAAAATGGCAAGTACGAGTTATAGAAATATAGAACCTTTTACAAAATCAAATTATGATACATGGTGCATACTAACAACACAAGTGGTCCTAATTAAAAATGACTTTTGGGATATCGTAAGTGGCGAGAAAAAGTTACCGCCAGCTACGGATGCGGTGGCGAGATCGGCGTTCAACAAAGAGGACTTGAAGGCAAGGGCTGAAATCCTACTTTTATTGTCACCGTCATCATCATCATCTGCCTAGCCTTTTCCAACTATTTTGGGGTCGGCTTCCAGTCTAACCGGATGCAGCTGAATATCAGTATTTTACATGGAGCGACTGCCTATCTGACCTCCACAACCCAGTTACTGGGTAACACGATATCCCTTGGTAAGACTGGTTGTCAGACTTTTGGGCTTTCAAAGATCTACAAATGACAGCCGGGACCAACGGCTTAACGTGCTTTCCGAGGCACGGAGGAATCTTGGTATAAAAAGATGGTCACCCATCCACGGACCAACCGCGGCAAGCGTAGCTTAACCTGAACGATCGACCCGTGCGGCAGTTATTATTTAGCCACACACAGCTTTATTGTCACCGTCTGAATTAAAACAAATTAAAGTCTGCGCGACATCTAAAGTTGTATGGGACAAGTTAAAGGCTACTTACCAAAGCACTGGGCCTGCGAGGAAAGCTACCTTATTAAAACAGTTGTCTAAAGGAAATGGCCATAGGAAAAGATATACGTGACCATATAAATAACTTCATGGACATTGTGGACAAACTCGCAGATATGGATATAAAGTTACCTCCAGAACTGCTTAGAATAATGCTTCTCTACAGTTTGCCGACAACTTTTGAGAACTTTAGAATAGCCATCGAATCTCGAGACACCCTGCCCAATCCTAAAGACCTAAAAGTAAAGATTCTGGAGGAATACGAAAGCAAGGAGCGGAAATGATCAGCCTGAAAGATCAGAAGCATATCACATCAAGAAAAATTGTCAAAGGTTATACTGCAAGAGCTGTCAAAAGAAAGGCCACACTATTGAGACATATTGGGGCAAGAAGAAAACGTTGAAAAAAGAAAGTTTGGACACTAATGAAAAAGATAACGGAAGTAAATACAATTATAACGTTTGTCTGAGCACCGTAAATTCAGATGCTGATGAAAATATCTGGTGTCTAGATAACGGGGGCTCACTGACAAATAATTATACTAGTATAATTCAAGGCAAAGGAGGAGTAAGAATAAGCTTCCATAAACACGGCTACAATTTCAAAGACACCTTGTATGTTCCAGATATATCAGTAAACCTTTTATCCGTCGCCAAGATAACGGACAGACGAAATAAGGTTGTTTTTGAAAAAGAGAAAGCCCAAGGTGGAAAAAAAAACCGGCGAAATAACACTGACTGCTCGAAAGAGACTGCAAAATACACACCAAAAAAATTACAGTGACGTCATGGAATGGCATCGCAAATTTGGCCACGTAAATGAAAGAGAAGAATATCTGATTGAAATCATGGTTGAAGAAAGTAAACAAGAAAATTTAACGTTGTACAACAAAACAATGAGTATGCTAAAAGACAAAGAACAAACCCAAAGGGAAAGTTTGTCATCTCTTAAAAGCTCTTTATGGACTCAAACAGGCAGGGAGGCAGTGGTACAAGAAACTTGACACAGAGTTACAGAACCTAAGTTTCAAAGCATCGGAAGATGACCCATGTCTATACTTGCTAGAGAAAAGAGGAGTCAAAGTCATAATAATTATCTATGTCGATGATTTGTTAAATGCCTATTCGTGTCTTAGAAAGTTGCAAGAAATACAAGACCTTTTAAATACGAAATTTGGGTTAAAAGACACCTAAACGGCTAATAGGAATAGGTGTTACTTATAAGGGAGATGAAATCAAACTGAACCAGGAGAAGTTCATAGAAGACACTCTTAAAAAAATCAAAATGGAAGATTGCAAGGCCACGTCTACACCTATAAAACCAGATCTAAGACTAGAAAAAGGAGAAAGAGATGAAAGGAACGATCTGCCCAACAAAAATTTGCTTGGCACACTCATGTATCTGGCAGTGGCATAATGTTTGCCATAAGCTATCTCTCCCAATTTAATGACTGTTACGGAGAAGAGCATTTCAAATGTGCAAAAAGAGTGCTGCGATACTTAAAGGGAACAAAAAGCGTTGGTCTTATATTCAGAAAAACTCGCCAAGAATTATAGGGCATGGCTGACGCAGATTGGGGTGCATGCAAATTCGGCCGGAAATCTTTTCGGGCTGTTGTTTTATATATGCTTGAACGGCCATAAGCTGGATGTCGAAGAAGCAAAAGACTGTAGCACTAACGACTGTCGAAGCGGAATATGTCGCTTTGACTGAAGTTGCAAAAGAGGTCATTCACTTGAAAAGTCTATTCAAAGATCTTGGGGCAAACTATGTAAGTCAGAATACAATGGTCACTTCAAAGTTCAAGCACATTGACTTAAAAATGCACTTCATACGAAATTGCATAATGGACGGAGTGATTCAGGTCAAGTATCTGCGAACCGAAGATATGAAGGCAGATATCCTAACCAAAGCCGTAGCTGGCCCGCGGCTGTTGAAATTTGCTTTTTCATTTTCTATGATCTCACTTTCTTGTTCTTCCTCTAATTGGACTGATTGTCTTACAGGAGAAGCTACATGTTGCGAAACATCATCTTCCAGGAGGATCACTCGCTTTGCCTCCTGTTCTATCAAATCAGAATCTCCCTCTATCTCACCGCTCACTCGTAAATTGACATCTTCCTGAGGACCAACTCCCAAGGCTATTGGAATTCTCAATTCCATGGTTGGACAAGAGGTGACATCTCTAGATCTTTCGGTCTGTTTTCCATTCCAAATGCGATATCCGTCGTCGTTATCGTATCCGATAAGTCTGCCTGTAGTAGCTTTCTTATTTAGCTTCTTCCTTTTTTGTTTGGGAATGTGAAAGAAGCATTCACTCCCCTTCACGCGCAAGTGTGAGATCTTAGGCTTCTTCTTATGCCACAGCTCATACGGTACTTTCCCTTCTTCTCTTGTGGGTTCTGTGCGATTCAGGACGTATGCAGCTATATTGATAAGCTCTGCCCATAGGGCTTGTGGAAATTCATCTCCTGCGTGCAAGTATGAACGAGCTGTTTCCACAAGACTCCTGTTCTCTCTTTCTGCGCACCCATTTTGTTCGGGCGTGTGTGGCATCGTGAGCCGCTGAAATATTCCCTGTCTGTTAAGTACCTCCCGAACCGCTTTATTATCAAATCGCCGCCATTATCGCTCAATAAAGTTCTGTATATCCAGCATTATTGGCTTCTTTCAGAAATGGAATAATTTTCTTTTATTTCACTTTTGTTTCGAATGAAATAAACATGACGAAACGCGGAGAAGTCATCCTTTAAAAGGACAAAGTAGCGATATTTCGAGTACCTTTGAGGGAATGGTCCGCATACATCGGCGTGAACCAGCTCTCCAGGCATAGTAGCTCTTTCTCTTTTGCCAAATTTAAGACGCTGTGCCTTCCCATAAATGCAGCTTTCGCACTGTATATCATCTTTATCATCTAGATTGATGCCCAGTTCCATCTTGACAAGATCTTTGACATATTTCTTGTTCTGGTGACCAAATATTTCATGATATATCTGGAGTAAGCTCGATCGATCTTCATTTCTAACTGTATTCATTTGTAACTTATACAGTCCTCCACTCTGCTCCCTGTTTCCAACTGCTAAAATCTGACCATTTAATTCTAGTCTACACTCTTTCATGGTGGAAATAAAAGTACTATTTCACAGTTTATCTTGTGCAGCTAACATGGATAACAAAGTCTTTGTAAGTTTTGGTACGACCCAGTCATCACTCAAAGTTAAATTCATTATTTTGCCGCTAACGCTGGTTTGAACTACCACAGACCAGTGTATGCGCTCTGTCTTCTGATTGACCATCAAACAAGCGGTGAAGTTCCTGCCATACTTCGTATGGTATTTCAAATCGCATGACTTTCATTAGATTCTCTTTGGTCATATTGCTTGTTATGATTAGTAGAGCGTTGCTGTCTGCCTTCCTGTATTTTAACAATTCTGCATTATAGGCCATCAGTGCACTATCGCCTATTCCTAAAACTGGTTTTTGAAGTTTTCCTTCTGCCGCCTCCATGGCACATTCTGTGCCCCGCAGGCCGCAGCATGATGGACACCTTATACTTCCATGTAGCCCAATTCTGGCTACCTATCAGCTGACCGATCTGAATCTTGGTGGTGGTAAAATTTTATTTTTTGATAGCACCAAAAAAACTTTTGTTTTTTTCGCTGTCAGTACTTCCTGGGTCTTATGATCTTATCTTTGGTATCCTGGGTATCCTGGGCTCATAACCTAATGCAGGTACCTTTTGCAGTGAAAGACTTGAATGGAAAATATACTATATATATGAAAGTTGTAAAGAGAGTAGGTACAAAAGATTAGGAAAAACAACTTGACGGTTTCACTTGACACACACCAGTGACACAATGTGTTTTTATGTGTAATTATATGTCGCTGCAGCTGTAGCATAATTATCAAACCTTTAACAGCCGTGAAGAGGAGTGTGAGTACTGGTAGCCCGTAGCCCAGTACCAAATGACACTGCACGTCGTTTGGTTTTCTCCGTACTTTTGTTTTACTATGATGGATGTGTCAAATAAAAAGCGATATCTTTGATCACACGTATATTTCAATAAATAAAACAATTATCAATATAAGTTTCATGGGATAGCGTTATCTCTCCCCCTACATGCGTTAATCGTATGTAGTGATGAAGATAATCCATATCTCTCAAGTCAAATGCTTTTTCCAATAATTTGGATTTGACTTCCTTCATTAAATTTTCTGATTTGTATGCTACAATCAAATCGTCAACATAGATGTTGGCAAAAAGTTTTTCGCCTCCTTTTTCAAATATGTATAAACAAGGATCCGCTGCAGCATTTCTAAAACCAGTATCCAATAATTTTCTGTGTAATTTTAAATACCATTGCCTTCCTGCCTGTTTCAAGCCGTATATATATAGCTTTATTTGGTTGACATATTCCATTATTTTTATATTTATTTATATCTATTAGCATTTCGCTTGCCTTTCTCATCAACTCTTTGTCTTTCCATATGATATAATAATTTTTAAATATTTATCAAGACTTCTTGGCTTCTTCATATAAAGTTCGTCTATATCACCGTTTAAAAATGCTGTACAGACTTCCAGCTGACTTAGTTTCATATTATTTTCTATCGCATATGCAATCAATAGTCTTATTGTACTCATTTTTGCTACTGGTGCAAATGTTTCAGTATAGTCAATTCCTTCTCTCTGGTTGAACCCACGAGCAGTCGCGACTTTCGTCTGTCTATTTCTCCAAGTGTATTTATATTTTACAATAATTTTATTATCTATCAAATTTTTACTTTCATTCTTGTGTACAACTTTCCAAGTATTGTTTTTTGGGTCAGATTCAATTTCACTTATTATTGCATCTTCCCATTCATCTGTATTCTCATTTTTATCACAGAGGAATGATTGTTCAGCATCCCTATCGTAATCCTTATGCCAAACTGATGGTTTTCTCTGTCGCTTTTCATTACTTGAAGTAGTCGCTTCAATTTAATTATCTGTACAAATTCCTTGCCTGTCTTCATTGTATATTTTGCCTGTTTTTGTAGTCGCATCAACAAATATATCATTAACTTCTAGTTCTTTATCTGATTCATTAATTTCATGTCCATTCGAGTATTCATTGTCTTCTTCTGGAAAAAGTACAACTTCTATTTCATTTTTATCAACTTCATCTCTTTTTTGTTATTCTTTTGTCTCATTTTCGTAGAACATTTTATCCAATACTTTGACATCTCTACTTGTCTGATTTTGGATTAAAGATATATACCCTACAAATATACCAGCAGTCGATCTGGCTTAAAAATTTTCGTTTCATTTTCCCTTTTTTAGAACGAACGCCTTAGTCCCGAAAATGTGGAAATGCCTTACAGATGGAACTCTATTCACCCATTATTCAAATGGAGTCTCATTATTAATACTGCTGCAAGGACTACGGTTTGCTAAGTAGTTAGCTGTATTAATGGCTTCGGGCCAAAAAACTTCTTCCATATTAGCATCAATTAACATGCATCTAGCTATATCAAGTAATGCTCTATATTTTTTCTCTCTGCCAACCCATTTTGTTCTGGTGTATGTGGTGCAGATAGCCTTCTTTTGATGCCATTGTCTTTTAGATATTTGTCAAATTCATGATTTATGTATTCTGTACCGTTGTCACTTTGTAAACAAACTATCTTTTGTTTGGTGAACCTTTCTGTTTCGTTTTTAAATTCTTTAAATTTTGATAGGGCTTCATCCTTAGTTTTCGTGGTATATACTCGTGTATATCTTGAATAATTATCAGTAAATGTGATGCAATATTTGGAACCCGCTTTCGATAATTGTCTCATGGGACCACATACACCTGTATGCACTATTAGTCACTTTTCATTTGTTCTCTCTTCATATTTGGGTGTATTAAATAGTAGTTTTGTTGCTTTGCCCTTAGGACACACTTCACAGTCTTTAACTGTGTCATTTTTATTGAATTTCAATGTACCCATGTTTTTGTTTCGCAGAATCTAGCTTTTTCTTGTAAGTTTTACAACAATACTTGACCATTACACTTTACAATAGCGTTTTTCTGTTTAAATAAAACTGTTGCACCTTTATCTGTAATTTTTTCTACTGAAATTAGGTTTGTAGTAAGTGATGGTACATATAAAGCCTCGGTCAGTTGCAGATCAGGTCTTTCCTTGACGTTAAGTTTTGCTGAACCACGGCCTTCTATTTGTGCTGTACAGTTCTCTGATGCCAACTATAAGGATTTGTTCTCATCCTTATCCAGATTTTGGAATCTTCCTAATTCATATGTCATATGTGTCGTGCAGCTACTGTCAAGACACCATTTGTTTAGTTTTTCTTTACTACGAGTACTATTTGTATTAAAAGACACGTTTCTTCAGAACAATATAGATTTGAAATATTTTTATTCGCTTGTACAACTTTTGACCAGCATTCATTGGCTTTATGTCCTTTTTTTACATTTATAACATTTAAAAATAACATTTTTGTTTCTTTCCTGTCTACTATATAGTGCTTAATGTTCAGAATGTTGTTCACTTATACTAGCTATATTTCTTCTAGCATCCGTTTCTTCAATAATTTTTATCTTTAAGGTTTCAGGGTCTGATAGATCATCTCTGGATTCTATAGCAATTCGAAAATTTTCATAAGATTGAGACAAACTATAGAGCATCATAATGCTAAGTAGGTCTTTATTAATGTTTATGTCCATATCAGCAAGCGAAACTGAAACGGTTTACCAACAGTCAATTGGTACATGAACCGTTGGTCAACATTATCTTTAAACCATTAACTTTTCATCCAAAGGACTTTGGATGAAAAGTCAGTGAATGCTTAACCAACAGAATGTTTTGACCACTAACTTTTCACCCAAAGAACAACTGGCCAACAGACACCGGGACAGGTGAAAGTAAATAAAAGCTTGTAAAAAAAAACTTAAGAAATATGACATTTTACAAAGTTAACAAATAATTAAATCATTTTCAATGTATACTACATTTTAGTTATGTTAATGAGGTGTAGGTACTGTCAGAAATTAAAACTACAATTTATAAAGAAACTAATATTCATTTTACAAAAGAAAATAATACTGAAACAAAGAACATTGATGTAATCATAACTTTATAGGCCCAAGAACAGTTGTTAAAACATTAGTTTCGTAAATGGGAAATGTGTGCCCTTGCTTAAATAAGTTTTTAAGTCCATTTCTTCTTTCTTTGACAGGTGCTGGGAGAAGCGTTCTTGATATTTATGTCCTGCTCGTTTCCGTTTCGGCATGGGCTCCGAAGCTTAATGCGCTCTATTATGGAATCCGTATTCTTCTGCTCTTTAATCATTTCAGATATAGTTGTAAATATATTACATTTATGTCGGCCCCACAATATATTCCACCTGTTATGCCAGGACTCGAGGGCATTTTGAGACAGGGGCACTTGTGATCGGTAACTGTCAACTACTGACCACATAGAAGGTGGGATTACATAGTGACAGTGTCATCTTCGAGCTAACATTTTTAGAAATCTTCGTTGTCCCTCTCACATAATATTGTTCATACCATGTTAGTACTCTTTCTGATATAACTTCATTCCTAATTATGTCGAAAGCATCGAGGATTTCAGTTGGCTCAAAAAATCCAATGTCGCATTTTATGTGCAAAAATTGGGGCTTAGCAAAACGTTATAGTCAACGTTTTGCTAAGCCGGATGCCTGAATGCACCAGGACGGTGTCTGTTGGCCAATTGTTGTTTGGGTGAAAAGTTATTGGTCAAAACATTATGTTGGTTAAGCATTCACTGACCTAGAGTTATGTTGGCGAAACGTTCGTGGGTGAAAAGTCCTTTGGATGAAAAGTTAATGGTTGAAAGATAATGTTGACCAACGGTTCATGGATCAATCGACTGTTGGTAAACCGTTTCAGTTTCTCAGCAAGCTTATCGACGATGTCCATAAACTTGTTCAAATGATCCACTATATCATGGCCTTCTTTAATTTTTCTTAAGATTAACTCTTTTAAAAGACTTGCCTTCCGTGCAGGACCTTTGCTGCAGTAAATACCTTCAAGGGTGTCCCAGACATCTTTGCTGGTTTGACAGTTTTTCACTTGTTTTAGTTCGAGATAAAGATGATACATGCAACCTCTATCAATACTGTGTATGCAAAACTTCTTTTGTCTGCAATGTGCGTCACCTTAGAAACGTGCTGTTATAATTTAGTTGTCGGACTTCTTGGCGGGAAAGTGAAGCGTCATGTTAGCAGTTTTGTTTTATTTTCTAAAATTTGTGTTTAGCCGAATATTAATGTGTAATAGTGGCGGATAATTAACCATTAAGTGTTCGTGATCCTGCATTAATGTAGGCAAATGAAACAAAACAGTGCAACATCACTTTAAGTTCTCTCAAGAAGTCCGCGCGAGGTTTCAGTAAAGTGCCGCGTCTTTACTTAAACCCAAGGGGGGGGCGGGATATCATCAATCATCTTTATCATGCATTGAGTGGAGTTCATTTCATAATTATTTAAATAACTTTGTACTTGTTACCTAATTTTACATGACACTGGCTAAATGCACAAACCGTGCGAAGCCAAAAAGAAAAAAAGAAAAAAAAGAAGAAATTTAGTTGTCATATTGTCTGATAAAATAAACTAAACTACTCGTAATAGGTTATGGGCCCAGATATATTCACTTAAATATTAGTTGGAAACTAAGCATGGAGCTAAGTAAAATACAAATATGTAAGCTTGACGGAAACAACTGGATGCAATGGAAGTACCGCATGTCTACTCTGTTACGGGGCATAGACGACTTTTAAACATTATTCAGGGAAAAACTCAAAAACCGAATAAGCCTGTAGCTGAGGGCGGTGATACTGATGCTGCTTCTGCAGTGGCTTTGACGGAGCATAACAAAAGTTATCGGAGTATGTTAGGTTCATATACATTCTCTCAACGAGAATGAAACATGGGTTCTAAAAAAGTTACCAAAAAAAAACAGAAAAGCAATACCATGTAAATAGATTTTTCGCGTGAAGCTGAATGCTGATGGATCAGTCGACAAATACAAAGCTAGACTAGTTGCTAAGGGTTTTCGCCAGAAGAAAGGTGAGGACTATGATCAGACGTTCAGTCCTGTTGCGAAAATGACCACTGTCCGAACTGTGATTAGCATTAGCAGCAAGCGAAGGCATGAAGATGTATCAATTTGATGTGGCAACTGAATTTTTATATGGAGCACTCTCGGAAGAAGAAATTTACGTTAAGCAACCCGAAGGCTATGATGATGGTTCTGGAAGGGTATGCTTACTGAAGAAAAGTCTACATGGGTTAAAACAAGCCCCGAGATGTTGGAATCGGAAAATTCTTAATTTCTTCAAGGAAGTGGGCTTTAAAATCAGTGAACCTGATTCCTGTTTATTTGTACGAGAAATAGACCACTGGAAACTGATTGTGGTTCTTTACGTTGATGATGGGCTAATAGCTGGAACAGATCAAGAACTCATTGATGAATTTATTAAAGAGCTGAAAGAAAGGTTCAAGATTACAACCAAACCAGCTACCTATTTTCTAGGTATAGAGATTTCAACCAGAGAAGGTCTTGGAGTAGTAATACATCAAACATCTTATGTTAAGAAAGTTTTGAACAGGTTTGGAATGCAGGACTGCAAACCTGTGACTACACCAATAACCAAGGAGAATATGGATTTACAAAACGAGAACAATGAGTATGTTCTGAAAAACTACAGGCAAGTAGTTGGAGCACTTGCATATGTAATGGTCGGAACAAGACCTGATATTGCGTACGCTGTCAGTGTGGTCTCTAGGAGTCTAGAAAAACCCACTCAAGCTGATTGTGTCAGAGTAAAACGTATCATGAGAGACTTGATCTCGGC
This sequence comes from Tiliacea citrago, assembly GCA_963921375.1. Classification (NCBI taxonomy): domain Eukaryota; kingdom Metazoa; phylum Arthropoda; class Insecta; order Lepidoptera; family Noctuidae; genus Tiliacea; species Tiliacea citrago. The sequence goes on from OY992781.1 coordinate 19,347,893, forward strand.
ATTATGTATAAAAGAAACCATAAAAATGGAATTATGGAGTCATACAGTGATGCCGACCACGCAGGTGATATTGGAACTGGAAGATCGACTTCTGGAGTACTTTGCCTGTATGCTGGAGGACCAGTCTCCTGGATGAGTCAGAGACAGCTAAGTTTTGCTATTTCGACAACGGAAGCTGAAGTGATCGCTACCAGTCATGAAGCTGCGAGAGAATGTGTATGGCTGACTCGGCTCATAGGAAGTCTCGTAAAACTTAAGGGTCTTCCTACGTTACTAGTGGATAACGAAGCAGCAATAAAATTAGCTGAGAATCCAGAATTTGATCGACGCACCAAACACATTCGTGCACGTCACTTCTTCGTAAGAGAGCTTGTGACGAATGGAGAGCTGCTAATAAAGAAAGTAACAAGTGAGCTTCAATTAACGGATCTTCTCACCAAGCCTTTGCCCAGACCTAGGCTTCGCAAGCTTGTGGATCTTATGGGACTACATTGAGAGAAGGTGATAAAGATGATACATGCAACCTCTATCAATACTGTGTATGCAAAACTTATTTTGTCTGCAATGTGCGTCACCTTAGAAACGTGCTGTTATAATTTAGTTTTCATGTTGTCTGATAAAATAAACTAAACTACTCGTAATAGTTCGCTTGGTGAAATTATCAGAAATTATTCTGCTAATGCCAAGACATTTTCTTCTAAATATTTATTTAGTTCGTCACCTTCACTAGTAGGTTTTTTTACTGTCTGTGTAACGTAATTCCATAGGCCTCTTTTTAATAAAAGGGCTTTTGCGTGTATTCGCCATGTGTCGTAGTTTTCCCTTTTTAACGGTTCAATATGTATATTCATTTTTACTCACGCCTTTCTGGGCCCATATCCTGTTATATTGCTGAAATCTATATATAATTAATTAATAATTTATAACTGAACATTATTATTTATTTTCCCTGATGTCTCCGTCTCAACCTGAATAACAACATAGTAGTCATCAGTAGTCATAGAAACCACCACAGGAAACAACACTTCTTCTTTTATAATATGTCATAGACACATCTATAACAGCCACCATAATATGAAATCCCCCCCAAATCGTGTTTGATACTTGTTTCTAACTGTTTGAAACACGCAAATATGGCACACCAAACCATGACCAGAGCCGGCTTTACAAGGTGTATAATCTATGGACTCACCCGGACGGTGGCATCTAGTATATAGTTATCTGTGGGTGAAACATAACAAAAAAAAAAAAAAAAAATGTTCTGTGAGCGGGTGGGCGGGGATAACATCTATCATGCATTGTATATTTCATCATTATATAATATGAACAAACTTTGTAACTAAGGGTCAGCTCACACCGTGTGAGCTGACCCTAAATAAAGACTTGGCTAAAAGGTCCCAGCAACCAGGCCATTAAAATACGTCGACCGGATAAAATGTAATTACTAGTCTTTATTATATTATAAGCTGAACTTATTGTTGGTAGTGGGGGTACTCGCCGATTCTTATAAAAGCGAGCGCTCGATCGAGTGCGAGCCATTCGTTGCTCAGTTGGCAAACGGTAAGGGTGTCTGTACCTACGCTACTTTGCAGTGAGGTCGTTCCATATTTTATTATTAGTGGTTTCCGTTATTGTTTGAATAATTTTTGTTTTGAATATTAACGGCTGTTTGTGATTGCTCGAATTTTGGTGATTAATTGAAGTATTGTCGAAATTAAGCGTATTTTGAATTAAATTAGTTTTATGTTGTTTGAAATTGTCTTTTTTTTTATTGGTTTCCCTTCTGATTGCTAAAATCAGAAGTGGGATAGAACTTATTTCCTCACGATTATTAGCCTTGATACCTACACAAACAGCCGTTGATTTCAAATAGAAATGCCAGGTTCGCCAAGATTACGCGAAAAGCTGGTTAGGACGCCGCCTCGCTCTGGGGCTGGACTTAGCAGTGGCATTAGTAGAGCTCGTTCACATTCTCGAGGTCACAGGACACATTCGCGTTCACGTAACGATAGAACTCGTTCACGATCACGTCGCTGTGAAAGTCTCTCGCATAGTGGTGATAATCAAGGTTCTCGTGAAAGATTTAGGTCACGTACGGTCAATTCACCTCGTCGTCGTAGTAGATCTCGATCCTACCCTCAGGATGTTTCCGTGAAATATGTGAGGAAAACACTGCTAATGGTTCGCGCGTTACGCCGTCAATTTGTGACAGCGCTTGTTCATGCGTTGGGGGTGTTAACCGGGAACGAGTCTGCGAGTTATTACGTGCCAAGTTTTGATCTAGCTATGAGGAGTTTTGAAGTGTGATGCAGCGAGGTTGACCGGGCTGGGCATGTGAGCCATTGAGACGATCTCGAGTGTTTCTCGTGGGTGGCTCGCTATTTGAAGGGTGACGCAGGAGCCTGGTTAGGTAAGTGGACAACAAATAATCAGTCATGGTCCAATTTCATTGGGGAATTTAAGTCATTGTGTCCGCAAAAGATTAATTATGCCGAAGCTGTTCATGAGGTTATAGACGCCGAATCCGACAAGTTTTCGTCATACGCGGAGTATGCGCGACGGTCTATACTGAGATTACGTTTAGTAAAAGGGTTGAGCGAGGAACTTATGGTTCAAATAGTGATCCACGGTATCAGTGATTTACAGGTGCACTGAGCGGCTATCAATGCTGACCTAACGACAGAAACCCTAGTTTCCTTTTTGGCTACTTATGTACAGCCTATTCATGAATTTGCTAACCATCCGATCAATCTGCGTCATTCAGTAATACGACTGAAAAGCGTGATTTTGGAGGTCCTAGTGGATCTGAAAACGAATGTTTTGGTTGTGGCCAGACAGGGCATTATAAGGATAAGTGCCCCAAAGGGCGTAATGTTAATCATGGAGCCGATAGTAATATTAGTGCTGAACCCTGGGGAGAGTAACTGTTTCGCTAGGGCTCGGTCTGAGTTTCAAAGTAACAGTGGCAGTCAACGCAAAGGATAGCAGCGATGTAAGTATAGCCGTGATACAGGGTTTGCCGGTTGACATTCTTATAGATAGTGGTGCGCTCAATGTGTCCTTGATGTCGTCAACGGTTGTAAATCACTTTTCCGGTTTTTGTAAACAAGTTAAATGTTCTATGAACTGAATAAGCAATAAAGAGATTGTTGCTCGCGAATACATCACCTTAACTATCGAGTTTAGTGGTGTCGCGCTTGAAGTAGATTTTGTTGTAGTGCCCGTGTCGTGTATAAATGCGCCCATTGTCATGGGGGCTGCCGTCCTAGGTCACGTTTATTCGCACGAGACATGGACAGTGCCTGACTAGTACAGCGGATAGATAACCAAAAACGTTTTGCTGATCCTGAGTTTAACAGTCGATGATAGCATCACCTTGTTGCACGATGTCTTGAGGACTTTGGACTGGGGCCGGGTTTTCAATTAACGTGCGCAAGTGTTTCTTTCTTACCGCCAAAATAGAGTACCTAGGTCACGTTATTAGTCACGGTCAGGTTAGGCCGAGTCCCCACAAAATCGAGGCACTAGATAACGCACCTTTACTTAGTAACGCCCAATAAGTACGCCAGTTCTTAGGCCTTACCGGTTAATTTCGGCGTTATATTGAAGGTTACTCGACAAAAACCGCAAGTATCTCGCGTCTCACAAAGAAAGACAAAAAAGAGTGGGGACCTGATCAAGATCAAGCCCGACAATATCTTTTAAACCGGTTAACTAGCGAGCCCATTCTTGCGATTTTTGACTTGAAATTTCCTACAGAGAGCACACTGACGCTAGCAGTGGAGGATACGGTGCTGTACTTATGCAAGTACACGCGGACGGTGGTAAACGGGTGACTGCCTATTTTGGTAAAGTCAGTCAGGGCGCGGAGGCAAAATACTATTCGTATGAACTAGAAACGTTGGCGGTCGTCAAAGCACTGCAACACTTTTGTCATTATTTGATCGGGATAACTTTTAAAATAATAACCGATTGCAATGCTTTGAAGGCCACCGAGCGTAAGAAGGATGTCCTTCTAGTGGTTACACGATGGTGGATTTATCTGCAGGATTTCAATTTTGAGATGAGTGTCGAAAGGGCGTGATGATGGGTCACGGGTGAAATATCTTTCTCATAGCGCTTTATCTTTATTTGGGCCACCGTATAGTTTGTGACCGTTGTTGCATGTTAGAGGCGTCAACTTTGACCAGCTGGATGTCTGAAATGGAATGTGAAATCCATTACTTGACGCCCGAAATGCATCATTCCAATGGGCAAGTGGAGCGTTATGTAGGGAGGGACTGTCCTTAATGTGATTCTTGCGCTGATTCGTGCCGCTAAAGAATCTCTTGACAAAAATCAAGAAACCCAAAATGTTCGGATAAATCGTCAGAGACCCTCCAAGAGTCTTTCAGGTTAACAATCAGGTGTTCGTAATAAAATATTCTCAGTCCGTTGGGAAGCTTGACCCTGGAATGAGGGGTCCGTACCGCGTGACCAAAGTCTTACCAAGTGTTGTTATGAGCTGAAATTATTGTTAAGTGGAGCTAGAGGCAAAATAACTCGGGCCGCGGCTCGGTACATGGTACCCTAGAAAGGTGAGTGGTGTCCTGGGAGCTGTGCTGCATTTTTTAGAAGTAAGTTTCAACCGAACCTTTTAATTTTGTTTTATGTTCAAGTAGCACATGTACTGTGTATGCGTGCGCGTGAATGGGAGGCATGTATTTGCCTTGTTGGTTGGAACGGGTGGCTGCTGCAACCCAGATACAGCGCGCTCCTAAGGCTAGCGTCCTGGAGTGACTGGTGCGGCCCAGATGCAGCGCGCTCCTAAGGCTAGCGTCCTGGAGTGCCTGGTTTTGGTGCATTGGGTGTTGTCCCGGAAGTCGCGTACTATGTATGCGCATTGGGTGTTGTCCCGGAAGTCGCGTACTATGTATGCGCATTGGGCGTTGTCCCGGAAGTCGCGTACTATGTATGCGCATTGGGCGTTGTCCCGGAAGTCGCGTACTATGTATGCGCATTGGGCGTTGTCCCGGAAGTCGTGTTCAGCTGGACACGCATCAGGCGCTGTCCTGGCAGGCGCAGTCCTGGTTGGCTCGTTTTTAACGAGTGCATTGACTCGTTTTTAATGAGTGAGCTTGTACAAGTTCAAGTATGAGTATGAGTGAGATATGATGTGTGAAGATGTATGCATACTTTTGAAAGCGAAGTGATTTACTTAATTTGGTTTGTGAAAGTGGATTTTTGTATGAGGGCCTTGTATGCGTGATGAATAACAGAATAGGCAAAGTTGTATGTCATCACGTATAATTTACCATTTGTTTCTCATACAGATTGCAATGACGACAACCCTGACGATGCTGTCGATCATTCAGGTGCTTCTGCTGGTCTTCCTGGTGCTTCGAGTACAGACGGGACCAATTCAGATGAAGATGGCGATTAAGCTCTCGCCGTACCAGAGAGCTAGGCTTCTGAGGGAGGTGTTCCTAGTGCAGCCGAGGACGGTGCATGATCAGGAGAGGCCGTATAAGCTGAACTTATTGTTGGTAGTGGGGGTACTCGCCGATTCTTATAAAAGCGAGCGCTCGATCGAGTGCGAGCCATTCGTTGCTCAGTTGGCAAACGGTAAGGGTGTCTGTACCTACGCTACTTTGCAGTGAGGTCGTTCCATATTTTATTATTAGTGGTTTCCGTTATTGTTTGAATAATTTTTGTTTTGAATATTAACGGCTGTTTGTGATTGCTCGAATTTTGGTGATTAATTGAAGTATTGTCGAAATTAAGCGTATTTTGAATTAAATTAGTTTTATGTTGTTTGAAATTGTCTTTTTTTTTATTGGTTTCCCTTCTGATTGCTGAAAATATATATAACTTTATTAGTCTTCAATTTATTTTAAAATTCTTTGCTTCTTTAAGGTAATTTATTATATAATCTAGGGGTATAAAAAATGCTCTCGTAACAAACATAGCTGTTCTATGGCGTATTGCACAAAGTGTACCTAACTACCTACTGGCAAGCCTGGTTGGTACCTACTTTTTAACGTTATGTTGTGACGTTTATTTAATAGGTTGTGGATGTTGCAGGTAGATGCAGAGTATAATAATAACATGGGAGGTTAGATGCGCTACTACAAATCGCAGTACTAGCGGGCATTATAAAGAAAATCACACAGTTAACTGTTTTTCATTTATTCAGTCCAATACTTAATTTAAAATACTTTTAGTTCAAAACAAAAATAATAACTAATCTTTTTTCTTCTTAAAAAGATTTAAAAGTTTTTGGGTAAGTGATACAGGAGTTCCCAGGGGCTTGAGAACCAGCTCTTTAGTGCAGATGTTATGTAGGGGTCCAAATGCCAGAGCCACCACAGTACAGGCAAGGCAGATGACGTTGTATGGCATACTGAAGTCTGGGGTGGGTAGTGATACCATGGCACCATTCGTCCTGAACACAATTGGGTACCCTGAAAATTACAAGTTTTTTTTAAAGCTTTGAGCATTATTTAAATAGTGCATGATAACATGCTGGAGTCATTGTGATATAACATGGATAAAGGCAAGAAAAACTAAAAAAAATTACATGTCCATGAATACTATAGTGTGACATTTTTTATCCTTTATGTTTTCAATATACCTAATTTACACATGATATGATAAAGTATCACTTGCTGGTAAACATGCAAACTTCATCTCTATTATTATTATAATACTAGCAGAAATTGTCCTGACAAAAACAATAATTCATGCAAAAATCCCATAGAAAAAGCACTCAAGTTTTCCAGAAAGGAGACGTTCACGAAATGTATGGGGCTTGGTACTAAAATAATTGAAAATTTAAACAGCCTTCTGACCTGTATAGGCTGAAAGAGGGTAATTATTTTGATGTCTGGGCATTTTTTTTTTTACAGCCGCCCAATTTTTTTTAAAACAAGTGTTGAAAAATAAAATGTTTTACAAGCATTTATATTTTAGGGATGGCAGCCCTGTGGCAAATGACGTGACAATGACAACGTCAGTCAGCAGGACTGGACTTGTCATTTACAGCGGATATTTAGTCCGAGTTTACAGCTTTGACTTTTTTCGATACGTTTTGTTATTGCATTGTCATGATAATTAATATTTTTTGTCTTAATTTCATGGAGCTGCAGCTAAAATTATAATAAAATCTCAAAGTATTTAATAGAAACGGAAACATTAGCCACATAAAATAATTATATTGCATAGAAATGAATAAATAAAGACTATGTGAGTTTTGTTTGTATTGAAACATTTTTCACTTTTTCACAAAAACGGGCGCCTGAAAAAATCAGATTTAACTATAATAGAGTAGCATAATAAATAAGCTTTCTAATAAGGTACATCACATTAGCGTTTAAAAATCGTCGGAATATTATACCAATTTTGACCTCTCCTTTCCAATACTCTGCCCAAATAAAAAAAAAATCTTTCCTTAAAAACCTAATTTGGACTAGGTATTAGGAACATTTAAACAAAAGCATCTAAATCCACTGAGATTATAAAACATTACATATAAATATCAGTACTTATAAACTTTAGCCATTAAACATACTTACATATCTTTGATGCATTAACAAAGGAATCAAATGTAGTGCCTGTAATAGGAACACTAGTGTAGTTTCTAGCTGTGGGTAAATTTGCTGAAATTAATGCTGAACCAACATAGAACCCATGATTTGCATCAGGAGGATATTCCTGCCATTTCAAAAAGACAAATTCAAAGTCTATTGTTATTGTAGTGGTGGATTTTGGTGGTAATTTCATAAGCAGTTCTAGGTGGTATGGTTTCTGCCTGCTACGGCCAGGTGAATAGTACTGAGACATAAGTAAACTACTTTCAGCTTCACCATTAACTCTTAATGAGCTGAGTTGTATTGGTAACCACCACGGTGCATTCTCCAAAACAACAACATTGATAGAAGTCCAGCAGTTGTTTGTTATCTCTGTCACAATCCCACCAAACTCTTTACCATAACCAAGGATGTAACGGGTAAAGTGTAGAGGTGGAGGTACAGAAACTGTTAAATCTAACTTAGATTTATATTTTGCACCTATGTTTATCATTTGACCATCAGGGTTTATGTTGTACACTGCTAGTTTAGTATCACTCCCTCCTCTTTGCGATGCTATGACATTGTCTGGTGGTGGACTTAATGTAAAGGTCTGTGTGTCATTTGAAGTGATGTCAACATAAATCTTACTGTCTGAAGATAGTGGACAGGCTCCAGGCAGACCTTGTCCAAACAATTTTCTGAATGACCAGTCATTGCTACTTATTATATTATAGTCATAAACAAGAGCCACAGTTTGTTTGAACTCTAGTTGAGTCTCCAAACAATCATTGGATTTACATACTTTTCTTACATGAACTCCAATAGAATGATAGTTTGTGTTGTGGATCATTCTAGAATTCAGCAATGCTGAAAAACCTCGACTTGATTCACATGGTAAAAGTTTCTTCCATGGTGTCAGATTCTCAGTGCATACAATCTCTCTGGGTAATGATGCATATCGCAGCTGTGAGGTTACATTTTGATTAGATCTCACTGCTCCCATAGGCCATAAAGCCATTTGAGGAGTCACTGTGTTAAAGTTGTCAATAAAATTAAGTGATGCACAAAAGAGTCCAGAGAGTGTAGCACTTAGTTTTTTCCAGTGTGTATCTACATCTACAACATCAGGCGAGAACCAAGCATAGAGCTCTGCCCCAGGCGCTGCATCTAATACTGGATATCCCCATTGATTGTGCCTCCATTGTCCTTCCGTCAAAGTTAGATGGAGCTCCTCGACTTGGAATCGAGATACTACTTCGGCCAGTGATCGCGGAGCCAAATGAGAATGAACTAAAAAAAAGGAAACATTAGTATTACTTACTCCTATTAGATTTACAGATAGAAAACATCTTATCAAAAATAATTTAATCCTTACATGAAGATAATTCGGTATTCACTAGAGTGACAAATTGAAAGTAGCTGTAGAGATGGGTCGGCGGTAGAGGTTTAATATATAATTCTTCCTTAAAGTCATCACAATGAACGCACAGGCAATAAGTGAGAAAAATACCGTAACATAATAATTTACGAAGAGACCCCATTGAGTTGTAATTCTTTAGCCGCTTTGTTTGGCTAAGGATAATGATTGAAATTTGAATGAAGGGGCTAGGGACATAACTTAGGGGTTATATTTTCATTATGATGACAGCCATGACCAGGGTTGCTAGATGAGATTTCTCAAATTTCCCCAGATTCTAAATAATTTTTACCCAAAATGATACCTTTTTCAGAATAAAACCCCAAACTTAATTTAGCTTAATTAATAACAATACGTGCTATTTTTTATATTATTTTTATTGAAACGGCACAAAAGTTACCAGTGCCGTACCGGACAATTTTTTATCTCACAAAACAATTCTACATCTCTGTCTCCCGCAGAGTAGATGCTTCCGGAATTGAACCGATATATCATTTTAGCAGTCAGCTCAAACTATGAACGTTCCACACGAGCTGCTAGTCCATATCCCACCCTTATTAAGTTAGTGATCTGCCGTTTTGGTAAACAGTCGGTATCTTATGTTGTTTTTGATCACGTTCATGATCGGAGTTCTTTCCATGCTCGCATTGGCGAAGGACAAACTCAACATGGACGTGGCTAATTTTACAAAGTGAGGAAACGCTATTTCCCCAGCAGCATTTTTATATGATAGAACTTCAACCCATAATTCATTAGCTGATTCAGTTTAACTCCACGGTTGCAGAAAGAGTATTGCAAGGGTGCATCAATTAACTCAAATTGAATTCTTAGTCAATCCCAATTTTCCGCAATGTCAAAAAAAGTCCCCAAACATTTCCCCGGAACAGCGAAAAGAACCCCCAATCTGGCAACTCTGGCCATGACAGTGACAGCACAGGACGACCAACGTCAAACAAATGACCTAGCAATAGGATAATGATGTAAACATGGAATTAGCAAGCACTATATTTTTCATTTGTCATACTCGGAAACTAGTGTTTGTTTGATCCCAGTAACGGGTGGAAGACGCTGCTCCCCACCATAGATAATACAGTAATCGCTTCCCTCTCTAGGGCGGGAATGAATATTAAAAATAGGTTAGGTAGTCGGCTACGATAATACCATCTATGATGTTAATAACGCCATAAAATGTCGACCCTAATGCTACTGCTAAATTGTCGCGATAAAACGAACAACACTTCGCGCGCTCTCTTTACAGCGAGACGAGCCGTCGAGCGTTGTGCGAAAGAGCGCAGTGTATTTCGCCTTATCGCGACAATGTGGTCGTAGCATTAACACACAATATTCGTGCTCGAAATAAAGTATCATGAGATCCTGAGGGTCTACTCCGAAAATAAATCCAAAGTATCGGCCGAATGTTCGGCCGTTGCTTGACGACGGCTGACTACGGCGAAAAAAAACCAGTCAAAGAGATAAGTCAAAGCCAAAAATAAAAGGATTCAAAGCAAAAAAGAAAACTATGGAAGTTATAAAACGGCCGAACATTCGGCCGATACTTCGCAGTAACGCTTCGGAGTAGACCCCCAGATTTAATATTTTTCCGACACGGAACGCCATCCATTGAGTACCATTCGAATCCATTGACTACCTATACCTACAGTGGCTACAGTACGCATTGAAATATTTGGCCAAGTACAGACGCTAGCAGGTCAAGCTACCCGAAACTGTAAAATTTTCCCAATCAACCTTGAACCTTATGCTTTAATGGTAAAGTTGAAAATCTTTTAAAGAAATTTGACAGATTGTAGTAGCTTGATGTGCTGGCGTCTGTAGTTCTGTACGTTCATTTCATAGCGTATCATCGGTAATCGGCTATCAACTTTATCAAGGCTATGAAGAAGCGAGTATCCACGTAGGTACCTATCTTATTAAGCAAAAATAATGAGAATTATTACATGCACAGTACTACTTCGTAAAATTGAACTTTGAATGAAAGAATGCTTCTTAACAATGGATCTTGCATTTGCTAAGTTGTTTTGTTACAAAATCTTGGTTGTAGGTATGTGTTGTGTAGTACAAAAATTGTGCATTCTATTGATGGCAACTATATCTAGAGTGCACAATCTTTATTGCGCATTCTTGAGAGCCGCGCGCGGATGCTCTTGAGAGTCGCGTGGAGGTGCTCTGAGTCAGAGTCGCACGGGGACGTGGCGGCTTGGTGAGGTCAGCACGTCGTTCTATGTGCCTTGCAAAGTTGCTACTAGACTAGCTACAACCAATAAAATGCTCTTCGGCACTATTGGTTTGCGGTGTGCAGTCGACGTTCGACCGCAGCATCAGGCGGCAACGTGGCCATCTACAGATGCGTTTTCAATTTTCAGAGTTCTAAAAAATTCAGCCATGTTGCTGATGTCTGTCATTGCGATGGGGGGTCGCCTTCGGAAGAGCACCTTTACACTGCGTTGCTACTTATAAAGGATTGCTAAATAATTTTTTAATAAAAGGCATTATGATGAAAATTACAAAGTCACTTTAAAAATAAATACTACATAATAAGTATTACAAAAGCTTGCACTGCACCTTTTTGAATCAAACATGAGAATATTTTTAAGCTCAATAAAAACTATAGTCTGCAAATTGCTGTAGTGTGCTCAAACACTAGACATTGACACATTAGTCAGAAGCTGCCAGTGCCATCACAGTAAAACGCACTTCGTTAGGATCACGAGCCATGAACTCCTTGCATATCTTAGCAGCATCTTCTAAGAGAGAATCGGGTGTTGTAGGACCATGGTTGACAGGGAAAGCCTTATTTCCATCCAATTCATACAGAAAGCCATCCTTGCACACAAAAGTGATAAAGTGATGATTCACAGGCTCTTCAGCACTAGGAGTATTAGTTTGTCCTTCCTGAGCCAATTCCTTGTGGGCTTTAATAATACCCTCAGACTTTTCAAATAATTTTCCTCGAGAGGGAGCATCCATATCTTTGGCTCCATCTAGAAATGTCTTCATGTGCCCTTCAGCCAGCTCTATTTTATCAGTATTATTACCAACACTGTGCACAAGAGCCACAGTGCCACAGGCATTGCTTAAAAACTGTTTCATATAAAAAACATTGCTGGAAATTTCTTGGCCTTTAGACAGAATGTCATTTTCTTCTTTTTGTTTATGTTCTGCATATGCATCAGAAATTGGAAAGAGAAGCATGACAGAGAGCACAGGTTGGGGCACCCAGGCCAGCATTTCTGGTTCTAAACCCATAACATCGACGACACTCCATTGACCAGGTACTCCTAATTTCTGCAGAAACTTGTTCATAACCTCAGGGTTTGATTCTAATGGGATTAAGGTTTCACTCGCCATTTCGATTTCTTTTTCTGAAACTGCGAACAAGTTGGTTACCGGTAGGTATTTCAGTGAATGTGAAACGTACTGAATTTGTGAAATGTAAGTTATTAATTTGTTATCACTAAATTACTTATACGTACCAATTGCTGCTTTCCACAAAAAAAATACAAATTATGCCAGACAGTAAGGAAAAAATGCGAGAAACTTTAATTTATTTCAACTCTTCAATATCACGTCTGTACGTTGTTGTATTTCCCATCAAATGCAAGAGTTTGTTCTATGAAGAGCATCAGAAAACGAAGTACAAAAGTGCTAATTGAATAATAAGCTGATCTTTTCTGAGCTCGTCTTTTGATGAGTCAGGCAGGTTAAATCACAGAGTACATTTTCTATAGGGTTAAATTATTTAAATTTTTGTTGTGTTGTGACTTATGCAAGTTGTGTGAAGTTGTGCACTAGTGAACTGATTAATGATTATTGAATTATTGATCAGATTTTCAGATTTTGACATTTGACACTTTAACAGTGACACTTGACAGCTGCTGTCAAATGTAACAATAGGAAGTCAAGAGATTATGGTGCGTTTCAAGTTGCGTTGTAATCGATTTGAGCGCGCTTACACACGTTCCGAATTAGCACGATCGCGAAAACGATGGCGCGTGAATCGTGTCATATTGCGATAACGCCGACCATGCCCTAAATTTATACATTAAGCTTGACTGTACCTTTCTCTAAGCCATAAATTGAGATAGGCGTATCCGGTTCCGGTACGGTGAAGCGCAAGCGCTATAAGCCCCGCAGCGTCATATCCGCCCCAATCCGGCAGGTAGTGGGGATACGTTTGGGCAGCGCGCGACGATATCCATGGACCTCGTTGGCGTTCGGAATTCCGAACGGTGTAGTCGCGTTTAAAAGTAAGTCGTTACTTTTAAAAAAGGGTGTCCTACTTTTTAATGTATTTTTAGTTTAAAAATAATTATAGTGTTAAAATTAATTTGTGTTCAAAATGAACTCTTTGAACGAAATTATTAATAATAGATGATATAGTATGGACAATGCCCCATGTGCTCGGTCGCAATCTTGTGGTTCGAGCAGTAGCAGCGATTGGTCTTCCACGGCGCGTAAAAGGAGACATCGTAGGCGAAAGGAGCGGCGCCGCAGTACAAAGCTAAGTAAACTAGAGGACACTTTTGTAAAACTTACTGGAAAAGTATCCTCTTTGCAAGATCTTATTGTTCAAAATAATACTCAGTCTTGTATGTTTGATAGTGAGTCTATTCTATATATTCCGAGTCCTACTGAACTGGATAATGAATTAAATAAAGAACAAGTGATTGATTTTGAAATACAAACTATTCTCAAGTCGCAAACATTGCAGACAAATAATAAGCATCTTGCATTGCTTAACAAATTGCAACATTTTAACTCGCCTGACTGGGCTCAAGTACGTTATTCTGAAGTACAAAAACTTTATAATTCTACCCCATGTTTTGTAGAGCTAGAAAGTAATGATGTTTTGAAAATTTTTGAATGTAATCGTTCGTTAGCGATCGTTGAAAATTCTTTAGCTGCGATGTCACATGCTGTTATTTTGCTAAACGAAGCATTTCAAAAGGGCGTATGCCAATTAATTTCATGGGTATCCGTTTTAAAAAACCCAACGACTGCTAAAGATATTACTTCAAAAATCAATGACATTTTGGCCGACAGGAATACCAAAAAATACAATCGGAGTTATTATTACAAATGATATGTGGCAATCGGACCGTTAGAGTGCAACAACGTCGTGATGGTATTTTAAATTCAGTAAAAGGTTGTTTTAAGGAATCTTTAAGGAAAATACCTCCATCCGCGCATCATTTGCTTGACGATGCAAAGTTCACAGATTTTGTAGGAAAACAAGGAGGCGTCTTAAAATTTTTTCAAGCTGCACCCATTAAATTACCCTCGCAGGGTAGATCGTATAAACCTTCTGTCCCAAGAAGGGACACACAAGGTGGTAAGTAAATATATAGTGCCTGTGCGCAACAGTGCTAACTATCGCCCACCACTAATAGTGGCTTTAATCCTGCGCAAGGACGAAAAAGAAGGGCAGAGTGTTTTCGTCACACCGAAGATACATGATACGTTAAGAAACGTAGTACCCGAAGACGGCGTGATAAACGAGTCGATTGACTATCAACGTTTTCAAGCCGGGGGAATCAAACATCAGGTAAGTGTATGGAGGAAGTTGAGGGTTCCTTTATATATACTAAAGTTATTATCAGGCTGCCGGATCCCCTTTTTAAGAAAACTACCGCTTATTCATCCCTAGAGGATTCCCAGAAGATTTCACACAGTAAATTCAAAAGAAATCTTAATCCAATTAAAGAAGCTAGTAGATCAAGATGTGTTAGAAAAAGCTTCATTGACTCAAGAGCTTTGTCTCAACAATTATTCTTGTACCAAAAAAGGAAGCGACGTCTTCGTTTCGCCCGGTCTTCAATTTAAAATTACTAAACAACTATGTCAAAATAGATAAATTTCGTTTGGTGAACATGTACAAGTCCCCGACTTCCTCCAACCACAGGATAGGTTAGTGAAAATAGACCTGGCAAATGCATATTTTCACCTGCCAATCGTGCCAGGACACAGACGTTTCCTCAGATTAATAGTAACGGACCAAAGGCAAATGACAAATCCCCTTCGGTTTGGCACCTGCTCCGAAGGTTTTTGCCAGCCTGAGGAATTGGATCGCGCAGATCCTAAGAGGCCAAAGAGTGCGATTGCAAGACTACTGCAGTCCCTTGGTTTTGTAATAAACTTTCAGAAGTCTGTATTGACTCCTCAGCAATCAATCGAGTATCTGGGACCCTTGGCAAAATGTCAAATTACTACCACCAGCAAAGGGTTGCTTACTGCAATCGAGGACATCTAAAATGGTAAAAGCCACCAAGGTAAGTTTAAAAGAAGTCCAGAGTATACTTCTTCTTCGTCTTTCCCTCAATGCTGAGGATTGCGACCACATACGAGGCGTCTCTAAGTTTTGCGGTATTCTGCAGTGTGGTCCGCTCCGTAAATGCTACGCTCTAGTATACTAGGACTTTGGATTTTTGCCATCTTCGTAGTTCCGCGAGGGCGCTTGAATTCTCGTGCAATGCTGACCTTCAGCAATTCCCTAATGCGAAAAAATGTAAAAGGTCGAACACAAATGCCCGTGAAGGTAATTCCGAACCTGCAATGGTAAATACAGTCACTACATGGGTTTTAAACTGCACGGTTCACCTCCAACTTATTTCCTTACGACGGACTCGGCCAAGGCAGGTTGGGGTGCGCAGCTCAACAACGAGACCTGAAGTGGCAGTTGGTGAGTACAGGAAAGAGACGCTCACAGCAATATCTTAGAGATGTTGGCAATTTTGCGAGTAATTCATGTAAAAGGTCACCTAATGATCGATACGAGCTTACTAATTCAGGGCGACACCCGAACTGTAGTTTCTTTCTTGCGCAATGAAGGCGGCACACAGTCACAGCCCCTCCTAAACCTAACATACGAAGTCTTAGATGAAATAGATCGTTATCGGATACATAAGTATGTCGGTATAGCACCTTCCCAGTCTATACAACTATGTAGCAGATCGGCTCTCAAGGAAATCTGCCCCGACAGAATGGCATTTGCTCCCTTGTCCTACCGGGAATTTTTTTCAGTATTTCGGAGTTCCCGAGATAGATCTTTTAGCGTCACGAAGTGCTCACGTAGTACCCAGGTATGTGAGTTGGGATTTAGACCAGGCGGCTGTTTTTCACGATGCTTTCGGTTGCCCTTGGAACTACAGGTAAGCATGGGTATTCCCACCACCGTGACTAATACCCAGAGTATTAGCGCACCTGAAGCAGGCAACCGGCATGTATCTGGTGATAAGACCCGATTGGGAGAAGGTCTTTTGGGGACCAGATCTGATGGCTCGCTCCATGCACCCTCCCCCCTACCAGGTAAGGAATTTGGACAGATATAAATTTTAGAAGATAGCTGGAGGAAATTGACCCTAGATACTTATAATGGTTACGATGGTGTAAATGGTCACGTGACAATAAGGTACTAAGGGACTATAGATCCATCCCCTGAAGATGTGGCTCGATTTCTAACTGATTTGCATCTTAAATTTAAAGTCTATAATACAATTGCAATACATAAGTCTGTGGTATGTACCTTTTGTCGTCCACCTAGTGGCTTCTCATTATGTTCTTACATTATTATAAAGCAAATATTAAAGGGGCATTAAAACAGCCACCCAAAGCTAAAAGTCCTATTTGGGACAAGTCCTATTTGTTTTAATTTGATTCTTAGTTGACCAAATTCCCTCCAAAATATCATTGTTCGAAACTAAAAGAACTGCAATTCGCCTTGTATGGTGTTCCGGGCGCAGTGTCCATGATCTTACATTATTGAGTTTGAAAACTTGGTAAGGAGTGATGATTCTATAGTGTTTTGGCCGATTTTTGGGTCCAAAACTGATAATATAACTTTTAAGCAATCCGGTTGGCGTTTACATAAATGCGAGTCAAACTCTAACACTAACCCAATTTATTGAATTGACAAATTGCTAGAGTACTCTAATGGTCGAAGAGGTAATATTGAGAGCTTATTTATTAGCACACATGGTGAACCCAAACCAGCTACCAGTGCGGCCGTGCCATCACAGGGGACTGGATTAAGTCACTGTTAAAACAAGCTGGAATAAACACTAGTCCAGGTAGTGTGCGATCGGCAGTAGCCTCGGCTAGTTGGTCAGATCATATTCCCATTGATTCAATTTTGGAGAGACGAAATTGGCGCTCTGCTTTGACATTTCACAAGGATTTCAGGTTTACAAATGAATCAAGTCGTTCAAATCGGATCAGTAATCTGTTTCAAACGATAAGATAATTTACTTAATCGTAATATCGATGTAGTGTTATAATTAAAGTCATAGGAACTAATTCTCTTGATTAAATACAAGTTTAACTATCAAAAGTTTAAAATTTCTAAATAACTTTTTTGATCACATTGGCGTTCTACTTAAGTCCCAATCCAGCAGTCGATAACAAACACTTCTCAATTTATGGCTTAGAGAAAGGTACAGTCAAGCTTAATAGAACAATTTTACCTAAAAAATAAAATTGATATTAAGCATACTTACCTTTCTCTAAGCCAATTTATATTTCTGTCTGCGGATTCTTAATTATATCAATCACTGTAAATTGAGCCGCAATGAGGTTCATGGATACCATCGCGCGCTGCGCAAACGTATCCCCACTGCCTGCCGGATTGGGACGGATATGATGCTGCGGGGCTTATAGCGCTTCACCGTACCGGAACCGGATACACCTATCTCAATTTATGGCTTAGGGAAAGGTAAGTATGCTTAATATCAATTTTATTTTTAGGTGAAATTGTTCAAAAATTAATTTTAACTAAGTTGTCAAAAATAACAGTCGTGCTGTTTTGTATCTAATTAGAGTGGTATTTTCAAAATTGTGCTTATGGCTACAGTCATCACCTAACCATAAAGAGAAGAAGACACAAAGAAATACTGTAATCCAACCGTGAGCGCGTTCACGAGCGTTCCGAATTGTTGACAGCTCAGCTGGCATAATTGTGATATCTATATCGGAACGGCAATAATATTGACGTGAGCGCTGTGAGCGATTATGGCCTAATTCGGAATGCAGCCTAAGAATATTAATATAAAATTAAGTACAATACTATACAAGTACTTACAATGTTAGTTGTTTCTAGAACACACAAACATGGCGCAGCGGTTTAGCATTGTTAGCTAAATAAAAACGCACTTAATGAAGAATCGTTTTACACCTACATTTACCTACCTATCTACTACTACTACCTACCTACTTTACACATACTCACCCATGTTTAGACCACAGCCATCTTTAATCATTTGAATAATCTATCATTTCACTTTTTAAAAATAGAATAGAATACTCATATTAAGTAAACCATAAAAATTACAGTTATACAGGGTGGAATTTTGTAATGCCACCTGGAGGGAAAGTACTCTTAATACTGCAGATAGAAAGTTTTACTCAAAGGAAACATTCCTTTATTTTTGAATAGAAAGCAAACTGCATTCAAAGATTTTCGAAAATTCTCTTCTCCCACACCCGGGAATCGAACAGACTAAAATCTGAAAAAATTATACCCTGTACTTTTATTGCATCGATCGTTAGGGTCAATTATAAGGATGAAATCTCTCTAACAAACATGATAAATTAAATGAAAGGAAAACCAGGAAATCTGAAGTTACAAATTCAATGAGTCAAGTTAAAGCTCTTTAACTAACACCCATCTTTTGTAATGCAGACTCCTTTGCGACATACTCGTAGCTGCGTGTATGAGGTAATTTAAATATGGAATGTTAGATTAAAATTTGAAAATTAGAAAAAAAAACGGCGCCGCGCGGCGCCGTTTTCTTCACGTCACCTCAGCCGTCAGAATAATACCTTGGCCCGACAGGATGTAATATAGAATAGGACATACTAATTCCATGGTGATGTGACTAGGTTTACAATTTCACATAAGGGGGATGTGCTAAGGTAGTGATTCAATAAGACTCTACGAACATAGAGTTGTATTGCCATCCCCCATAAGACAGCAGTGACAGTTAACACCCACCCAGTGACAGGTGACACCAAGCACGGGTGATCACGGGTGACTGAGCGGGGGTGACCGTATTAAAGTTATCTGTGGGGTGACTTTCCGTGCGGCTGCGGGACTGCGGGTGACACTTCCTTAGAGTGTAATGTTCTACACTGTTGCCATAAGTACGGTAATTACCGTTTCGTACGGTAATTAGGCCTTCAAATTGCACAATGTACGGTAATTTCATCACATCAAATAAACGAGCATATTTCACAGGTTTTGTTGGAAAATGGAACCCAACTTAATACTATTGTTGCCAAGTGCCAACTGTCAACTGTGTAATGCTATCAGTAACACAGATTGTCCATAGTATCGTCGAGTAGTTTAATTAATAAAAACAAAATCTCGAAACCGGCTCTTATAACATCCACATTCATGGATGCTTTTGGCAAAACATTGCATTCGTTGAAAACAAAATAAAAGCTGCGGATCATGAAAATTAAAAACCCGTCTGCATATAAGCCGGATGAACCGAATGAAGATGCGAAACGTGAGAAACTTCGTGGATTTATTGGGACTGTTTCGGACGAGAAGATTAGAAGAAATGTTTTTTTTTTTTTCAAATAATTGTATTATTTTTTTGTCAAATACGGTAATTTCCCCACTTGTGTACGGTAACCCCAAATGTAGCCAGCGCAGCGTAGCGCCCAAGCAGTGTTGTTGTAATCAGCATAGATGTACCACCTTTTTTTTTTTTTTTTTTGCCGGGGTGGAAAATCCTCATGGATGTCGTCCGCCCTGGGGTGGGCGGAGGGGTCTGTCAGACTCTTACTGACTAAAAACCACCCCGGTGTTCCCTTCCAACACTTGCACCGGGGATCTTGGGAGCTAGTATTACTTCCGTGATCCCCGGCTAGTGCCGGCCCGCCTCTGCGGGCCACCTCAATGCTGCGGGGGGGTGAGGTGTTGGACCCCCCCGCGACGTCTGAAAGGGGCGCGCGTGGAACACTACGCGCCGCCACCTCGGGTCCAGTGTGATGGGGGGCGGCGGACGTCCCCGAATCCGCCGTCCCTGGACCCATTTAGGGGGGCCGGAAGAGGGCATTATCTGCCCTCTGCCGACGCCCGGTGCGCCTGCTGCGGGCCGGGTGAGCGGACGAGACCTCCCGCTCCCTTTCCGCAGCCTCCTTCTGCGACACGACTGTTTCGCAGAAGGATACCACCGCGTCCCAGGACTCCTCGCTGCCGGCCATCGACTCGACCACGGCCGGCAGCGACAGGTCACTGCCTACTTCTGAGATGAGGGCACGGCGAGGCTCCTCCCAAGCGGCACACTCTGCAAGCGTATGCCGCGCCGTGTCCTCCCGGCAGTCGACGCAGTGGTGACACCGGGCGTCCGGCTCCCTGTTTATGCGACACAGGTACTTCCCGAAGCAACCATGCCCCGAGAGCACCTGCGTCACCCGAAACGACAGGGAGCCGTGCCTCCTCCCGAGCCAGGGCTCGAGTACCGGCCGGACCGCCTCGATGGTGGCGAGGCCGGCGGTAGGGCGTGAAAGCCTGTCCCGCCATTCTGCCACCAGGGCTGCGCAAAGCTGTGACCGACGCAACTCCACATGTCGCTGCATCAGCCACTCGCCCCGCGCCCTCGCTTCCTCGCGCCACCGATACAGTGACGCGAGTACTTTCGCCTCGAGGTCCCAGGGCGGGGATCCGGCCAGTACACAAGCCGCCTCGTAGGAGATCGTGCGATATCCCCTGATGACTCTGACGGCCATCGCTCTCTGCGGTTTTCGCAGGACTGCGATGCTTCCGGCCGTCAGGTCAGCCGCCCAGATCGGGGCCCCATAAAGGGCCATCGATCGCACGATCCCCACGTAGAGCCGCCTACAGGCGGCGCTCGGGCCCCCCAGATTGGGAAGCAACATTGACAATGCCCCAGCCGCGCCCAACAACTTGGGCGCCAGCCGCCGGAAGTGGGGGCCAAAATCCCACCGGCTGTCGAGCACCAATCCTAGGTACTTCATGGTGGACTCGACAGCGATTTGAGCCCCCCCGACCACGATGTGTGATCCCGGCGGCGGCGCCCGCCGGGGGCCATGAAAGATCAAGGCCTCCGACTTGTTGAGGGCAACCTCGGTGACTCACCACCTGTGAGACCGCAGCCGTCGCCAGCAACGCTGCCTCCCTGTACGAGCTCCCCCGGGCCGTGACCAGTGTGTCGTCCGCATAACACGTCAGGTCCACGCCCGGCTGGAGCTCGCCCCGCAGCACCCAGTCGTACCCGATGTTCCACAGGAGCGGTCCCACGACCGAGCCCTGTGGAACACCGCACGACATGCGGCGCTGGTTTCCGCCATCACGTCCCGTATAGGTGACACACCTCTCCGCCAAATAAGCCCCGACGATGCGGCGGAGGTAGGAAGGCACCCGATGGTAACATAGTGCCTCCCGAATACAGCTCAAGGGCAGGGTGTTGAAGGCGTTGGAGATGTCCAAGGACACCGCCAACATCACCCCGCCCCGGGATACCCCTTCCTCCGCCAAGACTCTCACCCGCGATATCGCGTGGATGGTGGAGCGCCCGTGCCGAAAGCCGAACTGGCTCTCGGCCAGGTCAGGCCCCTCTCCGCACAAGTGGCCGATGAGGCGGGCAGCGATTATCCGCTCAAACATCTTACCCACCTCGTCTAGCAACACTATGGGCCTGTACCCGGACGGTGAGTCCGCAGGGCGCCCCGCCTTCCTGAGCAGGACCAGACGACCAGATTTCCTTAAAGTGGGAAACTGGCCCTGCTCAAGGCACGCTGTGTAGAGTCCTCTCAAATGGGGCTCTAGCTCCTTCAGAGCGAGGGCTAGTGCTTGGCCGTGGATCCCGTCGGGCCCCGGAGCCACGTTCTTGGCCCGGAGCCGCGTCACGGCTGCCCCCATCTCTGCTTGTGTCACCTCTGGGACGCTGATGGCGTTCTCTTCATATGCAGACTCTGCGGCTGTGGGCAAAGCCATCGGCGGCGGAGTATGCTCCGCTCTTGCCGGGAAGAGGGCTGCGACCACTTCCTCCAGCAGCTCAGGTTGGAGACTCTCCGTGAGTGGAGGCGCCGCGGCTCGAAGTTTCCCTCGAACCGCACGATACGGGCGCCCCCACGGATCTCCGTCTAGAGTCTCCAACATCTCCTCCCTGGCTCGCGTCCTCGCTTCGCCGATGGCCAGCCACAGGGCCTGCTTCGCCGCGCGGTACACGTCATACAGCGCGGCTTCTTCGTCAGGGACCCGACGACGTCTCCTCCGGTATCGGGTGTACCGGCGTCTGACCGCTACGCACTCGACACGTAATTGTGCGATCTCGGTAGACCACCGGGGCATGGACGCGTCACAGATTTGCGTCATCGCCCCGCGGAACCACAGCGCCTCCTCTTCGACGTCGACGGGTCCGTTCGTCGCCGACTCCCGGATCCAGGCCTGAACAATAGCGGCTTCCTCGAGAAGCTCCCTGTTGATGCGCTTACGCGCCCAGCGCGGACCGTCCCTTCGCGGGGCCGATGGACTACGGCCGCCGGTGGTCTGGGTGGAGACGTCGAATCGGATGTATCGGTGATCCGACAACGTCTCCACCTCCACGGCGACACGCCAGTCGCGGACACGGCTCGCGACAGCAGGGCTAGCGAACGAGACGTCCACTACAGACCCGCCCCGCTGCCGCACGCACGTGTGGACCGAGCCCCGATTCAGGACGACCAGGCCAGTCGTGACCGCCCACTCCTCTAGCGCCTCACCCCTAGCATCGGTCACCGGAGATCCCCACGCCGCAGACTTGGCGTTGAGATCCCCGAGTAACAGCACCGGGTGAGGGTGGAGTCGGCCTACGACGGCACCTAACTCGACAAGGAAGTTCTCGAAGTCGGCGAGACTCTTGTTGGGCGAGAAATACGCCCCAACCGTGCCAATGCCGTCCGCGAGGGCGGCTACCCAGCCGTGTCCTCGGGACGGGTTGACGAGAGCCCCGCCAATGATGGCCACCAAGCCGTCCAGGTCTCCCACCCAGTTATCCCTGGGGGGGACAAAGTACGGCTCGGCGACCACAGCCACGTCGATCGACCACTCTGCCATGCTCTGGAGCAAGAGATCCTGAGCTCTGGCAGCGTGGTTGATATTGCCCTGGAGGAAATGGTACAGCGCCATTAGACGCAGTCCATCCCCTCCGCACCATTCACAGGCCGGGAGTCGGCCGTAGGGCAGTCAGGCTGAGGGGGGGGTAAGAGCCCCCGGCAGCCATGACTCCCCTCTTCTTCTTCGCTGCTGGCGCACGACAGGCCTTTCCGCCAGCCCTGTGCCCCGCGGACCTCCCTGCAGCTGTACAGAGGCTGCAGTTTAGTGCCGCGGAGCACTGGGCTGCCTTGTGGCCGGGCTGACCGCAGCGATAGCACTGCTCGCTGTGGTCTATTACAGCGGTGCATCGTGCCCGGACATGCCCCATGTCCAGGCACCGGTAACACCGCAATGCCCTGGGTTGCAGCAGCTTGACTCTTGCTGCAACCCATCCCACCAACAGACGCCCACCGTTAGCGACCTTGCTCGCCGCCGCCACCGGGCACCGCACCCAAACCGTGCCAAGCCCGGAAGCGTCGGCGCGGATGTCACCCGTCCACACGTCCTCCGGCGGACATCCGCCGGCTTTGGCTACGGCCGCCACGACCTCAGCCAGGGTCGCCGAGTCGTCCAGTCCATCGACCCGCAGCTCAGAGGTCTTCATCGGCCTGGACACTCGGACGTCCTCCGGGTTGAGGACCCCTCTCAGCTTTGCTGCCAGCGTGTCCGCCTTCTCACCGCTAGAGGCACCCGACACCTCGAACAGCCGCGCCCCCGTAATGGCTTGTTTATAAATAAACCCAGACGGTGTGCCAAGGTCGGGGAACGCGATCTTGCTCCTCACGTCCGCCATAACCGCCTGATAGGTGACGCCCCTCGCGATGGCTGCGGGCTGCAGTGTTACCACCACAGCCGCGGAGCGTGGGGCTCTAGTCTTAGGCGGCTTCTGGGTCCTCCTCGGTGCCGGTACCGGTACATTAGCGGGTGCTGGCGGCGCCGTTTTCTTTTTTTTGGGCTTCTTGACGACCGTCGTCCAGGCCTCCGTGGTGGGTCCGGGCGCGGTCGTCGGTGGAGCAGCCGTTCGGGAAGTGGGCGCGGTCGTCGGTGGAGCTGCCGTTCGGGAAGTGGGCGCGGACTAAGCTTCCGCGGGCATCCGTGTCCCCTTCGCGGGCTTTTTGGCACTCTTCCCGGACTGGTTCGGCTCAGCCACTGCCGCTGCTCTCGCCTCCGCCTCCTTCCTCCGCTTGTCTGCAGCGAGCGGTGGGCGGAGTATTTCGGCCGGGGGGAGCCTGGCCTCCATGGCCTCCAGCCGGGCTGACACCATCGCGCCACACTGCTTCAAGCACATGCGCGCGATGCTGTCCTGATCCACAGCAGGGGCGGATGATGGAGCCGACGATGGGACGGGCGACGACCCGGTGGCCTTGGGAGCTGCCCTCTGAGCAGCAAACTCCCGCTTGAGGTCCTCCAGCTCGGACCGGAGACGGCTGTTCTCCTCCCATAACTTCGCCGTCTCCTCCGTGCTGGTGCGACTAAGGAGGACCTCAACTGCCTCTCTGATGTTGTTAGCCGCCTCCTTCAGAGCACGCGTGAATGTGCCCTTCAGGTTGCCCGATTTGGTGGCAACCTTCAGGACGACATCCACGCCGTCCAAAACTTGGCGACTGAGCGCCACCGCCGATGGGCTGCCCCCGGCAGTCTTCTGGGCTGAACGCCGCTCTCGCGCCTGACGGGCCAGCTCGCTGATCTCGTCAGCTGCTACAGCCTTTCGCTGCGCCCGTCTAGCGGCATTCGCCTCCGCCTTATTAGACCCCAGCAAGATGCCCTCGCTGGGGTCCGCAATCGTGGGCCCGGGGTCGCTCCCCACACCTTCGACGTCCTCCACCGGAGCCGGCGTATCAGGCCGGGAAACCGACCTGAACCGACCCCGCACGTCGCGCTCCACACGAGCGGGGGCTCCACTCGCCACGGCACGACCTCGCCCTCTTATGCCATCTGTTGGCACCTTAGGGGCCGGCAGGTTCTCATCGCTAGACGAGCCTGACCCCGCGCGCTTCTTCTTGCGTGAGCGATTTGAGCATACACTCGCCACGCTCGCCACACTCATTCTTTCGGACGCGGTGTCAGAATCTGACACCGCACCCACACCCATCTGCTCGACCAAAACTATCGGCACCATCTTTTGTTTATTTGTTTGTTTTTTAGTTTCTTCCATGTAAATCCCACGAGTCGATATAGGGCACAGATGTCCACCGGGCAGAGCCTAGATGCCCGGTAAGCCTACATACTGCAGAGGGCGGCAGGTATCTGCAGGTGAAACGCTAACGACTGGACTCCCTCCAGCCATTCATCCTCTCGCCGCGCTTCAAAACTTAGGATTGGGTCCCTACTTAACCTAACCTAATTATATATACATGTTTTTTTTTTTTTTTTTTTTTTAACCTATCCTAACCTATTCTAATCTAACCTACCCTGTGGGCCCCTCTACCGCGGACAGTCCGTCGTCCGCCTCCCCACTTTGCGCCCGCTCGGCCTCCCTCTGTAAGCAGAGGGGGGAGTGGACGACCGACGATCGGCCTTGACAGGCCCAAGAGCCTTAGGCTCTCCCCCCCCGCAGAAATCCGCCGCAGTCAATACCCTCTCCGGCATGGAGAGACTATTGACCGCGCCCAGGGTGCACCGGCCAGACGACTGCTCTTTCCCCCGAACGTATTCGTAAGGAACGAGCAGCAGTCAGGCACACGAGGAGGTTTTCTGCACGCAACCCATAAATCTACCACCTGTCGTAGGATTATAATTACGGTAGCAAAATACACCGTAATACCCATTGAAGACCCTATTTTTTTAATCTGGTAGATATATATGATTATCTAATATCTAAAATAATTTTAGCGAGTTTGAATGTTTATTTTCTTTATGATATGGTATTTTCATTTTATTCTACCGACAACCTACTACTAGTACCGCTAGTACCGCGCTATTGGGGAATTTTCCGACGCATAAAATTTATGCGTCGGGAAATTCCCCAATAGCGCGGTACTAGCTTCGAGATATTACGCCAACGAATTCGGTGGTGCTGTATGTATTTGAATTTCGATGAATACTTAGAACTTTTTAATTTACCTAGTTTATTTGTTTCATTCGAATAATATTTTTTCATTCATTTATTACGTAATAGTTTCTTGTGTTGTTTTGTGTGTGATCTGAGTTTTTAAAAATATGGAGACTGATAGCGACAGCGCTACTGATCGAGAAGATAGCCTAATACGAGTACCGGCGAAGAGAAAGCGATATAAGCAGAAGTTTCGGGAAGAATTTGGATATACAAAAACTCAACAATGATATGTATAAAAATATTGAAACAATTATACTGTCTGATTCTGATTAAAATATGTTTTTTTTTTCAACTCTGACCCTTAACATGCTACTAATAAACAAGGTAATTCTACCGTATTTCAAATATAAATTACAACATAATTTCGGAAAATCTACCGTATTTTTAGAAGAAATCTACCGTCCGCTAGATTTCAGAGCTGGCAACACTGCGCCCAAGGCAATGATGTTCTGTAAGTTCTGTGAAGTGTGAGTACTACTTAGTCTGTAGTTCTGTGGGTAGGGGCAGGGGGATACTCGCCTACTCGGACAAGAGATTGACATGAAAACAAAGTGTTTTTTTTAATTACCGTGTGCACTACAATATTTAAATAATTATAATTTATGATACGAAAGAATAAAACCTCACACTTTTGTATCATTTAACCTCTAAGCTACAGTCAGCAGTAAATTATCTGAAAATTGTGGTGTGAAAGAAAGAACGTACGTACAGTCAACCACACATTGACTAATCTACCTAATTTAGGTTTTTTATAAAAAAATGGATTCTGAATTCGTGCACATATCCACCAGCCTTCGGTTACAGCTTGGCTATGGGATTGGTCATGTATTAAATGATGTCTGCGCAAGTTTATGGTTTACATATTTCTTAGTATTTTTTCATTTAGTACTTGAATTTAGTGCTTCACAATCAGGCAACTTGATGTTGATAGGTCAAGTAATGGATGCTGTATCCACACCTTTTGTTGGTTATCATTCAGATCATACAGACAATCATATTAGTTCAAAGTATGGAAGGCGGAAACTGTGGCATTTGTTTGGTAAGTTTGATGTTGCTCATTAATGTAAGTGCTATATGATCATTCTAATCTATTCTATTGTACAAGCAATTAATCCTAGTTGATGCAGTATAAAAAAGTATTTTTCTATCTTTACTAAAACAGAATAATTAAGTAACATTTTATTTATTTTTCAGGTACAGTCTGTGTCCTGGCATCATTTCCATTCATATTCACAGAATGCATTGGTAGTTCGTCAACACACAAATGGGCGCAAATGTATTATTATGCTGCATTTATAATTATATTCCAAATTGGATGGGCTGCGGTGCAGATATCCCACTTAAGTTTAATCCCAGAGCTTTCAGAAGATGATCACACTCGAATGCATTTGACTGCTATCAGGTATTATAATAATAAAAAATATTTATATATCTTCCAATACGTAGTAAAATATTTTATTGAAAATATCAACTGAAACACTTCCACATTTTCAAAATCAAAATATTTTATTTCATATCACATATATGGGCACTTATGAAACATCAGAAGCTAGGTGCACAGTTCCAATTGGTTCGTTCCTATGGAGAAGAGCTGGTAATGAAATCCACAGCTTTCATTCCTAATTAATGACCAAGTGTCTTTAAGAGTTTGTACACGGCTTCCATGTAGAGCTGTTTTAGAAAAATATTAAGTATATTCAAGGAAACACCCAATATTTGTGTGAAAGCATGAAATATTTGAAACATTAACTCTGTGTAACTATAAAAGTACAGTTTTTGTGGTGCTAAAGCATTAGTGTCAGTCACAGCATCTGGTATTAGTTTCATCACTTTTGTGCTCTCGAAAATATAGTTTATTTCGCCTTTAATTTACATAATGAAGATATTTTATAATCATTAAATAAAATTTTGATTTTATCTCAAGGATAGCTGAAGACCAGCGTGTGATTTTAAATTTCTTGATATTATGGTTTGCTCAATAATAATAAAAAATACATTACTGACTGGGTTTTAAAAAGAAAAATAGGTTTTTTCACACTATTTTTCTGCTATATTTTGTATTGAAGTTGAAAAAAATGGTTCCGCCACAAGCAGACCATAAGTAATGTTGATTAAATTTTTTAATGTTCAAAATCAAAAGTAGTTTATCGTAAAAAGATGATTAAACGTCAGTCTCGCGTCAATATTTGGAAAACCTGTTGCGAATTTTTGTAATGTTAAATTATTTGAAAAAATCCTTTCCGCCACATGCAAAACAAAGATCTCGTCTTTACAAACCACAAATAATTTTGTTTAAATTATTTTTCCCTTTCTCTCAAATATTGAACAAAATTGATCAAAATCAGTTGATTTCGTGCATGGTCCCTTAAGTAGATATTTCACAATATTAACTTAAACTTAACTGGCAAAATGTGGGTGTACTTTAGGTGGACCTATGCCTAACCCTTTAAGGATTACAGGCGTGATGTTATGTTCACAGTATTTGTGTAAACTTATGTTACCAAAAGAAATACTTACTAATTATGTTGATATTTGTATTACAGATATGGATTCACAGTATTTTCAAATCTATTTGTTTATATTATCACATGGATTATATTACATTTGTCTGGGGAATGTGATAGGCATGTATGTTGAAATTATTAAAACTATTTGTTTTCCATTCTTGAATGTAATGGCATGTTTCACCACCTCCAGATAGGTCCCTATTAATTTATCTTGTAGATAATTTCAAACAATTTGTATTCCATTTTTTCATTAAACTGAATCGTCCTTAATCTTATAAAGTGCTAAGTGGATACTTATTCCTAATATATATATATATTTTTCTTATAGCAAGTGGGGCCTAATGATGCTTGGAAGTTCAGGCATGTAGTCTACATCGTATTGGGAGTAGGAACACTAGCATCAGTAATATTTCATAGTTCCGTAACTGAAAAAAACAACTATCGTCATCAGCAACTTTTAGGTGAAGGCGAAAGTTGGGCCCACTATGATTTCTTACGTAAACCACTCATGTATCAGGTAAATTGAAAGACAAACATAACTTAATTTTGGCATTAAATTAAATATGAAGAATGTAAAATTAACTATTTTAACATGTTATATAAGTATTTATTTTGTTATCATCTCTTAACACAAAGGAGATATCAGCTCTAATTAATTGTAATGTTTAAATTTATGATTTAGATAACGTTGTTTCTAGGTTGCGGGAGTGTACATGTGTACCAGACTTGTCGTGAACATATCTCAGGTGTTGATTCCCCTGTACTTGCACCGCACGTTAGGCCTGGCTGCCCGCGCCCTCGCCGTGGTCCCTCTCGCCCTGTACCTCGGCAGTCTGGCAGCTGCTGGAGTCCAGAGGTTGGCTCCAAGATCCTTCACCCGAAAACTTAATTATTTGACCGGTTCCGCATGCACAATAGCTGGTTTTGTGTGGATTTACCTTGGATCAGATGATGATTACAAAGTATATTTCATTTATGTGGTTGCCGTGTTAATAGGTTAGTACCTACCCACATGTGGATTGTATTATACAATGAAGCCATTTTTATCAACATTCGCGTCATAGAGTGTTTCATTGAAACACTCAAACAGGTTTCTGTTACAAAAATTTATCAGATGAGTTTGTTCTAAAATACCTAAACTAACCACGAAAGCTATTGAATCATTATTGAATGAGCTGTGTTCACGCACGCCTTGACAATGTAATAACAGTTGTTATTTGATGTATTAGTCATTCTATTTCTGTGTAATTTCTGTACATAATACCTAATATTTTAGATTTATTGTTTTCTCTATTGTCAGGTTTTGGCGGCGCAGTGATGTTGGTGACTAGCCTGGCTCTGACGGCTGACCTGGTTGGCTCGAGGACAGAAGCTTCCGCCTTTGTCTACGGCCTCATGAGTTTCACTGATAAGCTTGCGTGCGGCATTGCTATAGCGATTATACAAGCATAGTGAGTTCATCTATGATTCATACTGACACTCGAATGTTTATGTTCTGTAGGTACACTACGCTATGCATTTCCAGTATTCGCTGATCTCGGATTGTATAGGATTTCCGTACAATGAGAGGTCAGCGTATACTGGAAATGTATAGCGTGATGTGTAGCCGTGTGTACCTACGCGATTCGCCTCAGTTCACACATAAAATGTTATCTAAATACATAATTTCAGTCACGTATTGACATCGAGCGATGATTAGGTATAATCTTCTTTCTATAACCCTCAGAAGGGTATAATATTCATTGTTGAGTGGATTGCCATCAGCTGGCTCTTTCGCTACCAACAGTAGGTAGGTACTTGAAACTTAGATCATGGTCAGACATTCATTGAACTCCCAAGTCTTGAAATTATGCATGTTATAAAACGCGGTAATCCTATTTTTGTGGCTCTACGTCACGTACGTAAAGTTTGGATTTCTCCGCTGAGGGTCGCGGGTTCGGTACTGTCAAAATCGAAACTGCTTACTTAATCTGCAACTTTATACATGGCCTAAATAATAATATTAATAGGATATTCAGTGAATTTTTGATGCTTTTACTATTACATCCAAGGTACGGGTGCTAGTGATAAATGTGCATTTTTGTGATACGCGGTACGCCCCGCATATGTTGATGGCCATACTCATTAGTTGATGTTAAATATTTTGTAAGTACTTAATACGTCTGTGGAGAGCAGTGGTGGCCCAGTTGTAACGGCCGCGACTTACGAGTAGTAGGTTGTAGGTTCGAACCCAGACAGGCGCTTTACTTTGTGTAAATTATTTCATCACCACTGCTCTCACAGCGGTGCAAGAAAATATCGCGAAGAAACCGGCATGTCCTAGAACAAAAAAAAATCGAAGACATGTGACATCTACCAACCCGCACTGGGCCCGCGTGGTGGTTTACGGCCCACTCCCTCTCACAGACAGGAGGCCTGTGTCCCAGCAGTGTGAACATTATAGGCTGATTATGTAATACGTCTGTAGTGTAGTTTCAAAATAAAAAATTACATTTCCAGTGCCGATGGCGCGGATCCGGCGTACTACGGGAACGCACTCGTATGGGTGTGTGGCGTGGCAGCGATCATTGGACTAACACTCACGCTGCTACTGCCGAAGTTCAGATCTGATGCTTTAGTAAATAATGGTAAGTCGCGTTTATATACCTACTTTGGAAAAAACTGTGGCTGGTTGTAAAACTGCTAATCACATAAATCATATGAAAACATGTAATGCCTTGTTGTGTTAAGGAGGATAAGGATTGATATAATAAACAGGACGGACCAAAGGTCAGTTAATATTTGAATAGGTCACTTAGTGAGTGCGGGCGAGGATATAGTATCGGGTGCGTAAGAGCGGTCAATAGGGATTTAGTAGTAATTCAGCGAAACAACGCACGTTTTGCGTGAAATTTTAACAATATACAGAGCCTCAATCAAACTCACGATAAAAAAAAAATACAGGAGAAGTGACTGTGTCCGCGCGACGTGATCGAAACGCTCATGTTACAGGCAAATGGTCATTCCTGCGAACTAGTGCGGTTTCGACGCGTATTTCCCTTTCCGTGTTCAACTGGCGACACCGGTCTCGCGAAATCTACACGCTTTTGTTTTACTACGGAATCCTACGATGCCGTGTTCAATTCGCGTCAACTGTGCACGCTTTTGTGATCAAGCAACGTTTTACCAACAATAGAGGGGACCTGGCGCTCGGCGGCCGCTGCCGCGGCACGCTCGCTTCGCTCGCTCGCCTTCGCGCGTTAATGGTCACTGTTCTAACCTAACCTAACCCAAATGATTTAATACTTTTCTGTACACTTTATGACTAAATAAATCTGCTTGATCACAAAAGCGTGCTCAGTTGACGCGAATTGAACACGGGATCGTAGGATTCCGTAGTAAAACAAAAGCGTGTAGATTTCGCGAGACCGGTGTCGCCAGTTGAACACGGAAAGGGAAATACGCGGTTTCGACCGCGATCGTGACAACATTTAAGATTGCCGTGTTGTTCAGTGGTTTCTTGTAAAAACCGAAGCCAAACTAAAAACTTTATAAATCAAGGAATCACTTAACATGTATTTGTAAAAGTATTTGACTATAATTGTCTTTAAAATCATAAAAAAAAACAGTTTTCATATGTCACAGCGACTGGACAATCAATGTAAAAATCACAAAACGATACTTTATTTATGCGGATGCATCGCGTAGTACGGCCGCTGTAACTTGCGACGAGTTAGTGATGTCCTTGTGCAGATCCACTAACGTAGGCTATCGACAACAATGTCGATTGCCTAATGAATATATTGCTATTATAGTTTATTCTTCAATTTGTCAACCGTTTTAACCCCATTGGAAGACCCATAAGGAAATAATGTTTTGTACAGTCGGTGACCAGCATTATCTGACCCCTCTTCCATTATTCTTCTTTTTAAGAGGGCTCAGGTAATGCTGGTCACCGACTGTACTTATCTACTAATTTTGATTTTCTCATATTGTTTATTTTTTTTTATTTACTTAATAATATATATTTTTTTTATTTACTTAATAATATATTTTTTTTAGCTACATTATTGTTTATATATATTATATTCGTATCAGTATATTTATTTTTGGTCCACATACATTTTTTAATACAATGATAAATGGAAGAATCGATAACTTTTCGATTTAGTCAATCACTAGCGTATATTCTTTTTTTTTAACTATTTAATATTATAAATGCGAAAGTAAGTTTGTTTGTTACCTTTTCACGTCTAAACCACTGAACCGATAATCCTGAAATTTTGCATATACGTTGTCAGGTGTACAGAAATGGACATAGGGTACCTTTCATCCCGAAAAAAGTACTCTTCCCGAGGAAAACAACAATAACGTTCTTATGATGATAGATGGCGCCACGTGTCTTTCGAATCATGATTGAATTATTTTATTATAGAAACTTTAATAGTGTGTTATTAGTTTTTGCCACCACACGCCAAACAACAAGCAGTGTACAACCCGAATTGATTGTCAAATTCTAAATCAATGCGAGCGAAACCGCTAGCCAAATCTAGTGTAGAATAAATGGCTTTTGCACAGCACAACGATAGACACCGATGTTTTTTTCCCCGGAAATGCCTATGTTCAACCTCTCCTCTCCCTCTCCCTATATGTCAGAAGATGCACGTTTGACGTACCATGTGTCTTAGCACTAAATGCAGCTCTTGGTGTGTGTATTATGCTAGTAAAGACCACAACTTGAAATAGGATCAGATTCAGGAGGCAGAGAGCTCGATTCAGTAAAAAAATACATCACCCTATATGTCAGAAGGTGCACGTTTGGCGCACCATGTGTCTCAGAAGTAAATGTACCTTTTGCTATGCGATAGTAAAGCCCACAACTTGAAACAAGGCCGGAATCAGGCGGCAGGGAGCTAGATACAGTCATTTTCATAGTAAAATTTCACATTTTCTCAATTAACTCCTGAAATACGAGAGATAATAAGAATTTTGTCAGCTCAAGTTTTGAAGGCATTTGATAGTTAAATACGATGGCATTATTAGCTGTTCAAAATTAGACTTTTTTTCTCGGAAATGGGTAAGTCCAACCTCTCCTATACACTCGTTCCACTGTGCGCCCGTCCGTCTGTCCTCTGTCACCAGGCTGCATCTCATGAACCGTGATAGTTAGACAGTTGAAATTCTTTTTTATTTTCTTTTTTATTAAGGGTTCCGTACCATTATATATAAAAACGGCAAAAAAATCACGTTTGTTGTATGGGAGCTCCTCTTAAATATTTGTTTTATTTTTATTTATTTTTAAAGTGAATATATAACTAAATATTCTGTGAATATTTCAAGTGTCTACCTGTTACCGTTATCAATATCGAGCAAAAAAATCACGTTTGTTGTATGGGAGCCTCCTTAAATATTTATGTTAAGAAACATTATAACTCATATAATGTTTCTTTATTTTTTAAAGAATCATCTATGGAAATGTGACTTTGGTGTGGAGCTCCACAATTTCCGTAGCACTCTACAATGCAATAACAATCAACTTATGAAGCAATTTTAAAATCACTGTTCTACTAAATAAGGTTCTATTTCTGCTAATTAACATTAGTTGCATAGGGACTATAGAAAGTAGATAATTATTAATTTTAAATTATTTTACATCATGTAAATAACTGATGAAAAAAATGTTCATTGTTTCAGCAGAGTCATCAATAAACAACTCGGATATGAATACAGAAGCACAAAACGCACCAATAGAAAGTTTATGAAATGAATTTTGGTTACTTATATTATATCATATTTTATGTATGTACCATATTGATATTACCCTGCTCATTAAGACTAGAGACACAAGTGTAGAAAAAAAAAAAAGGTTTTTTTAATTCAAACCAGTCTCTCTCTCCTAACATTTGTAAGCAAATAAAGTTGATATTTTTAAAGTAAGCGTCTGTAAAAGTTAAAAAAACAGTGCTTTATTTACATTTTGTCTCTCGTCTCTTTCATGGAATGTACCTAAGTGTAATAATTACGAAGTTAGTATGTATTAGAATCATTACACAGCAAGTCAACTAGGTAATAAAAAAATCTCAAGTGACTGCTGTGTGTTTTATAGGGGACGTTTAGCAAAAATGACAAAGTGGGTATATTGCAATCCATTGTTTGACTGTTGTGAATATTAGTAAAATTTATTAAATGTAGGTACAGGAGAATATTTTAGATGAGGAGATTCGCGGCGATAACCAAAACGGTTTTATTATTACTTACAGATTAGTGTTATAGGGACCGATTATGAAAAATACTAAACCTGCTTTGAAAACTTATTTAGGCGCGTTGAGCGATTTTTGGTAGGGGAAAAACTTATGGGTTCGCGTCACCGACATGCTAATGTGACGTGTTGCGCCAGACTGGCGTCGGCCTGTGTACATGTATACGCATTTATGTATACATGTATGTTATTCCAGTTTTAAGCTTTCACTTCTGTCGGCAGTCCCCATGACTGCCTATTTTTTTTTTTAAGTTTCTTGAGCAACTTGATATCAAATTAAAACCTATAAAAAATACCAGTTACTAGTAAAGATTAAATTGAGCAAAAGAATGCACAATTTATTTCCTATTAACCTTTGTTCTATGGAACTGAAGAATAGAGTTATTCACTTCGTCAAGATTTTGTGATCGTCGATCTATTTTAAAGATCAATGATGGTCATCAGCAAATAACACCATCTTCGGTTGATTTTGAAGTAATTGGGGTAAATCATTAATGTAAACTAAAAAGATGATTGGAACCAATGTCGAACCTTGAGGAACGCCCATTGCCATTTCAGACCCTAATGAGTTAACGCCGTTTATTTGAACTTTAACCTTTCTATCTTTTAGGTATGATCTTAGTAACTCAAGAGCTGAAGCATTGCCCTAAAAATAGAATTAAAATAGAAAATGTTTTAGGAAACCGAATTCGATACCGGGTTCGCACGAACAACGTTTTAGCGAAGTTTCGCTGGTCGCGAAATCGCGTTCTCTTAGCAGAGCGCCTAGAGTCGGCCCTGAAGTCCCATTTAAAATATATACCCTGTTTTATTATTTATTAAGATTTTAACTGTTATAAAAGTAATATATATAGGTGCTACTGTGTATAATTATAAGTAATATTGTAACATTTTCATGTATATAAGGAGTTTATATGTCTACAACTACATTGGAAATATTTATTCTAGAAGCAAGATTTATTCTGTAAGCAGCTATGTCAATATTAAACTTTGTATTAAAAACTTGAAGGTCAAATATTCTTAGTTGGTTTGTTAGGTCTTTGTTATGTAACCAATATAAAAATAAGAAAAATCTTGTATCTTTAGAGTTTTAGACCAATCGTAGCGACCTGCCCCACTTCGTACGGCTGCAATGTACTGATGTAGTGAAATGTCATAACATCGAGATTTTTCTGCTATATCTAAGTTTAATATTATACCTATAAACCTTCCGTAATAATTGTTCTAAATGAGGGTGAAAACCGCAATAAAATCCATTGTGTAGTTCAGAAGATGTAAGCACAGACAAACACGAAAAGCCACTTTGTTTTATAAGTACTATGTAAATAGATATAGATTAAGTAGGTATATACTTTTATAGAAAAATATATAAACTTTCAGATTAGCATACCAATCCAATTTATTTTTTCCTGAAGTTCCATCTCAACAACCCATCCTGTATTTATAAGATATTTAATCTAGGCTTAACGCTCCCCGCTGCCGCCTTTTTTTTTTTGGGTGGGTAATTATCAAATAACTTCTCCCGCTCTGGACGGAGCGGGAGGGAGTGTCAGACTTTTACTGACTAAAACCCACCCGTGTTCCTTCAGATGCCTGTGTGCCAGGGCCACGATATCCCTTTCGGACAGGCTCTTAACCCTGGCAGGAAAGAATAGGTTTTTTAATCTTGGCTTATGAATCCCAGTAGGTTTATAGGGTATTGTCTGAAAAGTACCTATCTATCGTAGATGATCTACAATAGAGATCTATGGGATTTAGGTAGACGCGAACTTAACTAAGGTCTAATCGTAGGTAGCATTAGTACCACTACTAGGTACTGTTGAACCTATTTCTTTACTGTTACGAGGGCGGCACTGAAAATTTCGGGAATCAAGGAAGTGACACAACATTACTATTTAAAAATGTATTTATTGCTTTTCGAAGTATTCTCCGCGAAATTTGACACATTTTTCCATACGATGGAACCAATCATTGAAGCAACCATTCCATTCGGAAGTTCGGGTCTCCAAAATGGCCGTTTTGTAGGCGTCCACAGCTTCTTCAGGTGATGAAAATCTCTGTCCACGCAATTTATTCTTTATTTTAGGGAAAGTATAGAAATCATTAGGGCTTAGGTCGGGGCTGTACGGCGGCTGGTCCAATAATTCTATGTTTTCTTGCTCTAAAAACTCTTTTGTTCTGTGCGCGGTGTGAGAACTCGCATTGTCGTGATGGAGGATGATGCGGCGGTTGCAGTTCTCTTTACGGAGTTCAGAAACGACCTGTGGCAAACAAATGCTAGCATACCATTCGGCATTAACCGTTCTTTGTCCCTCAAGAGGAATAGTCGTAACATGGCCGGTTTTGGAGACAAACGTGGCCACCATTTTTTTTGCAACACTCCGTGAACGAACAATTTTTGTTGGCTTTAACTCATTTTCGAACACCCAAACTCGTGACTGGTTTTTTGTTTCGGGTTCGTACGCGTATATCCAGGATTCGTCACCTGATACAATGTTGTATACAGCATTTGAGGATCCTGCGTGGAATCTTTCGAGAGTTCTGACGCACCAAGTAACGCGAGCCGCTTTTTGCTCTTCACAGAGCGAATGCGGTATCCATCGGGAAAACAACTTTTTTACACCTAATTGTTCATGCAAGATTATTTGTATTTGACTCATGCCAATGTCTAAAGTTGCCTGAATTTCGCGGTATGTCACATGTCGATCTTCCTCAATCAGCTTACGCACAGCATCAACGTTTTCTTGGGTGACTGCAGTTTTTGGACGACCTTGACGGGGATCATCACTGAGCTTGACACGTCCACGTTGAAACCAGCGATAAATTGTGGTTTTGGATGGGGCTTCATCACAAAATGCAGAAATCATCCGGCCAACACACTGTTTTTGTGTTAAACCACTTCGAAAGTCATAATAAATCATCGCTCTTGAATTTTCTCGAGTCAATTCCATTTTCTCAACGACTAAACAAGTTTGACAAAACCTTGTGACAAGACCGAGAATCTTTTTTTAAATAAATAAATGGTATTCGATTTTTAAAACCAAGGAGTTTTCAATTAAAAAGATTTTAATATGACAGGAACAGTGGAAATATTCCATTCCCGATACTTTTAGTGCAGCCCTCGTAGCTAAAGGGACACTTTTTGTAAACGTTTTTTTTTATTAAATAATAATTAATAAATTTATAGAGTAGATGTTCGAGTTGAGAAAAAAAACCACGACACGCGCCGTTGGCACGTATGTGTTTCTTCTCGTGTTCAGCGGGGCGCGACGCTGAGCATGATACCAAAGCGGTGCGCCCCGGACAGTGGCGTAGCTAGGTGTGGGCGAAGTGGGCCTTAAATGCGATGCTCCCAGACTTTACCACATGACTAATTAATTTGATCACTTTTACGCTCGAAAAAGAACGTCACAAATTTAAAAGCGTGATTGTTTGGGGCCTCACAAGAAGCCCTATGCGCGACTGCGAGGGCGTTGTAACTACATTCAAAGACCGCAACCGTTAGTTTGACGGAATACGAGACTTGTCAGGAATTAATAGCTATGAGTAACACGAGTGAGTAGTGCTCTTTGACTGCACAGGCGTCACTCAGACAAACCCTCGGGTCACCCAGATCCTTCACAGATATCCTATGCAGACCTGAGACCTTATCAGCTTCAGGAGGGAGGTGGGCTGGTTGGAATAAACAAATGACGGCCTCCATGGCCCACGCACAATGGTCCACATATATACAAATGTACTCTGTGGTCCACATGAAGGACTAAGTGCGGAAACCAAACCCTCTAACATAGAACACACCGCACCCGCAGTACTTCTGCACCAGCTCGATTTTTTTTTTTCAATCTGCTTATTCTCATCTATTATTTTTACCGGATTATACAGGTTGTGTCGTAAATAGTGGTCCAACGCGAAGGGGTCGATACACCGTATATTCCGCCATCACATACGACAATTTTGCTTTATTAATTTGGTAAATCCATTTATGCATTATTTTTCAGTTTGATTTGAATTGGATTCCATTGTTTTGTTGAAAAATAATGTAATTTGTAGAAATTACCAAATTTGAAATTATCAAAGCAAGGCATTAATTTTTCAAAAAAAAAAAAAAAAATCTGTGATCTAAGAAAAGAAAAAAAAATTGTCGTATGTGTTAACTGAATATACGGTGTATCGGCCCTTTCACGTTGGACCACTACGACACACCTGTATATGTGGGGCAAATTTCACTCACATAAACTCTGGAATTCACTTTTGCCTACTAGGGATTGTCCTCTGTAGGGTATAATCAAATATTATGGTGAAAACTTAAGACTACAAAAAGGGTGATATTAAAAACTAGTTAAAAAAAAACTCAAATATTATGGTAGTGACGTCATCGCGTCGTAGGGCTTGAAAGGTTAAACTATTTGCGGTTGGGACAGCTTGGTGTGCAGTGAAATAATCCCTTTACCATAACCAGATCAACAATTTTTGAAAACATACAAAACACTTCCAAAATAGGTACTTACTGAAGCCAATGAAGCAATAGATTAAAAGTACCTATTTTTTAAGCCTTGCTTCAGTGGCTTCACTTTCAAAGGTTTGCCATACCTACAGGAGCAGATGATTCAATGAATGAAATTAACCTGTAAATTCATTGTTCTTCTCTTCAAGTTTTACTGCATTGTTACTTTTTGTCAGTCTGTTTTATCATAAATAAAAAACGCATTATATTGACAAATATATTACGAAGTCTATTATCAAAATAAATATTATATTAAATATCACAAAAGCTTGCATTGCACCTTTTTGTATCAAACATGAGAATAATTTTAAGCTTGATTATGAAGCACAGCTCAATATAAACTACAGCCTGCAAATTGCTATAGTGTGCTCAAACCTAAACATTGAGACATTAGTCAGAAGCTGCCAGTGCAATCACTGTAAAACGCACTTCATTAGGATCACGAGCCATGAACTCCTTGCATATCTTAGCAGCATCTTCTAATAGAGAATCGGGTGTTGTAGGACCATGGTTGACAGGGAAAGCCTTACGTCCATCCAATTCATACAGAAAACCATCCTTGTGAACAAAAGTAATAAAGTGATGATTCACAGGCTCTTCAGCACTAGGAGTATTAGTTTGTCCTTCCTGAGCCAATTCCTTGTGGGCTTTAATAATACCTTCAGACTTTTCTAATAATTTTCCTCGAGAGGGAGCATCCATATCTTTAGCTCCATCTAGAAATGTTTTCATGTGCCCTTCAGCCAGCTCTATTTTATCAGTATTATTAGCAACACTGTGCACAAGAGCCACAGTGCCACAGGCATTACTGATGAACTGTTTCATATAGAAAATATTGTTGGAAATTTCTTGGCCTTTAGCCAGAATGTCGCTTTCTTGTTTTTGTTTATGTTCTTCATATGCATCAGAAACTGGGAAGAGAAGCATGACAGAGAGCACGGGTTGGGGCACCCAGGAGAGCATTTCTGGTTCTAAACCCATAACATCGACGACACTCCATTGACCAGGTACTCCTAATTTCTGTAGAAACTTGTTCATTACCTCAGGGTTTGATTCTAATGGGATTAAAGTCTCAGTCGCCATTTCGGTTTTTCTGCAAATACGAACAAGTGAGGTTACCGGTATTTCAGTAAAACTTACTACTTGCGAATGAATTCTTGATTATGAATTAATATAATTATTCATACGTACCAATTGCTGCTTTCCACAAAAAAATCACAAATTGAGGCAACCACGAACTATTCGAGAAATTCAAATTATGATGAGTAAACCCCGATCAATACAATCAAATCAACCCACAGACTTAGTAAATCAACCTCAAAGCAATCAACATACTAAATAGAGTTGTTTAGTACGAAATCGACTATCTTTTTACTGGGGTATGTTTTATTTCGTACACACGCAGCGACTTTGATCGCGTTGGTCGACTCGCTAGTGAATGGGGAGAGCTCGTCATAGGTGATAGATGGCCGCAGAGTTGTCCGTCGACAAACCGCCATTGTTTTTTTTGTTTACTTTTGCGTCGATCACACACCTCTGTATACCAATTTCTCCCATAAGTCTTCAGCTTCAAAAGGATAGCACAAGATAATAGTCTCGACGAAATATCGGATTTCCAAGAGCTTTCTTCCACAGTTTTCGTCTATATACATCTTTGGCAAATACATGCGTTCCTGTATTTTTGCAGAAAACAGTTGCGCTACGGGGTATATTAATTAATTATGCGTAAAAGAGGTCACTTGTTTACAAAAAAATGTATGGATAGTGACAGCTAGCTGCCAAATTCTTCACATCTGAAGTGAGCAAGTGGCAGTTTTTATCCTCAATTGCCTATTACCGATTTCTAAATGTCACATCCACAAGCATGGAATTCAGTCACAGCAAAGACTACTATAGTATACTCACGGGTTTGCCCGCCCAGTGTTTTTAGCTGGCGGGCACGTCCAGCGTCTGCCACCATGTGCCACACACATGTGAGTGAGATATCAGTCGCTTGTTGAGCGATTCCTACAATGTAGCCCGATAACGTCGCGCGCGCGTGAATCTAGACAGGTATTCAAGTTTTCTACGTAACGTAAAACAGCTTTACGTTGTTTGCATTTTGTTGATACAACAACAGTAACAGTGATAATATTTTACAAAATCAATCACATTTATTCAAAATAAAATACTCGTTAGTCGAACTGTTATTTTTTTAACATCGCGGAACTTTATGACAAAATGTCACAACGGTAAAACACTAATAGATTTGAAGTTAAACTTCTCAGTTTCACTACATAATCTGTGAGTTCTGTGACAATCTGTGAACTTTTATTTGATGGGCACAGGGCAAAATTATTTTAATCATATATATTTTTTTTTGTTGTATTAAAATGATTTGAGAAGTGAATATTTAAAATGTGCCCATATAATTAGTGAATAACTAAAAAAAAAAATACTATTCAGTCAACAAATCATCAAAATGGCAGTTTGTGGTCTAAGAACGTTACTGTTGATCGTCTGTATTTTAGAATTGGTATGGTTTTTGTTTGTTAATTGCAAGAGTTTATTATTATAGACGTATTATATTACAAGATAACATAATTATACTAATAACTTCCTCAAAAATTCCTGTTTTATTTTTAATTTTGGAGAACCTAGGTTAAGATGACTTAGATCTTAGAACACCTAGGGATTGATGACCTTCAGGTACTTTGTAGATTCTGATGATATATGATATCATAAATGAATCATACATTGAGAGTTAGTCTGATTACTAATGCTATTGTTGTTATTACAGATCATCACAGTACAGCGGCAAGTGTTTGATTTCCTGGGATATATGTGGCTACCAATTATTGCAAACTTCACTAACATCCTTTTGATAATATTTGGATCATTTGGAGCAGTTCAATATATCTCGAAATATCTTTTAGCAGTAAGTTTATCAGTAATCAATATAGCCTATGATGTTGAAGTGACCTACTTTGTTCGCTTGCTTTCACCATGTGTATAAACAACATTATGTAACTAATTTTATGGTGCTAACATATACTATAAAATTCTTTATTGTTCATTAGAATACTTATTCATATTTCATTTTTCAAGTTAATATTGACTATAAACTCACACCTGGAAGCTACAATTTAAAGCAGAGGCATTAACATTTTCGCCTTTAAATTATCTAGGCTCAAGAGAGTGGATTTCCTGAAAATGTTGAGTGCCGCTTTCAATATCAAGCTCTTGATCAAACTGATTTATTGATCAGACAATTTTTTTCGGTAAAGGCTGTTTCAGATCTAAACAGCCTTATTATTAAAAAAACTATTAACAACTATGTAGGTATACCAAGTAGTTCAATTTTTTATTGTATTTATACATGCAGCAACAATAGACTAAGAGGGATCTACTTGTTTTTTAAAGCTTTTAACTAGTTCATACGCTTGTGTAGTAGCCCAATGGTATTCAAGCATTCATTCTGTTGTTTAATACATTTTAATAACAAATTAACAATATGAGACATTCCAATGAAGCATGGGGTGTTGATGCTCATAACGATTTGTATGCAAATTACTTAAATGATAGTAGTAAGTATTACTAACAGGCATAATATATTTAATCAATGTTTAGACAGCGGTATGTTTCCTGATTTAATGAAACATAGTAAAGTAGTACCAATTTTCAAATCAGTTAGTAAGAGTGACCCCTCTATTTGTAGACTAAATTAAATGAAAAAATCATACTATACCAGATGTTGTCACATTTTAATTTAAATGGGATTTTACATAGTCGCCAGTTTGGTTTCACGACTGAACGCAGGAGTAAAAGTCATCAGTCACATTTTGGAATCCTGGGAGAAATCCCAGGATGCCATTGGCATTTTCTGTGACTTCTCAAAAGCGTTTGACTGCGCTGACCACAATACACTGATCTCTAAATTACACCAGTAAGGAATTCGTG
This sequence comes from Tiliacea citrago, assembly GCA_963921375.1. Taxonomy (NCBI): domain Eukaryota; kingdom Metazoa; phylum Arthropoda; class Insecta; order Lepidoptera; family Noctuidae; genus Tiliacea; species Tiliacea citrago. Next base: position 19,391,219 of record OY992781.1, read on the forward strand.
GACAAGCTGCTGATCTTGTTTTTTCCTATCTATCAAACAGGCAGCATAAAGTAAACGTTAACGGGGCGACGTCATCGGGGTCTCTAGTAAAGATGGGCGTGCCTCAAGGTTCAATTCTTAGACCTTTCCTATTTCTAGTTTATATTAAGATCTTCATCACATGATGACTAACTTATCGGATATAATTCTATTCGCTGATGACACTTCCCTTATTTTTAAAATATATATAGAAAAGATACGGATGTCTTACATATATAGAATGGGGCCTCGTGAGTCCTTTAGAAACAAATGCAAATAAATTGATGTACTTACTCTGCCTTCTCTTTATATCTTAGAAAGTATTTTATATGTTCGCAAAAACTTAGGACTTTTCAAAATAAGAAGCGATTTCCATAATATAAATACACGTAGCAAGTATGAAATTGTGATACAGATGTTCTATGTCACGAAGTCCGTTTGGCTATGAATGTTGTCAAGCGTGCACATGCACATTGTTTTTGTGTGCGTAACCTCGAGAGCGCTCAGTGTCGATCGGGACACGGTCCGGATCAGTAGTGGTTTTTAGTTCGCGCCAAATTGTTTCACGGAGTAAGGTCAGCATGGCAACAAAACGAAGAAGAGTTGTCCATAGTGAGGTAATATTTATTTATACGTTTTCAATTAAAATGTTATACAAAGATACTTAATATAGCAATAGAAGTATTTATAAAATGAATGTTTTTTTGTGTTATAAAATGTTTATATTACTTAATTATTTTGATTACATTTTGTTTTAGGGTCGAAACATGATAGCTAGTGTTTATCATTTTCTGCGAGAAGAATATGAATTTACAAAATCATTAATGGAACTCAACTGTGATTTGTCTCATTTACGAGACATTACACGCCGTACAGCTGAAGCTACGGGTGTGAGCCAAAAAACAGTTCAAAGAATATTAAAAGAAGAGAAGGAATTCCCATCCACTTCATCAAAAAATTTATCTGATAGTGATTGAAAATACTGAATAGTCCTACTTGTTTCGTTTCCATTCTGTAACACCAATGCTTAATTAAATGCCTACATATTCTTAATATTTTTGTATTTATTGCAACCTAATCTAATTTATTTACAAAATGTATATACTTTTAAAACCAAAATTTTATTTAGATTATTAAATCTCGACTTGAATATATATCAGATTTTTTTGCTAACGTTACCTACTTTTACACACACAAGCGCACTTGTCGGGATACGTCACTACTACAATCAAAGCCGAACGGACTTCGTGAAATAGAATATCTGTACCCAGATTAACTAAAACAAGCAAGTCATTTCTTTTAAACAGTATCCGCTTTTATAACAAGTTACCAAAGTCGATTATATAACTTAGCGATGGAAAGTTTAAAACCCACATCAAACGTGTCTTTATCAAAAAAGCATATTAAAAGATTAAAGACTATGTTGAAGACAAGGAAGTTTGGCAATAATTCATAATCTTAAATGTCTATTAACTGCTCCGAAATTACTATGTTTGTTAAATTTTTTGTTCTATTTGGATTTTGTTCTATGAATAACACAATCTTATTTGTTACAGTATGCAATATGGAGTTTTATGTGGCTGGTTTGGAATGCATTCCTGACCTGCTACTACCTAAATTTGGGCTCTTTAAATCGGGTATGTATATTCAATGAATATTTTTGTTACTCGTATCACACATGGGACTTAAAAATAACTGGCAGAATGTGCCACCTCTGCCTAACCGTTCAGGGATTACAACAGGCATAATGTTATGTTATGTGTTATTTTTGATGCTGTAAAAACTTTATTACAATGAAAGGTTTAATTAAACTGTTCATACATATTTGCAGGACAGTGGCTTGTTATCCTTGGGTACAGGCAGTGTAAGCTGGTGGGAGAGCAATGGTTGGGGATGTCAGCCAGTGTGGGATGAAGTGGACGGACCTGGCGCCTGGCGGCCCACGCGTGTCGAGGGCTGCTTCATGCAATGGGACCATGTCGAGTTGGGACAGTCGGCTGTTGCCGCTATTTTTGCCGCCACGGCATTACCGCTCGCTGTAGTTTTGGCTTATCGATCATTTAAGAATCAAAAACCATCAGCAGGTAACATAAATGTTAATTTTAATGCAGTTTATATGTGATACAGTGAAATTATACAAATCATGCTTATGTGCATAATATCTTCACAGATAAAGGAACAATGTCGCGTCGTCCAGTGTATACGATTGAATTGAGTCCTACAGAAACAAACATAAGCGAAACTTCAATGAAACCTATGACACCCCGCCGAGTCAAACGTCGTTCAGGCTCCCGGGGAAACAACTCGTCAGTGCGCAGATCACGTCGTTCATACAGAAATGCAGGATATTTATCGTCTAATGCTTCATTGCCACGTGAGGCGAGAGCGTCTCGTCCGACGTCAGCGCACTCGTCATACTCTAATTTCCACGCGGCACGCCCAGTTTCATATCACACAGCAGAAAGGGAAAACGTCCCATGCTTAGAAGACGCTTACGACCCACCGCCTCCTGTCGAATCTGTTCCTATAGTAACAAATAACAGGTATAACACTATAGGACGCAGCAGTATGAAATCCGGCTACGACGTCGTCGGGCCGTACAACGAACCGAACCCACCGAGAAAGTACGAATCGAACATTCCGTCCTATGATAATATTGAGCGAGGTTATGAGACCGCGCCGTCTTACGATAATGGAGCGGACAATATAACTACTTGTGAGTCTCCGTCGTACGCGTACGGCGCGGGCGCGTGGCCGGCGCCGCCGCCGCCCGCGCCCCCCTACAGCGCGCGCGCCACGCCGCAGGCGCCCGGCCCGCCCGCCTACCAGCCCGCTAATGACCATTATAACTGAATTTAGCACCATAATGTCTACGTCCTAAATACTTGCTGAGTACTTAAGTGCCTTACTCTTGTAACGATATTCGGTAATCGAAAGTTGAAACATTGAGCCTTTTACTGTAGTTATTAAGTTCTGATTTATAATTAAGAATATCGAAAGAAACATTGCCATGAAGTGGTGTGTTTATGAATGAATGAATTGTAATGTGAATGTGATTTTATACGAATTACTTTTTAAACTGGTTTTGAAATTGTTTCAAAATGTTTATTATTCAATTGGGTTTTAAGTGAGGATATTTTAAGTCATTGTTATTACTTTATCAAGACATTAGCTTTAATGGAAGTATTAGTTTTAAGTCTCTGCCAGAAATAGGTTAGTGTACCATAATATCACAAGAATATGGTCATTCAGATCTGAGACTCGATTGTATTGACACCACACCATTGATGATATTACTGCCCAATGGCACAGTTTATGCCCAGTGGATTAGTGTATACTTATTCATATTTGCACAAGAACATTTGTATATTCCAGACAACATTGTCCTCCCCTGTTAACATTCCAATGGCAAGATTCCTAACGCAAGCTGTAGAGCATAAAATATTATTTGAGATACAATTCCTCCGGTTCAAAAAGCGTGAGTTCGGTAGAGTAGGTACATCAAGATAAGGAGATAATAATATGAAAGCTTTTGAGAAAGTACATTCATTATTTTATACTGTTATGGGAATTTACAAGGTGTATACTTCCGTCCAAGTTAGTAATAAACTAAAATCACTCATGATTATCTCTATAGAATACGGACTTCGAATAATTGTCTATGATAAAAATAATCGAATTTTACTAAGTATGATTATGGACCAATTTTGTACCTAGCAATTAATTAGATTACAACGAGCTTTATTAGGTTAAGAGAATAAGTTATAGGTTATATTTGAACCAGACTGTCTGGTAATTTTTATACCAAATATACACCTACTAATGAAGTATTGTATTTTATTTGATGCACTTACCATCTATAAGCGGAGACAAGCGAAGCGGAGCGAAGACGTGCAGGAATCTATCAATCAATTACAGATAGGACGAGTTAGGTACGCCATGTGGATTTCAACCAATGTAAATTGATCTCCTGCATATCTTCACTCCGCTTGCCTCCGCTTCAGTGACAACGCACCCTATTATATTGGGACTTGTTCCTGGGAACAAAAGTTAAAAAAGCAGTCCATAGCGAGCATTGAAATTTTATTCTTAACACAACAAATAAAAGATGCAAACATATATCACAAGGTATTATTAAATACTGGTCACTTATTAAACAATCAACTAATGTTTGAATTAAGTTACTTTTACAGTAAGGTATAAAATTGTCGACTATGTACAGAAACATAAGTAGACTGTTATTAAGATTAAAGTAAATGGATAATGAAGTTGTTAGTTACATTCAATACAAATGCATTAACTTAATATTATATGCAAAATCGACTACTAACTTCCAGTTCACGAAGTTTTAAACTTAAATCCAAACAGATCTTAATTACGACAAAGACTTTAGAGATAAAGATTTACGAACATAATAAATTATAAAGTGTAAAGGAGATTCTCTAAAAGAAATTCAAAGTTACTTGTGCGGAACCAACATGACACTAAATGCTACGCAATTTATCGTCGTATTAAATTGACTAGTTTCTTCATTAGAACGACATTAAAAGTGTTTCTTCATTCTTACATTAAAAATACTTTCGCACTGCGTTTTTTTTTTGTCTACGCTTATTTTATTTGATATATCCATATATCACCTGTCCCACCGCTGACGAGGAAGCGACTGGATATCAATGATTTTCTCGCTCAAGATACGTGAAGAAGATTGTAGGTCTCTCGACAAGAGCGATCAAAGAGAGTACTCGCTCAAGAGACGCCCGCTTGGCGGGCAGAACACTCGCTTTCAGTCGCCCGCGGTGCGACAGGTGCCTAAGGGACGTGCTCAGATGGGCGGCAGGACGCGTCGCTCGGCGGGCGAGAGCGCAGGGTGCCACACGTCCACTATGAGCACTAGCCGCGTGCCGGTGCCATTGTGCCACACCTCGTGCTCAAAGCTATCGTCGAACATCAACGTCTTTCCCACTTGCCATTGTCTGTAAATAAAAAACAGTAATTAGCATAAAATATTACGACGTGTGAGCTCCGTTCAGTAGACGCGCGACAGTTTTTGATTCGAGATTATTGACACTACGACTACCAATAATAAAAAACATAATAGGTAATTATTATACTGCGTTGGTGATTTACTTTTAAAACATGTACACAAATATGTGTGTTTAATAAAATAAACGGTTCTCTCTTCGCCGGATTTATTTGTTTGAAAGGGTATAATTATACTTCCAAAGTATCCATATAAATATTATTAACTTTGCTTGAGTAGTTTTTGAATTAGCTTCAATAATACGTATTTTCCCACTTAGTCTATGTGGATGATGTTATAATAACTTCCTGTCACTGTTATGTACAGTCGCCAGCACATCAACTTACCACAAACTGTAAAATTTTCTCATTCGATTTTGAACTTAACACACATACATGAACTCACGCCTTCTTCCCATGAGGGTAGGCAGAAACTATAGAACGCCACCTGCTACGCTCCTTACATACTCCTTTTGCTTCGCCTACGTTCATACATCTGGTCATACACGCAAGCCGATTGAGAGTACTACGCACCTGACCTTTCTGAAGAACATCACCAATTTGGTCACTATATGTCCTCCAAGGGGTCCCCTCCCGGCGTTTCTACTCACCTCTGCTTTATAAATACCTTTTGTTAGTCGCGTTTCACTCATCCTCTCTTCATGACCAAACCATCTAAGCATACTCTTTTCAATTTTTGTTACTACATCTTCTTCAGGCACCGTTGCCTTATCACCTCATTTTACAGCCTATCATTCATAGTCACGCCAGACATGCTCCGCAAGGAACGCATTTCATGCTTCTTTTGCCACACCCAACATTCACTTCCATACATAAGCGTAGGCACCAGCACACCATTGTGAACAGCCAGTCGAGCCTTTTTGGGCATCAACCTAACCACCAACAAATTAAGGTTTAAAATCATTTGGAGAAAATTCACAGTTTGGTATAAGTTGATGTGCTGGCTACTGTACATAGCAGGTAGTGGTATTCTAATTTGTTTGGTACCACTAGTAGGTAGGTACTACAACTAAAACGTGAAAAAAATTTAAAACTTTTTTACAAAAAATAAACAACCGACGACAACAAATTCAGTTGATTTCTGAATGATTACTATTGAAATAAAACGGCAAAAACGAAAATATCAAAAGCCAAAGACACCGACTTATTTTTCACTTTGTAGTGTTTTTTCCAATAGTACTTACTCATTCAGAAATCAACTGAATTTACACTCGCATAAAGTTGATATTCGTTAAGTGTAAATAACATAAATTGATAACAAGGATTTAAATAGACTTTACCTGATTTCTTGATCCACTCTTATGTAAGTATCTTTGGTATTGCTGAGACCTAAGTGCATTCGTAACCGGCAGTTGGTGGGTCCGACGTGAGGTCGTACGTGTGTGCCAGCCTCCATGGCGCTGAACTTGACCTGGCCGCGCCGACAGCCTGCCGCGGCCACCTCCGAACGTACTATGGAACACGTCACCGGTGCCCTTTTACATCTATTAGGAACCTCTTGGCCCCGAACGAACAAGTCCAGTTGCGACCATTCTCCTCGCTCTTTCAACCCTTCTTTCTCCTTTTCGTATAAAGCTTTAGCAGTTTCTCCTTCCTTCAAAATTTCCTTCCAGGATTTTTCTAGCTCACGAGCCAATTTTGAGTATGGAGTCTGCTCTATATTCCACCACGGTTGACTTTTTAGTCGTTCAACATTATAGAGGGAACGTTGCGCGTGCGACAAAAAGTGTCCCAGAGCCGCTCCTCGCTTGTGGACTTCATGGGCTTCAGAGTATCGACCCAGTAAGAGGAGCGCGTCTCCCAGATGGTAGTAGAAACGGGGTTCGGTCGCGGGCCCGATGTCTCCAGCCAAAGCTTTTTGGAAGGCCTCAACTGCCTCCTCGACACGGTTATGTTTAGTTTTCAGAACAAAGCCATGGTGGGCTAAGGCGAAGCGATCTTCAGGCCACTTCTGAAGAGTTTCTTTTATGACCTGTTCTGCGAGGTCAACCCTGAAATGAAAACAAGGATTTAATTTTCTTAGCTATTTTTATAATAATATTATTTTATTTTACAGAAAGCATAAAGACTAATAACGCAATAAAAATTGTTGGTAGGTAGGAAAATTTGCTAATTACAAGCTTTCAAGCTTTGCTTTTTTTGCTTCCTTTCTTTATGTATATTTATTAAAAAAGCTACCTGTTAGCCATAAGGAAAGACACCGTTAAGTTGTTGTGGTAGTCGACAACATCAGGAAATCTTCGAATTAGCAACCTGTAGACGGGTTCTGCACTTAAATAAGTACCTGAGAACAATCACAAATTACCACTTTATTTTCCCCACAAACACATTTAAGAAAAATATTGAATTGGCGACGGAAGGAAACTTACCTCTAAATCGTATTCTGTCAAGGGTTCGATAGGCGACCTCAAGTAGCCTGTTGTCGGTAAGACGTTCGTTCATTTTGAGCACGTCAAGGTAAGAAGTGATGGCTTTTGTGAGCAGGCGGTTATCTCGCCTCGCTTCGGCCTCGGCGTCGAGCGTCCGCGCGAGCACCCAGCGTGCGCGCGCGCTGCTCTTCAGTCGCTCGGCGCCTGCGCGCTGGCTCGCCGCGCTCCACTCGCCCTCCGCACGTTAGTTACACGATACACTCACACACACGCACACACAACAGCCGCTCACCCGCATACGACGAAGTTGGAAGCAAATTCAAGCCGAAATTGAGATTAAAAGCTGTCGTTACACAAGGCTTTGGCAGACGTTGGTTGCCAGCACATTTACAGTTAATTTGATTCCCACTTCGTATTTCAATTGCAGGTAGGTGAGCAACCGCTCCTACTCTAGGGGGAAACGATGTCGTCGTCGGACGCCGGGGGGCCCGCGCGGGGTGCGGGCGCGGGACGCAGCCCGACTGTCCGCCGACGAGTCGAAGGAAAATGGCACAACGAGCAAAGTATGATGGATGCGAATTTTGGATGCAAAAAAAAAATAAGTTAGTCGAGCCACTCCTGGAATTTGATTGAATTGTTTCATGAGAATTGTTCTCAAAGTTCACACACCTACCCAATATTTAGGGTTCCGTAGCCAAATGGTAAAAACGTATCTCTCATAAATATTCTCGTAAAGTAAGTGTGACATAATTTATTTATTATTATTAGCATCAGTTCTTTATGTTTGTTCACATTCCCGGTCCGGAACCAAGTATGTAAGGCAAAATTTAGATAGAGAAGGGATGGCAGTGTTGAAGAAGTTAGGAACTGCGATGCGACAAGTGTTAAGGATGGTGGCTTTTTGGAGGATGTGTGTAGTAGATGAAAGAACAATAGAGAGAATAAGAACAGTTTGTGCATCCATTGGGTTTTTATTTCTATAGCAAGATCTTGATACTGACTGGAGCTTGTCGGATATTATGGTTTGAAAATTGTTAGGTATTGTTATATCTATCAGATAAGCTACGCTGTTTTATTGGTTTTGTCGTGAACGATAATGACAGGTCTATTGTAATTATTATTATAATTTCGTCATGTCCGTGTAACCGGATGCGACACAGTAGCACTATATCGATGGAATTTGGAAAGTAGGTTTATTCTGTGCACCGCTAAACAATGGTGTAGGTAGTGTAACTACGGAAAAAATAATTAGAGGTGGCACTCCCCAAGTCCCCATACATGTAGCAGAGATAAAAAAAAAAGATCAAGGCACATAAGGGTGTGGGGTATTATTGGATAAATGCTCATAAGCGTGTGGGGTATTGTTGGATCCCATAATTAAAAAGATTATGTATGATGTTTCTAAGTGACTTTGCTATTCAAGTAAAATATTGGATATTTTCGGTTATAACTACAAAAATAAATTTGTTTATCATAACTTTTTTCGAGAAATACAAACTTATTTTTGAGCCAGTAAAATCAATACTCGTATCTCTCGTATCAATGCGTAAATATTCAGACTGACTACGGAACCCTTCACTGTGCGTGGTTAGACACGCACTTGACCGTTTTTTTATATTTTTTTATTGTTGGTGTATTCGTTGTGGTGTTATGAGATGCGAGCAAAGCCATAAGCTATGAGCCTTTAGAAAAAAAAAACGCACCTGAGTTAGCATGCTAGTTAAAAAACATTGTTACGTGCACTTCAAAAAATCTATTAAGCACACAAATCAAATCATTCGAAATAGTAAATACTGAGAATACACCAACAATTCTACCTACTCGTTTATCTTTATTCCACACTAGCCGTGTGCGCGATAGAATTTCCCTACATCTCATAACCCTTAGGGGATGAGTCTCCAAAAAACGATGATACAACTATCATTTACTTAGAAACAGAAGTCTAAGTACCAACTTTCAGGTTTCTAACTTACCTTTAACTGTGTGTTGTCTGTCAGTGAATTTAAGATTTTTATTAACTAGTTCCGGACCGCTAAACGCCCATAGGGGTCTTTTAGGGGGGTTTTTTTCACATATCTTCAACTTTACTAAAGACTCACCTGGCGCAACTCTTCTTCCGCTTGGTCGAGCTGCTGGCGCCAGTACTGTTCACTGGGCTCTCCCGGCCAGTCGTCTGCTATACTGTTCCCACCATCCTCTGAAAATCGAAAATGAATGGTTTTAAAACCAAACGCACGAGGTCATTTATCTAACAAATAAAATTTCCTATACAATTTTGACGGCCGGCGACCGCAACCACATATCGCAGTGGCAAAGCCACCCAATCCCTATGACAGGCCGCAGCGAGACGACTGGTTTATATGTAACTCTTTTTTCTTTTTGGGTGGGAAATTATCAAATAACTTGTCCCGCTCTGGGCGGAGCGGGAGGGCGTGTCAGACATTTACTGACTACAACCCACCCGTGTTCCTTCAGATGCCTGTGTGCCAGGGCCACGATATCCCTTTCGGACAAACTCGCAAACCTGGCAGGCATTGGCCCTAATGGACCCCGTCAGTTGGTGCTGACAACTCTTTGAGGCGCGCGTGGAACACAGCGCGCCGTCGACCCGGGCCTGGTCCTTATCGGACGGCGAGCTACCCATCGCTCACCGTCCGCAAGCCCGGGCCTACGGTGGCCGGGAATCGGCCGGCGACTCCCGACGCCCGGGGCGTCTACCGCGGCGACTAGGGGCGTGAGGGCAGAAATTTTGCCTCTCCCTCACGCGTTCCGCCTCCTCCTCCGCGAGCATTACTGCTTCGCAAAAGGAGGTGACGGCCTCCCATGCACTCTCGCTCCAAACCATGGCCTGAACCAGGGCCGGACGCGACTGATCGCCGCCGCCGATCGCCTCCACGAGGTGCTCCGCCCAAGCCGGGCAGACCTCCACCGTATTGTCCACCATGTCCCCCTTATATGTAACTGTGAAAACGATTCCGTAGATGGCGACATTGCCGCCTGTTGTAGTTTTCATAGAATATAATGGAATGTGTCATGAATGGATCTGGTGTAACAGATTGGTTTGCAAATGTATCTCGATGCTTTATTCTACCAAACATTCTCATATCTATGATAAGTCGTGATATCTTCGCAGTATAGATCATCTATCGGGACCAAAAACAACATAATCATGAATATCGAACCTATTTTAGAAACAGAAACACTTAAAATATGGAGAGCAAAGAATAAGTACAATTATTAAAAATATATAATCCATATCCACTCACGTTACTGTTAGTTCATGCCAGGGAATGTTAAGTGGTTAGAATGATGAAGCCAACAGCGAGTCTGGAGCAAGCGGTCACGCGCATACAGTCGTGTTTACTGTGTTTTTGTCCGGGTCGCTCCGGTTCTGGTAGACGTCCGTATTTAGCTTCGAGTCGACTGAGAAGCTCAGCATCATCTACGTCCGATATTTCTTCTTCCTCATCATCTTCTTCCTCTAACTCTTCCTCAATTTGTTCTTCGTCGATTATTTCTACGTCATCAGGAACTTCGACGTCAGCCTCTGGAGCGGCTCTCTTATGAACGGGCGCGCTTTGTTTCGGAGGCTCTTTTACTACTTTCTTCACAATTTCTTCTTCTTCCTCGGCTTCTTCATCATCGCTGTACAGTTCTTTGTCTTTCTCGGGTTCTTTTGCCGGTACATCCTGTGGGTTATTTTCTTATATTACGTTTATTTGTAAGCATTATATGTTATACAGGTTTACAATATAAGCTAAGGTCTTACCTTAGTGTTGATTACTATTTCGTCCTCGTTTTCTTCTTCTTCTTCAACCTCCTCGTCCTCGCTTTCTTCTTTGTGAGTTGCAGCAGATTTAAGTACAGAAGAAACCTTTTCATGCAAAGTTTTTTCTAATATTGGTTCAATTTCTTCAACAACTTCTTTTGGTATTGCTGAAGCACGTAAAACAACTAATTATGAAAGGTTTGAGGTGCAATTAGTGTATTTAATATCTGTTAGAAATGTTTCCTACCAGCTGCGGCTTCTTCTTCAGATATTAGAGTCATACGTCGGTCAATGACTGGTGTTTCCTCCCTACTTGCGTGCTCGTCACTTGCTGCCGTTTCATCTGTTATGAAAATTCAATTTCATTTTCTGACTATCATATTATGAATATGTACATATCCACAATCACTAACTGGCTGCATATTAGACTGAATAACTACATCGTTTGGAATAATATAGTAAAATGGAGTCATGCTAAAAGCGAAATAAGTCTATTCTCATTGTAACATGTATTGCTTTAAAATTTTAATTCGGTACCTGGGTAATATATTTTCTAATTGCTGTTAAATTATTACACTTGTCAAATATAAATAGATATTAAGCTTTATTGGAGTTGTTCCAAGTAATAAACGATTGGATTCTAATAGGGCGGTAGGTAAGCATATCTTAAATCGCCGTTCCATTTTCTTTTAATAGAAATACCAATAAGCCTGTTGCTACCCAAATAATAGACATAGGAATTTCAATTTTGAAATTAATTTAAAACACGTTTGTTATACTATGGCATATTCTATGATATCGTCTAATAGACGACTACACAGCATTTTAAAACTTTCTAGTTTCTAAATCTGGAATCTCTATATACTTTTTATGTTATTGGACGGCAAACCTGTCGTTAAGTGGTTACCGAAGCCGCCTATGGACATCTGCAATACTTTGCCACCCCAGAGACAGAGCTGAAATGTCTCATGTGTGCATGTTATATTTGGTTGAAAGCGATGGTCAATAAGTCAATAAGGTTGTTTAGTTAGTAGGTAGTAGGTACGCACCGCGCGGGGCAGTGGCGCGGCGCACGACCGCGTGAGTGGCGACGAGCAGCGCGCCACCCACCACCAGCTTCAGCCACACTGCAACACAGGCGGCACACGCGTTAGCCCCTTAGCCACTCGCACTGGGTACTGACGACTCGTGCAGTCGCAATAACTGGTCCAAACATGACACGCCCCAGTAACCCTAGCGCGAACATGACAAAAGTTGAAACAATGAAAAAAGTTTTCGTGTCGCCATCGACCAAATTTCTATAGAAATTGTCATGTGTATCTGGGCAAACGACTGGAAACCCCTATAGCGAGCTATAGAAACGTAAAAAATACCCATGTTGGGGCCAGAGGTACAGGTTATTGCGACAGCACAAATTTCCGTAACGCTTTCATTGTCCAAGTAGGTATGTATTTGAAAATTACGCGTGTGTTGCATCGCTAATAAAAGATGACAACTTTGGCAACACCAATCACTAATTCATTCATACAAAATTGAGGACCTTGCAGTAAAAGGGAGGCACATCCAAATTTTTGCCATTGCTGTTTTTTTCACCTACAATTTGAACAAAAATTAGGGCTATCGTTTGATACATGAACGAGGCAGATGGAAGAAAAACGCTCTTTATCAAAATATGGATCGACCGTTTGGTGCAAGGCAGCAGGTCCGGGCCTACCTCCTTTTTGCAACAAATGAAATATCAATTTCATTTGTGACAAGTCAGTGCACGTTTTGAGCTCGGCCCAAAATAGTTGTTGAAATAAAAAAATACTTATATTGATGTGTTTTATTATATAAAGTACGAAATAAGGTAGTATTTTTCTTTAATATAGTTGTTGAAATAAAAAAAATACTTTTATTGATGTGTTTTATTATACAATATTAGTTTTAGTATACGCGAAACCCGAAACACGTGTCTAGTACTTTTATGTAAAGAATCAATGTACAAAATTTCAAAACTGTATCATGTAAAATCACTAAGTTATAAGGTTGTTATGTTACCGGGTTGTCCGCACAACAACAGCGGCGCGGCGCCCGCGCCTCCAGGGTCGTCTTGTGCTCGTTGATAATAATTTGGCAGTAGATACCTAACCGTACGGCGATTGTATTGTAAGTAATTCAATGGTGATAAAATTTTCCATCACACTTATATATTTTTGGGACAAAATATAACATGGTGTAAAAATTATTGAAATCGATTCAGTTCCTTATTCTGAACAAACTATATTCAGGTTTCACATATACGAGTACTAAAAATAATGTTATATAAAGTACGAAATATATATTAGTATTTTTCTTTAATTTTGGTGCAAAATGGAGGCAGATCCAAACTTCAAAAAATCGTAGTAATTAAAAAACTTATTTATTTTCCTTATAAACTTTAGATAAATATGTAAATATATTTATATTATATTATACCTTATAAATAGCTCTTAGACATTAGTGAAACCAAATTTTTTTTAAACCTTTTTCCTTAATACTTACCTGACATTTTTCAAAATCAAATTCTTTATTTCAAATAGCAACGTATGAGGCACTTTTGAACGTCAAAATTTACAAAAAAAAAAAATGATTCTAGTTGCCCCTTCCAAACGGTAGTTTCGTATGGAGAAGAAGAGTTGAAACTAGGACTTCCCTTTTGCTGCAAGGTCCTCAATTTGAAAAAAGTATGCACAAAAGCCGACGCAATTCTGCCTTTGTGTTGTGTACGCCCGCCGTCTTTAATTAAACAAAACGCCCGTTCCACATTTAAATATAATTATGCAAAATATTCAATGCTTTATTCTCAGCATAAATGAAGGTCCTTTGTCTTTCAGATAATTTTGAGAAACAAAAATAGCGCGCCGTAATGTGCACTGAGCGAGATTCTATTTTGGATGTTGGCTAATTGCAAAGCCCTTTCCACCTTCGAGAGTTAGCTAATTGCAAAGCCCATTCCACCTTGGAGAGTTAAATTAAATTAACTGAAGCTTCACAGATCGATAACAAAACATGATGATAAAACTAAAATGTATGGTTTTATACAATTTTAAGTAACTACAGCTCCCAAGGATCTACAGCCGCGATACGCACGAATTAGGAGAAATAATAAGTTTGGAAAGTATTTTTATTTCTTTTTTTTCCTCATGATTTAATATAACCTTTAATTATACCCGTCACGTCTGTTTTTCCAGTTTTATTATTAATATTTATTTAATTTGCCCTAACGAAATACGAATAAGTATAGATACAATTAAACAACTTTTGCGAAGTCAACTGTCAATTTACAGATGAAATTAATTTAGCGACAAATGTAATACCTATAATAACTAAGACGAACGCTATGTGTGTGTGATAGAGATGTTGTTGGAAAATTTAAATAATATGATATGTATTAGACAAGTAACAGTATAATGATATGTAAACAATCTACTTGATATGATACAATTATTTTACGCGTCTTTATCCACAAGGAAACTTATGAGCTACAGTAGAAGAAAAAATAAATTGTTATGTCTCACAAGACAAAACTTGACTTTTAATCCCTTTTATTTTATTTCTCCTACAATGTCCCACTGCTGGGTATAGGCCGCCCCCAAATCCTTTTAATCCTTTACAACAATAATATGTTTTGAATGACGTACCAAGCATTACAACACAGAAACAAAAAGTACAAAACAAAGAGAAATATTAAAATTAAGAAAAATAAATATATGTGTTTGTGAGTCCCGTGTCATAATAACAAAAAATAAACATTATAATCTTATTCTTAGCACGACTAAAGCAAATGGGTCGAAATAAAAGAAATTAATTTCAACAACATTTATTTTTACATAGTTTTTATGAAATAAAATATTCCAGATGTTAGATCTAATATTACTTCGAAATATTTAAGACAAAAAACTAAAATTTAGTAAGAGTGGAGTCAAACGTGCAGTGATAAATGAGGTTTATTATGTGTTAGATAATTGGCTGAAACCTTCCAGATGGTGCAGTAATAAAAGCCACATAAAAAGCAAATTATTATGGGTAATCGTAAGCATGCACTATAATGATCAAATAACTTACTGTGAGAAGCCTGTTCCTGCTCACGTCTCAATTCTTCTTGCTGTTTCTCGTATTCTTCTTCGTCGGCGAGCGTGTTTGCGGGCTTTATTGTAGACGGTTCTTCTTCAACCTAGAGATAGGGAACTTCTTAATATGTTGCAGTTTTTTTGGCCTATTCTTCTCATTTCTTTGGTGGGTCTAACAAAGGAATATCTGGATAACAAAATCATAAGTCGTTGAAATCAGACTGAGAATCATTCAAAAGTCAACATTACAATAGTCCATCCAAAAAAGTTGACCATTCACTGCTTCCTAGTGTTGAAGTTGAAATAACAAACGACGCAACAATCTCTCAAATAATAAGTGTCTGTTTACATAAACTAAGAGTACATCTTGAATTACCTCAATAAAAGGTTTTCCTTTCGGTACAACAATGGCCTCCACTATGTCGTCCGGTTCCAAAAACTCTTCGTCTTCAGCGACTTCATCTTCAACGTCATCTATATCACCAACGTCCTCGGGAGCTAATTCACTTGAGATTTCTGAAAAAAGAAATAAGAGTATTTAACAAAGCAGAAACAATTGAACTATGGAAACCGTTCTTATTGGTCCGAAAGAAAGGCGCTTGCAATATCTTACGTGCAGAGTAGTAAAATAAATTCGCAAAACTCCAAAAGGATATTCGATTTCCAAGGAAAAAATGTAATTACATATTTATTTTATTTTCGTATTTAGGTTTACCTTCGCTGTTTTCGTCTTCCTCTGCTTTGGCTGCAGGTAGTTCTTCGGATAACGCAGCTTCATCGGAAACCTCCTTCTCTAGCCTCTCTACTTCAACTCCTAGATCTTCTGCTTCTTCCTCATGTTCCTCTTCTTCCTGTAACATTATTTGATGGTAAACCTTACCTCTTCTAGAATGATAGTAATGAATGTATCACAAACAACAACAGTTATAAGGTTGTCTACAAATCAAAGTAATGAATTAGAAATGTAGAACGAAAGCAAAAAACAATAGGCGCTTTGTCTCAATTCACTTTAATAACATTGTGTTTTATGAGTAGGTTAAATTCTGAAGCTTCCACTTTCTTCGTATCCCAAAAGTTTGTGTTCATAAGTCAAATTACTGCTGCTGGTAATTGCATTTCAGTCAATTAAACACAAAAACGAAACAGGATCCAAATAAACTCGCATTTTTTAAAGACATACCGAAGTATACCGAATTTCGTTATACAAACAAATGTTAAGATTAAACAAAATTAAAGTAATAAGCCATACTGTAGTCTCGCGATACATTTTTAATATTGTAAGTGCAATCCAAGTAATTCGTTATTATTTGTTATTCATAACTAATAACATATTACAAATACACTTCAACATTTTGTCATAAAAGTAAAATTTTGAAAAATAAGCTTAAATTGTTAGTGCCAATCAAATCAAGATTGTTTATTGTTGCCAAGCATCACACTTTGCACCTCGTTTTCACGTGTTTCATTGTCATCCTGTTCATTTTCTTCACTGTTGTCTTCATCACCTTCTACATCATCATTTTCAATACTGCCATTACTTTTTTCGTTTTGTTCCTCATCATCATCATCTTCTGCTGTGTCGTTCTCGTCTACCCTCTGTAGGTCATCATTATCATCATCATCATCATTTGCGTCATCTTTTCTGTCTTCACCACTCTCATCATACTTTCCATAAGGGTGTTCTTCAACATCATCGTCCTGTTGAAAGTTTGGATCAATACAAGAATAGAGATCTAATTTCAAAGTTTCAAACCCTCACAAAAGCAAGTACTTAATGACTGAAAAGAAAATCCCACCTCATTTGATTTATCTAAATCTTGTTCTTCGATGTTGTCATCATCAGGTTGATCATCGTCAAGTTCATCCTCTTTGTGTTTGTCATCATCTACTTCCTGGTCGTCAACTTCGTCGTCCTCAGCTTCTTCATGGTCCTCATTTTCGTCATCATCATCATGCTCATCTGTTTCGTCATCATCATCATGATCATCATCTTCGTCGTCATCGTCATGATCATCATCTTCGTCGTCATCATCATCATCATCATCATCATCATCATGATCATCAACTTCGTGTTCATCATCTTCGTCATCATGATCTATTTCTGGACTATGATCATCAGGATCTTCTTCTTCATCATCCTAGGTCACAAGCTTAATATAGAACACAGCTGTGCAGATTAAATTAATAAAAGTTATGTTGCTTTCCTTCACCTGGCGAACCCAGCACTAGAGCACTATTGTTACTAAATAGCTAATAAATTGTAATACTTACAGAACTCTATGAGGTAGGTAAATTATACTTAAGATACCTTCATAATCATCATCATAGCTTACACATTTTTGAAAAGGAACTCGTAAAAAATATACCCAGCAAATATCTATGAATGTTGAGTACTCGTCAAAGTGGGCAATAATATTGTTTGCACAACAAGGCAATTGCTATCAGTACAGTACACAATGAGCAATCTGAAAACAAAGGTCTCCAGGTACTTTGTATGCTTAACTTTAGCCTTATCAATTGAAACTTACATGGTGTTTCAGTTCCAAAGTATGTTTATCATGGTGGTCATCATCTGGTGCGTCTTCTAGCCAACCTTCAAGCACTCCTGAATACCGAGACTCCACTGAATTTGCTTCTACTGTAAGTTGTTATAAAACAATGTGCATTAATATTTCATTAAATATTTGGTTGAATACTACTAAATTGTGTAAATACAACAGAGAACAATCTTCATTTAAGATAAGTTAATTGGAACACCCAATTTCTTATTTGATAAAAGAAAATTGGCATTATTTTTATAAATTGAATTTAGATTGACTGAACATTGTTTTCAGCTATAGGAATGTAAATGATTGTTTTATACAGTTTTATAATACTAACATTCTGAAAGACCTCTGTTTTCCAGTATTATCAGTCCAATAAGAGTAACAAGTACAGCGAGTAATGAGAAGAATATGATCTTGGCACACCAATGTCCACCAGTGCCATGTTCATTAGGAGAATGCATAAACACGTCGCCTTCACCAAGCGCTGCAGACGTGCCACGAGGCCCTTCTTCTACGCCTAACTCATCTGTAACGCAAATTAAAGGCCATTTAAATCTCATTGGTATGCATACCACATCTCATCACTTAACTGCTTATTTCTTACCTTTCTTCCTTTTCTTATCCTTACGTTTCCTTGGCTGCACGTCTCCTGACATTGTTCACAAAGACTGGCGCTCCCGAGGCGACAGAGATCCACTTTATTGTTTCATAACCCTGAGTAAACAATGAACATACAATGAACTTGCATTTATTAAATGACACGAGTTAAATAATTATTCAAATGCGCAATTTTCATGAATAAAGAAATATAAAGCGCACGATGAAATTTTAAAATAACCTACGTACAAAAGTATGTACCACCGCAGCTTTCTTCAATTTATTTTAGAATTTTAACCTAATTATAACCGGCAAAGACAGCTGAGGAGGGAGACAGGGATAGATGAGATCTGTCGATGTCGTTTAGAAATTCTATTATGTTCAGTGAATATGAAATTGGATATTATTCCTTTGAATCATATGAGATAATTAATATTATAACAATTATAAATAATCTTGTGAAATTAAAAACTTTATATAAAGCAGATTTTGTTGCGCTCCTCAATATTTTAGACAGAAAGCTGAGACAAGATTTCCAGAACGATAAAACTCATGTCATTTTCTACTTGTGTTTAAGTTCCGGTGTCAAATAAATGCATTGGTAATATTTGTTATTTAGCTATCTTTTTTACATTCATAGAAATCGTTTTTATACTTATCTCAGCTAGCCTAATATCCTACATTTTAAAAGTCTTTTGCTCTTTTATTTACAACAACAACAAGTAGCTCTGCGACTACTGGCTCTGGCTACTAAAAAGCAAGCAGTTAGATCTAACTGGTGGTGTGAGACTTTACGTTTAAACTTTAAAAGTCAGATTCATTGAAAATTCGTAAATATAAGAGCCAAAATGAGTGAAGTTATAGTTTTGTATGATGGTTATTCGGTAATGACCGGAAAAGATCAGATGTCAGCCAATTGTAGTTGCACACTGCTAAAAGGACTTCACAATGTTGTAATAGACACAATGACTGCTTGGGATTCCCAGAAAATAGTGACTGGTAAGTCCTACATTATCCATGTAATATGCTTCACAGGAAATATCCAATTGTTTTTAAGTTATTAATCTTTAGTTTCGTTTTGTTTTGTTACAGCATTAGATAGAAATAATGTAAGGCCAGAAGATGTAAACTATGTTATTTGCACTCATGGACACTCAGATCACATTGGTAATAATAACCTGTTCTTGATGGCTAAACACATTATTGGCTTCAGTGTTTCATTTCAAGATGAATATCACATGCATCCTTTTGATAAAGGTAACATTTATTTATTCTGAATTCTCAAGTGCCACTTAATTTAAGCTGCTCTTAAGTAGTTCTATCCCTCCAATACACCATAAAGTGGCAGAGACAGCATGACACTTATCAGCAACTTAAAAGTGGTGTTTGTGTATTTGGCCATTATTCTTCTATAATAATATTTTAATCATAAAAAGATATGTTCATGCTTGCCTTAATTTCAGGTGAAGAACTTAGAATAGATGAGAATGTGAAAGTGATTCCCACACCAGGTCACACTCTCTCCGATGTTACTGTACTGGTCACATCTAAACAGGCTACAACAGTGGCCATTGTCGGTAAGTATAAAGTGAAGATCACAGATCAAATTTTGTTTTTGGTATGAAAATTAAGAGCTTGTTTCACACTGCCCTGATATTACTTCTAAAATGAAACTATTTGTTTGAAAGTATCTGCCAGATAAGTAAACTGCAACTTTTTAGGAGTTAAAAGGGATACTTAAGTAATGTAACAAAGAATAATGTTTCCAGGAGATCTTTTTGAAAGATTTGAAGATGTTCAAAATCCCAGCATTTGGTTGGAGGCAGGAAGTGAGGATCCAGTGCAGCAAATGAAGAACAGGTCAAAAGTAGCTGATTTAGCTGACTGGATTGTACCAGGACATGGCCCCAAGTTTCAAGTCACAGAACAAATTAGACAGACACTCAAGAAACAAATTGGACCTGATACTCCTTCATAAATCAGTGAAGAACTTAACTCAAGATTTGTAGCTTTTCTACATTTGTATCTAGGTATTAAATATAAATAGTTAATAAGTTCTAAATCAATTATGTTTTATTTTTACCATAAAATTTCACAATTAATACACTACTTTGGTTATTAATCATAATTCCAGTGTCTGTAACTAGGAAATGTGTATACTCAAAGATATACTCTTTATCTCACTCATACATACCTTCACTTTCACACTACTTCCAAAGCCCTTAATAATCATTCTCACGCACGCGTTTAGCCTTGCTAAACGTCAAATACTAAATACCCACATTTACGGGGCAGCCTATTTCATACATTATTTTTGTTTTTTTTTTTTTAAGAAAAATGTTCAAAACTATAAGTATATAAAACAATACAGTCTCGACCCTGAAATTTCAAATCGTTTAAAACCCAAGGACTCGACGAGACAAGCTCCACCCACCTAGTGAGGAGTCAACAACTTAAAATATTAAAATTATGTTTCCTTTGTAACAATAATTTTAGTTTACTTGATTATTTTTAAGGAAATGTAAGAATACTTTATTTGGTTAATAAAAGATTTATTATTATTTAAAATTCTGGTTTTGTAGGAAAAATGTAAAACCAGAGAAGATTGTAGTACAACTTGGGGAAGCGTTACCTAAGGTAGAGTTGATTGATACATTTAGGAATAACAAATGAAAATCAAGTTTTAAGGTCAAATTTTATTACACATAAAGAAATTCAATTTGCCAAGTTTTTAAAACGAAGCAGATTTATTTTCACAAAACAATGAGGACACTAACATTCAGTATAAAATTTTGAAAAATACGGAATTCTTAGTTACCTTTTAATCCTGACAATCTGAGATCAAATTAAATAAATCAGTAAAATACTATGTAATATATAAATATGATGATATGAGTCGACTAAAAGCAGTAGATACATGAGGACATTATTAAAAATATAAAGGTACCTAGTATACAACATGAAATGCAAAATGTAACAATTTACATGAGGAAAACAGAAGTTTCTCTTCATTCTATTAAATAATTAATTTTAGAAAATAATGATCTGGTTTTAGAAACCTTTATATGTAATAATTTATTTTCGTCAATACAATCACGGAGTCCGTACTTACGGTCGTGTACAAAAAACAATTTAAAAGTAACTCAATAAGATTAACTACCCATTCCCAGCAATTTAAATAAACTGCCCATTTGATGGTCAACAAAAAGATCTTAATCAAATTGTTTAAAACAAGCACAACATTAATTTTATAATATTCAGTAAATAGGTACATATTAGTAGACTAGATTGTTTAACATGAAAGTGTAATAGATGAGTTCGTAAAAGGAGCGATATTTTATCTCGTCGATAACGTGAAGCACTATCTTTACTTAAGATTATCGCGCTTTTACGAATGGAGTACGAAATATTGGTGAAATAAAACTATTGCTACATGTAAGGAACACAGTGCTAAAAAGACCACGCGATTAATTCAGCATAGAGACTACTAAAAAAACTTCAAATGGAACATATTTTTTCTCTTTCTAGTATGAAAAAGTGTTGCTACAAATTGAAAAAAAATTGCATTACCTATATCGGGAGTGCTTTGTATACGACTCCCGAGCCTAACACTTTATAATTATTTGCATTGCAGCTATGGATTCGTAATGAGTGTTTATGATCAGATCTTACATTCACGTCTCATAATTATCACATTAAAATACAAATTTAGTTTAAACCCAGATAGTGATTCGTGTTAACATTACGATTTAAGCACACCCTGGCCTTAACAACATTAATTTACTAACACTTTAACTGTTTATATATAACAGATATGGCGTAGAATATTTAATAGTGTTATAAACAGTTAAAATCTTATTTGCGCAGAAAAAGACATTAAATAGTTAATATTTATAAAACATTTGTGGCACTTAATTTTTCAATTTCGTTATTTATAATCAAAGTAGTCAATAGGTACAAGTATTTAGATGTTGCTACCAGTGATACCTTCCACTGAAATCCTTGTGTCCACCAGTCCTGGCCATAATTGCTGCGTGCAATAATTAAAAAGGAATTTCCTATTAATCATACATTTTCTATGCTATTAGAGCAAATTTCATATCACAGCCGTGGATCACTAATGCTACAAAGCTCAAACATGCCCATATCCATTCCGAACGTTAATCGATAGCTGCAACCAAAAAAAGGAAATATATGAAATATTTATAAACAAATACGTATACATAATAATTATATGTAAAATAAATAGAAGTACCTAATAAGTTAAAACTAAAATAATGGCGAGAAAAATATACCAATACGAGAACAATTTTTATCATTAATGAAATTAATAAACAAATATAATTATACAAATATGATTGAGTCTCATTTTCTTTTATTGCAGTACCTCATTGATTTTGACATGCCAATAAAAATTGGAAGCCTAAAATGTAAAGCCTGCCGATAATTACAGCTTACATAATTACAACGTAAAGTTTACATTATGAAGTTTACCTGTGGGTCAATGCTCGTGGGAATAGGGTGTTGTTCATCAATGCATAGGTCTGAATCAGAGTCAGTTCGACGCAGCGAGTTATCCTGCGAACACAGAGAGTACTATTTAAGTTAGTTTAAAAACTGGATACGATTTTTAGTCATATAAGTAGTGTCTATCGAGGACAGATTAATCCGGGGGGCACCCGATCCAACCTGTCCTTTGAGACCTCAAGCGACGGTCAAAGCCGAGGTCCTTACCCCACACGGGTGCCGTTAGCGGGTAGTCACTTAGTTTATAAGTTGTATGCCCTGGCTGTACGCCTTAATTTATGAAGGCATTCACAGGATAGCCCGGTTAAGCAGCCGAAAACCTCAGTGGTTGACCTGCAATATGCCATATACTTATAACAAAAGGGAAAGAGGGCAAATGAAGAGTCTTATTCATACAGTCCAAAAATGGCAACTGGCAACAGTGGGATGATGCAACCTGACAGCATTCCACTGTTGGGCAAAGGTCTACCCTATAACTGCTAGCTATTTCGGTCCACTGCTAGAGTGAATGTTGGAGTTAAGACCAAATGAGACCAAGCTTATTTTTTTTTTACAAATCGTGACTAATATGGACAAGATATTGAAGTTTTTGCCATCGGTACGCTAAGAAGAAGGGACAAGACAACTCAATTGGACTTGGTATTGAGTAGTTATAAAAGTTCGTATGATAACAATTTAAAACTGCACTTACCCCCTGCGTATATTGATGAGTAGTGGTAAGTACCCTCGCCAAAGGTCTCATGAAGCCTGGCAAAGTCTCAGTCAGCGGAGGGCGCGCGTGGGTAAGCAGTGGCTTCAGCAGTTTAGAGTCAATGGCGCCCCACAGCCGCGCGAGACGAGCCTTCTGGCCCGTAGCACCATCACCGTGGTCGCGGGGCGTATCCTAACGTTGCAGAGGGGAAAAACTATATAATTTCGGATAAACAAGTAGGTAATATAATAATAAAAATCACGTAAACATATACATATTAAGTTTCAATGAGAATACATATAGTTTAAAGTCATCATAGTATGCTAGAAGAAAGGATAATTCAATATAATTGAGTATAATATTTCTTTAGAGACTGTATAAGACTGAAATCAATGTTAGAAAACCACAACTCAGATAATTTTCAATCGTAATTAAAATAGTCCAAGAATTTATTGTAAGTACCAATGATAATTTACAGGTTGGCATCAAAAGTTTTTAATGTTAAGTTTGTTACTTATTTATTTGTTTTTTAGTAAGTTTGTAACTAGCAGCAAATTGCAGACAAATAAAACAACACGTTTTGATACCGTCCGTGAAATTAATGACACTATAGAACTCTACAGTACGATTCACGAAAGATGACCACAAATGGCGGCCGTATTTTAGGTCCCTTTGGAGGTGCGAGGTGAGGCGCGGGCGGAATGCGTCAAGACCGGAGCGACGCCATTGGTGCGCGCGCGTCTCGTGATAGGCTGCTCTTATAAGTATTCATGAGTGTACGTGCGCAGACGGCCGCCATTTGTGGTCATCTTTCGTGAATCGTACTGTACATGTTTTATATTATAAATATTGGTTTTATATTATAAGTAGTGGCACTTGTATAAGTGGGTTTAAAAATCATGAAACAATGTGAACTATTTTATACAAACTAGGAACTTTGAGTGTCAATTTGATTAAAATTTGTCTATTCGTATGTAGACATGTTTTTAGACAAGTTGACACTCAAAGCTCGGGTGTATATAAAGCAAAGTAGTTTGCTCATCTATCCAAGAACCACTAAAGTTATTATATTATTTATATTAATTTATTAATATTCACCAAATACATGCATGGATGTGTTGTTATTTGCATAATGCTCATGTATTTCATGCATGTGAGTGGTAAAAAATGCTATATAAATAGTAATATAATAAAAAAATATTAACATACTTCGATACCGTTTAGTTCCCCAGGCATAATCACTTCCTTCGCTCCATTAGCCCATTTAACTACCATGCGGCCTCTCTAGATATTAAAAGAAACCAAACAAAGCAATAAAGTAAAAATAAATTTCATGCACGACACAACACTACATTTATATTTTTTATCTGCGTTTATTTTGCTTTTTCTCAATAAGTGGGGTGAAAATTCAAGATTACAGAAATAGTAACTATAGAAATATTAATTGAAAATTATTGTCAAACAATCTTTTTAGCCACGGTGCATTATTGCATACTGTGCCTGAAACCCTGTTTGTAACTAAGACAGTTAAAAGAGATATTATTTGTTAAAAATATGGAAATGTGCTGTCAATTCCTAAGTATAAGGTGTAAAAACGTAATGTGATACATAAAACTTCCGTTAGATTAGTATTTATGTTTTAGTAAGACTCGTGCAGAATTTGTAATGCGTGCATGTATTGTTTAGTCTTACTGTTGCCCTGTCACAACTGGCTGGTTGCGTTGAGTCCATGTTACGAAGGCCGAAACCTATGTCAGCGGGCTGAATAATAAAACAGTTTTAGTTACGTGTAAATGAACCGCTGAGGGCAGAACTATGGCCCTTTACAGGACGATTTATGTAAGGAGGATATTCTATGAAAATATCTAATTGTATAAAACATTTCTTACATTGTTTTTTGGCGATTTTATTTAATTAATAAATGAAAAGTCATATTCAGTTTAGAAATTTCAAAGGTATCCTCCATTTTATGATATATAGATAGGTACACAAAAATAAATTAATAATTATAGTGTAATATTATCTAATGATATGAATGAATCCCTGTAACTAAAAGTAAAAACTATAAATCTTCTCCAAAGACATTTCCCAAGCTCAACTGAATTTAGGTTCTTAAACTGACAGCTAAGCATGTTATTTGAAGAGGATTTCGAATCACCGTTTCTCAAACTGTAGCGCTCACACTTGCTTACAATTTGTACGACGATAAGTAACCTGTCATGTTAGTAAAGCGAAATGTAGGTAAACTTGTAAGGTTATTTTACACAAACCCTTACCAAACGCTGCACAACTTTGAACGATTGAGAAACGATTGCAAGATGATGGAAAGCGCGATGTATGAACATCCAAAGCTTCAGTAAAGTGCAAACATAGCGCTATGAATACGTACCGGTCCAGCAGAGTCCGTGGCCTGGTACAGCTGCCACAATAATGTCTTATTAATCACATGCTTGCCCGTACCACACGCTTCTAACGTGCCTTATGTTCAATACGAGCCAATGATACGTGCGCACCTGCGGCTGCCTTACAGTGCTCAGATGACCTTTAGTATGTACTTTATACAAAATATTACTAGTAGGAACTACTTATCTAGTTTAAGGAAATTATTTTTTGTGCATTTATGCTGAATTTACATAAACAGGGCCACAATAAATTAGCTAGCGAAACTCCGCAGACGCGACGGGTATCGATATCTAAACAAGATAAAATAAAAATTTGATGTTTTTTTTGGTTTGGGGTCATCAACCGGTAGTGTTGATGACCTTGACCTGACCTTGAAAGATCAGTTTAAAAATAAATGTTTTTTTTTGTGTAAACTTCACTAACGTGATGGGTATCGTATCGATAACCAAACACGATAAAATTAAAATAATCAGATTTTCTCAACGCATACTGCCAATAACAACACTACATATTTACCGCAAAAACAAAACGCAACAAATCTTGCATATTTATTTTTTCGTGTTTAGATAATATATTGATATCTAAACACGAAAAAATAAACATACAAGATTTGACGCAGACATGATGGGTATTAACGCATCATGTCTGCGAAGTTTCGCTAGCTAATTTAATTTGACCCTGTATAAGTGACTCGGGCTATTCTTCTTTTTATTATAACAACATTCAGTCATGTGTTTAGCCATGTAGGAATGTACCTACTTAAAGAAATCCTACATTTTATAAATACCTACTTAAGAGCCCTCCCCGGTCCGTCTATCGTCAACGCGAGCATGGTCTTAAAAAATAATTAAAAGTGAGGACCAATATGATTCTGGTAATATTTTGTATAAACGTTATCATTCATGCCTGATAAATTATTTAAAAAAGCATAATGAATCCATCGATCGGGACTATTATTTGTTTTTGGCAATCGTCCTTTTCAAAAACTTAACTTCCCTTACGGTAGGTAAGTACTTAATATTCGAATAATATAATATGCTAATATAGTATAAATAAGTTGAAGATATAGTAGTAGGGAAGTAAAAGATTGTTATAAAAGAAAAATAAGGCACACAGAAAGCAGCGGTTGACAATAAAGGGAAAGCAAGAAATAAATTATTGTACTCTACGATTTTTTAATAAGCTGTAGGTACTCATTTTAACTAGAAACTCGAGAATGTTTACTGTTAAGCCCTTTGCCTGCTGCACTACATCTCGAAAAAAGAACATATTTTAACAAAATAGACGAGAAACCATTTTAGCAGGGCGTTAAAGAGTTCAGAAATACAAATGAATGTGTATGAACGAAATGCATACTAAGAAAACTGTTTTGCCGATTGATAGTGTGAATGATTTTGTCTACTTCTAGTAGAAAAAAGGTGTAATTTCAGCACTACTTTACAAAGTGTTTCAAAAGTTTCATAAACAACCCAAAAGACAATTCACAGTATTATTTACAGGATGATGAAAAAACTTACGCTTCTGACATCCCGATATGGTAGAGCGTCATTTTCGTCGTTGCCTGATGATTCTCTGCAAATGATTAGGTATCGTTCATTTTTTGTCCGAAAACTTAACAGATTTGTAAAATAAGAGGATAAAATGTTCTCTGTAATACTTTTCTGCTAAGTTAGGGCACATAGTTTGAAGTGGAATTTCTTGTCTTATAATAAAAGAAAGAATCCTTCAAAGGCAAGCAAGTAGATAGATTAAAAGTCTTTTGACTAACAATATTAATTAAAAAAAAAAAAAAAAAACAATTAGATTCGTTTGAGAATTTTGACCAATAAATAACACTTAAGGGGGATGCGCTAAGGTAGCCCGCGAAATTCAAATTTTCTTATGTTTTTTGCAATTTTGAAGTCTGTATCAGGTTGTATGTTAATCTAAATATGATTGCCGGACGTAACAAATATGGCTTTACAGAATTATTATCATGAGAATCAGCAATACAACTAACTCTCTTCGTAGAATCCGTAGTCGTAGAATCTAAGTTCTTAGAATCCTATTGAATGACTATTTCATGAAATAGTCAATCAATAGGATTCTACGAAGAGAAGTCCTTAACGTCATGTGCAGATTAATATTTTTTCGTCGACCCATCTTGAGCAAGAGTGGTGATCAATGCCACGAGCATTGATCACCACTCTTTCTCTATAAGAGAAGAGGCCTTTGTCCCACTGTAGGGAGTGGGACAATAATAGGCAGGTATTGTTATGATTATTATAATACCTAATTTTTAATAATAATAAATTTATTTCCTCAAAGTACAAAAAAAACTTTAATCTAAGAAGTACAATTTATTAAGATGTTGGATATTTGTACAGCAGCACATAATTGATGATCTACTAACTCCCAAACTAAGTCAAGCTTATATTTTGGGGATTATTAATACATACCCAGTAGGTATACGTAGATAGGCGAGCGCATGCGTGGCGGCCCCGCCCTGTAGTACTACAGTCGCTATCACGATCAACGAAGTAGTAGTCAACATGGCCTGCCTTGCTTCCGACACTGTGTTCCGAATGGCTAGGGCGAAGGACATTGCTCCTCGAAGACCTAGAATTGTGATATTTATGTGGTACTATGAAGGTACAACACGATTAAAACTTTATGGCGGCGAGTAAGTAGCGTACTTCAGAGTCGTCATCAAGTTTGAATTGAGCTGTGCAAGCCGTGTGCCCGTTGGGTTTTCCCATCCGCAAAAATGACAAAATTTCATATTTAAACACTAGGGGATGAATTTGAAAAATCCTTTGTTATAAAAGAAACTTTTGTGCATAATTTTATGCTTCTAGACCCAGTGGTTGAGGCTGTGCGTGGTCTGTCAGTGAATTAATGAATCTAAGACTTTTATTACGTAGATAAAAGAAGAGAAAGAGTAGAGTAGAGAAGAGAAGAAGTAGTTTATCGGTTAAGTATTAGCTATTAGACATTTTTCAATTACTTCCGATTTCTGAAAGTTTACTCAATGTGATTAGTACTCAATTAGGATTTGAGGCCGATATCTATGTATACTAAGAATTCAAGTGTTTGTGTACTAAGAAGTGACCAAGGCACTTTACCTGATTGTAGGTATTACTTTGCACTAAAAGTGAACCTGTCTACAGATACAAGCAAGCGGCATGACTTTTATGACCATTGACATAAGGATTAAACTACAATACCTGAGAAGAACAGCATGTGTTGGAAGTTTATTGGTATCGGTGGTTTTCGTCCGAGATTGAGGAGGAACGACAGTGGGTATATGTTGACGGCGCGCCCGAGGACTGAAGTTACCTGTGCATGGCTTAGGAATATTATCATAGTTTTGATGACCACAAATAATAAAAGAAAAAATATATTTTATTTTGTTATCTGTATCTTTGGATTAGTATTTATACTTGTATTTTATAGTTATTTTTGAGCTATCAATCTCTTATGTTGCACCTGCCATGTTTTGTCTCTGCATCACCCTAAGGTTGACTGGTAGAAAATTCCTCTGGCATTAAGTCCGCCTTTGTACAGTAATTTTTTACTAGTACATAAAGTTTATATATATAAATAGAAGATGTGCTCTCTTTAGTAATAAATATTGTTGTTGTGTTTTATGAAAATTCCACGATACAAATGGCTCTTGCGCAATGATATGCGAGTGCGATTACAGAATTAAATAAATATTTGGCCTACACTACAGATAGCAGACGCCTGATGAAATGCACTTAAGCAGCATAATTACATCTATGTTCTGGATGTTTTTGCATTTGATTTTATATGAGAAATTGAGGTAATGTTTACAAAAACATTACCTGGAATTGACGAATAAATAACAAGCGGCTGGCAGCCCAAGCTGGTAGTTACCATTTTTATAGTCCCTCTTCAAATTATATGATAAAATAGACCTAGCTCCATAGGTCGTGCTACAAGTAGTATGATAGAATTGATGATGACGCGTATTATCGAATTGACGGACAGTTCATTTCATATCCGAAACATTTCTCACGAGTGAGCATATAAATAAATAGAATTGACCGACTTATCACAAGTTTCTGATTTAGGTCTCGGATAAACCAGTTTTATTTGACTCAAAACGATAATACTTTTGGTTTTCCCTAAACGAAATGTATATAAATAAGGTAGGTTCCAAATGTCAGGTACGTTTCCATAGCAATCTTTGCCGCCTTGCGATATGTTAGCCAGTTGATAAATATTTAATTTTCCTCTTACAAGGCAGGTACCAACATCTATAAACAGAATTTAAACGATTCGGGCCCCTGATCCCATTCACAGATTGAGGCCTGTGTCCCAGCAGTGGGAACATTATATGCTGATTATTATTATTCCCTGGATCCCTGGGTCCCGATACGAAGGGCCAAAGCCAACTCGCAGAGGCCCGTTAGAAGTTTTTATTGAAATGAGGCATAAATCGACGATTATCGCTGTTCGCACTATGCAAGTGCACTCAAGGCCAATCCCCGGTTGGGGTAGGACTATTGCAGGATATAGCCACCCAAACCCATAGCCCAATATTTTTTGTATGGAAAAAAAAATATTGGGCTATGGGTTTGGGTGGCTTTAGTAGATATTATTATACATAAGTATCTCATGGTTACCTACTCATTTGTTAGTCAATTTGCTCAGACATCGTATGTTTTAATACATTGAGCACATTATAATTCACAATGGTCGTATGTGTTGTTATGTTGTCACTATGATTAATGTCGAATTGAAATAATCTTACTTTCAGATCGCGATTTATAGATTATAAGATTAGGTTTTATAAAAATAAGTGGTGTATCGCGATGCGGAAGGCGACAATCTTTATATAAAGCGCAACATTTGTCTGAGCTCCTATGCGCATAAATAACTCAAGACTCAGTTGTCATTTATGTGATTTTTAGTTTCAATTCATACCTAAATATTTTGTCAGACTACACTTAATATAACATTGCGCCTGTTAGTTACGAATCCCGAGTCCCGGTTACTACCGAGAATTTCGTCATGGGAAAATAAAATAACCCTTATGCTCAACCTGGAAATCGAACCCAAGGTGTAAGGTCGAGACAGTTTATCAGGCTAGGTTTCAATGCAAACGAGCGGAGCGTTAGCGCAGCTAGACTAAGATACAACCAAGAAGCTTATAGATAAAAGTGGAGGCAACTCTAAATACCTAAGTGAAGACGACTGTGTCGGACTCTCTCTTTCTAAGATACAGAAAACATATATCACTTATATGTGTATTTAGAAAGAGAGGTCCGACCACAGTCGTCTTCACTTTGGTATTTAGCGTTGCCTCCAGTTTTATCTCTAACTTCATGGATACAACGCTACAAGGTTATTCTGGCGCGTGGCCAAAATCGGAACGAATGCCGCCATCTTGTTTTGTGAATACTCAATGACAGCGACGATTTCACAATGTTTACCAATAACGCCCACATGTCAACATCACGCAGGTGCCAAAAGATTATTGTATCACTATTTTTCAAAAGGATACAAATCCAGCGAAGATAAACCAAGGATCGAAGTGATGCTTAGGGAAGGTGAACATAGACACGCCGATGTATGTGAAGATAAAGTTCTCTGCCAAGAAGTTGAGCAGCTCGAACAGTTGCTTGGTGCGGTTGCGAGAGTCCGACGAGAGGTTGTTGTACGTGTAGTGAGCCTGGCATATGCCGCAGAATAGGACCGCCACCACACCTGTAGAAAGAAGAAAACAGAAGAAAGGCGTGATTTTATGTATGATATAAGGTAGGGAAAAAGAAAACTCTTCTACCTTTAAGACCCGCTTGCCCCAAAATCTGCCTAACCTTTTCTAACTAGGATGTTAAAGTCGGCTTCCAGTCTTACTGGATGCAGCTGAATACCAGTATTTTACATGGAGCGTCAATTTTTTTAAAGAAAAACGGGTCTTAAAAAGAAATCGACGTATTTAAAACATCGTTCTGTTTCTGTCAATTTTTTTGAAGATGACAGAGTCAGAACCATGTTTTAAATTCGTTAGTGTTAAACGTATTTAGTGGTTTGTGGGCATAAATGTTAAATTTGAGCTGTGACTCTTGTTTAGGTTTAAGATTCGGTTCTAGAAAATTTTGATACTATGGTTCTCTTGAAATAACTATCCTTTCAGAGAATACCAACAACCAAATATCGCTAGTATGGTTTTCACTGAGAAGTGGATATTATTATGTGTTAACAAAATGACCTGTCTTTAGATCGATTATTTGAAAGGATAGTTATAACCCGGAAAAACAGTACTCGTAAATGTTTATCTCTACAATATCTTTGATCATAAACTTTCTAAGCCCACCATAAAATCTACAACAACAGTATACTTTAATTGCGGTGACCGCAGCGTTGTCTACTTTACCGCAGAGTGGAGAGAAATACTTTAGTAACGACACTATCATTATCACAAAACGAACTGGAGTTAATCTGCAATTTGTATACTAGCTGAGTAATTGACTTCTTTTTGTAATGGAAAACAAACTTGACTGGCTACCGAAGCGATAATAAGGCGCAACAAAAGATTTCTTTCACAGTTATGCTTTTTGACGTAAACTTTAGCTTGGCCTCATGACTAACAATGTTGGTTTTGTTCATTACTTACTTCTATCATTATTTATGTGGGATTGTGGGGCAAGGTCCAGTTTTGTTATGGCCCGCTATTTGAGCTATCCATTCAATCAAGCGGAAGTGCGACTTACTAAGCCGCAATGCAATTTAGATATCCTGTTTCATTTCCTTAGGTATATTGGCAACTGAACTAAATAGTGTAGACCAGAAATAATGCGCTTCAAATTTGATACATTTACTTGAATTCTGGACTATAATTGAGAATCTTCGAACGAGAAAATTAAAAAATAATATGGCTTTTTATCTATTTATGTTATTCAATAGAGGCACGAGGAAGCGACTTTATTCACACGTTTTCTAAACAACATGACATTGGACACGACGGGTTGGCGACAATGCTTTGTATGACCGAGCAGCAGATTCACATCGGCACTCGTTTATCGAGTCACAAAACCCCCCTCCCCTCTAAGAGTCA
This sequence comes from Tiliacea citrago, assembly GCA_963921375.1. Lineage (NCBI taxonomy): Eukaryota > Metazoa > Arthropoda > Insecta > Lepidoptera > Noctuidae > Tiliacea > Tiliacea citrago. The sequence goes on from OY992781.1 coordinate 19,424,336, forward strand.
CCGTCTCGAATTCTATGTGAGTATCAGCACAAGAGACGCTGTAAAAAAAAATTGAAATGAAATGTTTTCCTACACATCATCATTTCAGCCGAAAGAGTCCACTGCTGGACATAGGCCTCCCCTAAGCACCGCCAATTCGACCAGTTCTGTGCTTCCCTCATCCAGTGGATTCCTACACCCCATGAGCCATTGTTGTAGGTAGTCGAACTCGAGGGAAGTAACAAGTGTAAAAAGACGCATAACGAAGCCGGACAGTCTTCTAAAATCCCCGTCACTGTATTTTTTTTGCCGTAACATTCTGGTTACGGTGATATAAAAGGTCAGTTTTTTTTTTTCGAAACAAGTTTTAAATGTTTTAACTTAACTTTAAATACCCCTCCTGTACAAACAACTCCTGTACCATTGCATGCACCCACAAACACAATGTTTTGTGTGCGTAACATTGTGCGCTGCCGTAAATAGCGATATTTTCGTCCAAAAAAACGGTTTAGCTTATTTTGATGGACAGAATGCATAGTTAACGGCTATGTGATGGGTCTTTTTACAACCTGTATTCTGTCAGTCTTCAATCAACTTCTACATTACCTGTCAACTCGCAGACTTCAGCGATAAGGAAGGCCGCATACGACATGAGGACGAAGAGTGCAGACTCGAGCAGCGGCCACTCACGCACGTGAGTGAACTTCGTCATGTACACATTGGTTAAGGAGTCATTGCGTTTATCTATACAAGTTATTAGGGCCAGTACACACCGATACGCAATGTGACGATGTGCGCAGATGTTTTCAGAAGCACGCTGCGCAAAGCGGCTTTAGGTCACCCAGCCTGTAGAATTGCTAATAAATACACGCAAATACTTGTGGCGACCGGCGAGGCATTTTGAAGTCCGTAAATTTTATACAGGAAAATTAACGAGTTTTATTAAACATATATTTTTTATTTTGATATGTCTTAGTACAAAAAGATAAAGTAATCGTTAACGAAAGATGTTTACTTTGGAACTGGTTTTATGGTGACTTGCCGGCCGGCGCGTGTGTGCGGTGTAGCGGAACGCGCGAAGGTACCTCTAAACACCCGTGCGCTCGCACGATTTGCGATTTGTAGGTTTTTCTTTAGTAGCCTAGGTATTTATAGTCGGAATTTTTTTAAAACTAATAATGGAAATGTGGTATATTACAGATACTGAGCCACCAAAAAAAAAATTGCGCTCTGGTTAAATTCTTTTTCCTGTATTTTGTTCAAAGAAAGAGATCTAAACGTATTTTACAAAGTGCACGCATCGAAGTTTTACGTCTCGATGTGAACTGACCCTTACTCTTACTATTAATTGTAATTTTAGTTAACACGTGTGACGTTTATGAGTAGTTTTGAGTCATACAGCTAAATATATTGGATGTTTTTAGAAAAAAAAAAGAAGATAATTTGAAAAGGATATCAATGCCGTCAAGCAGCCCATAAGAGCGCCAACGAGTAGGGATAAACTGAATATCCCTATGAAGTCTCCAATCGCTCCTAAGAACGCAGTGATTTCAAATCCGCCATCATTGGAATACCTCAATTCATAGTTTTGTATAGCTCTGTAACAATATAGGGAAAAATGTAACAGTTGATAAGCGTCTATTTATTGATAATGGTACACATAGATAAGTCATTAAAAATAAATAGGACTTTACACAACATGTTGTTGATACCTGTACCTATAGCCTTTTCTAAAGTTAAATATGGACATAGTAAGAGATACAAAATCAATTTATCTAAATCTATACAAAAAAAAAAAATATTTGAGTGTCTGTTTGTAATGTCAAAATAACAGCTTTTTACTAATTGCATAATTATTATGAAAGTATATCCGGTACTTATAAATTTCTGTCTGTATGTTTGTTTGTTCCGGCTAATCTCCGAAACGGCTGGACCGATTTTGACGGGACTTTCACTGGCAGATAGCTGATGTTATAAGGAGTAACTTAGGCTACTTGTATTTTAGAAAAAAAAAGCCGCGGGCGAAGCCACAGGCAGCAGCTAGTATCTTATAATGATTAATTAACAAAGATTCGATTGAATGGCGCCTGGCTCTATGCCACATAATTTGACGGTTACACTAGTAACATAAAAACAAACTAGTGGAGCAGGTGTAGTCAGTATAATTATTAAGGCGTGTACGCACGAACAAATAAGGAACATGGTGAACATAGAACACTTGTTCGTCAAAAATGTTCGTGGCAATCTAATTTCGTTTTCTATGTGGATCTAGGATCCTTCTTTGGAAATAATATTTCGTGAATCACTACGAATAGCAAAACATTTTTGGCTACTTCACTGTCGACCACTTCCAACGGCGAATCCATGGCTACTAAAGAGAGCGGGGCGGTTGAGCGCGAACACAAGGCGAACTGTGTTCGTATGGTGTTCGCGTTCGCTTTGCTAATTTACGTCCACACGTACGAACCATATGTTCCGTGGTCACCATGGTTTGTTCGTTCGTGCGTAAACGCCTTTAGCTAATAACTATTTAAACAAACATGTTTTTATGCACACTAAAATTGATTCTTTGCATTTGTCAGATATAAATATCATGCCTGTTTTGTTAACACCTGTATTTCTGCACACACACACATTTCGCCACTAGTAACCTGTATTAGGAGGCGAGCCGGAATAACATAACACTCATAACATCACGCCTTTGCTCCCCGAAGGGTTAGCCAGAGGAGTGTTTGGTGTGTTTGTAGACTCCGGAGTCCGGACTATTCCAGATAATTTACAAATAGAAGAATCCAATGACACTTTGCGCGAACGCTTGCAACTACCTACTAGTAACTAGACCAACGAGGCAGATACAATAAAAAAATACACATAAAATCAATGTTAAAATTGCTATGAAAATTGTTTATCATATTTACCCGCTCAGTACCAGAGCCACAGCGTCATTGAGGACACTTTCTCCAAATATCATCGCATACAGATTAACGTCCACCTGTAACAATATTGACATATTTCTGATGATTGCATGATAATGGGAAAACACCTTGAAAAAAGTTAAATACACGTGAATCAGCAGATCTGATCATTATGGTAAACATGGCGTAGGTATACAATGTCACATCGATCGATAATCTCGTGGTATTCGACATTGGTATTAATTTATAATACCTATGTATTATATTTGATTCATTCTATGAAAACAAGTCTTCGTAAATTTCAACGACAAAATAAAAACATAGCTTTCAATAAATTTGTTGTTTTTGCTATAAGCAGTTTTTGTGCACTACAATTGGCAAACAATTATCATACATATCTTGCGAAAACTATCGAAAGATGTCAGCGTTTTATTTATAACAGTATTAAGCCATTTGAACATGGGGAAGTAATATGGCTCATTTACACCAGGAGTGTTCTTCGCCACGGATAGACGATTATAAAATTAAAATAAAATAGGTAAGTAGTTGACTGTTGTATTAATAGTAATTGTATGTCAAAAAGCGAAAATCAACTCGCTTTCAAAATTGAAAACGTGCGTGTAACCATAAACATGTTTTTAAATCACAGTACGAGAAAATAACCTGACGAGTCTTGTTTGTCGTACATAATCGTATTAAAAAAACTATGTATAACTTGAGAGAGAGACTTGAAGTTGAAAAAACTATTTATAACTTGAGAAGACACATTATGTGCAATAGTCTTAGGCGAGGTTTCGCCTCAGATGCTCGTATGGACATTCTTGCTTCTCGACAGGCGAGAAATTCTCCTTTATGATATAATGAAAGTATAGGAATTTTTGATACTATCTTAATTCATAATTAGATATCTGATAGCAGTGTACTTGACGAACTACGAACGAACTTACGATTACCATATTATCTCACATTATTATGAGTCAGCTAATTAATATGAGAGTACTTACCTATTCTCCACTAATTAATCACTACACTCAATTTGAAATAAGATTAAGACATTTATATAAACCTTTCTTAGAGTCCGTACAACCGATTTTTACTTCTATTGCGTTGCTGGCACGACAACTGGCAGCTGTAATAAACAGTTGGTATTGTAACCATGTTTTTGTTTTTAATGCTATCCTTATGCCTACGGAGTAGAAGTCAAAATCGGTTGAACGGACTGTAAAAATGTTTATTTAAATCTTATTTCAAATGGAGTATAGTAAATACTAAAATGTGTATAAGTAGTTAATGACAAATTATTTTTTATTCAGATTTTCCCAGTCGAAATGATTTCTGGGGCAATAATATTAAAAGTCTATTATTACAATGATTGTTCAATCTTTATAAATAGTCGAACGAAGGGATTTATGTATGTATGAGTATCTATACTCTGTTGGTTTAGGTCGTTAAATACGAGGGCGGCACTGAAAATTTCGGGAATCAAGGAAGTGACACAATATTACTATTTAAAAATGTATTTATTGCTTTTCGAAGTATTCTCCGCGAAATTTGACACATTTTTCCATACGATGGAACCAATCATTGAAGCAACCATTCCATTCGGAAGTTGGGGTCTCCAAAATGGCCGTTTTGTAGGCGTCCACAGCTTCTTCAGGTGATGAAAATCTCTGTCCACGCAATTTATTCTTTATTTTAGGGAAAGTATAGAAATCATTAGGGCTTAGGTCGGGGCTGTACGGCGGATGGTCTAATAATTCTATGTTTTCTGATACAATGTTGTATACAGCATTTGAGGATCCTGCGTGGAATCTTTCGAGAGTTCTGACGCACCAAGTAACGCGAGCCGCTTTTTGCTCTTCACAGAGCGAATGCGGTATCCATCGGGAAAACAACTTTTTTACACCTAATTGTTCATGCAAGATTATTTGTATTTGACTCATGCCAATGTCTAAAGTTGCCTGAATTTCGCGGTAGGTCACATGTCGATCTTCCTCAATCAGCTTACGCACAGCATCAACGTTTTCTTGGGTGACTGCAGTTTTTGGACGACCTTGACGGCGATCATCACTGAGCTTGACACGTCCACGTTGAAATTCAGCAAACCAGCGATAAATTGTGGTTTTGGATGGGGCTTCATCACTAAATGCAGAAATCATCCGGTCAACACACTGTTTTTGTGTTAAACCACTTCGAAAGTCATAATAAATCATCGCTCTTGAATTTTCTCGAGTCAATTCCATTTTCTCAACGACTAAACAAGTTTGACAAAACCTTGTGACAAGACCGAGAATCTTTTTTTAAATAAATAAATGGTATTCGACTTTTAAAACCAAGGAGTTTTCAATTAAAAAGATTTTAATATGACAGGAACATTGGAAATATTCCATTCCCGATACTTTTAGTGCAGCCCTCGTATAGGTAAACAAAAAAACCACGTGACGAGAGAGCTGTGAATAACCGACTAAACGTAATACCTGTCACTTCAGGGCCTCAAGTCTGCTATTACAATAGTGTCAGAATGGTCGAACATTGATTTCATAATTGTTGATTTTGACAAGTTTGGAAATCTACTATTTTAATGGCGTCATTATGACTTTCCAATGGTCGGCCACTGACACTACATTGAAGAAATTGCATATATTGGTAATCTCGTACATAATGACAAATGAAAGACATGTCTACTAATGGGTTTTATATTAATGGCAATACGAAAATGCCATTATTATAACACAATTATATTACGAGAACATTGACCGACTAATGATCGACCATTATGAATTTACCAGATTACGAACTTTTAGCAAAATGACAATGGCATGACAATGGGGTCGTGTTGGAATGACTGAATTTATAAAAATAGCAGACACAGTTGTGCCCTTCAATTTAGCAACGTTATAATTAGTTGACGTATATTGAGAACCTGTATTTTTGGGCTCTTTACACTTGAATGATTACAAAATATTATAGTAAGTATTATAAATCTAATAAAAAACATTGTGTTCAAGCAGTTACATCAATGAAGAGTAGTTGAATAAAAGATAAAGTTAAAAATAAATTAATAAAAGAGGAAACTATCGTAAAAACCAATAATACATTTAATTTGGTTATAAACTTATAAGATACAACGTGTTTTTAAACAAGAAGGTGTCATCTATAAAAACCCTTTTTACGATTTGTTTACCTTTATTTAATTAGGTACCTAAACCAATGGAGTATAGATGTTCCACTAGACTAGTGAAGTACAAAGTAAGTATATAATTTATTCTAAAGCTTTAATTACCTGTCATCATTCGCTACAATTTCTACATAGATATTAAAACGTGTTTGTGTAATGAATTTATTCGTTAAATTCAATATTTGCGTTGACGTTTCTCCGAGAAAGGTGTTGCATTTGAATACTTGCAATATCTGCTGCTGTTCGATATAAGTAAATAAATGATTACATTACCTTCAGTTGCGAGAAAATTGCAAGTACAGTCAGCGGGTCGGTGGGCGAGATAAGCGCACCGAAATACAAGGTGTCTAGGAAGGTGAAACTGGACGCAAGTGACGCCGGCATCAGTTGTACGCAGCCGTACATCAGAGATCCGATGACCAGCGCAGACAGCGCCGTACCGACCATGGCGAACGTCAATATCGCTCCCAGATTACGGAAGAAATATTTCTGCAAAAATTACATAACATCACGCCTGTACTCAAAGTCAAAGCATTTATTTCAAATAAACCAATTACAGGCACTTTTGAATTGTCAAGGGGTCGGTCAGTCATAAAGATGGAAGCTAGTTACCCATTCCAAAGCTTAGTAGGTAGGTACCTATGGAGAGCACTGTGGTACTCCCGAAGGGTTAGGCAAAGGTATACCTACGTTTAGCTAGTCATGTTTAAGGCCCATGTAATAGGGGGAGAGCCTATTGCCATCAACCGGGCACAAATCGAGACTCGGGGCTGCTACTGAGAAATTCCAGATGGAAAACTAAATATCACTTTGCCCGACCCGGTATTCGAACCCAGGACCACAGTCATGCTCAGCAATAGCGCTTGCGACCACTAGACCAACCAGGTAGTCGAGGTAGTTCTGAAAAGTTGTATAGTCATAACTAGCTTATGCCCGCGTGAATTTTCTTGTTCCCCCGACCCATAGCCCGCCCGCGCTATTAGTTCGTTTTAGCTTAGCGTTCATTCTGACTTTTTAGGGTTTCGTACCTCAAAAGAAAAAAAACGGAACCCTTATAGGATCACTCGTGTGTCTGTCTGGTCGTCTGTCACAGCCGATTTGCTCCGAATCTACTGGCCCTATTAAGTTGAAATTTGGTACACATATGTACTTCTGTGACCCAAACTCGGACGTGTAACGCGGTCACTTTTGGGGTGCAAATTAGAAATTAAAAAAAGTTTTTCTAACTGTACCGTGTGACACATCAAATGAAAGGGCTTATTGTAAGGATTAAAGATATATTTTTTTTATAATTTTAAAATAAATACTTTTAAAATTATTAACGAAAATAGATGAAAATTGACCATTCCACCCGTTGTCTCCGAAACTACTGAGCCTAAAATTTTGGAAAAATTACAGAAAATAGTTCTTTACTTATAGATTACAGGAAAACCTATAAGAATTCTATCCTCTTAAAATAACATAGTAAATCTCTCATGTGCGTAGAAACTTACATTCGCAGTTGGAATGTAAGAGGGAACATGTTTTTCAACTGCAATGTTAAGTTTGTTCGTAGGATAATTAATCCCCACTACGGAACCCTTCATTGTGCGTGGTCCAACACGCACTTGGCCGGTTTTTTTCTTTTTGCTCGGCTCCTAAGGCTCTCGTGATGTTAAATAGCCTTCCTCAAGAATTTGACTGTCAAAAGCAACAAGATTTTTTCAAATCCGACTGGTAGTACCAGAAGTTCGCGCGTCCAAACAAACAAAAAGAAACAAACTCTTCAGCTTTATTATATTAGTGTAGATTAGCTTAACATGTTCCCACAGAGGAGACTCCAGTCTTTCTCTACGAGAGAGGGTGGGCCGTGATTCACAACGTGGGGCCCAGAGCGGGTTGTATATAATTTGTATGTACAAATAGTATCAATGGTTCTTTACCCATTGATTTATAGCAATAAATACTTCTTATAATGTCAATCTCTATAATGCAAATATCTATTTATTTGCACGAACATCTAACTTTAAAAAACAAAAGACTATTTCGTGAGTGCCGAGATGCAGCAAAAGCGAATAATTATCGATTCTTATGGGTCAAACACGGAACCATCCTCATTCGTGAGAAAGAGGGAGCAAAATCATTCGCAATTAGATCTCCAGAAGACATTGCTAAGATCAAGCCCAGCCAGTCAACCCTCATTCCCCAGATCACAGAGAATGAGCGTGTCCGCGTAATAGTAATTAAATGTCGGTATTTCTTTTTTGTAGTTTTTAGCACTATAAGGCCTAAAATGTTATTTTTGTATTGCTTATCATTATGCAATCAACAGATACCTAAATTATTCATATCTCTACAGTGTATGGAAAAATGCGTTTGTTTGTGTTTATACACATTCGGCAAATGGTCAGCTGGTTAAAGTGCAAATTGTTTACTCTGTCTCCATAATTTCTATTCCTCTGCTGCTTTATTGTGGCATGAGGTATAGGTTAATAAGTATGTTTTTAATGTATCTTCGTTTCTTAGATGTCTGTAAATATTATTATATATTATTATGCTTTTTAACTGTTTGGTATACGAGATTTTTGTTAGTATCTAGGTATCTATTACGGAATTGTTTGCGTGTATTTAACTCTGTTCTGCTGCACTCGATCAAATTAAAATATTGTGCTCGTTTGTGGTTTATCATTGAAACATATAATGCTGGCTTGATATTATCTTTTAAAATTAAATTTTTTAATGGCGGATAATTTGGTTATTTATTATCAAAATTGTCGTGGGATCCGCACTAAACTGCACATTTTATACATGAATATTTTATCTAATTGCTATGATATTATAATACTCACAGAAACCTGGTTAACACCTGAAATATTTGATAGTGAGTTCATTGATTCTCGTTACGTGGTACATAGGTGCGATCGAGACCGTACGGCCAAGAATAAAAAAGACGGAGGTCATCTTGGTGTATTTATGTCTTTCCTTAATGCTCATCAGTACAACACTGTCAAGAATCCGAGTGGGAAATTATTAGACCTAGCCATCAGTAACAATGAATGCTCTGTTTTCCCCCCACCGACTATTTACTGCAACTTGACAGTCACCACCCGCCATTTTGTTTATTAATACCATTTAAACCGCCACATACAAACATGATTCGAAAGTCTTTGAAAAAGTTCAACTATTATAAAGCTAATTACGAGAAGATAAATGAGGAATTAAGTGAAATTAATTGGAATGAGCAGATTGGGTTAGAAAACTCCGTAGATGTAGCAGTAAATAAGTTTTATAATATCATTTTTTGCATAATTAAATCTTACGTTCCACTCGCCAATTCAAAGTCTTCGAAATTTCCGATTTGGTTTTCACCATCGTTAATACATATTTACAAAAACAAGGCAAAGGTCTGGGTTAAATGGAAAGTGTATCACAATATCTCTGATTATGAACAGTTCTCACTATACAGATCTAGATTCCATGTTGATCTGTTGAAGACGGCATTCGTAGTAATGTTAAATACTTCTGGACGTACATTGCTAATAGGACTTCTTCTTCTGGCATACCTTCTGACATGAACTACAAAGACCAAAGTACCAATGATCCCGAAGAAATTTGTAACTTCTTTTCTGATTTCTTTAATTCAGTTTATGTACAATCTTCCATGAGAGGTGCTTTATCGAATGAGGATTCTAAGCGCAATTCCCTTATTAGTAAGATAGAGCTAAGCATGAATGAAATATTGAGGGCGCTCAATTCTTTAGACTCATCTAAGGGTCGGGGGCCTGACGGTCTTCCAGTCTCGTTTCTCAAAGCTACTGCGAAAAATATTTGCACTCCTATACATATTTTGTTCACAAAATCATTAGCACAAGGAATTTTCCCCGAGGTATGGAAGATTGCGAACATAACACCAATCTATAAGTCGGGCTCTAAGTAGGATGTTGAGAACTATCGTCCTATATCCATTATGTCAGCCTTGCCGAAGCTTTTTGAGAGGTTAGTGCACGATAAAGTATACCCTGTTCTTCATCACAGTGTAATTCAACAACAACGTGGATTCGTAAAGAAAATATCGACTACCACCAATTTAGTGGCATTTATGGATTATTTGTTTAACAATATGGATTCTCGTGTTCAAGTGGATGCCATTTACACTGATTGTCGAAAGGCATTCGACAAGGTTGATCATGAGTTGCTACTGAATAAAATTTCATTTAACGGTATACGTGGTGATTTACTCCGATGGTTCTCTTCATATGTCATGAACAGAACTCAAAGGGTCGTAGTTAACGGTTTCAGATCTGCTACAACTATTAATGTAACTTCCGGTGTACCTCAGGGTTCGATTCTGGGGCCCCTTTTATTTATTTTATTCATAAACGACATTGACACTTGTTTTCATAATTCTAAAGTCCTGCTCTATGCTGACGATCCCAAAATTTATAGGCCCATCAGAAATTTGCAAGACAGCAAATTATTACAGGAAGATCTAGATTGCTTCAGTGAATATTGCAGGTACAATAAATTGCAACTGAGTCTGTCAAAATGCTGTTGTATTAGTTTCACGAAGAATAGGAATGTTCTCAAGTACCCTTATTCTTTGACTAATACTGCACTATCAAGGGTGTCCCTTATTCGTGATTTTGGTATTCTCCTCGACGATAAACTTCACCTTGTTGCCCACATTAACAAAGTTGTAAATAATGCCCATCGGATGTACGGTTTTGTGATGAGATCTGCGAAAGAGTTTGTGCGCCCCTCTACCTATTTATATCTGTATAAGTCTCTGATCAGATCACAACTCGAGTACGCAGTGCCAGTGTGGAATCCCTTCTACAATAAGTATTCAGAACGTATTGAAAAGGTTCAAAAAAAATCCCTAAAAGCCATGCATTACCGTTGCTTCCACACAGTTTTATGTTATGATGATTTGCTTAAGAAGTATAAATTACTTGGTCTAAAATCAAGACGCACTCTCCTAGAGACTGTATTTTTGTTTGATTTGTGTAGCAATGTATATGATTGTATTGATATCCGTAATAAAATAAGTTATATAGTTCCTAGAACGACAGTACGTCGCGGGGTGCGCGTACGGCCGCTGTTTGCTGTTACCTCTTGTCGCAGTAATGCAGGTAAGCGGGCACCTCTGCGTCGACTAACTAATAATTACAACAAGCAATTCAACCATATCGATATGTTCGCTCTTTGTGCTGGTAGATTCAAAAATGTTGTACTTGAAACAATTAGACAATAGTAGGTAATTTTAATTAAGTTTTGCATGCCATGATGAGTATTTCTTTGTTTGCTAAATTTACTTTACTTGTTTAACTATTTAGCAAAATAAATATTTCTTAACTTGAATTGTTGTAGTTTGTAGGTTTTAGTTATAGCATAGTTTGTAAACATATTTTTTTAATATGTATTTCGTGGAAAATGTTGTTGCTTACACATTTGGCCGTATGTTTTTCTATTTCTTCCTATAAAATGTAATGTGTAACTGTTTGTTTTCCCTAATAAATAAATTAAATAAAAAATAAAACAAAATAAGTTATCTATATTTATAATAAAATAGACGAAGAGTTTTCGTCCGTTTGTCTGGATGTATGTTCCGGATTGGCGCATAAACGGCTAAACGAATTTGGATGAAATTTGGCACACAAATAGTTTATAGCCTGAATTTAAAACACATAAGGTACGTTTTAATTACCGGGTACGTTCCCGTGGGATATTTTCCGACATCCACGTGGCGAAACCGCGGGTAAAAGCTAGTAATATATATTATAACTTATTGATATTATATGTAGGTAGGTACACAATAAGTTTAATGACAAAATTTTCCTATTCTGTTATATCTGGATTGTGTAACATTAATGAATTTATGTATTAAGGAATTTGTTAATTGTTTTTCCTCTAATAGGTGATATTGTTATCTTCTATTAAGTTTTTATTTATTTCATTACAAACATATTATTACGTTGTTATCATGATTTTAATTACTGTTAAAAATGCATAGAATTATTCATTTTCTGGATATACTTATGTATCTACATAGTAAAAATTTGATTATAAAATTCAGCAGTTATTGGTAATTTAATTTTTTACTCATTACACTCACCCTTTTCAGGCAGTATCCAGCATGGAATATGATAGGTGGTAGAATAATGTTAAAAAATATCTCAGGATCAAATGTTGCCTTAAGATCTATTTCATTCTGCTCCACATTCACAATTTCTCCTCTAAAGCTATATGCGTACGTCTTGTTAGGTACTGGAACATCTGTATAAACAAAAATAGATCTGTAAGTATAAAAAAAAAAAATAGTTCATAAATTATTTTTAAGTTTTCGTTAAACGATTTATTATTTCTATAGTGAGAAGATTAAAAATAATGTAGTTAGGTATTATAATAAGGTATTCAAGCAAAAAAAAATGAGGCCGTACTGTTTGGCCTACAAGTACGTAACTGATAAAAAGCTTGAACAAAAAAACTCTTAAAAGACACCAATTGTCAAGCTATTCATAATTTTATTTTAAGGAATTTTTTGACATCATCATGATAAGCTTGTAATGAAGATATGGAGCATTTTACTTTACAAGCATCAAGGTTTCCAATGTGTTCAAATATAAACAAAATCAATAAAAAAGATGTTTCTTAATTAAACTTTAACAATACAAATATAGTTTGATACTGAGAAACATTATAGCTACCTGTAAATATCTTTTTAAATTTTAAATTTGGAATTTCATCAAATTACAATAAACTTCAATACTGATTCAACATCTGTCATATCAGATTAAGTATATCAAAGATTAATATTCTGAACTCTGCAACCCAGGTAAGAAATTTAAATATCAAGTTTCAGCTATTAAGATGTATTTTTAGAACAACTTACCTCCTGAAGAGATCATTTTATCAGGAAAGTGTAGACGTAGCATGTCTGGTGGGACCGATAGATTGTACTTTGTTTCCGGTGCAGCATGCACGTTGATGTAGGTAACTTGGTTTGTACTAGATGCATAGCGAATTATTGCTCCTACGATTAGACCTGTTAAGGAAAAACAACAGATTTATGAACAATAAATACACTCGTGCAGAGGTTAAAAAACGGCTGCATGGTTTTGGATGAAATTTGGTACACTGATAGTTTATAACCTGCAGGCTTAGCATGACTTTTCTATTCTTTTCTACTGTAGAATAGAAATCGCTTGTCTACATTTCTCGGTAGAAAATTATGAATTGTCTACACGGAAACGTCATTTTTGTCTACTCTCCGTCGACAAAACGCTTCTCTACGGTTCTCGTGCTAAGCCTACTGGATATAGGATACATTTTATCCTGGTAGTATGTTCCCGTGATACAATACAAGATGATCACAACCGCCATATGTGGTAAATAAGGTCTCGGTAGCAGAAATGAAAGGGGTGAATAGAATAGACTTCTGCGTGAGCAATAGTTTGCCAATAGCGAATACTTGCTATAAACACCACAAGTGCAGGCTATACACATGGACGTCTCCTGGTGGTGGCTATCGCAACCAAATTGACTTCATTACTGTTGCAAACCGATGAAATGAAATCGTTTATTCTGTAAATAGGATATCGGAATCACTTTTACACGTCATATTAAAAAGTAAAAAATAAGCTAAATGTAGTCGACATTTCCTATCTGACTACTCCTGAGAAGAAATGGCGAAACAAACTCAGGGGTCAAAGTCTATTTTAAAGTCCAGACATAATCTTGGTCAGATCATGTGAGGACCATGTAGATCTGTGTCTGAAATGGTCTTTTGAGGAAAGAACCACACAATTTTGAGTGCACCTGTCCTTTGATGGAAATCGTGTATAACGAATGCCGTATCAGAACCTTCCCAAGTGCCGATTGTGGCTCTGATCATCAGCTGTTAGTAGCAGACCTACGATTGCGCCTAAAATCGTGTCGCAAAAGAACAAAGCGCACAACAAGTTTATCCCAGCCTGAATATGAGGACTTCCAAAGAAAAACAGAACCCGTATTCTGCTCGAATTAAATCTACACGAATCCTGATGAACAATGGTAATATCTCAAATCTCACATTGTTGATCTACTTGACTCCATGACTAAAAAGACAGAAACTAAGAAGGACTGGATATCGGACGAGGCATGGTCTAATATAGAGGTGCGGAAGGACCTTATAAAAAGATAGTTGATAATTTTGAGAAGAAGTATTCTAAACTTATCAAGATAACTCAGAAACAGTGCATAAGGGGTAGAAATTGATACCTAGAAAACATTTTTACTGAATTTGAACATCATGTCGATAAATATCCCCAATTAATGAAGTCGAAAAGGTCGCGGAGAGATAGAGAGAATATTGTGAGGAGCTCTATCAAGATCATTTGACCCAGTCATTTCAACCAGCTGAACTCTTAATAGAGCCCGAACAAAATGTGAAGTACATTTGGTTTTGGCATCTATCATGAGTTCAGCTCGGAAGTTAAAGATTTGATAAGGAAACTGAAAACAAACAAAGCTCCAGCACCAGATCGAATCATAGCGGAAGCAATCAAAGGTCTAGGGACCGAATGGTGTAACCAGTTTACATAATTTCTGTAACTCTATATGAAAAACCGGGCACTGGCCAGCCGACTGGGTACACTCTTCCATACTTCCTCTTCATAAAAAACAGGCCAAGTGCGTGTCGGACCACGCACAATGAAAGGTTCCGTAATTAGGATGAATTTATCCCTAAAAACAATCTTAAAATTGTAGTTGAAAAACATGTTCTCCCATACATCGACATACACCACGGTCAATTTTCCAACTGAAAATTTAAGTTTGTAATCGCAAAAAAATATTTTTTTATGTGATATAACTACAAATTAACAATTTTCGGACTTTTTCCTTTACTTGTGCTGTGAGACCTTGCTTCTGCCCAAATTTCATGATTCTAGGTCAACGGGAAGTACCCTATAGGTTTTGATTTATTTGCGAGTATCGAAATATGTCGCAATAATGTCGCTTATATCGCCTTATTACTCGACTGCCTCAGAAGGAGGGTTATGTTTTTCGAGTGTATGTATGTATGTCTATTTCTTTGGCATGCTCTGTAGCCTAAACGGCTTGATGGATTTTAAGATATGAGGTATCGTTAGATTCGTTTTAATTGCAGAAGTGTCATAGGGTATAAAATTTTTACATGGCATCTGCGAATCAAAAAAGACAGAAGGAATAAAAAAAAATATTTTGTGATTTTATTAATAATATGGGTATCAAATAAAAGCTAGTAAAAAGCCAATTCTAAATATATATATATTATAACACTTTTTAGCTACTATTTTGACTCAAACTACAAAAAAGTACATTTTCTATACAATAACAAAATGGTAGCGAAATCAAAATTTGTACATTGAATATTTTTGAAAAAAGCAATTGCTATGAGGTTTGGAATCGATTTTAATGCCGAAAATATAGTTTTTATAATTTTTGTCTGTTTGTCTGAATGTATGTTCCAGCATCACGAAAATTTTAATGGATAGATTCTGTTCAAATTTTGCATAATATTACCTATAAGTCTGGTCACCCGGTAGGCTATATTTACTTTATCACCCTATTTATTATGGGGGATAAGCAATATTATTATGTTTGTAAGTACTCCTCTATGGTTTATAGTAAATTGTAAAAAGAGCCAAACGGTTAGAACATTGCAGATAGGTACAGATTTAATCTTTTAAATGATTATCATTACGCTATATCTTTATGGGACTAAGCAGTCAATCATCATGACATATACACGGTGGATTTTTAAGATGGGGAAGTAAATCTTAACTGTAGCTACATAATAACGCGAAATCGGTCTTAGGAGACTGTCCTTAAAATTTTGAGATATTTTATTTAATCTGCATAATGAGATACTTTCACAAAAAAAAATCCAATAGATCCTGATTCTTATGAGAGAGTTAGACCAACTGTGGTTGAATACATCGGATTTAGTACACTTGCGTGAATGACATTTCCACTAAAGACACTTGCGCGAACTTACTTGCACAAAAAGATGGTTGTCGTGATTTTGTGATGATTTTTGTGTGGTTTTCATGTTTTCGAGGTCTCTGATAACAAAACTGGTGTCAAAATCCAAACGCAAGATGGCGCCAACGAAAAGAAAACCGAAACCCTCATAGGATCACTTCGTTGTCTGTCCGTCCGTCCGTCTGTCTGTCTGTCAATACCATTTTTCTCAGGAACGCGGGGAGGTATCAAATCAATATCAAATATGAAGGTCTACGGTCCCTAAAAGCTCAAAAAAAATCATCCTTCAAGTCAACGCAATAAAAAAATACGGCCATTCATGCGACATACTTTGATGGGATAAATTCATCCAAACTACGGTCATTGTGCGCGGTCCGACACGCACTTGGCCGGTTTTTTATAATGAATAGACTGGCCGCTACAAAACTCAGAAATAGCAAAAAGCGTTTCCCATCAAAATCTTTTATTTGCATAAATGTGTACAAATGGGTACAAAAGGTGTATAAAATTCAGTGCAAAGTCATATTCCACCGTATACTGATGTCATGCAAATATTTAATAGACGTTAGTCAGTTAAAGGCTCTTTCAGACTCACTCGATATTGCGGGCGTGACAGGCTCCGACAAAGAAATTGTGCTACTAGTGTCGCGTATATATTTTGGCTGTTGAGATCAAAACTACAAACGTAGCATACAGGGAATTCTTATAAAAATAACATAACAGCCTGTATTCCCCGAAGGGTTGGGCAGAGGTGTACTTAGTACGGCACATTTTTCCAGTTATGTTTAGGTCCCATGAATAGGGGGCGAGCCTATTGCCACTAACCGGGCACCAACCCAGACGTCGGACTGTTACTGGGAAATTTCAGATGGAAAACCCAATAACACTGCCTGACCGACCTCTGACCGGAATCGAACCTAGGACCTCATACTCAACAGTAGCACTTCCAACCACTAAAACAACGACAGCCTCGTTGTTTTAGTGGTCGGGAGTGCTACTGTTCTTATGTATTCCATAAAACTGTGGCTGCTATTTTACTTTAGTATATCTTACGACTTCCACGCGTATGAAGTCGCGGGCAGAAGCTAGTCTTTTCTAAAACCTATCCTATCCTATCTTGCTATAAGCTAAACGAACAATACTTAACTGAACAATTTGTTCAATAATAACACTAAAAAGTTTCAAATAAAACAAATTATTAAAAAAAAACAAAAAACCCGACTGCAAAACATGAACTGAAAGGATGGAAAAATAAATAAATGCAGTCGGAGGCAACTAGGATGTTACGAACGCCTTAAAATTTGCCTCCGACTGCATTTATTTATTTTTGGTACTTAAAGGATACTGGTTTACTGTTCATCTTGTTTCCATCCTTTCAGTTCATGTTTTGCAGTCGGGTTTTTTGTTTTTTTTAAATAATTTGTTTTATTTTTGTATTGCGTTGACTTGGAAGCTTGATTTTTTTAGAACTTCAAGAGACCATAGACTTACGTATTTGATCTTAATTTCAACTTGATACCTCTACGCGTTCCTGAGAAAAATGGTCTTGACAGACTGACTGACAGACAGACAGACGGACAACGAAGTGATCCTATAAGGGTTCCGTTTTATCCTTTTGAGGTACGTAGCCCTAAAAAGCGTTCGGTGCGTAACTGTAATAACTACAGAACAATAGCCCTAATGTTACACACCATAAGCACCAGATTGAGACCGTTCTTGGACTGGCAGATACCGCAGGGGGAGGCCGGTTTTGTTTTAAAGGACGAAGAACCAGAGAGCAAATCCTAAACCTCCGTCTCATCGTAGAAATGCTACGAGTACAACACTCCAACGATTGTGTTCTTAGTGGACTACCAGAAGGTGCTTGCTGAGACAGGAGTTCCGGCCAATTTTATAATGTTGAGTCGCAACCTTTATGAGTCAGGACATGGCAATGTAACTGTAGGTGACGTAACAACAAGTAATCTGGGGGCACGGTAGTGCCCCCGCCAAGACGAGCCAAGCGAAGCGCAAGGGCACTACCTACCTTTTCTCGAAGTGTTTCGTCTTTTTTTGAACCTTAATATAGTTGGTTACCGATGTAAGTACCAGATAGTTCATATTCTCAGGATATGATGTCAATAATAGACGACTAATTAAACATACAAAGTCTCAATTGAATAGCTCTAATACTTTAGATTTTATTGATATCTAAAATACACCGATTTCGTCACTGACACACTCACTGATACACTGATGATCATCAAAATGTTTGGCTACTTCCTGAAGTGCTAGAAAGCTGAAATTTGGTATGTAATCTAGTATACAACCAACAAAAAAATTCATAAACTTATAACTTTCGACCCCCATCCCCTAAAATGGGGGGTGGAAGTTTGTATGAGACTTCAAAACGTTAGGGTACTTCCTGAAGTGCTAGAAAGCCGAAATAACACTAAATAAACTGCCTAGCAACTTACAAAAAGAACTGAAATCCCACCAAAAACATTTCATGTAAAATGTTGCCAAGACGACCACATAACGTTTGCCCTGTGAAATAGATATCAGATCTCTTGTAGAGCCAAGCTTCTGAATCTACCCGGCCTAACTCTACCGACCCTAACTTCACAAATTCTACTTAGCAGTAAAAATGTATGGCTTGGCTGTTTCGTTACTTACTTCAGAAACTAAATGGGAAGCCCAAAACAGTGGTCGGATCAAATATTTAAGTAACTGGGCCTATCAGCGCCGCACTCCATCAGGCCACCGATCGTAACAGATGGAGAAAGACTGTTCATAATTTGAAACGCAGTCACGATTCTCAGCAGTGAGAGAGCGATTGAGAAGAGATGTTCCCGTGGTATAATTTCCGACCTCCACGCGGGCGAAGCCGTGTGCAAAAACTAGTAAGTATATAAAATAAACCAAAAAATATGTACAAAAGTATGTGTTTAAAAATGCTATTAAAAGTTACTTCTTTGGGATTATTCCTTTAAATAAATTTTATACTGATTTAAAGGAATAATCCCAAAGAAGTCTGTCCTGCAGCTGAGGTGCGGGTCGGTTAGCGCAGCACGCGAACATTAAAGACATCATGCAAGCTCTTGTCGCTGTGGGTGTTTCAGCTGTATTAGCACCCAAATATAATAAAAATAAGTTTATTGACACAAAATTTTACCAATACAACTTAACAATACAACATATGCAGGTGAACAGTTGGACAATGTGTAATGGTGGATTGGTTTGTATTAATAAATGATCTCATTTTGTATTAAATTAATTACCTATTGCGTCACATACTTACACTTAAAGCCACAATCCCAAAGACAAATTATTTTTTAATAGACTGCTGTTTTTTGTTTCTACATTTATGACTAGTAAGTATATCAGTTTTACAAAATATTACTGACTTTTTCATGCACAATAATTAATATGATAAGTAAACAACACTACAAGAAACTGCAAACCAGTAAACTTAACACTGGTTGTTTAAAATGATAAATATTGTTTTGAATTGAAATGTTTTGTATGGAAAACATGGTTTTTCTGTTTTACAGATAACATAAATTAGGAAATAAAGGTGACTTTCGTGGCATTACAATTTTAAATCTTTATCATTATGCAGACAATATCTTGGACAATTTACATTTTTAAACGAATTTTTTCATTATAGGTGTCTGAAATGACATCAGTCAGTGTTAACAGGTTATCCTAGAGAGAAATAGAAACGGAATAACATGTATCTACTAAATACAAACAGTAATCTAGCGGTAGATAGGTTTAAAAAGGTAAATAATTTACGTCAAGGTCTTGAACATATAATTGTTGAGTGATCACATGACTACTCACAGTTATTAAAAAATAACATTGCTTTGAAAGGAAATAAAATGTAACTTACCATATATTACAGCAAGCCCTGTTTCGTGCAGCCAGCTCACTCGGCGATGTTTAAATACCCAAATAGTAAGCACAGTCAGCGTTAATAGACAGGTGTATATCAAAAGATTCAAGCTGTCTATACGATGTAGAAGTGTAGCTTTTGCGTCCAGCGCGATATCTGTTCCAGATCCTTGACATTGTGCCACCAAATATAAAAGAATCGACGCGAAATTCAGGAAGATATTCATGATTAATTTTAGTGCATTAAAAATAACGTCGTCACATCACAAATACGCACGTTCAATTCACACAAAACGCCCTGATAGACGATTTATGAACATGCAACAGACAAGACAATCAGTACACATAGAAATAAGTACGTAATAAATCCCAATTAATTTTCGTTCTAGAAAAATAGTCAATACATTTTTTCTACACAAGAACAAACCGTTCAGACAACCGTGAGTGAGATTTGGAAATAGTAACTGTCAAATCAAAGTGTCAAAAAGAAAACGATAATACGCGCGTTTCGTACCATTTACTAATTAGGTGGTTTAGCATGCTGAAACTTTTTTACAATAACTTATAATCCCGTTTTTTCATTTTTGTTTTATTTGCAACGATTTAGAGATAAATGTAATAATTAGTCATGTAATTAAGACAATGTTTTTAAAGGAACGAACATAATTTTGGTTTTTGAGACTTACTGTTTCTAAAAATGCTACAAATATGATTTTATGCGTCTCATGAACAAGCCACATCGTGAATCGATGTGGTTGGTTGAACCGTATAAAACTGATAATTAAGGCGGTTTTATATGAAAATTGGTTTTATTTATCTCATGGAGCTCTCACTCAAGTAACTTCTTCGACCATAGTTTAAGCTTGTGTTGGTACATACAATTAGTGAGCAGTGGTGGCCCAGTGGTAACAGCCCGAACTTACGAGTTGTAACTTACTTGGATTCGAACCCAGACAGGCGCTTTACTTTGTGTAAATTATTTCATCACCACTGCTCTCAAAGCAGTGAAGGAAAACATCTTGAGGAAACCGGAATGTCCCAGAACCAAAAAATCGAAGACATGTGACATCAACCAACGCGCACTGGGCCCGTGTGGTCCACGCTTTGCTTTCGCCAGGTTGAAGGAGAAGCAAAGGTATAAAGCCGATAAACAGCCTAATATGAAAAATAGAAAATTCAAATATTTTGGAGACAAAAAAAAACGTTTATAAACAAATTAACATTTACTTGTGTTCTAAACACAAATAAATGTTAATTTGTTTATAAACGTTTTTTTTATTGAAATAATCATGGTATTCTATATATAAACATTATTATATTCTCAAAATATTAACGCCGTAAAGACGCATCTTTGCCGAGATAAAAAAAAAATCACCTCCGATTTTAAAGGAGGACCGTCTCTGGCGCGAGACGGTGTGAATCAAAGAGTATAATAATAATATGGGAGGTGTGAATAGAGGCTGGACTAAGCATAGGTATAAGTTATCTGTGGCAATTTTTATTCCCGCACACGTGTTGCAAAATAAAAAATCGCACGCGAGTGTAATACATTGCATTGTGAACCTAATCGTAGTGCTATATGAACCAGTTTTCGAGGAAGTGTAAAAAACATTTATGCTAAAGCAAATAAAATTCCAATTATACCTACCAACTAAAACAATCTATCTATAATATAAGGTGCGTTCGGCTAAGTTCGGAGAAGGGGTAAGATCGATCCCGCAATAATAACGTGAAACAAGGGACATTTTTTAGTGTTAGGTAATATTTTGAAGGCAACGCCACTTTATTTTGCTCCACTGATAAGACCGCGTCTTACGCTTTACCTAAATTCAAATTCAAATTCAAATATTTTATTTGTAGAACATAGGTAAACAAAAATACAGATGTCAATATTAATAAATGAGCGCTATGTCTTGCCGTCAACGGCGTACAAATATTTCTAATTATAATTTCTAATGATTAATTGGTAAAAAACATAATAAAAACAGTCAAATTAATAATGAACTCAACTATAACAATAATTAATTAATTAAAATAACAATAAATTTAAGCAGATAATAGTACATTAAAGTTAAATAGATTAAATAAAACAATTAAGTTATTGACAAATAAAATGGAAATAAATAAAATGTCATTAAATTACAATTTGTCTTCTAGGTAGTCATTGACTGTGTAGTAAGCTTTTTGGCCTAATAAATTAAGAAGAGCCTTTTTGAAATGGTGTATGCTGCCAAGATCTTTTATACAATTGGGTAACTTATTATATAACTTGGGTGCCATTCCTAAAAAGCTTTTTGAGTAAAGCGCAGTCTTGTGTGGAATAGCACATATTTCTCTATTGCGACGTTTCGATCTAAGAGTTTGAAATAAATGCACGTTTGATTTTGCGAATACTGCTGTCTCGTAGAGGTACATACAGGGCAAAGTAAGGAGTTTATATTGTCTGAATAATGGCCTACAACTATTAGTCTTTTTCAGTTTAAACACAGCACGCACACACTTCTTTTGAGCTTTGAACGCAGTGTTTTTTTCAGTGGAATTTCCCCAATATATTATTCCAAAACGTATCGTTGATGAGACATACGCTTTGTATGCTATCAAAACTACAGATTCATTTGAAATTTTCGCAAGATTGTAAAGCGCATACGAATACTGGTTTAGTTTTTTACACACAGTTTCTACATGATATTTCCAATTAAGTTGACTATCCAAGTAAAGTCCTAGAAATCTGGCACTAGCGGTTTCCGGTATTTTTTGGTCTGCGTATTTTATATTTAAATTTTGTTTTTTTTTCCTTTGTTCGAACGTCATAATCTGTGTTTTTTCTAAATTTATTTTAAGTTTATTCTTATTTAACCAGTTTATAATGCAATGGATGGCATTATTTATATCATTTTCAAATGATTCTAAATTTTTGCACGGTATAATGATAGTGCTGTCATCAGCAAACAGGACGGTTTGATAGTCGGTACACTTCGGCAAATCATTTATAAAAATGAGAAACAGCAAGGGCCCAAGGACACTCCCTTGGGGTACACCGCAAGTTGTATACCTAATGGATGACTTATGAGCAACTTCTCTCTTAGAGTTGGGACAAATTCTAGTTAAAACCGTTATTTGTTTTCTTCCAGTTAAATACGTTTTGATTAGGCTCAATATATTTCCTCGGACACCATAACGTTCTAATTTACCCAGTAATATTGTGTGATCCACGTGATCAAATGCCTTAGACATGTCCATGAGTACTGCGGCAATAGGATTTCTTTTGTCAACATTATTAATAATTTTAGAAACTAAATCATAGACTGCGTTGTTTATATTTCTATTTTTACGAAAACCGTATTGTTCTTTAGCGAGTATTTTATTTGTTTCAAAGAACGAGTTAAGGGATTTATAAATCACTTTCTCAAAGACCTAATAACATGTATATGTCGCATGAAATACAGTGTTGCCTACTGAAGTCTCCCATATTATTATTATACTCTTTGACTGAAGTACTGTATGCAGTCGGTGCGCTATGACGCACGGTGGATCGAAAATCGGCTGTAGAAGACATAGGATCTCGATTTCTTAAATGTTATTTTTTTTTGCTGGAAATGACTTCTGCTGATCATTACTGTTCTATAAAATGTCATATGAAGTAATTGTGTGCACAAATGGAAGAGTTATAATTTTTATAAGAAAAGAATGTATGAAGCTAGTATGAAAAATCGAATTATCTCCTAAATGAAATGAAATGAAATGAAATGAAATAAACTAAACTAAACGGCATGTTTAACAAAAGATTATCAAGCTCTTATTTAAGTAACATATAAAGTTATATTATATACAAAATAATTTAATTTAAGGAATTAATACTAAGCGTTTTTTTAAAATAAAGTAAAATAAATAAAAAAAAAGACAAAATATCATTAAATATTACAAAAAAAACCCAAACACACTCAAATACAAATTTACAAATATGTACATATATAATTTTTTTACAAATTTTCCTTATCACTCTCGTTGTCAGACTCCAATTCTGAGTCAGCATCCAGATTGGATATATCCAAACACTCGAACTCAGTTTCCTGAAATTGAATTAAGTCGAGAGTTTCAGCAAAAAAGCTCTGCTTTTTCTTGGCATCTAACTTAGGCCTTTGTGCACTTAGCAAAGGATCCGAAGAAACAACAAGCATATTTAAGATGTCTTGATTGGAATCCTGCCTGCTTCTTTTCCGCGAATGATGTTCTCGAAACCTCTTAAAATCTTTGTTTCGAGACTCTGAGGCTTCTTCCGAGAGAGTCCCAATCGGCACAATATTATTTATAGCGGTTATAGCTGCGGTTTTATTAGGAAACTCAAAGAATTTTCTTGCAGTATTCCCGTCATTGGTGGTTCCCGAGCCTTGTTTTACTATATCAATCAACAGATTGAGCTCATCTTTGAATTTATTTTGAATTATTTTCTTCCTTGTCTGTAGCATTTCTTTGTGCTCTTGGTGACTCATGAACTAATGATGACGATGATCGACGCTAAAGTTTGCACTTACCTTTCTGAAGCTAGATCAAATGCATCGTGCTACCTGTGCTAAGCAAAGCCTACAGAAATGAACCGCTTAGATGCTGTAACATCAAAAATTGTGTGTTCTGACCTGTACAAATTTGGCTTGTCATCCCTACACGCCCGTATAAATTGTATGGAATGTCTGTTACACATTGCATACAGGCTCGACTTCAAACGGTGGGCAGCGAGAAGTGATGAGCACAAAGAAATGCTACAAACAAGGAAGAAAATAATTCAAAATAAATTCAAAGATGAGCTCAATCTGTTGATTGATATAGTAAAACAAGGCTCGGGAACCACCAATGACGGGAATACTGAAAGAAAATTATTTGAGTTTCCTAATAAAACCGCAGCTATAACCGGTTTGGATGAAGACCTCATCAAAAGATTTGCTGTAATTTTACAAGCAATTACATCTGGAGAGCAGGTCGATATAATAAAATTTAGAGATTATGCCCGCAAAACAGCAGAAAAGTACGTATTATTATACGACTGGTACTACATGTCGTCAACCGTTCATAAATTATTAATCCATGGGGCTGACATATTCGAGAAAAATAATATTGTGCCGATTGCGACTCTCTCGGAAGAAGCCTCAGAGTCTCGAAACAAAGATTTTAGGAGGTTTCGAGAACATCATTCGCGGAAAAGAAGCAGGCAGGATTCCAATCAAGACATTTTAAATATGCTTGTTGTTTCTTCGGATCCTTTGCTAAGTGCACAAAGGCCTAAGTTAGATGCCAAGAAAAAGCAGAGCTTTTTTGCTGAAACTCTCGACTTAATTCAATTTCAGGAAACTGAGTTCGAGTTTTTGGATGTATCCAATCTGGATGCTGACTCAGAATTGGAGTCTGACAACGAGAGTGATAAGGAAAATTTGTAAAAAAATTATATATGTACATATTTGTAAATTTGTATTTGAGTGTGTTTGGGTTTTTTTTGTAATATTTAATGATATTTTGTCTTTTTTTTATTTATTTTACTTTATTTTACAAATGCTTAGTATTAATTCCTTAAATTAAATTATTTTGTATATAATATAACTTTATATGTTACTTAAATAAGAGTTTGATAATCTTTGTTTATTTAAATTAATAAAAATGTGTCAAAAAACAGCAATTTTTTATTTAATTTTTCTTGTTTTGTGTGTTCTTAATATTTGGGTTAATAACATATCGAACTTTTTAACTTGGACACTAAAAGGGATCGTTTTACATGTAAAAACAAATAAAAATATTTTGACGATTTTTTTTAAAAAAACGGCATTAAATTTTTCGTCAAATCGGCAACCAAAAAATCATAAATAATTAGCACTATGACCCAGAGGCGGCTCGTCATAAAGAGCGCTGGTGCAGTGCACTCCCACGAAAATAGCATAATCTATATTTCTTTATTATAATCCTATACATACATTCTTTCTACTATGCCCATACGTATACAATAGCAGTTTACTAGAAAACCATTTCCTACGCGTACATTTGGCGTCAAGTTGTAACGTGTGGAGCGCCAGCGATTGCGCTCCTATGAAACAAAGTTCAGTACGATTTCTAGCACTGTATTCAATGAGTGCGAAAGAGAAATATCGACACAGTCCGACGCGTGAAACAGAAGATTTTGTATGAGAAGTTAGCCTAATTTGGAGCGCCGCGCGCGGGAATGCGATCTATGCCTATGCGCTGTTGCCGATCTTATGTAAACAAACGGTCGGCTCAACTCGGCTGTCAGTAGATTCGCAGTGTTTATTCTATTTTATTTTAAAAATGGAACAATACAGTGTATCTTTTATTAAAAATTGTGAAAAGACTCTCGAAATGCGTATCGAACTGAAAGCTAAGGGACCACCACGTCCCGAAATTGCACTTTCTCAAAAATCTGTTACGAAAAATAAATCTTTTACGCGTGGTTTTAAATCTGAACAATATTTCAAAACACCTTGGTTGTGTGGATGTGAAGAAAGCAAAAAATTATTTTGTTTCCCGTGTCTGGTGTTTGGAGCTGGCGCCGGCAGTGGTGGTGAATCTGCATGGACGGAAACGGCCGTGTTGACGATTTAGCGCATCTTTCAATAAAAGTGAAAAAAACATTCGCAATCTCGATTTCATATCTTATGTGAAGTGCAATTGGCATCTATCGGCCGTCAAGATATTCGTAAGGCGCTCGATTCTGCGTATCGAAAATCTATTAGAGAGTTCAATGAACGCGTTGATGAAAATCGATAAAGATCGCCGAATGGATTTTCTTTACAAATAAAATAAATGGTAAGCTCTAGTACTACGTTTTTTTTTTAGTGAACCCCCACAAATAAATGTCACGAGCCGCCTCTGCTATGACCACCTCCAAGGATAGTACGGTTAAACATGCCGTTTAGGAGATAATTCGATTTTTCATACTAGCTTCATACATTTTTTTCTTATAAAAATTATAACTCTTCCATTTGTGCACATAATTACTTCATATGACATTTTATAGAACAGTAATGATCAGCAGAAGTCATTTCCAGCAAAAAAAATAACATTTAAGAAATCGAGATCCTATGTCTTCTACAGCCGATTTTCGATCCACCGTGTGACGGAGTCTACGGACCGGAGGACGAGGGCGCGGGAACTAACAGGAGCGCCAGTCACCCTTCAGCCCTAGGAACTGTCACACGTTCATGAGACGCGTGCGCACAGTGATTCATCCAGTTTATTATTTTATTTCTTAATTTATTTATTTATCTTTTAATTGCCCGAGATCCACAAACAGCCCACAACAATGTCACAGGAAGGAAGTATGACCCCTCCCCAATGACATATATTATGCTATGTGCAGTGAAACAGAAAATAACTATAAAATAATTTGGATAATAATTTTCCAGGCGACTAATAACTTAAAGGGCGACTAACTATTTGCTACTAAAATAATAACTTGGCGACTAATAACTTAAAGGGCGACTAACTATTTGCTACTAAAATAATAACTTGGCAGCGATTATTAGTCATCTACTGTTATTGAATCATTTGGGTTAGGTTAGGTTAGAACAGTAACCATTAACAAGCGAAGGCGAGCGAGCGAAGCGAGCGTGCCGCCGAGCGCCAGATCCCCTCTATTGTTGGTAAATTCAGTTACCAAAACAAAAATTCGATGCCAGTTTAAATTAAAATAAAGCTAAAAACTGATTATTGAGCTGCTACTTTCTACTGCTGTAGCTGCCAACCTATTATTTTTGCTGCCAACCTATTATTTTTGCTACCGGCTTTAATTATTTTTTAATCCCAAATTCAGATTAATTTGTCGCCGTGTTAAATACATGCCAAATAATTTTAGCAAGTGCTCTCTCGATAGAATTGATTAAAATTTACTTAAGCTAGCTGTAAGCTTAGATGCCATTTTATCCCGTAAAAATATGGATTATGTACTTGTAAATCTGTAGCCTTGTTTACTTGACATTAGTATGTTCTATTCTAATCTGTGGTCATTGTTTTATAGCCAAAAGCTTTTTTGATGTGCCAGCTCGCTCGTTTTTTTTTTTTTGGGTGGGAAATTATCAAATAACTTCTCCCGCTCTGGGCGGAGCGGGTGGGCGTGTCAGACTTTTACTGACTAAAACCCAACCGTGTTCCTTCCGTTGCCTGTGTGCCAGGGCCACGATATCCCTTTCGGACAAACTCGCAACCCCGGCAGGCATTGGTCCTAACGGACCCCGTCAATTGGTGCTGACATCTCTTTGAGGCGCGCGTGGAACACAACGCGCCGTCGACCCGGGCCTGGTCCTTATCGGACGGCGAGCTGCCCATCGCTCACCGTCCGCAGGCCCGCGCCTACGGTGGCCGGAAATCGGCTTGCGACTCCCGACGCCCGGGGCGTCTCCTGCGGCGACTAAGGGTGCGAGGGCGCGAACCTTGTCTCACCCTCACGCGTTCCGCCTCCTCCTTCGTTAGCATAACTGCTTCGCAGAAGGAGGTGACGGCCTCCCATGCACTCTCGCTCCGAACCATGGCCTGAACCAGGGCCGGACGCGAGAGATCGCCGCCGCCGATCGCCTCCGTGCGGACACGGCGGTGCTCCGCCCAAGCTGGGCAGACCTCCACCGTATGCTCCACCGTGTCCTCCGGGCGATCCACGCAGGGGTGACACCCGGGCGTTTCCTCCCGCTTAATCCTAAACTGGAACCTCCCTAAACATCCATGTCCGGTGAGGACCTGCGTCAGGCGGAAGGTGAGGACGCCATGGCGCCTCTCCAGCCACTCCTCAAAGAGGAGACTTATCGCCACAATTGTGGCGTCCCCAGTGCTAGCTCGCTCTGGCTGGCTATTCACAGTCACACTTTCACAGAGTACATTTTATTGGCTATTTGCATGTCTGCCGTTGCATAGTTCACGTGTGTCGCTCTTGTAATTTTACTAATATACCACTGTTATTTTGTCAAAAACCTCGTTTTAACAAACCGATTCTCAAACTTTAATTACCAAATTATATTTAATTAAATTACATGCATCAATCTCATTCTCATTAGCTATCTCTAAATAATGAACAGGTTCTCTGTTTCCTCCATAGGAAAGGTCAATTAGGTAGAATTATGTACAGACGCCAGCACATCAAGCCACTGTACAATCTGTCAAATTTCTTTAATAGATTTTCAACTTTATCGCTACAGCTAAGGTTCAAGGTTGACTGGAAAAATTTGACAGTTTCGGGTCGCTTGACCTGCTGGCGTCTGTGTTTTCTTCTCACAAAAAGATTTGTTGAGCGGATATTTTTTGATTTCTTTATTTATTATATTGTAAAGAAAAGGAGCAATAACAGTGTAAAATCTTCTTATAAAGGATGTTTTGGGCTCATAGGATCGTGTACATACCTCACGCTTTCGGCGCTTGTTGGTCATTATGGGGCATAAACGAGTTCGCTGTGTTTCTTCAAAACAATTCTTTCTATGAACAATTGCCTAACAGTAGAGACTTGGCAGTACTGATAAAGTGTTCTTGTCGGGAACGATATCGGTTTAAAATTGCTCAATTTCAGTAACGCTCATTGAGCAATTTCTAAGGTCTTAATGGTGGTTTTAGGTGCTCCACCCCAGGATAATATATGCAGTATGAAATGATTGACTGGCACAAAGCAAGGTAAATCTTATTTAATAGTCGTATCTGTGACGTGCCTTAGATTTTTGAAGACGTAGACAGATAAGTTTACGTACCCCAGAAGACAACAGCTTAATATGTTCTTTAAAGCTGAAATGGCAGTCAACTGTAATACCCAGGTATTTATTTTATCAACGCTCTCTAGCGGTTTGCAACTGCAGTTTGCTTTGGAGACACACTTGTGTGGACCAATGTGGTGCTCTTTATTGATTTCAGTTTATTGGCGGATGGAAAACGCTTGGTATTTTGTTTTTTCAAGGTTCAGGGTTTGGAAATTGCTATGTAACCACTCTTGAACCATATAGAAACCGACCTGGGCAGCATAGAAGATCTCATTCCGATTATCGGCAGAGAAGAGAAGAGCAGTATCATGAATCATCGTATGATATTATTTTGCCTTTTGGTATACATAGGTTTGTAAGAGCGTTGATATATACGAGAAATAACGTGGGTCCCAGGATGCTGCTTTGTGGAACTCTGTACGATACAGGAAGTTCCTCACTGTAGTGGGTACCCATCCATACACGCTGATAACGTCCAGTTAGGTAACTCTCATAAAGCTGAATCTGAATTCCCCATAAGGCAAGTTTTTCAAATTTTTGTATAAGTACAAGGTCATAAATTGTATCAAAGGCCTTTGCGAGATCAAGAAAGACCGAAAGATACTTTTACCTTTATTCAACTTGGTTGTGACTTGTGATATAGCTAGTTAGTTTATGTACTGCTTTATCAGTGGATTTCCCTGCACGGAAGCCAAATTGGGTTTCAGAAAAAAAAATTTGTTTTGTTCAAGATATTTGACAAGTCTGGTATAATGATTTTTTCAAGAATCTTGGACAAAGAGGGTAGAATTAAGATTGGCCTGTAGTTATTAAAACGGTCTCAATCTCCTCCTTTATCCATGGGACGCGCGACAGATTTTTTAAAGGCTCGGGGGAAGGTGCCAGTCTCAAGACATAGGTTGAAAATGATTGTTAGTGGCGGGACAAGGAATTCTTTATATTGTTTTAATAGTTTGTTAGAAATACTGTCCCAGCCTACCGAACATTCAGTTTTCAGTCCATCTATGTGATGAGCAGCCTGATCTTCATTTTGTATCTTTGAGAAAGAAGGAGTATAATGTAGAAGCATTGGCAGGGTCAGTTGATGAGAGGTTACTTGCGTACGTCTATTTATTCTATGTATGCATTATATTTTCAGCTAAAGACTTACTACATTTATGAAATAGTTCTTCATTTCACTCACTATTTCCTGAGGAGAGGAACATATTTTTAATAGTTCAAAAGGATTTTTTTTGTCCTTTTTGTGTATTTTTATTCCACAGTTTTTGGGTCATTACCAGCTATTTCAATTTGATTTATATCGTAGGATTTACTGAAATTTCTGTAGCGGATATAATTATGTAGTTTTTAGAATTTCGTTTTAGGTGACTTGTTTTGGTTAGCATGTAATTGGTCTCGGTTTCTCATGCATCGTAACAATCCCGGGCGGCGTGACCCACGGTTTTATTATTCTTTGCGCCTTGAGTTGACTGAGTAAGTAATTTTGTTAACCGACATCCAAAAAGGAGGAGGCTATATGTTCGTCTGTATGTTTTTTTTATGTATGCTCACCGATTTATATGTCAATTGTGGACCGATTTTAAAATTCATAATTTGTTTCAAAATCAAAAAATCAAAATAAATATTTTATTTCACATAAACCTACATGGGCACTTATGAAACGTCAGAAGCTAGGTGCACGGTTCCAATTGGTCGTTTCCTATGGAAGAGCCGGCAAGAAACGCCACGGTTGCTCTTTTAAAAATAATGGGCTTTTACAATGTTTTCAAGTTACAGTGTTAATAGATATGGGAGGACAGTGTAGGCCCGTCAACAAGTACCAAGTACCTACTTAACAAAATAGAAAATGGTTTACAAAGCTACAGTCTATTAAGCCTACAACATTCTCACATTAACAAAATATTACAAAAAAACAATATAAAATATTATTAAAAAAATAAAGTTAGAACCTTGGTAAATTAAAATTATAGGTATTTAATGTCAAATAAAAAAAAGATTATGTCAAGGAAGTATGTAAATAAAATAAAATTAAAATAAACACCGTAATTTGGGAGCAGTTAATAGACATTCAATTTACAATATTTTTGGCGTTAATGAGGTACCAGGGAAGCCACATGTGCAAAAGGAATTAATGCCAAACTTCCTTGTCTTCAACGTAGTCTTTAATCTTATAATATGCTTTTTTGATAAGGACACGTTTGATGTGGGTTTTGAATTTTCCACCGCTAAGTTCTGTAACAGACTTTGGCAACTTGTTATGAAAGCGGATACTGTTTAATAGAAATGACTTGCTTGTTTTAGTTAATATAAATTTGGGTATCACAATTTCATGTTTAGTATATGTAAATTTATATTATGGAAATCGAACATATATAATACTTTCTAAGATAAAAAGAGAAGACAATTTGTTTCTAAGGGACTCACGAGGACCCATTCTATAGACCGCGCGGATTGCCCTCTTTTATAAAATGCAAATTGAATCTACGTCGGCTGCTGATCCCCACAGCAAAACGCCATAAGACATAATACTGTGGAAATAAGCAAAGTATACCACAAGCAAAATATACACACCATAGTATATATAACCTAGCTGTGGATATATCTGTCAATTGGGTTATTTTTCTTACTGCCTAGGCAGCTCAACTTAATCTACCTAAAAGAGCTCTAATGGCACCCCATTGCAATTTGGAATCTAGAGTAATTCCTAGAAATACAGTTTCCGTAGTAGCATCTAGTTTCTTGCCATCAAGTTTTAAATTTAGACCCACTGGGGGTACATTTGGTAATGTCATTTTGTTTTGTTTGCATTAAGTAAAAGATTATTAGCTGCGAACCATTTTGAAAGAACAGCTAGACTACCGTTGACGTGTATGACATCCGTATCTATTTTAAAAATAAGAGAAGTGTCATCAGTGAATAGAATTATATCCGATAAGTTAGCCAGATGGCTAACTCATCGCATATAATTATATTCGCTTTGTTTATTGTAAGGAAGATCATTTATATAAACTAGAAATAGGAAAGGCCTAAGAATTGAACCTTGAGGCACGCCCATCTTTACTAGAGATCCCGAGGACAGCACCCCGTTAAGGTTTACTTTTTGCTGCCTGTTTGATAGATAGGAAAGAACAAGATCAGCAGCTTGTCTACGAAATCCGTAGTGGTGTAATTTACAGATCAGTGTATTGTGGTCAACGTAATCAAACGCTTTTGAGAGGTCACGGAAAATGCCAACGGCATCCTGAGATTTCTCCCAGGATTCCAAAATGTGACTGATGAGTTCACACACGATGGGTACACTCCTGCGTTAGTCGTCGACCTACCTTTCGTGAAACCAAACTGTCAACTATGTAAAATCCCATTTGAATTCAAATGTGACAACATCTGGTCTAGCATTATCTTTTCGTATATTTTACTCAATGCTGGTAGCCCAGATATAGGCCCATAATTAGAGGGGTCACTTTACTACCCGATTGGTAAATTGGTACTATTTACTATGTTTCATTTAATAAGGAAACGTACCGCTGTCTAAACATTGATTAAATATGCCTGTTAAGACAGGACTATTGTGTCAATTATATCTCCATGAACCTTAACGGAAATCCCCCATAAGTCTTCAGTGTTCTTTATGTTAAGACTTTTGAATGCTTTTTTAATCGTGACAATAGAAATGGGCTTGAATTCAAAACTTGGAATGTTCTTAGACGTTCTGTAATACGGGACTTAGAGTAGTTTTCTTTGAGAAGAAATTCAGCTAATAAAGATGATGAGGAAAGAGATTTCGTAACCTCTATTGGGAGTTTAAAAGGGTATGCTCTTTTTGAATAATTTTTCGGTTCGGTTGTGTAGGTATGACTAGCGGGCATGGCATACCTACCTCTAAGCTTGATCATTTTCATCACAAATAGCTTGCTAGTGCTATTATTATATTTTCAAGGTATGCGTCCATATCGGCCCATCAGCTGCAATAATATTTTCGCGGAAATAAACATAAATATGGTAAAAAACTTCCTAATAATCTAGTTTTGTCAATACCTAAGGTCGACTAGTTAGACGCAGTTACTAAACTACCAAACCGCGCGATAATTTTTAACCGACTTCCAAAAACGAGGAGGTTATATATTCGGCTGTATGTTTTTTTTTTTATGTTCACGGATCCGTGAACATACCCGATCGTCAATTGTGGACCAATTTTAAAAATTCTTTTTTTTTTTTAAAGTCCCATCCCGAGCTAGTCCCATTGCCACCAAATCAGAATCTGATGAGGGGATCCCATGGAAATCGAGGGAAATCTTTAAATTTTATACACAACTATAGCGATTTGGGTATTTTTTATAGTAGCTCGTGCAGTTGAACTGGGAAAGCACCATTTGGTAAAATGGAACTGATGAGGAAAACCACAGATGGCCACCGTAACTACTTAATTATAAATATTTCACGGTTTCGATTCGATTAGGCACTTTATTATGGTTGCTAAGGAATTTATGTTCGTCACAATGCATATGATGAAGTCACCATCAGTTCCAGAACTCCTCAACAATTAACGCCCCTGCATAAGGGAACGGGAAAAGCAATATTTTGTAAAAGGTGATGAGCAGTTGACAGCTATTGTAACTTAGATACCTAAATTAAAAACTGACCCACTAAAAAGTAAAAAATAAAAAGCTTTTAACCAAAAAAAAACAACCGACTTCCAAAAAACACTACAAAGTGAAAAATAACTTTAATTTCGGAAGTTGGTGTCTTTGGATCTGTATTTTAGTTTTATGCCCGTCAGGGTATATATCGCCGCCCCCGCAGAATAAACGCGCAAGTGTAAAAAGTCAATTTTACAGGAAAAATAAAAAACATAAATTGATTCATAACTTTATGACTACACCCAATATAAGTTTGTTTTTTATGTCGTACAAAAGATTTTTTTTTATAGATAGTCTAATTAATGTGTTAAACAGGTACCGTTTTTGAGTTATTGATAAAAAAACATTTTACAGAAACATTGTAATTTTTTTTTATCGTTAATGTAACTTTGAGTTTTTTTTCTTGTCCCTATTGTTTTTTTTTCGTTTTGCAATGCAATATAACTTTTATTTTCTTTGCGTTTTTCGCAGTACAATGATACCATTAATGGACTATTACGCGTTTATTCTGGTGCAGTCGGAAAGCTTCTGATAATGTAATAGGTTATTATGTTTTTGTTCCGGATAATATATCAACAAGGTCGTCACTATAACATTATGTTATGTTATGTACTCGTATATCGGCAGGAATATAACTTATAAATGAATAAAGTAATAAAAATCCGTAAAAAAAGAAATCTTTACTTTAATAATTTTGGATAGTCAAACATAAACATTTCTAACACTTAATTAATCAGCCTTCAGAAAACTTTATAATTATAAAAAATAAACATTAACAATCATTTTTTCTTACTAATTTTTGGCTTTCTTTATCTGTATACCTTAATATTCAGTTCAACTCGTTATTTTGCATGTACAGCTTATTTATGACAAAACGAATAACTTTACCAATTAAGGTACTTAATATAAAATCTACATAAAAACATAATAAACATGATACTTTGGTTCTTTATTGGTACATCAATTTTATTATAAGAGATCAATATTTGACGATAATCTAAAAGGAGCTTTTTGTTTTAATTCTAAAACGATTATAGTTTGTGTAGCAGGCACTTTTTTTTAATTAACTTATTACAGATGATTAAAATATACTCTACTATGATTAAAGTATTTAACTCTCGCAATTGAATGATTTGCGCTAATGACTAGATTTTAACTCTCTTCTTCATCAGAATCAGCCTCTTCAGTATTAATATCACAATTTAAAGATTTATAAAATACGATAGATAGTGTCGAGGAATAGCCTCAGTACGACACAAACTCATTAAATCATTATAGAGGGCCTTTGGCACTGGAAGAAGCTGGCTATAAGCTGGTTTTAAACTGTGCAAGATACCAGTAGCTTCGGTGTTTGAACTCAAAGCTGAACTGCTGCCAGTATTAGTTGCAGCTATTCTTCCTCGGGGTAATCTTGCGCTGCCTTTTGAGGGTCTAGTATCGATCTCGGTGTTGACCGTGCGATAGTTTTTAGTAAAATCGAATTTGAACTTGAGCTGGTCTGGTGTTGTGCTTGATACACTAACCTCTTTTATTTGGGACCATTTAACTTTCTCGTTAGTATTGTCACGATCCCAATTTTTGCCGTCCACTAACAGTTTGATATCAAAGAAGTCCGCCTGTTGCATCTCTTTCAAATCATACTTATGTCCCTCCTAATGAACGCTAAGACATTAGCGTTCATTATGATGCCGTACATTTGATCAGGTGTTTATATAATTTTGTCATTTTTGGCTCGCTCTATACATGAATGCATCGAGTCTACTTCGGACTGGCTACGAGTATCTACCCACTCCAAAAAATCGATGAGTAATATTTATATTTTTTGTTTTTGAAAGGTACAGATAGAGGGCAAAAATAAATCTATTTTTATTTTGGCCGGGGCAGCTATCGAAATAAAAAGAAAATAAATTGATGCCTCTGTTATGTTCCTGCTGAATAAAATTTAGAAGGCAACTACCGATTTCATTGGCACCTCGTTTAGCTATTTGCAAATGCCATACGTAACAGTAATATTTTTTTGTTAGACTATTATGGACTGTGAAGTCATACACTGGGTATTTTCGTTTATAATGGAAGACACCAACGTTAGATTGAGGAATGTTCAGCACTTTTTCAAGATCGAATGATGCTCCTGTTATAGTCGTGGGATTTGATTGTTCTTTCTCTGATTTCTTAATGTCACGTATATATTCTTTTATTAATATGTGTGCCTTATAATTTTCTTCTAGAGTCACTATTCTTGCTTCATCAGCTTCGTTATATAGTGCACAGGTCGAACACATATCTTTTTGTGGCTTAAAAATTGAATAATTAAATCGGGTGTTAAATATAGTCTCGTATTGCCTTCTTGTAGCCTCATTTACTTCCGGATGTTCTTTGCTAAATTCTATGAACCATTTTTTGTATAGACGGTACATATTCCTTATACTTTTAACGTCTTTGTGTAAATATAACCTCTTAGTCTCTTTTCTCACATAGTGCGACTCCTTTACGGGAAATAGACTGATGTGCGTTATTATACTCTGTTCAGTGTCTTCCTTCATTTTACGTGGCCGATTGTTATGAATACCTCTATTGTCTGTGATATCTGAGTCTGCCTTTCCTTTTTCAAGAGCAGTATAAACAAATGTGTCACCAATACTTAAAGTATTTAGAAAAAAAACTTTTTGCAAACCACAACAAGCTCTCCATTAAGAGGCAATCTGTATGAAAGTATTTGTGTGCGGTTGTTGCGTCTAGTTAGAGACATTCTTTTGATTTCCTTGAATTCAACATATCGTAAAATATAAAGCCATTGGCGTTCATGGTCTCCATTATTCCAGAATTGATTAAAAACAGCCACTCTTTCTTCCTCTGTAAATGCATCATAACATTTTTTCTTACAAGAGCATACTTCGCGAATAGTTTTAGCAGGCCGGGGTACTTTCGAGCAAATAGAAACGTAAGCTTTTCCTGTGTTTTTTAATTTCTTATTCTTCCCATTCTGCCAGTCGTTTGTATTGCATTTTCTTTTTCTTGTAAGTGTTTTAGGTGTCCCATTGGAATTCAATTGCGTTGTGTTTAATTGAGTATCTACACTAATTAAATTAAAAAAAGTCTAAATATAATAGTCTTTCAAAATTAGCGACGTTACATGCACCTAAATCGTAAACAGGTTGCAACGTGGATGTTTCTTGTGTATCTAAGTCTAAAAACATTTTTGGGGACTCCTGAGTTACTACATTCACACTTACAGCTTGTCTCGGCGTACCATTTTTACTATTTGCATTATCTAGTGCAGGAGGAGTAGTTTAAAATACGATTATTTGGTTGACAAGTACGTTTACAATAACAATAAAGATGGAAACGAAATGTAAAGGATATTACCGTACTATTAAGTTCTTGAAGTTTTCTGTGATTGCACGTTGCGGAATTATAGCATTAAAATCTGCACCAGAACAAACGCGCAATGGACAACGCCGTTAAAGTGATGTCTCAGTTGCACCTGATAAGTATGGTAATATGCATTACACAATGTAAGGCTTTAATTATGGTACGTATATATATATTGCAGATTTTTTGATTTTGGTTTTAAATAAAGAATAAAGTAATAACTTTTCGTAACTTCGTAAATACTGGATATAAAAATCTGGAAAAAATTGAGGTGATGTATTTTGACCTATACATTACGAATATGGATTAACATCAAAACCAATAACACTAAATAAATAAACGATTAACATCAATAGCACTTACGCGTTTATTCTGCGGGGGCGGCGATATGTTCTGTGGTTTTATGTAATGGGTGGTTCTAAACAAGCTGGGTAGGCACTACCTGTTTTATTTA
The DNA here is from genome assembly GCA_963921375.1 of Tiliacea citrago. Lineage (NCBI taxonomy): Eukaryota > Metazoa > Arthropoda > Insecta > Lepidoptera > Noctuidae > Tiliacea > Tiliacea citrago. The sequence continues at coordinate 19,462,459 of OY992781.1, forward strand.
CCTGTAGGGGCTGTAGGTGTCTATGTTGTTATACAATAACCAAATACTGGTATTCAGCTGCATCAGGTTAGACTGGAAGTCGACCCTAATATAGTTGGGAAAAAGGCTAGGTAGATGATGAGGTACTATGTTGGTAATTTTCAAAAACTAAGCAGATAGGTAGGTATTGTGGTTTTGGTTTTCCTTTCCTTCGCAAATTATGTTTTTGCACTGCATGACGGTAACTTGCCAATTCATTTATGAAAATATTTTGTTTGTAAGTCTAAATCTACATATTTTTAATAAGATACGTGATAGACATCATTTTAAGACTAGAAATAAAGATAAAATAGATCAACCATGTTTCAGATTATCTAAAGTAAAGACATATTTTATGGGGTACTGCAAAATACCCTTACTTTGTGAACAAGCATATTACAAATTATTTATTAGATTATATCCAAGATAAGAATGCTTGGAAACATGCTGGTCCAGCTTCATAGGACAATCTAGAGTCTAGACAAAATGAAACTGGTTGCTATTTTAATTGTATATTTTATTATTTTTATGACATTTATTTTACATTCTGTGATTACCTCACACCAGAGGCGGCTCGTGACATTTATTTGTGGGGGTTCACTAAAAAAAAAAACGTAGAACTAGAGCTTACCATTTATTTTATTTGTAAAGAAAATCCATTCGGCGATCTTTATCGATTTTTATCAACGCGTTCATTGAACTCTCTAATAGATTTTCGATACGCAGAATCGAGCGCCTTACGAATATCTTGACGGCCGATAGATGCCAATTGCACTTCACATAAGATATGAAATCGAGATTGCGAATGTTTTTTCACTTTTATTGAAAGATGCGCTAAATCGTCAACACGGCCGTTTCCGTCCATGCAGATTCACCACCACTGCCGGCGCCAGCTCCAAACACCAGACACGGGAAACAAAATATTTTTTTGCTTTCTTCACATCCACACAACCAAGGTGTTTTGAAATATTGTTCAGATTTAAAACCACGCGTAAAAGATTTATTTATCGTAACACATTTTTGAGAAAGTGCAATTTCGGGACGTGGTGGTCCCTTAGCTTTCAGTTCGATACGCATTTCGAGAGTCTTTTCACAATTTTTAATAAAAGATACACTGTATTGTTCCATTTTTAAAATAAAATAGAATAAACACTGCGAATCTACTGACAGCCGAGTTGAGCCGACCGTTTGTTTACATAAGATCGGCAACAGCGCATAGGCATAGATCGCATTCCCGCGCGCGGCGCTCCAAATTAGGCTAACTTCTCATACAAAATCTTCTGTTTCACGCGTCGGACTGTGTCGATATTTCTCTTTCGCACTCATTGAATACAGTGCTAGAAATCGTACTGAACTTTGTTTCATAGGAGCGCAATCGCTGGCGCTCCACACGTTACAACTTGACGCCAAATGTACGCGTAGGAAATGGTTTTCTAGTAAACTGCTATTGTATGCGTATGGGCATAGTAGAAAGAATGTATGGTATAGGATTATAATAAAGAAATATAGATTATGCTATTTTCGTGGGACTGCACTGCACCAGCGCTCTTTATGACGAGCCGCCTCTGCCTCACACACTGACTTTAATTTTTTTAGGAAAACGTATATTTTTTACAGTGTTTGTCAATATGTGAGCACCATGTCTATCCATAATTAATTTATCTGTCATTGCTTAAATTTTAATTATTTTTACCTAATGTGATAAAGTCGCTGGCACGTAACTTGGCAAGGTTTTGGCGTAGACTGAGTAAGTTTACGCATGTATAATTAGTGCAATAAAAAAAATGACACTTTTATTGGTTGTCATTATTCTATGGTTATTGCAAGAATTTTTAAACTTGTCTGTTTAGAAGAAAGTTAAAGAAAGGAGAGAAACATCTAACGATTCTTGCCAAGTTACGTGCCGACTATACGTAATTTAAATTTATTTAAATTCAATTTTATTCTAGGTGCATCGTCTTAACATCATAATCATAATCAACCTATAACGTTCCCACTGCTGGGACACAGACCTCCTCTCTATGTGAGGGAGTGGGCTATAATCGTGTTCGTGCATGCGGGTTGGTCGTCTTCACATACAACTAATGTTCCTCTAAAAAATGTAAATCATTTAAAAAGAGTAACGTTAGAGTTTCTTGCCCATTCTTCTCCATACGAAACTATCGGAAGGGGCGACTAGAATCAATTCTATTTTTTGTAAATTTTGACGTTATAGAGTGCCTTGTGCCTATTTGATAATAATTTTACTTTGACTTTGACATCGCGCAAAAAATGTGCTTCGTCCAATACGTTCTCTCAGAAATGATTAGCTTTTTGATGATGATAATTATCATCATCAAATAGATATCATAATAGGTTAAGGAGTCTAAGAGAGGATGCGAGTCCTATCTATTGAGCTTAGTTTAGTCCTAGTTAGGGAATGCAAAACCGTATCAACATTTTAAAAGAGTAACAGTGGAGTTTCTTGCCCATTCTTCTCCATACGACACTACCTTTTGGAGGGGCAACTAGAATCAATTCAATTTTTTTGTAAATTTTGACGTTCAAAAGTGCCACATATGTGCCTATTTGAAATAAATAATTTGACTTTGACTATATCGTTTTTAAAATCCGGATTTTTAAGAACGGAGTTTTTTGTCAAATTCGATTTTCATAAAGTTAACAACCCTACCCATATAGTTCGTTAATAATGTTAATATGATGTTTCTTACATTTTTGTAAAGAAAGTTAAAAACTTTAATCACAACCCGTGAAATAGGTACCTATTATTAGTTCTGGTGGTAGTTGGTAGATCTGTGGTCTTCGTTATCAGTTCCATTTCACCAAATGGTGCTTTCCGAGAGCAAATGCTAGAGTTACTATAAAAAAAGCCCAAATCGCTATAGGTAAGCCTATAAAATTCGAGGATTTCCCTCGTTTTCCAAGGGATCCCCTCATCAGTTTCTGACTTAGTGACAATGGGACCACTTTAAAATCGGTGAACATACATTTATAAGACTTAAAAAACATACATACCTACAGACGACCAACCTTCCTTCTTTTTGGAAGTCAGTTAAAAAAGGTATACACAAGACCGATTTAAAAAAAAAAACGATAACGGTGTCTTATTTATACCTTTTTAGTCACGCGTCATTACTAAGTCATATATGTATACATCACGCATCGTGCTTGCTGACATTGTCGGATGTCTCAAAGACACAATCGAAGTGGGCTTGATAATGAACACTTCGAAACAATGTTCATGTACACTGACACCAGATTGCACCGAACTTGAGGACCCGCGTATCAACAAAATGGAAAAAAACTGAGCCGTCACGGGACGACTGGCAGATGTGGAACATCGCACTACACTCACATTTACACACTATACTGTATAAGTGTATAGTGGCCAATCGCCACGCGGCATGCGTCGCACCACCAGCAATCTGTTATACGTGCGCCTATAGGTAGATGTTTCACATCAATAACCTTGGACAAATCATCAGACTGGCCAAACACAGCCAGAAACGCGAACTAAAGCACCGAATGCGCTGGTGGGAGCTTTTGGAAGTTGTCCGCTGTACTTAAGAGCAAACATACCATTAAATCTGAAGCGTCGCACATTTGAACAATGTGTCCTCTCTGGCATGGACGCATGGTTTAAGGGGCTGAAAAACACCAAACTCGACAAAGGGCAGTATTGGGGATTTCTCTTCGTGATAATATTAGAAATATAGAGATCCTAAGAAGAAGGAAGCTAACTGGAATAGCCCTGGCGGTAGCGCGGAAGAAGTGGATATTGACAAGCCACATATACTGCAGACCGGGTGGCAGATGGGGTAAGGTGTTGGAGCGGAGACCCAGAACTGGCCATAGGAGCGTAGGCAGGCCACCAACCAGGTGGATCGACGATCTGGTCAAAGTAGCAGGCAAGAGTAGGATGCAGAAAGCTTCCAAGACCGGATTAAGTGGCGTTGCGTGCAATGGATGTGCACTAAACCCGTGCCCCGCACCCCGCTCCCCCCCGAGGCGAGAGTTTCGATTTTTGGTTACAATTTCTTATTGTTCAATAAATCAAAGGTTCAATTTATGAAATTCGTTTGTGTTCCTCTGCATGCAAATACGTCCCTTTTCTCCTTCCTGGTATTGCCAACTGGGGCATCTCCATGAATTGAGTATAAGTAGTTGGTCCCTCCAATTCTATCCTTCTGAGCATACTGAATGATGATAAGATAGCTAATTTAAGTGTGAAGGTCTTTGCTAGTACCCTTTAGCAGGCACATGCAAAGCAGAGTTCCTGGCGATTAATGTCAGGATGTCCTATTCCTATCTGGGACAGTAATTACCTAAAATCGGCCAAAGTTAGCTTTGTAGATACCTTATAGGTATATTTATTGCACGATACTATGCGAGGAGAACCTACCTATGTTTCATAGGTAAGGGTGTTTGAAAGTCACAGGAAAACCAGATCGCTGTAGCAAGAAATGACGCTAGTTCAGACGTCAATCGCGCTGAATCGCTGGACTGGTTGCACGGTCATTAGTGGCCTAGAACAATTAGGTACCTAATTATGATAATGATGAAAAACATTGCGTTAATTTATTTTGTGAATGGGTCGACCGATGGTAAATTATAAGGCATTCAAGTTTATTATAAGCGTAGGCTTTATACCTATATAGCCTACGTTAATAATAAATTTGATAATGAGAAGTGCATCCAAGAAAATGGAGCTAATTTCGAGCAACTAATTAGTTAATTTACTCGTATTTTTCGTTCGAATAAAATAAGCTTAGATTCCATGGTTTTTGTTTAATTTAATTTACCATGTTCGCTAGAGAGATTTGATCCTTACGATTGACCCTATCGATTGGTGCCATAAAAGTACAGGGTGCTATTTTCTCGGATTTTAGTCGGTTGGATTCCCGGATGTGGCAAACGTATATTAAAAAATCTTTAAATGCTGTTTTGTTTCTTGTGAGTAAAATTTGCTGTTTCAGTATTTAGAGTACTTTCCTCCAGGTACGTTTCTAAAATTCCAACCTGTATATGACGGGAGTTACTGGAATCACAGAAAAGGTCGGTGTCACTGGCTGCTGACAGTCACTCTAGCAGAGCGTCGCATCGATGGTTACGTGTCAGCTGTCTTCTGATGACAGAAGAAGAGGATGTCAGGGGGAATTGTTGTACCACGTCCACGATGAACAGTGAACAGCTATATTCCGGCTGAATCCTGATGATAATGAAGCTGCTGATCCACTAATATGATGATCACTTCTGGTAAAGGCTACCCTGCGCCGTTATATATTTATATATCACGGATATCTATGATATGATCTATATAATATATTTTTCTATCGTGCTTGTTAGTGATCCTAACTACTTTTCTGTTTTTACCCGTGAGAACCTGTAATTTGCTCTTGTGTACATATACAATTGTTATAAATCTGTATCCAATTATTATGTTGGTTTTCCTATAAATAAATAAATAATTAATACAAAAAATTATATAAAACACTAGCTGACCCGGCGAACTTCGTACCGCCTTATACCGACAGCAGCACCACCTACCGGTCCAATTGTATTTTCTAACCATCCAGGAACTCGTTGAAATATAAATACAAAATTTCAACCAAATCAGCCCAGCCGTTTAGGAGGAGTTAGGTGACAAACACACGTACAGAAGAATTATATTATATTAAGATAAAATTTGTAATTTCTAAATACGCTGCTGTATTAAGCAAGTGTGTGTGTTTGTGGCGGTGTGTGTGTGTGTTTGTGGCGGTGTGTGTGTGTGTTTGTGGCGGTGTGTGTGTGTGTTTGTATGTGTGTGTTGTGTGGGAGGGTGTGTATGTGAGTGTGTGGGTCTGTGTATGTGTATAAGGATGTTTGTGGCTGTGCAGTGTGAGTTGATTTTATTTGGTTATACTGAGGATTTTTTCCTTAGAAGTGTATGATTGTTCCAAGAGCCATATTTTAACTGTGTTTCATTCGAGTGCAAGAAGACTTCTGGATATTAAGACCAGAGTTTACCTTAATGAGTTTACTCCTGGGTTTGGGATTCTGAATTTTCTTTTACTTTGCAGGGCTTTTAAATTAGTTCTCTTTAAAAAAAATGTGACTTTTCAAACAATTCGGTACTCGCACCATGAACGCCTTGAAGTTGACGTCGGTTGCGGTGCGACTCCAGTAACTGCACCCTCGGCGTGTACCTCGTCTTCTTGGGCACGTACTCCACGATATCCTCCTAGAGTAGAAATAGAAAGCGTTATGCCAAGCTTGCTGCTCTAACGTATGAGTTTTGGTGATCCCACCCCAAACTGTTATACAGTAGACTGTAGAGCAGAGACTGACAGAGGGCAAGGTAAACAAATTTGCGAATTTCGGTAGAACTACATTCACGTAGAAGTTTTATAACTTAACTAGCTGCGTCCCGCGGTTTCACCCGCGTAAGTCTCGATCCCGTGGGAATATCGGGATAAAAAGTAGCCTATGTTCCAGGGTGTCAGCTACCTCCATAATTTTTATCAAAATTTATCTCCAGCCGTTTGAGCGTGAAGCGTGAACAAACATACACACACACACTCACAAACTTTCGCCTTTATAATATTAGTGTGATTATAACAACCTATGAACTCGTTTTGCCATAGCCGTGATGTGTTGTTTGAAAGAGAGCACGGCCCCCTGCTCTCTTTCAAACAACACATCACGGCTCGCGCTATTTCTCAACGTAATTACCGTTCGAACGGAACGTTTTTGGTTTTGGTTTAGTTTTGGTTTAGCTGATGTAAGAAACAGTATCGCGCTATTTTTTCTGAGCGACAAAATCATTGACGTTACCCAATACTGAAAGTTCGATCGATCGTTCCTCCAACGTAACTTCCAAAGTAAAGCTAAATCGTTTCCGTTGAAATGATTAGCGCGATACGAAATGTGTCTAACATAACGTTTTTGGTTGTGGTTTAGTTTTGGTATTAACGTTCAAAATTAGCGCGATCGGCCCCCTAATCTATGTCACTCAGAGGTATTATAGGCAAGTTATCAACCCATTCGATCTCGTTACCCAAACACGTGGAAATAGAGCTACCGGCAAGCTTGACGAAGAAGACTTATATCTGTGGATTTTTACCCTATATTCAGGCAGTTTTGTAGCATTCGTTTTTCTGATAGTTATATATTTTTTTAGTTTTGGTTACGTTGTGAGCGTGAGTTAATTTGAGTCCAACCTTAGCTAACTTATCCCAGACTCGGTTTTCTTATGCATTATGCTGAGATAGGAGCCTTTTTCAAACTCAAACCATTTATTTCAAATAAACTAATTACAGGCACTTTTTAATTGTCATGGGGTCGGTCAGTCAGAGAGATGTAGCTAGTTGCCCATTCCAAAGCGTAGTAGGTTCCTATGGAGAAGAACGGGCAAGAAACTCCACGGACACTCTTTTTAATCAAAATATTGTGACAAAGTATTGGTTTCATCATTCATGTTGAATATATATGTTACGGCTAATACCCGAAGTGCGGCTACACCTAGTTTTAGCCGGTTAGAACTAGGTGTAGCCACTTACTCTTGGTTAAACCTAGTACGAGCCGATTGTTTTCGGGTAAAATCATTTGGGTTAGGTTAGGTTAGAACGGGGGATCCCCCACAGCGCATACTTCCACGTAGTTTCCCCCGGGCAACGCCGTGTCTGACCACCGTAACGGAGTGGCAGACCGGCGGCTAAAGTGCGCTGTGATTCGTAGATATTCATGCGGTCGTCTGCGAATACTGAGAATTTTAATTTTATTATGATGGATAAGCCAACGCGGGATGCGTCTGGTCGTTTTGTCACGAATCGCTCCTCCCAGGGCGATTCAAACGGCCCTTCTCAGGGCCAACCCAACGGGCCTTCTCAGGGCCAACCCAACGGCCCTTCTCAGGGCCAACCCAACGGCCTTTCTCAGGGCCAACCAAAAGGCTCTTCTCAGGGCCATGCCGGCGGCGCTTTTGCGTCGGAAACTGACCGCACACCATCTGCGGCCAGCTTGTTTTGTAGGCCGGACGAGCTGTCGGACTCCGACGAGTCCAACATGGACACGTCGGCGGCCGAAAGTGACCGCTTCAAGCGGAAGAGGTCCGAGGGCTCCTCGGAGTCGGCCGTGGGTAAGGCGAAGAAGAAGTCGAAGTCGAAAAAGGCTTCGACTTCTGCTGCGGCTCATACCCACGTTGTGGGCTTGATGGACGCCGAGCGCCAGCTAAATCTGGCGAAAAGGGCGCAACTCCAGTTAGACCTGGAGGAGAGGGTCGCCGCCAAGGAGCGGCAGGCGCAAGTCGCCAGGTCGAGGGCTGGCTATGGTGCATCCAATGTGCTGTATGCTGACCACTCCCTGGCAGAATTGGAGCGCATGGCGCTTGAAGATAAGGAGGAAGTCCTGGAGGTCGCCTCCAAGTCTTCAAATTTAAAGGGGACCTTCCAGAAGGCCCTCAAATGCCGGGCTGCCAGCATGCACGGCATTGTGTTGGAGCTGGTGAAGAGGACGGCCACGGACGAGACGCGGCAGCTGCAGGCGAAAGTGGATCGCCTGCAAGCGGAGGTCAGCCAGCTACACCAGAAGCTGGCTGAGGTCACGGCGAGGCCTGCGCAATCTGCCCCGGGTCCGGTGGCGACAGGCTCCTCCTCCTCCCCTGCCAGCCTCGAGGAAATGTTCCGCAGGGTTGTCATGGAGGAGAGGGCCTTCACCAGGGCCTGCTTCGCAGGCATCGAGGACCGGCTCTTGCCTGAAAAGCGGCTCCGCCCGCCGCTAGCAGCGGACAAGAGGCCACCGCCGAGGGAGCCGGAACCTGCGCCTCTAGCAGGCCCGGTACCGGGTGCGAAGCCCTCCAAGGGCAAGAGTAAGGGCAAGGCGGCTCCTCATGCCCCCACCTCAACTGCGGAGGGAGCGTCTGGGTCGTCTGCCACTCCAGCAGCCTCCCAGAACTCGCAGGAGGAAGACGCCCTTCTTCCCTCCACCACCCCGTCCAACCAGTCGTGGACGGAAGTGGTCAAGAAAGGGAAGAAAAAGGGGAAAAAGTCGGCCCCCAAGCCCGCTGCGACTGCTCCTGCAGCCAAAAGGGCTCCAGCCGGCGGGAGGAAGGTGGTTCCTCCCAAAACCGCGGCCGTCGTGGTGACCATCACCCCGGAGGCCGCGCAGCGGGGCGAAACTTACGAGTCCGTCCTAAAACGGGCTCGTCCCAACGCTGATCCCTCCCAGCTGGGGATCAGCAATATCACGTGCCGCCGAACCCTAACTGGGGCTCGAATTTTCGAGTTCTCGGGGGAACGGCGCGGCACAAACGCAGACCTCTTCGCAACTAAGTTGCAAGAGGTCATCGCGGATGCGGCAACGGTCGTCAGGCCTGTTAAGACCGCAGCCTTGGAGGTGGCCGATCTGGACGATTCGGTCACCAAAGAGGATGTGGTGGCGGCCGTTGCGGCGGCTGGAGGCTGCGACGCTGGCGCAGTGAAAGGTGGAGCCATCAGGCTCGGCCGCCGCGGCATGGGCATCATCCGCGTCGAGTGCTCAGTCGCCGCGGCTGGGGCCGTCCTTGCCGCGACCAAGGGACGGCTGCTTGTGGGCTTCAGCTCGGCTGTGGTCCGGCCACTCGAAGAACAGCCCGTGCGCTGTTTCAAGTGCTTCGCGTTCGGCCACACCCGAGCCACGTGTCCCTCCAAATTCGACTGGGGAGGCGCCTGCTTCCAATGCGGGCAGGAGGGACACAGGAGTGCCGCTTGCCGCTCCACCGCTTCGCCACACTGCGCGGCGTGTGCTGCCAGTGGCCGCCCCGCGGCTCACAAGATGGCGGGCAGGAACTGCAAGCCCCCCGCGAGGAAGGGCGTGGTGCCGGCGCAGGTTCGCCCTGTTGCTACCGCCGCCGCCATCGTCGCCGCTGTAGCTCCAGCGGCGGCAGCTGAGGAGACTGGTGCGATGTCGGAATAATGGTTTCCGACTATCGCATCCTCCAGGCGAACACCAACCACTGCAGAGCGGCCCAGGACCTGCTAGTGCAGGTCATGGCCGAGTGGTTGGTGAACGTGGCGGTGGTCGCCGAGCCCTACTCGATCCCCGGCAGCTGGCTGGGTGACGAGGACGGCTTGGTGGCACTAGCGGCGCGGTCTTCCACAGACTCCCCTCCCGTCTCGCTATTAGAGAGGGGACCGGGATACGTGGCCGCCGCGTGGGGAGACTTGGCCCTTGTGGGGGTCTATTTCTCCCCAAACCGCCCTCTTCAGGATTTCGAGAACTATCTCGGAGTCTTGGCGGCCGTGGTCGGTAGGGCGGCGCCGCGTCAGGTCTCCGTACTGGGAGACCTGAATGCCAAGTCGGTGACCTGGGGCAACCCGGCCACCGACGCACGTGGGCGGGCAGTGGAGATGTGGGCAGCCACCTCTGGACTCTCCCTCTTGAACAGAGGAAGCGTCCAGACATGCGTGCGGCGGCAGGGTGGCTCAATAGTGGACGTCACTTTCGCCACCTCTGCGTTAGCCGCGCGCGTGCTGAACTGGCGGGTGGACCTGGTGGAGACTATGTCGGACCACCGCTACGTGCGGTTTGACATCTCCACCAGTGGCCCCGGAAGGACGCGGCCCCTCTCGGGGCGATCACCGTTTCCACGGTGGGCTCTCGCCCGCCTGGACAGGGAGGCGGCGGTGGAGGCGGCGTTCGTCCAGGACTGGCTTTCGCCGCCTTCCGCCGGCCTAGATGTGGACACCGTGGCGGGGCACCTGAGGGAGTCTCTGACCGAGGTATGCAACTCCAGCATGCCTCGGTCTCGCCGGCCACTGCCCAATCGCGCCGTGTACTGGTGGTCGGTGGAGCTGGCGGGGCTTCGAGCAGCGTGTGTGGCGGCAAGGAGGGCCTACTCGCGGAGTCGGCGGCGGCGTCTACGGGACCGGGCCAACGAGGACCACCTCTATGAGGTATATTTGGAGGCAAAAATGGTCCTCGGTGGGGCCATCGCCGCCGCCAGAGACTCGGCGAGAGCAGAGCTGCTGGAGGGTCTCGACAACGACCCCTACGGGAGACCATACAAGGCGGCCCGCAACAAATTGCGTCCCTTTGGTCCCCCGGTCACCGAGACCCTGGAGCCCTCCTTTCTGGATGGGGTAGTTCAGTCCCTGTTCCCGTGCAGGGACGACAACTTCACCCCACCAGTGATGGGCCCACCGCAGGGGATAGCTCCGCCAGCTGAGGAAGAAGAGGAGGCCCCTCCTGTCACGGAGTCGGAACTTGGCGCGGCGATTCTCCATATCCGCGCCAAGAAGACAGCTCCGGGCCCCGACGGTGTTCCGGCGAGAGTGGTGGCGATCGCTGCCACTCAAATGGAGGAGAGGTTTCGGGAACTCTTCAGCACATGCCTTGCGTCTGGAAGGTTCCCGAAACCGTGGAAGGAGGGACAGTTGTGCCTCCTTCGCAAGGAGGACCGCCCAGCAGACTCCCCCTCGGCATACCGGCCCATCGTTCTGCTCGATGAGGTCGGCAAAATGTTCGAGGGGATTGTCGCTGCCCGCCTAAAGGGCCATCTGCGGAGTATCGGACCGGACTTGTCGGACGCTCAGTTCGGTTTTCGGGCTGAGCGTTCCACGGTGGACGCGCTGGCCTGCCTTAAGGGCCAGGTCAAGGAGGCGATGGAAGCGAGGGACGGATTGTTGGCTGTGTCATTCGACATAGCCAACGCCTTCAACTCCGTTCCCCACTCCACCATCCTAGAGGCGCTCCGATTCCACGGAGTGCCTCGACACATGCGCAGTCTGCTGGCCAGCTACCTGGAGGATCGGGCGATCCTCCTGGTGGATAGGACTGGCCAAGTCCGGCGGTACGCCGTTGAGGCCGGCGTTCCGCAGGGGTCAGTCTTGGGACCTCTCCTTTGGAACGTCGGCTACGATTGGCTGTTGCGGGGAACTCTCCTCCGAGGTACGAGTGTTGTCTGCTATGCGGACGACACTCTCCTCACCGCCCGGGGGGGGAGTTTCAGGGAGGCGGCCAATTTGGCATCGGCGGGCGGATCCTTGGTTGCAGGGAGGATCCACCGTCTAGGCTTAACGGTGGCGCTGCACAAGACCGAGGCCGTGTACTTCCACGGCCCTCGGCAGCGCCCCCCACCTGACGCCCACATATTTGTGGAGGGCGCCAGAATTGAGGTGAAGGCCCAGATGAAATATCTGGGCCTTGTACTCGACAGCAGGTGGCGCTTCGGTCCGCATTTTAGCGGGCTGTCGTCGCGCCTGCTGAAGGCCGCGGGCGCCCTCTCGTGGCTGCTTCCCAACTTGGGGGGGCCTAGCGCGCGATGCCGGCAACTCTACGCCGGCATCTTGAGGAGTATGGCCCTCTACGGAGCTCCCATCTGGGAGGACTCCCTCCACAGGAGGGAGAACGCCGCGGCCTTGCGGGCACCCCAACGGGCTATAGCACAGCGTGTGGTGCGGGCCCATCGCACAGTGGGCTTTGTGGCAGCATGCGCTCTGGCCAGCACCCCTCCTTGGGAACTCGAGGCGTGGGTGCTCGCCAGAGTGTATGAATGGACGGCGGGGCGGAGGGCGAGAGGAGAACGCCCAGCCCCGGAAGAGCGGGCTGCAGTCCGGCGGGAGGCGAAAGACGCCATCGTCGTCCATTGGACGGGGGAACTCGCCACTGCAGCCTTCGGCCGCCGAACCCTCGACGCGATTGGGCCAGTCCTGCGAGACTGGCTCGAGCGGTCGCACGGGTTCCTCTCGTTCCGTCTTGTGCAGGTGCTGTCCGGACACGGTTGTTTCGGATCGTACCTGCATCGAATCGGACGGGAGGAGACGCCGTCGTGCCACCACTGTGGCGCGGCGGAGGACACGGCGCAGCACACCCTCGAGGTGTGCCCGTCGTGGTCCGAGCCGCGCCACAGTCTGAACGCGGTGATTGGATCGGACCTCTCACTCCCCGGCTTGGTTAACGCCATGCTGAGGGATGAGGGGTCCTGGGCGGCAGTCGCCTCCTTCTGCGAACACGTCATGTCCCAGAAGGAGGCGGCAGAGCGCACGCGGGAGGACGATCCTGCCGCGGCGCCGCTCCGAAGGCGGAGGAGGGGTCGAAGAAGACGTCAGTTTGAACGTCATCTCCGACTCCTCCCAGGTGGAGGCCAGCAGGCAACGGGTGCGGGGGCACCCTTACCTGTATTGCACAGGCCTCCACCAGTGTCGGACGGGAATGGCCAGGTGTTCCCGGCCATTCCCGTAGCCCCCCAGTAACGGGGGGGCATGAGGGGCCCGCCAGCTAGGCGGGCATGCGCCGGGAGGGTTGTGGAAGAAAAGGCTGAGCCGTTATCCCATGGCCCTCCCAACACGGCGATGTGGGAACACCGCTGAGTTTTAGTGGGTATACTGTAGTGACAGGAGTCCCACATACCCCGACTCGTCCCCCACGAGCGGGCATGCGTAATGCATTTCTCAGCGTGAAAAAATAAAAAAAAAAAAAAAAAAAAAAAAAAAGGTTAGGTTAGAACAGTAACCATTAACAAGCGGGCGAGCGAAGCGAGCGTGCCGCGGTAGCGGCCGCCGAGCGCCAGATCCCCTCTATTGTTGGTAAATTGGTTTTATCCAACAGGGATTGTCTGGACCTATAATTCTAACCGGCTAAAACTAAGTGTAGCCGCACTTCGGGTATTAGCCGTAACATATACATGTGAGGACAATGTAGAAAGACGTGCACGTTAAAAGCGTCCGCAATAAAATATAAAACCATTAAAAAAACAATTAAAATAAGTTAAAATAAGCCGTGGCAGCCAAGAAATGACCATTTTGCCATCGCACAAGTCTTGATCGTTTTTATTTTTGGATATTGTTAGTTTAAATGCTATTTTTGTATTTCTTGTGCGTGTCCCAAATAAAATATTTGTCTTTCTTTTCTTTCTTTCACTTCTTTATAGTCGGCACCGTGGAAAATCATAACTGTACCGTCAGCGTAACAAATCAAGTCAGCATTAGGAATTTAACCTTCTTAAAATCTTAAATAATTATGTGCAAATTTTTTTTTTTTTTTTTTTTCTTTGGTCTTATCCTGCAATCAGTTTTCAAAACTATGAGCAGGTGAGTTGTAGGATGTTCTGGGAGGGAAGAGTTATTCCTCATCAGGAGCAACTCTCTTATTAGTCAAGCAGCCCTCTACAAGTTATCTAATTGTAGAATGCTGCGTCTTTTGAGTCTGCTGACACAATCTGGTATTGTGAGTTGGGCGGCTAATTGGTTGGGGTGTGTCTCCAGTCTGGACTTGTACTTTTGCGAACATGAACTTATTTCTTCCTTGATTGTTTTCATGTTCAAGTGTTTGTGAACTTCAGCGTTCCTTATAAACCATAGTGCATTGGATATCTGTTTTAAGATGTTATTCTGAGTTCTCTGCATCATGTTTATATTGGAGTTACACGCGGAGCCCCACAGTTGAATGCCGTAAGTCCATATGGGTTTTAATATGGTCTTATAGATCAAGATCTTGTTGTCTATGGACAACTTGGAGTTCGTACCCAGCAGCCAGTACATGCCTTGTGCAAATTATAAAATTACTTAGGTACCTACCGAAACCATAGGATAGACCTACCTAGTGCTTGGCAAGGTAATAATTCGGCTGTCGCTGCTGACACCCTCAATCATTGCGTCAAGATTATTCTGTAGTACTTACGTACATAAGTATTTAATTTGACCATAAAATAAGGAAAATTCAAAGTTCGAAGGGATTTCGTTGTGACTAAGTAGTTTTGTAAATCAGCATGCGTAGGGAATAAAATTAATTATGAATGGTATGGCAGGTAATTTCCCTTGAAACTAGTCATAATGTTAATGGACATTTTAATGGATGCCGCTGAATAGGGAATACTAGTGAAACAAACATGTTTATTTACAAAGATGATATCAATTATTTCCACCAGTTCATTATTATACCAGGAAGAAAATGTGAAACTCAGTTAGTTTGTGGTTAGGGGGTTTAATGGTCTCATAATTATTATGCACCTATTGTAAGTAATAGCACCATCACAGAAGATGCGACCCGAAATACGAGGTCGAGTAGGTTAGGCAGGAGGTCGAGTAAGTTACGCAAAGGATAAAACCGTTGAAAATAATGGGTACCATAAAATACTAATTTACAAAAAGAAACGATGGACTTCCAAAAACACACTACTAAATGGTATAATTATGTTATGCAAACGGCACACCTAACCTAAAGTAGGTACCTAGGTTATTAAAGCCCTGGGGGGTCTAGACGGGCATTAATATTGTAGCTCTGCTGCGCTGGTCATTAATGTGGTTTGAATTTGGAACCTCAAGTAAAAATCGCATGCAATCATTTACCATCGTACATACTAATTCCATGCATTTAGCATTGCAACATGCTCTAAAAAATCATAAAATTAAGTTGTTCGAAAATCGAACTGGCCACCACGGGTAGTAGAACACAAATAAAAGAAAGATAGAACACAAAATAAAAAAAAGGCGCGAATACCCCAAATCGCTTTGCTGCATCTAAGTTTCATTACTGGCGAAAGAAAAAAAAAATATGCCAAAAAGTTGCATTGGCTATTGAAATACCTATATTGCTAATCCATTGCTTCATAAGTTCGAAAAATTTGTCTGCTCAAAAACGTAAATAACGCAATGAATGTTGTTGAACTGTCAAAATGAAACTCATTGCTACTGATAGTGTGCTACGCAATTGTCCGCTGCTCATCCATCGATCAATTGTGTGCGATCTACATGCTGACACTTAACGCTGATAAAACCCAGTACATAACGTTTTCAATGGACGTAACGTAACGTTTTTTGGACGGCACGGTTGGCGCAGTGGTTAAGCGATTGACTGCCGCGCTGCGTGTTGCGAGTTCGATTCCCGCACGGAACAAATATTTGTATGACCTACAAGTAGTTGTTCCGGGTCTGGCTGTTTGTGTATGTGAGTATAAATGTTTGTAAACGCACCCACGATACAGGAGAAATTCCTAGTGTGGGGCAACGTTTTTTAAAAAAGAAAAAAAAGAAAAGAAAAAGAAAAAAATTGAAAAATGAATGCGTAACTCTAACTCACCTCCTACATTACTCTCTTTAATTGCACACAACTGCTGCAACAGTGGAATTTGCCAATGTCCAGCTTTGGTCAAGACCAAGTTCATAAAATATTCAGGAATAACAATAGATAACAATCTCTCTTTTAAACCCCATATAGAATTCGTCACTGCTAGACTAAGAAAACTTATTTACATTTTCAAAAATCTGAGACATGTTGCAGTCCCCAAACTAGTGAAGCAGGTATAACTGGCTCTTGGTCAATCAATTTTGTCATACTGTATTTCGGTCTGGGGTGGTGCACCAAAAACCATACTAAAGCCACTTGAAGTAGCCCAAAGAACTATTCTCAAAGTAAGCACTTTCCGTCCGTATTTGTTCCCAACCTATCAGCTGTACCAAACTTGTGAGGTCCTGTCTATCCGCCAATTGTTCGTACTGCACACTGTCATGACGCAGCATACGAGAGTGAACTTAAACTAGCTGTACCATCCAGGCGACGAAAACCTATATACAGTAACGACAGCTCCATGTTCAAACACCCTTTCGTTAATAGGTATTTCTGCTTCTTGGGTCCGTACCTATAAGGCAGGATTGATAGAATTGTCGACATACTTGCCTTAAATAGCAGAAGTTGTAACAATAAAGTGTTTGAGTACATTCATAAGCTAACCTATGACGAAACTGAAAACCTCTTAATTGTACCACATTAAATTTCACAAACTCACCCTCCTACACACACTCACTCATCTACATTCTACTCAAAAGGAGGTCACCACTCCACTATACTTCATTTTTCTTTATTTGTAGTTGATCTAAAAATAACGAAATATGTATATTCTTATTAAAGCAAAGAACTTGTAAGCTTTTAAATGTATATTTTTAGGGAAGAGCGCTGTTGTCTGAGATACAGATATTTATTTATCTAGTTCAGACACAGATGTCTTGTAGAATGTTTGTTAGTATGAGCTCATTTAAGATATGGTTTTATTTATAATGTACCTACTATCATACTTGAATTTGAATAAATTAAATTAAATTAAATCTACTGATGTGACGTTTCAACCTTTCAACCAGGGACCGTACAACCCCGGTTAAGAGTTAAGACTTTCGAAGAGGTAACCCATTCAATGGGATCCCTTTATCATGATGTATCCCATTGAATGGGTTTTATACTTGAACCCCAGTGAAAGGGTTACATGATAACCCATGCAATGGGTTCTATTTGATTAACCGCTTAGAAAAACCCAATCAAAACCCGGGTAACCAAATTTGAATGGGTTATAAATTACGCCGTTCAAAAAAGTTACCCATATCGTATGGGTTTTTGATTAACTGCTTAGAAAAACTCTCTCTCTCTTCTAAAAAATGTTCCCGGGATGGTTTCAACTTGTCAAAACGTCGAAATTTCTGCGCTCTATCTAAGTTAAATATAATTGTAAACCTTTGTTAGGTTTATGTGTAGATTATTACAATTATATGTGTCAATCAAATCTAAGAAAGTGTATAACTTTGAATACATAAGAATGAATATATTACAGTACTTAACTTACCTTCCTACTTACCTACTAACTCTAGATTTTTGGTGTAAATGGCTCTTGGCGTAGAAATGAATTCTTAAACAATCGAATATATCGAAAATCATTCTAAAAATTTTTTTTCGTAGTCCGTGAAGAATACGTAAGAATTGTCGAAAAGTACCAAGCACTACGCTAATATAAACACTAAAAAGGTCTACTTAGCTGTAGGTAATTGTAATTTTAATAAATACTTTGATTCTAGTAGTAGTACACTGACCGTCAAAACTAAGTACCCAGAGCAACATTTTCATACAAACGAGGTCATTTCGAAGCCTCGGTTCTCCCCCAGGTAACGATTCGGATGAGATCTGATAGCAGCTTTCCAGAGTACGGGTGGAGGAGGTCTAGAGCGCCTAAGGCGCCCAACTGATCAAACCAATATTTCATACTGGAGTTGTTCATGAAACAAAAAACCTCAAAAATAGCATCAAAATAGAAATTCAAACACTCAGAACTCTACACACTCTCTGGTGTAAATGGCTTGTCTGATCAGTTGGGCGTCTTAGACGCTCTAGACCTCCTCCATCCGTACTTTGGAAAGCTGCTATCAGATCTAATTGCGTAACACAGTTTGAATCGGAATCGGAATGATTTTGAAGTATATTGCTAATCCATTGCTTCATAATAAAAAAAATAAAAAAAAATATAATGAACCGTTTATTTCGGAACCTTGCTCCATAGATCTTTGTTAGTGATACAACTTACATAACTATGTTAGTACTTACATTTAATTAAAAACAAAATAAAAATAAAAATTAAACCTACAATTATATTTAATTCATGTATTTTCCTGCAGTATCAGACCCGTAGATATGCATACGGGTCCAATACTTCAGGAAAACGCCGTCCAGCCTATCCACAATCACCTTCAGGATGCCATTGGCACTCCCACGAATCCTGCGTAACAATGATGCCGTTCTTTTCCTCATGATTGCTGAAAAGCTAAAGTTAAAAAATCATAAGTTAGAAAAAATTGTCTGCTCAACAACGTAAATAACGCAATTAATGTTGTTGAACTGTCAAATTGAAACGGATTCCTACTGATAGTGTGTTACGCAATTAGCCCTTTGATCCGAATCTTTACCTGACGGAGACACGAGGCATCGAAATGAACTCGTTTGTATGAAAATGTTGCTCTGGGTATTTAGTTGTGACGGTAAGTGTAGTTATTGTTTCGTAGATGGACTGAAAAGTAGAGTATTCTGTTTGGGGATAAAGGTGCGGTTTTGGGTCTTGGGCGGGCTTGAATCCCTCGCTGCACTAAGGAGTGCTCGGGAGTTAACACTTGAATCCTTCGTTACGGTTGGGGTGGAATACGGCGCCCGCGGATTAATATACTGCTTTATCCCCTTGGTGCATAATCTACTATTCAAAATAGTTCCACAATTGACGGAAATATCGATAAACATACATTTAAAAATAAATATATATAGACGAACATTATAACCTCCTCCTTTTTTGAAGTCGATTCAAAAGAGGGCTTCAGTTGTGTTCTCATTTACCACACTACTCATCTAGCCGGTACTTATATCCTGATTTATTTTAATGTACTTACATAAATGACGAATAAATGAGTTTGGTAAAGGGCAAAGAGTATATTATTTTTGTATTACTTACCTTACACTCCAAACAATATTTTGATGTCTCATCTTTGCCATAATGGGCTACGTAATTTAGATATTGTATAAAATTGGGTTTTGGTAACTCTATACCTACTTAATAATTATCTATGTTTGTGAAACCCGTTTTAGACCAGAGGTTATTATGCCAATAACCTAACTGGTTTCTCAAATAATTCTCAAATAATTTCGCATAGCTAAATCCTCTAAATCTATTCATGTCTAGTATATTGATGTGGACTCATCAGTAGAGGATATTCTTACCCTGATTACCTGATGATAATTCTTAAGTTTTATTGCACTGCTTTCTAAATATCTATGCATTTAGGACTGCCATGTTTATGATGTTGAAAGTAGTGTGCGCATGGTGAATTGGCGACTGAGGTATTCTAAAATAAACATACATAGGTTACATAAGCATGTTGTTCAGTAACATATCATCGTATCTGTATTTCCCGAATGGTTGGAGATGTTGTACCTATAGTACCTAAAAACCCACATTTCGCCGGTTATGTTTAAGTAGTAGTAGTGTGTGTTGTGTTTTGGTATGTTCAGTAATTACCTATATACCTAATATTTACTGACTACCTGGTAAATCCTTCCCAGGACCCTCCATTGTAAAAGTATGGAAGGTCAGTGCAGTGAATGTCAACCGTATGACGCAGACGAGGTAATAGCTTGGGTTAATGACATTACAATGAGCGATACCTTGACCACTTTTTTCACAAAATCACATGGAAATTATTATGTTTAAATGTTATTCTTAAAGATCACTTGTCTAAGGGACTTTGAAACTCCTACCCTAAAAGTAAAGCCGAATTTACATTACGAAACTAGTTGTGTAAACTTAGTAATTCCTTGATAGTTTCAGTCATCATCTGCCTAGCTTTTTCCTAGCAATGTTGGGGTCGTTTTCCAGTCTAACCGGAGGTAGCGGAATACCAGTATTTACAATTACATGGAGCGACTGCCTATCTGACCTCCAGAACCCATTTACGTGGTAAGACTGATAAAATCATTAATACTCGTGCCATTGATAGTTTCTCTTGTAAATAGATAATTATTTACTCGTGAAACTATCAATGAATAATTAAGTTTACGCAACTAGTTTCGTAATGTAAATGCGGCTTAAAACATGGATTGACTTGTCGCTATGTAAATGTTTAGTTATTTAACAATTGCACGACTTAAGTTGGAAGTCAACTGTCTTTAGAAACAGTATAAGTAGTAAAAAAAAGAAAAAAGTAAATTGGAGCATTTGACCTCCAAATGACTGTCTATCTAGACAGTCAGTTGGAGGTCAAATGCTCCAATACTATATCAGATTTATTTATTATTTATATATTTTATTTACAGAATTATAAACATTAGAATCATTAATATATCTCTCTAAGTTAGATTTATTCCATTGAATGACTTTTTCATGAAATCATGAAATTGGGGAACAAATCTAACTTAGATAGATGTATTAATGATTCTTATAAGATTATAATTCTGTAACTACATATCTGTTATAGTCGAATCATATTTTGATCAAGATATAACCTGAGGGTCTACTCCAAAGCGCTAAACCGAAGTATCAGCCGAATGTTCGGCCGTTTTATAACTTCCACAGTTTCCTTTTTTGACTTTGAGTCCTTACCCGACTTCAAGTCACAGTTATGACTTTGGCTTATCTCTTCGACTGTCTTTTTTGTCGCCGTAGTCAGCGATAGTTAGCCGTAGTAAAGAAACGACCGAACATTCGGCCGATACTTCGGTTTAGCGCTTCGGAGTAGACTCCCTGACACTGACGCAGGTATTTGACACAACACGAGCTAGAGACAAAGACGCTAGAGGAAGTAGTAATAGCGGATTAATTGAGCATGATGACATCAACTTAGTATGGTAGATCAAAAACGTCATACAAAGTAATCCTGTAGGAAAAAAAACATAATATATTGGTTTAGGTACTAGATGGGTTACCTATACAGGTTTCAAGATTTTCATAGACGTCATATAATGACGACACTACTTCGAGACCTTTATCTCAGCCACCTCTTTGTGGGTTCGTTAGTAGCGCTTACACTGCGCCGACGCATTCAGTGCGCGTTGGTTTTTGGCGCGCATTACATGTCCGACATTATCTTAATATTTTATTTACGTACGTTAATTATTTATTAACTTATACATATTTTAAGCAATGTTAAGAATTTTAAGTTAAATTATTTCCGACTCGCAGTGAAGATTAAGTGATACATATTTTTTTATTTATTTGGATAAGATTTTATTTAGTGATTTACCAATTATGGAGTTACACAAGCTTTTGGTGATATTTGCAGTATTGTGCATTGGGTAAGCAATTGTTTTAAATTATAATCTAACTAAGTAACTATTACAACTTACACAGTTCCTAAATAAGAAATTGCGGAAAGACTATGTAGAGTCACGTTAAGCGAATTGGCGGTAGGTTGATATACACTGTTGGTGACCGCAGATTAAATTACTATAAGACCTACGTGTTACTTTACATACAGAATTCACCTCGCAGTTTGCACCTGTTTTTTTTCTGGTTTCCTAAACAATGAAATAAATACACGTAGGTACACGAAAAATGAATCCACTACATGCACACGTCAAAACGAATCTGCAACAGATCTGAAAACTCAAAAATAAAGTAATTACGAGAAAGATCTGTAGATCCACCTTGAACCGTGCGCCTTAAAAACTGAAGATTTTAAGATTACGAAGTTAATAATTCTATGCAGATGGTTTTTACCTACTTAGACGTACAAATAATGCTGTTTACGAAACGTTTTTCTTATATAAATCATACAAAAATAAGCGGATTTAAATATTAAATACAGTCAATGCAATTAATTGTTAAGCAAACTGACACCCGCTATAGTAATTTCATGCAACTGGTAAAGAAAACATAATTAGCCTATAATGTTCCCTCTGCTGGGACACAAGCCTCCACTCTGGGAGATCCCGAGTAGGGCGTAATCCACCATGCGGGCCCAATGCGGGTTGGTAGATATCACATGTCTTTTAATTTTACTAGGACCAGTTTCCTCACGATGTTTTCCTTCACCGTTTTGAGAGCAGTGGCGATGAAATAATTTCCACAAAGTAAAGCGCCTGTCAGGGTTCGAACCTAAGATCTACAACTGCAACTGCGGCAAAGAATAACTGTAAGGATTTGATTATAAGGACGATTTAAGTTAGTGATGCCTGACTTTACTTACCTCGGATATTAATAGGAATCATTTAGGGTTGATTCAACCTGCCTAGCCTTTTCCCAACTATGTAGTGTCTGCTACTAGTCTAACCGGATGCAGCTGAATACCATCAGTATTTTAGATGAAGCAACTGCCTCTCTGACCTCGACAACCCAGTTCCTGGGTAACACGACACCCCTTGGTAAGACTGGTTGTCAGACTTTTGGGCTTCTGACTACCCATAACGACTGTAAAAGATCTACGAATGACAGCCGGGACCAACGGCTTAAATTATCGTGCTTTCCGAGGCACGGAGGGGTCTTGATATGTAATGTAACGTATCTATGAACCGACAGCGACAAGCGTAGCTTAATCTTCGATTGACCCATGCTGCTGATATTAATTAGCCACGAGCCCCTTTCATTTAGGGTTGATTAGGTACAAGAAACATAATCAGCTGTATCCGATTTGACTGGAAGCCACCCCAACATAGTTAGGAAAAGGCTAGACAGATTGATGGTTTACTAGATCATTAATGATCAATTGATCAAGCAAGAGCGCATATTGTACCCAAGTTGCTCAGTAGGTATTATAAATTCGTTAGTACAATGCGATCCAATTAAGAATAGGAGCCTAATAGCGCCTCGTTTACTCATTTTGGAGCAGTCAGTGAGATACAAATGACAACAACGGGTTAACAAATAAAAAAAAAACGGATAACAACAAAATGTTCTTTGCAAGCCATACTTTTCAAGTTTCAGTTGACATTCCTATCGAGGTCATTGACGTTCCTATTCTTAGTTGAATCACATTGTAGTATTCTAAGGAGAAATAATAAATAAAAAAAATAAAAGGATTGCCTGCCATTCAGCCAATAACCAGTTTTATCTTATCTTAATTCTTGTTTCTTTCGATAACCGATAAGTTTTTCCATTTCGAATGCAACTACATATTTGTCTGCCAATATGAGGATTGAAGAGTTTTGGATTTGTCTTAAATATCCACGTTGGCAACAACTTTCTACTGGTTTTAGTAGGTTCCTACAGTGTCAATAATAAGTTATTTTTGTCCTATTTTAATATTGACTGATTATGAGTAATTATACTTATCTAAAAAATAAGCGAAAAAACAAACAAACGCCTAATACGTAGGAGAGCTGAGCGGTGTCTCAGTGGTAACGGCTCGGCCCCGACTTACGAGTCGTGGGTCGAACCCCAGGCCGATTCCCGGCCACCGTAGGCGCGGGCTTGCGGACGGTGAGCGATGGGTAGCTCACCGTCCGATAAGGACCAAGCCCGGGTCGACGGCGCGTTGTGTTCCACGCGCGCCTCAAAGAGACGTCAGCACCAATTGACGGGGTCCGAAAGGGCCAATGCCTGCCAGGGTTACGAGCCTGTCCGAAAGGGATATCGTGGCCCTGGCACACAGGCATCTGAAGGAACACGGTGGGTTTTAGTCAGTAAAAGTCTGACACTCCCTCCCGCTCCACCCAGAGCGGGAGAAGTTATTTGATAATTTCCCACCCAAAAAAAAAAAAAGGCAGGCGCTTTACTTTGTGTAAATGGTGAAAGATCGTGAGGAAACCGGCATGTTCTAGAACCAAAAATTCGAAGACATGTGAATTAAATCTACCAACCCGCACTGGGCGCACTTGGTAGATTACAGCCCACTTCCTCTCGAAGAGAGGAGGCCTGTGGCCTAGCAGTGGGAACATTTTATGCGGATTATGTTTATGTTGATAGGTAACTTAGCGTGGTTCAACTCAACAGTCTTAGGCCCGTATTGCAGAACGACACTCAATACTCAAGCATTACTTAAAACTAGATTCAAGCCATTTGATTGGTTGAACCTAGTTTTAAGTAATGCTTGAGTATTGAGTTACGTTCTGTAATACGGGCCTTATACAATTTTGACGTTCAAATAGTGCTGATTCTCAGCCTAATTGTAATGAATGACTCTCATTTGACTGATCGGCTTTTCATTAAAAATATCTCTCTTCAAAATAATATCAAAAATTTTCTTCTATCTTTGAGATACTTCGTATTATGTAATTCTATGAACTCGAAATTGAGATAGTAATAGCCTAGAAAAGCATTACTTTGTCTTATCGCACATAAAACAATGGTATGAAATAAACAAATCACAAAGCTCGTTCAAACACAGATTTATGAATGCATTTAAGATAAGTAATGTTAATTTTACCTCATTTATCGTCTGAAAAGGAAAATGTAAGTAGGTAATGTTACTTCGCTTTTCCCAGTAGGTACTTATTCTTTGATAAATAATCTTATTTTGTGAGAAAAGCTTACGTTTTCTGGCCGGGGGGAGAATGAATGCGACTCTCGTCCCCTACTCATAAGTGGTTTGAAGAATACCGTGTACCTTAAGTAGGGCAGGTATACGGTATTTTTCAAACCAAGTATGGTCACGTATGGCCTTATGTTAGTAAATCTGCATTCCACCTGCCCTAATCCGCCCCATCCGTGAGTTACCCACCTAAGAAAAAGGTTATGTGATGTCAAGCTTTGGACGTCGATTATCGAATGACGTCCTATAAGATGTACTTAACTACCTATACTCCATTTGAAAAAGAATAAGAAGTTTAAAAAAGCCTTTTTTACAGTCCGTTCAACCGATTTTGACTTCTATTGCGTTGGTGACATGACAAATGGCATCTGTAATAAACAGTTGGTATTGTAACCACGTTTAAGCTTTTAATGTAATCCTTATACCAACGGAATAGAAGTCAAAATCGGTTGCACGGACTGTAAAAAAGGTTTATTTTACATAAACAACTATATGGAGTTATTTAAACTATAATCTTCTATGATTAAGTAGGCAGTGCGTCGTATTAAGGCTCGTGCAGACAGGCACGATATCGCGGGCGCGACAGGCAGCGCGTTACTTCCCATGAAGTTTTCATAGAAATTGTGTTACTAGTGTCGCGTAGCGCCTGTCTGCGGAAACCTTTATGCGTTTGAGTAAAAAATCGTTCTTAACTATCTATTCTCAGAGTATACCTAACATATTATGCATTTTATTATGAGGAGGTACAAACTTTATTCTCCCTTTTCACTGTTTTCTATAATTTGTAAAAAAACTGTAAAATTAAGAGTTCTGAAAATCGATCTCGCGTTCCTCGGTACTGTACCTACTACCTTATCAAGGTCTAACAAAAAAATATTTAGACCTTGATAATCTGACTGATCGGATGACTGATAAAACAATCATAATCATTTTATTTGTCTGAATATGGTACACTAGGTATAAGGTCAATGATTTACTTTACATTTTCATTACCTACCTAATGTTTGTTCCTTACTGTCAACTTCTATGTAATCATAACAGTACGTTTTGCTTGTGATGCTGATGCTGCCTCTTAAAATAAAGAAATTCAAACGCCATAAAAACAAAACTGTTGCTATATAATATGTTTCGGGGGGTTAAATAACAAAAGATAGCATAGTTATTATTTAAATTAGTATTAGCAATGACGAAAACGTAATAAGAAGGAAAACCATTTTAGGTTAAAATATTTCAGTGTAATGTTTTTTTTTTCTGTTTAAAATAGGGACTTTTATGTCCGCAATGCGTATAACAGTCCCATCATACCCTAAATAAATAATAATAAAATACTGCACGCTGCTACGGATTATATTTGGGCCATGAACCTGAACAGACTCCTCTCATCATCCCCATTTGGTTGAAACAGAATTCTATGAAATGTGCCTAAATCAAGTCGGTTCAACCTCAAGACCCCAAACACAACATCTCTATCACACTCTTATCGAACACAGTCCATCAATAAGTGATGTAAGTCTTCCAAAGTGATGTTGATTTTACTCAACACATCCTTATAGATAATGCTGATAAGTAAACTTTATATTTAATATTGTGTAAGGTTAGGTAACTTACTAGAGAATGGCAGCGTTCTCTATCCATTTGAACACCAACTGCGGCTGCGGGTTGCCAAATGTGGCGATTATGGCACGCCCCTCCCCTAAATTTATAAAAAAAATATAATAATTATGTTAAGTAGACATTATAAATTTTACATAATAAAAAAAGCTCCATGTTTTGTCAAGCCGTGAAAACCGTGCAAAGCATGCAGGGGCGGGTAGTAGCATAATCTTAATTAGCCTATAATGTTCCCACTGCTGGGATACAGGACTCCTCGCGGCTTGGTAGCTGTCACATATTATGTCTTCGAATTTTCGGTTCTAGGACATGCCGCTCTCACGATTGATTCCTTCACCGTTTTGAGAGCATGATGAAATAATTTACAGAAAGTATAGCGCCTGTCTGGGTTCGAACCTACGACCTACAAACTCGTAAGGCGCGGCCGTTACCACAGGGCTACCACTGCTCTAGTAGGTACGCTATAAATTATACTTAATGTAAATAGTTATTTTTAAACGATTAAAAATACCTTGGTGGGATTGGAAAACAGGTTTACTTATTAATGTTCGTATGTGTGCGGTGCGAAACTAATAATAGTCTCTATTTACGATTTCTAGTAGGTAGGTACTACTATTTTTAACCGACTTCCAAAAAGGAGGAGGTTCTCAATTCGGCGGTATGTTTTTTTTTTTTTGTATGTTTGTTACGCGATTACTCCGTTAAAAACCGACCGCCCGATTAAATTTTTTTTTTTTTTGTTTGAAAGGGTATACTCCCGAAGTGGTCCCCTTGCCACCAAATCAGAATCAGATGAGGGAATCTCATGAAAATCGAGGGAAACCCTCAAATTTTATAGGCAAACCTATAGCGATTTGGGTATTTTTTATAGTAACTCGTACATTTGCTTTCGGAAAGCACCATTTGGTGAAGTGGAACTGATGATGGAGACATATGGCCACCGGAACAATATAATAATGAGTACCCCTATTTAACGGGTTGCGATTAAGCAATTTATGCTTGTCACTATGCATATGGTGAGTGGCAGTTCTCCTGGTTCTTACCAGGAGAACTCCTCAACAATCAACGTCCCAGCATCGGGAAAACCAATATTTTGTAAAAGGTGACGAGCAGTTAACGTTAGGTTATTGTAACCTAGATAAATTCAAAACTGACCCACTAAAAAGTGAAAAATAAAAAACTTTTTACAAAAAAATAAGAACCGACTACCAAAAATAACACTACAAAGTGAAAAATAACTTTAATTTCGGATGTCGGTGGCAAAAAACTCAAATACAGATCCAAAGACACTTATTTTTTTGTACAAAGTTTTTTATATGAACAAATTTTTAATTATTTTGAGTGATTATTATTAAAGGGAATTACTTACTTACTTCAAAATTTACATTCAACGTCCTCTGAATTTTTTGTGAGTTGAAGAGTTGTTCTTATATATTTAAACTCTGAAAGTAAATCTCAATTAAATTAAAGGTTAAATTTTTACTCCTAATCAGAAAAGAGCCTGATTCAAAGGTCACATAA
Source organism: Tiliacea citrago (assembly GCA_963921375.1). Taxonomy (NCBI): domain Eukaryota; kingdom Metazoa; phylum Arthropoda; class Insecta; order Lepidoptera; family Noctuidae; genus Tiliacea; species Tiliacea citrago. The sequence continues at coordinate 19,490,328 of OY992781.1, forward strand.
CCTTAGTGAGAACATTTAAAATCAGCGCATCATGCTGAGTGGAAGCCTTGTCACAGTCACAACGTACAGCTGCTGACTATTTCTGTTGTAATTAGTAAAATTATACCATCATCTGCTTTGCCTTTTCCCAAATATGTTGGGGTCGGCTTGCAGTCTAACCGGATGCAGCTGAATACCAATGTTTTATATGGAGCGACTGCCTATTTGACCTCCGCAACCCAGTTACTGGGTATCACGATACCCCTTTATAAGACTGGTTGTTAGACTTTCGGGTTCCTAACGACCCGTAACGGCTGTTAAAGATCCACGAATGACAGCTGGGACCAACGACGACGTGCTTTCCGAGGTACGGAGCGGTCTTGGTATGTGAAAATGGTAACCCATCCACGGACCAATCGCGGCAAGCGTACCTTAACCTGATTGATTGACCTGTGCGGCTGTTATTATCTAGCCACAAGCCCCTCAATTACCTTTTTTTACAGTCCGTTCAACCGATTTTGACTTCTATTGCCTATGCCTAAGGATGGCATTAAAAGCAAAAACGTAGTTACAATACCAACTATCATAACACCTGCCATTTGTCATGCGACCAACGCAGTAGAAGCCAAAATCGGTTGATCGGACCGTAAAAAAGGTTTATTTTTATTTCTAATCTTATTTCAAATGGAGTATAAATGTTATGTGTTCTTATGGTTAAATAAAGATATTTAAAAATTAAAATTAAACGTTGTGTGATTACAGATTAGTGTGATTTTATGTAGATCCGTATTAGTGTTTTTATTTCAATTATCTTACTTATTTTTTAGGTGCACATGTTAGTGTGAAAATAAACTAATTTTTCTTTCCTTCTTTTCTTTTTTCTACGGTAATGTACCTACCTGTACAGTGTGAGTGTTCATAATGTGCACATAACGAAATGATACTAAGCTTAATTTTATCGACGGATAAAATATTTAAAAAAATCTAAAACAACTCGTGTCGAGTGTTTTTTAATGATTTAAATTATTCTTTTTCGCTGTTGTGACCCCTGCTTAAGCAAATCGGTATAACTTTTAAACTAAACGATCTATCACGATGAAACAACAATATCTTTTTCGTCGATAAAATTAAACTTAGTTTACCTCATTTCGTGCACATTATGAAGACACACTGTATAATAGACTTCGTAATTGGGTGACGATGAAACCAAATGTATCTGAGACGGGCCATCCAACGTATTTTACCAACAAATTCATTCTTGCCATCCTTGTAATGAAACCAGTTCACTTCTATTCTAAGTTTCCATTTAATTACATCAAAATTGTCCGATTGACTAGTAAACCAACCGCTTTTACGGAGTAACCAGATTTTATGCTTTACCGTGTGCGTGCGCATTTAGTATCCTCATATCTACGGTTTTCCCCCTCACAGAGGGAAATGTCATAATGAAGGTAAGGATGTTGAAACTGAGTGGTTTCGATATTAAAAATAGAACTTGTAGCTTCAGGTTAACTCTGAATACCTGCCCATAGTTTTATAGATTAATATTACGACCAGAATTAAAATATGCAGATACCTATAGACTGACAATAAGGGCTCTTACAGACTCGCGAGATATCGCGGGTACGACAGGCAGCGACATATAAATTGAGCTACGAGAGTCGCATCGCGACTGCGATATCACACCAGTCTGCACGAGCCTTAACATACCACAATAATGTGACTTTACTAAATATGTAGTTGCGACTGGTTTCTCATAAAAAGTTGTCACAAAAAAGTTGTGTCATGAACTCATGATGAAAGTCTTCATGACACAACTTTTTGGTGATCATTTTGAATGGCGTCTAACAAAAAGTAATGTTAGTCTTTGTCACTGTGTACATGTTTTCATGAATTATGAACAAAATCCTGTCTTTTACTTTCTTATTAATTTGAGGGGCTCGTGGCTAAATGATGACAGCCGCACGGGTCGATCGAAGGTTAAGCTACGCTTACCGCGGTCGGTTCGTGGATGGGCGAGCATCCATAATGTATTGAGACACCTCCGTGCCTCGGAAAGTGCGTTAATCCGTTGGTCCCGGCTGTCATTCGTAGATATTTGACAGTGGTTACGGGTAGTCAGACGCCCAAAAGTCCGACAACCGGTCTTACCAAGGGGTATCGTGTTACCCAGCAACTGGGTTGTGGAGGTCAGATAGGCAGTCGCTCCATGTAAAATACTGGTAGGTATTCAGCTGCATCTGGTTAGACTGGAAGCCGACCCGAACATAGTTGGGAAAAGGCTAGGCAGATTGATTGACTTTCTTATTAATTTAGTAACCTATCAAAGTTCCATATCCACACACAGAACATCCATATAATGTTCTGTATCCGCACATGAATCCATTCGACTAAATTGAGCTAAGTTAGTTTTGGGTTAATGGATCAGTTTATCATGTCACCTTGAATTAGCTGCGACGGTTGTCTTATCAATTAAACCGCACAAATAGGGCTTACAGAGCATTTTATAGCAATTATTCAACCGAAGACAAATATTAACATTTTATTGCATACCTCCACCCTTTAGCACTATAATTAGTAATTACCTTTCATAACCTTGCGCTTATTATCATTTAGCACTAAATTGAAATTGAGTGACTGTATTTGGTAGGTATTTGTTACAGTAGGTTACCTACTTGAAAATTATAAAGGTATTTTGTGTTCCGTAAAATCTCGATACGGTAAGTATGAAGGTTTTCCTCGCGGATACCGGGTAGCAACTTCACATTGACAATGACATAGTTCTACGATTTATTTTAATAATTCAAGAAAGGGCCTTACCTTTGAAGGTCTTACGCAACTAGCTTATCAAAAGGCATTGAACAAAAGGGAAAGTAATAAAGACTTTATTTAATACTTAACCGATTCATTTTATTTGATTATATTCACCGGAGCAATGACTTTTATTCTTGAAATGTGGATCTAGATTACCTTCATTATTTATTTAAATTTTTTTTATGGAAAGTACTTTTTTTACCAAGTGTAAGTAAAGCTAAGGACGGTATCCCTGTTCTGCAGAATGCGTGGCAGCCGCAATGAAATCTTGTAGACCAGTAGGTAGGATCTCATCCCCGCTTTGGAGACCTCCAAAGCGGGGATGAGATCCTACCTACTGGTACCTACTTTGTTAAAACTGTTATCTCATTTTTTAGGGTTCCGTACCCAAAGGGTAAAACGGGAACCCTATTACTGAGCCTCCGCCGTCTGTCTGTCTGTCCGTCTGTCACCGGGCTGTATCTCATGAACCGTGATAATTAGACAGTTGAAATTTTCACAGATGATGTATTTCTGTTGCCGCTATAACAACAAATACTAAAGAACAGAATAAAATAAATATTTAAGGGGGTTCCCACACAACAAACGTGTTTTTTTGCCGTTTTTATAGATAATGGTACGGAACCCTTCGTGCGCGAGTCCGACTCGCACTTGGCCGGTTTTTAACTTATTTTCCATGTTCTCTTAATTTCCATTTTTGTGATGTGTTGTAATGTATGGATCATGATAAATATCCGAAATAAAAATATTTTAATTTAAGTACCACGTGGTTTCGATTTGTTAAATATATTTATAGGCAAGAAAATATTTGGCTTTATCGTAAACATTGATTTTCATAAAAAACCAGTTTAACAATGATCGTAAGCAATTTTTTCACCATCAGTATCGCTAATGCCCAGGATACACGAGGCTAGTTTTTCAAAGCTAGGATAGCAAGCTAGAACCTCTGTATTCTATCCTACAAGAAGCCAGAGTTACTAGCTTGCTAGCTTACTAACACTACCTTACTATCCCAGCTTTAAAAACTAGTTTCGTGTATCCGGCTAGTATATGTGAATCAGTGTGATATGACCAGTCGCTGTATGAAATAGAAAGATACATAACAGAACCTTTTAAGTAAACTTTATTGAGAATTATAGTCCATTCAATATCTTATATGGCAGGCATATACTTGCATACGTGCATGGTAAAAGGAAGTGTTGATATGCATCTTTATATGCAGTACCTACTGGTGAGGAGCTCGTGGCTAAGTATATATAGGTATAATAACAGCCGCACGGGTCGATCGAAGGTTAAGCTACGCTTACCGCGGTCGGTTTGTGGATGGGCGAGCATCCATAAGTATCGAGATACCTCCGTGCCTCGGAAAGCGCGTTAATCCGTTGGTCCCGGTTGTCATTCGTAGATATTTGACAGTCCAAAAGTCCGACTGCCGGTCTTACCAAGGGGTATCATGTTACCCGGCAACTGGGTTGTGGAGGTCAGATAGGTAGTCGCTCCATGTAAAATACTGGTATTCAGCTGCATCCGGTTAGACTGGAAGCCGACTCCAACATAGTTGTGAAAAGGCTAGGCAGATTGATTTACATGCAGTACCTACAGCTATAGCCTTCCGATTGCGATTCAAACTGTGTTACGCAATTGAGGCGCTGGGCAATATAGACTAAAGGCTCGTGCAGACTGGCGCGACATTGCAGGCGCGACAGGCATAGTGACGCGCAGATTTACTTTTTCCATGAAGTTTTCATAGAAATTATGCTACTATAGTGTCGCGTCGCGCCCGTCTGTGGGACCGATATGATATGCAGTAAATAGCGACCCGTCTTTTTAAATATATTCAAGATGTTTTGGGACAAAAAATCCTCTAATCCTTTGCAATAATTATTCTATATACCTAATGACTTTATTGTCATCAAACTACGAAGGACAACGGCTTCTGTTTCTACGAAATGAGACCACTTTGTACAGGAAATGTGTGCTTTTTCAATAAGCATTGAGTAAGTCGTGTTTGAGAGAGCAAACATACAAGAGCCCATTCATTTGTGACTAGTACAGGCAGCCTCGCAAAGATGTATACCCCAACAAGAATTAATTTAATTGTCTATAATCTTTGTTCTACAATGTTTGATTAGCCTCAAAACATAGGATATTACACATTGCGTTGTGTACCGACCGTACGATCTAGCTACACATTGATATTACAATATTATGGAACCGATTGTAGACAATCAAATAAATACTCTTCCATGTATCTGTCACCGTAAGATTGTGAGAACAGTTTGTTTATAATCTATCGGTATTATTTTCTTTAGATTATAAACCGCTACTTCCATGTTGCTCGCAGCTAGGCAGGAGATTTAGTATTAGAGCAAGGTGCGTTACGTAGCAATCAAGTTTGATACCAGTTTACAATTTATCGGTCTCCAATGAATAGATTATTAACCATCGAAACATAATGTAAAGTATTATATTATTTTAATTATTATGAATGTGAGGACTATGTGAATTGTTTTTTTATTTTTATTCTCAATCAAAAAAATGTTTAATGCAGGTCTGGCAGTTTGAGTACTTTATGCGGCCTAACCAATTGTCCTTTCTTTGGTATTGTTCGTCGAATCGCTGAGCTCCTTAAGTTTTGAGTTGAGCTGCACGATAACTGACAAATGCGTGCACTGACTGGACAGGTCCACTCAAATCTGTGTGGTTCTTTCGTCAAAAGACCATGTCAGACACCAATCTACATGGTTCTCAAATGATCTGACCAAGATTATATCCGTATTTTATATACACATTGACATTGATTAATTTTATATATACAATGACATGAATATTTACTTTGTTTTATATTGTTTTAAGTATTGTAAATGTGAAGACTATGTGGGTTATTGTTCATTTTTCTTTTTTTTCTCAGTTAGTTTTTATCATAGTCTGGCAGTTTGAGTGATTTTATGCGGCCTACCCAAATGTCCTTTGGTATTGTTCGTTGAATCGTTGAGCTCCTTAAGTTCTTAGTTGAGCTGCACGACTACTGACAAATGCGTGCACTGACTGGACAGGTCCCCTCAACCTGTGTGGTTCTTTCGTCAAAAGATCATTTCAGGCACCAATCTACATGGTCTTCACATGATCTGACCAAGATTATGTCTGGACTTTAAAAAGAGACTGTGACCTCTGAGTTTGTTTCGGCCTTTCTTCTCAGAGTAGTCGGATACGAAACGCCGACCTCATCTAGTTTTTTTTTAATATGATTGACGTGTAAAAGTGTTTGTACAAACCTACTTACAGAAATAAATCATTTATCATTTATCATTTAATGCGTTAAATTGTAAATGGTTTGTTGCAGTTCACAATTTTTCGACAGTTTATAATCTGACAGAAATAATACCGATAGATTATAAACTAACGAAGTTCATAATTATAAGGTGAAATATATAAATACATCTTCTAGGCTGACCGTCACTAGTTTTACCAAGAGCTAAGTTAGTCTTGCGTAATGGTTCTATTTAGTTCAAAGGCCATCTTTACTAATACTCTCGACTGGTCTTCCACCACTGATTAAATTGCTAAAATTATGAGTAAAATTATGTACATAAGTATGGCGTGAGCTTTTGTTAGCTTGTAGAACTATGATTAAGTTTTGTTTTAGCATCTACCAACTCTGTTAGTTTTGGTCATTAAATATAATTAAGGTAGGTACATACAATACATACATAAACGATTTATACTTCGTTCGGCCCACTTGTCCTACATAAAAAAATCCTGGTTCGTCCCAAACAATATGCTTCGTTCGTCCCAAAATATAATATTTTTTTTATTTTATTCTCGCTTCGTCCTATTTTATATTCCTTGTACGGCCCATATTTTTTTTTTGTATAGGCCTATCTTACTTTTTTTTTACAATCGGCAAAAAAGGGTTATCTACGTATTAATAAATATTTAACATCAATCAACTATTTAAAACAACCGCTCCTCTCTATCTTCTCCGCGAGAGAAAAACTCGTATTATTTATAAATAACATTATTCATGCAAGCCTAGTACTTTTTGTTAGGTCTAAAGGCTCGAATTTGTGCACAACGTGTCGTGTCGCGAACAGAATACCATCTTGTATGCAACGTATACGGATATAAAGTATCCAGCAGGGCTAACATGACATGCGCGAGAACGCTCTCGTTCTCGATTTGTCGAAATTTGTCGACGATTCTGACGTCATTCTAAACACTAACATGACCGCTAAGCTCGAGATATCTCGAAAAAGCACTTTGATGGTTCTTTATCTCGCAACGAGAGACCGATGTAGCAAATGATTAAAAACAAATAATTTTTATGATAGCCACATCAGCTCATTCATTCGATTTTACGCATGGAATTAGTTTGTACTATAATGATTTTCATCCACCCCTTTTAATTTATGTTTAGTTTTTTTGTATTTTTTAGACTTTTTGATCAAATGTTACGTCACTTTAATAAAAAATCCATCTTTCATGAACAGCAGTACGGTTTCACTAAAGGGCGTTGTACCACTGACGCCGGTGTTACCCTAATAAAGAACATTTTTAACGCCTGGGAGGAAGCACAAGATGCCATTGGAATCTTTTGCGACCTCTCTAAAGCGTTCGATTGCGTGAACCATGAGACACTTTTGCTGAAACTAGAGCACTATGGGATTAGGAATGCAGCTCTTGATTTACTAAGATCATACCTAAAAGATAGAAAGGTTAAAGTTCAAATAAACGGCGTTAACTCATTAGGGTCTGAAATGGCAATGGGCGTTCCTCAAGGTTCGATATTGGGTCCATTCCTCTTTTTAGTTTACATTAATGATTTACCCCAATTACTTCAAAATCAACCGAAGATGGTGTTATTTGCTGATGACACATCATTGATCTTTAAAATAGATCGACGATCACAAAATCTTGACGAAGTGAATAACTCTATTCTTCAGGTCCAAGATTGGTTTACGGTAAATAATTTGGTATTAAATGAAAAAAAAACCAAATGTATTAGATTTAAATTACCTAATGTTAGAAGTAGCGAATGTGATATCATATTGAACGGAGAAAAACTGGAATTTATTAATCAAACGGTTTTCCTAGGAATCACTATAGACGAGAAACTGCAATGGGGACCACATATAACCTCTCTGGCGGGGCGGTTAAGCTCGGCCGCTTATGCTGTTAGAAAGATAAGACAGCTAACAGATATAGAAACCGCGCGTTTGGTTTATTTTAGTTACTTCCACAGCATTATGTCGTATGGCATTTTACTGTGGGGTCGGGCTGCTGACATTGAGTCCATCTTTATTTTGCAAAAGAGAGCTGTCAGAGCAATTTATAATCTCCGTCGCCGCGAATCTCTTAGGGAACTATTTAAAAGGATTAATATTATGACGGTACCTTGCCAATTCATTTATGAAAATATTATGTATGTAAGGAAAAATCTACATATTTTTAACAAGATAAGCGATAGACATAATTTTAATACTAGAAATAAAGATAAAATAGATCAACCATTTTTCAGATTATCTAAAGTACATACATCTTTTATGGGGTACTGTGTTAAATGTTACAACAAAATACCTTGTGATATATTGAAATTAAATGAGAGAAAATTTAAAACACATATTAAAAGTACACTTTGTAAACAAGCATATTACAAGTTAGAGGATTATATCCAGGACAGGAATGCTTGGAAACATGCTGGTCCAGCTCCATAGGACAATCTAGAGTCTAGACAAAATCAAACTGGTTGCTATTTTTATGGTAAAATCTGTTATTTTTATGATATTCATTTTACATTCTGTGATAACCTATACTCACACACTGACTTATTTTTTTAGAAAAACATACTTGTATGATTTTTGTAAATATGTGAACACCACGTATCTATCTAATAATTAAGTTATTTTTCATTGCTTAGTTTTTAATTCGTTTTACCTATTATGGTATAGTAATTTTATTCTAGGTGCATCGTCTTCACATATAATCATATAATTAATGTAATCAAACAAAATATTGTAAAACATTTTTAAAAGAGTACCGGTGGAGTTTCTTGCCCATTCTTCTCCATACGAAACTACCTTTTGGAAGGGGCAACTAGAATCAATTCTATTTTTTTTGTAAATTTTGACGTTCAAAAGTGCCTCTTATGTGCCTATTTGAAATAAATGGTTTGACTTTAAAGTTAAATGTTTTTCTTTGGCATGCCGAAATTAAAATACAAAACAAAATCACGCAAATGAAAATGAGTGAGACATTTTTGGTAGCAGCCCAGTCATCAGCATGCTAAACGCGTCACTGACATGTCAACAGCGTCACCGACATGCTATCAGTGTCCCCGACATGCAAACAAATTCACGACTTGCCAACCACGTCATCGACATTCTAAAACTGTCCCGACATACTAACTGCGTCACGTACTTGCTCAGAGTTCCGACATGCTATCAGCGGCCCCGTCATACTACCTGCGTCACCGACATGATAATAGCATCCCGACATGTTAAAAACGTGCCGATATGCTAACTGCGTTCCCGTCATACTAGCTGCGTCACCGATATGCTAACCAAGTCTGACTTGCTAACTGCGTCACCGACATGCTAACCAAGTCTGACTTGCTAACTTTGTCACCGACATGTCAGTAGCGTCACCGATATGTCAGTAGCGTTACCGACATGCTATCAGCGTCCCCGACACGTAAAATAATGCACGACGTTCCAACCGCGTCACCGACATATTAAAACGTGCCGACATGCTAACTGCGTCACCAACGTGCTATCTGCCTACGTGCTAACCGAGCCTGACTGACTAACTGCGTCACCAACATGCTAACTGCGTCACCGACATGCTTATCGAGACTGACTGACTAACCGCGTCACCGACATGCTAACTGCTTTACCGACATGCTTACCGATTCGCCAACATGTTAGCCGCGTTACCGAAATGCTAATGTGACGTGTTGCAGCAGACTGGCTGGCGTCCCACAGCGGCCTGTGTACATGTGTACGTATTTATTATGTTATTCCAAAGTTTTAATTTTTCACGTCTGTCGCCAGTTATGCCTTTTTTTTTGTATCATAATTTTGTCTACTCTTCTCGTCGTCAAAATCGAGGACGAGTAAATGACAGAAAAATCAGAGATATCTCGTGTTAAAATGTCAAAATTCGAGATAAAATACGTGCCATGTTAGGGTTTGTCGAGAAAACATCAAATTTCACAGAACGAGTCGAGTATTTTGTATGGGAGCGCTGTCAGAAAACGAGATAGGTTACAGAAATAGACAAGAATTACTCGCGCGAGAGTGAGTAATTGTCGCGTGTGTCATGTTAGCCCTGCAGGTTATAAACTATTTCATCCAAATCTTAATTAGTGGGATAATACTAATGATTGAAATACTATCTTGAATTCATGCAAGCCTAGTACTTTATGTTAGGTTACTGCTATTACTACTTACAGAGAAATTATTATTTGCTATTTCTGAAATATTCTGCGCAAATTTCTTAATTTTTCTTTCCGTAAGAATCTGCTACAAATTATTGCAAATTTAAAAAAAAAAGATGAATGAAATCGGTAAAGTCATTCTCAAGTTATGGCGTGAATAAGGATTAATTTTTATATAGAGTATTGCTTCAAAAATTTCAAAAAATTACATTTAATTTTGTTGACTGTGTACCTATAAAGTACTTGAAATTTGGGACGAAACACAAGTTAAATAGTGTTATCCCATGTCCCATGGGGGTGGGCAGAAACTGCAGAACGCCACCTGCTAAGATCCTTTGTAGGTACTTAGACAGAAAAACCAAATAGCATTTAAAACAAACAATATACAAAAAAAAACAATCAAGACTTGTGCGATGCTAAAAAGGCTCCTTTATCACCATAATGCTGCAATATTAAAAAACAAAAACACTGCAGCTTTTTTTTTCCTTTTGTTCCTTTTGGAACAGGCTAGAGTCTGAGACCATGCTGCCTAGTCATTAGTTAGATCGTATAGTATCAAAAATACCGCAGCGCTGGTATTCCGCTGTGATGCCACGGACTCACCTACGGATACATAAATAAATCCCACTAGGACGGAAATAAAAATATATCAACACCTACATTAAATACAAAGAAACCTAAAATTCAAGGAAATTGTTCTACCGGTGTCGCATCGCGCCAGTATGTAGAACCTAGTATGGAGAGCCTTTACACTTTTTACATAATAGTACTAAGATAGTTATGGTTTTACTACTTAATTAGCTAATTTAAAACTATATCTTGCGGGCTAATTGCGTAGCACACTATCAGTAGCAATAGGTTTCATTTTGACAGTTCAACAACATTCATTGCGTTATTTACGTTGTTGAGCAGACAAATTTTTCGAGCTTATGAAGCAATGGATTACCAATATAGGGTACTTCAAAAGCCAATGCAACTTTTTAGCATAATTTTTATATCTTTCGCCGTCGAGATATTTTTGAAGTAAAACTTCTTTACGCACGCTTGACTTGGGGAGTAAGCTGGTGAATGCGTGACGAGAGCGTTACGGAAGCGAGCGAACGGAAGTTGAGAGGGAGATATAAGTTAGTGAAGATAGAAAGAGAGAGAGTTATTTGCAAGTTCACTTCAGTCGTGTGGTCTAAAGCACACTCGTTTTTTTTTCTATGCACTTCTTAGATAGTCCTCTAATAATGATCTAAGTTTCATTACTGGCGAAAGAAAAACAAAATGATGCCAAGGGTCCATACAAAAGGTTGCATTGCCCTTTATTTTGTCAATCGCTTCAATTGCGTGGACAATCAATGGTGGACGGTCAATTTGCGTAATCTGTGTATCAATTGCGTAAAAATTGACAATTGCAACTGATCGTTTCAGGGACCCTTTACGCAATTATGATGCAGTTCCACAGTCGTATAAATGATGATATGTAGATGATTTTTATTTCTGTAGGTAAGTAGGTTTGTACAAATACTTTTACACATCAATCATATTTTAAAAACTAGATCAGGTAAGCGTTTTCTATCTGACTACTCTAAGAAGAAAGGCCGAAACAAACTCAGAGGTCTCTTTTAAAGTCCAGGGGGTCTACTCCGAAGCGTTAAAACTAAGTATCGGCCGTTGCTTAACTACGGCTAACTATGGCTGACTACGGCGAAAGAAAAAAAAAACGACAGTCAAAGAGATAACCAAAGTCAAAAATGTGACTTTAAGTCGGGTATGGATTTAAAGTCAAAAATGGAAACTACGGAAGTTATAAAAAGGCCGAACATTCGGCCGATACTGCGGTTTAACGCTTCGGAGTAGACCCCCTGACATAATCTTGGTCAGATTATGTGAAGACCATGTAGATTGGTGTCTGAAAAAGTCTTTTGAGGAAAGAACCACACAAATTGAGTGGACCTGACCAGTCAGTGCACCCATTTGTCAGTAGGTAATCGTAATTTCATAGTAAATAAACAACACTAAACTCATGTTACTTGTAAAATAACATTGTTACGTGGTTGTCTATGTGTATGTACATCTATTTGTGTCTGGACTAGTAATTGAATGACTCAATACATAAGGAAAACCTAGCTTCGGTCAGTAGCGATACTAGCGAACAATCGGTCTAAGCATTTGTTTCAAGCCAATCGAAGATATTGATTTTTACTTGTCAAAGTGGTTTTCTTTAAAACTACCCCCTTTACTCACACTCTCTCTCTTCACTCTTCAGACACATGACTTCTTGATGTGAATTTCAGATATTACTAGCTGCACCCCGCGGGTCCGCCTGCTAAGTCTCGATCCCGTGGGAATATCGGGATAAAAAGCCTATATGTTAATCCTGTCAAAAAAAAACGAGCCAGCTTAACAGTACTCGCATCTCACCTTCGTAATAATAAGCAACTGAGCAGCAACAGAAATTAACCTCATTTAAAAAAGCTAAATACTGAAATATTTATTCGTAGGTATAATTATTCATTAATAGTGGGCGCCCACTGGTCGAAATTCGATAGTACTTACTAATTCCATGAGTACCTACACTAATTCCATGCTAATACAAAGTACTTACTAATTTCATGCTATTAAAAAGTACTTACTTATTCCATGCTCAAGCTGTAACTTCCTGTTACACACTTCCGCCCCTTTTCACTTAATCACTCCCACTGAAAATGATAGTAAAGAGATGATCGTAAAAACAAAAAAACTTTTGTTGATCATTATTGGAACGGTATTCTGAGGTGGCCCTTAATTACATTATTGTAACTCAATGATCACTATCAACTGATTGTTAGGCTTTGTTCAGGCATAGGTAAATAACTGAACTAATTCTGAAGGTCCAATATCCCATCCTAATCTTAATCCTTTCAGAGCAATCGCAAACTTAAGTAGGTACTAGGTATACATGTAGAGGCAACAATCGTTATTGCTTGTACAATGCGGTCTTATTTACAAAGCCTATTTTAGCTTTACCTAATCAAATTTTTTTTTTAAGACAACAAAGATCCATAATGTTAGTAATACCTTATAGCTGGTACCTAAAGTAATATTCTTAGGTATTATTCGAGTTTGAAGCATTATGCACAGAAGATGACCAAGTATGGTACCTAAAAGTTTTTCACTTGGCCATCCTCTCCACAAAATGCCTCAAAATGGGAGAATGGAAACTCTCTGTCACTCTTTTCAGAATGTTATTGCTTTTGGCCCGTGTTCTAGTTACTAATGATGCGTATTTTTTTCGAATGATCGCATGAAAGCTGTCAGTTCGATTCTGTACAAACATTTCTGACGCACTACAGAAACGAGGTAGTCTCAAGAGCATTCTGAAAATATTATTATGTTGGACGCGCAAGACATATAGCGACCTTTTGGTGTAGCTGGTCCATAGACCTTTTATTAGACTTAAGCGGCTTTAAGGGTTTATAACCTTTTTCTTTTGAACATCCTCGGGTCAACGATATTTTTTTCAAGACTAGTAGCCTTGAGTGGGTACCTACCTCTTCTGGGTTTACTCAGTTGGATTCTCCGGTGTATCGTGGGAAATTCCAAGGTTTCTCCACAACGGTTAATCTTTTGCTTGTATTCACTCTTACTTAGTATCATTTCAATAGCTGTAAGGGTTGGTGTACAAGATCTGTGGATCTGTTTTGTTTCTGTAGCACTGTTTTATCTGTGTGGTTTGCCGCATGCCAGTAAAACTAATAAGCTAAAATAATACCATAAATCAACTTGTTGTCATGATGTAGATAATTATATGCTTATTTTGAATTACCTGATGTACAGATGCGAGCACATCAAGCTATTACAATCTGTCAAATTTATTTTAAAAGATTTTCAACTTTATCGTTAAAGCATAAGGTTCAAAGTTGATTGGGAAAATTTGGCAGTTTCGGGTAGCTTGACCTGCTGGCGTCTGTACAAGTTGATGATTTATTTAATTATGTTGTTGCTAAGATTTAAAGATAATAAACAATGAATAATTCGAACATACTAGGTTTAAGACTAAAGAATAATGCAAAATAAAATTAATATATATATTTTTTAAATAATTAACCATTTGTATGCAAATTAATAAAGTCAAAGTCAAAGTCAAACCATTTATTTCAAATAGGCACATAAGAGGCACTTTTGAACGTCAAAATTTACAAAAAAAATAGAATTGATTCTAGTTGCCCCTTCCAAAAGGTAGTTTCGTATGGAGAAGAATGGGCAAGAAACTCCACCGGTACTCTTTTAAAAATGTTTTACAATATTTTGTTTGATTACATTAATTATATGATTATATGTAATAAAAATAAATATCAGCATGCTAGAACGCTGACGTCATTTTAATGGTGTAATAAAAACACGAGTACTGGACCCATGTTTTGAAAGACGCCTAAACTCACACACAGACAAATTATAAACAGGTATTTGAAGTTGTTATTATCTAGTTCGAAGCAATGTATAAGAAATAGAAATATAATGTATTTATAACCAATAATAACAGAAGTAATATAAAACTCCGAAGGTTGAGAGAAGTCGAACGTTGACAAGAAGACGCCTTAGATAAAAATAATTTGTCTTTGTTAGGTCCTCTAGAGCTAGTCAATCGATAATAATTAATTTATAGTTTCATGTTGTAATATTGAGACTAGAATCTGTGGATTCTAAGTTCATCACAGTCTATTGTTTTTAATAAAAGTAATAAAATGTTAACCTTATCAACCAGAAGACATCGCACCTCAGTAGCAGTTATGATTCTCCTGAACATAAAACATCATCTTCTCTGAAGATTTTCGGTATTGGGATAATTATATCTCTGGCTGTCTGCTGGTTGAAATATACATAGCTTTATATAGTACAGTCAGTGACCTGCATAACCCGTCCCTTCTTCGTCTTCTTTGTGAGAGGGTCAGGTAATGCAGGGCACCGTACCTACCCAAGTAAAGAGTTAAATTGGCTTACTTCACACTAATATTATAAAGGCGAAAGTTTGTGAGTGTGTGTGTATGTTTGTTACTTCTTCACGCTCAAACGGCTGGACCAATTTTGATATTCCCACGGGATCGAGACTTACGCGGGTGAAACCGCGGCGCGCAGCTAGTTGTATTATAATTGTTTTATAATGCTCTTTAGTTTTTATAAACAGCTGCCCAATTTCATACTTAACCTTACGTATAATATGAATATTTGAAACCTTATAAGGCATTTTAACGATACAAATGTCCTTCGGCATTGCGTTTATAGATCGATGGAATTAATGCGCACGAGATTTGCGTCGTGACTTGACCCCGTCTATATTACTTACGGTGGAGCTGTTTTATTGAATTAATATTTTTTTATTGACCATAACCATGGTCTTACATACTTAATCCTATATCCGCTTCCTACTTGATAGGATAGGCTATTGGTAAATCGGGTAAATCCGTTAGCATATAATAAAGCTGTGGGTCTTAGGTGGTTAACTTGAACAAAGTGAAAACTTAAAATCAATGTTTTATTTACAGAAATGCTGAAATTCTCAACTTTTCCGGAGGATTGAAATCGAATTACACGTTCCCGAAAGACTTCATATTTGGAGTCTCTACGGCAGCATTTCAAATTGAAGGAGGATGGAATGAAGATGGTAAGCCAAACTCATTAAATGCTTGATAATAAAAATACAAATTAAAACGTACCTAACAACATTATTTTTTGTTTGATTTCTAGGAAAATCCGAAAGCATATGGGATAACTTGGTTCACAATAACAAAACATTTGTAAAAGACGGATCAAATGCTGATGTAGCAGCTGACTCCTACCACCTCTACAAAAGAGATGCTGAGATGGTCCACGAACTTGGTGTTGACGTCTACAGATTTTCCATATCATGGCCGAGGGTCTTGCCAACTGGTCTCACTAACAAGATAAACGCTTTGGGTCTCCAGTATTACAGTAATCTTATTGACGAGCTCATAAAGTACAACATTACTCCCATGGTGACGATTTACCACTGGGACTTGCCGCAGAAGCTGCAGGATATCGGTGGATGGACCAACTCTCACATTGTTGACTACTACACGGATTACGCGAAGGTTTTGTTGGATAATTTTGCGGGAAGGGTGAAGTTCTGGGTGACTTTCAATGAGCCGATGCAGACGTGTTTGGAAGGTTACGGTGGTACCTACAGAGCGCCCGCATTGAACCGGCACGGTGTTGCTGAGTACCTCTGCGCGCACAATGTTTTGAAAGCCCACGCCAGCGTCTACCATCTTTTCAACGAGAACTACCGCCATGTCAACAAAGGTATGAATTAACGATTGGAATGATTCATCTTTTTACTTGAAATATTTGTGTCCTGAAACTGAAATTTTCTTTTTATTTCTATGCTTTCAGGAAAAATTGGTTTGTCCTTGGACTCAAACTGGGCTGAACCAAAAGACGACACTCCACAAGATAGAGAAGCTGCTGAATTATACTTAAAAACAACAGTAGGTATCATTATCTTATTCAGGCTCCATTTTTTTGTGTGCTAATTTAACACTACTTAAAAAAACAACCTTCATTAGCAGATAATGTCATTGAGAAGGACCTCTCAAGGTCAGGTTTCACTAAACTGTCCAAGGTCTGCAAAATTATACCGTTGTTCAATGGAACGTAACCTCATAAGTCGGTTATGTTGTTTGTTATGTACTTACTCAGAGTATTTTTAAGTTAAAATTGTGTAATGTAGCTGATACTGATTGCTGTTCTAGACTGCAATGGGAATGAGGTTGTTCTTAGATTTGAGAGTAAGCATTACTTACCTAATTATAACTATTGAACCTACGTTTGATCGATTATTGGTCCATAAAACGTTTCAAGTAATTTCAATTTAAAATAACAAAAAATTGCAACCGTGGCAAATTTACCTAACTCCTGGTTTCGACAAAAAGATGTAGGTAGTGCAGCTTATTTAGAGAATTAGAAATCTTGTTGCCCTCATAAGGCTCTGGCGGTCAATAGCCTTGACGTTTAGGTTGCCTAACGGAAAACTTTAACTACCTATGCATCATATAAAAGTAAATACAAAAATCTTCTTCGAATTGCAGTTGGGCTGGTACGCGCATCCAGTCTACTCGAAAGAGGGCAACTACCCTGCCGAACTCATAAAGTTAGTTGACGAGAAGAGTCTACAACAGAACTACACTCGGTCCCGACTGCCCAAGTTCACTCCTGAAGAGGTGAACTACATCAAGGGAACTGCTGACTTCTTCGGTTTGAACCACTATACCACGTACCTTCTGTCCATGGCCGATAAACAAGTAGGAGCTATACCTTCCCACGAAAACGACATTGGGATTGTCAGAGTCCAGGATCCGAAATGGCCTTCTGATTCGTCTTCGTCCTGGCTTAAGGTAATTGCACCCTTTCTTTGAGCACTATGTAGTTTAAGGTCTATTACTACGGTCTGGGTTATCAAGTAGAACCGTGATCATATGCCGTCTGCCCCCTTATATAGTCAATTTGTCATTGGCAAAATGTAAGGTTACAACGAAAGAATCTACCTTGTGACTTTCATAATTATCACGTTCTTATACTTGTCATTATCTCAGTCGATCGTTACATTGTACAAAGAAATAACCCTCGATAATAAGCATACCTACTTACAACAGAAACAAATCCATTTAATCTTCTAAGAAGATACTTGTGCTTAAGTGCTGTCGAACTATATGATAGCTATGTAAATTGATGTGACTTACTGGTATCTGTCCGACCGAAAGAATGCGAGATAGCGTTGAACTGAAGTGCCAAATTTCAAAAGACAACTGTGTTTAAACAGTATCTATTTTTAGATGATCCAACGAATATTTGTAACAATATCTTTTACTTGACAATAGAATAATAATTGTTTGCGATTCTATTTCTCAACCACTAACGATTCTATTCATATACCTACACGTGAGAATAAATCAACTAACTTTTTTTGTTTTTAGGTGGTGCCTTTTGGCTTCAGGCGTTTACTGAAATGGATAAACAAGACTTACAATAATATTCCTATAATAGTCACCGAGAATGGTTACGCTGACTTCTCTGGGTTGGAGGACAAAGCTCGAGTGGCGTACTACAGCCACTACCTGAACGCGTTGCTTCACGCTGTGCACGAAGACAAAGTTAACGTTCAAGGGTACTTCGCGTGGAGTCTCATGGATAACTTCGAATGGGATGACGGTTATGTGTAAGTATTGATTAATTACTTATTTCTGGAGAATCTTTATCATTCTGGAAGATGGTCATATTCCAAACCTGACTGAATTTTAATTTGGAATTAAGTGGTATCCTTTTCCTGTACTAACCAAAAATACGCTTTGGGGCTTGTAACTGTGTGTAATGATTATCATAGCCAGAACAAGGGTTAGGGTTGGGTATCTTGAACAAACGTAGTAAACGTCCGATATCGGAAGTAAAAATCGATCAAATATGAAGACAGCTAAGTACCTACTGTCGACCGTTTCAATGAACGAATTATATGGAATCCATACAATGTTATGTGTATCACTGCAAAGTAATTTCAATAACTTTGCTTTTATTATATTTTTATCTCTGAGCTACTTAACAAGCGGTAGGATTTTAATAGTAATGTTGAACTAAGGATATATTTCAAGGTAAATTGAGTATCTCTAGATTAAGCCCATAAATATAGTCTTTAATAAAAATGAAATGCTGTTCGTAATTGGTAGCCCGAGTCAGGGGGTCTACTCCGAAGCGCTAGACCGAAGTATAGGCTGAATGTTCGGCTGTTTTAAACTTCCATAGTTTCCTTTTTGACTTTGTGTCCTTACCCCACTTCAAAGTCACAGTTTTGACTTTGGCTTATCTTTTTGACTGCCTTTTTTTATTTTTCGCCGTAGTCAGCGATAGTTAGCCGTAGTTAAGAAACGACCGAACATTCGGCCGATACTTCGGATTTATGTTCGGAGTAGACCCCCAGGTTCCGACGAAAATAAAAAATTGTATCTATTCATACACGAAATACATAGTGACATAGTAAAAGTTGTTCTTAATGTTGAATACAATCGTGTATGAATAGATACACCTTATATACTTACATAGGTATCTTTAAATTCCGTTTGGCTTATATATTGCAGAGTTATTTCGTATTTGCATAATAACAAAAATCTCGTCTCAGTAACCTCGGGCTAATAACCGTGCAATAAGAAAATAATAGTACCTTTATACTACGTAACTAATTGTAGATGGTTTTATAATTACAAATAGGTACTTTACGCTGTGGAATTCTTTAGTAGAGCTGAGGGAGACAATGTTCGAGTCGATAAGCGACATCTCTTGGCGACTTTTGTTCTATCTAGAGTTGTGTGATTTTGATATAATTCTTTATACCGATACTAGATGGCACTATCGGGCGTATAAGTGGTCTTTGTATGTCGAATAGTTTTCCAAATTCTGTAATACAGATAATCTAATTCGGTTATTTTTGCCTATAGCACTCTTATCAGATTATTGGGAATATTAAAAGCCATCATTAATTAAACTGCCATTTCTACATATAAGCTGACCAACTAATTTATGCAATAGCGATTAGCGGCTTGGGGGTTCTGAGTTCGATTCCCTGGTTGGGTGACTATTTATTTGAAACTAGCTTCTGCCCGCGACTTCATTCGCGTGAAGTTTCTCTTTTTATCCGACTGCGGCGAAGCCAAAAAAGGAGGGTTATGTGTTTGACCTGTATGTATGTATGTCCGTCCCTATGTTCCCACGTAACTACTAAAAGGCTGACCGATTTTGATGAAAGATATGTCGTTAGTCTTTATTGCTCGAGTGTCACTGGTTATATTAAAATGATTAAAAATCAAAATGACGGACTTTTGGCGTCAAAAGGTGTGTTTTAGAAAGAAAAAAATTCTCCCGAGCCTATGGAGTGGGGTATCAAACTGAAGGGTTTTAAAAGGTGATTACAAAAATATATACATATTATATGTTTAAATGTAATTTAAATGAGAAATGAAGAATTTTTGGAGTGAGTGAGTAAGTTTATTTATTTACTTATTACCCGATTATAAGTAAATAAATAAACTAACTTACCGTGTCCTATCCTAACTAAAAAGTGTAAAATTAAAAAAATTAATACAAAAATTTAAAAAACCCGACTGCGTAAAAAGTGAACTTAAAAAAAGATGGAAACAAGATTAACAAATTAATACTTTAAACAATCTCATGCAGTCAGAGGCATGTTCTTAAAAATAACGACCTTATTGCCTCCGACTGCTTGAGATTGTATACAGTATTAATTACCTAGTTAATCTTGTTTCCATCTTTTTTTAAGTTCACTTTTTACGCAGTCGGGTTTTTTTTTTAACTTAAACCATATCATAACATTGTAGAGCTCCAGGTGAATCAGAACCTGAAGGTGACACTGCTAAGTTGAAGGCATGTGTAACTAAGCTTAGTGATACGGCATTCAGCAATAGTGTGCTTTCTATCAGTGAAAGAATTTTTGGAATCATACCTATTAGTAACTCCCGAAGATACAAACTCATAATTTTTACCTCTTAAAATATAAACTAGTGGTCGCCCTCCTTAGAGCATTATAAATGCTCTAAGACGCCCCTGATAGAAATTCGACTCCTCTACTTACAATCTATTCGTATTTACTAATTCCATGCTATTATAAAATACTTACTTTCCATTTTCAAGCTGTCACTTCTGGCACCTATCTATCTTCAAGTCATGAGGCCCTGGTACTATGTGTGTGTCAAACGTATGGTAGTGTGCGTAATGTTTTTTTTATTAATTTATTTCAAATGCATATTATTAATATAAATATAAGCTTTCTGCACTCCTCCTCCATATAAATAAACTGTGTCAAATTTCATACTCCTCCATCCGCGTAATTTTCGTAAAAAGGGTTACAAATTTTTCGCTTCACGTATTAATTTATTGATGATGATTTATGATTACTGGGTGAGAAATAAAAATCCAGCGTTTGATAGTGAATTCGTATACGTTGATCCCATTTTGCAGTCCTGCAGGTCCAATAGAAGCAATGACGCGTTGACTTACCTTCATAATATCGTAACACTCGACGTCCTTCTTAGTAGATTAAAGTGATTCATATTGTTTTTAAATAACACATCACCTCGAATCTGATCACCTTTAGGTGCAGCGCAGACGACAGACTTTTTGTGCGAAGGAGTCTGATGCACACACCAATGTGAATACATTTTATTAGCTCACAAGCTTTCATTAATCACTCCTTCGCACAAAAAGTCTGTCGTCTGCGCTGCACCTTATCACTTCGAAATACAAGAATCATCATGGATTTGCGAAATGATTTTCTGCAAGATTTGGTAATTTCATTTGTAGCAATCGTTATTAACAAATCTGCACATAATTGTGACTTGAGGGTTTATATACCTACTTACTAGTTATTGCTTTTTATGGGAATTTCCGGGGTGTGTCATAGTTTACGCATTCGCGTTTAGTCTCCTAAAAGGCTGGACCCTTATAGGGAGACTAAACGCGAATGCGTAAACTTTTCGATTATAATTTTCTGGTTTACCATTAGAGCTCGACGTAAGCCAAAGATTTCGTCATTCTAGGTTTTGTAAAATATTTTCTCATGACCAAATGTTCTACCGAAATTCAGTAGTTTTTGAGTTAATTAGGTTTTTAGTTGTTTTATGAAAAATACAATTGAAAAATGATTTACGGTGCGACTATGCTGGAATTTAATTTATTATCATTTTTCACTTTGTTAATAATTAAAAAATCCAAAATGCCGAAAACTTGGCAGAGATCACTAATTAAACATTTTATTTTTCGTAATTTTTATCATTACTTTATTTAAAAAAACTCAAAAACTACTGAATTTCGGTAGAACATTTGGTGGCTTAATTTGTTGCATTTTATACCATACTATGACGTCGTGCAAGGAATACGTCGAGTTACCAGTAACCTGGGGCCGTATTATGAAGTATAAATGCCATTATGATTCCAGAGCGAAAAAGGAACGGTGCTAGCGGTCATGTATAGATCCATCTCTCTCTTGCACTGGAATCATGATGGCTTTTATACTTCATAATACGGCACCTGTATAGCCATATTTTGACGTGTCACTTGCGGAGCGTTTATAACCTATCTACCTCTTTTTACTTATTATATCATTGGACCCAAGGGTATTCTTTAATGCTGGGTCCGTTGCTGATAATTGATCCCGTTTTCCTCAAATTTTCTCCCATTTAGCAAAATATAGAAACTTTAAAACTATTACCCAGTAACTCAAACCACTTTCTCTCGAAATGGCGTAGCTTAGCCGCTGTTTGCGTCATAAGCCACCCAATTCCGAAACTATTTTTATCGACCTATATCTCTGAGTACAATTTCTCTTTAATCTAATCAACATCAAAAATACCTAGACGTTTTGGAGGCACGTTCCGTATGATATCAATAATTGATGACTTTTATCTACCGATTGCTATTTGTTTTATAATGGCATATTGGGATAATTTAATCTCATCAATTCCACGGACATCAAAGGGATAATATCAACATTTCTTGGATAGATTTATTAAGCTTATTTTGATCAAATATGATCTAGTCTTTCAAGATTGCAGATAAGGATTTAGAGCAGAACGTAAAATATTTATTAGTTATAAAAATATTTTGATAACAGATTTTCTGCATTTATTTAGGTCTCTCTCGTATAGTTATTTAGCAATAAACAACAGTAGATTTTTTCTGGTCATGAAAATATCGGCGAAACTAATTTATCTGAAGCGATTGGGTAGGCTACAATGCAAATCAATGATTCAGTTAATTGGACTTTATTAGCTATTTATTACATAATGTAACTAGCTAGGATCATAAAGTAGGTATTTACAAGTCTATCTACCTTCTATGAAATATCTCTATGGCATAGTCCAAAAAATGAAACATTCACATCGATGTATCCCGTTGTCTTTTTGGTGAGGAATAAAACTCATACATCAGTCAGAAATGTCTAATTTCACTCATTTCACAGTTGTAAATGCATTTGCAGGTCCCGCTTCGGTCTGTATCTGGTTGATTTCAAGAGTCCGAACAAGACGAGGACGGCGAAGCACTCAGCCAAGCTTTACGCGAGCGTCATCAGGTCACGCGCCCTGCCTGCCAGCTACGACCCTGAGGACTTCACCGCCTTCTCCGGCGCAGCCCTACTAGCCCCCTCCATACTCCCTCTACTGTGCATACACAGGCTACTGTTGTAATAGCGTCTACAATACTTTATAGAAAACTGTACGTTGTTACACTATTCTATGCTATAAGTATATTAAACTTTAAGTATCAATATCCTTAACTGTCATTCCAACTTGCTTGATCCCTTAAAACACATTAAAGTAAAGCTTATGCTAAACTAGTGAGAAATTATCCGGTGGACGATGTCTCCGGTGTTCAGTACTCGACGGTGGCCAGTTTCTTGGCGTTGTCGCGCGCCACTTCCCTCTTCAGCTGCGCCTGGATGCACGCGAACGACTTGCCCTTGGTCTCCGGTAGCATCACCAGCATGAACACCAAGCCCATCATGGAGAACACGGCGAATCCCCAGAATACTGTGTATATATCGTACGCGTCTTTGACCACCTGGAATGACAAAAGCTTCATGTTAGAACAATGTTAACTTGATCCAACTATGTTGATTGGATAATATAATTAGCAAAAGCTTGAATAATGATAATATATAGTTTTAAAAGATTTTTTGTCCGTATTATTTTGCAGTGACTGTATAATACGTACAAAAATATTGACTTGATTGAATTTATTAGTTGTTTCAATTTCTAAGTAAATCTATAATATCCTTTCTTTTTTTTGTTTCCGGGGTGGATGATCCTTATGAATGTTCTCCGCCCTGGGGTAAGCGGAGAGGTCTGTCAGACTCTTACTGACTAAAAACCACCCCAGTGTTCCCTCCCACATTTGCACCGGGGATCATGGGATGTAGTGCGACTTCCGCAATCCCCGGCTAGTGCGGTCTCTGCGGGCCACCTCAAGCCTGGGGGGGTGAGGTGTGTTTGACCAACCCCTGAAATCTATGATATCCTAACCTAACTAAAACTATTAACAATCTATTTGTAAAATAAATGGGAATTTTGTTAGAATGAGTCGTTTGCTTTTACCCGAAAATTCTGCTTTAAAAACCAATATCTAGTTAGGCCATTAGGCGGAGAAGCGGATCTCATGTCGCATTGGCCTCTTATAAATCCGTTGATGCCTAACACACGTATACCGCCCGACCGCGCGGTCGAGTGATGCTCTCACCCTCTCCGACCGCGGCGGTGCGCGGTGTCGTGTGTTAATCGCCTAGTGGTATACAAAAAGAACTCTCACCTGAAATAGTTTTTGAACTGCAAACATAGAGATGCCAGTGTAGATATGAGCAATACAGGAAGCGTACAACTTGACGTTGGTGGGGAACATCTCTCCGATGATGACGTAGGGGACCGTCGACAACCCGATGGCGTAGCACACGATGTAAACGAGAAGGGCAGCTAGAGGAAGCCAGTGAAGATTTGCCACTGCCTCTTTGTTGATGTGGTCGAAGTAGAAATATGTTCCAATTGTGCCATTCATAAGCCCTACTCCAAGAGCTGATAGCAACAGAAGGGGCTTCCTTCCGACGCGGTCGACGAGTATTACTGACAGGACACAGGTGGCTACTTGCACGCATCCAAGAATTATAGACTCTTGGTAGGGTTCCATGCCGCCAGAGCTGACGGTTGCATTTGAATTCTCTAGCGCGGTTAAGTTGACGGGACTGGCGGTGCAGTTGAAGATGACCTGCGCGTACGCCACCACAGCAGCACTGCCACATAGCTGCTGTATCGTGAACACGCCTAGCGTGATCCACATTGCTTTCCTGTTGGTAGCTTCAGTGATCAAGTCCCCCCATGTTCCTCGGTTTTTCATGTCCTCTTGGACATTCAGTTCTATACTTTTGAGTTCAGTTCTAATGTCACCACTACGTAGATTCCTGAGGGAGCGTTCTGCTCTCTCACTTCGTTCAAACTTTAAGTAGTAGTAAGGAGATTCTGGCAAAAAGATGAAGGTGATGACGAATGTGACGGGAAGGATCAAGTTGATGGCGGCGAGGGTTTGCATCGAGACGAATGGACCGATGCAGTACTGGGCAAGAATTCCGACCTGGAAACAAAAGAGAAACAAATTCATGAGTTTCATTTGATATGCTTGAAACTTTAACACTATCATGTAAGGAAATGTTAAAGTATCATGATTTTATTATAAAAGCTAGTTTTATTTTATTTACAAAAAAAGGTCATAAAACGTGTTTGGGTGATTAATGTGATTATAGATATCTAGACACGTTTTATGATGCCTGCATTTTACGGGTGAATTCGTATAATACCGGGGTTAGTTGACTGAAACCATAAACAATGGTTTTACATCATTATTTGTCAAGATAAGGCAGCTTAGTACGAGTTTATGTGCAGATAAAAATCATTATAATGATTAACTGGATACAATAGACACACGTGAATTTCAGGTATATCACAATAAATTTGATTACAAGCAAAGCTGTATTCAATTAGGATTTGGCTTTATCATTTGTAGTTCAAAAGATTGGTTACAACAGACGTCAGATCTGAGCTCATTGAAACGCTAATAAATGTAACATTTTTCAAAATATGATTGTATATTGTATACGTTTCAAGTTTTATATGAATTGCTAAAGTCACGTTTGAACGTGGCGTCGCGACAGCTCGTGTACACGCCACCTTAATTACATGCAAATACAACACAATGAGAAATAAATTGTTGTCATTTATGATCACGGTGAATAGCTTTTGATTAAGCCCATGTACGCTGACGCTGCACTACAAGCTCTATGAAATGGCTCTCTAATGTAATTTCCCTAGGTCGTTGTGTGGCGTGGCATCCACGAGAGTCATTTCATTTTCTATAACTAATAGCGATAGGAGTTGTACGTACCTATAATGTGTTTTATGGTAATACCACGGGCTTATCACGTGAAAATTGTATGACTCTTGATAAAAAAATATTGTTATGTATGGTATTATACTGAGTTGGTTGATGTACTAATGGTTTATACATGAGAATATTTTTGTATTGATACCAACGCAAGCTAGGATTTAAGCTTTGACTGAAAGATCTTTACTTCGAATAATATTTTAGTATGGCATATTTTCAGTCTAAATCTATTTTGAGCCAATATTAACACCCCTTTTAAATTTATTTCTAGATTCATACATTTTTAATTCAGAATTTAACAGAAATATCTCGTATGACGTGATCGATGTAAGTCATGTAACAAGATGAGTATTATGTATGTAGTGCAATGGACTCTGACAAAGGAAACCGTACACCTGTTGGTTCTACAAGTACGTACACACCGTGCGATTCTACGAATATATCATTTAGAAATCGCATATCTAACTCTCAAAGCAGAAAGCGAGCTTATGAAACAGGCAACAGAGCATGGAATATGTAAATACTCCGTGATAAGGCAGAGCAGGCTTTACGAGAAATAATTTATAATTGGGATTGCCTGTTACGCTGCGAAGGATATCGCCCATTAGTTGAACTTATCCAGAGTGAATAATTGCAATGAGACGGAGTTACTCAATTATTTCATTGAACTTGATCAATTGTGTGTCATTAGCTGACATTGATCTATCACACACACGGAGCTTCTCACATGACATTATGATCGGTCTTCTATCAATGTGTATCCAATTCCTTTTATAATGCAATTAAGTGTTACTCAAATGTCTGTGTTAGTAGATGGAACTAAACTAACCCATTAAGGCAATGAATAATTTATTAACAACTAGCATTGGATTATGTTTTTGTTTTTAATGTGTCTCTAGGTTTATTACGATTCGTTTCACTGACGAGATAATGTGATGATTTCAACTAACAAGGTAGGTATATACGGGACATGCTGTTCGCATTGCATCAGAAGTGATGATGATGTGCGTCATGTAGATGTACTTACTTTATTCATTAACGTGATGAGTGTAGAGAGTGCCCCTCGAACTTGATTGGTGGCGATCTCTCCAGTGTACATTGGAGCAACTGTGTAGACGATTCCGTAGCCCAAGCCGGAGAACATGCGGGCCACGTACAGAAGAGCGACAGAGTTGGCTACGATGACAAGCACCCAGCCGAGGATGAATGGCACCGCGCCGAGGAGCAGGGTCGTCTTCCTGCCGAACCGGTCAGCGAAGTAGGCGGAGGGGATGGGCGTCAGCGCAGAGCACAGGATCATTATCGAGACTATCCATGATCCCTCGTCGGGTGAAGTTGGTATCTTGCTTTCAGGTGACTGTAGGTACGGTAATGTAGGTGAGGGCCAGCCGTAGCAGGTACCCGCTGTAGCGGTGATAAGCGTTGCTGAAATAGAAGAAAAACTACAGTTAGTTTCAAGCGAAACTTACGTAAATAAAATCGCAAACAATGCCCACAGTGCTAATAGAAACGGACTGTTTTGGCAAAAGCATTGTATGCTAAAGTAATTAGATTACCTAAGAGAATCAACGATAGTTATTGATGATTACATTGCTAATGAAAAGTGCATTGCCCTCGACGAGTTGTTAGAACTAAGTGTTTATCTGTGTACGTTAAGAAATATAAATGTGAAAATGTTTACAGAGATGTAGATAAAGTCGGAGTAAACTTTTAACATTATGTTCAAAGAAGTATGTATACACATTTGTACAATATGCGTGTTACAATAATGTCTACGACGTACCGGGACCTTGACGCTAATTATCGCTGCTAAACATTTTCCGGACATCGACAACAATCATCAAGTCTTTTAATTAAAACCCATTAAACTGTACTATTGTTACCATTTTACAGAAAATTTTATGTTATGACAGGATAATTTGAACTGTTCTCTTTTCTGAAGAACCTTGCTTGTCTACAAGTTACTGTTGATACTGTTCAGAACAAACTTTTTATAAAAATATTAATGAAGTAAGTAACTGGAACGTTTGCTAATGATCGAACGACCTTCTTTTAGGCAAAGCGGAACCTGGCAGAATGCCAGAAACCATAGGAATGAAGAACAAGAAGTTGCACATACTTCTACCTTTAACTGTACAGCTATCATTGAAATAATGTAACAAGAAAGTTTTAAAGTATAAATCGAATACAACGAAGATCTAGATTCAGACTATAAACACGTACACGATTAAATAGAATGAGATTGGTCTGCAAAAATGCATTTTCTCACTTCTTTAAATCTGCTCGGAAGATACAAGTTGAATATAATTAAATATAAGATTTATGTAAGACGTGTACTGGATCTCTATACATGAAAATGGAGCACTATGTTTCCCGCCTGTATTAGCTTAAGATTGTAATCTAAATACATATTTGTAATACCAAACAATTGTACACATCGTAAATCTAATTATTCAAGATAACTATCTCTATAACTCATATTGCCCCGATAATTTATTAATACATGTTAATAAAAAACTAATTTATAAGGGAAATGAAAGGTATTCATAAATAACAGAGGGTTTGTAATTAATAAAGTATGTTAATTGCATATCTTTCGAAAAGCCGTAATCATATTGATTTTATTAATTGTCCGTCGATTGATAATCTAATGCAAATACATAAAATCGTCTTTTATTACTCATAGCAGGTTTAGTAGTATTAATTAGTGCCAAATCACTATTGGAAGATGCGTTTGGCAGAAAATGGGGGATCAAGACTCCGAGAGTAAATAATCCACGGAGTTTAGTTGGTTTAAAAGGATGATGATGATCAATTTGATGTGTTTTATAAATTGTGAAGTTTAATGTTTAGAATATTGAGGTGATACCTGAACAGCTGAGTTTAAAATTCTTGACAGACCTAAGTAACAAAACACCAACAGCCAGTCTACTCCGAACATAAATCCGAAGTATCGGCCGAATGTTCAGTCGTTTCTTTACTACGGCTTACTATCGCGGACTACGGCGAAAAAAAAAGACAGTCGAAGAGATAAGACAAAGTCAAAACTGTGGGTTGAAGTCGGGCACTAAGTCAAAAAAGGAAACCGTGGAAGTTATAATTATAAAACGGCCGAACATTGTGCCGATACTTCAGTTTAGCGCTTCGGAGTAGACCCCCAGGAATTACGCTAACGCGCACATTGTAACAAACTTTATGTCAATGTAGTAAAAACAAGTTTGGGAGTGGCGACGCTATCATGTCTTATCACGCGTTCGTGGAAACTTCTGACCACTTCAATATACTCGACACGTTCCTCGACCCTGTATCTGATAATTAATATGACAGATGCCACAGTTACACTGTGACAATATGAGATTAGAAAGCTACTACGCCTATTTGCCAAGACGAATATCAATTTTTCCTGTACCATTGCCTACAAGAAATTTGTGTGACGATGTTCGTTTAATCTTATAGTCATAACTCAAAGATGTACTGCAGAAGACATATTGACCCTGTTCCACTATTATCACATCTTATTTGAATAAGGTTTACTGAAGCTATAAAATTCTGCAGAGTGGCTGAAAGTGGGGCAGCGGTAGATCATATTATTTTTAATGAAACTGTTTTGTTTGTTTGATTTTGGAAATGCTCACTCTCGCTCGCACCCATAACACGTACTCGACTCTCGAGTGGCTAACTTACCGCGCAGGTTGTTGAAACTGCTTAATATTACAGAATTATCTGGTGTACGTGCGCCATACGAAATGCAGACGCAAATTCGAGTCTGTGTCTAAGTTTAATCACAAACATGTACCTACATAGTTAGTGCACAACAGAATCAAACTGTGGCTGTGGGCTGAAGTTTACACGGTGGCCTGTAGTAGTTACAAGATAGAGGATCGCCACGCCTACATACGTAAATACTAAATAGTTTGCGTTCACAACGAAGCTTTACATGAAATAGACAACAAACACGTGAGTCAGAATGACTCGAGGAAGTCAAGATTAAAACGTACTAAAGAAAAATGTTTTACGAGATGATGAAATCTTTTAATGTGGTGAGACAGGTTGCAACGTATAAGTAAGAAACAAACGTTTTTAGCCTTCGAGACATATTTCAGGAAAGACAGTTGCGTCTGCTGAACGTGTCTGAAAACGTTCCTACGTCAGTAGTGTAAACAGTGAAGCTGTATAATTAATATAGCAACAGATTCAAGGAACGAATGTCGAATGCCAGTTGGCACAATCAGCGGGTCGTCAATGTATACCTAGTTGTGTATGATTACGCGGTGGACGCTGGTTTTAAAGTCATGTGTATTTGAGTACTTACTAATGAGTATACATCACTCATATTAAAATTTTATTAGGTTGAGATGGTTTAAGATTGGTTTCTTATTGTTTAGTAATTCGTCATAGTTGCGTATGTATTTATTATTTTAATTGAATTATAATTATTAATATTCTAGTGATATTTATTTTAGAAGTATGTATGTTTGTATATTCTCATATAATTTGTTTAATTTTATTAAGTAAATTGTTTTTGATTTTATGTATTCTATTTTCTCTTCTACTCTTACACACGGTGTCTACATCTCTATATCGACTTTCCTATCGCAGGAATGCTGGAAGAGATTTCTTTAGAAATAAGCATTACCTTTGTACGTATTTTTCTGTTCCTTTATTCTTGTATGTTTATTTAGATGTGTGTACATAAATGGTTAAATAATATATAAATAATTTGTTATAACAATCTAAAATCTTATAATGCAGGTATATTAACGTCTTTAAGAAAAGAAATTGGAGATCTTCTTATTTTAGTAGCAATTTCTTGGATAATAAATTATGGTTGTATGAATTAAATTTTTTATGTAGAATGTATAAATAATGTCTTGGTCAATGATACGGATTTGACACGATTAAATTATTTAAAGGAAAATCTGTTAATATTTGCATTGGTAAGGGACTTTATGATGTTTTTATTTTTTTTGTTTGACTAACCTTCACGATGAACTGAGAAAGTAAATACCTACTGAAAATTGTCTGCGGCAAAGGCTAGGCTTTATCGACCATTCCAGCTGATTAAGAACCTCAGACTGAAAGACACTTATCTCCCGAAATTCCAGTGATTTAAATAATTTAATCTGATGATCAATCAGGCAATAACATAATAAAGAATTCATATCTACGGCAGACATTGAAAAATTAGTCTGGGCGTTTGAAAAATCGTTTTTGGTTGAGAGTCGGGTCGAGTGTAAATTAAAATTTAAATAGAATTGATAGACTTGATATTCTATTTGTTAAAAACTAATATAAATATTTGATTGTACGTGAGTAAAACTGAATTTTTGTAAAGTTTTGTTTCAGCTCAACACTATGTCTATATATCTGCCTAGCCTTTTCCCAACTATGTTGGGGTCGGCTTCCAGTCTAACCGGATGCAGCTGAATACCAGTATTTTACATGGAGCGACTGCCTATCTGACCTCCACAACCCAGTAACTGGGTAATACGATACCCCTTGGAAGACTGGTTGTCAGACTTTAGGGCTTTGACGACCCGTAACGACTGTCAAGGATCCACGAATGACAGCCGGGACCAACGGCTTAACGTGCTTTCCGAGGCACGGAGGAGTCTCGGTATGTAAAGATGGTCACCCATCCACGGACCAACCACGGCAAGCGTAGGTTAACCTGATGGATCGACCCGTGCGGCTGTTATTACTTAGCCACGAGCTCAACACTATGTAAAGCTATTAAATAATGTTAGTTAAAATTAAAAAAAAAGTATATTTGATTTACTGCATGGTTAGAATAATTAAACGATCGAAGAGCCATCATATCTAATGGATTTTCCGCAACTGTCTATTTTCCGGAAAAATACCTACTACCTACAGTCAAAGTTTATGTTTATACTATTATTTTTTTATTAGGAAACCTGTATTATGTTATGGCTAGGTATTTCTTTATTATCTCAAATGAATTGCTGCCATTTTCACTAAAATTGCGCGTTTAACCAGAGTCATCTCGCTCATAAGCTAGTTAGAGAAAATGAACCTAATAAAAATGATACTTAAGGTATAATTTAATGAATGTGGTATAAATGGTCTCGTGTGAGGTGTGCGAGGTCGCGGAGCGCGCGGTGCGGGGCGCCGGCGCTCCGCTCCGCTCGCCGAGCGCCCACCCGCGCCCGTGCGGTGACGCAACACACAACCGTCATACAAAGGGTGCGTTCAAACTACACTCGCATATCATTTGCATTTTTGTGTTCCTAATTAGTACGCCTAATTACGCAGAGATATACAATACAAGTCACAATTTAACATCTGTCTACATAACTGATAGCCGGTAGAGGCATTGGTCGCAAAACTTTATCATTTGTTTTGTTTCGAGCTTTTGAGTAAACAAGTTTTAAAAGAAAATTAAACATTCCACTGATTCCACAAAATTGTATTTCACGTAATCTGGCACTGCTATGCATAAATCGCTTTCGGGAATGCAAAAAGTTGGCAATACTTTTTGGGGAAATGTAAATGTAGCGGATTTGTATTTTGAATTTTTCTGGCTCTGAAACCGCTGAGTGTGGACTCGTCCTAATAACAGAACACATCTCAGAATGACAATAATAATTGTGATTGTGATATTGTTGTATCGTGCGACAATGTGCCCGTTACTGAACTTGTACAAATAGCACCGCTTGTGTGCGTGATTGAGCCGCGACGAAGTAGAACAATGGCTATATTGGACAACTTTATTTGATGGAATATGTCCAGTGGAGTTGTGAGTTGATCAATGAAAGGAATTATTACCGGCGTCGCATGAACTTGGCGTGTTTTATTTATAGCTTGTGACGTTCAATGGTGACGGAAAATAGATATAATGTGAATTATGGCTTGTCCAATGAGTTTTTATCATCAATCTCTGTAATTTCTTGAATTGTTTGATAACGTAGTGACTCTTAAGTGGTAGGTACCTACCTACCAGGCTTTTTTTTCTTGTATTTTTTGGGTGGGAAATTATCAAATAACTTCTCCCGCTCTGGGCGGAGCGGGCGGGCGTGTCAGACTTTTACTGACTAAAACCCACCCGTGTTCCTTCAGATGCCTGTGTGCCAGGACCACGATATCCCTTTCGGACAGACTCATAACCCTGACAGGACCTACCTACCAGGCTAGCAATGTATCAAAGAGAGGTATGCCGTGTGTTTGATTTATAAGCACTCTTGTGCTGACAGGATGTTGTCAATCACACAAATTTCAAAGCAAACTGCTTCAGTTGACACTCACGTCGTGATTAAGATAGTAGTTTAGTTGATACCTACCTACACTATAAGTTTTTTCTAACACTGTAACGCTAAGAATGTTGAAAAAAGGTTGAGAAAGCTTTATAATTAAAATATTATTTATCTACGTAACATAGGAGCTTGTGGCTAAATAATAACTGCCGCACGGGTCGATCGATCAGGTTAAGCTGCGCTTGCCGCGGTTGGTCCGTAGATGGGTGACCATCTGTTCATACCAAGATTCCTCCGTGCCTCGGAAAGCACGTTAAGCCGTTGGTCCCGGCTGACAGCCGGGACCAACGGCTTAACATGCTTTCTTGTAGATCTTTGACAGTTGTTACGGGTCGTCAGAAGCACAAAAGTCTGACAACCAGTCTTATCAAGGGATATCGTGTTACCCAGTAACTAGGTTGTGGAGGTCAGATAGGCAGTCACTCCATGTAAAATACTGGTATTCAGCTGCATCCGGTTAGACTGGAAGCCGACCCCAACATAGTTGGGAAAAGGCAGGCAGATGATGACTTATCATACATAGGTTGTAAATTCATGTCTCAATCTCAACTGCATCTAAAAGTAGAATAGCTAAAAACAGCCACAAATAAATACCAGCCTAAAATAATATTGAGATTGACCTTTAAAATGCTCCATTCGCTAATTTAACCTGTCACCCCGCCACTTATTTTGAGATAGGAATTTTGCCTTCACAGAATAAATAAATACATTGTTTGTTGACCTATTTCATGTTTTAAAAACTTATTATCTATAGCTCACTGCAATCGTATAAAGCCTCGTGCAGACTGGCGCAATATCGCGGTCGTGACGCGACACTAGCAGCACAATTTCTTTATCGCTGCCTGCCGCCCCCCCGCGATTTCGCGCGAGTCTATACGAGCCTTCAATGATAACTTCAATCGGACCATCTTGCGAGATTCTTTATAGTCTGAAATATTATGCTTCTCCGTATTGAATGTTAAGATCGATATCCATAAACAAACTCGTTGTTTGGTTGGTAGCATAAAGCCTCGTATTCATGGTAAACATTTGTTTAGCAACAGTTGAGCAACGTTGTTGGGTTATATGGGTTGTCCACAGTTACACATTATAATTATGCTTATGGTACGAGTATATTGTAGCCATAAGTAAGACTTCGTGATTGGTCGTCAACATCGATAAGAGAAAATATCGCAATACACATAAAAGGTTGGCAGCGCGTGAACGTGCTACAGAATTGTATTTTCATAGAACAATAAGTAAATTATCATAAGAATCAAACGACAAGATCAAGCGCACCGAAGTGGCTGTTATTCAGTTCACCAAAGATTGAGAATTTCAATTTTCGAGTCCACCTGGCTTGTAGTTTTATTGGGTCAATTAAATGCTTGATCTGATACAGTGGATTGAACGGAAACAGCTATAGTTTTGTTTAGATGGAAAATGTTTACAATTTGCTTGGCCATTTTCCATAGATAAGGAAAATTCGAAGAAATACTGCATAATATTCTTGTTTTCTTTTATGGTGGATGCCCATTTGTGTTAAATATCGATAGCATAGCATAAATATAGGCATTTTTTTTAAATATTCTTTATTATAATGATAGAGCATTTTTGGGACACAGGCCTCCTCTTTGTGAGGAAGACATAATCCACCACACGGGGGTCGGTGGTTGTCATATGTCTTCGAATCTTTGGTTCTTGGACATGCCGGTTTCTTCACGATGTTTTCCTTCAGAATGGACGGGTTTGAGGTGCTGAATTTGTAGGATTATTATCTTAACAATAAGCTGATTTCAATACTTCAATTTCTGGTAGGGGGATCTCTTTTCACGATTAAGTATTACTCGTATTGCTTCTGCTTGATAGTCCATTGACAGTCCAGTCCACACTGGACTGGACTGTCAATGGACATTGGATGGAAGTGTCAAGATGTACACTACCAAATAAGGTTGTCACTATAACCGAAATTGCCAGCACAGCATTCTAAAGAAAACTTGGATCACTTGTCTTACCAAGGGGTATCGTATTACCCAGTAACTGGGTTGTGGAGGTCAGATAGGCAGTCGCTCCATGTGAAATACTGGTAGTAGACTGGAAGCCGACCCCAAAGTAGTTGGGAAAAAGC
This sequence comes from Tiliacea citrago, assembly GCA_963921375.1. Lineage (NCBI taxonomy): Eukaryota > Metazoa > Arthropoda > Insecta > Lepidoptera > Noctuidae > Tiliacea > Tiliacea citrago. Next base: position 19,525,900 of record OY992781.1, read on the forward strand.
TAGGCAGATTTATAATGATAGAGAGATAATAACACGTTCGTGTATTTTTTTCATAATCACGTGACATTAACTGTTTGGTGACTGCAGTTTAACGGCTAATATTGCAACAAAAGGATGCTGCCCACCTCTTGACCCATAGTACAATTATTCTTAGCACTTATGCATTTAACATAATATTTTTGTTTTAATCTTTATTTATTTAAGGGATTTTTGTACACTATGCGACGATGCCGATCCCATCGTGCTTTTACAAATAACAACTTACTCCTAAACTAATTTAACTAACTCTAATTTCTTATCTAATAAAAAAGTATATATAATATTTTTACTGCATCAGAAGTAGTCTTAGTTAAAATACCATGGAAAATTCCAACATCCATTACCGACAATTTCAACGAATTGAGAAGTGCGTTTCTTTTGTTAGTATACCGAACACATTCGACCAACACATGTGGTGCATCCTCTATTTTACCACACACCTCACAGTTAGGAGAGCCTGATTTTCGCATGAGGTAAGCAAAATTGTTTATTGGAATTGGGTCCTGACCTCAAACGATGCGCAGCAACAATTTGATAGCAAAAAGGAACATAATAATGTTTCCTACAATAGAATGGAATCACATCCTCATTCATTTGTATCGGTGCAATATAATAACTATATAACGCACGTGTCATAAGCACGTGGTGCCGAACACTAGCACATTTATAGCTGTTGGTTCAAGACCTTTTTGATGACGTCACTATAAACCTCCTCTCCTCTATACTATACCGTAGAGATTTCCACGAATAACTTAATAGCCTTTGTTAGCTTATGAATAAAAACAAGTTGACTTATGTTTTTTTTGATCTGCTCGCTTAGTCATAGGCCCAAAAATGTGGTCGTGGGTTTTCCTTGACACACACTTTGTAAATGGATTAGTGATCGCTGTAAAACGTTATTATTTCTTTTTTTTTTTTTTCTTTTTGGCTTCGCACGGTTTGTGCATTTAGCCAGTGTCATGTCAAATTAGGTAGCAAGTACAAAGTTATTTAAATAATTATGAAATGAACTCCACTCAATGCATGATAAAGATGATTGATGATATCCCGCCCCGCTCCCCTTGAGTTTAAATAAAGACGCGGCACTTTACTGAAACCTCGCGCGGACTTCTTGAGAGAACTTAAAGTGATGTTGCACTGTTTTGTTTCATTCGCCTACATTAATGCAGGTTCACGAACACTTAATGGTTAATAATCCACCACTATTACACATTAATATTCGGCTAAACACAAATTTTAGAAAATAAAACAAAACTGCTAACATGACGCTTCACTTTCCCGCCAAGAAGGTCTTATTATTTCTTAACACTAAAGAAAATAAACAAGTGCGAGTCGGACTCGCGCACGAAGGGTTCCGTACCATCACATCACACTAATATTATAAAGGCGAAAGTTTGTGAGTGTGTGTATGTTTGTTACTTCTTCACGCTCAAACGGCTGGACCAATTTTGATAAAATTTTGTATGGAGGTAGCTGACACCCTGGAATAAGACATAGGCTACTTTTTATCCCGATATTCCCACGGGATCGAGACTTACGCGGGTGAAACCGCGGGGCACGCTAGTTGTCTATAAAAACGGCAAAAAAATCACGTTTGTTGTATGGGAGCCCCCTTAAATATTTATTTTATTCTGTTTTTTTTTTTGTATTTGTTGTTATAGCGGCAACAGAAATACATCATCTGTGAAAATTTCAACTGTCTAACTATGACGGTTCATGAGATACAGCCTGGTGACAGACGGACAGACAGACGGCGGAGCCTTAGTAATAGGGTTCCTGTTTTACCCTTTGTGTATGGAACCCTAAAAACATATGAAGAACGTTTTGATATTTTACACTACTTCTGCATATGGGTAAACAATGTTGCTTTTGCAAAACAGAGGTGTATAATATTTATTTTACGTAATTTTAATTATGTTTGGCATTATTTTCGTCAAACCTATTTCTTGTATTACTGATTAATCTAGAGAGCAGTGGTGGCTCAGTGGGTGGTAACGGTAACTTACGAGTTTGTAGATTGTGGGTTTGATCCCAGGCAGGCGCTTTATTTTGTGTAAGTAAATAATTTCGTCATTACTTCTCTCAAAACGGTGAAGGAAAACATCGATTTCCTAGAACCAAAGATTCGAAGACATGTGACATCTATCAACCCGCACTGGGCCCGCGTCGTGGATTACGGCCCACTCCCTCTCGAAGAGAGGAGGCCTGTGTTCCAGCAGTGGCAACGTGCTAATCTATAGAAGTTTTACAAAAAAAAAAGAATAGCACTCATTTATTTTTATTGTTTTATGGGTGCGCTGTATATCTTATTTCAACCCGCGTTCCTTTTTTAAACATCTCCTGCTTCCCGACGATTTACCCACGCCATTGTTTTTGGGAGAAAAACAATGGCGTACCGAATTACGGATTGTTTACCTTCCGTGTTTGTTGTTACAACGTATTCAATGAAATGGGTTATATGATTGTTTTGGGAACTTGAGCGGATAACAACCTTCTTAGGTCACCAACTTGACGGAATTAAGGCGCTGCCAAGAGGCAAATGATAAAAGTAGACTTGTCTTAAACAAAAAAAATGCCAAGTCTATATAGTTTGTGGTAGCGGAAAAAATATATGTTATTCTTGAACATATTTTTCGTGGTTGTTACCAAAACACGTTTAGAAAAAAAAAATATCGATACTAATTAACGGTAAACTAACACTTTACTTTGAGTTTCAATCCAAAATATCTGTATATCAACGAACGGTTGGTATTTTATTAATAACAAGAACGTCTTATTTGTATGCAGAACTTGGTTGTTTTTTTATTTTCGATTACTCAACTTATTTTTGAGTAAATAAATAATTGGTTTATATTGTGCAATAAATTACAAGCGTTGTGTCATCGCGCTTCTCTTTATTTTGTATGCCGTCTGACAGTGACAGCGGTTTACCTGTTGTCAGCGTCTTAATTCTGGTATAGAAACTTTGATGGACAAAGACAAAACACTATTTGTAACTGTTTGCCATCCAAACCAGATAGTCATACAGTACACGACTTACATAGTAGTCATAGTACTGCACACTAATTGCGTGACACAGTTAAAATCACAATCTGAATGATTTTAATCTATTGCTTCATAAATGTTCGAATTTGTCTGCTAAACAACGTAAATAACTCAATAAGTGTTGTTGAACTGTCAAAATGAAACCGATTCCTACTGATAATGTGTTACGCACTTACCCAGCAGGTCATACATGCCATGCGACCAACTGTTTGATCAATAGCGCAAGTCTATGGGCACACAAACAGCGAGTTCATTTCTCTTCTCTGTTGGCCTGACCGCTTTTCCCTTGACCAAACATCGCTTTATCAAAAATCGATTGTGTCAACGGTAATATATCAAAAGGTTTATTGCCGTTCAAAGTTTTGCTTAGCTCTGCAATGATTATGCGCATAGTGAAGCGCTGTACCCTTTTTTTTGTTGGGTGGGAAATTGTCAAATAACTTCTCCCGCTCTGGGTGGAGCTGAGGGCGTGTCAGACTTTTACTGACTAAAGCCCACCCGTGTTCCCTCAGATACCTGAGCGCCAGGGCCACGATATCCCTTCCGGACAAACTCGCAACCCTGGCAGGCATTGCCCTATCGGACCCCGTCAGTTGGTGCTGATTGTGCTGACATTTCTTTAAGGCGCGCGTGGAACAAAACGCGTCGTCGACCCGGGCCTGGTCCTTATCGGACGGCGAGCTACCCATCGCTCACCGTCCGCATCCCGGTATAGTCCGTCCGCAAGCCCGGCTACGGTAGCCGAGAATCAGCCAGCAGCCTGCGACTCCCGACGTGACGCCCGGTGCGGTCTCCCGCGAAGGGCTGCACCCTAATTGTGTTGGCTGAAGTAAGGCTGTTTGTGTATATGTGAATTAAATGTTTGTAAATGCACCTACAATACAGGAGGAATTCCTACTGTGGGGCAACGTTTAAAAAAAAATCCGTAACTCAATATTAATCACGATCTGAATGATTTTGAAGTATGTTGCTAATCCATTGCTTCATAATGTTCGGAAAATTTGTCTGATAAACAACGTAAATAACGCAATGAATAATGTTGACCTGTCAAAATGAAACCCATTGGTACTGATAATGTGTTACGCAACCACCCCTCTAGTCTAATTCAATACAATTGTATAGAAAATACTAACATACGGATTTGCTGAATTTAATGAAGATAATCTCATAAGTTTTCGCGGATGACTGTTAATTAATCTATTACATCTCCTAAATTTTTTCATGTTGATCTGAAGACTTCATAAAAATGTTTCAATGAAAGTAAAAAAAAACCGGCCAAGTGCGAGTCGGACTCGCGCACGAAGGGTTCCGTACCATTATCTATAAAAACCGGCCAAGTGCGAGACGGACTCGCGCACGAAGGGTTCCGTACCATTATCTATAAAAACGACAAAAAAATCACGTTTGTTGTATGGGAGCCCCCCTTAAATATTTGTTTTATTTTAAGTTAATTATTGATTTTTAAAGTGAATATATAACTAAATATTCTGTGAATATTTCAAGTGTCTATCTGTTACCGTTATCAATATCGGGCAAAAACGAGCAAAAAAATCACGTTTGTTGTATGGGAGCCCCCCTTAAATATTTATGTTATTCTGGTTTTTAGTATTTGTTGCTATAGCGGCAACAGAAACACATCATCTGTGAAAATTTCAACTGTCTAGCTATCACGGATCATGAGATACAGCCCGGTGACAGACGGACAGACAGACAGACAGACGGCGCGCGGCGGAGCCTTATTAATAGGCCCGTTTTACCCTTTGGGTACGGAACCCTAAAAAATATTACGGTGAGTCGTTTTCATAGACAGCATTAATTTTTACATTAGCTTCGTTAGTGACGGTTCGGTGAAGAATTCAACGTTGTAAGATAAAAAATAACGATCCAAGATAAAAAAATAAGTGTAGTCAAGTCTCTATTAGGATATGGCTGTTAGTAATACAATAGAAAATTTATGCAAATTGACTGTGGGTATGTCCGCTTGAGAAGTGTATTATAATTCAAGAACAAAACATGTCCTAATGAAGAATACCTAAGCCATTTAAATCCTTAGTTATATTTCAATAGTCTTGAAAATAGTCTAAACATTTCAGCAGTGACATTAATTAAATTTCGTTGTCTTTAATGTTACAGCGATAGACAGTAAGACAGTGCCAGTGACACTAGAGTCGTACACAAATAGCCAGCTTACTTTGGTATTCACAGTCGGTGTCAGCAATGTGAGCATTCACCTGATCACTATCACAATAGCTGTCAGACGTTGTGATGTTGGCAAAGTCACACACAGGTGTGGATGTGAATGTTCAGCTATGGATCTCAGACCAAATAACAACAAAAAAGACATAGCGCTGTCAACAGTGACGTGCGGCCGGTTTCGTAAACATGTGTGCAGTTAGTGAGGTGTAGTTTGGTTCTAAATGTGTGCGTGTGAGCGTGAATGATACAGAGCGAGGTGTAGTTTTGGCATGCTTCACCGTATTTTTCGCAGCGCTATGTCAAGCTTGGCCTTTTTTATTTGGTTTGAGCTATGGATTGACATTTGCATTGATATGACGTGAGCAGATAGTATATGCAAAATCGTAGATGTATTACCTCATGCATGTATAGTGGCAGTAGTGCAGAATAGTGGAACTCGTTTGCAATGTTCGTCTGTATTTATTTTATGCATATATACTTTTTTTTTTTTTTTTTGGGTGGGAAATCATCAAATAACTTCTCCCGCTCTGGGCGGAGCGGGAGGGCGTGTCAGACTTTTACTGACTAAAACCCACCCGTGTTCCTTCCGTTGCCTGTGTGCCAGGGCCACGATATCCCTTTCGGACAAACTCGCAACCCCGGCAGGCATTGGTCCTAACGGACCCCGTCAGTTTGTGCTGATATCTCTTTGAGGCGCGCGTGGAACACAACGCGCCGTCGACCCGGGCCTGGTCCTTATCGGACGGCGAGCTACCCATCGCTCACCGTCCGCAGGCCCGCGCCTACGGTGGCCGGAAATCGGCTTGCGACTCCCGACGCCCGGGGCGTCTCCTGCGGCGACTAGGGGCGCGAGGGCGCGAACCTTGTCTCACCCTCACGCGTTCCGCCTCCTCCTTCGCTAGCATAACTGCTTCGCAGAAGGAGGTGACGGCCTCCCATGCACTCTCGCTCCGAACCATGGCCTGAACCAGGGCCGGACGCGAGAGATCGCCGCCGCCGATCGCCTCCGTGAGGACACGGCGGTGCTCCGCCCAAGCTGGGCAGACCTCCACCGTATGCTCCACCGTGTCCTCCGGGCGATCCACACAGTGGTGACACCCGGGCGTTTCCTCCCGCTTAATCCTAAACAGGAACCTCCCGAAACATCCATGTCCGGTGAGGACCTGCGTCAGGCGGAAGGTGAGGACGCCGTGGCGCCTCTCTAGCCACTCCTCAAAGAGGGGATTTATCGCCACAATTGTGGCGTGCCCAATGCATATATACCTAACAAAAGAATCCTTTTTAGGCAAATACTGAAAAAATCCTTTAGTAATTTTCATATTTGGTTTACTTTTTCTTGATATTTTTACATAATATTCTGTGAATAGATATGTACGTAGGTACTCTTATCGAATTTTGTTGACATTATTAAATTTCAGTTTTGTAGTACGATGTTTGATTTTGATGTCAATGCATGTTATTGTTTACCTATTATATATGTGAAAATACAGGTAATTTGAAATGTTAAATAGATCATCAACAAGGAGTATCAAATGGCACGATTGCGTAACGTTTTTTAATAGCGACGTGTGACGTTCTTAATATTTAATCAAAACTAAGCAACTAAACTAAATCAATGTCACTGTGTGATGGAATTTTTTTATTACTCCTAGAAAAAGTATTTAATAAAGTCGCATATCTTTGTATAGTACTAGTATAGCGATAAGGTACAATGCCGGAAAATCTTAGTACTTAAGAAAGTGCTTTATTTATCGTCCGGAAAATAGAATTGATAAACGGTAATATTACAAAAAACTTTTCGCTTTACTGTGCCAAAAAGTGTCTACTTTCTATAATATTCATAAACAAGCAGAACATAATAAAATGCGGCCATAATTTATGAGGTAGAATTCATACGTCATCATTTTTAAAACTGTTTATAGAAAACGCGTTTAGTTTTCCTTTTCACCACCTGTGTGTCATCCATCATTCAAAACATGCTGATGACGATTGTACTAGGTATGAGCAGTCAGAGTATGTCAGATGTCTGCAAGCAAAAAAGGGACGCACAACATTTTATCACTAAGCTTCATTACGTATAATTCCAAGAAGGAGTCTTTGAAGTGGAACAAATGGTGGCTGGCTATTGTTTATAAACATTAACTGTCGTCGTCGCGTCGCCGCCGCGCCGCGCCGGTGGTTTCACCGCACTCGCACCACGCGACTGTGAATCGCAGAAAATGGCAATGCAACTGTAAACTATCGGATGTCGATGTCAATGACATTCGCGTTTAGCTGGAATACCTGAGTTTATAGTAAAAGCCTGCTATTTTTCTACTTGAGTATAGTACCGTGCTATTTGCATATGAACTTTTATTAAGGCTCAGATAAAAGATTTGAGTGACTTTTAAATCTGCTTTTAATTTAATTTATTTCTCACTTTTGAGTTTTGAAAAAAAAATACGTTTAGCTAAAAATACGATATTACTTTCAAACTAGTTAAGATATAAGTATTCTATCTGTGATTTTTTCAAATATTCATATTTTTGTTACTAAAAATAAATACGAAACCCTATGAAACCGAACGGCGCGCGTCGTCGTGGCGTGAGTGCGACGCGAATTTGTATGGCTAAGGTCAACGGCGATTACCCGACCCTTAAGTATTTGCGTGCTGACATGTCATAAGCCATATTTATTTAGGGGTACAAATTGGATTTTTAAATGTGTCTGCTGTAGGGGAAGGGAAAGACGTCATTAATGTATTAGCATAATATTGATGATTCACATAATTTAAGGAGTAACAAACTGACGAAATAGTTCCATTTTGATCGATCAATCTAGCGCCTGCCTGCCTGGTCGGAGGACATGAATTTATACATAAAATGACACAAAACCGGCTAAACATTAACGAAGAAAACCGATTAACAGAAATTTTCATTCGAACATAAATACTAACGTTAAATAAAGTAGATAACATAATGCACTACAGTAGTTATCAGCGGTTCATTAAAATGCGCGATAAATTATATTCTAAGCACTAATTGCAAATTGTATTAGGTTATATAGTGTGGGGTGATGACATTGATAAAATGTAATTTTTGGCATTACGTAATATTTGTTGTTTAGGTACACTTACAGCCATAATTATCAGGGGCGTCACATGACAAAATACTGTCCGACAGATATGAGGGTGACCTGTAACTTGAATATATCTCGTGTCGAATTTGATAATGAAATCTACCCAAGATGACAATGTGTGGGTAGTTAAATGATTTAACTACAGGAAGCCTTAGCTATCAAATAGGCTACTGACGCTAAGAACGTTAATGGCGAATTTCAGCAATGAAACTGAACGCGCTTAGCACATGTTAACCGCGTTCAAGAGTTGTCAGTGTCAACATTGTAACGGAATATTGACACTGACAACTCTTGAACGCGGTTTAGATGTATTGTGCTGATCGCATTTAGTTTCATTGCTAAAATTCGCTCTGCATGTACTTACGAACTTCTTTAAAAACTGCCTCACTAGCTGCCGAGTTACCTACTTATTAGGTCGAATCTCAACGATACCAAGAATATTAATTGCTACACTTGCATGCAACAATACAATGACAAAACATTGAGCGCATATTAAACAGTTATGATTAAAACAATAGAATCTAGTTTTTAAAACAATTGGCACATGGGAAGTATAAATGTAAACGAAAGTGGAAATGAGTCAATATTTCTGATTATATAATTTTATTTGCGATACTTGTATAATATACACTTCTATTATTTATTTTGGTTTTCCCTTTCGTAACTTCAAACAGAACAGTGCGAAATTGAGAATAGCAATAAAATTTTGCTGCCTGCTGCTCACTGGCCTTGGTTATAAATAGGTTAGTACCTAGTTAACTAATAACTTATAAAAATCTAATTAACGGAATGTTGGATAATATTTTTACTTTCTTGTTTGGAGACAGTGACTAACGTCTAATCAAAGAGAAACGTAATTGTTTAATATTTATAAACATCGCCATTTTGTTTTTTCCATTACTTTTGAATTACAATTCAATGGTTTATTTACTTACTTTGATGTAGATTATTTATTGAAATACCTAGTTATTTATTGTTTTCAAGAACATCGTCAAAAACATCAGTATTTAAGTTTTGGTTCCTTCAATTTTATCGTATTTTCATTACGGCAACTAATGAACATAATTATAAAAGTAAAACAACATACAGGTTGAATAAAGTTATTACTTTATTATCTCGTGACGTAAATAACCCAGCAGTATATACGTATGTACTGTCTATGTAATTACATTAAATTGTTTACATGCGCTCTACATAAATAGGATTACTCTAATCTTGATTGACATAAAGCGATCATTGTATAGATATCTATAATTAATAACTACTTATGAATTATAATAATATGAGATTTAATGATTAATAATGGTCTTAATATAAAGTCTATAAGTATATTTTGTAGTGTATATTTTTTTCTTTTTGTAATATAATATGTAGTCTGATGTACAGACGCCAGCAGGTCAAGCTACCCGAAACTGTCAAATTTTCCCAGTCAACCTTGAACCATAAGCTTTAACGATAAAGTTGAAAATCTTTTAAATATAATATATTTGACAGATTGTAGTAGCTTGATGTGGTGGCGTCTGTACAATAAAGTATATATAAATAAATAAATAAAGTCTATCTTGAAGTGGTAGTTAAGCCCTTTTAAGTAGGATAAGCTGCCTATAATGTTCCCACTGCTGGGACATAGGCCCGTTCTCCGTGAGAGGGAGTGAGCCATAATCCACCACGCGGGCCCAGTACGGGTTGGTGTCTCATATCTTCGAATTTTTTGTTCCAATCCTCGACATGCCGGCCGGTTACCTTACGATGTTTTTTTTCACCGTTTTGAGAGCAGTGGTGATGAAATAATTTACACGAAGTAAAGCGCCTGCCTGGGTTTGAACCTACACGAACCTTTTGAGTAAATTTTATGAATTAAAATTACACATTTATTTACCTTTTGCTAACGACTTTCGGATATCATCAACGAATTATGATATACCTAGCAGTTGCCAGCGATTTCATCTGCGTGTATTTTGTATTCAATCATATATTTTTAATACCAATATCCAGGGTGAAAAGTAGTCTTATGTTTTCCAGGTTCCAGGATCGCCTCAGTGGTTTAGGAGTGACAGACAGGGTTGCTTTCGCATTTTTTATGTGCAGCTTTTATGCTTTCGCATTAGCATAGATATTATTATAAATTATGTGAAATTGTTAGATAATATCTACTGCTACGAAGCCATCACAAACTCAATCTCCTTGCCATCTGGTATGATCAAGTTTCAAGTTACATTTTCAGGAATCTTATAGATCATACATCATCATCATCATCTATACATAATTATAAATTAAAGTCGCTTTTCGTGTCTGTTTGTGTGATCGCGTTGTTCTTCTAAGCTTCGCGAAAAAAAATCAGCTGTCCCTACATTTATGTTCGCTTAGCTCGTCAAAATGTAGGGAACAGCTGATTTTTTTTTCGCGATATCTATTTTGTTTCATAGTAAATTTGTTCATAATGATGAGTACAATATGGGGTCAATATGAGGTTGTGCGTTAATTCCGGGATATGTTGTATAATAATATTAATATAAAGTTAGGATTGCGGTCTAAAGGTCGAATATATAGTCGAGTTTATTGTTATTTCTTGCTAAAAGATGAAGCGATCTATAGAGCTTTGATACTCGTAGTTAAGTGACTCATGTTGAGTTAGATAGATTAAATCATGTTTTATTATTTGCATTCAGTTATTTAAATTGCCGTATCCGTTAAAGTTACCTGACTTTTTTACTGCCAGCACTTAGCCCCTTTTTAATTCTTTCTACCTGATACCTCGGCATTCTTGGAATGAATGGAATTCCCCATTGGAGATACACACCGGGGTTTGTAATGGACCCTTCAAATGAATGTTTACAAATAGTTTTAAAAAGAATGTTCCATTAGCTTCGACATCTTTGTATCGGTGGCAGATATCTCCTAAAGAGATGGATTTTGCTCGTTTATTTGATAATATTTTTAAAAAGTGTCCTAATATAGTACAAAGAGGGAGTAGGGTGTTTAGTTGATAGTACATTGTGAATTTTAATGAGTAAATAAATTATTTGTTAGCGAGAAGTAACAGCGTGGTTGGTATCGCTTTCACGATTTCACGACGCACTTGTAAGAGTTACGATAGAGATCGATACGAGAATCAAATAATTATATCAAAACATTTATTTCATATATATATTGGAGAAGTTTTAAAAGTATTCGTCAGGCCAATAACCCTACGGAAAAATAAATACATTAGTTCTTGAAAAATGTTATTCCAAGCGAATATGTTTCAGAAAATAGGCAATTCCAGAAATGAAACGAATTCATTCTAAGCGATGAATGAGTGACGGGACTCATTTCAATGGGCCATTTTTAACATGTCAATAACGACCGGATGCTTATGATTTTTCAGGAAAACTATTAAAAAGATTGGTTAATAAGTCTTGTTGAGGACTTCTTGGCGGGAAAGTGAAGCGTCATGTTAGCAATGTTGTTTTATTTTCTAAAATTTGGGTTTAGCCGAATATTAATGTGTAGTACTGGTGGATTATTAACCATTAAGTGTTCGTGAACCTTCATTAGTATAGGCAAATGAAACAAAACAGTGCAACATCACTTTAAGTTCCCTCAAGAAGTCCGCGCGAGGTTTCAGTAAAGTGCCACGTCTTTACTGAAACTCAAGGGGAGTGGGGCGGGATATCATCTATCATCTTTATTCATTGAATGGAGTTCATTTCATAATTATTTAAACATCTGTGTACTTGTTACTTAATTTTACATGACACTGGCTAAATGCACAAACCGTGCGAAGCCAAAAAGAAAAAAAAGTCTTGTTGAACAGGCAGTAATGATAGTTTTACGATTCTTTAATTTACCCTGTGTCGGAAGAGCAGCTTGAGCTTGATAACCTATTCACCTACGGTTTTGTTGTGGCGAATTAACTATCAAATGACACAAGCAATTAAGTATACTTATTAAGGCTCTTACACACTCACGCGATATCGCGGGCGCGACAGGCACCGACAAAGACAATTCCTTTGTCGGTGCATGTCGCGCCCGCGATATCGCGTGTGTTTGAAAGAGCCTTTAGGGGTACGAGGTATATATTATTTATTGTATGGTATCTACCAACATTCAAGATAAATATCTAACGTTACAAATAAGGAAAATCCATGGCGCATTCTTCACCATAATATGTACCTAAGTAGGTATACATAGTAGATACTATTGTAACATTAATGTAAGGAACTTATGCAGATATATCTATATATATAGTTAGCATGTAGTTTTCATAATTTTCCTTGAAATGCGCAAGTCGACGCCAAGTTTAGAAATAACTTGTACAGGATGTTAATAAACATGAGGCACAGACGCTATTTGTAAAACCCATCATGCAACCCATGCATGTTATTCGTAGTGTTTATATCCTAAAACTTGTCATGAGTATTGCATAACTATTTGATATTTCAGATCAACATAGCATGAACCACACATCGATATCGGCTGCACAAACAAATCCAAAAGAATACTTTCACTCGAAAGCTTCAATTTGAGGGGTTTTAGAGCTAAAATCTTCACGCTTTATTCAAAGAATATTGAGAGCAGCACGTGCGGCTGGATTGCTACTTCCACGAAATTGTCCTCGATAAACCCGAGGCGTATTGCCAGTACTGGTTTTAAATAAAAGGCAATACTTACATGTTACAAAATAGCATACGTGGAACGTACGTACATTACTAACAATAATGCCAACAGTAATGGGAATGTGTTCTAACTTTACCGCTGTTTGGTGATACTGACAAGTGACAGCTCATATGACATTTGGTAGAGTCATTGTTGTCACTAAGGAACAGAATGGATTGACACTGCGAGTATACTAACGCCACATTAAAAATAGCTTACTGCGTTAACTTGAATATTATGTGGTTCTTGGTGAAATCATACATCGGTAGCTTTCACAAAATAATTTTATAGACGTGGAACAACAGCGACGGCCTGAGGTAAGCCGGGGTGGGACAAAATGAAAATGACAGGGAGTTCTGAGTATTTACGGGTAATTAAGTATAATAAATGAGTATTTACGTCATATGCCCTGGCTGGCTTACCGCGGCCGCCGCTCACATACGGTGATACGGAGTTACGGACGCATGGCCGACGCATGCGATAATGATAGGTTAGAAAACGAACTCACCACATAGTGCTGTTCCATATTCCTTCCAATGTGAACGAGTTTTTGCTGTCATCGCAGTTCTTGTAGCAAGACTTCTAGTTAATTAATGCGCGATTTGGAATGAGATTATCTTGAGCACTGAATTTATTTTATATATTAAAAAATATAATATTATATAAAGTAAATTGAATTCATCATAACGATTATAAATATTAAAAATACGGAGAACTAACTAAATATCACAATAATTATATATATTCGATCTAAATTAAAATTGGGTTTGTTAACAAAACGTTATAACCGATTAGGCTTCATGTTGATGGTTTATGTGTTGTTGGCTTGCTGGTTCATTGCGCGGAAGGACGCGAGAGTCGTGGTAGCGCGGCGGCGACGAGTGAGCAACTGAACGAAACGGCGCGATAAAGAGGCGAACGAACTAATCGCAGCGCACCAAGTGGGATGGAATGAGGCAAAACGGCGCGGGCGCACGCTTTTGCTCCTTGTTTATCGGGCGGTGGAGTAGTTCTTGTTAAGATAAGAAGAAGGTCGATAACGGCGGCGAGACACGCGGGTGACGCGGTGACGCCCGCTGCAACCACGCCGCCAGACACTGCCGTACACTCCACAACACCGAATATTTTGTTTAGACAAACTTATTATTAGACTTTAGGACTAAAATAACACTGACAAACGTTAGACTCGTGCGATGCACGAGACCAGTTTTATAAATGATGAGAGTCCAGTGATAAAAATCTCTACCAATTACTGGCTTATTTAAAAAAAATAGGTCATATAATAATTTTTATTTCCGCTCCACTGCTCCTTCCGTAGTATCTAGTTCGTTGGAAATAAATGCTACAGAAATAGAAAATAATTAAATGGTGCTTATCCAATTGCTGCATTTTCTAAACAGGAGGAATGAAAATAAGTCTTCATAAAGAATATTTGAAGAAATGTTTGCGGTTGCAGACGTGCCCAATGTGACGCTATGTGACACTGATGCCTACTTGTTTTCTGAATATCTGACAGAGTCAGCTTCCTAAAATAATTTCAAGATTATATTCTGATCTCACATGATAGATTATTATCACCGAAAACATTTCCAATATCTCACATTTGTGATAAATAAAGTAGGACTCACATTTAATTAAATCTGACTTTTTTCTTTTTGACTATATTGGATTTTTTCATGTTTAACTTACCCAATCATCCATATTCTCATACATAAAAAGTTGAATGGGCCTTTCAACTTATATTGGTGTTTCATCCCTTACTCTATGTGTTTGCGAACTTCAAAATAGCCCATTTTTTGTTCAGAAAGCAATTTGTTTTCAGGGAACGGTCCTAATATCGCAATTATCGTATTTATATTGTGATTTATTACACTTTGAGAATCGATTCCAGTTGTTTCGGCTTATATTGAAGTTTGCAACAGTTTGATTATGGTTACGGTCTATACTCTTAAAAACTCATTCAACCGGATACATTCTGATAAACTAAATGTAAAGAATAGAATTATTTGTAACTCAATACTAATTACACTGTCTGGAATGTAGGCCAGGACAAGACAATATTCTTAAAACGTTTGAATAAAATCTTGTTAAACTTGAAAACGATGCCGATTACATTTTCAGGAATGAATTTGTTAATTGTGTTGCGCGAGCTATTTGCCCTGTATCTCTGCTCTTACCGATTTAATTGATATAATTCTTCCGCATTTGTTTCATGAACATCAAAAGTACATAGGACAACTTGTTTACACCACCAATTACAAAAGCGTCCGATTCGTCTTTAACATCGTGAAATATCAAACAGTGCGTCAAAAAAATGTTTGAATTTCAAATGATGAGCACCTATTTTAATTATTGTAACATTGCACAAAATACTGGCACTCGCATTAACGTATCGTAGTAAACGTACGAATCGTAAGGTCAACACTGAATGCCTAATGGAAGTAATACATTGTTAGCAAAATTTGATCCGACAAGGTCAACAAAAAAACAACAAATTACTGTATTTATTCGTTTTTGCTGAAGTGCTTTGACATTATAATCTAAAACAGCGCTAAATCTTGCTGGCACATGCACGCTTTTTGGCTTCATTCCATTAATAAAATGGATATATTTGATACAGAGGACATTCTCTGTTAGGATGCTGGGGCCGCAGATGCATGTTTGGCATGCTAGTGACTTGTTTTGAAACTATTTCTGTGAAAAGATATAAATTATATTCCTGCAACAGTTTTATGACGTATGACGAAAAGTTAAATAGAGAAGCTTGCACTAGTAATAGGACCATAACATATTTGGAATGAAGTTTATCAAAACCCTGTAGTACACTCGTTATCACAATTGCTTTCATTTAGTTAATTTAAATTTAATTTCATTCTTTAAATGTCAAACATTGTTCTCATCTACAACTAAACCAAAGTATATCAATGAATTGTTGAAATGACAGTCACTTTAAATGTCATTACGAGTGTGTTACGAAATTTGGCTATAGTTGACTAACGCCAAAAGCTTCAGGATCTAGAATATAAAAAATCGAATGTTTAAAGGATTGTAATTTTCTGTCAGAATGTTTAAAAGCAGTTTTGTAAGATTTACGCCGATGTCTCTAAAATAATATATTATTCAACATTAGTCACAGTGGGAATAACCATTGGTAACTAAAGAGGCTTAACACAAATGTAATTTCAGAAACGATTTTCCTGTTTACGTTTTGCACTATTCGCGTATGTATGCTTCTATTAGAAATATTTATATTACCTCAATGTACTAACAAAATCAATACAGAAAAAAAAAGAGCACGTTCAAAAATCGAATAATTAAGTCTCCGTTTTTTTTTAAACAAATTAAATAAATGGATGGATAAGCGTGTGATTTACAGCGTGTATCGGAAAGGTGTGGTCAGACCATCATACTGAACAACTTTATTTTATTTATATACATTAGGGTCGAGCTTGAGGAGCTTGTGGCTAAATAGTAACTGCCGCACGGGTCGATCGATCAGGTTAAGCCTCGCTTGCCGCGGTTGGGTCGTGGATGGGTGACCATATGTTCATACCAAGATTCCTCCGTGCCTCGGAAAGCACGTTAAGCCGTTGGTCCCGGCTGTCATTTGTAGATCTTTGACAGTTGTGACGGGTCGTCAGAAGCCCAAGTCTGACAACCAGTCTTACCAAGGGATATCGTGTTACCCAGTAACTGGGTTATGGAGGTCAGATGGGCAGTCGCTCCATGTAAAATACTGGTATTCAGCTGCATCCGGTTAGACTAGAAGCCGACCCCAACATAGTTGGGAAAAGGCTAGGCAGATGATGATAAATTATGGTCGAGTAGGTAATGAAGTTTTTTATGGGACAGTTGACATTTTTTTCTCGATACCGATGTTTGTCCCATGGGAAAAGTTGTTCAGTTTGATGATCTGTACAAACCTTTCAATTTGACCACACCTTTCTGGAAAATACTGTGTTTAATATGTATTGAATGAATTATACTGAAGTAAAGAACGAAGCCGACAAAAAAATGCAATGGTGAAAGTAAGAGGTTTCAAACGGATAACAACTCGTCATTGTGGCTCCAAAATAGTGCAAAATTACCTACCTATCTATATGAAGAGAAAGCCAGAGTATATGGAAACTTGTCTGAAATGCTCACCTTTCCCTATGATTGATCAGAAAACTGTTGCAGTACTAGTAAATATCGTTGACTATTTTCTTGCAGTTTAGCTTTATTAAAACACCAGTAAACTGTCCATAGGGCTCTTTACGTACTTACATAAAAAAATTGTATAGCTCTAAATAAAATTGTTTTAAGTATGAATGAAATAATGTTATGCTTTTCTTGGTCAGTGTACAATGCAGTACCTAACATTTGTTTTAGAATTCATCACTTGCTTCAATGATCGACGGTTTTCCAATATAGGTACAGGTAAAATACTTACTTTTCCTTTGTCGCTAATTATAATTTTGTACATATTTTCATTTGTCACGGTGCCTTGACACTTTTGAAAAACATTGGTTTTTCTTTACGACACGCCCCCAAAAGCTGATTTTCACGCAATTTATTGCTTGTAATGTTTGATAAGAATTTAGAGGTACTGAAGACATTGCAATGATTTATGATGTGGGCTCGGCCTGATCGTCTTGCCATTCAGATAAAAAATGTGATAAGGAGTAAATAATTTTAATCCATATCTTATTACATCAGAATTGATTTGTTTCTTCCCCCACGTCACGTTATGCTGATTTCCACGCAAGTTGGTGTTGTTTGATCAATCTTTGTATGATGTCTTAATCGTACCGCTGAAAGAAATGTATGAGTCAGCGTTCAATGATGAAATGGCTTTACTTATCTGAAGTTATCTGATAGCGTACCTATGCAGTGACAGTTTTATCACACCTCCGTTATAAATAGTACGAAATTGTTTTGTTTAGGATTGAAGAGATTACGGGAAACAAACTTTATATACTTTTCATTGCGACATGATTATTATTTGCTTTAGCTCGCGACTTCACAACCATCATCATCATTTCAGCCAAAAGACGTCCACTGCTGGGCGAATAGGCCCACGACGCGGTACGCGATTTGATACATATGAATTTTGAAAAACCGGGTTCCAGATTTTCGCATACAAAAAGTTCAATACTCCGCCGAATCCGTTAGGGGTTGCTTTTGGAACATTATTTCCTGGAGTAACTCCACTTCCTCATATATAGGAACATAATACCCATTCACCACACTAGCCACACTATTGAATTAGGAAATCCCTGTAATGATAGTGATGATGAGTTAATAAATAAATAATATAAGGTGATTATAAATTAATCCGAAAAACTTTAAGGAGTAGGTACTTTTTACTATGGGAACAATTTTGAAACCGCGAAAAAAAAAATTGCTGTTCCAAACGTAAGTTTCTAGCTACTGTTATAACCTGTATGGGACAGCTGTTTTAGGTTTTCGCGATTTCAATAATCTAAATCAAATTATTTTATTTCACATAAACCTACATGGGCACTTATGAAACGTCAGAAGCTAAGTGCACGGTTCCAATTGGTAGTTTCCTATGGAGAAGAGCCGGCAAGAAACTCCACGGTTACTCTTTTAAAAATAATGGGCTTTTACAATGTTTTCAAATACAGTGTTAATAGGTATGGGAGGACAGTGTAGGCCCGTCAACAAGTACTTAACAAAATAGAAGCCTACAGCATTCTCACACACTCACCGATTAAAAAAGAATCTATGTATATAATATTACTAAAATAATAGAAATAAAAATCTATTTAAATCAAATGACAAGATTGCCATTACAACTATATCAAATCTGAATTAATATTCTGTCCACATGTCACTAATAAATGGGCACGCCACAATTGTGGCGATAAGTTGAGGAGTGGCTAGAGAGGCACCACGGCGTCCTCACCTTCTGCCTGACGGAGGTCCTCACCGGACACGGTTATTTCGGGAGGATCCTGTTCAGGGTAAAGCGGGAGGAAACACCCGGGAATCACCACCGTGTGGATCGCCCGGAGGACACGGTGAAGGTCTGCCCGGCTTGGGTGGAGCACCGCCGTGTCCTCACGGAGGCGATCGGGCGGCGGCGATCTCGCGCGTCCGGCCCTGGGGCTGGCCATCGTTTGAAGCAAAAGTGCATGGAAGGCAGTCACCTACTTCTGCGAAAGAGTAATGCTCGCCAAGGAGGAGGCGGAACGTGTGAGGGAAAAGCCAAATTCGCGCCCTCACGCCCCTAGTCGCCGCAAGGAGAACCCCGGGCGTCGGGAGTCGCAGGCCGATTCCCGGCCACCGTAGGCGCGGGTTTGCGGACGGTGAGTGGTGGGTAGCTCGCCGTCCGATAAGGACCAAGCCCGGGTCAATGGCGCGTTGTGTTCCACGCGCGCCTCAAAGAGATGTCAGCACCAACTGATGGGGTCCGTTAGGGCCAATGCCTGCCAGGGTTGTGAGTTTATCCGAAAGGGATATCGGGGCCCTGGCACACAGGCAACGGAAGGAACACGAGTGTGTTTTAGTCAGTAAAAGTCTGACACGCCGTCTCTCCCGCTCCGCCCAGAGCGGGAGAGAAGTTATTTGATAATTTCCCACCCAAAAATAAAAGTCACTAATAAACATATTAATTTAAAATTGTAGGTGTTTAATGTCAAAAATAATGATGAGATTATGTAAAAATAAATAAAAATAAACATCGTAATTTAGAAGCAGTTAATAGACATAAACATAGTTATGCCGATACTGAGGTACCAGGGAAGCCACATGTGCAGAAGGAATTATTGCCAAACTTCCTTGTCTTCAACGTAGTCCTTAATCTTATAATATGCTTTTTTAATTAGGACATGTTTGATGTAGTTTTGAATTTTACATCGCTAAGTTCTATAACCGACTTTGGCAACTTGTTATAAAAGCGAATACTGTTTATAAGAAATGACTTGCTTGTTTTAGTTAATCTAAATTTGGGAATCACAATTTCATGTTTACTACGTGTATATTATGGAAAT
The DNA here is from genome assembly GCA_963921375.1 of Tiliacea citrago. Taxonomy (NCBI): domain Eukaryota; kingdom Metazoa; phylum Arthropoda; class Insecta; order Lepidoptera; family Noctuidae; genus Tiliacea; species Tiliacea citrago. The sequence continues at coordinate 19,545,933 of OY992781.1, forward strand.
CGATTCTTATTTTGAAAAGTCCTAAGTTTTTGCGAACATATAAAATACTTTCTAAGATATAAAGAGAAGGCAGAGTTAGTACATCAATTTCTTTGAATTTGTTTCTAGGGACTCACGAGGACCCATTGCAAATTTTCATTTTACAAAAGACAATCCACGCAATGTGCGCGGATTGTCTTTTGTAAAATGAAAATTTAATCTACCTCAGCAGCCGATCCCCACAGCAGAATGCCATAAGACATAATACTATGGAAATAAGCAAAGTACACTAACCTAGCTGTGGCTATATCAGTTAACTGCCTTATTTTTCTTACTGCATATGCAGCTGAACTTAATTTACCTGAAAGAGCTCTAATGTGGGCCCACCCGATTGTAATTTCGAATCTAGAGTAATTCCTAAAAATACAGTTTCCGTAATAGCATCTAGTTTCTTGCCATCAAGTTTTAAATGTAGACCCACTTGGGGTAAATTTGGTAATGAGAACTTAAGACATTTTGCTTTGTTCGCATTAAGTAAGAGATTATTAGCTGCGAACCATTTTGAAAGAACAGCCAGACTATCGTTGACATGTAAGACACCCGTATCTTTTCTATCTATTTTAAAATTAAGGCAAGTGTCATCAGCGAATAGAATTATATCCGATAAGTTAGCCATCATGTAAGGAAGATCATTAATATAAACTAGAAATAGGAAAGGGCCAAGAATTGAACCTTGAGGCACGCCCATCTTTACTAGAGACCCCGAGGACGTCGCCCCGTTAACGTTTATTTTTTGCTGCCTGTTTGATAGATAGGAAAAAACAAGATCTGCAGCTTTTCTACGAATTCCGTAGTGGTGTAATTTACTGATCAGTGTATTGTAGTCAACACAGTCAAACGCTTTTGAGATTTCATAGAAAATGGCAATGGCATCCTGGGATTTCTCCCACGACTCTAAAATGTGGCTGATGAGTTTTACTTCTGCGTCAGTCATCGACCTACCTTTCTTGAAACCAAAGTGGCGACTATGTAAAATCCCATTTGAATTAAAATGTGACAACATCTGGTCCAGCATTATTTTATCGTATATTTTACTCAATGCTAGTAGCACAGATATAGGCCTATAATTAGATTAGATTAAGCCTATATTTAGATTAATTTCGTAGTTAGGTCTCATAGTAAAAGTTATTCAATTCGATGATCTAAAAGCACTCCTAAAACAGACCAACTTTGAACAGTTTAGAACAGTAGGTATAAACTGTAGTATAGAACAGCAGTTTATTTTTCGCGATTTCAAAGCTGTTCTCATAGTAAATGTTATTCACTTCGATGGTCTAAAAGCACTCCTAAAAATTTGTTGGCTTCGATCAATAATAGTGCTATTATTGATCGAAGTTTGTCGGGATTATTGTACTCATCATTATGAACAACTTTTATTATAGGACCAAACCCGAAATCGTAAAAAAAAATTGTTCGTTAATTCCGGGACGTGTTGTACTCGTACATCTGTTATCTTTCTTGTTTTTCATGATTTCACCATCTTCCATGGTGTATGTGAGTTGTGCGTGTGCGTGTTTTTGAGGAAAATCAATGACTGAAGGAAAAGAAATGACAGATGTTCAAGTGCGACGCGGTTTTGAACTGTCCTATATTCGCATATGTCGCCAGAATCACTATTGTTTATTGTTAATTTAGAACAACGCCATCTATTATCGTTTGTCGGAAACGTCAAGCAGTGTGCTTGGGTAAGGTCGATACAGGCGTGGGAGGTTTGACAGCTGTCAGTTATCGTTGGACATTGGACATTTGAGTTGTGACTGGACTTTTGGATCAGACACGAGCGCGTGAGGTCGTTCTGCAAGCCTGTATCGAACTTACCGCGTTTCCGTACTTTAATCCGTTTCGATCAGCCTGATTATTTGAGATTTTGTTATTTTGTGATCGCGAGTGATTAAATAGACGGTTGTAATCAGTGTTGAGACTATTATTTCGTACCTACACCATGTCGAACTTGGACTCTGATGACGAGGTACCCCAAATGGGTGAATTACCTTCGTTATATATAACACATAGATATAGCGTGCATTTTATTTGATAATTACACACCATATTAATGTCAATAAGGACGAATATTGTTTATAATATTTGGGGGTCAGGACGGGCGAAGTTCAGTGTACTTGTTAAGACTTAGATTTATTTATATAGGATCATTGGTGGTATCAATTTTGAAATAACGATAACTGCTTATGAGAAACTTATCGTAAATATCTATGGCCCGTATACAGCTGCTATAAATGGTCTCCTGACACTGAATGTAATAATAGAATTATACTTGTATAATGTTGAGGTTTATTTTTATATGGTACTAACCCTAGATGATAGTGAATGGTGTAATTATAACAATTTTGTTGTAATTTGCTAATTATTTAGTAGATCATTTCATCATGTTTATGAGGTTTTACCTCGGCAGTAGGTACCTAACAGCAATTGCCTTGGTTTAAAACAATTGAATGGTAATTCTAAATTGATTTATTCATTTAAGTTATTTATTACCAGCGACTGTAGCGAGTAATAAAGTTACCTTAACCTGTCAAAATATTTAAAGACTACAAGCAGACTATTTATAATTGCTATCTCGAAGCATTTTACTTGAAAGTGATCTTATCAAGAAAATCCTATTGTTCATAATTTATTGGATTCAGTCATTAGCAATTATTTTTAGAAACTGACTGATAAAGTTTATTAATGAACAAACTTCAGTACACCTTAACTTATTAACATAGAGCATCGCTGTAGGTTTACTACCAAAAGCAAAAAAATAATAAAAATAGTATTTGGGTAGGTGCCTAGATGTTTTTGAACCGACTTCAAGAAGCAGGTTCTCAGTTCGTTGGAATCTTTTATTATTTTTATTTATATGATCTCTGATTACTCGAAGACGGCTTGACCGATTTGGAAAATTCTTTTTTTGCTTGAATGGTTAAACAGGGTCCAATTAAATTAGCTACCGAAACTCAGCAGACGTGATGGGTATCGATATAAACATGACAAAATAAAATATAAAAAAGATTTGATGATTTCGTTTTGGTGTCAACGACCGCTGGCAGTGTTGTTACTTGAAGTACTGAGTGTACTTGTGTTGAGAAAATCAGTTATACTTGATAATATATGTAGGTACTTCCTAAGTGGTTCCATATAAATTTAAAAAACTTTGCTTGGTTAGTTTTTGAGTTAGCTTCAATAATAGGTATTTTTCCCACTTAAGTGCCAATTTTTACCAATGAAACTGAACGCGATCAACACATAAACCACGTTTAAGAGCTGTCAGTGTAATTATTTTCTTTGGAATATTGACACTGACAGCTCTTGAACTCGGTTTAGATGTACTGATCGCGTTCAAAGTCATCGGTGAAATTGGTCCTTAGTCTGTGTGGATGATGTTATGATAATTTCCTGTCACTTTTATTTACACAGCAGGTAGTGGTATTCGAATTGGTGTGGGGTAGGTACCAGAACTAAAAAGTGAAAAATAAAATACAAAAATAAAACAACCTACTTCCAAAAAAAAAAACACTACATAGTGAAAAATAACTTTACTTTCGAAAGTCGGTGGCATTAAACGAAAATACAAAACCAAAGACCTTTGGAAGCAGGGCTTGAAACCGGTTAATTTTTATTTCCGAAGATAAAAAATGTTGTGGCTACAATTGATATTAGCTTCAAAGATTGCTTCATCACATTAAGTTCAGCATTGTATTTGTAACAAAATATTAAATAATTAACTAAATGTGTGTGTGTATGTGTGTGTCAGACTGAATGCGGAAAGCGGAGGACAGGGCTTAGAAGTCGATTGTTTATATTTTGTGACGAAAATTCTATGATGTCAGTTTAGCGCATTGGCTCTTGCCTAACATCTATTATTACCTACTGATCAAATCGATTCATACAATTTACGTGGGAAGAAAATGTTATAGTCTATTTATTGATTTTAATTATATACCTTGATAAATATAGGCATATTAATACTCTATAATCAATCAATCAGTGGAGTGATTTATGCTACTTTTCTATGTCCAAGAGTTCAATAAATAATTATGCTGATTTGAATCACGTATAGAGTTAAGTGGACCTCAATTATTGTGAATCATTTTGTGTAGGAGTCGGCTCGACTTTGGACCGTTCATTTAAGTTGAAGGGACATTGTCTTCATGCGACCAAAAAGCTCAAGCGAAGTAGATATTTTAACGTTATATTTTGTTAAGACACAACTACTGGGGCCCAAGTCTGCTATTTTTATAAATTCAGTCATTCCAACACGATCCCATTGTCATTTTGCTAAAAGTTCGTAATCTGATATATTCATAATGGTCGATCTTTGGTCGGTCAATGTTCTCGTAATATAATTGTGTTATTATAATGGCATTGTCGTATTACCATTATTATAAAACCCATTATTAGAAATGTCATTCATTTGTCATTATGTACGAGATTACCAATATATGTAATTTCTTTCAATGTAGTGTCAGTGGCGGACCATCGGAAAGTCATAATGACGCCATTATAATAGTAGATTACCAAACTTGTCAAAATCAAAAATTATGAAATCAATGATCGACCATTCTGACACTATTGTAATAGCAGACTTGAGGCCCTGATGTTTCATGAATATTATGACTTTAATGGTGAGTTGCACGAAACCAACATTAGTTTAACACAGACTTTAAATTGATGCTGTTATCTTTCTTTTTGATACAAAATGTAAGGGATGGCATGAATTTAAAGTCGACGTTAAACTAATGTTGGTTTTGTGCAACTCAACGTAAGACAGAAAAAAATAAACATTATTACAGCTTAATCAGCCTATAATGTTCCCACTGCTGGGACACAGGCACACGTCTTCCCTCTGTGAGAGGAAGTGGGCCGTCATCCACCACGCGGGCCCAATGTATGGTAGATGTCACCTGTTTTCGAATTTTTGGTTCTAGGACATGCCGTTTTCGTCACGATGTTTTCCTTCACCGTTTTGAGAGCACTGGGCCACACCAGTGATAAAGACCGCGACTTACGAGTTGTAGGTTGCAAGTTCGAACTCTGACAGGTGCTTTACATACATACATACATAAACTCACGCCTTCTTCCCATGGTGGTAGGCAGAAACTATAGAACGCCACCTGCTGCGCTGCTTACATATTCCTTTTCCTTCGCCTATGTTCATACATCTGGTCATACACGCACGCCGAATGCGAGTACTACGCACCTGACCTTTCTAAAGAGCATCACCAATTTGGTCACTATATGTCCTCCTAGGGCGTCCCCTCCCGGCTCTTCCACTCACCTCTGCTTTATAAATACCTTTTGTTAGTCGCGTTTCACTCATCCTCTCAACATGACCAAACCATCTAAGCTTATTCTTTTCAATTTTTGTTACTACATCTTTTAAACTGCACCGTTGCCTTATCACCTCATTTTTCAGGTGCTTTACTTTGTGTAAATTATTTAATTATTACGGCGCCACATAGCAATGCCGATGTAAGAGGTACACATAAACACGTGTAGGCAACATTTAGGTGAAATCAGGTTTCAGATATCTCTCATGAATGACAAATGTCAATCTAATCCTGCCTATTGAATTTCGCACGATTGAATCCTCTTTGTGTATCACCCAGAAGGCAGGTAAGATAAAATCCATTTACTTATACAAAATTGTGTCGTTGACATACTCTCGTTTTTCACCAAGAATGGAAAATATTTAAATATTTTCTGCTGGATATTGTAAGATTATTATTTCACTTAATTTCGGGTTTCGTATTGTTGTAGCTCTATATACTTACGAGCGAAGGATAGTGAGCTCTAGAAACTGCGGAGCGTGCGACCTTGGCAAAACTTTTGGGTTGGCTCAATAGACTTGAAACTAATATCTTTGTTATCAAAAGGTCTACTCCTTTGGGAGTACATTACATAATGAAGTGAGTACGTTGTACGAATTGTACGTAGGATTGTGAAAAAAAACAGCCAAGTGCGTGTCGGACCACGCACAATTAAGGGTAGTTGGGATGAATTTATCCCAAAAACAAAATTAACATTGTAGTTTAAAAACAAGTTCTCGTACATCGATATACGAACGGTCAATTCTCCAACTGCAAACATTGAAATACTAAAAAACCCTGAATGACTGCATAAGTTTGTAATCGCAATTTTTTTTTAATGTTATATAACTTGAAATTAACGATTTCGGACGAATTCCTTGTTGTGCTGTGAGACTGCTTCTTGCCAAAATTCAACGAGACATTTCAATTCAACGGGAAGTACCCTATAGGTTTTGATTTATTTGCGGGTATCAAAATATAATATGTCGCATAAATGGCCGTATTTTTTTATTGCGACTAACGTATATGATATTAATTTCAACTTGATACCTCCTCGCGTTCCTGAGAAAAAGGGTCTTGACAGACAGACAAACAACGAAGTGATCCTATAGGGATTCCGTTTTTTCCTTTTGAGGACGGAACTCTAATTAGACAAGTTATTCCAGCTGTCAGTGGAGAATGTTGGCACTGCTGTCTGCCGCTTAGTACTGACTCTTATACTCGTAAATACAAAATCTGCGCGTGGGCATTAAGTAATATGATAACTTACACGACGGAAATGGAGAATTTAAATGGTGGCAAATCTTTGTAACATGTTTAACTGCATCTATCGTGTACAAGCTGGATGGTATTAAATCCAGGATTGGTTGCTTCCTCCAAAGATACAGGCAATTTGCTTGATCAGCTTCTGTTTAAAGTGAACTATTATTTCATATTTGGTCACAGTATTATTATGTATTGTATGTATTATTCCACAGTACAACAGTGTATAAAAGTGTGACATAACGCCCTAATGCGTTGTCGTCTGAAGCCACTTGTTCAAATAAAGGTGCCATAGTGACTATCCACTTAAACAGAATGTGTACTGATATACCTGAAGTTTAAAATAATAATCGTGTAATATTCCATTAAACTTTCCTTGACAGGGAAATAATGAAATTGACCATCAGCTGTATACTTAAGTCGTATGTTTATGTTTAAGTAGGGAAAACTGGTTGCTCGTTTACGAGGCAACAGCAATCTAATATCTACACTGTGCACGTAATCCATAGATAAATTACACCTTCTGAGGCTTACTAAAGGGATTAGGCTCAGAGGGTCAGAATAGACGAAAATCAAGTATCTATGCCCTTTTGGTAGGGTCAGTACTGGAAAGGTTGTCTTCAAAAGGCGACCTTATTTGCGTCATTCAGTCTGCTAGAAAAATAACTCAGGGCGTCTACTCCGAACAAAATCCGAAGTATCGGCCGAATGTTAGGTCGTTTCTTTACTACGGCTAACTAACGCTGACGACGGCGAAAAAAAAGAGAAAAAACCGGCCAAGTGTGAGTTGGACTCACGCACGAAGGGTTCCGTACCATTATCTATAAAAATGGCAAAAATCACGTGTGTTGTATGGGAGCCCCCCTTATTTGTTTTATTTTGCACTCCTTTATCGCTGACAAGTGGTGTGAGCGACGGACGCGCCCATAAAAGGATCGACTTAGTCCTGTTTCCAAACAAGACTTTTATTCATACCATTCAAACACTGCCATGCCGTGTGGTGCCGGACGTAAAGAATAGCACCATCCTATTTCCTCCCGTGGGTGTGGTAAAAGGCAACTAAGGGACTTACTATAGAATGGGCAGCAGCGTTCTCTATGCATTTTAACACCATACTCCGATCTCCAACCCGCCTGCCAAGCGTGGCGATTAAGGCAACCCCCCACACCCGATTGGAAGAAGCCTATGTCCAGCAGTGGAAGTCTTTCGGCTGAAATGATGTGAATAATTCAAACACTTAGGCTTTTCCTACCTATGACCTACATATGTGATTAACTCTGCATCCGTGACGGAATACCCTGCTCTGAACTTTGCCAGCGTTTTGGCGATCCCTAGATGTCCGCCGGACCAAGAATCATTGTGCAGCTCCTGCAGTACCTACCTAATTTTGAAGAGTCCTTCAGTAGTAATACGTTTAATAGACTTTCAAGGCCATCAAAACCCATGGAAAAGTTTCACTATAAGTGACGTATAGTCACCTTTTGTCTGTAATACTTGGAGTTTTGCCCACCTTGTAAGAGACAAAACAATTTTTTTTCGAGCAGATTTTTCCACCTAGGAAAGGTATAACTAATTATACCTTTTTCCTAGGTGGAAAAATCTGCTCGAAGTATCTGCGACTGTTGTCAGCCAGCTCTTTACAGCTCATGCAGATTGGCGCCATATCGTGGGGGAAAGGCAGAGCAACGCGTGTCGCGCCCGCGATATCGCACCAGTCTGCACGCGCTTTTATGAATGTTATGTAGGTTACTCAAACAGTGGTATAGTATGTCGAGATATGTAGAACTGATTTTACAATTCACAATTTTTTTTTACCGTACTTTCCTTACTTTGGAAAAACTACATGCGAATGGGAAGAGCAACTAGCAGCATATATTGTACCCTGAAATCCGACGCTCATTGCACAGTAAAACCAGAAATAAACAGACTAAAGAAACGGATCTTTTACTAACGAGTGCACTAGTTTCTTCAAGTAAACCAGATCCTGGCGAAAAGCCAAAGAACAATAACATGGACACGAAACAAGTAAGCATACCTAATGATTTGTAAAAACAGCTTGTTTGCTCAGTAATTGTTTAATCAATTTGAACAGAAAAGGTGATTTTCAATTCGTTACATTAAATAAGCAAATTAATCAGGACAAAAAACAATTTACAGGTAAAAACATAATCGTAGGAAACAAAGCAAGCGGTGAAGAAATAATTAAATACGTCCACAGTGGGGAGGTCGATAAGGAACATCAAAGGAAACAAAATATACGTATTTACTTCAATCGTTTCTTGGAAAATATTAAAAAGATTACCGATTAAACACAACAAGGTATTTCGGTCGATCCTAGGAATGGCGCAGTAAGCGTCAATCTTCAAACTACTCGAAACTACGGTGGTCGCTTATCCTAATCCGTCGCAGATAAAAACTTGCAGCAACTACATGGCCGTGTTATGAAATCGCAAAATTCTTTAATTATTCATCATTTAATATTATTTATTTGTCACCGCATGTGCCCCGATCACGTCATCTATAAACAAGATACGGAATGTAAAGTCCGAAGTACAGTTTCATTTTCACATTTTCAGATTTCTTGGCTACCTTGTGACACTAATGGAAGCATTTTCTCAACAATGTCGAGTATAGTATTATATTATTACACGTTGCCTTCAAAAATGCATGTAGTGTGCTTTGCACAGCGGTTCCAAGCACGTTGGAATGTGAACATTGATCACGCGTCCAGCACGTGAAGTCTGCATACGCACACAGGCGAACAAACACACACATCACATGTGTGCCAAATGTCAATGTACGCATTGTTGGCAGCTACGCGTGTGTGAGCACTCTTAGAGTGAACACTCACACAGGCACGTCCAGTGAGCTGGCCATATATTTTCAAATCCGCACGATATGATTGGGGTCAGCTTGACATTATAGGGTAGGTGAATTTGTTGTTTACTTTCAGGACGGTTGACAATATTTTAACGTAGGCGGTACCCGTCAAAAATATATATTCAGCTTATTTTATTTCGCACTAAAAATTACTCTGGAAGGACATTGACCTGTTCACTTCAGGTGACATCACCGTCTTGCGCGGAGATTTGTCAGTAGCTATTCAGTGATACTATCTATAGATCTTTGGTTTAGGTTCTGGGTTCAGGCGATAACCTGCGTTGTGACTACATGACATTATGAACAGTAGATATTTGGCACGTCACAACACAGTAATGATAATATTTTAACCTAACCTTTGTAAAGTTGTTTGAAATCTGAATTCCTGAACACCCATTGTTGATCACGAAAATTCACATCCTTTGACATTGTTTCATTGTTTGATGCTCGTATATTATGTAGTCAGCTTCACGCTAGAGCGGCTAATTATGAATAGGCAGTACTTCCATGCGAGCTGATATTAAGTGGGGTACTTATGTGTTCTCATACGAGAAGTACATACGTGGACAGTGAGTCAACAACTTTGTGACGTGCACCGAACACACCCACAGAGATAATGTCAAATTAATTAACAAGCTAATGTTATCGTCGCCATTATTGTGTACTAATGTTTAACTTTAGAGTATATAGTAGGTACTATAGCAAGCTGGGATTGCAGTACAAACACGTAGGTCGTGTGTGCGTCATAGCGGTTCAGTGTGCGATGTGGTGGGCACAGTTGGTGGTTAATATTGTACTGAGATAAGTTGTACATCTTAAGACTGACAACTTACGTAGGTACTACGTTCTTAACTATGTTAGGAATTTTAGTTTGAGTTGTGCGACACTCGCTCGGATTTTCCTGGAAAAGTAAGTTGAGGGATCTGCCTGAAGGAACTGTAAAGATACAATCAACAAACGAAAGCTTATTCGGGCTTGCCTAGCTATGTTTTTTAAAATAATCTGTACATACTCTATTTATTATTGAACCTAAATTCATTGCTTCTTTTTTAAATTTTAAGAAAATCACTCTCTACTTCTTCCCTTAAGGAACTCAAGTTTCTGATTCAAGCTAGACATATTCTTAGAAATTTGAGCGAGGTAGAATTTGAAGAAAAAATCAAGAATTACCTTTAGTCTATTAACAAGATCATATGCAAAGTAATCTTATTGCAACGTACACGAATCTCATTCATGTTTTTTTCAATAAAAAATAGTTTAATATTATTTTTTCAATATAATTATCGAAACAATAAATTTTTAACAACTATTTCGGGATTTTCCGACTATTTCTGAACTGTAAACCCAAGTCACAAGATAATCACGCGATGAGGATGTGAATGGCACGTCAAAATTTAAGTTGCTTAATAAAGTAAACATCATAAAATTTGCTATCGGTTAACTACTGTTTATTCTGCGAAAATCTTGTCAGTTTGATTTATAATTTTTGGTAAGGTTACGGTAGGAAAGCGACGAATAGGTATCGCATAGAGCGAGTTCTATTATTTAATACTACCCTAAAGTGTCAGGGCGTATGATACACCCATTTTTGTATAAGAAAAATTATCCTTTTCTACTGCCATATTTTCAGTAGGCACTAATTATACCTTTTCGAGACTATCTTGGAGTCGGCTAGTCTAACCAGATAGGATTGAGTATCAGTGTCACACGGGGCGACTGTCATCTGACCTCTGCAACCCTATTACTGGGTCCTGATATACGAAGGTTAGCGGTTATCAGACTGTCGCGGTTTTGAATTCTTGAAGTGAGTGCGTAGGTTTGACATCAAGGTCCTATGTGTTAAGAGTGATATCAGGATTCATGGGTAAAAAATGGGTAATGAAGTATTGAGGGCCCGTACCGTACTCATAAACTATAAAATAAAAATAGATAAATAAAATAAAAAAATAAAAATAGCCTTTATTTCCTCTGACCCTTTGTATATAAACAAGTTCTTGTAAACTAAAAACATTTATTTATATTATAATTTCTGCGTGTTAACCCTATATTAGCAAATTAAGTATTATTAGCTACCAGGTCAGGCTGTCCTCTATTTGCCTCCACTTATTCCTGTCGAGAGCTGTTCTTCGCCAACATTTTGGCAGATCATCCTCCCCACCTTTCGACCTGTCGTTTTCCACGTCTTTTTCCATTCCTTGGCCACCATTCTGTGACTTTTATGGTCCACTTTTTCGTCTTAGCTCTCATCAATGACCTGTCCATTTCCATTAAAGTGTTCTTGTTTTTACTCTAACTCCTCCTCTTCCGGGTCCTCTACAAAAAGAATGAGATCGTTTGTGAATCTAAGATGATGTAAGTTTTCTCCGTTTATACAAATGCCAAATTCGTCCCACTTTAATAGCCCAATGACGTTTTCCAAAACAGCATTAAATATTTTTGGTGACAGCGGGTCTCCTTGTCTAAAAACTCTGAATTTGAAATTGTTCTTCGATTCTTTCGAGCTGTACTTTTGCAGTGCTGTTGGCATATATTCGTTAGATTATGGTTTTTTTGTGAATTCCAAATGTTTTCTTAGCATAGTTATGCTTTAAAGAATCGAACGCCTTATCCACGAACGCCAAATAGAACGGGTGTTCGTATTCGTTGCATTTCTGAATTATTTGTTGGACAACGTGTATGTGGTCGATTGTCGAATAATCAGAGCGAAATCCCGCTTGTTCTTTAGGCTGGTTATAGTCTAGTGCTTTAGTCAATCTTTCCAATATTTTCTTTATGAACACTTGTGTTGTTTCTATCTCCCTTTTCGTACAGTAATATTATTGTAGACGTGGTCCATTGAGTTGGAATTTGTTCTGTAGCCATGATTTCGTTGTGTAAATGGTTCATGTTCGTAAATGGTTATATTATCTGGTTCATGCTGTTTTTGAGTAAATCGTTAGTTATTTTATCATGCCCAGGTGCTTTCCCTGCTTTTTGTGTTTCAATAGCAATAGCATTATATAAGGGATTGGTTCTCAGTTTGTGTCATATTTTTATGTTGTCTTGTCCGTGGTTTCATTTGCATCTGTGTACAATTTCTTATAGAGTATTTAAAATCTGTTGGCGTTTATTTGTAGTGTAGACTTTCAGATTTTTGTCCTCATTTATCGCATTCGGTATCCATATTGAATGTTCCTTTAGCTGTTTAAGAGTTTTCTTAATACCCTCCGTTTTAACTATTTGTTCTCTTATTGTATCTAACCTTTTTTTTCTTCCTATGTTTTCTAATTGATTTTGAAATTTCCTTGCTAATGTCTTTTATTTGTTTACGATTTTCTTTCCAGTGTTCTTTTCTGTTTTTTTTCTTTCTTGTTTTTTTCCTTTCTGTCATCAAGTTTTTTCTGGCTTCCACACCAAATTTATCTTTGATGTTATTATTTGTACATTTATTAACTTTTGATAGTGCGTCTTCTAGAATGTTATATTTATTTTGCATGTAGGTTTGATTTTTAATGTCTTCCAGTGAATGCTTTAATTCGTATAAGTTTTGTTCTGGTATTTGTGGATAATTTATATAGGTTTCGTTCAACTTCCCTCTCTTTATATTTAGGTCTTTACATGAAATAGTTCTTCTTACTAGTCTGTCATCTGTATTAAGGTTAACGTCGTTTACTACGCCGATATCGTTAAATATCTTTGGAATGTTAGTTGCTATGTAGTCTATCTCGTTTCTTTCCTTGCTATTTGGGGAGATCTAGGTCCATTTTCTACTATCTTTCTTAGGAAAGACAGTATTCATTATTTTTAAGTGATGCTCGCAGCAGAAATGGGCAAATCATTGGCCATTTTGCTTATCTTTCCTTTATCATATTAATTATTCTGAATGTGAAGACTATGTGGGTCATATTTTTTCTTCTCTCAGTTAGTTTTAATGATGGTCTGGCAGTTTGAGTACCTACTTTATTCAAACTACCCAAATTTCCTTTGGTATCGAATCATTGAGTTCCTTAAGTTCTGAGTTTCGCTGCACTATTACTGACAAATGCGTGCCCTGGCTAGACAGGTCCACTCAATCTGTGTTTTTTTCCTCAAAAGACTATTAAAATATCAGACACCAATCTACATGGTCTTCACATGATCTTATATTTAAGATTGCAATTCTATCCGATAATCCAACAAATTCTTCTATGCGTTTCTTAAGTTCCTTTCTAATTACTTACTTATAAATTATACTATATCCTAAACCAATAGCAACAGTTCGTGATTGACAGACGGGTAGATTGATTAGATTATGAATTATTTATTTGCTTTGAAATATACAGCAATTTAAATAATACGGTGATACACTTTATGACCCTTTATTCTATGATCAGATTTTGAACATCTGTGTCTGAAGTAGGTAGGTAGAATATTTGTATTTCATACAGATTTTGCACAATCTAATTGACTGAAGAAAGAAACATGAAATTGTAAATATTAATTTGATCCTTTGAGAGTGTAGGAGAGCATTCAAAAGGGATTTTCTAAGATAAGTAAGATACACTTAACCTGACAACGAGAGATAGTAACGAAGTGGCGTGGACTTGTCCTGCTATTATCCTTGTCCACTTTTTTCGATCAACGCCACGTCATATTATTTCCGTCTAAAGTTATCTATTCATGTTAGCTACCTAAAACTGTACGCTACATTGTTTTTCGCCTGTACGTATAAATTATACGTGGCTTTTTGTCCTGTGCTCGACAGCCGTAGCAACAAATAGACGAGAACTGTAACAAAGCTTTGTCCAACCTAAATTATTGTATATGTAGCCCATTTTGTAAGGCTTTTATGTCCAGCTATCCGGTTTCTAATAGAATAAAAGAGTAACTTCTCATATCACTAGTATTTTTAGGTATATAAATAGGTGTTTAGGTAGGTAATATTACACCTGTTTACGCAGCATCCTACTTGCGTAACTTTGGATGATTTTGAAGTATATTGCTCACACATTGCTCTTAGGTCAAAGTATTTAGCACTTTTGAACGTCAAAATTTACAAATAAATTGAATTGATTCTAGTTGCCCCTTCCAAAAGGTAGTTTCGTATGGAGAAGGATGGTCAAAAACTCCACCGTTACCTACTCTTTTAAAAAAGGTTTTACAATATTTTGATTTTGATAATTATAATTATGTGAAAACGATGCATCTAGCATAAAATTACTATACCAGAATAGGTAAACAAAAATTGAAGCAATGTCAGATAATTTAATTATGAGATAGATACATGGTGTTCACATATTTACAAACATCGTAAAAGTACTTATATGTTATCCTAAAAAAAAATAAGTCTGTGAAGTGAAGGTAACCAGCGCTGGGGCTCTGTGTCGCATAGGGTCGCAGCATTATGCTGAGCGATGGCCGTTTTGCGTGAATGTGACGCATATTTTCCCTCAACTTGTTCTTTCGTGTTTGTGTTTTTATTTCTTTGCGTTATGTTTACCGCAAATAAACGTATTTTCTTTCTTTTCTTCTTAGAATGTAAAATCAATGTCATACATATAATAAATCACACAATAGCAACCAGTTTGTATTTATCTAGACTCTAGATTGTCCTATGGAGCTGGACCAGCATGTTTCCAAGCATTCTTATCTTGGATATAATCCTCTAATTTGTAATACGCTTGTTTAAAGTGTACTTTTAATATGTGTTAGGTACGCAATGACCCCGCTGGATGCGTATTGCAAATGCGGGTTCTGCGTGGGGCAGGAAAAGAGTAGACGGTACAGACGCCAGCAGGTCAAGCTACCCGAAACTGTCAAATATTCCCAATCAACCTTGAACCTTAAGCTGTAGCGATAAAGTTGAAAATCTATAAAAGAAATTTGACAGATTGTAGTAGCGTTTTGTGCTGGCGTCTGTACCTCGTAGAACTTGGGGAAAGCTTTTGCCCAACGGTGAGACAGTCTAGCTTTAATTTCCAGAAGACATTGAAATCATAGTTGCTCTAAAGTCTAAATGAGTGATAATGTCTTACGGTAAAAGATTGAAATTGGACTTGATTTTGTACACATAACTTCCCGAATTTAATTTGGCCAAAACTGTCGGTGGGATATGGGGATCGGGCATTTATGATCCCGATAACAATGGAAATGGAAAATGCATAAATGTTTACGTCCTCGGTTGGAACAGACAAACATTGCATGTTATGAGACGGAATGCAGACTACATTGCAGGTTATTAAGACCACACTTAGATTAAACATTGTAAAACATTTCTCAAGTTTAAATGCATAAAGTCAGCATGGTTATTCAGTTTAAAGTAAGCTGCTACTTATAATACAGGCAGGTAATTTATTTGATTATTATCTGTTATCATTTCTCGGGGTACAGAAAGTGCTGCATCTGGGTTTTTTATGCCTTGGAGAGGCAAACATGTGGTCACCGCCGCCCATGGACATCTGCAATAACAGCGAGAGGGGGAAATTGTGTAACGCACATAAAATGACAATTGCAATGGGTTTCATTTTGAGAGTTCACCCACGTTCATTGCGTTATTTACGCTATTGAGCAGGCGAATTGTTTAACCTTTGAAGCAATGGATTAGCAATATCCTTCAAAACGATGGTATTGTTTTTGAAAGTGTGTTGGAGACCCGGAGACCGGAGGTCTATAGTGGGCTGAGTCGTGTATCTTGCGATGTTTGCCAGTGCCAGTTGAGGTTCCAGTCAGTCGGAACCGGGTGCCGCATAGTTCGCAGTGAGTCGGAACTGTCTGCGAAGATTCCCCAGTGAGTCGGGGGTGGCGCTGCGTTATGCTCCAGTGAGTCGGATGTGGTACAGCCGGGTTGTGGCTGACCAGGAGCGGATTCGTGAGCTCTGCTTGTGGACCGGCCGAAAGTGCAGTGTGCTGTGCCAAGGTTGCTGATGAGGCTGAGGGTGATAACCAGGAATGCGCGTCCGTTGCAAGCAGGTGGTCAGGATACCCGTTGAAGCCGTGGGTACTGGATGGCTGTATGACTCACCGCTCGAAAGCTTGAGAAAGTGATGATGATGAAGTGACGCTGAACTTTTTGCAGGAAGGCTACCCTGACGTTCATGTTCGGGGTCACCAGTATAGAGGCATGTCGAGGAACAGGGTGTAAAGTTCACTCATCCTCTATAGAAAAGGGAGGATCCTCCAACCAGACGGGTGTTGTGTCTGGCGGGTAACGGCCCGACGGTTGATGTCGGGATGTTGTATATCGGGACTGGCAGTCCTGCAGTAAACTCTGCTTGCGCAATGCAGGATTTTTTGTGACGTCACTGAGATGCGTAGTTCGCATGTGGCGATCTAAATCCCGCCACAAGCTGTTTAAAACATTAGAATAGTAACGTTTGGTAAGTAGTTGTTTGTCCCTGCTTGTAGATCTTGGTGCAAATATAAAATAATGCTTTTAATTTTGGCCACGTTGCCGTCGTTGCATTATTTTAAGCAAGCAATTTACCCTACATCTTTAACTTCAAACGCGTTTAGAGAGCTGTTAGCAAAACAAATCATTTGGTAATATCTCCTATTTACATCTCTCTCATAAAACGCGTTGACTCACGAGAGAAATTGCTTCATATAAAATTCGAGCATCATTCAAATATTAATTTGGTCAATTTATCATGCAGCGTACCGTTGGAATAGACTTATTCTCAAGTGGATAGCTCTAATGGGCGTTGTGTAGGCGACACCCAGGCGAAACAAGGCGACAATTTGTAGGATTGGATGCCCAATTGAATGTAGTCAAAGGCGAAGACGAGGCCCAGTACCGGCTTGCAATTATATTAGATTTATAGTGGGTAGGTAGACCCATTAGGAGAATTCGCGAGGCATGCAATTGTTTGATACGAAATCGTCATTTTCAAAGGACTCATTTTGTCATGAGACTTAAGATAAAAAACCGGCCAAGTGGGTGTCGGTCCACGCACGAAGAAAGGTTCCGTAGTTGGGATGAATTGATCCCAAGAACAAACTTAACATTGTAGTTGATAAACATGTTCTCCCATACATTCCAACTACAAATGTAAGTTAGTCGACTATTACTCGTTACCTACTTAGCTGTGATAGTGAATTATTTCGAATCACGTCCCAAAAACTACCATTTAGCTGGCAGAGGGGGGGGGGGCACTTGACTAACAAAATTATGCACTTTATAGCTTAAGTAGCTGCGACCCGCGTAATTTTTTTTTTGTCACAATTGGTCTAGCCGTTTCAGCGGGAAGAAGTAACAAACACACACAGACACACACTCACAAACTTTCTCCTTTATAATATTAGAGTGATAATTACGCAAACGTATCCCTGAATTCCAAAAAGATTTTCACAAACCCGCAATATTTTTGAACGCCCTGTTCAATGATCCCCACACCATGGGATAGACGAGAAAAAGATATTAGCCCCCACTTTACGTGTAAGGGAGGTGAGGTACTCTACACATTTTATTTTACCAATTTGTCGGCTTGATTAATATGTCTATCCATGCCGAATTACAGATTACAGATTTCGAATACTTTAGAGTCTCTGAGCTAAGCTGCGGACAGACAGACGAACATGGCGAAACTATGATGGTTCCTTCCTTGTTGACTACGGAACCCTAACAAAAGATATTTATTGGTTATTATAAGATTATTCATTTGTTTATAGGTACCTACTATGTTATCTTATAAATTGTAGAAAAGGTCCATGGTGGTCCTTCGAGCCGGATTACAATATTGGAAGCACTTCTGCACTTCTTCTAGCTTTGTAAGCATACATTTCATCAAATTTTAATTTATCCATCATGCTAGTAGGTTGGAAAACACAGCGTATCTACTGAGGGCGATGTGACGTAGATACATAATTATGCCAACATATACTTAGTACTATGTGATCATAAACTGTGTACAGAGTTAAGGTTTCCGTAGACAGGCGCAACGCGACTCCGCGACCGCAACACTACTCGTAGTAGCACAATTTCTATGAAAACTTCATGGAAAGTGTCACCAGTCTGCACGAGCCTTCTTTCATTAGACAGGTTTGGTTCAGACAATAGACATTATCCTGTTACAATAGCGAGCATTAGGAGGCTCCACTTACGAGTAGCCTACGGCTCGGGTGCAGTTAATTCCGCCTCGACTGCAATGACAAATAGCCACGTGTATTAAACGACGTTTTTCAATACACTTTTGAAGAAATAAAATAAATGAACGAAAAATATTTTTGTCATTAATTATTAAGAAACTATGATTTAATTTTCTTTTTTTCCGCGCTTTGCTTTCACCAGGTTGAAGGAGAAGCAAAGTTATAAAGCCGATATACAGCCTAATATGAAACATAGAAAATTCAAATATTTTTGAGTTTAGAACACAAAAAAATGTTAATTTGTGCATAAACGTTTCTTTTATTTTAATAATCATGGTATTCTATTTATAAACATTAATTAAATATTCCAAAAATATTAACGCCGTACAGACGCAACTTTGCCGAGATTAAAAAAAAACCGGCCAAGTGCGAGTCGGACTCGCGCACGAAGGGTTCCGTACAATTATCTATAAAAACGGCAAAAAAAAACACGTTTGTTGTATGGGACCTCCCCTTAAATATTTGTTTTATTTTAATTTAATTATTTATTTTTAAAGTGAATATATAACTAAATATTCTGTGAATATTTCAAGTGTCTACCTGTTACCGTTATCAATATCAAGCAAAAACGACCAAAAAAATCACGTTTGTTGTATGGGAGCCCCCTTAAATATTTATGTTATTCTGGTTTTCAGTATCTGTTGCTATAGCGGTATCAGAAATACATCATCTGCGAAATTTTCAACTGTCTAGCTATCACGGATCATGAGATACAGCCTGGTGACAGACGGACAGACAGACAGACGGCGGAGCCTTAGTAATAGGGTTCCCGTTTTACCCTTTGGGTACGGAACCCTAAAAATCACCTCCGAATAGAGAGGACCGTCTCTGGCGCGAGACGGTGTGAATAGAGGCATTGAACTAATTTGGACTAAGTATAGGTATAAGTTATCTATGGCAATTTTTATTCCCGCACACGTGTTGGAAAATAAAATATCGCACGCGTGTGAAATACATTGCATTGTGAACCTAATTGTTGTGCGATATGAACCAGTTTTCGAGGAAGTGTATTGAAAAATATAAAAGAGTAGTTGTAGTAGAAATACATACATTCAAAAATATAAAGAACAAGTGAAATCAATATTCTTGGCAGATTTTTGAAATATATTTTTATGCAAACGAATGTGCTGAACGTACTGATTGAAAGGGTTAGGATTACTTCCAACCAAATTAAAGCCCTGCCTACATCTAGATAAATCATTTTTGAAGTGAAAACTGTTCTAAGGACGTTGGGCACTTGTGGGATGAAAAGCACTGAACTCGCGTGACCGTCACGCTCAGATACATATTTTAAACAGTGTTTACAAGTTTTAAAGCTGTTTTCACTTTTGACGAGCAGTCCTGCGACTGACAGTTTTTTTTTCATATGGAACGGAGATATGACACCAGTACCTATTTATTACGAGGTGTAAATACCTAGGTATAACACAATGGCTGTTACGCAATATGATTTGATATTTACCCAACGGTTTCGTAAGTAAACTAACTTTCAATCAATCGATAGTTACTCTTCAATTTTTCTTTTATATCTTCACAAACAAACAATCGGTTTTTAATCAAGTTTTTAATGTATTTATAGATAAACTATGAACTGTATTGTTTAGTTTCCAAACAAGAGATTTAGTAATCTGCTGTTCTTGCGTAGGAATAAACGACTTTGTTAGAGTACCTACTTAGACTTATTTTTCATCTAAAATCAGGTCAAAGAAAATTGATACTTATCGGTGATGAATAAAAGGCGACTTAGGGACTTACTAGAGAATAGGCAGCAGCGTACTCTATGCATTTTAACACCATGCTGCGATCGCCAACCCGCCTGCCAAGCGTGGCGATTCCCCTTTGGGGGGACTATGTCCTATATCCAGCAGTGGACGTCTTTCGGCTGGAATGATGATGATGATGATGAATCTATTCTTAATTATAAGTAGGTAATTCATTCTAAGTTATTGAAAGATGTATGATGTATGAATAAAAGTTAATTTAACGAATAAAGCTATACCTAACAGTACCCACTTAACTCTGTGAATGAATATTACCCATATAAAACCGGCCAAGTGCGTGTCGAATAACGCCCAATGAAGGGTTCCGTAGTTGGGATGAATTTATGCCAAAAACAAACTTAGCATTGTAGTTGAAAACATGTTCCTCCATACATCGATATACGTCAGGGTCAATTCTCGAACTGCAAATGTGAGTTGGTCGACTATTACTCGTTAACTTGTAAAGCCTACTTAGCTGTGATAGTTTTCCTTTTAATTCCGTTGTCTAAACAGGGACCATTTTGGTTACCCATTGAAAGGGTTTTTCTAAGCGGTTAATCAAAAACCCATACGATATGGGTACCCTTTTGAACGGCTTATATTAAATTTTGGTTACCCGTTGAAAGAGTTTTTGATAAAAACCCATACGGTGTGGGTAACCCTTTTGGACGGCTTATTTTAAGCCATTCAAAATTACCCACACCGTATGGGTTTTTGATTAACTGCTTAGAAAAACCCTATTGAAAACCCTTTCAATGGAAAAGGTCTTCGATAGGGTTTTTCTAAAATGGTAACCAAAATGGTCCCTGGGTAGAATAGAGATAGAAATGGTAATGCGCCGCGTGCTGGGCGGATATCGAAATAATATAATCACTGGGTTTCAAGTAGGTATAGAACCCATTGAATGGGTTATCATGTAACCCTTACACTGGGTTTAAAGTATAAAACCCATTCAATGGGTTATCATGTAACCCTTTCACTCGGTTTCTAGTATAAAACCCATTCAATGGGTTACATCATGATAAAGGTAACCCATTGAATGGGTTACCCCTTCGAAAGGCTTAACTCTTAACCGGGGTTGTACGGTCCCTGGTCTAAACTACTGCCGTTCATTTTTTCGCATATCAATAACAACCATTTAGCTGGCAGGGGGGCCCCGGACACTTGACTTTTTTTGTAAATTTTATTTAACCACTTTGTTGGCGTGATTAATATGTATACCCATGCTAAATTATAGCTTTCTAGTACTAAGAGTCTCTGAGCTAAGCCGGGACAAACGGCCGGACATGGCGAAACTATTTAAGGGTTCCTTGTCGACTTCGGAACTCTAAAAACCGCAAAATCCAGTAATAGGTTTATTTATAATGATCTTTAATAGCCTAGTGGTAGAACCTGGCTCTCACAGACTCTCACCAGACCTTCACCAGCCTTTGAAGTGGTCTAATGAGTACATATAATGAGGCACACCACTCGTTCGCACCGGTATAAAAAAATCCAGTTGTGACAAGATTTAAAACAACAATATTTTGATAATTTCAATGGCACATAAACCAATATTCGTATATTCGTAGTAAGTAGTATTAACATGTAAACAACAGATAACAGATAAACGGAACATAAGAATTTTCCAGTGATATGTTATGTCCATGAGTTTACTTATGATAGCAATACTTACTATCGGACTTTCTAATACCTACAACTCCATTGTATGTAGAAACAGGTAAAAACTCTGGTATATTTCCATGTAGCATCAATTTTGATACGATTTAATTTGTTTATTTAGTTCAACAGAGGACCACGTTTCATGTGTATAGTATAAATTATTATATTATATTATAGAACTCACTTTTTGTAGAAGACGCCCAAATGTCGGACAACCAGTCTTACTATGGGATATCAGCTGCATCCGGTTAGACTAGAAGCCGACCCCAACATTGTTGGGAAAAGGCTAGTGCAGATTGATTGAACTGACTTTTTGCGTAGGTACAGTCGGAAGAATAATGAAAGAGGGGTCAGGTGATACTGGTCACCGACTGTACATAAAGACTTCAGATTTCTCGTTAGATATTTGGACTTTCAGGTCAAGTCATAAGATCGTAGCTTAGGTAACTTCGTATAAAATGAAATGCTAATATAATGCTATGTTATAGGTATAATTACTTACAACTGCGTCGTTTAACATTCAGTCTTTGAAGAAATAATTAGGGTATTTAACAAAAACTTCATGAGGTACTTATATATTTTTTTAAATCTTTTTATTTATATATTTTTGTACTTTTTAGAAATAGAATTTGATATCTGTGGTATAAGTTTCACTTGTAAAGTACATGTCAAGACAAATCCAACTAGTCCAACCCAACAGGGCTATCTGTAAAGTTGAGGTGTTCCTGTGGCCACCTTCCGGCAATATCACCAGATCCTGGATTACACCTCGAACTATAGTTTTTGTCAAGACAAAACTAACGAGCCCAATTACATCAGGGCTATATTAAGTTGAGGAGTTCCTGTGTCCATTTCTGGCTCCACCATCACTATTAGACTTCAACCAGGGCTATAGTATTTGTCAAGATAAATCAAAATAGCCGAAAGACAACATGGCTATCTTGTGTCTGTGAAGAGTTCTTATGGCGTGCTTCCAGCTCCATCACCAGGTTCTGGACTATACCTTGGGCTAACGTACTTACGCGTCAAGACATATCCAAATAGCCTGAAGATAACGGGGATATCTTGTTTAGTTGAGAAGTCCTTATAGCCACCATCTCCATCCATCATGAGGCTCTGGAGTAGACCTTGGGCTATATTACTTCGCAAGACAAACCCAACGACCGTAAACACAACAGAGCTATCTTGTTTAGTTGCGAAGTTCCTGTGGCCACCTTTCAGCTTCATCATCGGATCCTGGACAGCACCATTGAGGAGTTCCTTTATCTGAAGCTAATTATGGGTGTAGAATCAGGTCATGCTTATCATAAAAATTGTCTTTGGAACTGAACTAACATGTAAAATATCAAATCCGTAGGTTAAGAGGAAATGGTTTTAATTCAACCTAAACAAACTAACTAACATACAAACATTGCAAGTTAAATAAAAGCTTGTAAAAAAGGTACCTAGTTGATCTGTTTCATTTTGGTTCCTCGCATTTACGGAAGTCGAGGCGAGTCATAAAAAGCCCCCTAAATTGATAGTTGAATTCGTAATGTTTCAAATTCAAGGAAAAATAACAAAATATTTTCGGTCTATGAACATTAATTTAAACCCATTTTTAATACAAATTAAAACCATAAATTGGTTAATTCTTGGTAGAGAAGTATGGAAAAAAAAAAAAGAGCGAGCCTTACAGTAATCGCATATGATATGTAACATCTGACATTTCACCTTGTACTTACTAATTCCATGCTATTAAAAAGTACTTACTATTTCCATGCTATTAAAAAGTACTTACTTATTCCATGCGCAAGCTGTTACTTCCGTCCATTTATAAGATGCCTAACATCTGAGATCTCTCCTTGGTAATAAGCAACTGAGCAGCAACAGAAATTAAACACAAAATTAAAAAAAAAAAAAACTAAATATTGAAATATTTATTCTAATAATTATTCATTACTAGTGGTCGCCTACTGGTCGAAATACAACCCCCTCTACTAACAATCTATATAGTAATTAGTAATTTTATGAGTACACTAATTCCATGCTATTACAAAAATACTTACTAATTCCATACTATTAAAAAGTACTTACTCATTCCATGCTCAAGCTGTCACTTCCTGTTACACACTTCTGTCCCTTTTCACGAAATCACTCCCACAGGACAGATTAAAAAAAAGGACATTGCGCTGACCCAAAATAAATTGGGATATGGGCAGGAGAATGATGATGGAATTAGTCAATTCCTTTGTGTAAAAACTAAAAGTATCTACTCGTACGGACCTTACTCAGCTTTCACAAAAGAAGAGAGGTCATCGAACTTCTACTAAAACAGTGCAAGCTTATGCATCCCAAGTCGATAATTAGGATAATGGCAATAGCAAATGGAAAAGACAGAGACTAACCGTTGCAGACAAAACATTCATTTGTAACTGTACAAAGTACTTTCAACGTTTTGTCCAAAGCTTTTTATGCTTAGTTTTTCAAGTAGCTATTGGATGGACTGACTGGATTTACGATTAAGTGCCTGTTTTGCAGTGTTAGGATAGGCAGTTGCAGTGGTCCGAATTAGCCCTGGAGCGGAAGAGCTGGAAGTCATGGGGAGAGGATTTTGCCCAGGGTTTGGGCTGGACTTTGGGCAGTCTTTTAGCCTATAGGCTAACAGTAACAGTGAGGATAGACACTACGAAAAAAAAAACAATCGTAGTTGTATAAAATTATCTGCCGAATGAGCTAACCGGAACTTGTCCGGAAGTGGTCAGACTGCTCCAGTATGGTACCTACTTGATTCTAATCAAGCAAATAGGCATGATCATTCTGCCTAGTCTTTCCCCAACAATGTTTGGGATCGGCTTCCAGTCTAACTGGGTGCAGCTAAATGCCAGTACTTAACATGGGAGCGAATGCCTATCTGACATCCACAACCCAGTTATTGGGTAACACGATACCCCTTGGTAAGACTGGTTGTCAGAGTTTCAGGCTTCTAACTACCCGTGGCCGTAATGACTGTCAAAGATCCACTAACAGCCGGAGCCAAAGGCTTAACGTGCTTTCCGAGGCACGGAGGGGGTTCTCTCGGTGTGTAAAGAAGGCCATCCACGGACCGACCGCGGCAAGCGTAGCTTAAACTGATCGATCGACCTGTGCGGCTGTTATAACTTAGCCACGAAAAGGCATGCTGGTTCCCCATTTTTCAAGTTCTTGGGACCAAAATAATAAAAACAAGTCATAAAATGTTATCACAATAGGTTTTAATTATAAATATTTTACCTTCATTAATTAGAGATGTTTACAAAACATTGCATTCCGACTTAACAAAGTAATTAATTTATTTATTTTTATCGTATAAATGGCACGTGGATCCGTGAGACATTCGGAATGTTTGTATCATCACAATTTATTTATGTAGATATTATATTATAGGGTAATATTTAAGTAAGTGTTTTTTTACACCTGGCAGCATCTATCAGCAATATTTTGTATCAAGATGCGTGTTTATGCAACAGAATGCATAACATCCTACAAAATTACAATTTCCTAGTAGTCGATGCTGAATAATGCTGAAAAATGTGAATGGTGTCTTTAAACATTTTTCTTGTACCTACACCTAAATCTTACTTAATATTAAATGCTGTGCTGCCTAAGTACGTACAAAATATTACTTATAAATAATAATATTAGTAAGATTATTAATAAATAATTACTTTTTCATAGTACCGTCATGGTAGGTACTTAAGTTTAGTGCCGACAAGGAACTTTTATTATTCAAGCTTTGTTAAAATTTAAGC
This sequence comes from Tiliacea citrago, assembly GCA_963921375.1. Classification (NCBI taxonomy): domain Eukaryota; kingdom Metazoa; phylum Arthropoda; class Insecta; order Lepidoptera; family Noctuidae; genus Tiliacea; species Tiliacea citrago. The sequence continues at coordinate 19,571,715 of OY992781.1, forward strand.
TTGCGGTAACTTAATTAGTTGAGAACGCTTCTATTACGTAATAAAATGCATTTTTATTTAATACCATTATATCCCTTAAATAAATGGTCCACAATATTCTTGCCTACGTAGAAGAAATCACAAGGTTTGCATCAAATTGACGGGATCTAAACAGATTGAAATCTAAAAACCTTTTACCTGCGGTAACTTAAACTTGAGACTGATTAGGTAACTGTTATAGGTTTTTATACTGTGATACACATATGTACTTAACAGACTTATCTGACTTACAAAGGCAAGAAAATTCAATGTGACAAAAGCTTTTAGAAACTAGTATGAAAAGCTATATATTCATGAAAAGTTACTCATAATCAATAGGTATATTTAATGCGGAGCAAAGCCGCAACAAAGCGAAACCATGCTCCAAAGATTTTACTATAGCAATATAATCCCAGACAGTATCGGCTTAGAGCTCCAAAATATAGTGCTCCTAACAGCAAACAAGTTTGAAAGTGGAGTTAGAGCAAGTTGGCTGCAAAAATGTAGCGAAGAGCCTTAATGAAGTGCAGTTGTGCTGACCGCTAGTATACGAAACTGTCTGGGAAGCTCTAAACAAGGAAAAATAATAGCCAACCTCTGTTGTAGTTACCACTTTAACCAGTCTGCGTCAATTTGCGATATACAAAGAGTTCCTAACTATAGTGTCGTGCTACAACCCATTTATAATATTTACGTTTAGAACTCGCAGAGGGGATGCAGTGCGGTGCCCGCAACGTGTGCATGCGATCATGTTTAAACTGTCTGAGCTAAAAATGTAGGCGCAATTTTTTGTGTGTGTTTTTTTTTGATAGTTTGGTGGTTGCATAAAAGAACCAACTAAGTACTCTTATTATATGTTCCACTATAGTGCGATGCTGCAGAAGGTACGGTGACCGCGTTTGCTGCAGCATTAAACCGAATTGTGAGTTCTAAACGTACTTCTCACACATACGTTTCCCGGATTCATATAAAGAGCAATGTAAGAGATTCTATATAACATTCATATATTATTTTCAAACATTCATGTTTATATTTGCTTTCTAAAAACCCCTGTGAATACTTAGTCCCGTAAAACATTGCAAGAGTTTACGCGAACTTACATTACAGTACTTACATTATGTTTGTACTTGTGTTGTTAAACGGATTTTCGTTAAGTTGGGTATATGAATAAAGGCACTTTTGAACTAATCCTACAATAAATATATTCTGTAATAAATAGTACCTAACATATGTGTAGGCATATTATGAAATACTTAAGGAATATGTTGCAAACTTTACGTAGGCACTTGTTACTTGTAGCAAGTAAGTACAGTGCTTCTATTTTCTTAATGTCTCTCGGCAATCTTCACATTTCCGACTTTAGCAGCTGTCCTCCCATTTTTTAAATAAATTATATGTTATGTAAAAAGATTAGTAACAACTCTACTTACTTCCAAGTCGATTGAGAGCGTCCGGCCTGCACCAAGTGCAAAGGGCAACTGATAGAAATCTGATGACTGACGAAACACAAAGTTTGCCGAGAGACATTAAGAAAATAGAAACACTGTGATCATTATTATTAACCATCTCATACGGATGGTTAAGTAGAGGCTCCATGTAATATGGTTAGCACATGTAATACTCATAACAAACTTAATACAAAAACGTATATGAATATATACATCAAGTCTTCTAATGTTCATAACTTGACATAAAATAGAGAAGATTGAAGTCCAGTTAATAACATAGTATCTATTATATCTATTTGATATTATAAATTCGAAACCTGAACTTTCGAGAACGAGGAATCCTAAATTCGCGTTCTAACACTTAAAAGTGAATTATTTGGTCTTTATAGCTCCCGCTGTAACAGTTAACAACTACAATATAACACAAACAAAGAAGATAGCCGACAAATTAGATTCTCTTCGGAATGTCGCCACGTAGCGGACGGAGAATTAAGTACTGCTTAACATTAAAGTACTATGTATAACAAACGCCTTAAAGTGTACTATTTTAAATTACTTACGAAATACTTTAAAGATAATGTACTTCGTCACAAAGTGATCTTTACCCTAGCCATATGGTCCTCGCCCTTTTCATACATAACTTTATCGGACGAATACAGTTTCTCCTGAATCGCCGCGAACGACTGTCCTTTAGTTTCAGGAAGTTGTAACAATATAAATATAACACCGAACACCGACAACACGCCGAAGCCCCAGAAGGCGACATAGTTCCCTAAATTATCCGCCACCACTTGGTACAACTTCGTTACTGCGAACGTCATTAACGCCACAAATATCTGGATTACACAGGTCGCCTTTGATTTAATGTTTGTTGGAAATATTTCCGACGTAATCGCGAAAGGCACTGTAGCTAAACCTATGGTGTATGAAAATATAAATATAGGTATCACAACGATAGGAATGAATTTCACACTGACGAGGTACTCGCTGTGGTGTTGTTTCATGAAGAAGTATGCTCCTATAATGACGTTGGCTAGTCCGACGCCGCACGAAGATATTAGTAGAAGGGGTTTCCTTCCCAGCCTATCTACTAGCTGAGAGGACATCGCAGATGTCAGGAGCTGCACAGTACCGAATAATATGCAAGACTCCACAGCTCCCATACCGCCGTCAGCTGCTCCAAATATCTGCTGCGCGTACGATATGATGGCGGTGCTGCCGCAGAACTGTTGCGTGAAGTAAATGCCCATCAAAATGATGAGGCCTTTCCTGTTTCCTCCTACAGTGTACAAGTCTTTCCAGCGACTCTTTTCCTTCATGTTTTCAGTGACTAAGCTGCTCATGCTCTCTAATTCTTCTCTAACGTAGCTTCTGCCTCTTAGCTTCTTGAGTGATGATTCTGCTTCTTGCTTCTGTCCTTGCTTGATGTAGTAATAGGGCGACTCCGGCATGGTGCTGAACGTCACCACAAACAGGATCGGGATAGCGATATTGAAGCTTGCCAGGCCTAGCATGGACACGTACGGCCCGATGCAATACTGAGACAGGATACCGAACTGAAACAGAGTTATTACAACGTTTAAAATTTACTGACTCAGGAATAATAGATCAGTATGATGATGAATTAAAGATCATCAAATTTATTCTAAGATCTAGATTGGTCAATCTGAGTAACCTTTTCCCGAATTTGTTGGAGTCGGCTTCCAGTCTAACCTGATGCAGCAGAATATCAGAATTTTACATGGAGCGACTGCCTATCTGACCTCCACAACCCAGTTAGTGGGTAACACGATACCCCTTGGAAAGACTTGTTGGTTGTCAGACTTTTGGGGTTCTGACTACCCGTAACGACTGTTAAAGATCTACAAATGACAGCCGGGACCAACGGCTTAACGTGCTTTACGAGGCACGGACTGTATGGAGGGTTCTCGATACGTAATGGTTGGCTACCCATCCACTAACCGACCGCAGCAAGCGTAGTTTAACCTTCTGCTGCTGCTGCTTCGGCTGTTATTATTTACCCACGGGCCCGATATACAGCGTGTTACGGAAAGGGTATATACATATCAAAGGAATGGATTCTTTTGGTGATAACAAACTAAATGGCTACATTTTTTTAATAATACCTACATAATTATAAAGTTAAGAAACATTTAACTAATAAAAATCAAATGTTTCCAATTGACTGATTGATTGATTGATTGTTTTCCATTGATTCTGATCGGTACACGTTTTAATACATTCGTTTGATCCCGCCGCCAATCGTGTCACCCGCGCCGCCGCGTGTCGGTGCGGCGCCCGCCGGGTCGCAGAGCTGTGGCAGGTGTGTATGTGTTCTAGGCGCACAGACACAGATTATGGATTTCGACCCTCGTAGTGCGGTGACACGTTTGTTTTGATTTAAATTTAATAAACTATAGAAATAAAAAAATATCAAACGTTTTCAAAGTTATTATTTTGAGCTGAAATTTTGAACAGAGATACTGCACCAGATGCACTCTTCATTCTGTTTGTATGGATATGGATATACCCTTTCCGTAACAACACGCTTTATAGATAGGTAACGATGTTAGGTGTTTTTATAACACGAAAACATGGCGCAGCGGACCAGGCTTAAGAAGGCAAAACTCACTGGTAGTAGTCTAATAATGTCAAACAGGATAAATCTAAAGCTATTAGTATTACTTCATTTTTAACCGACTTCTAAAAAGGAGGAGGTTATATGTTCGGCTGTATGTTTGTTTTTTTTTTTATCTATGTTCACCGATTACTCCGTCGAACTCGTGCATTTGCATTCGAAAAGCACCATTTGGTGAAGTGGAACTGATGATGAAGACCACAGATGGCCACTGGAACTACTTAATACTAAGTATTTCACCGTTGCGATTCGATTAGGCACTTTAATATGGTTGATAAGCAATTTATGATATGATGTGTCACCACGAAAACTGTACTTTTATAGTAACACAGACTTAATGTTTCAATTATTTCAAGCTTTCTCACAATTAGATAAGAAATTGACGAAAAACGTTTTTTTTTTTGTGATAGCACCCTTAATGTAGATACGTTTGTGTGTTTATTTTTACATACATACACGCTACAGCTTCGAATCTGTTGACAGTTTGTTATTAATAATAGGTTTCTAATAACACTTCTTAGTTTATAAATCGTCCATGAATATTGAAATTGAATAACGGAAATGAATCAAGGTTGATATAATTAAATTCGTTTGAGCAGTTCTCCTGATTAGCGCTAGCTTACAAAATGTCTCTAGATCTTCGGAATATACATTAATTTATTATGTTTTATATAATTTATTTTCTTATTTAAAATTATAATTTAATTTAAAACTAGTCCTTCAACCTTGAAAATATTTGTTCAAGGTTGAAAATACTCGTTTTAAATTACGAACGAGAACTAAATAGAACGAGATTAGTGCAATGATAATACGTCATTGGATTAGTGTCGATGACATAAGATAAATATTATTGACTTTTATACATCTTAGAAGTGAATCATGCTAATTCAAAAATAGTTCATCACTGTTTTATTTATTTAGAATTCAGATACTACACGCAATAAATGTATACCTACTGAATTTTGTAATAGATACACGGTCAAATCAATTTTTGTTTGTTTTGTTAATGTTTTATGGGCAATGACGGTTGACAGTGCTAATTGATTGATTCTATACAAAAGTTGGCTCAAAATTATTTGTTCGCATAATAATTTCTGCAGGAACATTTTTACACAAAAGGAAACCGTAGACGTACTGAAAATGATTTATTGGTGAGAGCCGAATACGTAGCTTACTATGGCACTGTTATCGAAATGAGCCGTCTGTCTTCAGATAAGTACTTAAAAACTTTACTTCGTAAAGTATGTGTACGACCCAATTACACATGCGAGCAATATTAACCTTGTGATCGTAAATTGGGTAGCAGACTGACCTTCGACATGACAGTGATGAGTGTTGCCATGGCGCCTCTTACGTCATCGGAGGCGATTTCGCCGAGATACATGGGCGCGGTGGTATAAGCAATACCGTATCCGAGTCCTGAGATGAGCCGAGATGCGTATATCGTCGGCACATTCCCTGCAAACATCACTAGGATCCATCCAATGATGTAAGGCACAGAAGCGAGGAGTAACGTCTTCTTGGTGCCGATCCTGTCTGCCAGATACGAGGCAGGAATGGGACTTGCGGCTGAAATGAGAAAACAATGCAATGACATAAACGTAATGTAATGATTCACGAATGTCTTTGTTCCGTCTGGAGTTCTAGACCAATCCCACTTAGCGGTTGATAGTCGCCATGGTTAGAAATAAGAAACACTTTCTGATGATTCTTAATAATAAAATACCTTTAGTTGGCGAATTATTTTTCTACATAATCACATTAAATTAGCTAGCGAAACTCCGCTGACGTGATGGTTTCAATATCTAAACGTTATGACGAAATTAATTTGATGAGTTTTTCTTGGGGGTCATCAACCGCCGGTAGTGTAGGTAGTCACTTCAAACATTAACGTAATGACATGAATATTTACTTGTAAAGTATTATATTATTTTAATTATTGTGAATATGAAGACTATGTGGGTTATTGCTTTTCTTTTTTTATTTTCCCTTTGTCTTTTATTCTCAGTTAGTGTTAATCATGGTCTGGCAGTTTGAGTCATTTATGCGGCCTACCCAAATGTCCTTTCTTTGGTATTGATCGTCGCATTGTTGAGCTCCTTAAGTTCTGAGTAGAGCTGCACGATTACTGACAAATGCGTGCACTGACTGGTCAGGTCCACTCAATCTGTGTGGTTCTTTTCTCAAAAGACCATTTAAGACACCAATATACATGGCTTTCACATGATCTGACCAAGATTATGTCTGGACTTTAAAACAGACTGTGACCTCTGAGTTTGTTTCGGCCTTTCTTCTCAGAGTAGTCAGATAGGAAACGCCAACCTCATCTAGTTTTAAAATTATGATTGACGTGTAAACTTCACAGATGTGATAAGTTTCGATAAATAAATATGATAATATAAAACAGATTTTCTCAACTCATACTTCCAGTAACAACACTACCAGAGGTAGTTGACTACAAAAAAATCATCAAATCTTTTTCATTTTTATTTTTTTCGTAGTTAGATATCGATTACCATCACGTTTGCGGAGTTACGCTAGCTAATTAAATATTTGCCTGTATATTAAATGCAAACGCACTCTGAAAATCTCACATCATCAAATTCTTAAATTTATCAGTTTAAAAAAAACTGATAAATTAAACGTTGCCCCACACTAGGAATTTCTCCTGTATCGTGGGTGCGTTTACAATCATTTAAACTCACATACACAAACAGCCAGACCCGGAACAACTACTTGTAGGTCATACAAATATTTGTTCAGTGCGGGAATCGAACCCGCGACACGTAGCGCAGCAGTCAATCGCGTTATCACAAATGGAACAATAGGTCCACCTTTAATCACCTTTTTTTTTTTTGGGTGGGAAATTATCAATTAACTTCTCACGCTCTGAGCGGAGCGGGAGGGCGTGTCAGACTTTTACTAAGTGCTAGCGCGTACCTTTTTTTTTAGCGCCTTTTTTTTACCGCAAATCTGTGAAGTGTGGAATGTCATAGAAGTGTGCGCATTGCAGTGAGAAAAACGCATGCGGTTTTGTTCACAGTAGGCCGCCCGCTGCGACAGAACTAACGCACCGCATTCCACTGCAAGGCAGTGCGCGCTAAGCCTAAAACCCACCCGTGTTCAGTTGCCTATGTGCCGTCATTGGCCCTAACGGACCCCGTCAGTTCTTGCCGTCATCTCATCCCGAACACAACGCGCTGTCAACCCGGGCCTTATCGGACGGCGAGCTACCCATCGCTCACCATCCGCAAGCCCGCGCTTACGGTGGCCGGGAATCGGCCTGCGACCCCCGACGCCCGGGGCGTGAGGACGTGAATTTTGCCTCTCCCTCACGCATTCCGCCTCCTCCTTCACGAGCATTACTGCTTAGCAGAAGGAGGTGACGGCCTCCCATGCACTCTCGCTCCGAACCATGGCCTGAACCAAGGCCGGACGCGAGAGCTGATTGCCGCCGCCGATCGAGGTATTATAATTAACCTGGCTGCTGGATTGGTGATCGCTTTTCTGTGTCTATTCTTTATTAGAAAATAAAAGGCCGCTATGCGCATTTCCCATCATTGACAAAATATAACGAAACCCCTTAATTATCGCTAACGACACCCATGGGTGGCAGCAAATTTCGCTATAGCTTTGTTGGGGACGGCTTCCAGTCTAACCGGATGCAACTGAATACCAGTACCTATTTTACATGTAGCGACTGCCTATCTCAATCAATCACACAAAACATTAAATTAAATTATATCTGACCTCCACAACCCAATTACTGGGTAACACGACACGCCTTGGTAAGACTGGTTGTCAGACTTCCGGGCTTCTGACTACTCGTAACGACTGTCAAAGATCTACAAATGAAAGCCGGGACCAACGGTGTAACGTGCTTTCTGAGGCACAGAGGGGTCTTGATATGTAATAGATGGTCACCCATGCACAGACCATCCTCGGTAGGCCTCATTCCTCGGTAAGCCTCTAAGATCAACCCGTGCAGTTAGAATTATTTAGTCACGATAAGTACGTATTTTAAATAAAATCTGTAACCTGCCTACTCCTTTATTTACTACCATGAAAAAAACTTCATAGTACCTACCTATTTGTATAACGTGCTGTTTAGTGTTTACATACTCCAGCGTGAATTCATCAGACATCCGATGATCTTGTTCAGTAGGCACATTTTTTACTATAATTATCAACAATGCTTATCGAGTTACCGAATAAAGCCGACCCCATCATTCGGGATTAACAGTTACGAAGAGAGAGGGACAGAAACGCGATCATGTTACGACTTGGATTAATGTACCGACTTAATATGTAATGCCTTTGGGAAACTTAATTTATCGTGTAATTTGAACGAGAAGTTTCCACTTTCCTTCCAACAAGGTAATGCAAATAATTGGATAGCCTCGATATGGACAGCATACGTGAGTGTTTTTGCTCTTTATGAGCTGATTTGATTTATTTCTCATCACTTGAGATTGAAATCACATGACGTTCAACTTTGGATCCGTTGTGGTCAAAGTCCTTTGAAACAGGGCGTTTATTGATTCATGCTCAAACACAAAGTGATTGACCTGGCTTGGAATAGTCATCACATGATATCAGTTAGGGATGGAGTGCCAAAAAGAATCAATAATATATCATATCGATATTTAAAAAAAAAAATATGTTGATTTGGATATATCGAAAAATAACATCGATATATCGATAAATCTGTGACATTTTCATTTTTTTTGTACTTTATGAAATTCTATTGTGTTTGGGTTTTATTCATGTAAATACCAAAAAAGGAACATAATTTCTAATGAACAATCATAAATTAATAAACATTGAAAAATAAGTTTACTTTTTTACGGCTTTGAATTCCAGTGATTTTAGTCAGTGTGGGACAACGGTGTTGCTATTGGAAGTATATCGTACTTGATACATTTTGCTACTTGATATTTTATGTCGATTTAACGATGTATCAAAATAAAAGATATCAATGTATCGATACATCGATATTTTTTCTACAAGTCTAATAACAGTAGCCATGATAAGACTGTAAAGAGGCATATAACGTGTGCAAAAAAATACCGTTAATTATAGGAAAGGAAAAAGTAAAGACAAATTCGTTTACCTAAAAGCTGCTTATCTTAGGTATTGCACGATAGATTTGACCAGAACAACTTGCTCGAGCGTCCGAAGTGCCCAAACACGTTCACTTTTGAGGTCCTCATAAATGCCACTGATACTTCGTTTTGGCCACGCAAGTAATTTGAATCGAAAAGAAGAAGAATATAGATAGTACCTGAACATAATATCATAATTGAGGCGATCCATGAGCTCTGATCCGCCGATGTCTGTATGGGCGAGTCTGGCGCCAGTAGGATGGGCAGGGTGGGTGAAGTCCAGCCCACTGTGGTGCCTGCCGCCGCCGCGATCAAGGTAGCTGGAAAAATTATAAAAGGAAATTAAAAGAAGGTTATACATATGTAAGGTGTATCTATTCATACACGAAATCTCTCTTAAGGGGTCATTGTACTCATCATTATGAACAACTTTTACTATGGGAACACACTCAAAATCGCGAAAAAAAAATCTGCTGTTCCCTACATTTTAACGAGTTATGCAAACATAAATGTAGGGTACAGCTGATTTTTTTTTCGCGATTTCCCGTTTAGTCCCATAGTAAAAGTTATTCATATTGATGAGTACAATGACCTCTTAAGATATTTCTGGGTTGGCCCAGGAGTAACGGCCTCGACTTACGAGTCGTAGATCGTGGGTTCGATCCGAGACAGGCGCTTTTTGTAAATTATTTCATCACCACTGCTCTCGAAACGGTGAAGCAAAACATTGTGAGCAAACCGGCATGTCCTAGAACTAAAAATTCGAAGACATGTGACATCCACCAACCCGCACAGGGCCTGCGTGGTGGATTACGGCCCACTCTCTCTCACAGAAAGAGGAAAACATTATAGGCTGATTATGTTTAATTGGGAGAATGTGTGGTCGGTAGAAAACGGCCCTATTTGAGACTTGTAGTGAACAAAGTTAGGGTCTTGAAAAAGGGACTTTTCTTTTCATGAACTTCCTAATACATACCTGAAAAGAGATTTACGAAACCAAAAAATATGTCAGCTTACGCCGATATCAATTTCAAGCTTTCACTCTTGAGTTATAACATACTGAGATATTATGGAAATTCCTGAACAAAAAACAGTATTTCTAAGCTACGGTTGGATCGATGCAAATGTGCCGTGTATTGATAAAGCTTATCTAGTAAGGAAAAAGCGAGCGTAAACATAAAAACGGCCATTATGTTATTTTTGCACCTTTCAGCGTTCACACCTACAAAAAATAAAGAGCAATCTGTATAAGTACCTATACTTATAGAAAACATAAACAAAACGTAAAAGTAGTATTTTTTAGTCAAGAATGTTCTCGATGCAGAATTCTGAATCGTTTCCAATTAGGATCTTGAACTACCTGAGTCGTTTAGAATCACTTTCTAAATATAAAATTTCTCGTTTACCTAAATCAAAATCATTCCTGACTGGTTAACCTCGGCCTTCTAAATAGTAGGTAGATGATTAATTATCGTTTCTTTATTAGTCTTCCCAGTTTTATCATATTTCTGTGTTAATCAGGAATTCTGTATACCAACGGACTGGAGTTTAAAATAATAAAAACTGTTGCCACTTGACAGAAGAAAATATATACCAAATTTTTGCATAATGAATAACATACAAACATAATACTAGATTTACTAGTATGACATTTAAAAAATCGGTACCTACTTAAAGCTTTGTGAAAAGCAGTAACTAGGAGGAACCATGACAGAAAAAAATATTATATTGTAACTGCGCTAGGAGTTTATTTCTTATACTTTTCTTGTATGTCTTATCGATGCTCAACTATTTATTAATTACGAAATAGTGATGCGTGCTCGTAGGACTCAAGATAATGTTCAACATGCCCTGAAGTGCCACGGAACCTCAATATTGTATTACTCCATATTGGTGGAAATTGGAAGCTTAGGTACCTATTTCAAGTTCCCGTAAAGTCAAAAGGTCCTTAAACTATTCAGATTTCCTCAGCTACTTTAAATGATCATACCAAACAACATGTTTATAACAAATCTAAAATATTTATTTATTATAATACAAAACAAAGAACAGATGCCGAGTTCGTGTCTCCTGTTATAAACATTGAGATACAATAGCAAACACACAAACATTTAGATATATTATTGGATGTTTTAACAAAACTAAGGATGTGTTATCAATTCATAATAAAACAATATTCTTGCAAAGACACGACCTATGGTTTTCTCCCCCGTTATTTACCTTGTTGAATAATACAGGCTGAATACCATTTCTAACGGTATTTTCAGTCATCTTTATATTCAGATGAATCCATTGTGGCGAGAAAATTGATACAAAGAGCTGCATGCGAAAAGGAAAACAGTAGGCCAAAGTGTAAGTAAAAGCAGGAAAATATAAACAATCTCTAGAGAACGGTAAAGCTTAGTAACAGCAATAGATACATGTAGTGAAGGTCTATTTGAAGACTCTCGCCTTCGGAGAAGCCCAATAGAAAGGAAGTTCCACGAATTGAATAGGCTACGATTTTCAAATATAAGTAATTATTTATGAAAATCTGTGAAGAGTAGTTTTCCTGAAGGTCGATTTTCCGTCATGATAAAAAAAAACTTTCCGTTTAGGAAGGTTTTCGAATTTATTATAGGCTTTCCTATAGAATTTTCTTGTAATAAAATGATTATTATTAGTTAATAATAATCATTTATAATAGTTATTATTATATACGTCATAATCATCTGCTTGGTCTTTTCCCAACTATGTTGGGGTCGGCTTCCAGTCTAACCGGATGCAGTTGAACCAGTATTATACCTTTAAGCATTCAATTCAAAATAAAGAGCTCAATTTAATAGTGTATTTTCATATGATAATCCGATGCTAATTCGTAGATTTAATTATTGCTATGTTGAAATCAAGTTAAAAACGACATTTTATGGAAAAAAATCTGAGGAATAATTATTCTAAAATAAAATAAACTACGCCGAAAACCTGGAGGCTATGAGACATTCTTTCTATGTTTAATACCTACAGAAGAAGAAACTTAACATACATTCGAAAATAAAAACCTAGATTTCTAAATATATCTTTATCTCTGTGCTTGTACAGGTGATGCTAAAAATATATGCCTACGTAGTTTGCGCAACCATTCCTGGCAATTATATTCAGTGGAGTATCTATCACTAGCTAAAGTAAACCAGGTATCTACAATACATTCTGTACAAAAAAGCTGTTTTTTCTGGTCTCAAAGCATACTGACATGCTTGATTATTCATTCAAGTATGAGTTTTATTACCAGTAGGCATTTTTTTTGCTGTTTTATTTAATGTCATGTTTTATTTGCAACAATAAATCAGTGTCAATGAAAATAAAATTGTAAAAGGTAGTTAAACAAGTTTTTATGTTAGTATTTTTCCTTAACAACCAGTTAAATCGCTATTATTACTACGATTCCAATATCAAGTGATGTATTGCATTTAAATGAACGACAATTTAAAACACATATTAAAAGTACACTGTGTAAACAAGCATATAATTACAAGTTAGAGGATTATATCCAAGATATGAATGCTTGGAAACATGCTGGTCCAGCTCCATAGGACAATCTAGAGTCTAGACAAAATCAAATTGGTTGCTATTATAATTTGTTATTTTTGTGACATTGATATTACATCATGTGATTACCTAAACTCACACACTTACTTATTTTTTTTTTTTTTTTTAGGAAAATAATCATATACTTTTACGATGTTTGTAAATATGTGAACACCATGTACCTATCTCATAATTAAGTTATTTTGATTGCTTAGTTTTTAATTCTTTTTACCTATTATGGTGTAGTAATTTTATTCTAGGTGCATCGGTTTCACATATAATCATATAATTAATGTATTCAAACAAAATATTGTAAAACATTTTTAAAAGAGTAACGGTGGAGTTTCTTGCCCATTATTCTCCATACGAAACTACCTTTTGGAAGAGGCAACTAGAATCAATTCAACTTTTTTGTAAATTTTGACGTTCAAAAGTGCCTCTTATGTGAAATAAATAATTTGACTTTGACTTCAAGAATAGTTTTTTTTAGCGTATTCAATATCTTAAAGTTATACAGTCTTATCACTAGCTATTAAAGCTTCTCAATAAATAAGTACTAAAAACTTTTCGTATCAGTACCTACATACGCTAATGCGGGCCAAATATTAGAACGAGCTGCTCTATCTTTCAAACACGTACTATGCTGTACACAGTTGTAGATAACTGTAATAATAAAGGATTGATTCTAAGTGCATCACTCGATGCAGTGACACAACTTCCTGGTACAAACCCATAGGGGCCATCATGATAGGCACGGAAGTGACCAGCTGGAATATACATAGTGGCGATTAAACCATAGTTCGCAACCTACTTGAACAGTGCAAACAAACGTTAACAGCAAGTCAGCTTGCTAACTAAAGTTTCAAACAGTTAACTCCCGGAAGGCATTTGCTAGTGGACTTGGGGAAACCCGTCGTGCAAGACGGTTCAGGCATAATTGGTTCCACATTAATGTTAATGCTTACAAGGACAGTTTATGAAACAGCGAGATTAAGAAAAAAAACCAGCCAGGTGCGTGTCTGACCACGCACAATGAAGGGTTCCGTAGTTGGGACGAATTTATCCCATAAACAAACTTAACATTGTAGTTGCAAAACATGTTTACCCATACATCGATTTACGCCACGGTCAATTTTCCAACTGCAAATAAATTTGTAATCGCAAAAAAATATTTTTTTTGTGTGATTAAACTACAATTAAGCGATTTTCGGACTTTTTCCTTATTGTGCTGTGAGACCTTGCTAATTGCCAAATTTCATGATTGTACGTCAATGGGAAGTACCCTATAGGTTTTGATTTATTTATGAGTATCAAAATATGTCGCATTAATCGCTGTATTTTTTTATTGCGTTGACTTAGAAGGTTGATTTCTTTAGAGCTCCAAGGGAAAGTAGAGTTACGTATTTAATATTAATTTCAATTTGATACCTCCACGCGTTCCTGAGAAAAAGGGTCTTGCCAGACTGACAGATAGACAGACAGACGGACAACAAAGTGATCCTATAAGGGTTCCGTTTTTTCCTCTTGAGGTATGGAACCCTAAAAAGATTACAAGGCGCAACTGTGTGTAAATTATGATCGTATAGCTTAACAAAATGTAGGGAGTAGCTTTTTTTCGCGATATTTGGGTTGGTCACATAGTAAAAGTTATTTATAATGATGAGTGCAATGACCCCTTAAGAGATTTTCAGTTTTTTCAATTACATTTTGTATAAAGCGTCGCCTCTGACACTAATACCTTTTTTTTTGCGTGGGAAATTATCAAATAACTTCTCTCGCTCTGAGCGGAGCGGGAGGGCGTGTCAGACACACTAATACCTACCTGTATGACAATATACATATTTCTAAAGGCTCGTGCAGATTGGCGTGAGGTAGAACAATTTACATGAAGTTTTCATAGAAATTGTTCTACCGGTACGGTCAGCACGAGCCTTAAGAATCAGTTTCATATTTACGCCTGCGTTTCGGTGCGTACCTACTGCTAAGTAACTGTAAAATAAATAGGATTTAATTAACAGCTTTCCTTCGTTCTTTGTTATTTTTCTGGAACTAATTCAACAGCTCTTAGAAAATTGCGACACAGTAATTATGAGAGTTCAAGCATTTTATCATCGACACAGACATGGGTCGCGGGACAGTCTCTAATGAAGAAATGTGACAGGTGTCAGCTTTTGGCGGGAAAAATATCCATTATGTCTCCCTCGTTTACTGACGAAGCTAATAACTCTGTATTAGATAACGTGATACACGCTTTATTACTTTTTTCATATTCATTATTTTGTTATAAGTTACTTTTTAGGGTTCCGTACCCAAAGGGTAAAACGGGAACCCTGTTACTAAGGCTCCACCGTCTGTCTGTCACCAGGCTGTATCTCATGAACCGTGATAGTTAGACAGTTGAAATTTTCACAGATGATGTATTTCGCCGCTATAACAACAAATACTAAAAACAAGAATAAAATAAATATTTAAGGGGACTCCCATACAACAAACGTGATTTTTTGCTTGTTTTTGCTCGATATTGATAACGGCAACAGGTAGACGCTTGAAATATTCACAGAATATTTAATTATATATTCACTTTAAAAATAAATAATTAAATTAAAAGAAAACAAATATTTAAGGGGGCTCCCATACAACAAACGTGATTTTTTTGCCGTTTTTATAGATTACGTACGGAACCCTTCGTGTGCGAGTCCGACTCGCACTTGGCCGGTTTTTTTTCATATTAATTATTTTGATATAAGCTACTTTTTGTTTACTTATATGATCAATCAATCTACCGAACCTTTTCCCGACTTTGTTGGGGTCGGCTTCCAGTCTAACCTGATGCAGCTGAATACCAAAATTGTACATGGAGCGACTGCCTATCTGACCTCCACAACCTAGTTACTGGGTATCACGAAACCCCTTGGTAAGACTGGTTCTCAGACTTTCAGTCTTCTGACGACCCTTAACGACTGTCTAAGATCCACGAATGATAGCCGGGAACAACTGCGCAACAAGCTTACCGAGACACAGAGAGGTCTCGATTTGTAATGGATGGTCACCCATCCACGAACCGACCGTGGGAAGTGTAGCTTAACCTCCGTTCGACCCGAGCGACTGAGCGGCTGGTTATTATTAAGCCAGCCGAGCCCCTGGCTTTTTTGTATAAAAAATATTAAAAATAAAACGTGATTGACTGAATATCTCATGTATCATATCGACGCGACACTCACTCCGTAAGGATAATGATCAAATCATGACTAACAGGATTCGCGAAGGACCGAAAAGGATTTTTGAATATCTAATTTGAAAGGGATCACGTACCGATTTCTTTTTATTTCTAACGGAATGAAATACTCATTTTAGGTCTCCAGCGAAATTTGGTTAGACTAAAAGCAGATAACCTAACTTGTTTGGCAAAAGGATTGAGAGGGTCCATAATTTGTAAAATTATATTACAGTATATTACAGTTAGGAATTATCGACTCTCTTCAACATCTGCCTAGCCTTTTCCCATGTTGGGGTTGGCTTCCAGTCTAACCGGATGCAGCTGAATACCAGTATTTTACATGGCGCGACTGCATATGTTACCTCTACAACCCAGCCCACAGCAGCAGGGAATGTCGACTCTATCTAGCTTATTTTTGTTTTTTTTTTTAATGTTACGTATAAGGCTCTTACAGACTCACGCGATATCGCGGGCGCCACAGGCACCGACAAAGAAATTGTGCTACTAGTGTTTCGTCGCGCCCGCGATATCGCACCAGTCTGGACGAGCTTTTCCGATATCCTGTTTACAGAATAAACTATTTCTATTCATTTCATTTTCATTACAGGTTTAACATTCAAAAGTGAAACTTTGTTTTTTTGCACGCCTCACAACGCTTCAGCGTGTGAGACACTCTCGATAAAATGTCACCTTGTCAAAAATTTCCAACATAAAACCGTTTCTGAACACTGGTGGCCCTGTGGTAGCAGCCCCGACTCACGAGTTGTAGGTCGTGGGTTTGAACCCGGCGCCTGGCACTTTACTTTATGTACGAGTAAATACTTTTCATCACCACTGATCTCAAAACGATGAAACCGGCATGTCCTATAGAACCAAAAATTAGAAGACATGTGACATCTACCAACCCGTACTGGGCCCGTGTGGTAGATTACAGCCCTGTCCCTCTCGAAGAGAGGAAACCTGAGTCCCAACAGTGGAAACATTATAGGTTGATAATGCGGTTATATAACATTTTCAGATAAAAAACCTACCACCTTACCTTACCCCCCCCCCCCCCTACCTTTACCCTTACCTTGATAAATAGAACAAAAAACTATGACTGAAAGGGTTGTCGATCTCGGTAGACGTAACTACTTATATTTTTGTTTCATTTTTTGAAGAACCTAGGCCACGCAGGCCTGACATATTTATGGTATATTTTTATAATTAAAAGAGGGCGGCACAATATTAGCAATTTAGCATTGCAACAAAGTTGTGAAATTATATAAACTAGGGTTATCTACTATTTAAAACAAATGACAACTAAGTAGGTACCTATGTAGGTCTGTGCACTAATATACAGTTACAGTAACAAGAGGTCATAGCTTGTTAATATTCGATTAAATATTATTGTTTTGCACTTCCTTGTACCAAAGCAATACCAGACGGCTAAGACTATATTAAAATCATATTTATGTCAGAATAATATTTATTTATCAGCTTTTCTGATACATATAAATTCTGCCTGATCACGATTTTATTCAATGAATAGGTACTTACTTTAAATAAAGGATGTAGGAAGTATTTGACCTTCTGATAAAACCAAAGATCTTGAACCGTGCATATTGGCAACAATTTAGGTCTTATAACACGAGGTTTATTGAACTCAGCCAATTGAGATGAAAGTAGATGATTACATGGACTTTGATTGGGAGCCAATATTGTAATCTTCAAGGAAGTAGGTACGACATGATGTATTTAGGATGGCGATAGGTGTTTTATCAGTTACTTTCTTGATCTAAATAATTTAATAATATTTTTTATTTTGTACCCGTGTTAATTTAGTGTTTTCTGTATCTCAGTCAGTTCTATAATTCTTTTAAAACGCCTCACAACGCTTCAGCGTGAGAGAGAGCTCTAGCTACTCTCGATGTGTCCAAGTCAAAAATCTCCAACATAAAATCGTTTCTTGGGGGAGAGCAGATGAGTGATTAGGTATATTATATAAGATATAAGTCATAAGATAATTGTTAGTTACTTTATAATATAATTATGTACAATTAGTGAAATTTAAGTGTCCGCACTAGTAAACCTAAATTGTAGAACTGTATAAACATTGTTTTTTAATAAATAAATAATACTATCAATTATACATGAAATTCATATTAGAAGCGAAGTTTTAAAAACTAGAGACTTGATATTATAAGATTCATATATTTATAGATAGATATACCTTGATATTTATAACAAAAACTGTAATGAAAAAATTACGTGTAGTGCTTTCCGTTATGGAGTGTGTTTTTGGTCACGATTCACGTCGTCACACACAATGGATCTTATCTAAATCTTCTTCTAAAAGTTTTCTTTCATCCTTCGGATTAAATAAATACGGCTCCTATCGATTTTCGTTATCAAATTCATAACCGTTGAAAAGGGTAAAACAAAAATCTATGAATTTTCTGACATTTTTTCCGTAAAGTTTACCGTCAACATGTTTCTGTCTGTCAAGTTGATGATGATTTCCACTTTTAAACACACTACATTGAGAACATCAGCCCTGAAGATGTTAACTTTTCTGGCGTTGCCCAAGCGTTGAAATTGACTATTTCGGCCGCACCCAGAGTTACCACAAAACATTACCTTCCCTTTTTTACCATGTATGCGTAGTAAAATTGTATGTCGATCAAACTTGCTCAAACAAAATTGATCCTATTTCAGGTAGTACCTACCTAACTATAAATGTATGTTTTTTGGTACCAAACACTAACACAGCACTAGTTAATATTTTTGTCAATGCAAAAACAGTTGTCGAGCATAAACACATTGTCATGGTGACGCCTGCAGCGTTTGGCATTGGACGCGAATTGATTAACATGCATTTGTACTTGTGTAGTCCTAAATCGTTTTTATTAACAAACACTAGTCTCGAAGGAATGGAAGAATACCTATTATTTATACGTAGGTATAGTTTCACGGCTGAGATCCTACTTCATCATCCGTGAACCATGTGGCAGGAGGCGAACCTATAATCATTTATCAAATATTATTTGAGTTTCATATGTTTCTACTAAGCATTTTTGTTCAAGTACCGAGTTTCGCTTAGTCAGATCTACTCTACGGAGTCGGGAGTTCGTTGTTAATCTATCTGTTCGTAATATACGTACGTATTAAATAAATTAAAATTCAATACTTTTTATACAGTGTGCCGCTTTAATGGCGACATTAATTTAACACACGTATACGGCTTCGCGTTTTCGTTCTAAGAAGATATTTTAATTTCATTAAACGTTATTTTTTATTGATTTATTTACAATTTTCTAATATAGCATCTTGGATCAACCTGTACTTAAAGAACTGTAGCGCAGATCGTAACATCGCATCAATGAAATTAAAACGAATAACGTGCAAAGAGTAGGCGAATTGAAAGAAAAGAGAAAGCCCTTTGTCGGCGAGCGTTTGAAAATTTGAATTTTTCAATTTATTTGCGATTTTTTTTTGCCTGTGCGTTAAATTAATGTCGCCATTGTAGCAGCACGTTGCACGTTGTATAAAACAGATTTATCTGATTGAAGATAATTTTATTAATACATTTATAGGTACCTATTTATACTAATAAAATAAAGCTGAAAACTTTGTTTGTTTGTTGTTTTGAATGTGCTAATCTCTGGAACAACCAGTCGGATTTGAATTTTTGTTATTGCATTTGATAGGCTATTCAACATCAGACTATGATTCTAAGATCCTAACAAAAATTTGAAAAAAACAGAAATTACGCTAAGTAAAAAATGAAGTATTAACGCGCGCGATGGGTGATGCGATGCGACGCGGTAGGTCGCAGGGCCGAAATTTCACGCGGACGAAGCTACTTTTAAATTAGTGGGAGGTAAGTTTAGTTATTCCCTTCGCCTGGGGTGTTCTTTGTGTGAAAATTTGCATAATAGAAGCGTGGCTTCATAGACATTATAAAATTTGGTAATTGTAAGTACATCACCAGAAAGTTTTTCACCGACCATTATAATTTGCGTGAAAGACAAACGAGCCGTAAAGTGTGGATTTAAAATTATTTTTATGAAACTTAGAAGACAATATAATTTTACGGCATTGTGTCAGTATTTAATTGTAATATATTGTATTGTTATGATCACTCCGATATAATTGCACTGACGCGAAATGTATTGTTAAGAAGAGTAACAATAAGTCCTATATGGTAGGTATATAATTTAAATATAATGGTACCCTTCAGATAAGAATGAATAAATTACATCTACCATCTTTGTTATTTTCGTATCATTGTTTACGTTTATTACTTTTGGAAACTATCAGTTAAATATTATCAATAAAAACGTTTTCAAAGAAATTTACGGAATTTTACGATGATAATTTGTAGAGGTAGTAGGTACGAAGTTAAGGTTACACTGATAAAATACTAGATTGAAGCATGACGTGATCAACTTGCTTATTTGGGTTTGTAAAAGATATAGGATAGGACGCCCTCAGGCTTGGTGGTGCGACTATCTTCGCGGAGTGGCTAGTAGCAGCTGGATAAGAGCTGCCGAGAATCGAGATGAATGGAGTGAAATTTATTTTATTTATTAAATCAGTAGTACACTTACAATTGTATGCATATAAGTTGGTGCAAACAAAAACTCATAAGAGTTTTACCGTGCACCAAAATCATCGACCACATAATTTAGAGAATTCAATCAAATCAAATCAAATAATTTATTTGCTTAATACATGTTCTAAAGGTGTTACAGGTATAAAAGGTAGGTACCTACATTGTATTATAACCTAATGAGGTATGCAAATTAATATATTAGGTACTAATCGCAACATTGAATTTATAGAATACATTTTAAATTGAGTTACTTAAAAAAAAATAGAATGTCAAAAAATAAAATACACAAGTCAAATCAAAACAATAATCACATTTGTGGTGCCATTTCAGATAAAATCAGTCATCTTTCATTTAAATAATCATTAACTGAATAGTAACATTTTGCAACTAGGAATTCGTGCAACCTAATTTGAATTGGTCCATTTTGTGTAGGTCCGTTATACTTTTTGGCAACTTATTTTTTTATGTCAAATTAGGATTATTTAAAAAAAAATATTTAGATAACATTAAATATATTTATTTAATACATAATGTCAAAATTTATCTGTTAAAAAATCTGAGATACTACTCGTATAATAACATTTTTGACATAGCATTGTTTTTAATTTTTGCTTAAACAAATTAACATTATATTGTTTTAGGTTCATAATAAGAAAAATGCCTTGACAAACAGAGAGACGATTTTCATCTCTTTGGGTACGATTGAATGCTTCAGATGCAAGCGCAAAAAGTTCAGGATTATGTTTCACAAAGACAGCTACTAAATATATACAGTGATGGCAATGGTAAGATCTGTACTTTTTAAAGAAAGGTACACAAGTCTCGGTAGATTTTAAGCCGACCATAGCCCTAACGCACTGTTTCTGTGCCTTAAAGACTAGGTCTTTATTAGTGGAGTTCCCCCAAAAAATTATGCCATATCTGAGGACAGACGCCACAAGCCCATGATATGCAGTTATGAGTGTTCTGGAATAAATTTTATATTCATGTAGGGCGTAAGCCGATCGACTCACTCGCTTGCACAATTGTTCAATATGTAAAAAAGAAAGAAGAAAGAAAGAAAATACGTTTATTTGCGGTAAACATAACGCAAAGAAATAAAAACACAAACACGAAAGAACAAGTTGAGGGAAAATATGCGTCACATTCACGCAAAACGGCCATCGCTCAGCATAATGCTGCGACCCTATGCTAGACAGAGCCCCAGCGCTGGTTTTCAGCGACCGCCGGCGTTGACGTGATGACGTCAACCGGTGCAGCATAATGAGATAAAAATAAACAAAATAAAATAAATGCAATACTTCGTTATCTATGTATATATAAATATAATATCTAGAATGGCAACATACAGTAACGTCGTATGTGGTTTCCAAGTCATTCTATTATCAATATGCAAGTCAAGAAATTTTGCGGTGTCTGTTTCTTCAATAGGTTGGTTGTTAAAATTTACGTTTAGGTTGTTTTGTGTTGGTATGCGCTGTCTATAGTTCATTAATTTTGTTTTTTCTAAGTTGGCTTTTAAATTATTTATATCCAAGCAATTCATAATAGAGCTCAAGGTGCTATATCTAATCTATATATAATCAAACGTAAGTTCTTAATTAAAAAGAAACAACAACGAAAATAACAACGAGGGTTTTTATCTAAGGTTTATAACGAAATATTTATTTATTACTAAAAAAACGGTGCCGTGTGGTGCCGGACGTAAAGAATAGCACCATCCCTAAGACTAGAGAATGGGCAGCAGCGTTCTCTATGCATTTTAACACCATACTGCCAAGCGTGGCAATTATGGCAAACCCCCTTTGGGGGAGGCCTATGTTCAATAGGTCCTTAAAACAAAAATTGGAGAGGCCTATGAGCTGCAGAGTAACACGCCTAAACTGACAATAGATCGCAATGGATTTAATTTTGACATTTCACCTACTTTCATTGCGTTCTTTACGATGTAGCTCTACAACGTAAATAGGTTTGTAAAATTCGTCTGCTCAGAGGAATTTTTCAAACCTATGAAGCAATGGATTAGCAATATCCTTCAAAACTCGCGAAGTGTGTTACGCAGTTAGGGTGCAGGAATGGATTACTGTAGGCTGATGATGATGGTGATGGTGATGATGATGAAGGTGATGATGATGATGATAATGATGACGAAAGATATAGGATACCTACATTCTGAAGAATTTCTGCACCGTTATTGTAGCTATTTTATAGGTACCTAGTTACCTACTACCTACTTTCAAATCAAACAGCGGAAAAAAATCATAAAGTAGGTACCTAGCTTGTTTGTTAATCAAAATCAATATCGCATTGCAAATTCTAGTAATCTTTTGACAGTTGACTTATTTGTTTTTATGCACATTATAAGGTCACGTAGCGTATGACACATGACAGATTAATATTTTTTATTACTTCGGTAGGTACTTACGTGAACATTCGTCCTACTTGCATACATTCTCATGTTTGTTCTTGATAAAATGATAGTTCTTACAAAAAAAAAAACCCGGCCAGGTGCTTGTCGGTCCACGCACAATGAAGGGTTCCGTAGTTGGGATGAATTATCCCAAAAACAAACTATTCATGTAGTTTGTTTTTGCGATTTATCATATTCTCCCATACATCGATATACGCAACTGTCAATTTTCCAACTACAAATTTAAGTTTTTAATCGATTTTTTTTTATGTGATAAAACTACAAATTAATGATTTTTTGACTTTGCCCTTTACTTGTGCTGTGAGACTTTGCTTTTTACCAAATTTCATGATTCTAGGTCAACGGGAAGTACGCTATAGGTTTTGATTTATTGGCGAGTATCAAAATATGTCGCATAAATCGCCGTTTTTTTATTGCATTGACTTAGAAGCTTGATGAAAGAAAGAAAGAAAAATGCTTTTATTGGCATTACAGCAAAAAAGAAATACACCTTATAACTATAAAAACAGAAATAATTATTATAATGCCAAAAGGGCCTCAGCTCTGCATAATGTCAGATGACAACACAAAGTGTACCACCTGACGCTGATTTTCAGCTGCACATTTGATTACTGTAGAGCTCCAAGGGACCGTAGACCCACGTATTCACTATTCATTTCAATTTGATACCTCCAAGCGTTCCTGAGAAAAAGGGTCTTGACAGACTGACAGACAGACAGACGGACAACGGGTTCCGTTTTTTCCTTTTGAGGTACGGAACCCTAAAAACATATTTTTGTCAAAAACACACACGAGTCTGGCCTGGCCTCATAATTCTTGGATGTTGACATTCAGAACTTAAGTAAACACTTCCGGTATTTTTGTATGCGATAAGCGTTTCGTGAGCAGTGTGAATTTAAATAAGAACAATAATGTATCATACCAGATACGTAACACATCGTTTTACATACGTCATTTCCTACGAAATGTATTGGAAAAGTTTTTTTTTTGCGATTTATGACT
This sequence comes from Tiliacea citrago, assembly GCA_963921375.1. Lineage (NCBI taxonomy): Eukaryota > Metazoa > Arthropoda > Insecta > Lepidoptera > Noctuidae > Tiliacea > Tiliacea citrago. The sequence continues at coordinate 19,595,735 of OY992781.1, forward strand.
TTTCTAGTACTCAAACCTCAGTTGGTCCATTAGAGGGTTTTGATCCTTATAAGAAACGGGATCGATTGCCATAAAAAAAAGATTTTGTGAAAATTGCCGATTTGCGGCCGACTGTAATTTTTCAAAATCTGTGAATGCAGATCAAAATTTCTCAAAAAGTTAAGAACAGTCACTTTTATTATATAAGACCGTTTTCCAGTAGCTACAACGGTTAAGGTAGCTGCCCTTACTGCCCCGTCTCAAAAATCCACCCTGTATATTAAACTTACATAAAATCAGGGACCATTTTGGTTACCCATTGAAAGGGTTTTCGATAGGGTTTTTCTAAGCGGTAAATCAAAAACCCATACGATATGGGTAACCCTTTTGAATGGCTTAAATTAAATTTTGGTAACCCGTTGAAAGGGTTTTCGATTAAAACCCATACGGTGTGGGTAACCCTTTTCAACGGCTTAGTTTAAGCCATTCAAAGTTACCCACACCGTATGGGTTTTTGATTAACTGCTTTGATAAACCCTATCTAAAATACCCTATTCTAAAATGGTAACCAAAAGGGTCCCTGCTTTTGAAGTTTTGATTTGACACTTGGGGTTAAAACATTTCTACGCGACAAGTGTACATAGTCTACATCAAATTAGACCTAGACAAGAATCTTTACTGATTTTGAAAATTCAATATCACCATCCAAACTTCTTCTCACTGAACAAGCTGGTCAGTGAGCCGTCTTAGGGGCGGAGTTGTAGGAGTTGGAGTATATGCTTAGAGGCACCATGAGCAGCAAAGAAAACAAAAAAAAATACGGGAAAATGGTGGGAAAGCTGTTGTTCTAGTCAATAACCATTCATAAGATGACGAAAAAAAATCAGCAAAAAAACTAGCTGTATTTTTTCCATAAATTCATGTTGGGATGCTGCTTGCACGGGGGTGACACAGGGGAGGTTCAATTTCTGTCATTTTTTGCCTAGGACGCACCGTTTTCGAGATATGTTTTTTTTCTGAAAGCAGAGGTAAGTGGAAACGCCGGGAGCCCTAGGAAGACATATAGTGACCAAATTGGTGATGTTCTTCAGAAAGGTCAGGTGCGTGGTACTCGCAATCGGCGTGCGTGTATGACCAGGGCCTCAAGTCTGCTATTACAATAGTGTCAGAATGGTCGATCATTGATTTCATAATTGTTGATTTTGACAAGTTTGGTAATCTACTATTATAATGGCGTCATTATGACTTTCCAATGGTCGGCCACTGACACTACATTGAAAGAAATTGCAAAGAAAATGATCGATCATTATGAATTTACCAGATTACGAACTTTTAGCAAAATGACAATGGCATGACAATGGGATCGTGTTGGAATGACTGAATTTATAAAAATAGCAGACTTGGGCCCCAGATGTATGAACGTAGGCGAAGCAAAAGGAGTATGTAAGGAGCGTAGCAGGTGGCGCTCTATAGTTTCTGCCTACCCCCATGGGAAGAAGGCGTGAGTTTATGTATGTGTTTTTTTTGTTTTAATAATAAAAAAATTCGCTGGTTTTATTAATCAAAAACTTGACGTTTGACACATTTTTTTTTCGAAAACGAAACGTAATAATTATCCCCCTGTGCTCGGGCAGAAGAGATATCGACTTGGATAGAAAAAAATGAGCCATCACGGGACGCCTGGCAGATGTGAAACATCGAAATTGTTTACACACTTACTACAGATGATTGTATATAGTAGCGTTGCGTCGCTACGTGGCATGCGTCGCCCCGCCAGCAATCGGTTTTACGTGCGGCTGTTGAATGTTTCACATCAAAAAACTTACTACAGATGACTGTATATAGTAGCGATGCGTCGCCACGTGGCATGCGTCGCCCCGCCAGCACTCGGTTTTACGTGCGGCTGTTCAATGTTTCACATCAAAAAACTTACTACAGATGACTGTATATAGTAGCGATGCGTCGCCACGTGGCATGCGTCGCCCCGCCAGCTGTCGGTTTTACGTGCGGCTGTTGAATGTTTCACATCAAAAACTTTGTCTATTCTTGGTAGAACAGAGATACAATTGGTCATGCTACGCGTGCTAGGCACGCGTAGCATGACCATGATGATATCGAAATTACATAATATTATGGTTTTTTCATGTCACTGGGTTTCAAGTAGGTATAGAACCCATTGAATGGGTTATCATGTAACCCTTTCACTGGGTTTCAAGTATAAAACCCATTGAATGGGTTATCATGTAACCCTTTCACTGGGTTTCTACAATAAATCCCATTCAATGGGTTTTCATGTAACCCTTTCACTGGGTTTTTACTATAAAACCCATTCAATGGGTTACATCATGATAAAGGTAACCCATTGAATGGGTTACCCTTTCGAAAGGCTTAACCCTTAACCAGGGTTGTACGGTCCCTGCATAAAATAAAGAAATCTCTATGTTTTATCAAGTCTTAAAAAGCATGCAAAGCACGGGCGGGTCGCTAGTTATAATATATTTTCCCCACATAATTTTTCTTATTGTCCTGTACGAAGTGACACAATAGCAAAAAAATAATAGGATAAAAAAGGTATGAGGAAAACAAAAAGATCTTACGCTTTAGTTATCCTGAACCGCGTTATTCGATTACTTTGTCACGCTGAGGTATAATAGATTTTCGCTTTTTAAATATTACTCTGCTGAACTAGGTACTCGAAGGTGTAGTACGCGCAAAACTTTATGATCTCTCGGAAGTTGCACGCGAGTGGCATAACTGTATATTAATAGCTAATTAAATAACTTTTTGATACTACTTATATATGCTTAACTACGATCTCCTTCGAGTATGTTGATTTTTATTTTTTGAGATTTTTAATATTATTATTTGTTATATGTTAATGTTATCATTGTTATCAATTATTTTGAATGAAATTTTGTTATTATTATTGTTACGTGTGAATTACCATAATTATTGAATAACTTTAATTGTAAATATCCTTTTTGGCTTTGTAATATTATGTAAAACTGTAAATGGTGCATGTTGTGTTGTTAGTCTGTAAGTAATTTTTTCACTTATGAATGTACTACGAGTATTATGGAAATTATTTTAAATGTATTGTCTAACCAATTGTTGGCTAACCTAAATAAATGAATAAAAACTACAGCAATGATTTGTTCATCGCAAAAATAATTATTTATTATTATAAATTTATGCCACTCTCGTGCAACTTCCGAGAGCTCATAAAGTTTTGCGCGCTGGGGGTCTACTCCGAAGCGCTAAACCGAAATATCGGCCGAATGTTCGGCCGTTTTATAACTTCCATAGTTTCCTTTTTTTTGACTTTGAGTCCTTTGAGTCCGACTTCAAGTCACAGTTTTGACTTTGGCTTATCTCTTCGACTGCCTTTTTTTTTTCGTCGTAGTCAGCGATAGTTAGGCGTAGTAAAGAAACGACCGAACATTCGGCCGATACTTCGGATTTCTGTTCGGAGTAGACCCCCTGTAATCGTATTTCAGGAGGCACTTATGATATTAACTGAGGAAAAACTGGTCAGGGTTTAGTATTGATCTTTGCACCACACAAGACTGTGTTTGTGTAGTGCAAAGGTTTCTGATTGGAATATTACTCAACCTTTTAATACGTCACCCAGATAAAATTATAAAAATAAATGTCTCATGGCATCTACGTTTATAGGAGTATATACATAATTATTATATAAATTAAAGTCACTTTTCGTGACTGTCTGTGTTGTTCTTGAAAAATACGCAATGGATTTTCATATCGTTTTCACCATCAGTTAGAGAATTTATTCCGGAAATTTAGAATAGAATAGAATAGTTAATAAAAATAATAATTCTTTATTAAGTACACCATAAAAAATACAGATATAAACGTAGAAAATAGTGAAGATGAGTTAATGTGTTTGATACGTTAATATTATATATACGTTAAAATTCAAACTTACATAATAATAAAGAAATATCAATGTTTTGTCATGCCGTACAACCGTAGTCTATAAAATATTAATAAAAAAGTCACTGTGTGTCAGGACCCTAACTTCGCTCGAGGCACTGTCGCTTCTGAATTGATATTACCGTTTTTAACGTTATTTTTTTTAAGTGTAGAATTTAATTACACGATCCCTTTGTCCTTTTAAAGACGAAAAACCTTGTAATTGTCGTGTAAAGAAAGAAATAAAATGAAAAAGTTCATGCTACAAAAAGATTTCCTTTTACTTCTTTTTCCAACATAAACGTGCTTATTTTATTCGTCGTCCACGTCCAGTAGATTTTAATGAGCACCTAGTTCAAGGTGTTTATATCTATTATTAAATTAAACGTAATAATTATATATATTTAGGTAATTAGGTCCTTTACATTTTAAGATAATTTTCATGACCTCAAATTAAATATTTTGTGTTTTATTTAATTCTGTTAACATTTCGGTAAAGGTATACAATTTATTTCTGTTTCTCAAGGTGTGACTTCAATTACTTAGGGGAAAGTGATATTGTATAACATTCAATTCACAAAAAATACCAACAGGAGAAAGTTTTAAACTTATTTCTTTTTACAAAAAACAAAAGAAAAATATTATTACTGTATGCTATCATTACGTTCTACATTCTAACACTTCAATCGGAGTATTTAATTTATATTTGCACCAAGTTATCTGCTTAAATTATCTACTGATGAATTTTACGTAACAAGTCAGTCAACCAACCAAATTTTATTAGTTTGGCAAGGTTTTTTTTTACTGCGTACATGTTCTAATGATGTCTTTGTTCATTAAGAATTAAAAAAACTTAAATAGGATAGACAGAACTTTCTTCTATTTGTGAATCAAACAATAGCTGATTTCCCTTACTACGTATGGTGTTTAAAAAAATATTACCCACCATAACCAATTTTCAGCATGGTTTCACCGGCTATGATAACATTAAAGTTAGAAAAAATTAAACAAAAATTAACATTCACTCGAGTGAAGCGTCTGTTAACAGCTTTAGGACAAATCGATCATTGATTGATATCAATTCCATGTTGATCGACGTCTATTGTATATTATGTTCCATTATGTACAAATGAATTCATTGTTATTATAAATAATCAGTTAGGTACTGTCTATTAAATCGCCGTTGACCTGCAAGCCTATTTCCTCGTATAAAATGAACCTCAGAAAATGAGAAAATGTTAAACAAAATTCTTATCTTACGGTTATTCCCTGATATGTTTTGAATGTTATTTATAAATTCTCGATACTCACCGATATTTTGTTTATAAAACTTTCGTGTGTGATTGATATGTTAATTAGATCGAATCTTTTTAATCGACATTACCCACGAACCGTGAGCAACGAAAGTATGTGAACAATGTTAGTTTTACAAAACATTAAAATTGACCTAAATATAAATCTTTCCTCTTTTTAACTGTCTTCTAAAAAAGGAGGAGTTCTCAATTCGGATGTTTGTATTTTTATTTTTATGATTGTTCGCGCATAACTCCGTCGCTTGCCAACCGATTTGAAAAACTCTTTTTTTGTTGGAAAGAATATACTTCCCAAATGGTCCCATGAAAATTTTATCGAAATCAGACAAGCGGTTTTTGAAAAATCAACAAACATCTAAAAATTTATCTACTTTTCTACATTAACAATCTTTTCAAAATAAAAAACTTTTTACGAAAAAAAAATAACAGACTTCCAAAAAAACACTACAAAGTGAAAAACAACTTTAATTTCGGAAGTCGGTGGCATAAAACTAAAATACAGATCCAAAGACATCGACTTCAGTGTTTTTTTGGAAGTCGGTTATTTATTTTGTAAAAAGTTTACTCCTTATAAATCTATTTATGTAGTTTCTGATTGTATGTGGTTTTTCACGTTTCTAACTAACCTAACCCTAGGTTATCAGTAATTTCTAAAAATAACCACGCAAACCTCACGCAGTTTTTTTTATCGTGTTGGAGTACTTGAGAAGTTTAAGAAGTTATCATTCAATAGGCCAGGGTCCTCTTTTATCGTTGATAGCGTTAAAAGTAAATAAAGGATTATGTCAAGAGGATGGTTACACACTGGTAACCATCCTCTTGATATAATCCCTTATTACCCGACTACGGCGAAGCAAAAAGGAGGGTTATGGTTTTAACCGGTATGTATGTATCTTCATCTGTTCCCTCATATCTTCTAAACTTACCATAATTTGACAAATGGTTAGACCTTTTTTTTTTTTTTTTTTTTTTTTTTTTTTTGGTGGGAAATTATCAAATAACTTCTCCCGCTCTTAGACCTGCAGTGCTATTCTGCTACCATCTCACCGTGAAAACTTAGATGAAGTGAGCGTGGAGTGAACTGTCAGTGTCATCCCACCTGATGCTAGGGATGGACCAAGGATTACATTTACAATCATAATCGAGATTTTGAACAGAAACTCAATTTTGTTTTTTTACATTAAATTGAGTTTGAAAAAATTTCTGTTTTGCTATTTTCTTTAAAAAAACCCATATATAGTAATTTTTAGACACAAAATTTTTTAGATACTAGCTTTGAAATAATATAAAATGATCAATAGAATTAGCTGTGGTGGTTGTAATTGGTTGTGGAGGTCAGATAGGCAGTCGCTCCATGTAAAATACTGGTATTCAGCTGCATCCGGTTATACTGGAAGCTGACCCCAACATAGTTGGGAAAAGGCTAGGCAGATGATGATGGTGATCAATAGAATTAGCATAAAAATATAATTGAAATCTCGATTATGATTGTAAATGTAATCCTTGGTCAATCCCTAGCATCAGTGGAATGACACTGACAGCTTACTCCACGGTGAGATCTTTTACAGAATCGACATGCTGCTGCCTTGTATGGATCAGCATGTTGGGCCACAGAAGGGATGAATAAAAGGCAATGGCATGTAGCTGAGATGAGAATGTTAAGAGGAATGTGTGGTGTGACACGAATGGATAGAATAAGAAATGAGTACATAAGAGGAAGTCTGAAAGTGGCACCGGTGACTGAAAAGTTGTGCGGAAATCGGTTGTCATGGTATGGGCATGTGATGCGGAGGAATGAGGAAAATGTCATGAGGAAAGTTTTGAGTATGCATGTCAATGGCTATAAGAGTAGGGGAAGACCAAAGAAACGATGGATGGACTGTGTGAAAGATGATATGGCTAGAAAGAGAGTGACTACCGAGATGACGACTAATAGAGAAGTATGGAAGAATGGGACATGATGCGCCGACCCCAAATCAATTGGGATAAGGGCAGAAGAATGATGATGATAAGGTATCGTTGGAAACGTCTTGATCGTCACATTAAATTGAATATAGTACCCTCTAGAGGACAAGGTCATGAACTAAAAAAACGGCTATCTTCTGAATATCACTATGATTATGTATTAAATACATTGAACATAGCCCCAATAATTGCCAAACTAAAGTGGCAGTGGATAGGACACATTGCTCGCAGAACAGATGGTCGATGGGGCTGAAAGGTTCTGGAGTTGCGACCGAGTACCAGAAGATGTAGCGTTGGAAGGCCTCCTACAAGGTGGACCGATGACCTTGTGAAGGCCGCACGAATCCGCCGCGGGAAGCACATAACCAGTCGAAGTGACAGGTGCTTGGGGGAGGCCTATGTCCAGCAGAAGACGTCTTTCGGATGAAATGATGATTAATGACGTGATAACAACTAATAATCGCATAAGATCACCCATTCGTTGGCTAAGCATAGTGTATTTTGCACAAAACCTATTGTCCATTGACATTATCGATTTAGGATTAGGAATGTTAAGGGTAAAACCCCAGCGTGGTTAAACTAGACTCGATTACTCGAATTAAGCCAAAGATTCACACTAGCCCCTGGAGCCTCATGTTTCAAGGGACTACAGAGACCATTGCATATCAAGGAGTAGACCGGGGGCGCGATAATGGTAGGTAAGACGTGCCCTTGGGATATGGAGGCAGTATTACTACCGTTCCGGATAAGCATCCTCTATTAATGTAGTGCAAGATAATTACATTTATCAGAAACGAGAAATAAAAAGGTTTTTTTAACGAATCACTCCAGCGCATCGGCAAAACCATCATTGCAATGTTTGCAGATGTCTATCGGTGGCTCTGAATTAGTAATTAAATACAAAATAACATGGCTTATTTGAACTATGCATTGCAATTCAATTTTGTACAATGCTATTGCGATTTACAATGTGACGCAAATTACCAAATAAATATAGCTAATTCATGTACATTCTATGATTCTACAACTGTCAGTAGTAACAAAGTCAAATACTTAAGTATTACCTATAATTTGTTAAAAGGATTGAAAATGATTAATTTTATAATTTACAATGCTTTCTGGGTTATCCTATAGTAACGTGCTATTTTTATTATCTCAACTGTATCGTTGATGATAAGAGATAAGCCATTATATTGAAATACGAATATTTATGACGAACTCAAATAATGGACATTGACGGCATTAGGCTGGTCAGAGACCAGCCTAATAATAATTTTAGAAAACGACAAGAATATGTGCATCAGCTCTTTTTTTTGGGTCCGAAATTATTAATGAATTTCACCCGCTCTGGGCGGAGCGGGAGGGCTTGTCAGACTTTTACTGACTAAAACCCACCCGTGTTCCTTCAGTTGCCTGTGCAGCCCTGTCTGAAGAATTGGCATTCGTTGTTTGTTGTCATTTGTTTCCAGGGCCGTCTTTAATCTATTGAAGGCCCCGGGCACTTTAGGGTATGGAGAATGTAGGATGCAAGAGTGACCTCGAAATTTATAGCAGCCCGCCTCGGATAGGTTAGGATTTGTTTTGACCGTTGATACAGAAATACTAAGTAGTTACTTTGTCGACTTTGGCAGAAAAGTTTGGGAACTAAGAAAACGTAGGACGTATAAGAGCGAGCGAAGCGACCTCGAAGATTTTAATATCCCGTCTGAGTTTTACTTAGATTTTCTTTTGGTGACGCTGGCAGGAACTAGGGGGCCCCATGGATCGCGGGGCCCTGGGCCAAGTGGCCAATGGCAAAGACGGCCTGTTTTTTTCAGGCAGATCAGACGGCCAATTCCCATTTTTAAGAACGTTCGAAATCTAGTCGCCAGCTGGCGCCATCTCATATCAGCAAAAGACAATCAATGTCAAAAACCTGTTAAAAATGTATGTTTAGAGGTCCTTATTTTTGACAAATGAGACATAAAAGTACGGGAATTGCTCTTCAAAAGACTCTGTTTCTCATTTTCTTGATATAACCATTTAATCATCCCCTTAACGGGAATGTAAGGGGAAGATACATTTTTATTGCAAAAATGAACACATTAACGCCACAAATATTAAGAAACACTGTCCAATTACGGACTGGATAAAACCTTAATTGAACTAAGACATCTGTTAATAAAACTCATTAGACTGCTGAAGTTAAGCCAAGATCTTAATAACGTCTAGACAAAAAGAATGTGTAAGAATGCAGAAGACACTCCTCATGACCATAAACTTTGAGGAAACGACTGTTCTCTTTGTCGTGTTACGATATTATTTTACTAATGAAATCTGCCTAATATTAATATTTATAGGTCGACTTTGTTTTTATCTTTGTATTTTTTTTTTCTTTCTAATATTGTAAATTTTATTCTGTCTCATAAAAGCATCCAATGTAAGCTTGTACATTATGAAGCGTCGTGGGGCCCTGGTGGCTTGTACCACAGGCGTTGCTTGCAATGTCTTTCAAGCACCAGTCTCTCACAAATGTAAACTTATCCATAAGCTAGTTTTAAGCAATACTACTGTACCGACGCCAGCACATCAAGTTACTACAATTTGTCAAATTTCTTTAATAGATTTTCAACTTTATCCATACATCATAACGTTCAAGGTTGATTGGGAAAATTTGACAGTTTCGGGTAGCTTGATCTGCTCGCGTCTGTACATGTGTAAAGAGAAAATAAATATACTTAAACTTACTTAGAACATTTAAATGATACAGTTCATTAGACTCATCATTGTAGATCAGAGGTTGTAGTTATTTTTATTTTTTTAATCATCTCATTCGGCTGAGCCGAGGACAACTGGTTTAAAATTCAGTTGTAAGATTTGACCCGAACATACATTCTTACATGCAAACATTGCATGTTAAATTAAAGCTTGTAAAAAACTTTTGTTGTTAACTTTGTACGCACGGCCACAGATAAAGCTATACATTTCCAGTATAAGCTGATCTCGCATTATATATGATTTCCTTACAAAGAGAAGTCAGCGTAAACTGGAAATGTATAGCTTAATGTGTAGCCGTGAGTACCTTCCGAATATTTTAATTATTTTGTTAGAAGTAATCAGCTTATGGCAGTTAGTTAAAGTAGGAGTGTCAGTTGATAAAAATAAAACTGGTTTGTCGGCACGCGAAAAATAAGGTTTATGACAAAGTAACAGTTAACATATTTTCAGTAGAATTAGATTGTTTTAGGTATCGTTCTGGTTATGTCATCATCAGTGATCATTTTTTATCAAATCGTGTAAAAAGTGCCAAACGTATGATGCAAGAAACTGAAATTCAGCAGGTATTAAAAATAATTTTTACAACGGTAAGTCATCGTCCGTCCGTCTGATCAGTACCCCAAGTGTAAGTTTGCAAGAGAGTAAACGTAACTAGCGCGTTTGCGTTAAGATTTTTATTTTCACCCTTATAATCTTAGCATTATGATCTATCGGTCAAATTTTAACGCAAACGAAATAGTTACGTTTACTCTCTTGCAAACTTACACTTGGGGTACAGGTGCTGCCTAACATCAATATTGAACAAGGTGCGACTCGTCAATTTTGGTTTCCTAAAGCTAAGGCTGGTTAAATAGATGTTGTTTTTTTACTACCCGTAAGTACAGTCGACCGCCACCACTGGGACCGAAGGCTTTACCGGTCTCTTTACTTGGTCTCAAGGGTTCTAGCAGTGTAAGTAATAGTCACCCATCTCTGAACTGGCGATGACAAGTGCAGCTTTACGGGAAAATTTGTTCGGGAAATTATCAACTTGAATTAGTTTTTAGACAATAGCTAGGTATCTACTCATACTTTTTTTTATTACCTACTCCAAAACGGCAATGATGACACGTTGGAATACAAAATGTATGTATTAAATATGTTAATTTATAACATAAACAGTAACATTACTTCCGCGTACCCAGTGGTACTATAATTTCAGGTGTGTACTTAAAATAACGACATGTAAACATTTTAGGTAGTTTTGCGACAATGGAGAGTAGGTACCTACTTGTGAAGTTATTACTGACAGGCATATCAATGAAGATCCACTATATAATTTTATTTCCGTACATTATTGCCATGGCGCGAACAAATCAATTAATATAATGGGATTAACGATTATCAAGGAAATATTAGATTAGTAAGTCACCGTCATTTCTAACTATAGCAGATAATATTTTTGCATACTAGACTCGATACTTAACGTGGGGACATATCTAATTAGGTATGAAAGAAAATGACAATTTATTTCGCTGAAATGCCTGAACAGCGCAAAAGAATTGGATATTCTTACGAAAACAAATAATATTTAAACTAAATTCAAGGTAACTATTAGGTAATGTGTGGTATTGAACAACACAACACTTACGTACAATTTCAGCGAAAAGATAATTAATGACATTAAAGTGCGTGAGTGTGCACAGTGTGTAAAACTCGCAGTGTTGCCGGTCGTAATTTACGCGCACCAGAAACATAAATATTAATAAAACTATTTTAAAACGCACGCACTGTAAACATGATAAATAAAAATAAATTGTACGAACCACTGAGTGCCGTCACATATTCCCTCCACTTGCGGTTGGTGTTCATTGTCGGTGTTTTCGTGCACTTTGGGAACTAACATGAATGTTCTGTGACAGCGCGGAGCACGCATGGGCGCAAACTGTGTCGCACCGTGTGAGTCTGTGGCCGGACTGCCAGCGTGCGGTGTAGCATGCCTGCCGCTACTGTCGCGCTTATTACTCGCCACGTGTTGGTCGCGTTTCGTCGTAAGCGTGAATGGTTTGCTGAACGTATCGTGCAGACAACACAATCATAATCCCGTTTTGTTGACGGTTTCAGCTGTCAATGTACTGCGTGCAGTCGACCGCGGCGGGGCGCCTCTGACGAACCTGTGTTGCTAACATAGCTTCAAATACTGCTGATATTTGCTTTATCGTTCGTTGGTGTGCGACCGACCAGATAGATAACACCATAACGTCCGTGTAAAACTTCAGAGCGTTAATTTTTGTTGTGTTTTTGTTTACAGATTTGAATAATGATAATATTTAGGATTCTGCATTTTTACTGTTGAACATACTTAGTACACATATCAAAACGTGACACAGTTGGTAACGATAACATTTAGTTTATAACTGATTGTGCTTTATTTATTCAGTAAGTAATTAAGATTGGATTAAATTTCAATAAGAAACAACGTTGTTAAAATAGAAGAAGTTAATGACGTGTTTATAAACATTTTAACTACGCAAGGTTACGACATAACGATATTAGTAGCAAAAGCTAAAAATACTCTTATCGCCTGGTTTTTGTGACCGGGAAATGCTAGAACATTAATAGATTGTTGTATATTATATAGATGAAAATGTATAAGTCTTCATCACGAGTAGATCGTCTGATACTTGCGTACTAATTATCATATGGTACAAACGATCTAGCCCGTAGGTAGGTATGTATATAAACGTGGGTTGATGATTGACTGACTCACTACTGTGAGTGTGAACATTGGACTTATGAAATCTAGTGCAAGAATTGTTGTTGCTATGACGACCTTTTTGAACAATCTCCATTTCAGACATATCACACGACAGGCACAATTTGACATAGATACATATTAGATAATATTCAGAATCCTGCACTACGCAGATCAATACCGGAATTTGACAAAAAATCTTTGAAATCTTTTTCAGGTAAAATACAAAAAGGTCTTAGATACTATTTTAATAATACGGTTAAAGATATTTATTTCTCAAAAGTATTACAAATTCACTTATAGAGAAAACATAAATAGGTTTAAACAATATTATGTGCCATCAAGCGTAGCTTAATACATTTTGCTACACATACTACGAATCTAAAAACTAATATTATAACTACACTTTGACTTAATAGTTTTGTCGTAGCAATCAAAACAAATCAGAAGTAGGTAGTTCTACACAAGGATCAGCAGAACTTTAAGCGACGCGGGTAGGGTGCATTTCAACGGTTGTAGAGTGTTTACTAAGGCTTACTAGCTTTTGCCCGAGGCTTCTCCCGCGTGGATGTCGGAAAATATCCTACGGGAACGTAGGTACTACCGGGATTAAAAGTACACTATGTATTAATCCAGATTATAAACTATCTATGTGCCAAATTTCGTCCTAATCGGTTCAGTCGTTTTTGCGCCAATCCGGGACATACTTCCAGTCAAATGGACAAAACATCTAAAAACTATATTTTCGGCACCTGGGGGTCTACTCCGAAGCGTTAAACCGAAGTATCGGCCGAATGTTCGGCCGTTGCTTGAGTACGGCTAACTATGGCTGACTACGGCGAAAGAAAAAAAGACAGTCAAAAAGATAACCCAAAGACAAAAATGTGACTTTAAGTCGGGTATGGATTCAAAGCCAAACAAGGAAACTATCGAAGTTATAAAACGACCGAACATTCGGCCGATACTTCGGTTTAACGCTTCGGACTAGACCCCCAGGTTCATTCCCACACCTCGTAGCATTACTTTCTTTCATAAATTAAATATTCAATGTAAGGTTTTGACTTCGTTTTTTATTATATAAATGTATAAATTATAAAAATATACCACGTGACTTTTTGGTGAATTACCTACCAAACAATACTATTCTTCATTACATTCAATCCACATATTATTATTATTTCATTGAAAATGTAATATTATTTGTAAGTAGCGCATCCTTCACACATTATAAAAGTACCCGCATATTTTGTTAGAAAAACAAAAGCAATGCGAATGTGACTGTGTTTTTATTATTTCGGAATAATGGGATTTTAAGTGTATTGTGCCATACTTCAACCATAAATGGCATTCTTTGTAAAATTAATACATTTGTTCGCATATTTTTGTCCAGTTTTGCAACGCTTCGCGCTCTGTGCGGTGCAACCAAGATGGCGGTTGGGCAAAACGCGGGAAATGTTAATTGTAGTTAAATTACTAGTTGTCATTGGCTGCTATCCTTTGTGTATCGTAGCTTTCTTTTTAAGTTCGGCGTTCATTAAGCGTCTACTTAGTTCTTTGTGCTCGACTCGATTACTTTCCAATAGACTGTTATCAAGGGATCTTTTCGTCGTTTTAACAATACAGCACTGGCTTAATTTCTTCGGCAGTAGAAGATAGTCCGCTAGTTGCACGTAAGTCCATTAAAATTTAATTTCCCATTAAAAGTAATGCTGTCTTTATCTAACGGAACGTATCAGAAAGTGACAGACAGCATTACTTTTAATGTGGAATTAAATTTAATGGACTTACGTGCAACTGGCGGTTTATCTGTCTACTTGAATAACTTAATGTAGGTACAGTCGCCAGCACATCAAATTACTACAACTGTCAAATTTTCTCATTCGATTTTGAACTTAACCATGAACATTTTAAGCTTTAAAATCATTTGGATAAATTTGACAGATTGGTGTAAACCTGATATGCTGGCGACTGTACTTATTAGGTACACATACATATATGATTATTTCTTAGAATACTTTGGATTCTAATTCAAAATCAGGAACCTCACACAATTTGTAGTAATTATTTATGCCTGCACGCATAAAGAATATAGAATATTAAAATAATTAGATTAGATTCAAGCTTGTCTTGTTCAAATCAAATTATTCATATGCTAACATAAACACATGTTACAAATAAATATAAAGTAAAAGGAAAACAATAAAATAAAATCAATTCAGAATACTAAAAAAAGTCGGTTTAAAAATAAAAATTGTCAGATGAATTAATACATGTCATAGACTTAACAAAAAAAAAATATTATTAAATTAAATTGTACAAATAAAAAAAATAATATGCAGATGTCAAATTAAATTATTAAAGCATGTCACACTATTTGTATTGTCATAATATTATGTCAATAAATTACTCATAACAGAAGTATCTATCTATATTTTTATCCTGTAAGTATCCTTGACGTCTGACCGTCATTAGTGTTTTGTTTTACACAATCCGGTGATTGTGTTCGCAACGTTCCTAAATAAAAGGATTATGTAAAGAGGCTCTCAGCGATATTTTAAAATTGCATGACCCCAATACTTGGGCTTTAGATGTATAAAGCTTTACGTAAGATACTTACTGAAGAAGGTAAGAAAGTTACTTCGAAACCAGGCATCCGTTAAATCTCAAATCGCGAACAAATTGTAGATCTGTTGATCTGATACTTCAAGATGTCACGAGGCTGGATTACTATTTGATTTGCTATCAAAATAAGCCCTTGTATAAGTTAATAATGTGTCTGAGAGCTTAATAGCATCATTTTGCCTTAAAAAGTTAATAACACGTTACTACGAGGGCGGCACTGAAAATTTCGGGAATCAAGGAAGTGACACAACATTACTATTTAAAAATGTATTTATTGCTTTTCGAAGTATTCTCCGCGAAATTTGACACATTTTTCCATACGATGGAACCAATCATTGAAGCAACCATTCCATTCGGAAGTTGGGGTCTCCAAAATGGCCGTTTTGTAGGCGTCCACAGCTTCTTCAGGTGATGAAAATCTCTGTCCACGCAATTTATTCTTTATTTTAGGGAAAGTATAGAAATCATTAGGGCTTAGGTCGGGGCTGTAGGGCGGATGGTCTAATAATTCTAGGTTTTCTTGCTCTAAAAACTCTTTTGTTCTGTGCGCGGTGTGAGAACTCGCATTGTCGTGATGGAGGATAATGCGGCGGTTGCAGTTCTCTTTACGGAGTTCAGAAACGACCTGTGGCAAACAAATGCTAGCATACCATTCTGCATTAACCGTTCTTTGTCCCTCAAGAGGAATAGTCGTAACATGGCCGGTTTTGGAGACAAACGTGACCACCATTTTTTTTGCAACACTCCGTGAACGAACAATTTTTGTTGGCTTTAACTCATTTTCGAACACCCAAACTCGTGACTGGTTTTTTGTTTCGGGTTCGTACGCATATATCCAGGATTCGTCACCTGATACAATGTTGTATACAGCATTTGAGGATCCTGCGTGGAATCTTTCGAGAGTTCTGACGCACCAAGTAACGCGAGCCGCTTTTTGCTCTTCACAGAGCGAATGCGGTATCCATCGGGAAAACAACTTTTTTACACCTAATTGTTCATGCAAGATTATTTGTATTTGACTCATACCAATGTCTAAAGTTGCCTGAATTTCGCGGTATGTCACATGTCGATCTTCCTCAATCAGCTTACGCACAGCATCAACGTTTTCTTGGGTGACTGCAGTTTTTGGACGACCTTGACGGGGATCATCACTGAGCTTGACACGTCCACGTTGAAATTCAGCAAACCAGCGATAAATTGTGGTTTTGGATGGGGCTTCATCACCAAATGCAGAAATCATCCGGTCAACACACTGTTTTTGTGTTAAACCAGTTCGAAAGTCATAATAAATCATCGCTCTTGAATTTTCTCGAGTCAATTCCATTTTCTCAACGACTAAACAAGTTTGACAAAACCTTGTGACAAGACCGAGAATCTTTTTTTAAATAAATAAATGGTATTCGATTTTTAAAACCAAGGAGTTTTCAATTAAAAAGATTTTAATATGACAGGAACAGTGGAAATATTCCATTCCCGATACTTTTAGTGCAGCCCTCGTAACATAATAAATAACATCATTTTGGGGTAAATAAGGATCAAATAGTTTTGCGATTACCTATTTGAACCCCTTATTTAGTAGTGTATCCCTCTTCGTAATCCATTTTATTATTAATTGAATCAAAACAACATTTATATTGTTTGCGTTGCCAGTCTACGACACTACTACGCTGCCTCTACGCAGGGTCTACGCAGCGGCAAACAAACGATCAATTCAGACGGTGATATTGTCAATTTGTTGTAATTTTATTGATGTTAAATAAAAACTTGTGCATTACTAAAAAACCTAATTACGAAGTAAACAATCGGAACCATTATTTTAATCCTTTAATCCCACTTTTCGGTAATGACAGAAAGGTGTTAATTTATCCCTATATTAGAGCAACTTTCCTGTAAATAACTGATGAATTAATTTGCATATTTCTATGCTTAGCTGTAATCAAATAGTCTCGAACTCAAATAGATTACCGATACCTTGATGATTGAATCGGATTAGAGACGACCACGTTCTGAATACATAATTATGTTGTTGATGAAATCATACCTACTGCGTTTACTGAAAGGAACTGGGGGTCTACTCCGAAGCGATAATTCGAAGTATCGGCCGAATGTTTAGTCGTTTCTTGACTTCCAATGTTTCCTTTTTGGACTTCTAAGTCCTTACCCGAATTCAAGTCACACAAGACAAGGAAGCAGGAAGGAGAGACAGGGGGGGGGGAGCGGGGTTCAAGTTATCTCTTTGACTGTCGTTTTATTTTTACGCCGTAGTCAGCGATAGTCAGCCGTAGTCAGGGGATCTACTCCGAACATAAATTCGAAGTATCGGCCCAATGTTCGGCCGTTGCTTGACGACGGCTAACTATGGATAACTACGGCGAAAATAAAAAAAAACCGGCCAAGTGCGAGTCGGACTTCGTCGGAAGTCGGAAGGGTTCCGTACCATAATCTATAAAAACGGCAAAAATATCACGTTGTTGTATGGGGGCCCCCCTTAAATATTTGTTTTATTTTAATTTAATTATTTATTTTCAAATTGATTATATAACTAAATATTCTGTGAATATTTCAAGCGTCTACCTATTGCCGTTATCAATATTGAGCAAAAACGATAAAAAAAACACGTTTGTGGTATGGGAGCTCCCTTAAATATTTATTTTATTCTGTTTTTTAGTATTTGTTGTTATAGCGGCAACAGAAATACATCATCTGTGAAAATTTCAACTGTCTAACTATCACGGCTCATGAGATACAGCCTGGTGACAGACGGACAGACAGACAGACAGACGGCGGAGCCTTAGTAATAGGGTTCCCGTTTTACCCTTCGGGTACGGAACCCTAAAAACGACAGTCAAAGAGATAAGCCAAGCGGGGTAATTGCGTAACACACTTACAATAGGGTATTTGACTGTTTTTAGGGTTCCGTACCCAAAGGGTAAAACGGGAAACCTATTACTAAGGCTCAGCCGCGCCGTCTGTCTGTCTGTCTGTCCGTCTGTCACCAGGCTGTATCTCATGAACCGTGATAGTTAGACAGTTGAAATTTTCACAGATGACGTATTTCTGTTGCCGCTGTAGCAACAAATACTAAAAAACAGAATAATATAAATATTTAAGGGGGCTCCGATACAACAAACGTGATTTTTTTGCTCGTTTTTGCTCGATATCGATAACGGCAAAAGAAGGTAGACGCTTGAAATATTCACAGAATATTTAGTTATATATTCACTTTAAAAATAAATAATTAAATTAAAATAAAACAAATATTTAAGGGGGGCTCCCATACAACAAACATGATTTTATTTGCCATTTTTATAGATAATGGTACGGAACCCTTCGTGCGCGAGTCCGACTCGCACTTGGCCAGTTCTTTTTATTTATATTTTTCAAAACAAACAAAAAAATTTAATCATAGTAAAAAAAAAAATATATAAAAAAATGCTGAAGTTGTATGCGTTTTAAAGTCTGGTCTATTGGTCTGCCCAGCTTGGGCGGAGCACCGCCCGTCGTGTGTGTCCTCATGTAGGCGATCGGCGGCGGCGATCTCTCGCGTCCGGCCCTGGTTCAGGCCATGGTTCGGAGCGAGAGTGCATGGGAGGCCGTCACCTCCTTCTGCGAAGCAGTAATGCTAGCGAAGGAGGAGGCGGAACGCTTGAGGGTGAGACAAGGTTTGCGCCCTCACGCCCTAATCGCCGCAGGAGACGCCCCGGGCATCGGGAGTCGCAAGCCGATTTCCGGCCACCGTAGGCGCGGGCCTGCGGACGGTGAGCGATGGGTAGCTCGCCGTCCGATAAGGACCAGGCCCGGGTCGACGGCGCGTTGTGTTCCACGCGCGCCTCAAAGAGATGTCAGCACAAACTGACGGGGTCCGTTAGGCCCAATGCCTGCCAGGGTTGCGAGTTTGTCCGAAAGGGATATCGTGGCCCTGGCACACCGGCAACGGAAGAAACACGGGTGGGTTTTAGTCAGTAAAAGTCTGACACGCCCTCCCGCTCCGCCCATAGCGGGAGAAGTTATTTGATAATTTCTCACCCAAAAAAAAAATAGCACTACTGCTAGCATCTAACGTCTCAAGCTCAAGCTCACGCGACATTCAGTACAGTGATTATTTTGCTTGACAAGGATAGTAGATTAATTTCAAAAGCGCGTAACTTCTCTATTTTCAACTGTTTTTTTTTTTTCACAAATCGTCTTTTTAGGGTTCCGTACCCAAAGGGTAAAACGGGAACCCTATTACTAAGGCTCCGCCGTCTGTCTGTCTGTCTGTCTGTCCGTCTGTCACCAGGCTGTATCTCATGAACCGTGATAGTTAGACAGTTGAAATTTTCACAGATGATGTATTTCTGTTGCCGCTATAACATCAAATACTAAAAAACAGAATAAAACAAAAATTTAAGGGGGGGGGGGGTTCCATACACTAAACGTGATTTTTTTCCATTTTTATACATAATGGTACGGAACCCTTCGTGCGCGAGTCCGACTCGCACTTGGCCGGTTTTTTTTTAGTAACACGCAATCATTTATTCATATATATTTTTGATAACAGTCAAATACCCTATTGCAATGCCTGCTACTTTGACAGTTAAACAACATATATTGCGTTGCTAAGCAGACGTCTTTTTCAAACATATGAAGCAATGGATTAGCAATTTCTTTAAAAATCTCTCAAACTGTGATTGGAAAACCGTGTTAATACAATTAGGGTGTTGTTGCCAATGGTTCAGTTCAACCTAATCTTGTTTTGACAGAAATCATTTTTATGCTGCAAGACATCAGGGCCTCAAGTCTGCTATTAAAATAGTGTCAGAATGGTCGATCATTGATTTCATAATTGTTGATTTTGACAAGTTTGGTAATCTACTATTATAATGGCGTCATTATGACTTTCCAATGGTCGGCCACTAACACTACATTGAAAGAAATTGCAAAGAAAATGATCGACCATTATGAATTTACCAGATTACGAACTTTTAGCAAAATGACAATGGCATGACAATGGGATCGTGTTGGAATGACTGAATTTATAAAAATAGCAGACTTGGGCCCCAGGTAAACTGTAAAATGGGTCGAGGCGAAGCCAAGGCAGACATACGAGAGTCCATCAATGCCTGGTCGGGGGTTCTATAAGTGCGAGCCAAATGGGTCATTGCACTTAATAACACTGACGAAATGACTTTTGAATTTGGAACACTATTTCATTAAAAAGTTTGAACGTAATTCGCTTCGATAAAGTCCTAGGCCTCAAGTCTGCTATGACAATAGTGTCAGAATGGTCGATCATTGATTTCATAATTGTTGATTTGGACAAGTTTGGTAATCTACTATTATAATGGCGTCATTATGACTTTCCAATGGTCGGCCACTGACACTACATTGAAAGAAATTGCATATATTGGTAATCTGGTACATAATGACAAATTAATGACATTTCTACTAATGGGTTTTATAATAATGGCAATACGACAATGCCATTATAATAACACAATTATATTACGAGAACATTGACCGACCAATGATCGACCGTTATGAATTTACCAGATTACGAACTTTTAACAAAATTACAATGGTATGACAATGGGATCGTATTGGAATGACTGAATTTATAAAAATAGCAGACTGGGGCCCCAGGCCGGTGTTACCGGCCAGGACTTTATCGAAGCGAATTGCGTGCCACTGTTACAATTAAGATTTTGTCCCTCTAGTGGCAAAATAACAAAAGCTCTGATGGTAGGAGGGTTGGTATCAGAACACAAGGAGGTAGTTTCCTTGTGTTCTGATACCAACCCTCCTTACATCAACTGCCTCAAACAATTTAAATATTTATAAAAATATTGCATAACTTAAATTAGGTAGCTGACAATAACGGTAACCTAAGGTATGCCAGCCAGCTTAGATTCCAGTTGATAAGAACTAGAGTCGTGGGGGGTTGGTGATAAACCGAGTAGGTACTGTTCCGTGTAGAAGTTTAAATTAAATATTAAGAATAAATTCGAATTATAAACGAGTTGCGAAAAAAAAGTGCGCCTGCAGATGCGGCAACTTCACATAGAGTTTGAAGTAATTACGAATACCCAAGTGATAAATAAGACAACGACATTTTCTGTTCCCATCAAAACAGTTACGATAAACTTCCAAAACTGGAAAGACGTATCTAATATTAATCATAATTTCAGCCGAAAGACGTCCACTGCTGGACATAGGCCTCCATCTAATACTAATATAATAAATAATTACGTAATTCTGGTTATGTAAATATAAATATTCGTCATTCATCTCTTATTTATTTTTCTCATAGAGGGGGATGAAAAGCAGAGTGTGCCACACGGTACCAAAATTATTTAACCTCGAGCGACGAACTTTGAATCCCTCGCTACGCTTAGGATTTTACTCTAGAATCCTTCGCTTCGCTCTGGATTCAAATAATCGCTCTGGCCCTCAATACATTATTTTGGTCCCTTATGACACAATCTAGGTACTATTGTATACTACTTTTCTCAAATAATGCGCGGAAATTCATACTAAGTAAATTAATTCCAGAATAAATGACGAAAATGTTAATTTCTTTTATTTTTTACTTTAAATACTTTTCTCGAACATGCTTGGAAATTCGAGCATTATTTTGACAACCATCTTCGAGATACATGCGAGCATGCAGGCAGCCGGCAATGTTAGTATGAAAATCCATATCTGACGTGTTTATCCATTGTGTAATTTAAAAATGGAACGAACTTTTTACGTCGAAATGGCAACCAAGGAGGTAGCTTATCAAAGATTTTATTCAATTTTCGAACTGGCCTGAAAATAGAGCTGTTTAAAGTAAAAAAGAAACAAATGAACATTTTGGCGCGTGATAAATTATCGTTGTTCGTCATTGAATCTGGAATTTATAAACAATTTATTTAGTTTGAATTTCGGCGCATTATTTGAGAAAAGCACTATACAAGCTTTGGCCGCAACCAGGCATTGATGGAATCACGTATGAGTGCCTCGGCTTCGCCTCGGCCAACATTTTCACGTTCGTCCATCAATGCCCCTTTTGCAGGCTGCTGCAGTATTTTAATCTAATCATCTAATTCTAATTTATCAGTAATCTCAATTTGCAAGCCAGTTCGATATTTAAATAAAATCTTTGATAAGTTACCTCCTTGATAATATGTTTATCTTTCAAAGTAAAACGTTCGTTCCATTTTTAAATAAAATACACGATAGAATTGAGTTTTCATAGTAATTTATTCGGCCGCTAAACACGATTTGGATTTTCAAACTAACATTGCCGGCCGCTGGGCTGTTCCGCATATATTTGAACAGTACAGTATTTTTTATTTATGACGAAGAAGGTGGTCAAAATAATGCTCAAATTTCCAAGCATGTTTGAAAAAAAAAAAACAATATTGTAAGTTGATTTTGAAAAGGTTGTTTCACGCTATTATGTTTTTGTTCCCACAATTTTCATGCTACGGTTGTATGATTGTGCAAACATTAAACGATACGTCATGCTTGTTAGGCAGAAGTTTTATTAGATATGTTTAATTTGGACAAGTAGACCAGGTAACAGACACGTCACTGGAACAAGATGGGGCAGATTGACCATATAGAGACAGGGATGGAGAAGGTTGAGCAAGGCCTTTGCCGACTTGCAAACGGACATACAAAACATAAACAAACGCCACTTATGAAACACACGACTACACTTAATGTGTGTCCGACTAGCGGTGAGTTGCACGAAACCAACATTAGTTTAACAGAGACTCTAAATTGGTGCTGTCACTTTCTTTTTGATGAAAAGTGTAAGGGATGGCATGAATTTAAAGTCTCCGTTAAACTAATGTTGGTTTCGTGCAACTCAACGTAAAAGGCTAATAAATCCCATAAAAAATTACCTCTTAGAACCTCTTTAGTTTCTTCAATTAATACCTCAGACAGAAGATGCCTTCTTGCCTACTACAGGGTACCTACCTATACTCCATTTGAAATAAGATTAGAAATTTAAATAAACTTTTTTACAGTCCGTTCAACCGATTTTGACTTCTATTCCGTAGGTATAAGGATGATATTAAAAGCAAAAACGTAGTTACAATACCAACTGTTTATTACAGCTGCTATTTGTTGTGCCACCAACGCAATAGAAGTCAAAATCGGTTAAACGGGCTGTAAAAAAGGTTTGTTTAAATGTCTAATCTTATTTCAAATGTAGTATAGATACCTTGTACCTTTTCTTAGATAGCCAAAAAAAAAATGTTACGATCGACCCTTTACACTGTACACTATAGCCGAGTTGGACGTGTTTGATGAGCAAGACACGTCTAGAATACGATTACTAAACGAGTAACCGTAGATAATACTTTTGAACATAATCATCATTATAATATAATTTTAAATACACATTGACATTAAATACTATATACAAAATTACATGAATATTTACTTTGTTATATTTATTATTTTAATTTATTGTGAATGTGAGCACTATGTGGGTAATTTTTTAAATAATTTCATTTTTTTTTCCTTTTCTCAGTTAGTTTTAATGATGGTCTGGCATTTTGAGCACTTTATGGGGCCTACCCAAATGTCCTTTCTTTGGTATTGTTCGTCGAGTCGTTGAGCGCCGTACGATTACTGACAAATGCTTGCACTGATTGGACAGGCTACTCAAATTTGTGTGGTTCTTTCCTCAAAAGACCATCTCAGACACGGATCAACATTGTCCTCACATGATCTGACCAAGATTATGTCTGGACTTTAAAAGAGACTTTGACTCCTTAGTTTGTTTCGCCATTTCTTCTCAGAGTGAGATGTCAGATGTTACACATCGTATGCGCCTACTGTAAGGCAGGCTCGTTTTTTTATTCTACCCTAGGTCTAAATCTAGGACAATATTAAACTTCTGTTTACTCTTCTATATCTATACATAATTATTATAAATTAAAGTCGCTTTTCGTGTTTGTCTGTGTGACCGCGTTGTTCTTCTAAACTAGGTAACGGATTTTTTTTAGAAAATTTATTCCGGAAGGTTTATATGTATACGTACACACGGCTACATATCAAGCTATACATTTCCAGTATAAGCTGACCTCTCATTGTACGGAAGTTCTATACAATGCGAGATCAGCTAAAACTGGAAATATATAGCTCGATATGTAGCCGTATGTACATCAATATTCAACCATGCAAAGCATGGGCGGGTAACTAGTAATCTTTATGAAGTAAAAGGTAAATAAACTTTCAGTTCACATTATCTACTTACAAAAGTGTATTCATTCAACCAAATGTGTCACTATAGTCTGATATTTAATTTGCTAGACCAAAATGACAGCCGCGTTTAACCCGGTGAGAGGGCCTTGTGGCCCCTCCAACGCTCGGTTACGCAGAGGCACTCCGGAGCCATCTGCAATAGGTCCGTATCGAAAAAAAAAATAAACCAGCCGCGATCGACCTTTTTAAAAAATAACACGACTAACAATAATTCATATTACAGAGACAAAAGAAAGCTCTTCCTGCAGATTCAGTGATCCTTGGTGAGAGTCATTCGGTAACTAGATTATTTATTAGGTTATTTTAATGTCGACACCAAATGTCATTTTAGTCTAGCAAATTAAAAATTAGAGTATAGGTAAGATACACAACTATTTAACAAGTTGCGTTTACTGATAAAACCTTCGCTCAAATAAAAATAATTATAATTGTATCTAATACATGGTCAAACACATTACATACCTACGAGTACTAGCTTTGCCCACAGCTTCGCCTGCGTGGAGGTTGGAAATTATACCAGGGATAAAAAGTATCCTACGTCCAAGGTTAGTAATCCCGCAAAAATGACCATAAATGGTGTAATTTTTTTTTGCGGCCATTTATTAAACATTATTAATTAGATGCAGAATAATATGACGAATAAAAGTTAATATGAGGTAACATTACCTAACACCAGTCTGAACCGAGTTATATACTTAGATAAAAAAAAATGTTTTTATTTTTCTTTTGTTTACTTATTTATCATATCGTCAGTGGAAAGGTGAAAATACTAAAGCGCCAAAATGGTACTTTTGGGAAATGAGGTTTAAAGTTTTTTTTTTGTTTTTAATTCATATCTTTTTTATTTTTATTCCGATTTTATTAATCTAAAAAAATAAAATTATTATAAAAACTATTGTACACACGGCTACACATCAAGCTATACATTTCCAGTTTACGCTGATCTCGCACTGTACGGAAATCCTATCCAATGCGAGATCAGCATATACTGGAAATGTATAGCTTGATGTGTAGCCGTGTGTACCTACATGTAAAAAGTATTTATGATATTTATCTCTATTTTGAGAAAAAGTAGTCGCTTTAGTAAAAGTATTTATAATAAAAAATGTTAGTCAGGAATAAATTGCTAATCTACCTCAAATGTATGAATCAAATTCTTCGAAAAATGTTTATAAATGGTAAAAACCACATCTCTTGGAAATAAAAAAATGCTTAAGTAACTCAGACCGTGTAAATCTTGTAAAGAAAAAATTGCTAACGATTGCTTATGATTGTTCTGTTTCATGCCGTGAAGAAGAAGTATTAAAGAAGCGATATACTACACAGGCTATGAAAACGTTCTACTAAAGCGCCAAACAGTTAAAAACAACAGTAATGAATAATAGCTAACAGACTGTTCAACAATAAAATTCAAAAATTTTAAATTGCTAATGTTGCTATGTCATCCAAATTACAAAAAAACCGGCCAAGTGCGTGTCGGACCAAGCACAATGAAGGGTTCCTAGTTAGGATGAATTTATCCCTAAAACAAACTTAACATTGTAGTTGAAAAACATGTTCTCCCATATGCCACGGAAAAAACTATTTTACTTTTCACTTTTTAGTGGGTCAGTTTTGAATTTATCTAAGTTACAATAGCCTAATGTTAACTGCTCATCACCTTTTACAAAATATTGCTTTTCCCGATGCTGGGACGTTGATTGTTGAGGAGTTCTCCTGGTAAGAACCAGAAGAACTGTCACCATATGCATAGTGACGAGCATAAATTGCTTAATCAATACCCGTTAAATAGGGGTACTCATTATTATATTGTTCCGGTGGCCATATGTGGTCTCCATCATCAGTTCCACTTCACCAAATGGTGCTTTCCGAGAGCAAGTGCACGAGTTACTATAAAAATACCCAAATCGCTATAGGTTTGCCTATAAAATTTTAGGGTTTCCCTCGATTTCTATGGGATCCCCTCATCTGATTCTGATTTGGTGACAATGGAACCACCTCGGGAGTATACCCTTTGAAACAAAAAAAGATTTTTTTTAAATCGGTCCATAATTAACGGAGTAATTGCGTAACAAACATACAAAAATAAAAATAAACATACCGCCGAATTGAGAACCTCCTCCTTTTTGGAAGTCGGTCAATAAAAGTATTTGTGATAAAACCACAAATTAACAATTTTCGGACTTTTTCTTTTACTTGCGCTGTGAGACCTTGCTTCTGCCCAAATTTCATGATTCTGGGTCAACGGGAAGTACCCTCGAGGTTTTGATTTATGTGCGAGATATTCGCAACTTTTTTTATGTGATAAAACTACATATTTACAATTTTAGGACTTTTTCCTATACTTGTGCTGTAAGACCTTGCTTCATGCCAAATTTCATGACTCTAGGTCAACGGGAAGTACAGGTTTTGATTTATTTGCGAGTGTCGAAATATGTCGCAATAATGTCGCTTTTATCGCCGTATTTTTTTATTGCGTTGACTTGGAACCTTGATTTTTTTAGAGCTTCTAGGGACCATAGACTTACGTATTTGATGTTAATTTCAACTTGATACCTCTACGCGTTCCTGAGAAAAATGGTCTTGACAGACTGACAGACAGACAGACAGGCGGACAATGAAGTGATCCTATAAGGGTTCCGTTTTTCCTTTTGAGGTACGGAACCCTAAAAAGATAAAATGCTTATGTTGCTGTTGTGAAGAGAATGTTGAAAGGAAAATTGTTCTTCAGGGCCTCTGCCCTAAAAGATGAGTTGCAAAGAGACGTTTGTTCAAAAAACATCGGAAAACCGTCGCTTTAGATCTTAGAATCTGGAACATACCTACATTTTTACAATGCAAAAGCGCCAAAAATTGGCTCAGAATGTCTTGAAACTTAGACAGATCGACGCAGAAAAAAAAACGAATCCAAAGATATAAAATATATAACTCATTTTGGCCCAAATGGCGCTTTAGCATTTTCACCTTTCAACTGACGATATAAAAGCAGATTTGTATAGCTTAGAGCTTATTTTTTATATAAAAATTCAAGTTCAAATATATCATCTCTGACTGCATTTGTACAGGGTGGGCCAGAAAGGCGTACGATTTTAAAAACACTCTTGCGTTTGAAGCTTTAGAGAGGGGACTGCGCGGGTGGTGGGGTTAAG
The DNA here is from genome assembly GCA_963921375.1 of Tiliacea citrago. Classification (NCBI taxonomy): domain Eukaryota; kingdom Metazoa; phylum Arthropoda; class Insecta; order Lepidoptera; family Noctuidae; genus Tiliacea; species Tiliacea citrago. Next base: position 19,623,433 of record OY992781.1, read on the forward strand.
TAGCTCGGTTCCCGGAAATTTAGTCGCGATGGATCACTTCACCGGAGCGCAACGTGCATTCTGCGTTAAACATTATTACAAAAATCGCGATTCGTGCGTTATTGTTCGGCGTGAGTTTGGATTACATGACCTAAATCAGTGTCCGAAAGAAAGTGTGATTCGATCGTGGGTCAGAAAGTTCGAAGATACTGGTTCGACTCTCAAACAGAAGCCTGCGGGACGCCCAAGGTCAACAAGAACGGAAGACACAATTGAACAAGTTAGAGCTTCAGTTCAACGTAATCCTGCTCTATCGACTCGAAAGCGTTCAGCCGAACTTGTGGTATCCAGAACATCTTTGCGTCGCATTTTGTTGAAAGATCTGAAATTGCACCCGTATAAAATTCAACTTGTGCAGGAATTACAGCCAAATGATCCAATTTTCCGGTCGTAAACGAGATGTTTGCTGGGAAACTGATATCGCGCCGAGGTGACATTGCATGGCCTCCTAGAAGTCCGGATCTAACGCCACTGGACTTTTTTTTGTGGGGATACCTAAAAAGTAGAGTCTACTCCAATAACCCAGCCACGATTAACCAGTTGAAGACCAATATCCGGGAAGAAATGGCAGCTATTCCCCGTGCAATGTGCCAGCGAGTTTTTACCAATTTGAGGTTCAGATTCGAAGAATGTTTGCAGCGGGATGGTGCACACCTGGATGACGTTATTTTTAAGAAATGAATTTCCCAGATGTAAATTTTTATAAAAATAAAAATTTGTATGTGAATTGTACTAAGTTTTTTTTAAATCATTTTTTCAAATTCGCATTTCTTTCTGGCCCACCCTGTAGAAAAATCGTTTATCAATTCATTTTTGTGTTAGGGTTTTCCAATAACGACTAAAGTTTCAATGATGGACGCGGTATGAAACGAACTGCACCACTTCCCATAGTGATTTGGTAATTGTCCTTTCATTCAAAGGCGTCAAAATTGTAACAGAAGTGTGGATAAATGATAAATGATAAATGATTTTTATTTCTGTAAGTAGGTTTGTACAAACACTTTTACACGTCAGTCATATTTTTAAAACTAGATGAGGTCGGCGTTTCCTATCTGACTACTCTGAGAAGAAAGGCCGAAACAAACTCAGAGGTCACAGTCTCTTTTAAAGTCCAGACATAATCTTGGTCAGATCATGTGAAGGCCATGTAGATTGGTGTCTGAAATGGTCTTTTGAGGAAAGAACCACGCAGATTGAGTGGACCTGACCAGTCAGTGCACGCATTTGTCAGTAATCGTGCAGCTCTACTCAGAACTTAAGGAGCTCAACGATGCGACGATCAATACCAAAGAAAGGACATTTGGGTAGGCCGCTTAAATGACTCAAACTGCCAGACCATGATTAACACTAACTGAGAATAAAAGACAAAGTGAAAATAAAAATAAAAGAGCAATAACCCACATAGTCTTCACATTCACAATAATTAAAATAATATAATACTTTAACAAGTAAATAATCATGTCATTACGTATATATTACGTTACGTATATAAAATAATAAAAGTTAGCAAAAAAAACATCAAACAATAAAAATAAACCACTTCAATAAGTAAAAATTGGAGCATCTCAATCCCAAGCCTTTTTGTCCTCAATATAATCTTTAACGGTATAAAAAGCTTTCTGACACAACTTACGTTTAATGAATGATTTGAATTTATTAAGGCTTAGATCTTGAACGTGGCTTGGAAGTTTATTATAATAAAAGCGTATACATTGACATCGGAACGAGCCACCTATTTTCTTGAGCCTTGTTGTAGGTACAACAAATTTATGTTTGTTTCTAGTATTTATATTATGGATATCACTGTATTTTTTAAACAATTTTACATTTTTATGGGCATATAAAACATTTTCAAAAATATACTGAGAAGGTACAGTCATTACATTAATCTCCTTAAATTTCTCTCGGAGAGAGTGTCTTGGACTTAATTTATAAACTGATCGTACAGCTCTTTTCTGCAAAACAAAGATGTTCTGAATGTCGGCGGCATTTCCCCACAACAGAATACCGTACGACATTACACTATGAAAATAGGCAAAGTACACTAAACGGGCTGTCTCTATGTCAGTTAAATTACGAATTTTTCTAACAGCATATGCTGCGGAGCTTAGATAATATAGATTCATGGTATATCAAATAATTCTGCTCGTGTGCGTCTATGTCAGTAGATATTTATTTAATCGCATTTTCCACTTGCACTGACATAACGATCGAATTGCATCAATAACACATTGAGGCACAAACTCACGCGCAACTGGTCTTACCAATTATGGACTCAACCCTGAACGATATTTTATCAAAGAAACTGGTGAAGGATGTATTTTATATTATGTACACAGGAAGTAATTACATACATGTATATATTTATACATATCGACGCCCTCAAGCAATAAGTCGGTAATCGTAAAACTCAAATTTTACAGGAGAAATGTTTTGCTGTTTTTATTGTTGAATACTTAGGTATCTTTTAACCAGTTGCACTATTGATGTCATTAATACATCAAACGGTGTAATTCATTACTATGTCAACTGTGTGAAAAACCTTGCAATTTAAGAAAATAAATATTACACAAATGTGATAGGTAAATTGTTTCATTAATATGCACTTACGCCATTATTAACATTACAAAGCAAACTTTTCCAACATTATTTTATATCTTAAAAACGATACGATTGATTTGTTATTACTTCGTTACTGTGAATTATGTAATTTAAATTGACACAGTAACAGTATTGTTACAAAACATTGTGTTTTTGACGAAAAAGGGACTTCACGTGTTCAAATTTGATGCGCACATATTTACTAATTAATTAGTAAATATAATATATAATTACTACAATTATATATATAATTAATTATTTACTTTAAAAACCTTGTAAGTTCCTATTACAGTTTGAGTTTATTCAAAATAATTCGACAACAACAACGTGCTAGCGTTTACCAAGAACTGTGCGAAATTAATTCACGCCATTAAGTCGGTAATTATTATTAATTACCGACTTTGTATTTTTACACGGTTTACAAATATTGATACGTAAAGGTCCTTTTCTCATTTTTATTTTTTTTTCTGTTCCTGGAAACAGAAGTTTCCACAATCCTCATTAGTTGTAGCGTTTTAGTATGGCAATATAAGGGTCATTGACCTACATATTCTAGCAATATTTTTTTCAAAAACTGAAATAATATCCGTGAACGTCCTGAGTCATGATCTTCAACGTTCCAATAACGAAAAACCATAATTATATCGTTTATTGTTTGGGTTCTTCCGGAGAGATATTAGGGAAAAGGCAATGACTTCGATTGCCATGCTAAAACGCGACAACTATATTGTTCAACATTACTGTGATCTGAGTCTTATAGCCAAGATCGATACGAAAACATTATAATTAGCCAGACTTGCTATAAACCGCGATCAAATCAATCAATCATAATTTAATTCAATAAAACACTAACATTTAAGCGTAGAATCTTTTGTGACCTCTCTAAGGCGTTCGATTGCGTAAACTATGAGACACTTATGCCGAAACTTGAGCACTATGGGATTAGGAATACAGCTCTTGATTTACTAAGATCATACCTGAAAGATAGTAAAGTTAAAGTTCAAGTAAACTGCGTAAACTCATTGGGGTCAGAAATGGCAATGGGCGTCCCTCAAGGTTCGATATTGGGTCCATTCCTCTTTTTAGTTTACATTAATGATTTACCCCAATTACTACAAAATCTACCGAAGATGGTGTTATTTGCAGATGACACATTATTGATCTTTAAAATAGACCGACGGTCACAAAATCTTGACGACGTGAATAACTCTATTCTTCAGGTCCAAGATTGGTTTACGATAAATAATTTGGTACTAAATGAAAAAAAAAACAAATGTATTAGATTTAAATTACCTAATGTTAGAAGTAGCAAATGTGATATCATATTGAACGGAGAAAAACTGGAATTTATTAATCAAACGGTTTTCCTAGGAATCACTCTAGACGAGAAACTACAATGGGGACCACTGACCAATATGACCTCTCTTGCGGGCGGCTAAGCTCGGCCACTTATGCTGTTAGAAAGATAAGACAGCTAACAGATAAAGAAACCGCGCGTTTGGTTTATTTTAGCTACGTTCACAGCATTATGTCGTATGGCATTTTACTGTGGGGTCGGCTGCTGACATTGAGTCCATCTTTATTTTGCAAAACAGAGCTGTCAGAGCAATTTATAATCTACGTCGCCGCGAATATCTTAGGGAACTATTTAAAAAGATTAATTTTATGACGGTACCTTGCCAGTTCATTTATGAATATATTTATGTAAGGAAACATCTACATAAATTTAATAAGATAAGTGATAGACATAATTTTAATACTAGAAATAAAGATAAAATAGATCAACCATTTTTCAGATTATCTAAAGTACATATAATACATCTTTTATGGGTTATTGTGTTAAATGTTATAACAGAATACCTTGTGATATTATTGCAATTAAATGAAAGACAATTTAAAACACATATAAAAAGTACACTTTGTAAAAAAGCATATTACAAGTTAGAGGATTATATTAAAGATAGGATTGCTTGGAAACATGCTGGTCCAGTTCCATAGAAAGAAAAGAAAGAAAGAAAGAAAAATAATTTTATTTGTCACAGAAACACGTGCGAGATACATGAAAACATAAACTGGTAAAACAAATAGTACAGCATAGGACAGTCTAGAGTCTAGACAAAATCAAACTGGTTGCTATTATAATTGTATAATTTGTTATTTTTATGACATTGATTTTACATTCTGTGATTACCTAAACTCACACACTGACTAATTAATTTAAAATTTTTGGAAAACATAATACTTTTACGATGTTTGTAAATATGTGCGCACCATGTACCTATCTCATAATTAAGTTATTTTTCATTGCTTCATTTTTAATTCTTTTTACCTATTGTGGTATAGTATAGTAATAGTTTATTCTAGGTGCATCGTCTTCACATATTATATAATCATATCTAATGAATGTACAAACGCCAGCATATCAAGCTCACTCCACCCAGAGCGGGAGAAGTTATTTTTTCCCACCCAAAGAAAAAAAAAGCGTATCAAGTTACTACAATCTCTCAAATTCATTTAATAGATTCTCAACTTTATCATTCAACCATAAGGTTCAAGGTTGATTGGGAAAATTTGACAGTTTCGGGTAGCTTGACCTGCTGGCGTCTGTACTTTAAACAAAATATGGTAAAACATTTTTAAAAGAGTAACGGTGGAGTTTCTTGCCCATTCTTCTCCATTCGAAACTACCTTTTGGAAGGGGCAACTAGAATCAGTTTTTTTCTAATTTCGTTATTAACGTTGTTGAGCAGACACATTTTCGAAAACAATTGTAGCAATGGATTAGCAATATCCTAATCCTAAAATCATTCAGATTGTGCTAGTGATAGTGTGTTACGCAATTATGGTGCTGACTCAGGAATATTCATCTTTCACTGATACGAGTATATGCCTAGATATATCGATATATTTTTTTCGATCGAAATCGATATCAATATTTTTTTAAATATCGATACGATATACAATATTAGTTTTAGTATATGCGAAACCCGAAACACGCGTCTAGTATTTTTATATATAGAATCTATGTACAAAATTTCACAACTGTATCATGAAAAATCACAAAGTTATAAGGTTGTTATGTTACCGGGTTGTCCGTACAAAAACGTGCTAACGGGGCGCCCTCGCGCCTCCAGGGTCGTCTTGCGCTCATTGATAATAATTTGGCAGTAGGTACCTAACGGTACGGCGGCGATTGTATTGTAAGTAATTAAATGCTGATAACATTTTCCATCACATTTAAATATTTTTGGGACTAAAACATGGTGTAAAAATTATTGAAATCGATTCAGTTCCTTATTCTGAAAAAAACTATATTCAGGTTTCGCATATACTAAAAATAATGTTGTATATCGATACTTTTTGGCACTTCTTCCATCCCTAGGCCCTGTGCTTCTTGCGTCCAGCGAATTTCTGCGGCCTTCACAAGGTCATCGGTACACATTGTGAGAGGCCTTCAAACGCTACGCCTTCCGGTACGCAGAACTATCGACCAGATGCTCTGCGAGCAATGTGCCCTGCCCACTGGAATATTCCATCTCCTAGAAATCACAAAGCTTTATAAGCAGGATGTTTACAAAGAAAGAAATAATTCTACGAAAACATCATACGACGGAAAACTCGTCGAGTACGTAGCAAAAGAGGATCATCGATACGCTGGAAAAACAACACACTGAAAATAAAGAAGGGAATACTTTCTTTAACATGAATGAGAAAAACAATACATTTAAGGATTTAATTGTTTTGATAAGAAAATAAAGTCTTTACGTTGTACTTAAAGTACCTACTTATCTATTCAAACCAATTCTATCAGATAGTGTAATTCAAAAGTTTACGATGGTATCCAATAAAATAACTGCTGTAGCTCGACGACTCATAAATTTTAGGGACGTCGCAATAGCCGATCCTACGTTTTTATCGGTCGACGTATATCTAAGTAAAGCCAGATGGATTTAATACATATCTTTATGCTATTTCTTTACAGGATATTGGCAGAGATTTACGAATATAAAAAAAAATCCATTGCCGGTTATCAGTGAGTTCATAAATATAGGAAGCTCTTTAGTAATAAAGGATTAAAAGTTCATGAAATTGGGAAAGCCAACTCATCAGTATCATTCTCCTGCCCGTATCCCAATTTATTTGGGGTCGCCGGTCGGTGCAATATGTCCCTTTTTGCAATACTTCTCTATTAGTCGTCATCTCGGTAGTTTCTATCCACCATCTTTCCCACAGTCCATCCATCGTCTATTTGGTCTTCCACTACTCTTATAGGCATCGAAATGCATACTCAAAACTTTATTCACGACATTTTCCTCATAAACCCAACCCAACGCCAACTGAAATATCGAGTAATTGAATGAGACAGTTCAATCAGTTCCAGGTTCAGTGGTTTAGTTACCCAATTTCAATGCACTTCACTGATAAGTTTTTCTTCAGTTTCCTGTGCAATATGTAACCTGGATTATTCAGATACGATAAATTTATTTCCACCATCCAATTTACTTGTTTTTCCTAAAAAAAGGCATCAAAGTTATGAAGGTCCACAAACAAGATGCGACATCAATTGAATTTTTATAAGGTACCTACTCAAATGGGCACTCACGGAGGACGGAGTTATTTCTTCGTAGGTTTACGATTACGAGTACTAAAGAAACGGATGTCCGTTGAGAGACCCGCCGACATCCAGCAAAGACGCCCGTTTTGAATGGACGACCTTTGTGTACCTGTATCATACCTACAGGAGCAGATTGAATGGGAAAATGTCCCATTTTGGATACGTAAAATATTTACGGTTAATAAATAACTTTTGCAAAGAAATCCTAAGTAAAACTTTTGAGTAAATACTTTTGTATCTAGCATTGTATTCAGAAGTAATAATGTCGCTTTTATGTTTTTACTGTGTCCAATAGTGTTTTTAGTATGCTGTGCGACTGCCTCGTTTTTGCAGTGCCTCAGAAATGTTTGTGGTAATTCATACCGATGGATTTTGACGTTCAAAAGTGCCTCTTATGTGCCTATTTGAAATAAATAATTTGACTTTGATTTCATGCCATCATCCGCGAAAAAAAGCAAAAGTCAGGTGAGTAGTACTCGCGTGCGTGTATGACCAAGAAGCAAAAGGAGTATGTAAAGAGCGTATAGCAGTTGGTGTTCTATAGGTTCTACATACCCCAATGGGAAGAAGGCGTGAGTTTATGCATGCGTGTGTATCCGCAAAAAAACGACCTCACTCCTACGTAGAATAAGAGTAGCGTCCTGAATGCTGTAGCGACAGATACTTCCTTTGCTATAATAAGAAAACTGGTCCGTGTGGTGCCGGACGTAAGGAATAGCACCACCCTATTTATTCCCGTGGGTCGTAAAAGGTGACTAAGGGATTTATTAGAGATTGGGCAACAGCGTTTTCTATGCATTTTAACACCATACTGCGATCGCCAACCGGCCTGCCAAGCGTGGCGATTATGGTAAACCCCCTTTGGGTTAGGCCTATGTCCAGCAGTGGACGTCTTAAGGCTGAATGATGATGATGACTTGTTTTGGTTGGTCTTTCCACTAATTCGTCTTTAGCTTAAGTTACTAACGATAGTATTTTAAGTGCTAACCTTTCAGTAACGATTTATGGATCTCTAAGTAATCCGAAATAAAATAATGTATACATAATTATATGAATAATAAAATAAATAAATAAAAACCGGCCAAGTGCGAGTCGGGCTCGCGCGGCGATAATAATAATGGTACGGGTTCCGTACCATTATCTGTAAAAACGGCAAAAAATCACGTTTGTTGTATGGGAGCCCTTAAATATTTGCTTTATTTTAATTTAATTATTTATTTTTAAAGTGAATATATAACTAAATATTCTGTGAATATTTCAAGCATTGCCGTTATCAATATCGAGCAAAAACAAGCAAAAAAATCACGTTTGTTGTATGGGAGCCCCCTTAAATATTTATTTTATTCTGTTTTTTTTGTATTTGTTGTTATAGCGGCAACAGAAATACATCATCTGTGAACATTTCAACTGTCTAACTATCACGGTTCATGAGATACAGCCTGGTGACAGACGGACAGACAGACAGACAGACAGAGAGACAGACAGACAGACAGACGGACAGACAGACAGACAAACGGCGGAGCCTTAGTAATAGGGTTCCCGTTTTACCCTTTAGGTACGGAACCCTAAAAACGCACAATCACAGTGAATCTTGAAAAGAAGTTCGAAATCAGAGTTCGTCTAATTTCTTATTTCAACAAGAGGTGAGTCAGTACATGCAAATGTACTCAGAACGTTGAAATTTACTAAAGATTACATTGCTTTGCGTCCAGTGATAATCTCATGAAGTTACGTCATTGATTACACGATTACGTCAATATATGGGTATTCTTATATGACTAACTGTTAACTTTATATAATTGGTTGTATAGTTGCATTATATTCTGAGTACATTTTATTTTCTTTTGTTACCTATTTATGTACAATTCTTTTAACCTGATTTGGTTTCCGTACCTACGTCTTTTTCGGGTGACCACTGAAAATCAGCGCTGTGCTGTGGGTCCCCCATAGCACAGCATCACGCTGAGTGGAAGCTTTCTTGTCACAGTCATGACGTGACGTGCCAGCAGATGTCGACTATTTCTGTTTTGTGCTTGTGATTAGAGTATGTAGATCTAGTTATTGTTATATTTTTCTTTCTTCTTTTTGTATGCACGTGTTTCTATGACAAATAAACTTATTTTTACCCGACTGCGGCGAAGCCAAACAAGAAGGGTTATGAGTTTGACCTGTATGTCTACTAAACGGCTGAATCGATTTTGATGTATGATATCTCGTTAGATTTATCTTTATTGTGCGAGTTTCAATGGGAATATTAAAATAAAAACAAATAAAATGGCGGATTTATGGCGCCAAATGGTATGTAAAAAAAAAGAACTCCCTCGATAGGTTCGAGTCAAAATAAAGGGTTTTAACAAAAATATATACAAATTATATGTTTGAATGTAATTCGGAATGAAAAATTATTGAAAAAAATCAATACCGAACTTTTGGAGTGAGTGAGTAAGAGGGCGTTATCATCCGATTATAAGTGGGTAAATAACCGAATTTACCGTCTTTTGACGGTAAATTCGGTTAAAAAAACTTAAAAAAAAACTTTTTACAAAAAAATAAGAACCGACTACCAAAAATAACACTACAAAGTGAAAAATAACTTTAATTTCGGAAGTCGGTGTCTTTGGATCTGTATTTGAGTTTTTTGCCACCGACCTCCGAAATTAAAGTTATTTTTCACTTTGTAGTGTTATTTTTGGTAGTCCGTTCTTATTTTTTTGTAAAAAGTTTTTTATTTTTCACTTTTTAGTGGGTCATTTTTGAATTTATCTAAGTAACAATAGCCTAATGTTAACTGCTCATCACCTTTTACAAAATATTGCTTTTCCCGATGCTGGGACGTTGATTGTTGAGGAGTTCTCCGGGTAAGAACCAGGAGAACTGTCACTCACCATATGCATAGTGACGAGCATAAAGCTATCTTTTGACCGCAGTTTCGCCCGCGTGGAGGTCGGAAATTATCGCGCGGGAACTTATGAGAGGATAAAAAGTATTCAAAGTCCTAACCTATACTTACTCCATTTGAAATAAGATTAGAAATTTAAATAAACCTTTTTTACAGTCCGTTCAACCGATTTTGACTTCTATTGCGTTGATGGCATGATAGATGGCAGCTGTAATAAACATTTGGTATGGTAACCACGTTTTTGCTTTCAATGCCATCCTCATGCCTACGGAATAGAAGTTAAAATAAGTTGAACGGATTGTAAAAAAGGTTTATTTAAATTTTGAATCTTATTTCAATAGGTCATGGTCTACCTGTGTGCTGTGCCTTTCATCTATATCCATTTAATCGTCAACGCGTGAAAATGTAACAGATAGAAAAACACTTCAGGCTGTGTATTTAGTGTATTAACTGTGATTCAGTCAGTCACCACTGAAACCTGTCACCGGATAATAAATTATGAACATCGTTAGTTTATTTTCTATTTAGCGAAATTATAAACTATCGAAAAATTGTGAACTGCAACAAACCATTTACAATTTAACGCATTATTTTTCGATAGTATAAAATCTATTCATGGCAAACCGACAAATTGTGAACTGGTATCAAATTTGCATGCGACGAACGCATCTTGCGCAAATACTAAATAGCCAAGTAACTGCAACCAACTTAGAAGAAGGTTGGTCATAGTTCTAACCTTTTTTTTTTTGTTCTGTGGTGGAAAATCCACATGGATGCCCTATGCCCTGGGGCGGGCGGAGGGGATCCATCCAGCGGAGGTCAGACTCTTATCTACTGACTAAAAACCACCCCGGTGTTCCCTTGCCACACTTGCACCGGAGGCTACGGGGGCACTTAACTCCTCAACTCAGCCCCCGACTGGTTCGCCTCTGCGGGCCCCGTCTAGTCAAGTGGGGTGAGTGAGGTGTTTGACTCCCTCCGGACGTATAAGAGGGGCGCGCGTCGAGCATTACGCGCCACCACCTCGGGTCTTATATGTTAGGCGGCGGCGGACGTCCCCGAGTATGCCGTCTCTGGACCCAGGGGGGCCGGAAGAGGGCATTATCTGTCCTCTGCCGACGCCCAATGCGCCTGCTGCGGCCCAGGAGAGCATTCGCATTTTTGCTGCCTCTTGCGACATGACATTTTCGCAGAAGGAGATCACCGCGTCCCACGACGCTGCGCCGCCAAGTATAGAGCGAATCACAGCCGGCAGAGACACGTCGCTTTCCACTTCCGAAATCACAGTTCTAACCTAACCTTTGGTCGAGGCCCTGCCTTAGTTGCTGCGACCAATTCAGCTACCGCCAAGACCTACCAATCAGGGATGGTTCACAATTTTACGGGTGATAAAATGGGACATTTTATGAACCCTGTCGATAAGTGCAGATAGGTTCATAATTTGATGATTTGACATTTATAGATTACGAGCTGCGCCCCGCGGTTTCACCCGTGTTAAGTCTCGAGCACGTGAGAATATCGGGATGAAAAGTAACGTATATGTTTATCCAGGGTGTCAGCTACCTCCATACAAAATTTTATCATAATTGGTCCAGCCGTTTGAGCGTGACCACACACACTCACAAACTTTCGCCTTTATAATATTAGTGTAATAAACTACCGAAACTGAATGCGTTATATGTAACAGTTCACATTTTTTCGACTGTTTATTAGCTGGCTAGATAGATTGTAAGCTAACTGTGCTCACAATCTTACGGTGACACATACGTACAAACATACAGATACAACACATGGCCCTGAACTAAGTTGACAACCGAGACGTCCCTGACTTTCAGAATGTTAGCTGTTGTTCGGATTAGTTTTTTCAATTCATGATTTACTATCTTGGAATCAAAAGCTATAAATAACATTTTCTAGGTAGAGTGGTCAGGTGAGGGTACACCAATGACCCAGACTGCAAACGATGCCACACCTCTTGTCGACCTCTTTGTGCAATAACACCAGCGCTATGGGAGATCTTTGCGATAACGCTGTCGAAGTGGCCGATTTCTGGTCCAAGCTTATTTAGAACAGATAAATGGAATCATCAATACGACGTAGAAGAAGAACATTTTCTAACCTCAAAAACCATGTCATCATCATCATCATTTCAGCCAAAAGACGTCCACTGCTAGACATAGGACTCCCCATAAGGGGGGTGTTTGCCATAATCGCCACGCTTGGCAGGCGGGTTGGCGATCGCAGTATGGTGTTAAAATGCATAGAGAATGCTGCTGCCCATTCTCTAGTAAGTCCCTTAGTCGCCTTTTACGGCTCCCATGGAAAGAAAGAAGAAAGAAGAAGAAGAAAGAAAGAAAATAAATTTATTTGACCCAGGTTAAGGCACACAATATTCACACAAAAAACAGAAAGAAAAAAAAAAAATGCTTAAAATAGTATTGAGTGCCTCACGGCTGCGCCAAATAGGCCCAGTTCAGCAATTAATGCCAGACAACTAGTGCCTGACGCTGGTTTTCAACTGGACCTTATGTTTCGAAGACGACTTACGGATGTAAATCAGTTTATAGGTAGTGTGTAAATATTTAAATAAAATTAGATAGATATGTGTAACAAATAATAATATAAACCAATAGATATATTTTGTTTAAAAAAAGAAATACAATAAAAATAATTATAGCTATTCATAGAGTGGTGTTTAAGAAATAAATAAATAAATAAAATGGTATGTAATGGCCTGTTGTCGATAATTAAAAGATACCCTTAGAACCTTAAGATAATTTATATAAAAGACATGGGAAGAATGGGGTGATGCTAAACAATCAAAGTGCCTGGCCTTTTCCCAACTATGTTGGGGTCGGCTTCCAGTTTAACCAGATACAGCCGAATATCAGTATTTTACACGGAGCGACTGCCTATCTGACCTTCACAACCCAGTTATACTAAAGTAATACGATACCCCTTGGTAAAACTGGTTCTCAGACTTTCGGACTTTTGACGACCTAACGACTGTCAAAGATCCACAAACGAATGTCAGCCGGGACCAACGGCTTAACGTGCTTTCCGAGGCACGGAGGAGTCTCGGTATGTAAAGATGGTCACTCATCCACGGATTAACCCCGGCAAGCGTAGCTTAGCCTGATGGATCCATGCGGATGTTATTACCTACTTAGCCACGAGCTCCTGCCAAAACCTTATATGAACACGAACACAAAACAAACAGAGCCCGTCAATGTCGTTTCTATCAATGCCAATACAAAATAATTGAACCGGTCGCGATGTGGTTATGGTATCAAGTCTGAATAATATATCAAAAAAGGTTATTGCGGTCATCAAAAGTGAATAAGGCAACTCATACGTTCTATTAACGTGATTATCTCGCATGATCTCATGTTTAGATTGATATAAAAGATTCATGACAATAATATAAACGCTTGATCATAATCTATAAATAAAGTAATACAGGTTGTTAAAAATATAACAATGTATCAGATACGATTTAAAGATAACTGTACTTAATGCAGAAAATTCCGATGTCGACCTAATTGATATGCCCGCCATACCGGTTGGTCCGATAAAGTTCACAGAATTCTTTGTAACTTAGAAAATATGCAACAAAGGAACTGAAAAATCCCAAGGGTTTAAGTTCCACGTCTCATCTATTTTGTATTAGTATCAAGATGCTGGGAGGGAGTTACGATATTGTTCTGGAACTATGCTAAACTTCTTCTGTGTAGGTAATCTCTGGGTATTCTTGCTTCTGGTGCCTTTTGGGGATTGCAAAAGTTGATTTTGATATCTGGAGTGACGGTAACACTATAATTATTAATGTGATTTGTAGGGTGCAGACCGAAATGAAACTTGAAAACTCGTTTATCTTCTTTTAATTAAAATAAAAATAAAAATACACTTCTTGGCTCTCAGTTCATCTTATACGTCTTACGCCCTGCCACCGAGTACTTTTTTATATCTATGTTTGCCCTTTCGAATTTCGAGCTCACTCCTGCTTTATATGTTCTTTATGAATAAATACCATAGATATAAGAAAGGAAGACATAGGCATGTCTTACAAATATGACTTGTTAGAGCTATCATCACACATAACATAACATCACCGTTCTTCTCCATAGGAACCTACTAATCTTTGGAATGGGCAACTAGCTTCATATTTCTAACTGACCGACACCTTGACAAGTCAAAAGTGCCTGTAAATCGTTTAATTGAAATAAATTCTTTGAGTTTGAGTTGATATTTTCAGCTCATAAGCAGGTTTTGATAGTTAAACAGCACGCGTGGCTTATGGATTGGTAATCGGTTTCAGTGCACCAGAGACGATACGTCAATGAAGAAAGAAAGAAAAATTGTTTATTGTCACAAAAACACATGCACATAAAAACCGGCCAATTGCGAGTCGGACTCGCGCACGAAGGGTTCCGTACCATTATCTATAAAAAACGGCAAAAAAATCAAGTTTGTTGTATGGGAGCCCCCCTTAAATATTTGTTTTATTTTAATTTAATTATTTATTTTTAAAGTGATTATCTATCTAAATATTCTGTGAATATTTCAAGCGTCCACCTGTTGCCGATATCAATATCGAGCAAAAAATCAAGTTTGTTGTATGGAAGCCCCCTTAAATATTTATTTTATTCTGTTTTTTACTATTTGTTGTTATAGCGGTAACAGAAATACATTATCTGTGAAAATTTCAACTGTCTAACTATCACGGTTTATGAGATACAGCCTGGTGACAGACGGACAGACAGACGGCGGAGCCTTAGTAATAGGGTTCCCGTTTTACCCTTTGGGTACGGAACCCTAAAAAGATATCTATGTTAACCCTAATACAGACCGGCAACACATCAGTAAGCGCCTCTTTTGGAGTTGGAGCCGTAATAATAGTTAAGTGGACTGAATGAGTGTTTGCAAAACAAATTATAATAATTTATTTTTGTTATGCTAGACCAACTACTACGAGTACAAAACCTGTTTCTGTCATCATATTCATTAAGATAGACTCAGATGTTGTAAGAGAGCAGTATGTGCATAAATATACATAAAATAACGTTGAACAAACTCTTAATAAAAGCAATACGGAATTATTATTTCCTTCCTCCTAACGAGATTTTATTTCCACCATTATTTTAATAGAATACGGTCTTATGGTACACGTGTATGGTCTTATAATATATGTTATGTATGTACTCGTATGTTACGTATGTATGTTATTCATTACCTTAGTACGATGTTAGATGCCACTGCTCTCAAAATGGTGAAGGAAAACATCGTGAGGAAACCGGCATGTCCTAGAACTAAAAATTCGAAGACATGTAACATCTACTAGCCCGCACTGGGCCCGCGTGGTGGATTATGGCCAATTCCCTCTCACTGAGAGGAGGCCTGTGTCTCAGCAGTGGGAACATTATAGGCATTATACGCTGATAATGTAATGTTAAATGTACACTTAGTTTGCAAATAAATCTTTGACTTTTACTTTAGATGTGAATGTTTGTCTTCGTCATTGTAGTCCCATGAATCTTTGCAAATGCCTCTTCTGATTTAGAGAAGACATGATCATTGACAATCACGCTTGCTCAAGACGGATTGGCGTTTTCAGAATTATATTAACTAATAAAGTCCAGGTTTCCTCACAATTTTTTTTTCTTCACCAGTAATGTCTATGATAAAATCATAAAGTAGCGTCAGCAGGTCAAGCTACCCGATAATGTAAAAATTTCCCAATCAACCTTGAAGCTTATGCTTTAACGATAAAGTTGAAAATCTTTTAAAGAAATTTGACAGATTGTAGTAGCTTGATGTGCTGGCGTCTGTACCTATCAATTGAAATAGTCACATTGTTACTTGCCCGGATTTGAATCCACAACCTCATGCATGAGAGGCGAGGCCTTAAGGCGATACCAAAATAAATTGGGGGCTCTTTCTTAACCATTTATTTTACTATAATGTATGGATAATTTTTTTAAATATTTGTTTATTGTTTATTTGATTAATACTCTAACTGAAGGAAAACGCAATTGGGTTAAATTTCCTCGATAGAATTGAATTCTGAAAAGACCTCTTCTTTTTTATATTTCTTTTCTGGAATTCTAAAATCGTAAGTAAATTGTATCTACGTATTAATTAATTGAAAACTGTCTGAAAATATATTTGATACATAGCTTAATTTATTTTTAAACAATTTTCATTTAGTTTGGCGCTTATAAGTTGCTTTATTTTGATTCCAGCGCATTGTTGCGCTCTCTTTTTTCGCATGTGGAAGTAATTGACTCTGTCACTTTCTTATAAGTTCGCTATGATTTATTTTTTACGCATCACCTTAACCAATAAGCCATCACGATATATCTGTCGCAGGCAAATTGTATGATTCGTCATTATACATATGGTGCCGTCCGTTTAAAAACGCTCGCAGTTATGAAATATGCCGATGGCAAATTGTCAACTCGTTCAATTATTATAATTTCGACATCCAGGGCACCCCGACCAAATGGGATAGGTTAGGTTAGAAATGTGGCAAATCGCGCGAGTTAAGGAACCCCAACCTACCAATATTAGCTTCGTCAGCTAATAAGTATTTATTAGATACAGTTCTTTCCAGAATATTCCATTGATTGATCAGCATTAATAATTATCTAGGACATGCGTCGTATCCGACCACGCTGTACCATGTACTACGTTAGCAATAAATATAGTATATAAGATCAATGTTTTGTTAGAATAAGACAATTACTGTTTTGCTGTAACGCTGTCGAAATAAAGTTATTTTTTACTACTTCCGTTGTCGCTTACTTAATTGGCGCAGCCGGTAGGATCTCTGTAGTCAGTCTGCCGTGTATACAATTCTACGAGGAGCAGCCGACGTCCGTGTCTACGGTTAAGCAGAGATCGCCGAACAAATAAATTCATTAAGAAGTCACGGAAGAAGACCAGCCACAGCAGTAATTCAGGGAGCATGAAGCTAGCTGCGGAATTGTGAGTAAATCTTTTTCACCTTCCTCTCAGCTCTTCCATCTGCATCCCAACCTTGTAACAAGTCTATGTGTGTGTATTATTAGGGATTGGACAACGCCGTAGTAATATTCGCATAGATTTTAGTTGTAGTAATATTTTTATAGTAGTGATATTTTACTAGTACATTAGTGTGATTTTTCTCTTTACTCGTGTTACTTTCATAACTTTTCACAATGGAAAACGTAACCCGTGTCCCACAGGAAATGGTTAACATCATACCAATATTCAGTGGCGACGCTAGAACTTTACCTTTATTTATCAAAAAATGTGAATATATTTTGTCTACGTTCCAAGGAACCGTAGCTCAAAATGAATATTTATTTCATGTATTAACGAGTAGGTTATCAGGCGAAGCAGCCAATTTGGTAGGCGAAAGAGATGCTATAGGTACGTGGGATGACCTGAAGAAATTGTTAAACCAACACTTCGGTGACCCACGCACAGAGGATTGTTTAGCAATGGAGTTAGAATCTTGTAGAATTAATAAGGGCGAAAGTTATTTAGATTTCTGCCATAGAATTCAGCGAATGAGAAGCGTTTTATTCGCTAAAATTTCAGAAACTATCATTGATGACTCTTTACGTCAGGCAAAGCAAATAATTTATAGTAACAGAGCAATGAATGTTTTCTTGTATAATTTACCGCCATTTCTAGTTAGATTAGTTCGTTTGCGCGACGTTACAACATTAGAGGATGCGTTAAAAATTGTTTTAGAAGAACAAAACTTCCAGGCAGTCTATGAGTCTAGAACAAACGATAGACGTAATTTAAATAGAACTAACAGACCCAATTCAATTAATAACCAAAATGTATCTGATAGTCAAAATAAAGATTCGCATAACATATCGAGTACACATGTACCGAATAACGCTACAAATAGCACATTTACACCGAACAAATCGCATCAGTCCAGGCATTTTAAACAACATAATAATATTCAAAAGAATCAAGATAGTTATAATCGTACAAACAATAATAATTCGTCACCGCAGTCAAGTAGGTCATCTTTTCCGGTTGCACAACAGTGCGCGGCACATGCACCGGGCACGGCGAATTTTGCAGCGCAAGCATCAACGTCGGGTTCGAATACTGATGTCACCATGCGTACTGCGAGTTCGCGACGTGTTAATTACATAAACAATTCTAGTGAAAATGAACAGAGTTCAAGTAATTCGTACAACGAGTGTCAGGAATTTTCCCCTGAAGCCCCCGGGGCGGGAAATTTTTGCATAACGGCCTCTACAATAGAGAGCGAATAAAAATAAACTGTAATAAACGCTTAAATTTACCACATATAGTTATACCAGAATTAAAAGCAGTTTTTATGATAGATACGGGGAGTGTTAGGTCGTTTATAAGCCCGTATGTAGCAAATAAATATTTTAACAATTATTTACAGTATGAACCCTTCGAAGTTGTTAGCACTCACGCATCGAGCGTTCATAGTGAAACGGCAATTATTCCATTACCGGTTACCTTTGGTAGCAAAGAGTTCCACAAATTTTATGTTTACAGTGTAGACGATAGGTATGATGGGTTAATAGGTAGCAACCTACTGAAGCAATTACAGGCAAAGATTAACATGGAAAATCAGATATTACATTTAAAAAATACTGATATTCCCATAGTATATTCTCCACCTATGAGAGAGGTATATAATCTCCCACCTCGTAGTGAACTTAGAGTAAGACTTCCGGTCAACCTATTGGACGGGGAAGCTGTGTTAGACTTTAAACAGTTTACGGAAGGGATTCGAATGCCCGCCGCATTAGTTACCTGTGTTAAAGGCTATGCAACAACCATTATTCAGAATTACAGTAATCAAAATAGAACTTTAGTGGTTACAGGGCCTTTTCAAGTCGAGCCATATATACAGAACCCATCTATTAGTGTAAATTTTATGGATAATAATACAGAAGTGGACAGATTACTAACAAAGAATTTAGAAAAATTACAGTTAGATCATATGAATTCAGAAGAACGTATGGTTATTGAGGGACTTTGTAAGGAATACAAAGATATCTTCTATTGCGAAAATATCCCATTAACCTTCACAAATCAGGTTAAACATAGAATAAGAACAAAAAATGAAGACCCAATAAACATAAAGGCACATAGATTACCGCCTATACAAACAAAAGAAATTAGAAGTCAGGTAGAGAAAATGTTAAGGGATAACATTATCCAGGAATCGCATTCTCCCTGGAGTGCTCCCGTACACTTGGTGCCTAAAAAGTTAGACGCATCAGGCCAACAAAAATGGAGAATGGTAGTTGACTATAGACGGCTCAATGAAATTACAATTGATGATAAATACCCTTTGCCCAACATTAACGATCTATTTGACATGTTAGGTAAAAGTACCTACTTCACAACCCTTGATTTAGCTAGTGGATACCATCAATTGGAAGTCCAGGAGCAGGATCGAGCTAAAACCGCGTTTAGCATACCTTCAGGGCATTACGAATTTAACAGAATGCCATTTGGGTTAAAGACAGCACCCGCAACCTTTCAGCGAGCGATGGATAACGTCTTACGAGGCCTTCAAGGCTTACATTGCCTAGTATATCTTGATGACGTCATCATTTTTTCAAAAAGTTTGCCTGAGCATGTAGATAAACTTAGAGCAGTTTTTGACCGCTTTCGTCAAACAAATCTGAAAGTTCAACTAGATAAATCACATTTTCTTAGAAAGGAAGTACTTTATTTAGGGCATACTATTACGAGTGAGGGTTTAAAGCCAAATAATGATAAAATAGATGCTGTTCTGAGGTATCCCATTCCAGAAACTGTTACACAGATTAAAAGCTTTTTAGGACTTATTGGATATTATAGAAAATTCATCAAAGATTTTGCCAAGATAACTAGACCATTAACAGCCTGTCTAAAGAAAGGTCGCAAAATTATTATTAATGAAGAATATAGAGAATGTTTTGAAACATGTAAAAAGCTTTTAACAAATGCACCTTTGCTACAATTTCCCGATTTTAGTAAAGCTTTTATCTTAACCACTGATGCATCCAATATTGCAATCGGTGCCGTATTGTCACAAGGAACAATAGGCTTAGATAAGCCTGTTGCATATGCTAGTAGAACCTTGAGTGACACAGAAGTAAAATATAGCACTATCGAGAAGGAACTGTTAGCCATAATATGGGCAGTTAAGCACTTCAGACCGTATTTGTATGGTAATAAGTTTACTATATTTACAGACCATAGACCATTAGCATGGCTGTATTCATTGAAAGAGCCTAATAGTAAACTCACACGATGGCGGTTAAGGCTAGAAGAGTACGATTTCGAAATTAAGTATAAAAAGGGTCCTCAAAACACTAATGCAGATGCTTTATCTAGAATTAAGATTAATGCAATTGACGATGACTTAGATTCAATATTTGTAAATGTAGGAGATAGGCAGGAACGAATAAGAAAAATAATAGAAAACGAATTACAAGTCCTTAAAACCCCAATAGAAACGATAGAACTTTCGGATTCTGACGATGGGGTCACAGCCAATTCAGTTTCAAATAGAGAACACGAAGGTATTCCTATTTTAAACGAAGCCGTCGATACTAAACCAAAACAGATTTTAGTACATTCATGGCAAAAGAATAAATTAGCTGTAAAAGATATTTCTAATAGCAAACAAAGAATTCTTGAAGTTCACTTACCGACGAATAATGACACATTAGTTAAAGACTTCTTAAAAGAATATATAGATCCAAAAAATAAATACTTTATATACTTTGAGCATCCGACTTTTAAAAAAACTTTTTCAAACATGGTAATTAAGTTATTTAAAAAAGATTCAGTTAAGTTAACAGAGTGTACAGAAAGAGTTATAAATTTGACAGAATCGGAAGAAGATCAAAAGGAAGTTATTTTAAAATATCACGAGGGAAAAACGTGCCATAGAGGCATTAAAGAAACTTTAACCAAGCTTAAGAGACATTATTGGTGGGCAAATATGAAAGAAACAGTTACGGCAATCATAAATGCCTGTGAAACATGTAAACGCATGAAGTATGATAGGAAACCGATAAAACCCCATATCCAGTTAACACAAACACAGGATAGTCCTTTTCAAGAAGCTTTTATGGATTTATTATATATAGAAGGGAAATATTATTTAACTATAGTAGATGCATTTAGTAAAATAGCACAAGCCATAGAGGTACCGAATAGGAGTACACCAGAGATAGTTAGGGCATTAATTAAGTACTTTAGTATGTATGGTCTGCCTAGGAAAATTAGTTGTGATTCTGGTACAGAATTCAATAACGCTTTGATAAAAGAAATGTTAAGCTTATATAAAATTGAACTTCACATAGGGACTCCAAATAATCCCAGTTCAATGGCAATAGTAGAAAGGTTTCATTCTACCATTATTGAGATTTACCGTATAGCAAAATACGATAAAAGCGATTTAGATGCAGCATCCGTCATGACTTATGCTATCATGGCTTATAATAACACCATTCATTCAGCAACAGATTTTACGCCTTTTGAATTAGTATTTGGTCACACTTGTTCAGATAATGTATTTAACGTAGATAGAGAAAAGAATTTAACTCAGAAACTATTGTTAGATCATAGAAAACGCCTTAAAGTACTTTATGAATTCGTAACAGAAAAATTAGAAGCGGATAAAATTAAAGTAATAAATAAAAAAGGTGGTCAAACAACACCGGTTCTTAAGACAGACGATGATATTTATATGAAAGATACTAGGATTAGAAAAGCTAAAGAAAAACCGCGATATGAAAAAGCAAAAGTAATAGGTGAAATTGAAAGAAATATAGTGCCAGTAGAATTAAAGAAAAGAACAACTAGAGTAGCGTTAAAGAATGTAAAACGTCCTCCACAGATCGTGGCTGGTACTTCTGGTACTAGTGGCGTCAACATTCACGCTGGACCTCCAAAACCTCGGTCAGAATCCGGGGATAGCAGCGCTGAAGCGGGGAATAGCAGTGAAGAGGAATAGTTATTGGACTATATATAAAACTATAGATTTAGAATCATTAGGCTTACAAATAGATACTAACATTCGGGAGTTTAGTAATTTAAAAACGAAAGTTCAGGAAAATAGATTAAGTAATGAAACCATAGGAATAGAAATTCAAATAGAATATCTAGTTAAACTAACAAAGGAAAGATTTTTTCAAATCTTACCTTTTCATTATAGAAATAAACGAGCCTTGTTCAATCCATTAGGCTCACTCGTAAAAGCTATTACTGGAAATTTAGATGAAGATGATGCAATTAAATATGATAAGGAAATTCTAATGATACAGAATAGAGAACATGTAGTCGAACGTAAAGTATCATCAATGCAAAAGGCTTTTGATAAATTAATAAATGATTCTGAAATAATAAATTCAAATATTAAAAACCTGGGTCTACATACTAATGGAATGGAAAAATTAGTTGAACATGAGTTTAGGTTTAACAAACTTTTCCAAATATTGAATACTATGTACCAAATTTTAAGTAACTTTCGAACTTGTTACGAAAACATACAAGAGATTGAGACGGCCATTGCCTTTAGTAAATTAAATACTTTACACCAATCCATTATAAATAGTACAGAATTATACAACACGTTAGAAATCATTGCTAAACATGCTAGAACAATATATCCAGTAAGCAAACGTAATTTAATTAAATTAGAACGTAATATTACACTTAAATCATATATAAATAACAACAAGTTAGTCTTTGTTTTAGAAGTTCCCCTAATAGATAACGAAACATATAATTATTACAAGGTTATACCCATTCCTATATTCCATCCTCCAAACACCTTCACTATTATACCCAAATACCCTTACCTGATGGTGAATAGATTGAAATACATGCCCGTGGTAAGCCCATGTGCTGAAATTGAAAATGACAAATTTCTCTGCGCTGAAACCAATTTTGCCCAGTATCCAACTGAGACCTGCATCGAACAAATAATGCTGATGAAGAACAACTACAAAAGCTGCATACAGAACCATATTGAAATAGAGAAAACTAAGGTACAAAAAGTAACCGACAGCCAATGGTTGGTTTACTCAGAAGAAAACCTCATCATCACCGAGAATTGCAATACAGAAAGTCTGAAACACACTATTCTTGGGACCTACATCGTGACCCCGAGCCAGCAATGCGAGACGCAAATAGGCGAAGTCATCGTTGCCGCTGCCACAAACACTACAGTTTCCAGTCTCCAGCTGCCACTGATCCATATGCCAGAGCTACAACAGGACATCCAGAGAAGATTAAAGAAAGTAGATCTAAGAAATGTGGACTTCAGTGATGTGAAAGAAGTGTTACAAAGTGCAAAAATTAGTGAAATAGACGATACAACCCAAACAGTGACAATAGAAATTAGTGTATGGTCCATTGTCGAATATATGATTATTGTAATAGCAATTATTATCTTTATCATGTTTAAATTTCAGATTATAAAATTTTGTCGAAATTCTCCGAAACCGTCTGCGACACCTTCGGATAATTTCTCTCTTAGGGAGGGAGGAGTTAAGGAACCCCAACCTACCAATATTAGCTTCGTCAGCTAATAAGTATTTATTAGATACAGTTCTTTCCAGAATATTCCATTGATTGATCAGCATTAATAATTATCTAGGACATGCGTCGTATCCGACCACGCTGTACCATGTACTACGTTAGCAATAAATATAGTATATAAGATCAATGTTTTGTTAGAATAAGACAATTACTGTTTTGCTGTAACGCTGTCGAAATAAAGTTATTTTTTACTACTTCCGTTGTCGCTTACTTAATTCGCGCGAGCCGAGCGAGCGTAGCGAGCGGTGCCGCGGTAGCGCCCGGCGCGGCGGCGAGCGCCTTACGAAATAGATTTACATTTTCCCTTCGCGGCATATTTCATAACTGCGAGCGTTTTTAAACGGACGACACCGTTTGTAAAAAGCGGAATCATACAAATTGCCTGCGACATATCCACTTGCATTGCATAAAATGTAGATATTTCACCGGATTGCTACGGTGAAAAGGTGAAATGTTGTAAGAGTCGTAAACTGCTTTCTTTTTTACAGTTCAACAACATTCATTGTGATACACTTCTCTTAAGATACAGGATACCATAGTTTAAGAGACAGAGTTTAATCTATTGTGTACAGATTTCTGCAGCATCCAAATGTTTTATGTTTATGTGATTGTTCGCTACCGTAAATTCATAAATTGTAAACTTATGGTACAATTATCTGTATGTGGTTTTTGGAAATAAAGATAATTTAATTTAATTTAATTCATTGCGTTATTTACCTATGTTGTTGAACAGACAGAGACAGAGATTTATTCAAACATATGATTAGGAATTTCCTTCAAAATCTTTCGAGTTGCGATTGGAAGTGTTTTACGCAATTGAGGTGCTGGAAAAAGAGTTTTAAAGCTTCTTCAAATTAATATAAGTTGAATAAATGAACATCAAAGATAACATCTTTTCTACTTGCAGGTTTCAGGAAAGGCAAAGAAGGATGGAACCTAATGAGAAAGTGATGTGTATAGTAGATATGAATCAGATATATCAAAACGTATCTAAAATCCGATTTCAGTCACAAATCGTATCGAATCGATTATCCAAACCAATTTCTCAAAACCACGGAAAAAAGTAAATTGACCTCATGCATTTATATGATAAACGCAAACGGCATCGGCACCCAACATTAGCTATTGATACAAATCCAAACCGCACCGCGCAACCGTTTGCTACACACAGTCACACAAACCAATGAGAGTCGCTTCCTCTCTTTCTAACTATTGCTAATACAACAAAATAAAGGCTCGTGCAGACTGCCGGAATATCGCGGGCGCGACAGGCAACACGACCCTTTCTAAGAAATTGTGCTACTATAGTGTCGCGCTTGTCTGTGGGAGTCTTAATACTACTAGAGAAGATCGAAACTGCGAGCCGGAGCCACTCCTGAAATCGATTTCTAAAAACGGATTTCAAAATCTGAAATTGGAAGTTTAATCTAAATTCGTTTGCGTAAAAATACAAAAACGCCCATGTCTGATGTGTAGCGCGTCCTCATGTCAACCGAAAAATATAATCACTTATTACTCCATCGCTACTATAGAAGTAGAGGAGGGCCATTTTCTGGTATGGACGTTTACAGGCTGATAACAGACGATGAAAGTTCTGAAAGACTTCGAGGTGCTACTTCCGTATTTAGAAGGAAGGTTACAGGATTAAAAGTTTTAATGCGAAAAGAAAATATAGCTCCTTTGTAAATAATTAAGAAGACGTTGGATAGTTCGGTCGAGGCCACAAGTTTGTTGATGGCGAGTTAGTTCCCTCACAGCGGGGGACTGGTACCTGAATATTAATTCAGCCACAGCTTTCTCTTAAAGGAGGTAATTATTTAACTACTCTTACGAAGTAAGGTCTTGGAATAATGGGGAATGACTTGAATGAGGAAAACCTATCGTCTGGAGACGTCCAACTCGCTCTTAGTTATGTGGGACTATGTCATAGGCTTGTAGAAAAAATATTGATGTATCGATACATCGATATTTTTTGTTAGATTTATCGATATTTTTTAGCGATATCTATTATTTCGATATATCGATATAACGAAATCGCTATCAATTTTTTTTTAATAACTTGAATCGATCCTTTTAGGCACTGCTTTCATCCCTACTGTGTCTCCCACAATAATTTGTGAGTTTGTGTGTTTGCACTTACTACTTACATTAAATATTTGACACTGAAACTCACGAATTTAGTCTCCATAATATGCGAGGTAAGTGTTTACAACTTAGGCTAAAAATATCTTACCTACCATAACAAGAGTTATAGGGAAGTTTTTGAGAAAAAATTGCTCATTGTTGGCATCAAGTGTGATGCAATTCGGTCACTGCAGCCTGAGGGTAGGTATAAAGTTTATTAAACTACCGACATACTTATAATCAAAGACATTAAATTATTTGCTTACAATAATTTTTGCCATTTTACCACCGAGAAACTACACGGTACACTGCATAGTTATAACATTTTGGATACGTGGACTGTCATTACAAAAAATACAAGTCTTTAAAGTAACGATGCTCTTTCTTCCACAACGGTCGAAATGGGTACACTCGTAACACCGAAAACCGTCATATTCTGATGTATAAACGTATGCGAATGCTTGCAATATTGCTGTTTATAATGATCCTGCAACTGAATGAATATGTTCCTTATCTCGTTCGAGCATATTTCATTTTATCATGACTGGTGGAATTACATTGTATCTCTTGTGTACAATGTGATTCTGATGTTACATAATGAATTAATTGCATAAATAAGCCATCCCCTGTTCCGTAAACTGGTCTCTCTCAAGCCAAACGTCCGGCATCTGCCTCGAAGCCATCTTGTCTTTTCTAACTAAGCACATCCTTTTCCTCTGGGTATTTTTTGTGAATCTTTAAGTGCTACTTTGTAGCGTATAAAAACCTCTTATTTTTATGTAGAACGGCTGCGAACAAAGCAATCCTTGCAATAAACATGAGTGCCGTCTACAGAAATTGTGTCTTAAAAAATAATGTTTCTATACCATCAAAGCTTTCAACGTATAAAAATTGCATGTTCCAAGATTATACAAACACAATGGCTGAAAAGTGAAAAGTCATCTTATAATATTTTCATACGGTGAAAGTATTTTGCGAGGCTTTCGAGTTCTCGGTGAGGGTAGATCAAAAAGCCGCGAAGCAGCTCGCTTGGGATGCATTAGAATTTATTTTGCGCGCAACCGCTGACTCAGGATTGTTCTATCTAGTTAGCTGGCACTAAACGACATGTTGTTCAAGAACATATCATAATCATTTTGAATAATGTCGCCGAGATTATTCTGTGAGGAGAGATTACTTGATGATTAGGTTTGCGTACCTATCTATGTTTGGGAAGTTTCTTCCGTGGAAATCACGTGGAACTGAAAAGGGCGAATTTGCGTTGTTATTCGTTTATTTTTTAGCACATCACGTACGGTCAGCGAAAAAATCCGATTAACACTACTACTTTTACACAACGTCTTTTACACACAATTAAAGAAAGAATAAAAGGAGACGTTCACGAAATGTATGGGGCTTGGTACTAAAATAATTGAAAATTTAAACAGCCTTCGGACCTATATAGGCTGAAAGAGGGTAATTATTTTGATGTCTTTGGGCATTTAATTTTTTTTTACAGCCGCCCGTTTTTTTTTAAAATAAGTGTTGAAAATTAAAATGTCCTACAAGCATTATTCATATTTTAGGGATGGCAGCCCTCTGGCAAATGACGTGACAATGACAACGTCAGTCAGCAGGACTCGGCTTGACATTTACAGCGGATATTTAGTCCGAGTTTACAGCTTTGACTTTTTTCGATACGTTTTGTTATTGCATTGTCATGATAATCAATATTTTTTGTCTTAATTTCATGGAGCTGCAGCTAAAATTATAATAAAATCTCAAAGTATTTAATACAAACGGAAAGATTAGCCACATAAAATAATTATATTGCATAGAAATTAATAAATAAAGACTATGTGCGTTTTGTTTGTATTGAAACATTTTTCACTTTTTCACAAAAACGGGCGCCTGAAAATATCAGATTAAACTATAATCGAGTAGCATAATAAATAAGCTCTCTAATAAGGTACATCACATTAGCGTTTAAAAATCGTCGGAATATTATACCAATTTTGACCTCTCCTTTATCGACAAAAAAATCGGATCAAATTTATCGGTTTTCTTTTTTTTTGTTGTGATTCGACATATTGTACGTTTTTCATATAATTTTTAATTTTATAATTAAAAATCACTTCTGTTCCGATTTTAATTAAATATATACATATAGCAATAAAATAATAATAATAAATAATATAAAATAATAATAATAATATAATATATATTATGTATAATATATATATAGCTGAAAGATATTATGTAAAAACTGATAATGTTAATCGACTTTTGTCGCTGACTGTACCTAGAATATTCAACTCGACGCTCGATATTATTATAATTACAAAGATTTTTACTAATAATGTATATGCGCTGGAGATGACATCTATGTTTTTATATAAATATATAAACTTTCATAGCATTCTGTAGTTTCTGCATACCCCCATTGGAAGAAGGTGTGACTTTATGAATGTATGTATTATGTACTTAAACTATTTACAGATGTAAACAACTTCTCGAAGTAACAACTTAGTAATTTGCTATGAATAAGAATTAAACGCATGTCATCATGTAAAAGAGGTTTCATGAATATTCAATTCCTAACGAGTTAGCCTTGCCTGACCTTTCAGAAATTTTGGCTTATTTTCATAATGTTATGTAATATGTGCCGCGAGATGTAACTTGTTTCTAGAAACCGGCCAAGTGCGTGTCGGACTACGCACAATGAAGGATTCCGTAATTGGGCTGAATTTATCAAAAATATTTTTTTTTTTGAAAATCAGAAAGAAAAAAGAAATAAAGAAAATATGTTTATTTGCGGTAAAAATAACGCAACGAAAAAAAAACATGCGGGAAAGTCTTTGGGGACTACCTATAGAAGTGAAAACTAGATTTCGGTGACGATGACACGAGTTCCATGATTTTTGTTCCCGAAAAAGTGCTCAAAGCGCCTAAAGGAGTTTTCACTTAAAAAAAAAGTTGTGATAAAACTACAAATTAACGATTTTCTGACTGTTTCCTTTACTTGTGCTGTTGATACCTTGCTTCTTGCCAAATTTCATGATTCGGGTCGAGGTCAACGGGAAGTACCCTTTGCAAGTATCAAAATATGTCGCATACATAGTATTTTATATTGCGTTGACTTAGAAGCTTGATTTTTTAGAACTCCAACGGACCGTAGACCTACGTATTTGATGTAAATTTCAATTTGATACCTCCACGCGTTCCTGAGAAAAAGGGTCTCGACAGATTGACTGACAGGCAGGCAGACGGACAACGAAAACAAAGTGATCCTAAATCTGATTCCGTTTTTTTCTTTTGAGGTGACACGTGATAAGTTTTTCTTTTTATGTCTGCATGTTAGTGATGCTGGTTAAAATATCGATAATGACCTTCATGGTTAATTTAATTTGCATGTGTGTGTGTGTTTTCGATGTAAGGTCATCGTCCAGTATATCGACACTTTTTGGGTTCCATAGCGAAATGGCAAAAGCGGAAACCCTTATACCTGATTGAATCCTGTCCGTCTGTTATTAAGATCTGGTCGTGTGGATGGAGGTGTCCGCTGATATGGATTTTTTAAGACTGTGTGGATTTTTAAGATGATATTTTTACTGTTAATGGATACGATAAGAGGGGTCATTACTAAGACGACTTCAATAGTTAATGAAACTTGAACAAGTCATGCAATAAAGATAGACCTTGGAGCTTCTTTATTTAAATTGTCGACCAAGAAACTCTAGAATAAAGAAAAATCGTCCCATAAGTGAGGTAATTATGACCGATGACAAGCTACCGAGATAATAACATAGGGCATAATAACTATGTTTTTGTTGTTGCCAATTTAGTCTTGTGGACATCAGTGAAGTAGCCAAGCGTTATGTGCTGATTTGGCTCTTTAGAAGTTTCGAATATAATAGATTCGATTCAGAACTGTTACGAAAATCTCTGTAGCACCTGTATATTATTTCACTCGGGATGATAAAATTCTAGGTGTACAACGGAAGCCTACCAAAATTACGACAAGAAAATACATATTGATTACTAGCTTCTGCCCGCGACTATGTTCGCGTGGACGTCGTAAGACGCCATAATATACTAAAACACCTGCCACATTTTTATAAAACTTTGTAGTATGCTACTAGTTTTTTTTTTTTTAGTTTTGGTCTCAGGCAAAATGTATAGAGAGTCATGACTGGTGATGCGGGAACAAACGACGTTCAGTTGTCCGTGTAAAAAGCAGCTCGTCTTGAGGTCGACACCCGCAACCTTCAGTAGCAATTTCCCATTTCTTGCGAATATTTTAATTATTGTGAACTAATGAACGCCTGAGGTCCTGCATACACCACCTTTTAAATGTCATGATTGACTGATTAGGTCCAAAATGGTATAACGGGATGGTAATTATTAAAAAATTAAAGGTTAAGTCAGTAACTATCTACTATATTCGTTCCTTAATCTGCCCAGTGAAGTAATGGAATAATTCGACTGTTGTCATTCACTGGCATACGTGTGTGTTTTCTCTTATCTCAGTCAACAAAAAAACTTTCCGATACATTTCGTAGGAAAAGATTCCTACGTAATGTATGTATCGGAAAGTTTAAAACTATATTTTCGGCACATGGACCTATAAAAAACCTCGGACGGATTCTCGTTAGCAGAAAACTGTGTCACTCAAAGTCAGTCAGCTCGCTGTACGTACAGGCTCACACGTACACGCACACATTTACAGCATACTCGCCCATTTACGTCAACACAGTCGACACGTCCTACGCGGCAAAAAAGTATTGAAATACAGCATGGCTTGTGTGGTGAAATGTTGTAAAAACCGTAGCGATCGAAAGAAAAAAATCCAGGAATCACGTTTCATATGAATAATTCAACAACTTAGTTCCCAATTTTATAGATTACAATCAATCTTCATTCACTAGAACAAACAAGGCCAGTGTTGTCAATATTCACGTGTGCAAATTACCCTAAATATATGGGAAATTTATATTTCATTTAATCAATTCAACTTATTTAGGTTATTTATTACTAGTTATTTTATATTCTTCTTATTAGATTTCCTAAAGAAAATGAAGTATGGAGAAATTATTGGATTTAAAAAAAATCGAAATTGTAACTAACAAAACTACTGGATAAAAAAAAAACATACTCAGCATTTGGGATGTTATACAATAGATACAGTAAATATTTTTTACAATTAAAATATTTTCAATTATTAACTATGTTGTTATTTGCACATATTTTCATAGGGAGATTTGGTTCTTACCATTAACTTGTTTAAAATAGCACGGTATAATTCTGCCGACATTTCCAAGACACTTGTCTCTCGACCTGTATTTGTCTTAAAATAAAACAATAATATATGGGTAAATTTGGCTAACATGGCAACCCTAAATTGACTCACACTTAAGACTGTCGCCGCCATTACGGGACACAGTTTTGTCTTAGCGGGAGTTCCGTCCGAGTTTTTTTATAGGTCCATGTTTCGGCGTAGAATCGTTCCCAGAACTCGCAGCAATATATTTTTCAAAAATATTCAATGTTTGGTTTGACTTAATGTTATGAATGTATGTATAGTTAGATATTTTGTTATTTTTGCGTTCCATTTTCTTCAAAGGGTGTTTAACAAACGTATCTGTGATGACGATGGAACTCGTTGCAATCTCAAAAACGCTAGAGAACATAATTTGCTGGGACAATGCGAACCGTTCTATAAATCAAAACATTAGCAAAGATAGCAAAAGTGGTTTAATGCATTTAGCTCGATGCGCCTCTGGTTGCAGAGGTATACCGATAGCCTATGTAATTCTAAGACTATTTTATGAACTTGGTGACCTTAATTTGAGGTTGCAATGGATTCCAGCTCATATTGGTACACATGGAAACGAGAAGGCTGACATGTTTGCAAAAAAAGCTAATTTGGAAGGATTGGAAATTGACATCACCCCGTTCTACACAGAAATACTTAGCTATTACAAGAATATATGCTACAATCATTTTAAAGAGTATTTCGACAGGAAGTCTAAAGAAAAAGGTATATGGTATAAGACTATGCAAAGTGAGCCTCCTCGGATCCCTTGGTTCGCTGAAAGTCATACAAAGAGGTCGTATGTTGTTATGGCACATAGATTGCGTTCTGGTCATATTCCATCCAGGAAATTTGGACACCTAATGAAAAAAGTCGAGTCCCCTAATTGCCAAGTGTGTAATAAAGTCGAAGATGTCCAACATTTACTGGTGGAATGTGAAAAAAACAGGAGAGAGAGGGAGATAGTGATGCGGAACTTAAAAGTTAATATTTTTGATGTTGGGGCGTTCATTAGAATATTATCTACACTTAATTCGGGAGAAGCGAAACTGATTTATGAAATGGTTGCTGCATCACTATCTCCCTCACTTACGCAATAATATATTTGTATTAATAATTTATAATTACACGTAATAATTATTAGATTAGGGTATGATGAGGCTGACGTACCTTTGTAAGGTAAAAGCCTCTAAATAAATAAAGATTAAAAAAAAGGGTGTTTAAAACGTTTAAACTTTCACATATTCATTCTAATAAAAATAAACTATTCGTTCGTCTATACATTTAAAATCCTCGTTTGATTAGCACCACGTTAACCCTTTCTACATGAATAAATTTCCAAAATTCATGCGTATTCAATAAGTTCATCTGATCATGGGTAATTTTACGCATCAATGAACGATCCAACGAGTTAGGTCCTAATTAGGTTTAATCCCTGATCCATATCGTTATTTAGGTATCCACTGTCTGCCCATTTTGGCGAGATTATTATTTTATCTAAACTGGTAGGTAGATAACTGAATTGGTGATCACTGAAATGAAAATAGAGTAGGAGGGAATAGGCTTAGGTACTTTAAAGGGGCCTAGGCCCGTTTGATAGTCATGGTAGTCATGAATGGTCTCATTACATCTCCTAAGCCATTTCAGGCTTAGGGCCTGTACACACGCGCCGCTGACGTGCCGCAAACGCAATAGCGCCGCTTTTTCAAGGCAGAAAACGGACCGTCGCGTCGACGCGCATATAACGCACATAACATGGAAAACGCGTATAAAAAACGCCGTAGTACCCACCCCGCCATGTGTATAGGCCCTGTAGTCATTATTTAAAAAGCTTAAAACTTTCAATGCACTTTTTACAACGTTCCTTTCCATTTGCATTTGGCATAAACCATTCATAATGGGTCCCATAGATGGTTTAGATGTCAGTGGATATTCAGCTCTGTTCGCAATTTATGAGCAGTGCGGTCCCGCCAGCCTCATATGGTTTTAATTAAAGTGCTAAACGGTGGTTGCATCTTTTGGGGCCGGCTGGGCCGCCTGGCCTTAGCTACCATTCTCTTATTTTTCACACCCTGGCTGACTTAATTGAGTTACTTTTTTCAACTGTGCCGCCGCCGGCACAATAGCGTTTGGAAACGCAATTTGGTTCCTATGCATAATCGGTCTATAATGTTCCCGCCTGCTGGGACAGAGGCCTCCTCTGAGAGGGCCATAATCCACCACGCGGGCCCAGTGCGGGTTGGTAGATGTTACATGTCTTTGAACTTTCGGTTCTAGGACATGCCGGTTTCCTCACGATGTTTTCCTTCACCGTTTTGAGAGCAGTGGTGATGAAATAATTTAGATAAAGTAAAGCAGGGAAGTCGTCGTAAGTCAGGGGCCGTTACCAATAGGCCACCACTGCTGCTCTTTTTTTTTCCTCTAACTATATTCTAGTTTCAACTGTGAACAGAAAAAAATAATGTTTCGTTACTAAAATGTGATGCAATTCGAGGGCAAAGAAAACCTGTTGCTTCGACCTCTGCCTTGTTCTAGAAGCAAGTAATAGTACCTAGGTATTAATGCAGTTAGAAAAGGTATTGAAATTTCAAATGTATTAAAAAAATTCGCTACAATTATTTGCGATAACCACTTTATATTTTCTGATACCGATCATTATATACAAAAGTCAATGGCCCATATTGATTCAAATCAGTTCCGTTGACCCCAATCAATAAAATCCCACATAAAAACAGATTTATCAGATATTCTTCTGTGAAAGATATCAGAGACTAACAAAAAAGATAACGCAATTTTTAATTGTATTTTTTGCATCGATTTTCGATGCGCAATAGTTTTATTGAAATTATGTTCTAAAGGCGGCCTCTTGAATGGCATTTATATCTAATACAGAGCGTACTTATTCTTCCCATTCATTGATAATTTCAGGTGTAAATAATTATCAATTATCACGTGAAACTATCAATGAAACTAAGTTTGCGCAACTAGTTTCGTAATGTAAATTCGTCTTAATTTGATTATATTGCAGCCTGAATAGCTGCAATATGCCTGCCTCGTGATTGATTCGATAATTGCATGATGGCTACCTCGGTGTGTTCTGGATCTCGGCTATTAATATTCATAGGGGCGGAATAAATACGCTCCTCATTGTATTAGATATGAATGGCCATTCAAGGGGAATAATATACGGTAATCATATTACTTCGAATTAATTACTTTGTGTTTACCTACACGTGTAAAGGCTCCCGCAGACAGGTGCGAGAAAGGTTAATGCTGCGGTTTTATTAAACTTAACACATTATCCTCTTAACCCTCGAGATTAATCACAAGTTTTAAATCCACGTGCGATTTCTTCAGTTCAAAGTTCGGTTCAAACGAAATTAAACGGACACAATACCGGCCATTGTTTCTGTAACCCTGTTTCAGGCAATAATGGAGCTCGAAAATAGAAGCGAAGAACACGAACGTTGGATGGTGTGACTTGACACTTAATTTCGAAGCTAGTGTTGCACCATGAAGGAATGTGCGACGTTGCAGCGTCTGTCAAACTATTTCCCTATTCATAACGTTATTAGGATAGACATACCAAGGGGTATCGTATCTTACCAAAGGGTATCGAATCTTACCAAGGGGTATCGTATCTCGTGGCCGTTTTGCGTGAATGTGACGCATATTTTCCCTCAACTTGTTTTTTCGTGTTTGTGTTTTTTATTTCTTTGCGTTATGTTTACCGCAAATAAACGTATTTTCTTTCTTTTTCTTTTTTATCAAGGGATATCTTATTTTACCAAGGAGTATCGTATCTTATCAAAGGGTAGGTATCGTATCTTATCAAAGGATATCGTATTTTACCAAGAGGTATTGTATTTTATCAAAGGGTATCGTATCTTACCAAGGGGTATCCTATCTTATTAAAGGCGTATCGTATCTTATCAAGGGGTATCATAACTTACCAAGGGGTATCGTATTACCCAGTAACTGGATTGTATAGGTCAGATTGGGAGCCGCTCCATGTAAAATGCTGGTATTCTGCTGCATCCGGTTAGACTGGAAGTCGACCTCAAACTAGTTGGGAAAAAGGCTAAGTAGATGATGAATTGATGATTAGGATAGACTTATTCCTGCCAGGGTTACGAGTTTGTCCGAAAGGGATATCGGGGCCCTGACACACAGGCATCTGAAGGAACACGGGTGTGTTAGTCCCACCCAAAAAAAAAAAAAGGATAGACTTATTACCGTGCATGTTCAGGATAGCCATGTTATCGCATGCGTGACACGAATAACGATGGAATTGTTATTAATAAGTAAAATTGTGTGAATATTTCTGTATTTTCGTGAGTAGAAACGTTGACTAGTTTTACACAGCTGACATACAATAATGTAGATAGCGAAACTATTTCTCGCACTCATTAGCATTTAAGTAAGTCTTATACCTATTCATTTGGATGCCATTTTAAACTTGTTTGTATAATTTTCCACAAACAAGCATTATTATCGAACCGAATACTAATGTTATCTACCTACAGCAAGATTGAATGACACCTCCCATCTCAAAAGGCGACAGCAGTTAAACAGGAATGGGTATATCCTCCAGGTGGTACCAGAACTAAAATACGGTAACTTTTAATAGTTGACTGTATTACAAAGTTCTTACAAAGGAACACAAAGGTTTGATTGGCGAGAATGACTATGCAAAACGCTCAGTATGGCCGACGATGACGTAGGTACTGCTGTATCGGCCGGCGCGCCCGGTCGTCGCGCGTCCCTTCCGCGATTGCAGCTGACCCGCGGCCACCCTGCACGTCGTGATATTCTCGACAGCAGTGTACCTTCATCTTCCATCCACTTATATTATTATAGGTACTAGTTACATAAATTCGTTCCGCCACATCCATATTCTTTATCCCGTACAAAATACCTTTGAAGGTAACCAATGCATAAATTACAGAACAGTAACGTTGGATGGAAATGAAGTTTTCATGCACGCTCGCTGTCAAAATTTACCTGTAAATAAAGCAACTACAATCATGGCGGCCAAAGGTAACAAATCATGCGCCAGTATTTGTGAGTGCGGTACAGTTTGGCTTATCTGCCGGCTGTAGCCAGCTCGTATTGTTCCCAACTAATTTAACATCTAGATCTATCAAACGTTTATCGATTAGGCCCAACATTGTGTGCCAATCGAGCAGATCCATTCAATGATTTAGCTTTGTTCCAAAATGCAATGTTTACGTCGTTGTTTGAAACTATCTTCAGTAATGTAAAACTGGAATCTCTCAACCACATCCAGCTCAAGTTGTATTCGTTCAAAATCTCCTTCAGTATAAAATTGACTATACACAAAAGCGTTCTCAGTAAATGGGCATGTATGATTCGATCCAAATCCAATAGTCAGAGTAAATGCAAGAAGCGCTTTCAGACTACATCGCTTTCGGCAACTAACTTCGTTTGAGCAAACACTCCGGGTAAGAACTCTTTGCCCACTTGGCTCTCCCTTCCACTTGGTTTGCAGAACCTACTAAGTTCTTTAAGAATATTCGCTGCCACTTTAGTGCTCTCAAGCTTAATTAAAAACTTCGACTTCGAGATGCCTTTTCAATTACCGTTAATTTCAAGTACGGTTGTTCATTTTTGTTGGAAGTTTCACTAAGGTCAATACGAGTGAAATAATGCGATGAGTAATATGGTTTATGAGTAGGTATCAGCAAAGTTCACACACGGTAGGTAAATTGATGGAGAGCTAAAGATTCCTGAATTTTGGTCTCTGGTAAGTGCAAGTGGACAATATAGTTTAGGGATGTAACAAAATTTCTATGCAATCTAGCGCTGTTGCCTGAAGTTCAGAGCGCCAAAGGACGAGGGCTCTAAGTTTGTTAATTTCACATAGTGGTTGGCATGCAACAAACTTTATCAATCTATGCGTCGCTAACTTTATAATTCGACTCTAGTAACGTCGTATTCTAAAGTGGGTTTAAACAAGATAAATAGTTGAAATCTTTCGACAGCTTCTACTGTTACTATTAATTTCCTTCAGAATAAAAAAATCTACAGATCCATTTTAAATCTCTTTTCAGTGCTAGTTTTCTGTAGTGAAAGGCAATCAAAAGGCTAACGGCTTCTTTTTCAAAAGCTAGTGCTTAGGTGCTGGAATCGGATAAAATAAAATACTTGAACTGCTTTCAAGACTGCGGAATGGATGCCCGTTATGTAATGCAATGGTATCGTATTATTTTGTTTTTCTATTATAAATAAAAAATATGGATCACTTTTGTAGCAGTACCTTTGTACTAATATTATAATTATGTCGTATCTCTTTGTATTTTACTGTGTATACAAAAAAAAAAAAAAAAAGATTTCTTATGACGATACGGTACTTATACTGTGGGTTAATGAATGCTGTGTTGTGTGTGTGATGTGTTGAATTCAATTGCAAATGGAAACGATTGAAGATTAAAGATGCGGGTTTTGTAAAGCGGTAGTTTTTACACATTCAGGAATGCGCTAAGTGGCGACGTAGAATAATATAATAAAGACGAGATTTACGATGCGAACAACTTTACATACGATACCCAATCTGCTTACGAAAATGGAGTAGGTAGCATATTTGCATAATATTTCTGATACGGAGCCGAGGAAGTATCCCTTTTGTTCATGTGTGCTCGGAATATTATGACCTTCGCCTTAAAACCGTATAAGCGTTCATATCGACACAAAAAGGTACGATGTTCTCCCATAAGAGGGAATACTGGGATTAGATTAGGCGAGATACGTGATGTGATCAGTGATACGGATTATTTCCTGCTTAATGACGAACATTGGTTAAACTTGGGGAAGCCGCTACGTTGATTATAGAGTGTGAGGTTTAATACCAAGGTCAGAAAAATGTTATCGGGTTTTCTTATTAGGAAATTCCTGGCAGAAGCCCAGGCTTTGGAATGCACCCGGTAAATGAGCTGGGTCGTCCCTTGTCAACCGCCATGAAACAACTCTGCGTAAACAGTACACCTCTGCCTACCTTTCCGTGTAATGTGTTATGTACATGGGGTAATTTGTTACGTAGCTTGCACTTGTATGTCTTCGGAAGGCCGCAGGTAGCGAGGAAGTCCGTCCATTCCCTCACCCGAGGGACTTATTCCTGCAATTTATTTTTCTCCGTGACGTCGGGGCTTACATTCTGAATAGTTTCGCCTGTCGCCGATCCCATTTGTATCGTGTGAAGCGTAAACTTTATTCCCTTAGCCAAAACAGAGTAGTCAGTCAACGAAATGTGAAAAGATTCTAAAGTTGTCTTTTCCTTTTCAGTCGTGCTATTGGCTTTTTTCCTACATCAACTGTGAAAGCTCCCTTCCTGGGGGATTTAAACTTCATTTTATTTATTCTCTGTTGACATTTAAAGCAACCATTAGATTCAGCAGACCTACGGATAAACTGGCTATAGGTAATTTTATTTTAAAAATATCAGGTAACAGACTTTTTAGGCGTACCTATTGTTAACATTGAAAGCAATTGAGAAAAGCGAAAATTCTTTAACAGGAACAAATTAATTCAGCAAATAAATTGACAGACCCATTTAAAAGCGCTGTTGGATGAAACGGAAAAATGTACTGACATAAATAACAATAAATCTAATAAACCGCTAAGCCGGGCTCAGTATACAGCTGGGTGTGGTGTAGGTAGCAGGCTCCACGTCGTGATGGACAACCCGCATTCGTTTCCCAGCACACAGATAAGCCTCAGGCGGGGTTTACCCACCATCTGCTTGCTAGATTGCCTTTGTCAGTCGAGGCCCGTGAACATCGGCAGCATACGAATACACTAGAGGTAACTTATCTGTCTGACGCAAGTTCCTAGTTAGTTCTAGTGAGTTTAACGCCACTGGAACATAGTTGCGTTATTATCAAGTGAGACCGCACTAGAACAAAGGCGCCACCTGCCCGCGAACTGCTTTAAACTTGTCTAACTAATTCGAAATGCCGTATCGTGTCGAAGTTTTGACTTTGGGGTATCAAGTTTCTGTGATTACCCAGCTAGAAACTACCTGTTTCAGTCATTTTAATACAATGTTGTGTCTATTCTTACGTGTGTGCAAACGTCTGAAACATTCCCACGATTAAAGTTATCGTTTTCAGTTAAACATTGTGTTTCTAGATATCGTAGAGAAAACGAAAAAGGTTACATTAATTTATAGCTGTAGACTGTAGATAGTCTGGTATCAGGAAGGCAGGTACATATTTCTTGCCGTGACAGTATTATATTGTTCGTGTGATCAGATAATTCGGAAGTGTTTGCTGGGCGGCCAGCCGACCACTCGTAAATTTTACCTTTTATGAGCCATTATATTGGCGATAATTCCGGCGGGCGGACCGTTACATGAACATTTTGGACTGGAAAATATCCTATTTTATATCTAACAAACATTGTAATTTCTAAACTGCCCGAGAGTTTTAAAAACATCAGTGTTTATGGCCGTATTCATTAGGAAAAACCCGGTGGGATTTAGCTAAACGTTTTACTTACATTTTTTTTTTTTTTGAATGAGGGTATGTTGTTTGCCTCCTTATTCATAGCTTTGTAAAAACACTGCTGACAAAGAAACAAGAAAACTTTCGTATTCATGCAGTTTGTTTAATCGAAATAACGATGGAATCGAACGCTGACCGATCGATCAAAGAGCGGACCCCTGTCACTACAACTCGTATATTTACTTGAAAAATAGACAGCGATTAAAACCAGTT
The DNA here is from genome assembly GCA_963921375.1 of Tiliacea citrago. Classification (NCBI taxonomy): domain Eukaryota; kingdom Metazoa; phylum Arthropoda; class Insecta; order Lepidoptera; family Noctuidae; genus Tiliacea; species Tiliacea citrago. Next base: position 19,663,338 of record OY992781.1, read on the forward strand.
CTTAACAGCATGGGAATGAAAAATATTTCCTTGTTCCTGTCATTATGCTGAAGGAAAAGTGCGGCCAGTAAATTACGGTCCTAAAAGCCACCATCAACTACCTAGCTTTTGATGTTTGTCATTCGTAAACTTAACGGAGCTGAATATAATAAAATGAAAAAAGGGCCGTTGTTGTGTATTTGTTCATACAAATTGTAGGTGGGATCGAAGCTCAACGGACAGGATTAACAGTTCGGGTCGTCACTAGATCAGACTTTAAGTCTGCTATTAAGTGTATTGCGTACCTAAACTATACAACGTGCTGCCACAATGGCGACATTAATTCAACACACGGGTAGGGCTAATTGCCAGTACTTATAAAAAATGTAATAAGATAAAATAATTTTAAATTGGAAAATATTTTTTTTCAAACAAACTAAATAATAAAGGTCCTTGCACGTTATTCGCTTTAATTTCATTGATGGGATGTTATGATCCATGACCCCGGCAAATGACCTCTGCGCTACAATTTTATAAGTACCTACAGGTTGCTCCAAGATGCTATTTTAGAAAATTGAAAATAAATCAATAAATAATAACGTTTAATAAAATTAAAATATCTTCATAAAACGTAAAGGCGAAACCGTATAAGTGTGTTCAATTAATGTCGCCACCAAAGCGCCACGCTGTATAATGTTACAATGTACTTTATAGTCACAATAGTTGGCAGCTAAGCCTAACAGTAAAATAGTATGGTAATGAGAAAACAGTCGCGGCGCCGGCGATTACTCTAAGATCCGATAATGCCGTCGTTTTTCTTCTATAATCCTGAAAAAGTGATGCAGCCTGGGCGTTACGAGAATGGCTACAAAAACGATTCCCTGACTAATATAAATAAAACCTTTCGGATTCCTGTTTTAAATCCAATTGTTAAAGCTTGGGAGAATTCGGTATTGTATAAATTTATTATCAGGCAACGACCGACCGTTTTTTATACACAATAATTCGAAAAAAATGTCTAATACTATTATTATGTTTGACGTGTTTCGATTATTCGAAAAGTGGTTCGGATACATTTGAAAAAAAAATGGTAGCGATTATCAGGCACGAGTTGCTTTACTAAATTATCATGTATCGTTTAAAACAATGCTGTAATGTAGTTGTGAAAAGTAGGAATTTATCTGTAAAAAACGGCACACAATTAGGTCAGCAGACTCCAACCTTTTTGGTCGTGGCCGGTCGAGAAACTAGGACCAAGCGGAAAAAATAGAACCGGGTAATTAAGTAAGCTACGGAATTCCACTTAATTCATGTCTGTATAAACGAGTGAAAAGTTTCCATTTACAGTGAAAGCGAAATTTTAAAACTAAAACTGAAGTATTTTTGTTATTGTTATTTATGTGAAAGGTATTAAATATTTTGAATGGTTACATAATTGCTAGTTACAATTTTGCGAATAGTTAGTGACGTCTATACCTGATAATTAATTTATTCAAATTATTTATCTTCGACTCATTTTTACCCGATTACGGCAAATCCAAAAGAGGGCTGTGATTTTAACAGGCTATGTTTAAATAGTCACATAATCATGCATACATTTGAAATTATTCTACTTTCGAAAGTGTTCAGAAGAATGTAAAATTGGTTGTTCGCGTCGAAAAGTATTATCATTTCCACAAACAAATTTTATCCATAGTTCAGTGTCCTATAAAAAAAAAAAACAACGCAAATGTTTTCAATTGCTTTTCACAACAAATTAAACAAAAACTTTGACAAATTTTATGATCATTACTGGCAGCCCCTTTTCACTTGCTTCTGCGAATTGGCCTGTTCGCTTTTCAGCCATTATTTTTTATTTTTCACTTTGTAGTGTTATATTTGGTAGTCGGTTGTTATTTTTTGTAAAAAGTTTTTTATTTTTCACTTTTTAGTGGGTCAGTTTTGAATTTATCTAAGTTACAATAGCCTAATGTTAACTGCTCATCACCTTTTACAAAATATTGCTTTTCTCGATGCTGGAACGTTGATTGTTGAGGAGTTCTCCTGGTAAGAACCAGGAGAACTGCCACTCACCATATGCATAGTGACGAGCATAAATTGCTTAATCGCAACCCGTTAATTAAGGGTGCTCATTATTATATTGTTCTGGTGGCCATATGTGGTCTCCATCATCGGTTCCACTTCACCAAATGGTGCTTTCCGAGAGCAAATACACGAGTTACTATAAAAAATACCCAAATCACTATAGGTTTGCCTATAAAATTTGAGGGTTTCCCTCGATTTCCATGGGATCATCTGATTCTGATTTGGTGGCAATGGAACCACCTCGGGACTATACCCTTTCAAACAAAATAAGAAGAAGAAAGAAGAAAGAATTTTAAAAACGGTTCATAATTAACGGAGTAATCGCGTAACAATTGAGAACCTCCTCCTTTTTTGGAAGTCGGTTAAAAATTGCTAACGATTGCTTATGAACCATCATAAGCAGTCGTTAGCAATTTTTTTTTTTCATGCCGTGATGAAGATTTATTAAAGAAGCTATAAACTACACGATATACTAAACAGTTTTGCTAAAGCGCCAAACCGTTAAAAAGAACAGAAATTAATAATAGCTAACAGACTGTTCAACAATAAAATTCAAAAAAATTAAATTGTTTATGTAACAATGCCATCCAAATTACAAAAAAGATAAAATGCTTTAAATGTTGTGACGAGAATTTCGAAAGGAAAAACGTTCTAAGGGGCCTCTGTCCTAAAAAATGTGTTGCTAAAGCGACGTTTGTTCAAAAAACATCGGAAAACCGTCGCTTTAGATCTTAGAATCTGGAACATACCTACATTTTTACAAATCAAAGCGCCAAAAATTGGCTCAGGTTGTCATCTGAAACTTGACAGATCGACGCAGAAAAAAATCAAATCAAATCATTTATTTGCTTGAATATGGGTTGAATTTGAATTATTCATTAATTTACAAATATTAATATTCAATTATTTATGAAATTTATTAATTATATAATTTTATTATTATTACTAACTTAAAAATTTGATAACATTTATCATTTAAATAATCAATAACTTTGTAATATGCTTTATTGATCAAATAAGTCTTTAATTTATTTTTAAAATTCTTTGCTTCTTTTATATTATTAGGTAATTTATTATATATTCTTGCACACTTCTTTTTTTTTTCAATTCTTGTGCACTTTTGTCAAACATAGCTGTTCTATGGCGTATTGCATAAAGTGTACTGGCAAGCCTGGTACTAAAGAGTACCAGGCTTGCCAGTACATTTCATTTTTTTTAAATATTATTTCTATTGTGTAAGTTTGTTCTTGAGATAAATTCATCCCAATTACGGAACGCTTCCTAGTTCATTGTGCGAGGTCCGACACGCACTTAGCCGGATTTTTTTTTGGTTTTAAGATTTATTTGCTTACGTAAACTGGGGAGTTTAACTAACTGGAAATTTCTATAACCACTAGCTAGGGGACATAAGAGTGCTCAGACCGCTGAACCAAATAAAAGGGATGGAACTGGCTCAATTTTGGCGAAACCGAATGTAGTTGTGTCTGGCTAAACTATTTACCATACTAATAGTAGGACAAAGATAATAGTTTGCTTTTTATTTATTAAAACTTTATGCACAAGTAAAAACTACTCTGTACAAAGGCGGACGGCATTTTCTACCAGTCAACCTTAAGGTGATGCACAGACAAAACATGGCAGGTGCAACGTACGGGATAGATAGCTCGGAAATAACTATAAAATACAAGCATAAATACAAATACATAGATAAATAGATACATAATATACCAAAATAAACTATGTCAGGAGAAATAACGACCGGTAGCGAAGAAAACGACTCCGGCAAATCACCGCTGAGATGCTTCGGCCAACTTCTGACGAATTTGTTCACATGACTTCACTTTAAATGATAACCGGCTGGTTGCCGTCCTGATGTTCAGAGGGAGCGCATTCCAAAGAAAGACCGCCTGGACAAAGAAAGAAGAATGAATGAAGCCAGAACGGTGCGAAGGACATCGTAGAAGACGATTGTTGGTGGAACGAAGATTTTTACTATAGGCAGAGCATAAGTATTTAATTTGGGAAGTCAGGTAAGAAGGAGAAGTGGGTTTGTCGAGAATAGAGAACAACATAAACAGAACCCTCAACTCCCTGCGCTGACGAATGGGAAACCATTTCAAAAGCAGTCGGTGCGTGCTTTTTATGTTGTGGTAAAGGCTAGTGTGAGAGTGTGCTTAATGATAACTTAATCTCGGCTAGTATTATATCCACACTGAAACTTGACTTAAGTTTCTGCAGAGACATCGCACGAAGAACGCGAAATATGTGGGGAGCTTGAAGGCAGACAGGCGCCACGCGACGGTGCGACATGATCCTGGTAGAACAACTTCCATTAAGTTTTTATAAAAATTGTTCTACTAGAGCCTCGTCGCGCTGTCGAGTCGCGCCAGTTTGAGCCTTAAAACATTCTCCATACAACAGCAAACAAAGGCTAAAACACAAAACAGCCTCTATTTAGAGGCCAGATAACCAACAGCCATTCAATGCCACGTAGCCCTAAAACCTTAAACCAAAGGACAACACTACGAAACCCACTATAAGTCCCATAGCAATATACTCGTAATGAGGCCCTATTTGATAAGCCAACCTCAAACAAACTTAATAGCAAGTTCATTATTGATGTACAAATGAGATCTGCTAGCTGATGAGACTAGTTAGAAGGCCTTTGTCAATTCCGCTTTATGCTAATATGCCTTGATTAGGACGTGCACATTTGTGCCAATATTGTATATACAGACATCTGCATAAATTATGGTCGACTGCTGGTCGAAAATTGGTTTGAGCTAAACTGTTAAGGCGCTGACAAGAGGCAAATGATAAAAGTCGGCTTGTCTTAAACAAAAAAATTGCCAAATCTATATCGTCAGTGGAAAGGTGAAAATGCTAAAGCGCCAAAATGGTACTTTTGGGAAATGAGACCTAAAGTTTTTTTTTATGTTTTTAATTCATATCTTTTTTTTTTATTCCGATTTTATTAGTCTAAAAATTATTAAAAAAACTGTTGTACCTACATGTAAAAAGTGTTTATGATATCGTCACTGGAAAGGATAAAATGCTAAAGCACCATTTGGGTCAAAATGAGTTAGACATATATTATATCGTTAATCGTTTTTTTTGCAATAGTTGTATCTGAAGACCCTGCGACACATGAACATGAAAGTAACTATACGCTATCATCTACAGTTAACTGGATAAATTTAAATGAACTTAAAATAAACCTAACTAAAACATTTTCAATGACTTTCACAAATAAAAATTCAAAATTAAGCACATTCAATATAAACAATGGACTAATAAATATAGAAAAAATAAACACCATAAAATTTCTTGGACAAATATTGAACGAATATGTACAAAATTAAGTCGGTATTCATATGCCATATATTATATGCTTCGTAAAGTGGTAAACCAATGTACACTTCTGTCTGGTTACCACGCTTATGTGTTGGTTTGACACTAAGATAATTATGGTATAATGTTTTGGGGGAATGCCACTAAGAGAGAAACTGTCTTCAAAGCCCAAAAGAAATGTATCCGGGCAATATGTGCATTAAACCCTACAGATACTTGTAAACCACATTTTATAAATTTAAAAATATTGACATTCCCATCACTGTATATCTATGAACACACTAATATTATAAAGGCGAAAGTTTGTGAGTGTGTGTGTGTATGTTTGTTACTTCTTCACGCTCAAACGGCTAGACCAATTTTAATAAAATTTTGTATGTAGGTAGCTAACACCCTGGATTTAGACATAGGCTACTTTTTATCTCGATGTTTCCACGGGATCGAGACTTACGCGGGTGAAACCTGGGGCGCAGCTAGTCATACATACATTTGAAATTATTCTACTGTCGAAAGTGTTCCAATGAATGTAAAGTTGATTGTTCGCGTCGAAAGTATTATCATTTCCACAAACTTTATCCATAGTTCAGTGTTCTATAAAAAAATAAACATCGCAAATGTTTTCAATTGCTTTTCACAACAAATTAAACAAAAACCTTGACAAATTTTATGATCATTACTGGCAGCCCCTTTTCACTTGCTTCTGCGAATTGGCCTGCTCGCTTTTCAGCTATTATTTTTTGTTTTGAGCGAACCGCTATGTTTTTCCTTTTTTATATAAGATAGTTTAGCAAACAGGCCGACAGCGGCAGGCCACATGATGGAATGTGTTTACCGCTGGCCACCTGCAATACCAAGACCTTAGAGATAAGTAAAAGTCGTACCTACTCTCATTTTGCCTGTTTTAAGCAGAGATGTGACTTATTTGAGATACAAGTATCTGAAATAGAGATATTTTTAAAATTCTTTGCTTCTTTTATATTATTAAGTAATTTATTATATATTCTCGGGCCCATACAAAGTGCACTCTTGTCAAACATAGCTGTTCTATGGCGTATTGCACAAAGTGTATTGGTAAGCCTGGTACTCTTTAACGTTTCATTTTTTTAAATATTATTTCCAATGTCTAATGCTAGTTCATAGATATACAGTGATGGGAATGTCAATCTTTTTAAATTTATAAAATGTGGTTTACATATTTACATAGTTTACATATACCTACAGATATTTAATGTCTGTAGGTTTTAATGCACATATTGCCCGGATACATTTCTTTTGGGCTTTGAAGACAGTTTCTCTCTTAGTGGCATTCCCCCAAAACATTATACCATAATTATCTTAGTGTCGAACCAACACGTAAGCGTGGTAAGCAGATAGAAGTGTACTTTAGTTTACCACTTTACGAAGCATATAATATATGGCATATGAATACCGACTTAATTTTGTACATAATTATTTGTTCAATATGTATCTATATATAAGGTGCTAACAAATTAAGTACCAATATTTTAAGAGGTGTTACATTACATCAAAACAATTAACTTTAAATAGAAATTAAGAAAACTTTTTATATGATATTTTTGTTTTAATTTACGGAACAAAATAAATAAATAAAAATTTCGCCCAAACATAATCATTCTGTGCTTTTAACTGACAAGACACACTTTCTGTCAAGTAAACATCGTCGTTTGTGACTGACGTCAATGATTGTTGACTATCTATTAACAGGGTGTTTTTACGCAGTAACGTTGTTTCCCTAATTATCTCCAAAAAGTAACATAAACTTTCAATGTTTCATACTTAAGTCTACTCCTAGAGACGAGTACTATCAGCTCTAAAAGTATTGGTACCTAATTTGTTAGCACCTTATACAGGGTGGAATTTTGTAATGCCACCTGGAGGGAAAGTACTCTTAATACTGCAGATAGAAAATTTTACTCAAAGGAAACATTCCTTTATTTTTGAATAGAAAGCAAACTGCATTCAAAGATTTTCGAAAATTCTCTTCTCCCACACCCGGGAATCGAACCGGCTAAAATCTGAAAAAATTATACCCTGTACTTTTATTGCATCGATCGTTAGGGTCAATTATAAGGATGAAATCTCTCTAACAAACATGATAAATTAAATGAAAGGAAAACCAGGAAATCTGAAGTTACAAATTCAATGAGTCAAGTTAAAGCTCTTTAACTAACATCCATCTTTTGTAATGCAGACTCCTTTGCGACATACTCGTAGCTGCGTGTATGAGGTAATTTAAATATGGAATGTTAGATTAAAATTTGAAAATTAGATTGTCATAGTTGTTATTCACATTTGATTGTTTTTACAACTCATTTCACATTTTGTCTCACGGTGAAAATGGCTTATCAAGAACAGTTTGATTTAATGGAAGCTTATTTTTTAAATAACAAAAACGTGAATCTAGCTCTGCGGTGGTTCCTTCTGCGAAGCAGTTATGCTAGCGAAGGAGGAGGCGGAACGCGTGAGGGTGAGACAAGGTTCGCGCCCTCGCGCCCCTAGTCGCCGCAGGAGACGCCCCGGGCGTCGGGAGTCGCAAGCCGATTTCCGGCCACCGTAGGCGCGGGCCTGCGGACGGTGAGCGATGGGTAGCTCGCCGTCTGATAAGGACCAGGCCCGGGTCGACGGCGCGTTGTGTTCCACGCGCGCCTCAAAGAGATGTCAGCACAAACTGACGGGGTCCGTTAGGAGCAATGCCTGCCGGGGTTGCGAGTTTGAAAAAGCTCTGCGGTGGTATGGAGAGAGATATCAAGACCGACAGGCACCAACTCGGTTCGTATTGAAAAGAATGGTAGAAAATTTAAAGAATACGGGTGGTTTCAAGAAGAGACGGCAAACTATTCAGCAAAACTATTTCGATTTTGAACTAGATGTTTTAACATACTTTGAATCATTTCCAAATGCTTCAAGTAGAGATGCTGCCGATGAATTAGGAACAACCCACACTCGCGTACTTAAAGTGCTGAAAAAGTATAAGTATAAATGCTATCGTGAAGGTCGGTTGGTGCAAAAATTGCATATTGGGGATCGTGACAGACGATTACAATTTTGTGAAAACATGCTTGGAGAAATTGACCGAAACCCTATTTTTTGACTAACATTGTATGGTCTGATGAAACCAACTTCAGCAATAATGGCATGTACAATCGCGGCAATAACCATTATTGGTCTCGAGTGAATCCTGTTCGTGTTCATGAAACTAACAATCAAGTAAGATTTTCTTTCAACGTTTGGTGCGGAATTATGAGAAATAATGTAGTGTTAGTCCACGTGTACGAAGGTAATTTAAACACTGTCAAGTATATTGAAATACTGGATCTCTTAAGAAACGAGTTAAATGGTTTCCCCGAGGAAGAGCGAAACCAAATAATTCTACAGCAAGATGGTGCTCCAGCACATAACAGCAGAATCACTACTGCCTACATTAATAACCATTTTAATACCTGGATTGGTACAAACGGCACAATCAGATGGCCTGCGAGATCGCCAGATCTCACCCCATTCGATCGATTTTTTTTTGTGGGGATATGTAAAAAAACAAATTTACATGAAATCTTATGCGAATGACAACGAGTTGAGAGTTGAAGTTCAGAATACGATTTATAATATTCACCACAACACTTTATTAAAGGTTACTAGAAATGAATTCGTTAAAAGAATAAATTTGTGTATCCAAGAGAATGGAGCCCATTTCGAGCAACTAATTAGTTAGTTACCATTTTTTGTAAATAATTAAATTAATTTAAGATTTCCTGGTTTTCCTTTCATTTAATTCATCATGTTTGTTAGAGAGATTTCATCCTTATAATTGACCCTAACGATGGATGCAATAAAAGTACAGGGTATAATTTTTTCAGATTTTAGCCGGTTCGATTCCCGGGTGTGGGAGAAGAGAATTTTCGAAAATCTTTGAATGCAGTTTGCTTTCTATTCAAAAATAAAGGAATGTTTCCTTTGAGTAAAACTTTATATCTGCAGTATTAAGAGTACTTTCCCTCCAGGTGGCATTACAAAATTCCACCCGGTATATGTATTTTTTCTATATTTATTAGTCCATAGTTTATATTGAATGTGCTTGATTTTTATTTTTGAAAGTCATTGTAAATGTTTTAGTTAGGTTTATTTTAAGTTCATTTAAATTGGATGGTATTTAAAAGTACTTCAATTTATTCCCATTTCATTTACCTAATTTTGCCTGTGTTCCACCAAATATACTGAATGTGCACCAAAATATGTTCATTAAAATATGTCATAACGAGCATCTATTTAACAACTGTTGCAAATTTGTAAAAATAGTAATACACCTAATTTTAAAAACAAGCATTTTTTTTTTTAGTTTTACTTCAGATAATGCACTGCAAAATGTATTTGAATCAAACACCAATTAATCTCCAATGTAGCTTTATTAATAAAAAATGAACACATTATAAAATGTAATGCTTACTAAAAATGTTTTTTTGCAAGTCGTTTCTGGCACTCGCCGGCCGCTGCCGCGGTACCGCTCGCTTCGCTCGCTCGGCTCGTGCGTAGGAGGTCACAGTTTTAACCTTTTTTTTTTTTTTTTTACGCTGACAAATGCATTACGCATGCCCGCTCGTGGGGGACGAGTCGGGGTATGTGGGACTCCTGTCACCACAGTATACCCACTAAAACTCAGCGGTGTTCCCACATCGCCGTGTTGGGAGGGCCATGGGATAACGGCTCAGCCTTTTCTTCCACAACCCTCCCTGCGCATGCCTGCCTAGCTGGTGGGCCCCTCATGCCCCCCTCACAGTTTTAACCTAACCTAACCTACCAATTTTTATTTGCTGCACGATCAGTATTTTTCGGGGAAGAATAAAATAGTTATTGTTACAATAGAATATTTGCAGCGCACTACAATAAAAAAGTGTTATATCTTGGTGTTAATTTGGAATTTGTTTGATGTAACATATTTTGTTGGCCGAGTAGTTTAATTATAGTAAAACAATTAAACGGGTTTAAGATCAATATTTTAGAAATACATACATAGATGTACCTTTAGATTTTTGGTGAACACAAAAATATTATCCATTTAAATTTAGTCAGTTAACTATAGATGATAGCATATAAGTTCCTTTCATGTTCATGAACACATGTGTGTCACAGGGTCTTCAGATACAACTATTGAAAAAAAACCGGCCAAGTGCATATCGGACCACGCACAATGAAGGGTTCCGTAGTTAGGATGAATTAATCCCTAAAACAAACTTAACATTGTAGTTGAAAAACATGTTCTCCCATACATCGATATACGCCACGGTCAATTTTACAACCGAAAATTTAAGTTTGTAATCGCAAAAAGTTTTTTTATGTGATAAAACTACAAATTAACAATTTTCTGAATTTTTCCTTTACTTGTGCTGTGAGACCTTTCTTCTTGCCAAATTTCATGATGCTAGATCAAAGGGAAGTACCCTATAGGTTTTGATTTATGTGCGAGATATTCGCAATTTTTTTTTATGTGATAAAACTACAAATTTACAATTTTCGAACTTTTCCTATACTTGTGCTGTAAGACCTTGCTTCTTGCCAAAGGATGGTGCCAGAGTTTCTATGAGATCTGGTCCCACCTTCCAATAGCTATGTGTGTTACATCGTTGGATAGGTATTTTTGAGCTGAATAAAAGTTACTATGGCGCCAAGTTCAAATCTTAGTCCGTTCAGAGTTATTCTTTATTAAACATGGTAGTTTTATCAGTAGCCAAGTAATGCTATTTAAGTAATAATTGCTTTATACATTCTTTGCTTTATACACATAGTTTAGATACTAACCTACGGTTATCAATTGCGTCACTGAGTCGCAAACCTTATGACAAAAAGTTAAACAGATGTCAACATTGACAAAATGTTTTTTTTTACAAATAATACAACGATTGAGGATTTTAAACGTATACATTTATTTAATCATCGTTGTCTACAATGACTTTATTTAAAAATAAGGCTGGGCCTACAAATCCCTCATGCCTGGCGTGCCCTAGGTACCAAACGATTGACACGATATGTGCACAGGTTCCTACAGTACGTCGTCCCGTCATGCAGGTACAATATCTTTGTATAATATCAGTGTTGCGAACTAATAAGTAACAGTAGTACTTTCTAGCTCTCACGTGTCGCGACTGTATACGACCACGTAAGAGCCAAGCATCCTCATCAATGCCAAAATCAGGTAAATCCTCCAGTGCAGCTTCTCGGTATATTTCTATTGTATACATTCCATTTTGTAGATGTTCGCTGCAGTAAGATTTCGCTAACTTCAGTTGGTAGGTTCCCAAAGCTAACAAAATGATTTGTTCTTCACTGAATCTCGGGAAATCAATATCACTTGCTTCTACTCTTGTAAAATCAGCTCTTCTGCTGTTTAAACGTTTCCGTTCCACATATTCATATAAAATATTAGGGGTATGTAACTTCTGCCTTATTTCGGTGACGATAGCTCCTGCATATTGACTATCTTCGATGGGTATATGAAAGTGGTTTGTGATAGCAGCAGCTATCCTAAACTCAGAAAACATATGCGGCAACGCATTGTTGAAATATTTTTGGCGAAACAGTTTAAAATCCCGTTTGAACCTGCCGTTAACCACTTCCACTACCCAGCGGCAAATAGTGACCAATCGAGATTCGTTGGCTTGGTCAGTAGTAAGTTGGGATTCGTGTCTATCCTTTGAAGGCGGGACATGGTATTCGTAACCACAGGCTTCTATATCATCCAAGCTGTCCCTAAATCCGCGATCCAAAATAAACACGTCATTAGTTTCAAGTTTGTCTTGACATATTGAATAAAGTCGCGAGCCTCTCATTTGAGTCACCGGTTCGCAGCTTTGTTAGAAAGATACCTAAAGCGGTTCTAGGATTTTTACATCTCTGGCTCAACGATGGAGTTTGTTCCAACATCTCTTGGAATTGCTCAAAACTACGGCCGGTCCAAAAGTGCATTTCTTCGCTTGTAACAGCACCTATCGTGTTAAAATCTAACCTTGAACCTTTTTGTACAGCTTTTCTCATAATGTCACTAATATCACTGAATTGTGCTGCATTGAAGTCATGGGTGACATTGCAATGTTGAGGTAGTTCGTCCCAAATGTTACTCTCTAGGTGTTCTTGACAAACTCTGGCGCTATCGGGTATGTACAGCTTGTGTTCACAGAAAGTGTGTATTTTTATGATTTCTGGTATTCTATGACGAGTGTCATTACGACAGTTGAGGAAAATACAATGCCTAGCAGTGTTTGGTGCTCGTGTATACTCGGGAACGTGAATTACTGTTGAGATTTGTGCTTGTGGCTCGTCGTTTTCTTCTTGAGGAGGAGGCAATGAAGGAGGCGGGTCTGACTGCACTTTCAACCCTTTGCCAACACCGATGGCACACACTCCGCGTGTTGTCAAATGCAACCTGTAAAAAAGTATACTTAATAAACATTTTTTCTTTTTATAGATACCTCATAGTCTCAATATAAAGTATAGTAGTTAAGCTTAGTACTACGTGCGCTCAAACAACGCACAAATAGACACCCTCCCACCGACACGGAATACACCGGAACTTAAACTAGGAAACTGGAATCTTAAACGAGTTAAAGTGCGTGTTCATGCGTCTGCGTGCGTTGCTCGAGCGCGCGTAGTACTATGCTTAACTTCTGTAGTCTCTCTATTTAGTGTCTAGCGCAATATCTCTTGAAGCTCTTACCTCTAACAATGCATTTTCCTGAATGTATGTTGCAAACTCTGGTCGCATTCTTGTAAGTTCATTAGTCAAAAGATGTTGCTGGTATCTTCCGCGATAGAATCCTCTACGACACATGACACAGTTCCGTGAAACTTCCATAGTAACAAACAATAGTCCAATCGAAAAGCACTTCAATAATCCGTATTACAAGCCGAATGTCAATTATAAACAAGTACCAAAAAAGTCCAAGAGATAGCCGGGGTCAAGTAGAAACTGTAGAACGAACGGAAAGACAAGACGTAGTCACACACGTATTGCAAACGAACGACTACCTGCGCTTGCGCGCGCCCTCGCTGCCTATCCGTGCCGCTAACCAGTTTCATTGTTCTAAGCATACTTAACGAGTGCGAGTGAGACAGACCGATAAAAAGGTTTGCGTTACCGTCTACACTACGTGTATAAAGCACAAATGCAATTATTACGTAAAAATAGCATTACTTGGCTACTGATAAAACTACCATGTTTATTAAAGAATAACTCTGAACGGACTAAGATTTGGAACTTGGCGCCATAGTAACTTTTATTCAGCTCAAAAATACCTATCCAACGATGTAACACACATAGCTATTGGAAGGTGGGACCAGGATTTGCATCCTCCTTTCATGATTCTATTCTAAGTACCCTATAGGTTTTGATTTATTTGCGAGTATCGAAATGTCGCAATAATGTCGCTTATATCGCCGTATTTTTTTATTGAGATGACTTGGAAGCTTGATTTTTTTAGAGCTTCAAGGGAACATAGACCTACGTGCTTGATATTAATTTCAACTTGATACCTCCACGCGTTCCTGAGAAAAAGGGTCTTGACAGACTGACAAACAGACAGACAGACGGACAACGAAGTGATCCTATAAGGGTTCCGGTTTTTCCTTTTGAGGTACGGAACCCTAAAAACGAATCCAACGATATAATATATGCCTAACTCATTTTGGCCCAAATGGCGCTTTAGCATTTTATCCTTTCCAGTGACGATATCATAAATACGTTTTACATGTAGGTACAACAGATTTTTTAATAATTTTATATTAATAAAATCGGAATAAAAAGATATGCATAAGAAATGCCTATGGCATTAAGTCCGCCTCTGTACATTTGTGTGCATAAAGTATTCAATCAATAAATAAATAAAGCTATGAATAAAAATAAAAATAAACTTTAAACCTTATTTCCCAAAAGTACAGTTTTGGCGCTTTAGCATTTTCACTTTTCCACTGACGATATAGATTTGGCAATTTTTTTGTTTAAGACAAGCCGACTTTTATCATTTGCCTCTTACTGCCTCTCTGCCTTAACAGTTAAGCTCAAACCAATTTTCGACCAGCACTCGACCATAATTTATGCAGATGTCTGTATATACAATATTGGCACAAATGTTCACGTCCTAATCAAGGCATATTAGCATAAAGCGGAATTGACAAAGGCCTTCTAACTAGTCTCATCAGCTAGCAGATCTCATTTGTACATCAATAATGAACTTGCTATTACGTTTGTTTGAGGTTGGCTTATCAAATAGGGCCTCATTATATTGCTATGGGACTTATAGTGGGTTTCGTAGTGTTGTCCTTTGGTTTGAGGTTTTAGGGCTACGAGGCATTGAATGGCTGTTGGTTATCTGGCCTCTGAATAGAGGCCGTTTTTTGTTTTAGCCTTTGTTGTATGGAGAATGTGTTAAGGCAAACTGGATCGATGTGACAGCGTGACGAGGCTCTAATAGAACATTTTTTATGAAAACTTAATGGAAGTTATTCTACCAGCGCCTTTAAACTCCCCATATTTCGTGTTCTTCGTGCGAAGTCTCTGCAGAATCTTTACTCAAATTTCAGTGTGGATATAATACTAGCCGAGTTTAAGTTATCATTAAGCACACTCTCACTAGCCTTTACCACAACATAAAAAGCAAACTGTTCTCTTTGTCATACTATTAGTATGGTAAATAGTTTAGCCAAACACAACTACATTCAATTTAGCCAAAATTGAGCCAGTTCCATCCCTTTTATTTGGTTCAGCGCTCTGAGCACTCTTATGTCCCCTAGCTACGGCTCGAGCATGCAGGTAGTGGTTATAGAAATTTCCAGTTAGTTAAACTCCCCAGTTTACGCAAGCAAATAAATCTTAAAACCAAAAAAATGCCGGCTAAGTGCGTGTCGGACCACGTACAATGAACTATGAAGCGTTTCGTAGTTGGAATGAACTTATCTCAAGAACAAACTTAACATTGTAGTTAAAAAACCAGTTCTCCGATACATTCCAACTGCAAATGTAAGTTTGTACGCACCATATTTAGAGATTTACCATGTTGTTTTAAGCTCATAGACTTCTTATAGGTTTTCCTGTAATCTATAAGTAAAGAACTATTTATGTAAGTAGATATTTATTTTAAAATTATAAAAAAAAAAACTGAAATCCTTACAAATTCTTTAATTTTAGATATGTCACACGGTGTAGTTTGCAATTTTTTTTACCCGACTGCGTGATTAAAGGAGGGTAATTTTCTAATTTGGCCCCAAAAGTGATCCCCATATTCAAAATTCGCTTATTTACGTTACACGGCCGTGTTTGGGTCACAGAAATTCATATGTGTACCAAATTTCAACTTAATCGGTCCAGTAGATTCGGAATAAATTGTCTGTAACAGACGGTAAGACAGACAGATAGACGGACAGACGAGTGACCCTATAAGGGCTCCGTTTTTACATTCGGACGTACGAAACCCCAAAAAAGAAGAAATCTGGTGGATTACAAAACAAAGGTTTTACGTTCATAAAGGTTCTGTTATAACCAGTCTGTAATAATGAATTAACAATGTAATTTGTCCATAGAATGAACCCGGGGTGGACCGCTGTGGTCTACCTAATGACCGGCGCAAGCGTTACGCTTCAATGTACCGCCACAACCAATTTATATTTTGTCCTTAAAATAAATGAATTCAGCATTCGAGTTTATATGCCTTACCTAATTAAACAATGTAAATTTAACATTATCTGAGCGACCTGGTTCAGTTTTATTACTTTCGCTCTGTGACTCTGCTTTTGTGGCCTTCAAAACGGGATAAATGTTTGTACGGGTAAATAGTAGTACATTGATTTGTCGTGAAGGTTTGTAAGTTTAGTTAGTATGGAGAAACGTTCCACTAAGATGCACTTAAGTAATTAAGTTTATTTATGTCAAGAGTAAGTAACAGTTTCTCTCAATTGTCGATAACTAACAGTTACTCGTATAATCGTAAGTTCACTATATTTAAATTTGTTAGTCATGTTATTTTATTATGCTCAATTGTGACGCGCATCTTTGACCTAAAGCAGGTTACAGAGTAAGCAGAAAAATGTACGGCGATGTGACCGTACAATGTTTTTGATTAAAATCTCAACCCTCCATATCGTGTGCTTTTTGTTCTAGTGAGAAGAATGAATCCACTGGGAGTGTACTTAGACTTAGTTCCAAATATAATGTATTTTCAATACAGCCACCATTGTTGTAGACGTCTTTTTAAGATATTGTTAACACGATGCAGTTTAGTGAATTTAAAACGATGATGCGACTGCATCTTTGCTGAACACAATAATTTTATTCAAACTGCATCAAAAATTGTTGGGGTTTTATTATATCTGCAGGTTTAGCATGACGCTTTCTATTTCTACTCTACTGTAGAATAGATATCGCTTTTGTACACTTTTCGGGAGAAAACTGTCAACTGTCTACACGGAAATGTCATTTTGTCTACTCTTCTTTCAACAAAACGCTCGTGCTAAGCCTGCTACATAATTTTCATAAATTCACGATATGAATAGCCTAGCCTTGTTTTGTTAGAAGGCTTGTAATAATAAAAACAACAATTGTGCCTTTTTTGTCCCTTAAAGTAGAAGAAAAAAATATTGTTACTCCTCATCCTTGTTTTTGGTACATTGGGTGTGCATCTTTAGAAACGTTAGTATGTACACACGGTTACACATCAAGCTATACATTTCCAGTATAGGCGGACCTCTCATTGTACGGAAATCCTACACAATGCGAGATCAGCATATACTGGAAATGTATAGGTTGATGAGTAGCCGTCTGTACAAAGGCTGAGTCTTTATTTAATTACAGACATAGATTCGGACTATGTTCACAGACTGAGCCAACTTCAACTTAGCCTTTTCCCAACGATAGGATCGGGCTTCCAGTCTAACTGGATGCAGCTGAATATCAATTCCTATCTATTTGACTATGTTCTCTCAGATACAAAGGACCTAGCCTACAAATATTTATTAATTCTTTAAAACTTTTTTCGTAAAATAAATTTCCTGAAGTTTAAATAACAATTCGAGGGTAGTCCTTGGGTGCAATTGCATAGTGACTTGCATAGTGCGAACAGGGATAATCGTCTGTTGGTGCCTCATTTAATTAAAAAAGTGAGTCCGCGTACCACTGGTCAGTTTCCCTCAGTTGTCAGTTTATTTAATTTGCCAGTTTCGTTGATTAGTCAGTTTCGCTGACTGGTCAGTTTTGGGGATTAGACAGTTGCGTCAACTAGACAGTTTCCAGAGTACGCCAGTTTCGTTGATTCGTCAGTTTTATTTAATTCGTCAGTCAAAGTACAGTCGGTTGAAAACTGCCCACACGTCTGCTAATTTAATTATGTACGTATTACGTAACATAACATCACGGCTGTTTCCTCAAAGGGCTCGGCAGAGATATTTTTTTTTTAAAATAAATATATTTAAAAAAATATTGTGATTGTAAAAGTACAACTTTAAGTTTGATTTAAATTGGGTTCCTTACATTTTACACTTTTGTTTACTTAAACCTAAACATATCTTTTACGTTGAGTGTACTAAACTGACGAATCGAGGAAACTGGCAAACACTGGAAACTGTCGAGTTAACGCAACTGTCTAATCGGTAAAACTGACCAATCGGCGAAACTGACTAATCAACGAAACTGGCAAATTAAATAAACTGACGACTTGAGGGAAACTGAGCAATGGTACGCGGACTCATAGGCTATATTTTCCTGTTACAAATGAATTAGATATCTGTAGCCGAACTTGGCGAAAGCCTGCATTTCGGCTATTAGCGCCAAACCCCTCAAATATTTATTAACACTTAAAAATAGCCATCAACTAGAGATGTTAACATTTTGTAAATATAAAAAAGTGATGATAAATAACATAATATTTCGATATAATAAAATAATAATCATAATCATTAACGGCAATATTTTCAAAATTTGCCAAAAATTAAAATTAAAATCATAAACAAATTCATCAACTGCAAATGTAAGTTTGTACTCACCATATTTAGAGATTTACCATGTTGTTCTAAGCTCATAGACTTCTTATAGGTTTTCCTGTAATCTATAAGTAAAGAACTATTTATGTAAGTAGATATTTATTATTACGCACTTAGCCGGCATTTTTTTGGTTTTAAGATTTATTTGCTTACGTAATAAGCAAATAAATCTTAAAACCAAAAAAATGCTAAGTGCGTGTCGGACCACGTACAATGAACTATGAAGCGTTTCGTAGTTGGAATGAACTTATCTCAAGAACAAACTTAACATTGTAGTTAAAAAACCAGTTCTTCGATACATTCCAACTGCAAATGTAAGTTTGTACGCACCATATTTAGAGATTTACCATGTTGTTTTAAGCTCATAGACTTCTTATAGGTTTTCCTGTAATCTATAAGTAAAGAACTATTTATGTAAGTAGATATTTATTTTAAAATTATAAAAAAAAAACTGAAATCCTTACAAATGCTTTCATTTTAGATATGTCACACGGTGTAGTTTGCAATTCTTTTTACCCGACTGCGTGATGCAAAGGAGGGTAATTTTCTAATTTGTCCCCAAAAGTGATCCCCATATTCAAAATTCGTTTATTTACGTTACACGGCCGTGTTTGGGTCACAGAAATTCATATGTGTACCAAATTTCAACTTAATCGGTCCAGTAGATTCGAAATAAATTGTCTGTAACAGACGGTAAGACAGACAGATAGACGGACAGACGAGTGACCCTATAAGGGCTCCGTTTTTACATTCGGACGTACGAAACCCCAAAAAAGAAGAAATCTGGTGGATTACAAAACAAAGGTTTTACGTTCATAAAGGTTCTGTTATAACCAGTCTGTAATAATGAATTAACAATGTAATTTGTCCATAGAATGAACCCGGGGTGGACCGCTGTGGTCTACCTAATGACCGGCGCAAGCGTTACGCTTCAATGTACCGCCACAACCAATTTATATTTTGTCCTTAAAATAAATGAATTCAGCATTCGAGTTTATATGCCTTACCTAATTAAACAATGTAAATTTAACATTATCTGAGCGACCTGGTTCAGTTTTATTACTTTCGCTCTGTGACTCTGCTTTTGTGGCCTTCAAAACGGGATAAATGTTTGTACGGGTAAATAGTAGTACATTGATTTGTCGTGAAGGTTTGTAAGTTTAGTTAGTATGGAGAAACGTTCCACTAAGATGCACTTAAGTAATTAAGTTTATTTATGTCAAGAGTAAGTAACAGTTTCTCTCAATTGTCGATAACTAACAGTTACTCGTATAATCGTAAGTTCACTATATTTAAATTTGTTAGTCATGTTATTTTATTATGCTCAATTGTGACGCGCATCTTTGACCTAAAGCAGGTTACAGAGTAAGCAGAAAAATGTACGGCGATGTGACCGTACAATGTTTTTGATTAAAATCTCAACCCTCCATATCGTGTGCTTTTTGTTCTAGTGAGAAGAATGAATCCACTGGGAGTGTACTTAGACTTAGTTCCAAATATAATGTATTTTCAATACAGCCACCATTGTTGTAGACGTCTTTTTAAGATATTGTTAACACGATGCAGTTTAGTGAATTTAAAACGATGATGCGACTGCATCTTTGCTGAACACAATAATTTTATTCAAACTGCATCAAAAATTGTTGGGGTTTTATTATATCTGCAGGTTTAGCATGACGCTTTCTATTTCTACTCTACTGTAGAATAGATATCGCTTTTGTACACTTTTCGGGAGAAAACTGTCAACTGTCTACACGGAAATGTCATTTTGTCTACTCTTCTTTCAACAAAACGCTCGTGCTAAGCCTGCTACATAATTTTCATAAATTCACGATATGAATAGCCTAGCCTTGTTTTGTTAGAAGGCTTGTAATAATAAAAACAACAATTGTGCCTTTTTTGTCCCTTAAAGTAGAAGAAAAAAATATTGTTACTCCTCATCCTTGTTTTTGGTACATTGGGTGTGCATCTTTAGAAACGTTAGTATGTACACACGGTTACACATCAAGCTATACATTTCCAGTATAGGCGGACCTCTCATTGTACGGAAATCCTACACAATGCGAGATCAGCATATACTGGAAATGTATAGGTTGATGAGTAGCCGTCTGTACAAAGGCTGAGTCTTTATTTAATTACAGACATAGATTCGGACTATGTTCACAGACTGAGCCAACTTCAACTTAGCCTTTTCCCAACGATAGGATCGGGCTTCCAGTCTAACTGGATGCAGCTGAATATCAATTCCTATCTATTTGACTATGTTCTCTCAGATACAAAGGACCTAGCCTACAAATATTTATTAATTCTTTAAAACTTTTTTCGTAAAATAAATTTCCTGAAGTTTAAATAACAATTCGAGGGTAGTCCTTGGGTGCAATTGCATAGTGACTTGCATAGTGCGAACAGGGATAATCGTCTGTTGGTGCCTCATTTAATTAAAAAAGTGAGTCCGCGTACCACTGGTCAGTTTCCCTCAGTTGTCAGTTTATTTAATTTGCCAGTTTCGTTGATTAGTCAGTTTCGCTGACTGGTCAGTTTTGGGGATTAGACAGTTGCGTCAACTAGACAGTTTCCAGAGTACGCCAGTTTCGTTGATTCGTCAGTTTTATTTAATTCGTCAGTCAAAGTACAGTCGGTTGAAAACTGCCCACACGTCTGCTAATTTAATTATGTACGTATTACGTAACATAACATCACGGCTGTTTCCTCAAAGGGCTCGGCAGAGATATTTTTTTTTTAAAATAAATATATTTAAAAAAATATTGTGATTGTAAAAGTACAACTTTAAGTTTGATTTAAATTGGGTTCCTTACATTTTACACTTTTGTTTACTTAAACCTAAACATATCTTTTACGTTGAGTGTACTAAACTGACGAATCGAGGAAACTGGCAAACACTGGAAACTGTCGAGTTAACGCAACTGTCTAATCGGTAAAACTGACCAATCGGCGAAACTGACTAATCAACGAAACTGGCAAATTAAATAAACTGACGACTTGAGGGAAACTGAGCAATGGTACGCGGACTCATAGGCTATATTTTCCTGTTACAAATGAATTAGATATCTGTAGCCGAACTTGGCGAAAGCCTGCATTTCGGCTATTAGCGCCAAACCCCTCAAATATTTATTAACACTTAAAAATAGCCATCAACTAGAGATGTTAACATTTTGTAAATATAAAAAAGTGATGATAAATAACATAATATTTCGATATAATAAAATAATAATCATAATCATTAACGGCAATATTTTCAAAATTTGCCAAAAATTAAAATTAAAATCATAAACAAATTCATCAACTGCAAATGTAAGTTTGTACTCACCATATTTAGAGATTTACCATGTTGTTCTAAGCTCATAGACTTCTTATAGGTTTTCCTGTAATCTATAAGTAAAGAACTATTTATGTAAGTAGATATTTATTATTACGCACTTAGCCGGCATTTTTTTGGTTTTAAGATTTATTTGCTTACGTAATAAGCAAATAAATCTTAAAACCAAAAAAATGCTAAGTGCGTGTCGGACCACGTACAATGAACTATGAAGCGTTTCGTAGTTGGAATGAACTTATCTCAAGAACAAACTTAACATTGTAGTTAAAAAACCAGTTCTTCGATACATTCCAACTGCAAATGTAAGTTTGTACGCACCATATTTAGAGATTTACCATGTTGTTTTAAGCTCATAGACTTCTTATAGGTTTTCCTGTAATCTATAAGTAAAGAACTATTTATGTAAGTAGATATTTATTTTAAAATTATAAAAAAAAAACTGAAATCCTTACAAATGCTTTCATTTTAGATATGTCACACGGTGTAGTTTGCAATTCTTTTTACCCGACTGCGTGATGCAAAGGAGGGTAATTTTCTAATTTGTCCCCAAAAGTGATCCCCATATTCAAAATTCGTTTATTTACGTTACACGGCCGTGTTTGGGTCACAGAAATTCATATGTGTACCAAATTTCAACTTAATCGGTCCAGTAGATTCGAAATAAATTGTCTGTAACAGACGGTAAGACAGACAGATAGACGGACAGACGAGTGACCCTATAAGGGCTCCGTTTTTACATTCGGACGTACGAAACCCCAAAAAAGAAGAAATCTGGTGGATTACAAAACAAAGGTTTTACGTTCATAAAGGTTCTGTTATAACCAGTCTGTAATAATGAATTAACAATGTAATTTGTCCATAGAATGAACCCGGGGTGGACCGCTGTGGTCTACCTAATGACCGGCGCAAGCGTTACGCTTCAATGTACCGCCACAACCAATTTATATTTTGTCCTTAAAATAAATGAATTCAGCATTCGAGTTTATATGCCTTACCTAATTAAACAATGTAAATTTAACATTATCTGAGCGACCTGGTTCAGTTTTATTACTTTCGCTCTGTGACTCCGCTTTTGTGGCCTTCAAAACGGGCTAAAATGTTTGTACGGGTAAATAGTAGTACATTGATTTGTCGTGAAGGTTTGTAAGTTTAGTTAGTATGGAGAAACGTTCCACTAAGATGCACTGAAGTAATTAAGTTTATTTATGTCAAGAGTAAGTAACAGTTTCTCTCAATTGTCGATAACTAACAGTTACTCGTATAATCGTAAGTTCACTATATTTAAATTTGTTAGTCATGTTATTTTATTATGCTCAATTGTGACGCGCATCTTTGACCTAAAGCAGGTTACAGAGTAAGCAGAAAAATGTACGGCGATGTGACCGTACAATGTTTTTGATTAAAATCTCAACCCTCCATATCGTGTGCTTTTTGTTCTAGTGAGAAGAATGAATCCACTGGGAGTGTACTTAGACTTAGTTCCAAATATAATGTATTTTCAATACAGCCACCATTGTTGTAGACGTCTTTTTAAGATATTGTTAACACGATGCAGTTTAGTGAATTTAAAACGATGATGCGACTGCATCTTTGCTGAACACAATAATTTTATTCAAACTGCATCAAAAATTGTTGGGGTTTTATTATATCTGCAGGTTTAGCATGACGCTTTCTATTTCTACTCTACTGTAGAATAGATATCGCTTTTGTACACTTTTCGGGAGAAAACTGTCAACTGTCTACACGGAAATATCATTTTGTCTACTCTTCTTTCAACAAAACGCTCGTGCTAAGCCTGCTACATAATTTTCATAAATTCACGATATGAATAGCCTAGCCTTGTTTTGTTAGAAGGCTTGTAATAATAAAAACAACAATTGTGCCTTTTTTGTCCCTTAAAGTAGAAGAAAAAAATATTGTTACTCCTCATCCTTGTTTTTGGTACATTGGGTGTGCATCTTTAGAAACGTTAGTATGTACACACGGTTACACATCAAGCTATACATTTCCAGTATAGGCGGACCTCTCATTGTACGGAAATCCTACACAATGCGAGATCAGCATATACTGGAAATGTATAGCTTGATGAGTAGCCGTCTGTACAAAGGCTGAGTCTTTATTTAATTACAGACATAGATTCGGACTATGTTCACAGACTGAGCCAACTTCAACTTAGCCTTTTCCCAACGATAGGATCGGGCTTCCAGTCTAACTGGATGCAGCTGAATATCAATTCCTATCTATTTGACTATGTTCTCTCAGATACAAAGGACCTAGCCTACAAATATTTATTAATTCTTTAAAACTTTTTTCGTAAAATAAATTTCCTGAAGTTTAAATAACAATTCGAGGGTAGTCCTTGGGTGCAATTGCATAGTGACTTGCATAGTGCGAACAGGGATAATCGTCTGTTGGTGCCTCATTTAATTAAAAAAGTGAGTCCGCGTACCACTGGTCAGTTTCCCTCAGTTGTCAGTTTATTTAATTTGCCAGTTTCGTTGATTAGTCAGTTTCGCTGACTGGTCAGTTTTGGGGATTAGACAGTTGCGTCAACTAGACAGTTTCCAGTGTACGCCAGTTTCGTTGATTCGTCAGTTTTATTTAATTCGTCAGTCAAAGTACAGTCGGTTGAAAACTGCCCACACGTCTGCTAATTTAATTATGTACGTATTACGTAACATAACATCACGGCTGTTTCCTCAAAGGGCTCGGCAGAGATATTTTTTTTTTTAAATAAATATTGTGATTGTAAAAGTACAACTTTAAGTTTGATTTAAATTGGGTTCCTTACATTTTACACTTTTGTTTACTTAAACCTAAACATATCTTTTACGTTGAGTGTACTAAACTGACGAATCGAGGAAACTGGCAAACACTGGAAACTGTCGAGTTAACGCAACTGTCTAATCGGTAAAACTGACCAATCGGCGAAACTGACTAATCAACGAAACTGGCAAATTAAATAAACTGACGACTGAGGGAAACTGAGCAATGGTACGCGGACTCATAGGCTATATTTTCCTGTTACAAATGAATTAGATATCTGTAGCCGAACTTGGCGAAAGCCTGCATTTCGGCTATTAGCGCCAAACCCCTCAAATATTTATTAACACTTAAAAATAGCCATCAACTAGAGATGTTAACATTTTGTAAATATAAAAAAGTGATGATAAATAACATAATATTTCGATATAATAAAATAATAATCATAATCATTAACGGCAATATTTTCAAAATTTGCCAAAAATTCAAATTAAAATCATAAACAAATTCAAAACTAAAATTAAAGTAAAATCTGGATAGTGTGTCCTCTCTTTGTGTGATATGGTAATGTGGGTGCGTTAATGTGAGAAGGTGTGTGTTTGTGGTAAGTAGTTAATCACTGTAGTATCAATGCAGTCTCTTCGTAAGTTAGGCCATTAACACACGGCACCGCGCACCGCCGCGGTAGGCGGTGAAGCGGATCTCATGTCGCATTGGCCTCTTATAAATCCGTTGATGCCTAACACACGTATACCGCCCGACCGCGCGGTCGAGCGATGCTCAAACCCTCTCCGACCGCGGCGGTGCGCGGTGTCGTGTGTTAATCGCCTTAGTTTTTTGTAAATATTCGGTTACCTATATTCCGTTGGTTTAGGTAGTTAAATAAAGGTAAACAAAAAAATTCACGTGACGAGAGAGCTGTCAACTAACCGACTAAACGTAATACCTGGCACTTCAGTTGGCATGCTACGTCACAGTTGTACTCTTCAATTTAGCAACGTTTTATTTCGTTGAAGTTTAGAGAACCTGTCTTTTTGGGCTCTTTACAATAGACACGTTACAAAATATTAAAGTAATATATAAATCTAACTAAATAATTGTGCTCAAGCAATTACATCTACAAAGAGTAGTTTAAGAATAAATGATAAAGTTTAACATACAGTACTATGAGAGGAATATTTCGTAATAATAAAAAAAAAATATTTTGATTATATGTTACAACGTATTTTTAAACAACCTAGTGTCATCTACGAGTATAAAAACCATTTTTATGATTTGTTTACATTTATTTTACTACCTAAACCTATGGAGTATAGATAGTTTTTTTCAAATCGTTTATAAATGATATATGATTTATTTTAAGCCGACAAATATTGTGGAATATGATTTCAATAAAATATACGTGCTTTCAACTTAAAATGAAAATTATGAGACTAACTTTAACCCAGCTATGGAATAGTCACATGATCCCATAATTTCATGAAAACACCATCATTTCAGATTTTCAGAATGAATTTTGTTTTTCACTTTGTAAAAGTGTGATGGTCTGCATTTAAGTCTGAATCTTTTGAGCCGCAATAGAGAAGGTTTTTTTTACAGTAAACTTAACCTATTTGGCTTATCTTTGACGACCAGTGAAAACAAGACTTTACCAAGATAGTATCTACTAAGTACAAAATGAGTCATCTGAGTGCCACCAGAACTATAATATCTAAGTAAACATTTGTTGACGATGACGCACCTAAGGCTTTTGATGCTATTAAATGTAAGATAAGGTCACACCTCTTATGTTATAGAGTGTAATACAAATATTGAATGGGTTTCTTATAGCCGTGTTACGACTTTTGTTGTTGTTTCATAGTAATACGTCGGGGAGTTTCCGATTTTGGAAATGAAAATGTCGTGCATTACCATGTAGATTTTCTTTTGATATCGACAACATTTTCCGAGGGTTTTTCAAGACTGTCATTATTTATTCTTAACGTATCAAGACATGAGCTTTATGAAGAGAAAAATTAGGGAAATTAGATTGAGCGAAAGTAGGAAACCAATTTTGTTATTAACTTTTTTTATAAGCAAGAAAAGGTAATCATAAGCTAAAAACGGACTTGAATTAAGTTGACGTATCTATCATGCTTGAAAACAACAAAAACCAACCTTGTGACATTTTACACTGGATCAGTTGTATGGCACATTGTGAATAGGTTTTTTAATAAAACTAACTACCTATCTCTGTACTTAAATTATATAATGTACTTTAATTATCCTAAAACCTACATTTTAGTACCTTCTAAGAACACCATAAAATATTTTAATGATTGCTATAAACGCCGTGGGTAATTCGCGAAGTATCCGGTCAAGTGGGACAGTCGCTCACGCAATTAATACCCCATTTTGTAAGAGTGCTTCAGGCAATTTGAGGGCCTCAATAATTAAATTATATTTTTATCTATGAATAATTTTATATTCGAATTTGATTATGAGTTTTGCGTTTAACTGATGATTTATAATTTATGGTGAATTGAGGTGAGAGTCTAAAGAAGGGAACTGGGGTAGACATAAAATGGAAAGAGGAGAATGAACTTGTGTATTCGTGAGGCTACTTTGAATACCATCTTGCTGACCATGGTTTTGTTATTGATATTAATGATTAGCTGTTTTTATTTTACTTCGATGGTGCTAGTTTATCATTTGTGACTTCGAGTTACAGCTATAGCTTTACGTAAGCGGGCACGCCCATTATGCCTGGAGGCTTTTATTTAGGTTCGTTCTGTTTACGTTATTTCTGCTTGAGTATAGTTTTCGACGATTTACATGTTTTTTTTGGTATAGTGGTGTGTGCTAGCTAACATAAGGCAAACAATTTAATTTAATGTTGTGTTGCGTAATGCAAATTCTTTTACACTTTATTGTATAGATTCAAGTTTTATATCTGAACAGACAGCTGTGCTGCTGGGGAGTTTGTTGCGCCACTTCTTTTTCCCAGCTAAAGCACTAAGAAGTGCTGAAGAGTGGGCGTTTTTGGGTGACTGACTTATGTAATTTTTGACGTTCGAAAAGTGCTGATTCTCAGCCAGTTTGAATAAATTTCTTTTGATTTTGATTTTGAATAAGGCATTATTATTTTCTTTTTAGGATTATATCGAAGAAGAATAGGTACCTACTGTTAAAGTAACGACATTAATTTTTTTTGTGAACCTCTTTACCCATAAAAACCTTAGGCTCTACGTACCTACGCCGATCTGGAAACCGACATAATATTTTAAAATCGAATAACAGTTTAATATGTATGAACAAGTTTAAAATAGTAAAAGTATCCGTTAAGGCTCTGACAACAGCTAAACCGCGGTCAATGTCAGACTGCATACTATAGAAAGAGAAGCGCGATGATACAACGCTTGTAATTTATTGCAAAATATGAAGCAATTATCTATTTATTCAAAAATTAGTTGAGTAATCGAAAATAAAAAAAAACAACCAAGTTCTGCATACAAATAAGACGTTCTTTGTTATTAATTAAATACCAACCGTACGTTGATATTGAATACAGATATTTTGGATTAAAACTCAAAGTAAAGGGTTAGTTTACCGTTAATGTGTATCGAGAGTTTTTTTTCTAAACGTGTTTTGGTGACAACCAAGTTCTGTAAAATATGTTCAAGAATAAAATATATTTTTTCCGCTACCACAAACTATATAGATTTGGCTTTTTTTTTTAAGACAACCCTACTTTTATCATTTGCCTCTTGTCAGCGCCTTAACACGTTACGACTTAAGATAAACTGTAAAATTCCTGAAACAGATAAGATACAAATGTCCTTGATATCAGATACATTTGATTATCACTGAGATTAGGAAAATATCTTGGTCATCTTCCAAAATAGACATTTTCTAATTATAATTAAAACTACAAAGGCCTCCACTTTCATTTTCAAAATGTGTTTTATTCTGATTCGTATGAATTGGCGTCATGGGCCTGATACCCGTTATCTTTAACATTAGCACGTGCGAGCGGCTGAAAAATAAAAGAAATTACGAGGTGAAGGGATGAACTTAGGGACTATATAAGAAAGGACAGAAGGAAAACTCCGTAATAAAAGTGCGATAAACATCAAAGTATCAACTTTGTTTTTAAAAGTATGTGTTTAGGCAAAAAGAAAAACACATTAGTAAGTCGCGTCTTGTTCGGACCACCATTGAAATACTAGTGCTATGATATTCCAGCTACACTGAAAGAAATGTTTGCATAACTGTAACAAATCTTTGGTTACTGCTTACACAAAAATTGTGACTTGCGAACTAGGTGTTATCTGTTACATAACTCTGTTTTGCAATTAAAAAATCAGTTAAGTTAAATGTAAGCAAAGTTTATTTCCTTATAACTAAAGTTGAGTTACTTTGAAGTAACTTCCAATACGGCCACCCCGCGGGGGCCGCGGCCTCCGGATAGTTCGGCTAATTATTTCTTTCAGTGTGCTCATTGGTGATTTGTGTTTGTAACATGGTACTTTTGAGTAGCGTCGTGGACTATGGGACTTTCACGTCCTATATCAAGCAATAGATAGTTCACCACTTAGTTTTTTGACTGTTGAAAAGAAGACATGTATTTAGACACAAAAATCGGCAACACCATTCATTTATGTAAAATAAATATATAAAAATATTTTATCGATTCCTTATTGCAATACATATAATACATTATTAAAGGCTCGTACACACTGGTGCGATATCACGAACGCGACGCGACATTAGTAACACAATTTCTTTGTCGCTGCCTGTCGCGCCCGCGATATCGCGCGAGTCTGTAGAAGCTTTAATAGAAAACAAAAAAAATACATTTCAATTCAATTCTAATAAAATCATACATTATTGTTTACTTAATAATTATATCACAATTAATAGAGTAAATCGAAATGAATTAATTTCAAACTTCATTCCAATTATATTAGTATAAGTGTGAAGAAAAAAGCCAGACATAAATAATTATAAAATATAATAAATTATACATTGAAGTCATTAGCAATTATATTGTTAGTACATAAATTCATGTCAGTTAGTAGTATTTTTTATTCTGTAGGCTTACCTACACCATTCTAACTAACTCTAGGTTTTCGGAAATATAATTCACACATATTTAAAAAGATTGTGCGAAAACACTTACTCTGCTTAAATTATAATAGTACTGAAGACACATTTAAGATTCTGAAATAGCAAACTCCATACATACATACATACTATCAAACATACTCACACTGCACACACACTCACAGATAAGCCAAAATAGTATTAAGTGTAGCAATTCCATTGCTAAATTATTTTCAGTTTTAAGTTTTCATTTATTGATTTTATTTGCCTAAGGAGCCATAATTATATATATCATAAGTTCTCACTAGTTTGTTACTCTACGGATCACAGCAATGAGGATTAATACCCCACTGTAATACAGTATCAACTAGTACGGGGGGTATTGTGAATTTTACTGGCGGCCTTTCATATTGTAATGTCAACAGCGTAAACTTAGGTAATAAATTGTGCACAAATAAATAAAAAATAAATAAATTAAATATGTGTGCTGTCAATTGGAACGAAGTTCCATATCCTTACTTAGCGAATGGGCGCTAGACCGAAATAAACAACATTGTGACCGTCACGACACTTTTATTACGTAACAAAAGTGTCTCAAAGGTTACGCTTTTTTCGGTCTGACTCTCATTCGGCAAGTGTGCAACAGCGAAAGAAACTCCGTTCACCTCCGGACACCTCCCGACAATTTTATTAATTTCCGGTGGTTCGCTTATTTGACAACCCACAGGCATCTGTAACTTAAGTTTAATCACTGGTAGAAGTATCCACGATGGACAAAACTTAATGTACGTTTGTTGCACCCTATAGTCAGAGACCACAGTAGTCAATACTTGCTGACTGGTTTTTACCACCGGTTATAATGGTGACAAGGAAAAAGATGAAATGGAAACTCAGGGCTGATTTATTGCCATGATGAATGCGTGACTTTGTTTGTGAAGCTTCTGTATTTGTTTGTGCAGTAAGGTTCACAATGTTGGGAAGTCTCGTCATAAATTTGGCGGCTCGGACAGGCGGTTTCCTTCCGTCGACGCATGCGCCCTGCACTCGGGAGCCACAACTTTTTATTTTAGACTTCCGTTAACCCGCGCACGCTTCAGCTTTGGGCTAACAAATGAATATTCTAGCTTTATCCATGGCATTTTCATCCTGTGACCTAAAATAGAAGAAAAATGTGTGCTAGTTAACCAGTGTTTATTTGTTCGTGAAAGTTTTATAAGTTGAGCCTTGATGAGCTCCTAGTTACAGTTTTCACGTAACGTAACACGTACACATAACTAAAGGAAAGATGTTGTTTCTTGGAACTTATACAGTCTATTGAGAAAATTCGCTGGAGAGGAAAAAAGTAAAATATACTAATGTTCAAGTCAAAGTACAAACCGATTGAACCGTCGTTGCCACAATACCCATGAAGATTAATATGAACCAAAGATTGAATTGATTTTCTGGATTCAGGATCGTCTTCGTCATGTATGTGTGACGAATCACTGGGACACTGGTTACCAGGGGGTCTTCTCCGAAGCGATAATCCGAAGTATCGGTCGAATGTTAGCCGTTTATTGACTTCCAAAGTTTGCTTTTTTGACTTCGAGTCCTAACCCGACTTCAAGTCACATTTTTGACTTTGACTGTCGTTTTTTTTATTCGCCGTAGTCAGCCTTAGTCAGCCGTAGTCAGGAAACGGCGGAACATTCGGTCGATACTTCGGAGTAGACCCCCAGGTCATTCTGGGGTACATGTACACAGTAGTGGTACGAACTGATGATGGTATCGATACCATTTTATTCTACTGTTTTCAACAGATTTTGTGTTTGCATAATATTTCTTTTTTCTTTTTTTTTAAAAAAACGTTTCCCCACACTAGGAATTTTTCCTGTATCGTGGGTGCGATTACAAACATTTAAACTCACATTCACGATCAGCCAGACCCGGGACAACTACTTGTAGGTCATACAAATACTTGTTCCGTGCGGGAATCGAACCCGCGACACGCACCGCACCAGTTTTGGAAATACAGAAAAGCACCCTCAAGTGAAAGTAAAAATACATTTAAAAATTATTCACGGAGACTAAAAAAAATTATAAATCTCACTCAAAAAGCTCAAAATAATTACCTTATTAATTGTTCTCAAAATAAATCAAAGGTGTCATGGCAGATAATTAATAATAACGATCGGTTAAAAGAACCTATTTTGCAAATAAATAAAGATAATAAACTGGTGAAAAACCCTGAGCAAATTGCCAAGTCATTTAACGATTTCTTCGTTGATCAGGTACAGAACGTTACTAGGAAACATCTGGGCAAGACAAGTGGCAATACTAATATCAGGAATTCTCTATTCATGCCCCCAGTAGTACCTCAAGATATTATGCGTATAATAAAACATTTAAAAAATAAAAAAAGTGTTGGATACGACGAAGTTTCTACCGCGGCAGTAAAATTTGTATCAGATATCATAGCCAAACCGTTGAGCCATATAATAAATGCATGCATAAGCTCAGGTATATTTCCAGATCAATTGAAAACTGTTGTCATAAAACCACTGCATAAAAAAAACAATAAGGAAGACATGTCAAACTACAGACCGGTGGCGTTAATTTCAGTATTTTCTAAGATATTCGAAAAGATTATTTATGAATCTATTTACTCATTTGTAATTAAAAATAATATTTTATGCGAAGAGCAAAAGGGCTTTCGAAAAGATAAAAATATTAACATGGCAATATTTGACCTTTTAAAAGTGATCATGAATAATGTGGATAAGAAAAATCCTGTATGTGCAATTTTCACTGACATGACAAAAGCGTTCGATTATGTAAAACATGACACCCTGTTAAATAAACTTGAAGCGTACGGTATAAGAGGCAACGTACTAAACCTAATAAAGTCTTACCTCACTGATCGGAAACAGTACACAGAAATATCGAGAGTATGTACTAAAACCAAGCGTGAAATAAAATATTTATCCTCTAGCAGAATACCTAAGTTTGGGATTCCGCAAGGTAGTGTACTTGGGCCATTATTATTTCTGCTTTACATTAACGATCTACCGCGTCAAATTCATCATCCAATGACATTATTTGCAGATGACAGCACAGCTGTAATTGAATGCATAAATAAAACGGAATACAATAGAGATATAAACGACACCCTTAAAACTATAATAGATTGGCTTAATAGAAATAATCTAGTGATAAATCTAAATAAAACACAAGTCATGCATTTCTACCAGCGACTAGAACCGGAGAATATGATAGTAAAATATAATGACCAAAACGTAGATTCAACTATAGTAACAAAATTTCTAGGAGTACACATAGACAATAAACTGACATGGAAACATCAAGCTGAAAACGTGTGTAATAAATTAAGTAAAACGGCGTATGTACTCTATAGCCTCTCAAAAAAAGTTAACACAAATACGTTAGTAACAGCATATCATGGTTTAGTTGCTTCTTTACTGAGATTTGGTGTCATATTTTGGGGAAATTGCAGTGAGAGAGAAAGGATATTTAGGGCCCAAAAACGGTGCCTTCGATCAATGACAGGTCTTAAAACTACAGAAAGCTGTCAACCTGTTTTTAAATCTTTAAGAATACTTACGTTGCCATCGTTGTACATACTAGAAGTAGCCCTTTTTGTTAGAACGAACAAGCACCTGTTTGCGTCAGTAGTGGATAAAAGACAACGATCGGGACCAATGAGATCTCAATATAAGAATCAACTTTATACAGGTGGTTACAAAACGGCTTTACTTAAAAACAACATCTTAACCATGGGTCCTATTATATATAATAAACTGCCGTTACATTTAAGAGAATTACCCATCAAAGTTTTTAAAAAAAAGTTAACAAAACTGCTACTGGACAAGTGTTATTATACAATTAAAGATTTTCTCACTGACAAAACATTTTAGTGTCATTATTACAATTCTAATGTTATTATTATTATTTTTGTTTTTTTTTTTTTTTTTTTTTTGCCATTTTATTTATATTTGTAATTGAATTTATTCTTTATCTTTTCTCTTTTATTTTTTAATTTAATTTATTGACATTTGTAATTTAATTTTCTGACATTTTTAATTCAATTGATCAACATACATTTGGAGTTTAAGTTATTGACATTTTTATTTGTTTTTCATTTATGTTTGTCTTATTATGATTATTAGTGCTATGATTATTACTGCTTAATGAATTGAAGGCTTTTGTTTGTATAATTAATGTTCTATGTTTAATAATTTTGCATGCCGTATGGCAAAATGTATCGGGACTCTAATTGAAATTACCATCATATCTGTATACCTACATTATTAGCAAATAAATGATTTCTTTCTTTCTTTCTTTCTTTCTTTCAGTCAATCGCTTAACCACTGCGCCAACCGTGTTTAATTTTACTTTAAACGGAAAATATTATTAACGTTCCCCGCAAGCTTATAAAGTAGGTACTTACAACACAGCTTCCTGTTAATAACTGAACTCTCTTTTTCAACAACCTTTTACGTAATATGGATGTAACATATTGAAATCACTGTTTCGTGGAAAATGATGTACCTCTGATCTACCAGTACAGGTTGACGAGACTTCAGTTTCAAATGGTCTAAATGTTTTTAAAAATGCTGTGTACAATTTATTTAGTTACTGACGAAGCGATATTTTACCGGATAAAGTATCTTTTAAATTCTGTAAACTAGGATTAGATTGTAGAAAATATTTTCCAATAAAGTATTTATTTGTGCCAGTTTACAGAATTTACTGCAGGAAAACGAAATTAAAGCAAAATCCAGCTTAGGTAGGAAGTTGCAAAGATTATTTGTACTAATACCCGATTTTTATTAATCTACCGAAGGTTTTTCATTCGAGAACTCGATACATTTTACTGAATATTCATCGTTATAACTTTTCATTGATGAAATATAAAGAAAGAAAGGAAAAGCTTTTATTGGGACTCGCACAGATCACAAATTAAAATAAAGTACACACTCATAGAAACATAAAAACAAAACCAAAAAAAAAATAACAAAGTCAAATATGAAAATAAAAACAGAAAGTCCTGTACGAGGCCAAAAGTAACTCAGCATAAGTATCTCAGCATGATGCTGCGGCACTTAAAAATAAGATGCGTAACAATAAAGATTTTCGTTTATTTGTAGTCAGGCCAAATCTCTTCATGCAATACCATTGGCAAACATCATTGGGAGGCCTATTCCCAAAACTGGGTGAGTCCGATGAAATGGTCGTAAAAAGCGACTAAGGGCATTACTAGAGAATGGGCAGCAGCGTTCTCTATGCATTTTAACACCATACTGTTCCCACTGCTGTGACACAGGCCTCCTCTCTGTGCAAGAGAGTGGGCCATAATTAATCCACCACGCGGGCCCAGTGCGGGTTGGTAGATGTCACATGTCTTCGAATTTTTAGTTCTAGGACATGCCGGTTTCCTCACGGTGTTTTCCTTCACCGTTTTGAGAGCAGTGGTGATGAAATAATTTACACAAAATAAAGCGCCTGTCTGGGTTTGAACCCATGACCTACAAGTCGTAAGTCACCCCTGCTCTCTCTGCTATGGGTATAAGGTAGATCAATAACTGACACGACTTACCGATATCATTTCAGGTTCTCGATAGCAACTAGTCACTTAATAAGTCATGTAACAGGAACTGCCTCGTTGCAGTCAGCAGTTTGCATGCACAGGAAACATCCATTTAAAGTTCCAATTGACTTGAACATTAGCACTAGAGTTGGGATTAGTTCCGCGAACTAAATCATTTATCTTTCAAAAGTGTGTTCTTGTACGTTCTTAGCAGTTGCATTTGCTACGTGCTGGAGTTCCGGAACTGTTTCTAGTAACTATAGGATATCGGTTTTTACGTAACAGTATGCTGTAATGCTGAAGAAGATTATCAGTTTACTAGCTGTATCAGTTACAATCTATTATTCTCAGCACACTAAAGGCCGCGTTGTTCGAAGCAGGTGATTACGTGAATACCACTTTTGTTAGCACGAATAACAATAATTTGATTATTCTGGCATTTTCAATCAATTGTTTTCCGCAAGGAAAGACAGGTTAGGTGTATTTTAAATTTGGTGATCTGGGAGCTAGAATGGACGCTTTGGCAGAATCATAATATAATCTGCGTACAATTCTTTTTCGCGATTCATCTGTTTGAGAGTTTTGTATGGAGTTCCGTAAAATGGTCCACAAATTATGAATTGCTTTAATGAAGTCTAATGTCAAATAGCAGCTGTCAAACAGATGAATTGCGGGATGTATGAATTGTACGCAGATCATGTTATGATTCTGCCAAAGCGTCCATTTTAGGCCCCCTGGCTTTTTTCATCACGTTATATTCCGCAATGATATAAAATAATATTTCACAATAAACAGAAATATTCAAAAATACTGTTAGTAATATGAAAACGAGCTGATGTTCCATGAATTTTTCCTCGAACATTCGTATGATACTGGAGTAACATTTTCACAAAACATTTGGTGCAGTACACTATACCAATTTAAATATTTAATATTTTGGTTTTGATTTTGCGTTGAGAATTCATTTTTTTTACGACCGTTCATCACGCCAGTATTACTTTTATGTATTTTCATTGGGTTTTTGCCCTAACAGTTGAATTAAAAGCTTTAATTAAAAGATAGTTTGTTTCATATCTGCACGTTTTAATGTAAAACAAAAAGTAAATAAAAAAAATCAAAATACCTACCCGAATGCGTAAAAAAAGACTAAAAAGATGGAAACAAGATGACATATTTCTGTCTAAGAGGTTTACTATTAAATCTAATACTATAAACAATCTCATGCAGTAGTCTTTATTTTTAAATTTAAGAAGATGCCTTCGACTGCATGAGTTTGTTTCTACTTTTTTTATTTAATTATGTGATATGGGTACTAAGTAAGCGTAAGTAGGTAACAGTCGTCAAATATGTTTCAAAGCAGTAAAATTCTAGGTTTGTCACACGATTTTAAAAATTTTATTGAATTATTGTATAATAATTATTTTCACGTTAATAAGACTGTATACTATAATAATACGATTATATATAGGTACCTATGACTTTTATTTACCACAGATTTATTAGAAGTTTTGAAAATTTAAGTGAGAATGGTTGCTATCCAAATCGTTATAAATGGTCATTCAAAATGAAAAAAAAAATATTACAGAAACTTAAAGATGATTTTCAAAGACCTATTCAAACAAAGACATTAAATTATTTACTTAACAATAGACGGGAGATAGAGAACAAAATCGTAATCCAATACATTTGTCCTGGTCGACAATAGTCGCTCAGTCTAGTGTGGTACGCTTGACATGCAGGCGTACCACACTAGTCGCATTCGTGTCCTCCAAAAGAAAATTATTTTCGAAGTATTTATACTGAATTGTGCAATAAAATTATTTTTCTTCTTTCTTTCTTTCATTATGGTATTGCAAATTACGTAGTGACAACACGTCTAGACTTAACTACGGTTTATTTTCGTTAGTATTTTGTAATTTACCCAGTATTTATGTAAAATAAATAATTTCCTTAGATGTTTCGAACTATCTGACGGTTAGTAATCAAAGGTTGGTGTCGGTAAAAGTGTAACGTGTCAAACGAGCTATTATGTAGTTTTGCTATATTACGCTAGATGTCGTCACTGAGACATGGGATAACAATTTTTCTATGACATTACTTTTGTTAGCCTCTCTGTAATAACTCTTATAAGTATCGCTTTGTATTCAATTATAGCCTACTTGACATAGTTCGTCAACTTTATTTTTTTTATTTTTCACAATGTGACATCTGGTCGTCACCATATTGAATTTTGATTACTATCATAATCTCACAATCAATATCACTTTCAGTGCTGGGAGCCCTCCTGGAGAGTTCACTCAAGTTGCTTATTGGATGCCGGTAGCCCTCGCGGGGGGCTCATTTTAAATATCCGTTTTTCTTAGCGAATACAGCATTATAAACTGTGAAAATAAAATCAGTTGTATAATTTATAAAGATTTAATAGTATACTCGTTGGTTTTCAAATACAAGCATTTTTATTTACATTATTTTATATTCATATTTTTATTCTTTTTTTTTCATTATAATTTGCTATAGGTACTTATGTGTGGCGCCATGGCGTATGAGAACTTCGAAAAGTGGGTGGAGTCGAAAGTGTTAATAACACACATAAGATTAAGACAAATCAATTGACGTAAGAATCATCAAAATCGGCCTACGTATTTGGTCTCTAGAGCATCACAAAGTACATACCGTATACATTTTGCAGTATTATCAAATCCTGCATGTTATTTTTTTGACATACATGTTTTAAGAATATATGCTATCTTTTATTTGGTTACTGCCTGATTTAAAAAATCAAACATTCAAATAATGAACTGTTCTCTAACAATTGTTTTTTTCCTTAGAAGCAGGAGTCACTTGTTAAGAAGCCACCATTGCTGTCGGTCCTAAATAATATTTTAAATTTTGTGACCATATTTTTTTGGTCTTGCAGTAATTTTAATCTCACTGTGAGTGATGTGTTTGTGAGTTTGTGATCAATTTGAACGGAGTCTACCACAATTGCCGGCGAGACGTGATTTCCATCAAAGAATCCGCGATTTTCTTTTCCTTTTGTTGCCCGGATACGTCCATGGTACATGGGTCCTTCTCTACCCCCCAGGCTCCTACCATTTTACACCTGATTGAATTGCTACTGACCTTTTTACCACCTAGGTAATAATAGGTAATAGGTAAAACGGGCTGGTTTCCGCAACTCCACGTCAATATGCGCGTATTTTGCGTACGGGTGGGAAAATCAATTATTCGATCCACCCCAGCTCCTCAAGGAAGGCCAGCAACGCCTTGGTGTTACTGACAATCTCACAGAGTGTACCTGGGTTACCGAAGTACTTTGCCCTGTATGTGGCGACCACTGGGCAGTATAGTAGCAGGTGCGCTGCTGCCTCGTCATCCTCCATGCAGGCTCTGCACAGCGGACTGTCTGTGACTCCTATGACAAAGAGGTGTTTATTAAATGACCCGTGGCCAGTTAAAGCTGCTGTCATTGTACGCAGCTGTTGCTTAGTTAGTCGGAGAACCTGTTTCGTGAGGCGGCCATCAATTGTAGGGAGTGCTTCCTTGGCCTGCCTGCACTCACCTTGGTCCGACCATAGTTTGTGATGTTGATCCCTGGTGCGTTTCCTTACCAGAGTGCGTAAGTACCCGAAGGGGAGTGGCACGATGGGCACAGGTCCCACCGGTGCCATGCTCGACCCCCTTCTGGCAAGTTCATCGGCTGCGTCGTTGCCTAGCGAACCGCTGTGTCCTTTGATCCATTGAATGGTTATGTTGTTGAGGCTACCCACCTGGTTGAGGCGAAGGTGACACTCGTTTATTAGCCCAGAGTCAACAGTGTGACTGCTTAGCGCTTGCAGGACAGCCATGCTGTCTGATAGTATACGAATCGAGTGGTCCTTAACTTGTCTGGCCATGATGGCCAAGGCGGCCAGAGAAATGCCCATGTATTCGGCCTGGAACACTGTGTTATGGATCCCCAAAGGCGTGGCTATGTGTATGTTCAAGTCCTCCGAGAAGATCCCAGCACCTGTGCCACTACCTGTTTTGGATCCATCTGTGAAGATACGCAGCTCTGCGGGGCGCAACCCCTAGCATCGGTGGTCCTCGTGAAGTTGAGGTTTCTACCACCTAAAGCTCAAGTGATTCAAGGTACAAGGAAGCTGTGACCGCTGACAGAGTCGCGTCATCGAGATCAAATACCCGAGCAGATATTTATTAGTTTTTTTGTCTTCTTACAACATTGTTACCGTTAGTTACTTTATTTCCAGTCTATGACTTTTTCTAAAATATGAATTTCTAATCTACAAAATACAGTATACTGCAGGTTTAATGTCCATCTTTCATGGTTTCGTCGGTCTAATTTTAGCATCGTGTACGACGCGAGTACTTTTTGGATGCATTCACAAATAAAACCTGTCGTTTACCTAACACAACTTAACCTAATATTAAAATTGAAGGTACGAAAACTTGAAATTCTTCCTTTAACCTTTTGTTACTTTACTAAACCAACAGTATTTGTGTGATCAGTTTTTTAGCGAGTTCTTATATTGTCTTCCTTTTAATAATGTTGATACCTTTTATTTTTGGTTTTATTATAATGTGAAATTATACGTATTTAGCGGCGAATTGTTTTCTATTTTTCATTATCTTTTCGCTACAATATATAGGTTGATAAACACATTACCTTCCTATGCGTCGCGCAGTCGGGTAATAAGTATCATCCTCTACTTCGGCCAGCAACAGTGTTGTGAGCGTTCCACTGAAGATGGTTTGTGGTTTTCCCGCAAGCTAAGCATGACACTTTCTAAGTACTTCTATACTACTGTGGAGTAGAAATCGCTTCTCTACCTTACTCGGTAGAAAACTGTCAACTGTCTACACGGAAACGTAAATTTTGTCTACTCTTCCGTCGACAAAACGCTTCTCTACGGGTCTCGTGCTAAGCCTGCTGATGGTGTAAATACGGACACAAGACTTTCAACTTTGTGGGATTTCCGTTTAAGGTCGGTAACACAACGAGGTGATCCCTTGGGTATTGCTGGTAACCGTAGACCATGAGCCAGGTGGTCGAAAAAGAAAAATCTTTTCACGAAAAGAGTAGGGGGATATTTTCTTTTTTGTCGGTCTTATGTAAAGCAGCAATTATTTATTAAAATAGCTTGAAAATCTTAACATTTTTATTTCAAGTTTTCATTCACGTATATTCACGGAAATGTATTGCATATCAAATTGTTAAAGATTTGACAGTTGTAATTTGAATATACGGGCAATTTATGTTGATAGTCATTTTGGTATCTAGTAGGTAATTCCCTGACTTTACCTAAACAGCCACTTCTTATTCCTTCATCACGATTCTTTTAATGTTTTCATTTCACATAAATGATAAATGATTTTATTTCTGTAAGTAGGTTAATACAAACACTTTAAAACGTCAAACATTCAAAAAGAAAACTAGATGAGGTCGTTTCCTATCTGACTACTCTGAGAAGAAAGACCGAAACAAACTCAGAGGTCACCGTCTCTTTTTAAACTCCAGACATAATCATGTGAAGACTGTATAAATTGGTGTCTGAAATGGTATTTTTGAACCACACAGATTGAGTGGCAGGCCCACTCAATCAGTGCACGCATTTGTCAGTAATCGTGTAGCTCAACTCAGAACTTAAGGAGCTCATCGACTCGACGAACAATACCAAAGAAAGGACATTTGGGAAGGCCTCATAAATTACTCAAACTGCCAGACCATGATAAAAACTAACAGAAAAAACAACAATGACCCACAGAGTCTTCACATTCACAATAATTAAAATAATATAATAATTTACAAAGTAAATATTCATGTCATTGTTTATTACAAAATTCATCAAGGTCAATGTGTACTTATATCAAAATCCGGACATAATCTTGGTCAGATCATTTGAGGACCATGTAGATTGAAATGGTCTTTTGATATGATTTTCTTTGCGATAAAAGGCGCTTGTTGTTAACTGCCAGTACTACTGCCGTCAGTATTCATTACTCCAAGAAGCTTAAATATGTTGTTCAAGCTCTTTTATTACGTATTGTCCTGAATAATTTAGCCTTAATACTCGTACAATTTCCTTTTTGTGAGAAAGGTATTATTTAACTTGTGTTTGTATCAAATGGTTCTAATATATGTTTTGAATAACCTCGTATAACCTCATTGTACTTTGTTTTTTATAAATAAAATAAATGAATAATAATTCCTACTGGGGCGGCTTCCCTTCGGAACAACGACACTACTTGAGTTTACTATTACTAAATAATATAGTAAATACCTAGTCACTTAACTGGTATTAAAAATTAAATAATGATTGAAATAAAATATTGCAATTGCAAACGTAAGTCGCGTGTCAGAATCCTCATTTTACAGCTGGAATTTGATTTTGCGTGATTTATGCCTTATAGTGATTATATTTTGAATTTATGTGAGTTTGTGTTAAAGTGGTTTGATATGAATAGAAAGTCAGATAGAATTAGTAAGTTAGTAGGTAATGCATTTCATAGATATGTTATGTTAACTTTTTGACAGATAAATTCACTATTTTGTTTTCACCTGTCCCTTCGCTTTGATTTGTTATAAACTAATTTTTGAATATATTTGTTAAAAGAAATAAAAAAAAATATAACTATAATCGATAATACCTCAAGTTTTATTTCTGTAAAACATTGATATTTTTTTTGTGTAGTGATAGCGTCTCTTTGTTCTAATGTTCTTCTACTTGAACATAGATGGCGTTAGATTAAGAAAAGTAAACTTTGGTGTTATTTTGAGCTTATGAGAACTGTACAATTTTTTCTTCGTTTCCCTATAATAGAAGTTGTGGCTTCGCTACTGTTGAGTCTGTGTTATTGTAGTTTGAAATTATTAATGTTGGCAAGAAACGTGTTCTTCTTGGGTTTAAAATGTGGGTGGCTAGGAATCATTTTGTGTTGTGCTACAACAGCAGAAATACAATAGGTTTTTGTTAGCAGGTGTAAATTATATACCTAATCTATTTGAACATAATGTTTACTACACGTGTTATAAGTTCAGGGAATGTGTCTGTATTTGAAGCAACGGAAACAGCATAGTTGATAAATTTGGAATAACTGACAGTTCCACGAATCTTTCTAATCGAATAAAAAAAAAAAACTTAAAGGAAGCTTTTTTAACAGTTCCTGCTTATTTAGACAACTCAAACATACACACACACACATGACAGATACATATGCCACATACACTTACACACCCAAATTCACACTGGAGAGAGGCTATATTTTATTTTTTTTATTTTCTTTTCTTACTCAAACGATAGCTAATAATCCAACGCAACTCCGTACTAGTTGGTATAAATTGATTTTTTTTATTAAAAGAGAGAGCCCTGGCATCCACAACACAAGTTTAATCTTAGCTTGGGTACCGGAGGTAATAAATCAGTGATTTATGCAATTATAAAACACA
Organism: Tiliacea citrago; assembly: GCA_963921375.1. Classification (NCBI taxonomy): domain Eukaryota; kingdom Metazoa; phylum Arthropoda; class Insecta; order Lepidoptera; family Noctuidae; genus Tiliacea; species Tiliacea citrago. Next base: position 19,706,004 of record OY992781.1, read on the forward strand.
ATATTGTCATACACCTACCGTCTTTTAATAAACTAATAACAGCCGCACGAATCGATCCATCAGGTTAAGCTACGCTTGCCGGGGTTGATCCGTGGATGGGTGACCATCTTTACATACCGAGACTCCTCCGGGCTTCGGAAAGTACGTAAAGCTGTTGGTCCTGGCTGTCATTCGTTGATCTTTGGCAGTCGTTACGGGTCATCAGAAGCCGGAAAGTCTGACAACCAGTCTTGCCAAGGGGTATCGTATTACCCAGTTACTGGGTTGTGGAGGTCAGGTAGGCAGTCGCTCCATATAAAATACTGGTATTCAGCTGCATTCGGTTAGACTGGAAGCCGACCCCACCATAGTTGGGAAAGGCTGGGCATTGATTCTATTATATTGATAATTCTTCAGTGAATTTCTACGTAAACTTTACAGACGAAACAGAGATATCGTTCAAAGAAAAATAAACACGGCAAAACCCATTTTAGCAAGAACACACTGTTACACTGTTTCTTCCTTCTCCCAAAACCACGCAAGTTTTGCGAAGTGGAATAGATAATCAGGACATGGTGTCACTGGGTCACCGGTAGGGTAGTTGCCCCTGTCCCTAACATAATCCCTTACTTTGCCCTTAAGACACCCTCGGGAGACATCGGGTGGCCACTGTTGTGGTCGGAAACCACTGAGCAAGAAACTTGAGGCATTTTTTATGTATCGCAAGAATGAATTAAAGTAGCGTTGTTTACATAAATAATGGCAACTGGGTGGGCTATGTGTTACGTGGAGGCTTATTTATTTTTTACGAGTTAGGTGTTGTTTGTAACGTAATCACACTAATATTATAAAGGCGAAAGTTTGTGAGTGTGTGTGTGTGTGTGTTTGTTACTTCCTCACGCTCAAATGGCTGGACCAAATTTGGTAGAAAATTTGTGGAGGTAGTTGACACCCTTTTTTTTTCACGCTGAGAAATGCATTTTGCATGCCCGCTCGTGGGGGACGAGTCAGGGTATGTGGGACTCCTGTCACTACAGTATACCCACTAAAACTCAGCGGTGTTCCCACATCGCCGTGTTGGGAGGGCCATGGGATAACGGCTCAGCCTTTTCTTTCACAACCCTCCCGGCGCATGCCCGCCTAGCCGGCGGGCCCCTCATGCCCCTCCCGTTACTGGGGGGCTACGGGAATGGCCGGAAACACCGGGCCATTCCCGTCCGACACTGGTGGAGGCCTGTGCAATACAGGTAAGGGTGCCCCCGCACCCATTGCCTACTGGCCTCCACCTGGGAGGAGTCGGAGATTACGTTCAAACTGACGTCTTCATCCACCCCTCCTCCGCCTTCGGAGCGGCGCCGCGGCAGGATCGTCCTCCCGCGCGCGCTCTGCCGCCTCCTTCTGGGACATGACGTATTCGCAGAAGGAGGCGACTGCCGCCCAGGACCCCTCATCCCTCAGCATGGCGTTAATCAAGCCGGGGAGTGAGAGGTCCGATCCAATCACCGCGTTCAGACTGTGGCGCGGCTCGGACCACGACGGGCACACCTCGAGGGTGTGCTGCGCCGTGTCCTCCGCCGCGCCACAGTGGTGGCACGACGGCGTCTCCTCCCGTCCGATTCGATGCAGGTACGATCCGAAACAACCGTGTCCGGACAGCACCTGCACAAGACGGAACGAGAGGAACCCGTGCGACCGCTCGAGCCAGTCTCGCAGGACTGGCCCAATCGCGTCGAGGGTCGACGGCCCCGTCCATTCATACACTCTGGCGAGCACCCACGCCTCGAGTTCCCAAGGAGGGGTGCTGGCCAGAGCGCATGCTGCCGCAAAGCCCACCGTGCGATGGGCCCGCACCACACGCTGGGCTATGGCCCGTTGGGGTGCCCGCAAGGCCGCGGCATTCTCCCTCCTGTGGAGGGAGTCCTCCCAGATGGGAGCTCCGTAGAGGGCCATACTCCTCAAGATTAAAGAAGCGTAGAGTTGCCGGCATCGCGCGCTAGGCCCCCCCAAGTTGGGAAGCAGCCACGAGAGGGCGCCCGCGGCCTTCAGCAGGCGCGACGACAGCCCGCTAAAATGCGCGGCTTCTGTCTTGTGCAGCGCCACCGTTAAGCCTAAACGGTGGATCCTCCCTGCGACCAAGGATCCGCCCGCTGATGCCAAGTTGGCCGCCTCCCTGAAACTCCCCCCCCGGGCGGTGAGGAGAGTGTCGTCCGCATAGCAGACAACGTTCCCCGCAAGAGCCAATCGTAGCCGACGTTCCAAAGGAGAGGTCCCAAGACTGACCCCTGCGGAACGCCGGCCTCAACGGCGTACCGCCAGACTTGGCCAGTCCTATCCACCAGGAGGATCGCCCGATCCTCCAGATAGCTGGCCAGCAGACTGCGCATGTGTCGAGGCACTCCGTGGAATCGGAGCGCCTCTAGGATGGTGGAGTGGGGAACGGAGTTAAAGGCGTTGGCTTTGTCGAATGACACAGCCAACAATCCGTCCCTCGCTTCCATCGCCTCCTTCACCTGGCCCTTAAGGCAGGCCAGCGCGTCCACCATGGAACGCTCAGCCCGAAAACCGAACTGAGCGTCCGACAAGTCGGACAAGAGGCCCGATACTCCGCAGATGGCCCTTTAGGCGGGCAGCGACAATCCCCTCGAACATTTTGCCGACCTCATCGAGCAGAACGATGGGCCGGTATGCCGAGGGGAGTCTGCTGGGCGGCCCTCCTTGCAAAGGAGGCACAACTGTCCCTCCTTCCACGGTTTCGGGAACCTTCCAGACGCAAGGCATGCGCTGAAGAGTTCCAGAAACCTCTCCTCCATTTGAGTGGCAGCGATCGCCACCACTCTCGCCGGAACACCGTCGGGGCCCGGAGCTGTCTTCTTGGCGCGGATATGGAGAATCGCCGCGCCACGTTCCGACTCCGTGACAGGAGGGACCTCCTCTTCTTCCTCAGCTGGCGGAGCTATCCCCCGCGGCGGGCCCATCACTGGTGGGGTGAAGTTGTCGTCCCTGCATGGGAACAGGGACTGAACCACCCCATCCAGAAAGGAGGGCTCCAGGATCTCGGCGACCGGGGGACCAAAGGGACGCAATTTGTTGCGCGCCGCCTTGTATGGTCTCCCGTAGGGGTCGTTGTCGAGACCCTCCACAAGCTATGCTCTCGCCGAGTCTCTGGCGGCGTTGGGTTGGCTCTGAGAAGGGCCGTTTGAATCGCCCTGGGAGGGGCGATTCATAATAAATCGGCTAGACGCATCCCGCGTTGGCTTACCCATCGTGTTAAAATTAAAACTCAATATTCGCAGACGACCGCATTAATGTGTACGAATCACAGCGCACTTTAGCCGCCGGTCTGCCACTCCGTTACGGTGGTCAGACACGGCTTTGCCCGGGGGAAACTACGTGGAAGTATGCGCTGTGGGGGATTCCCCAGGTAGTTGACACCCTGAATTAACATATAGGCTACTTTTTATCCCGATATTCCCACGGGATCGAGACTTACATGGGTGAAACCGCGCAGCTAGTCCTAACTAATATTATAAATACGAAAGTAAGTTTGTTTGTTTGTTAAGCTTCCACGCTAAAACGGTTGAATGGATTTGGATGTTTTTTTTTTCATTATTTATTTCAAATAGGCACATAAAAGGCACTTTTGAACGTCAAAATTTACAAATAATAGAATTGGATTCTAGTCGCCCCTTCAAAAGGTAGTTTTGTATGGAGAAGAATGGGCAAGAAACTCCACCGTTACTCTTTTAAAATGTTTTACAATATTTTGTATAAGTACTTTAAATATATATGTGAAGAAGATGCACCTATAATAAAATTGTATAGTAATTTTATTACACACTATGTAAACAGAACCAAAAATGAAGCAATGACAGATAAATCAATTATGCGATAGATACATGGTGCTCACATATTTACAAATATTGCAAAAAATACACGTTTTCCTAAAAATAATAAACTAATAGGTCAGTGTGTGAGTTAAGGCAATCAGTACCTATTACAAAATACAAAATAAATGTCATAAAAAAAAAAATGGCACATGGGTGGTAGACTATGAACTGAATTAGGACATAATATATGATACTTTTTATCCCGGTAGTACCTACGTTCCCGTGGGATAATTTCCGATCTCCACGCGGGTGAAGCCGCGGACAAAAGCTAGTTTGTCTATAAGCTTATAAATCCCCTTTGTGTATTAAGGGTAGAACGCGGATGTTAGATTATAAGTTTGTGGACATTTGATAATATTTTGAGAGATTGTTTTATGAGTTATTGGATGAGGGAGTCTATCCAAACATGCCCCAGACTACCTCACGATAGCTAAGGCGAAAAATACTTTTTATTTTATCTTTAAATAGTAACCCTTTGTGCTGTAACGAGAGAATAGAACACAAAACTATTGTCTGTAAACGTTCGCGGTCACCACATATTGTGCGTGTTATGATTAGGGTCCAGATACGATGATATGCAATTTAGTTTATACTGAATATGATAATTTGTTTAAATAAAGGTTTACAATACCTTGGTTACAATTATTACAGTAAATTAGGACGTGGCAAGGCGAAGGTATGTTAGCGAGTGGCGTGCCCGGCGCTTTTTTTTTTTTTGGGTGGGTGATTATCAAATAACTTCTCCCACTCTGGGTGGAGCGGGAGAGTGTCAGACTTTTATTGACTAAAACCCACCCGTGTTCCTTCAGATGCCTGTGAGCCAGGGCCACGATATCCCTTTCGGACCGGCTCGTAACCCTGGCAGGCATTGGCCCTTTCGACCCCATCAATTGGTGCTGACGTCTCTTTGAGGCGCGCGTGGAACACACGCGCCGTCGACCCGGGCCTGGTCCTTATCGGACGGCGAGCTATCCATCGCTCACCGTCCGCCAGCCCGCGCCTACGGTGGCCGGGACACGGCCTGCGATTCCCGACGCCCGGGGCGTCTCCTGCGGCGACTAGGGGCGCGAGGGCGTGCATTTTACCTCTCCCTCACGCGTTCCGCCTCCTCCTTCGCGAGCATTACTGTTTCGCAGAAGGAGGTGACGGCCTCCCATGCACTCTCGCTCCGAACCATGGCCTGAACCAGGGCCGAACGCGAGAGATCGCCGCCCCCGATCGCCACCGTGAGGACACGGCGGTGCTCCGCCCAAGCAGGGCAGACCTCCACCGTGTCCTCCGGGCAATCCACACAGTGGTGACACCCGGGCGTTTCCTCCCGCTTTATTCTGCGGAAGGTGAGGACGCCGTGGCGCCTTGGCGTTCCTTTATCATATCAAAAATGCAATTCAGCAAATCGCATCGCTAGGGTCGCTATAAGAAAAAGAAAATAATTATGAACCGACTCTCAAAGGATAACCAACGCATAAATTGAAAAACAAATAAAAAATCTTATCTACATACGATAATACACGAGGAGCTTGTGGCTTAATAATAACTGCCGCACGGGTCGATCGATCAGGTTAAGCTACGCTTGCCGCGGTTGGTCCGTGGATGGGTGACCATCTGTTCATACCAAGATTTCTCCGTGCCTCGGAAAGCACGTTAAGCCGTTGGTCCCAGCTGTCATTTTTAGATCTTTGACAGTTGTTACGGGTCGTCAGAAGCCCAAGTCTGTCCCAAGTGTTATCCAGTAACTGGGTTGTGGAGGTCAGATAGGCAGTCGATCCATGTAAAATACTGGTTTTCAGCTGCATCCGGTTAGACTGGAAGCCGACCCCAACTTATTTGGGAAAAGGCTAGGCAGATGATACGATAATACACGATTCAAGGAATGAAACTGAAATACCGAAATAAAATTTGTTATTGAACAAATAAAAGTCGAGGTAATTTTTAAAGTTTTATAGCCAAATAGTATAATTCCGGAAATATAATAATTTTGAGGGAGCATAATTGCACCGCGCGGGGTTCTTTTCACCTTTCCGCAACACTGCCTCGCCTAACTACTCTATAAATTTAATGCACAACTTTAAAATTGTTGCTTTTCGCTCAATAAGGCTTCCTGCAGCCATAAAATATTTTAAACTTGCATATTCCACGTTGTTCTTTACAAATATTGAACAGATATTGAAATGTATGTAAATAACTGTAAAAGTCACCAGAGAACGCGCTCTGTTCACAAAAACTTGGAAAACACATAAATAATCTGGTGCATGGAAGTGACGTTGTCTCGTTTTATACAGGTAGCAGTTTTACTTCTGCCGGGGTTGCGAGTTTGTCCGAAAGGGATATCGTGGCCCTGGCGCACAGGCAAATGAAGGAACACGGGTGGGTTTTAGTCAGTAAAAGTCTGACACGCCCTCCCGCTCCGCCCAGAGCGGGAGAAGTTATTTGATAATTTCCCACCCAAAAAAAAAAAAAAGCAGTTTTACTTAAAAAGGTACTGTCGTTTATTAGGTATAGTAAATTCATAAAATACCTACTTGGGAACTTCTTAAAAAGTGGATCCGCAGCAGTAGCTCGCGAAATTCAAATTTTATTACGTTTTTTGTAATTTATAGGTTAGTGTCAGGTTGTATCTTGATAAAAATACGATTCGCGACTATAACAGATATGTATTTACAGAATAAGAATCATTAATACATCTCTTGAAGTTCGATTTGTTCCATTGAATGATTTTTCATGAAATCATGACATTAGGGAACAAATCTAACTTCGAGAGATGTATTAATGATTCTAATTCTGTAAATACATATCTGTTGTAGTAGCGAATCATATTTTGATCAAATACAACCTGACACTGACCGGCAAATAGCAAAAAACGTAAGAAAATTTTAATTTCGCGGGTTACAGCTGCGGATTTTCGCTCCATTTTATTTGTTTAATTTACGCGGCTTAAAAAACCAATTACATAAATCAAAGTACATACAAAAATAACACATAAACTAATAACAACAATTAAATACTATTCTTTTCACAAAAATGTAGGCACATAACCATTAAAATGGCAAATTTATTGGCGAACATATCGCTCCATGACTTCTTCACAGATTACCATGTTATACATTTTTACATTATAGGAACATATGGAAACTATATAGCACTAACTAACTAACGAATACTCGTTGAGCACCCAAAATAAACCTATTGAATGTTCAAACTTGTCTCCAGCTTTGCTACAGTCACAAAGGGGTTTTATTTATAAACGATGATTATAGATAAGAGACGATTAAACGTCAAAAATATATGGTTAAAAAGTCGTTAATCATTACTTAACTTTAAACATCGTTTATAAATAAAAGGGGAAAGTGTTCAGCTACTAATTGACTGTATATTACGATTTTTCTTAAACGAATCGTAAAACCACCGTAGGGTATCAATTTTTACGCAGCCTCACACGGTCGCACCGAAGCCTAGTTCTCTAGTTGGTTGTATCAAGAGCTACGCACGTATCGGTTCTTCTTAAGGGTCTGATAACCGCCATTGAACTTGGCCATACAGATGCGCGTCGCGCTTACGCCGCGCCGCCGTTCAATTTTATAGGGAGTATTTATTTTTATTTCAAAAAAATCACAGATTGAATTGTAGACAATAAATTGTCTGCTCAAACAAAAAATAAATCATGAAAATATCTTCAGTAGTTTGAAAGTAACATCGTTTTTTTATGCTTTGGGTAGACATTACTTCCAGAATTTATTTCATAAAGTATTTTACTACAATACTTAAATATTCACATATGGGATTGATGTGTATGCGTTCTAGTTTAACATAAGTTTATTGCATAACTTACTTGCATTGATGCAGGAAGGCGTAATTACAAATTTAAAAGTCACTTAAATCATATATCTGCGCCTTAAGAGCTATCTTGTAAATAGCGTATTGCTTTGTCAACATTACCTTGCTCTTTGAATTTTGGATTGCTGACTGGTGTTCTTTCATCACATGTCTTCGAATTTTTGGTTCTAGGATATGCTGAATTCCTTCACCGTTTTGAGAGCAGTGGTGATGAAATAATTTACACAAAGTATACCATCTGTCTGGCTTCGAACCTACAACCTACAACTCGTAAGTCGCTGTTACCACTGGGCCACCACTGCTCTGGATGACCGTAAAACACCTATATTTTAACGAAATAATATTTCAAAAGTACGATCCGATAGCATTTTGTTATTGTTTGTGGCTCTAATATCTTACAAAATGTCAGCTCAACACAATTTACAGAGGCCCGCGTCCCGGCCACAAAACCGATATTTTCGATCACGAAAATGTCAAAGAAAATTTTATCGCCCCATAAATGCATGGAATTTTTATAAGAAAATATATTGACTTATACACTCTCGAGCAATAAACTGGAATCACTTTATCGCGCGTTGCTCAAGACTATTTTTTACAATTTCTATGCAATGAGCTGTGGATTGTGGTATACACCTGAAAGGTAATTTTGTTAGCTTTCAAATGATATTAAAATTGAAATAAATTTTCTACCTAAATTTAGAGAATTATTGTAATAGGTCGAAGTTGTGGACTAGTGTTGCCCAAATTCAGTCTTGGTCTTGCAGTCTTGGTCTTGTTCTTGCGTTTTTGCAAGACCAAGACCAAGAACAAGACCGCGTATTTTTAGCAAGACCAAGACCAAGACTGACCGTGCAAGACTTGAGCAAGAACAAGACATAGCCTGCAAGACTCTTGCGTCTTGCAGCTAGGACTTAGCGCTATTTCACTGAGTAGTTAGGTGTAACAGTTCGGTGTATAGGTAGGTACGCTTAGGAATTCTATGAGACGCAAAAAACTGTATCAAAGAATATGAAAAACTGGACCTATGCGCATTACGACTAATACCATAAACATAGCGAATAAAAAAATATCTATTAAAATCAAACTGAGTGCATGCATAGTTATGTTTTAACCATCGGCACTTTGATAATGCGGCATCAAAGGTTTTGTACTTACTTCTCAAAGAAATTTGCCGCTTTTCGGAAGTACATGGTTATGATACATGCGCCGGCGGCTTCTTTTGAAATCTAAAACAATCGTTGCCGCCACGCCGAAATCATAACATTTGTGACACTATTTGATTGCCGCCATAGGGCGTAGGTATACTCATGCAAAATAATTTCGAATTTTTTTAAGAGTACCTACAGGTGTTCCAAAGAATAAATAAGTTTCAGAGTGCTTAGAATGAAAATGAATACATTATACTGATCACGCAAGTAGTATTATGATTAGGTTATAAATCAAAGCTTATAAATCATAAATGTTTATTAAGAAACAGTTACTTCCATGGAAAACGACATATAGGTCAGTTGATTTTTCGAATTTCTTATCAAATCTTCAGTTATTTATTAATCTGCTTGATCTTTACTATGGCTATGTTAATTCAAGCTCACAATGTTCCAATTCTAATACGTTTTTCTAAGATTTAAAGTAAACTTTAATAAATAGTAATAGACTAATAGGTAATTGCAAGACTTGCAAGACTCTTGCTGCAAGACCAAGACCAAGACCAAGACTGGGAGCGCAAGACCAAGACCAAGACCAGGTGTATTGGCGCAAGACCAAGACCAAGACTGGCTAAGTCTCGTCTTGTTCTTGCATTTGGGCAACACTAGTGGACGTGTTACCCGCCCTGGCCTTAATGACTGGCTGTAAACGGTTTTTCATTAACCGAATGAGTTTCCTGATGGAATCCTGTGGGATTTCCTGCCACTCTTCGACTAAAGCAGTTTTCAGGTCTGCTATAGCAGGTTGCAAGGTTTCCTATAGGCTCTCCGTCGACGTTCGCTACCATGCAGGCACATCCTGGATTCGTCCGAGAACAGGGGGCCGATCGCGCTAATTTACCAAAACTAAACCACAACCAAAAACGTTACGTTAGACACATTTCGTATCGCGCTAATCATTTCAACGGAAACGATTTAGCTTTACTTTGGAAGTTACGTTGGAGGAACGATCGATCGAACAATACTCTCACAAAAAATAGCGCGATACCGTTTCTTCCATCAGCTAAACCAAAACCATAAACGTTCCGTTCAAACGGTAATTACGTTGAGAAATAGCGCGATCGGCCCCCTGGACTCGCCTGCATTGCTCGATATCCCAATCTAAGTGATCGCGAGCAAACTAAAGCCTGGCTTGTCGGTGGGCTGGAGACAAGGTCCCGTGGCTGACCTTTTCGGGGTCTAATCCGCTTCTTTGAGTCTTCGCCTCACTGTCCACTCGCTAACAGCCCTCCCTCGAACTTCTCTGAGCTGCTGCTGGACGTCCACGCCGGTCAGTTGTCGATTTCAAAGAGAAGAGGTGACAATAAATCGGTCATCTATCACCGAAGTGCATCGCTGTCCTGCAGATCCTGAACTCCGGACTAAGTTTCTAGTCTCCCTGAACCTCTTGTATACCTTCGAGATACAAGACTGGCTCAAATGAAGCTGTCGAGCGATAGTACGCTGAGACAATGATTGCTGGATTACGATGACGACTTGAGCGGGTACTATAGGTGTGGTTTCCATTTTCTTTTAGCTTTAGTATTCCCAGTGACGTGAAATATTGGACTGATGATTAATTTTCATAAACGCCCCCTTTTTCTGGTTTCAGGACTACCAAACAATATGGTGTTTTGTTTTAAAAATTGATGTTTTTTGTTTTACGTTCCATGACATCAGGTGAATAATCGTTGGTTATTATATTGAAACAGGTTGAAAGCTAACAAAATTGCCTTTTAAATGATATGCCATAACCCATAGTTCATTGCATAGAAGTTGTAAAAATTTGTTTCGAGCAGCGGACGATGACGTGATTCCAGTTTATTGCTCGCGAGTGTATACAATGTGGAGATGACAATATGACTTTGAATGAAAACACTGGCAATACTGGTTTATAGAAACATTTGTCAACTATCAAATATATCCGAACATCAAAATTAAAAAAAACAATTTTTTCTAACAAACTAAAGGCATGTATTTAATGCGGCAACTAAGTAAAATGAATATAGGTTTTAAAAAAAAATAGAGTGGGTACCATATATAATGGGTTGGCAGCTAATAAGGAGTATCGTAATAAGTAATAGGTAGCATATTAATATATCAGTTTTTAGCTTTATTTTAATTTAAACTGGCATCGAATTTTTGTTTTGGTAACTGATTTTACCAACAATAGAGGGGATCTGGCGCTCGGCGGCCGCTGCCGCGGCACGCTCGCTTCGCTCGCTCGCCTTCGCTTGTTAATGGTTACTGTTCTAACCTAACCTAACCCAAATGGTTCAATAACAGTAGATGACTTTGCAGCGATTAAGAAAGTCGCCCTTTAATATTTAATCGCTGCCATGTTTTTTTTTTGCAGCAAATAATTGGTCGCCCTTTAAGTTGTAAGTCGCCTCGAAAATTATATTCCCAAACTAAATAGCTTAAAACTGCAAACAAAATAAAACACCATTTATAAAAATGGTACACTGACCTGCGGTAAGAATGGCAACGCCGCGTGGTTTCATTCATGATAAAGCGCGAGGCAGCGCGCGGCCGCTCGCGGGGTTTTGCACGGTGACGCTGACGACGGCCGACGCAGCGACGTAATGTTTTGGCGCAATTATTAATGCTCAATTAGACAAATCAAATCACAGATTATTAACCAAATAGTCGGGCATCATTCACCCGCGAGTTATTCACTAATCAATGTATTATTCACAATCACTTTTCGATCACTCAGTTATGTCGCAAGTCATTCATTTTTTTTATTTTCAATATGTCCACCGTGTTCTTGAATACACAAACTACACCGACGTCTAATGTTATTTCTCACTCTTGATAATAGGTCACCATTAGCAGCCATTTCTTTCAATTTATTAAGGGATATTATTATTCTATTTTTTAATTCCTCAACGGTATTAACTTCTGTTGAGTATACCTCATTCTTAGGTCCCACAGGTAGAAATCCAGGGGCGTGAGATCTGGTGACCTCGCTGGCCACCGCACTGGTCCAAAACGGCCAATCCACTGCTGTCCGAACATTTGAGTCAAACGCTCTCTTGCAGACACCACTGAATGAGCTGGTGCTCCGTCTAACTGGTACCGCATCTGTCTGTACACGTCCGGCGAAAGTTCGTCTGTATACTCGGAAACGGATCCGTCGAGGAGTTCAATGAACTTTACAGTATTTAAATTGCCATCAATAAATACCGGACCAATAATGGTATTTCTGTGTATGCCAGCCCACACATTGACAGCAAATCTGTACTGGTGCGAAGTCTCCCGTACTAGATGCGGATTCACACGGCTCCAGTACCGAAGGTTCTGTCGGTTTCATAAACCATTCCTTGTGAATGTACTCTCGTTAGTCCACATCACATTGTACAGAAAGTCAGGATTCTCGAGATGTTTGGTTTCCAACCAGCGACAGAAAGTTTCTCTTATTGGCTTATCTCTCGGTAGCAATGCTTGTACTTTCTTGTACTTATAAAGTCTGCGTTTGTCACGTTTCAAAACTTTTTGAATAGTTTTGTGATTTACTCGAAAATGTCGACCTGCATTACGCAGACTGGACGTCGGATTGCGATCATAATAATTAATAACTCTTTCGTCTGGAATCACATTTGCACGCGGAGGAGCACCATCTACGTGCGGGATCAAGGATTGATTTTCCCGTATCCTCTAGACAGCTTGTACAATAGTGCGCCCGTGGGTCGGACACATACGGGTGTTCCCATACCTCTCACGGTATGTCCGTACAGCTAAAGCGGCATTTCCGTGACACTCCCCATAAATTAAAAACATTTCGGTGTACTCCGAAGCTGTGTAATTGTAACGAGGCATGATTATTTAATAATACTTTAAACACCAAGTATTAAGCGTCTAATTTCCCAAAGTTTACTTAGCGATTAAACTAAGTACCTATAATACGTTATGTGTCCTGTCACTATTGCAACAAAGCGTCAAATTTCGCACAACACAACAACAAAGATACGATAACACTCGCGTGGCGACTTCAAACAGGCGCGGGCGCATCCGAAATTCCAGAGCGGAACGCAACGCGTCACAAGCAGGAAGGAAGTCCGGTGACACACTGACCGCGTAACTTGCAGGTTTCGACAAGTACGCAAAGTAGAAACCAGCAAACTTACCTATTTCTTTCGCACATACATATTTTGCGATCAACATGAGTGCGTAACAGGAAGTTATAACTTCCGCATGCATTTTTTTATCTAGTTATGATGTCACGCTTTTATGACTCTTAGGGCTCAGGCATAAAGTATAATTTGCATTGAGAAAATAAATTTTAAAGAAAGGCGTAGGTTTTTGAAGTAGCGACACAGATTACTTGGTAGCAAACTGGCAACGTGTGTTGTTAACCTTTCGGTGCATTCCTGTTTACAATACATCATGTAGAAAATACTTAAAATGAAAAAACATGTCCTGTGGCTAAACTACTGGATATTTTAATTTGATTTTTTGTGTGCAGGTTGGGAATATCATGACCTATACGAAGTTTCATTTATGATCATATTATCCTCTCCACGTGGTATATGTAACATACAACGCATTGGCTTTTCTCGAAGCTTAGTAAATAACGATGAAGTGACATGTTTCAGAAATGGGCTAATATTCCTTTCAATCTTAATAATTTTACTTTTGAATTAATAAATATATGGCCAGCACATTATCAGTTTATACCAAACTGTCAAATTTCTCCAAATGATTTTAAACCTTAAAATACTGACGATTAATTTGATTTTTTTTTTACAGTTTGTGGTAACTTTGTGCTGGCGACTGTACCTACTGAGTAGACACATTTATTTACATCACACAAATATGTATGATCGATAAAGGACATCTACTGGTTCAAATATTACAAATTTTCTTTTTATTTCTAACTAGCTGACACGACTGACGTCCTGTCAAAATAACAGTATGTACTTGAGTTCATACAAAAATCCCATAGAAAAGGGAAACATTCCCAATTTTTAATTCCATCATCATCATCATTTTCTTTTTAGATCTTGCAAAGGCCTTTGACACAATCTCTATCTCAGCCCTCTTAGCAAAGCTAGAAAGGTTGGAAGTCAGAGGCACGCAGTTGAAACTCTTCAATAGCTACCTTACAAACCGCCGTCAGCGTGTTCGAGTGGGAAACTTTACCAGCACTGACCGCCTAGTCACACACGGGGTTCCACAGGGTAGCATATTGGGGCCAACCTTATTTCTTTTATACATAAACGATCTTACTAATATAGTAATTTCCCAGGGCGAAATCATCTCTTTTGCGGACGATACCGCTCTTCTATTTTCTGCTGATAACTGGAACGAAGTATTTGATGCCGCTCAATCTGGATTTGATACTGTGAGAAAATGGCTAAATGACAATGTCTTAACATTAAACACCGGCAAAACGAAGTACATTTGCTTTAGTATTCGATCAGACATGGGGATTAACCACGATCATGCCATTATTCCACATGAGTGTACACCGTCTGATTTTTGCTCTTGTACTAAATTAGAGCGGGTTGATTCCATCAAATATTTAGGCGTAACTATAGACAAAAGTCTTAACTTCAAGGCACACATAAGAATTTTATCGGGACGGGTTCGGAAACTCATATATATCTTTAAAAATCTACGTCACAACGCTGATCCTCATATCTTGAAACGAATATATTTTGCTCTTTGCCAGACACTCATAACATATTGTATATCCGTTTGGGGAGGTGCTCCCAAAACTACTCTCAAGTCTATTGAGGTTGCCCAACGTGCAATACTAAAGGTTAACACCTTTAAATCTATACTATTCTCTACTGCCTTACTTTACCAGATGTGTGGAGTACTAACTGTTAGACAATTATTCATATTGAAAATAATCACTATGCAACACACTTGTACAAATAACGACCCCCAGATTTTAAATACACGCAGAAATTATATGGTTTGTATACAACACAGGTCTTACAGCACCAATTTCAGTACTAAATTCTTTAATTTCCTCGGTCCCTATATCTATAATAAACTTAATAAAAATCTTAATATTTATCCTCTCAATACAGTTCGTTGCAAAAAGAAAGTATCGGAATACCTGCAAGGTCTCACTTATGATGAGACTGAGCAACTTCTAACTGTGCCATGTTAGACAGTAACATTGTTTAATGTTGGCGTAACTAATTATCTATAGAAAAATATATATACATAATATATTATATACGTACTCACTAAAACCACGTATCTCACTAATACATGTGTTAACTCATAAAAATCTCAAGCACACTCACAAATAGACACACCCTCTCACACTCACTCATTCACCATAGCATATAACACAAAGAGAGGTCACTTAAACTACCTAAGATTATTTTGTTTGTAAAATGTAATGTTTTGTAAAATGCTAGTATTTAAGAACTCTAATCTAATGTAACTCGAGGGGATTGGCGCTGTTAGCCGAAATACAGGTCCTCCTAGTTCAGCTCCAGTTCTAAAACTTTTTGTGTGCTTACTATTGTTTTATCATAGCACTCAGCTGTAATGTAATCTAAGTACTTTTTATAGAAATAAAGCTTATTATTATTATTTCAGCCAAAAGACGTCCACTACTGGGTATAGGCCCCAAGCACCGCCACTTAGACTAGTTCTGTGCTTCCTGCATCCAGCGGATACCTGTTAGTGCTTGTCATTTTTGGTTGCCATAATCGCCACGCTTGGCAGGCGGGTTGGCTATCGCAGTATGGTGTTACGAAATGCATAGAGAACGCTACTGCCCATTCTCTAGTAAGTCCCTTAGTCGCCTTTTACGACACCCACGGGAAGAAATGGATGGTGCTATTCTTTACGTCCGGCACCACACGGAGCACCGTTATCATCACAATTTTCATTACATAAAAACCTAATTCGAACTATTACAAACATTTTAAAAGTAATAATAGCCAAATTTGTCCAGGCGTTCTCAAGTGATGTGCTTACCAATGAACTGCATTCATTTTTAGGGTTCCGTATCTGAAAACGAAAAAACGGAACCGTTATAGGATCACTTCGTTGTCAAGACATTTTTTCTCAGGAACGTTGTCGGTTTTTTTTTAATTTTTTGATTATGTAGGTCTACGTTCCTTCAAGTTTTATAAAAATCAAGCTTCTAAGTCAACGCAATAAAAAATACAGCAATTTATGCGACATTTTGATACTTGTAAATAAATCAAAACCTATACCTACCTATACTTCTCTTTGACCTAGAAGCATGAAATTTGGCAAGAAGCAAGGTCTCACAGCACAAGTAAAGGAAAAAGTCCGAAAATGGTTAATTTGTAGTTTCTTCACATAAAAAAAAATGCGATTACAAACTTACATTTTTTGGCAGTTGGGAAATTGACCGTGGTGTATTTCGATGTATGGGAAAATATGTTTTTCAAGTACAATGTTTAGTTTGTTTTTGGGATAAATTCATCTCAACTACAGAACCATTGATTGTGCGTGGTGCGGCACGAACAATGAAAATTAGATTATTTATAAGATTCAGTATATGTTTGTTTTGCTTTTAGTGCAAGATGAGGTTCAGAAATGAAAAATCCCCGAGTCATCATCATCTTTTAGTGCAAGATGAGTTTCAAAAATGAAAAATCCTCGTGTTATCATCCTCTTTTAGTGCAAGATGAGGTTCAGAAATGAAAAATTCTCGTGTCATCATCATCTTTTGGTGCTTGATGAGGTTCAGAAATGAAATATCCTCGTGTCATCATCATCTTTTAGTGCAAGATGAGGTTCAGAAATGAAAAATCATGTTATTTGGGGTCGGCGCAACGCGTTTTCTCTTTCCATTCTCCTCTGTCAAGGGTTATGTTATCGTTTACTCCCTTTTGTATCATTCCTCACACAATTCATCTATCTTTTCCGCCTTCCTCTCCCTCTCCAGCCATTAATATGTATATTCATCACTCTTTTAGTCACATGAGTTTCCTCTCTCCTCATCACAATCATGTCTATTGCTTCCACTTTCTTTCTTTCACTTTGCCACTTTCAAACTTCTCCTTGTATAGGTACTTATATCTTACATTAATAAAATAAAAAATAGAAGTACAGGAAATAAGGAATTCATAAAGTTACAGCGGAATTCACTTAGAGCGAGTAAAATGTGCGTCATTTTGCACACGTGGATAAACCACGAGATAAAATTGTGATGGAGGGTTAGTCCAAGCACGCATGTAGGTATGTACAAGGCACATAAAATATGTATTAATACTTTCTCCTTTCATTTAACGCTTATTGCGAAGCTGTGCGATCGGCGTAATAATCAGAAATCAATTAAGTAGCGACGATATTCAGATAATAACATTATTTTTCACTTTTTCCACCCCGAGTAACAGATATAATGAGCTTGACCGGAACTCTCTTTGTTCTCGCGTTCCTACTCTTATTGCGATAATAACAGAATAATACGCAGAAAAGTCCGTAATTAGGGATATTGTATTTGACCTGATAAATGTACTTAAGACCTATTTTTTCGATGTTGTTAGTCGGTTAGGAATAGGCAAGGAATAGGTGAGATCGTAAATCAAAAGTTAGCGCAGCGGAGCTCGGCGGCTATTCTTCAATACTTCCCGGGAGAGCACGCGCACTACATAAGTAATTCCTGTCTGAATATTTCCTGTGTTTCGGTAACAAAAAATGGCGCGCCTTCGCGGCAAAAGTTTCCGTGAAAACGTCGTTTTGAAGATATTGGATTTTTTGGTTACCTGAGACTTATATCTCGCCTCAAGGTTTTATCTATTTACAATGAAAGTGATACAGTCTACGTATTTCAGTATTATTTAAATTCTGGCGTCCTTAAAGCTATAATATTTGTAAAGGCAACATAATATAAGACCAGGATTATCAAAAGACTTGAACGACTATTTTCCCGAGTTAAGTAAAGAGTACAAGGCGTGTTATTAGTACAAAGGTACCGAGACAAAGGAACTAACGACCGTCGCTGTGGTAATTAATGAATTCATTATCTTTTTAATTTCACCTCGAGCAGATATTAATGGGGTTTGCACCTGTTTAATGTAAAATTCGCTGAAATTCCCGCGTCAACTCTTTCAGGTGTCAAGATAAGTTCGTTAATAGATGATCGATGGACTGTCGTGATTCGGAATTTTATCGAAAAATCCGAGAGCATATTTTAGGAACGTTAGCGAGTGAAGGCTCGTTCACCTTCGTTAGTTATTAAAAAGACTTTATTTTTTTACAGTTTTGTTACTCAAATTGCTGGAGGAAAATGTGACGATGCCATTATTGGAATCGGTCTGGGTAATTCTTTAATGTATGCAGAAATATTTGAAAATTCCCTGGTTAGATCAATTACAACAATAGCTTAAGTGGTCACGTAGTTTCGACAAATCTCGGATGATTTTAAACAGGCACTGTTTTTATGCAAACATAGCAATACTTACCTACCATTATTATTTTCATATTTTACCTTTATAATTTATTCGGTAAAAATTTAGTATCGTTTGGCAGGAAGAGGGGGGTAGGAGGGGGGAGAAAGGGAAGGGGGGTGTTCCCTCTTTCCTCTGGCACTACTCCCATGAAAAGGTAACGCACCGTTCTTGAGAAAAACGAATTATTGTAACCTAACCTCAAAACACATTAAAGTTGCTTATAAGGCGTAGTTGGTGGGTTTAAAAAAAAATACAACGAAGGGGATGGCGGGGTCTGAGTTCGCTCGCTTCGCTCGCTCACTAGACCCCGCCATCCCCTCCGAACCTAACCTGTCCGAGTCGGGTTGCCCCAAGTCCCGAGCTCGCTTCGCTCGCTCTTGCATCCTAAGTTCTCCTAGTAACAGTAGTAACATTGCCTTTTGTACACATACACATATCAGTGGAGGTACACCAACTTTCTTCTGATCAGGATTATTAGGTTGTTATAAAAACAAAACATTCGTAAATTTTTCATTTAAAAATCCATAATTTACAACTGTAATTAGTTCCATAAGGATCTCTTTTATTTCTTTCTACATTTCTTCTCCACAGATATTCATAAATTAAATCATTATTATTAGCACGATTATTGTAAAATGCCGAATGCGTATGGCATACCAGATTTTTTTTACGTTCCGTTTCAAGACATTGTACACCACGAACAATATACTAAGACAGATTTGGTTGTCAATCGCCCATTTTAACGTTTCGTTTTCGCTTTTTATCTGATTTGAGGTTAGAAACATTTTTTAATTTAATTAATTTCTCGAAAAATATGCATTACCTTTTAATGAGAGTGGTATCGTTATAATCGGGGACCCAACCCCTACCAGTTTTAACCCCTTTTACCCCCATCTCCTGCCAAACGATACTAGATCCAACCAATGATGTATAAAACTATAGATACGTTGTCCGCACTCTAAAATGGCAACATGAAATGAAGCCAATTGGCCACATTGCGCTCAGTCACGCACCAACCTGTCGCGCGACGCTACGTTTGTTTTTAATTTATATCGTGTGTGAAAACCTGTGCAAAATATAAAGAAAACATGCCGTCGTGTGTTTTCAGAGGATGTACAAATTATACCCCAAAAGTTAAAGACAAAAATGTTTACGCGTATAAGTAGTTATCTAGTATTTTCGCCGTTTTTAAGCGCCGAGATGTTTGTTGATAACGTGTCTATATATAATACGTCATTGGATCCAACCTATTTATTCATTTAATGTTTATTTTCTCGACACTCAAGAGTATTATTACAAGAATTTATTTATAACTAAGTACCTACGGCACGGTTGGCGCAGTGGTTAAGCGATTGACTGCTGCGCTGCGTGTCGCGGGTTCGATTCCCGCATGGAAAAAATATTTTTATGACCTACAACTGCCTACAAGTAGTTGTTCCGGGTCTGGCTGTTTGTGTATGTGAGTTTAAATGTTTGTAAACGCACCCACAATACAGGAGAAATTCCTAGTGTGAGGCAACGTTTAAAAAAAAAGAAAAACCGGCCAAGTGCGAGTCGGACTCGCGCACAAAGGGTTCCGTACCATTATCTATAAAAATGGCAAAAAAATATAGTTTAATAAAATATTTGTTTTATTTTAATTTAATTATTCATTTTTATGGTTTTTTTGTTAATTCTTTTTTTTATATTGTTGCTCACGCTGACATTTTTGACTTACTTACTTATTTTTGACTTTATACTTACTTATATATACTATGTTTAAGTGAATATATAACCAAATAATCTGTGAATATTTCAAGCGAATATTTCAATATTTATACCTGTTGCCGCTATCAATATCGAGCAAAAACGAGCAAAAAAATCACGTTTATTGTATGGGAGCCCCCTTAAATATTTATTTTGTTCAGTTTTTTTTTATTTGTTGTTATAGCAGCAACAGAAATACATCATCTGTGAAAATTTCAACTGTCTAACTATCACGGTTCATTAGATACAGCCTGGTGACAGACGGACAGACAGACAGACAGACGGCGGAGCCTTAGTAATAGGGTTCCCGTTTTATCCTATGGGTACGGAACCCTAAAAAAACGAACAACTACCTAGTCTGATTTTCGGTTACAAATAAACCTTGTAATAAAATCACTTGCGTTTGGATTAGCACCAACGATTAAACGACAAGCGATTTTCATGAAAACGCCATTGATTTGATTTGCGCCGCCCACCAATCGCTCGCTGAGCGTTTGCCAGCGAGGAGAGCACTAGATTTTAACGAGTTTTGCTCCAAGAGCCTCCGAGAGCAATTATTATTATCCACTGTTGACTTCTATTTAAGTGAATTTCCACTTATAAGTTTTAATTGTTCAATTCGCAACATAACTATAGAATAAGCAGTGGGTGTTTAAACTATCCATAGACACGACACCTCAGCAAGTAATAGACTTTAATGCCTTTTGTATAAAGGCGAGAAATAGTCAAGTATTTTCAAATTCTTTCGCAGAAACGAGTCGGTGGTTGCTGAGAGTTTATAGGAAAAGTTTCCCGATGCGCTGGCACAGTGAAATATTCAACTTGTTAGAAAACCGCACACAAAACTACCCGCCGTAGAAATGAATGAATCAATAAGTCGTCTACGTACCTACCATCTCACGTTTTAAGGCGATATCAAAATAAATTGGGGACTGATCTACTTTTTTATATTTTTTTCTTTAATTCTAAAATCCTAAGTAATATCATTGCGAAATTGCATTCAAAATGTCCGTATTAGGTAATTAAAAAGTCTGGCTGAAAATATTTTTGATACATAGCTTAATTTATTTTATTTGTTTGGCGCTGTTACGTTGTTTTATTTGAATTCCAGCGCATTGTTGCGCTCTCTTTTTCGCATGAGGAAGTAATTGACTCTGTCGCTTTATTATTCCCAGTTCACTATGATTTATTTTTAGGGTTCCGTACCCAAAGGGTAAAACGGGAACCCTATTACTAAGGCTCCGCCGTCTGTCTGTCTGTCCGTCTGTCACCAGGCTGTATCCCATGAACCGTGATAGTTAGGCAGTTGAAATTTTCACAGATGATGTATTTCTGTTGCCGCTATAACAAAAAATACTAAAACCCAGAATAAAATAAATATTTAAGGGGGCTCCCATACAACAAACGTGATTTTTTTTTGCTCGTTTTTGCTCGATATTGATAACGGCAACAGGTAGACGCTTGAAATATTCATAGAATATTTAGTTATATATTCACTATAAAAATAAATAATTAAATTAAAATAAAACAAATATTTAAGGGGCTCCCATACAACAAACGTGATTGTTTTGCCATTTTTATAGATAATGGTACGGAACCCTTGGTGTGCGAGTCCGACTCGCACTTGGCCGGTTTTTTACGTAGGTATCACCTTAATCACTTCACTTCACTTTTTACACTTTTAGGACAATCATTTTTTGACTTTGAATTTTGGTTCTATCTAAAGCGTCTAGGTTTGAGATTTAATTGCCCGATAAAAAAGAAGTCTACTTAATTGCGCAATGAAACAAGATTCAAAAAAAAGGATGAAGAGGATAAAGAAAACAATATTTCCATGTTGCTCAAGTTAAACTATCGTTATTATTCACTGTTTTTCGGCTCTAAAGGGCAGTAAACAAAAAACAATATTGCAGCGAAAATTGGCAAAATAAAAATGGATTTTTGTGTTTTGTTGGTTTCTTTAGTTGTTTACGTGCGAGCGGCGTTTACAATCCATGTTCAATCAATTTGCATGTGGCCTACATCGCCGCGCTTCAGCGACAAACTTCCGAAGGGCTACCCTTTTTATTCTCGAGTTATGTGATTGAACTCATCGGTATTCCTCCCACAGCTTCTCAAGTTTTATACTTAATAAAAGACACGCACACGGTACAAATAATGCGAAGGCTATTTTGTTATGTAATAACGGTTTTATTTCAACTAAATAAGTTTATAAAAGAGAAACGAAAGACGCGCATCTAAATGAACGTCACGTCATAATTTCTATAAGGTTTATTTTTAAATGCTTTTGGGTTCTCGGGAAGAGAAATGTGTGTATACATCAAAGTAAAGGCTCTTTCATATCATACGTGGAAGACGTCTGCAGGTCTCAAACGCTCGTTACGAGAGGAATATTAACTGTTTCATATGTTAAAACTTATGCTAAAGTAACATAAAGTAACATTTCCCATATTTATTCTGGGTCCAGATTTACTTTAAACTTGAATTTCGATGTAGCTTCGTCTCCGATAAAAATATCACTACGGTGTACTCATGTTTACCGACTAAGATTGTGAAGATGCAGTCCGTTGACATTTAATAAATGGTAAGTACGAGCTGGATGAGCCAGCCGAGAATCGAGAGGAGATTGGAGAGGCCTATGACCATCAGTGGACTTCTTTGGGCTAATGATGACGGAAACGACGGAATAAATTTGGGACATTCTGTGTACAAAATCAAAAAGTTGTTGCTCTCCTTTGTTGGGTGTAAGTGTGTTTGGAGCGAAAAATGGATAAGTAGAGTCACGGGAGAGTTAAAAAGATACCATAAGAACAAAGGCCTTTTTTTGTTGTGAGGGAAATGATCAAATAACTTCTTCCGCTCTGGGCGGAGCGAGAGGGCGTGTCAGAATTTTACTGACTAAAACCCACCTGTGTTCCTTCCATTGCCTGTGTGCCAGGGCCACGATATCCCTTTCGGAGAAACTCGCAACCCTGGCAGGCATTGGTCCTAACGGACCCCGTCAGTTGGTGCTGACATCTCTTTGAGGCGGCGAGCACAACGCGCCGTCGACCCGGGCCTGGTCCTTATCGGACGGAGAGCTACCTAGCTAGCCCGCGCCTACGGTGGCCGGATATCAGCCTGCGACTACCGACGCCCGGGGCGTCTCCTCAGGCGACTAGGGGTGCGAGGGCGCGAACCTTGACTCATCCTCACGCGTTCCGCCTCCTCCTTCGCTAGCATTACTGCTTCGCAGAAGGAGGTGACGGCCTCCCATGCACCCTCGCTCCGAACCATGGCCTGAACCAGGGCCGGACGCGAGAGATCGCCGCCGCCGATCGCCTCCGTGAGGACACGGTGGTGCTCCGCCCAAGCCGGGCAGACCTCCACCGTGTCCTCCGAAGAAAAAAAGGCCTGCTTTTAAAACAGGTAAAACAACAATAGGTAAAGTTATATGTTATGTTATATTTTGTAAGTTCACAATAATAGCGAGAAAGAAACGACGATAAACTAATTTATTTTTATAAAAAGTAGAAGGATTATATTTTGAGGTAAATTATAATGCTTTTGAAGACATAAATAATGTCAACAACGACACTGGTAACAACAAAAATCTGTGAGGGCATTCCTAACAAAAAATAAAACAAGAAATCGATCAAAGGAATAAGTCCCGTGGCCGCTTCGCAACTGTAAGCCAGCTTAGACAACAACTCTTAATACTTGAAGAGAAACAGTTCATGACGGTACAACGGTAATGATATCTCATCTAAGTACATAACTAAATATAATTTGTAATATGGAAAACGAGCCAATTTAAATTTTACGCAACGCTCGCGCTCAAAAACGTTTCTTACGAACACGAATTCCCTTTCTGCGAACGTCATACGAATGAGCGTAAAAAGGAATTACATAGTAAAGCGATGCTTACTCTTTTACGGCCCAAAGATCGGGAAAATAAAGTTCTTTTTATTGCCCTCAGTTTTACAGCCCTGGTAATAGGTGAATTCGGTGAACTCAGCGTTTGAAATTCCGTGGTGCAAGTCGTGGCGCGCAATGCACACTACTTCCATCTTATGTTATTGGGGAACACTCTTCTGTTTCAGATTGTGGGGAACATTTCAGTATCAGCAAGAGTAGCTGGTTTTATCTAGGTCAGGAATAACTGTTTTGTTGCCTTCTTTTATTGAAGCTTGCAACTTTCTTGACCTCTGCCCTCAATACGTCGCTTTCGCATTTACTTAAATCCGTTAAGACGAGGTTTATATTTTTCATTCGATTAAATGCGACATCCAAGCTTGGAGTAGGTAAAAGAATAAATAAACGACGTATAATGTTGTTATTGTCTTGGTTAAATGATACTTGAACGGAATAGTGTAGCGGCTTGTGTTTATGTTATGATTGCACTAATTAACATGTAATGACACTAGTTGTCTACAATACAGAACACGGCCTCTGGAGTACACATCTAGCAAATCTACCGAGCTAGCATGATTCGAGGAAATGGGTCATTATTCTGCTCGCATACAGGGAGCTAGGTAATGGCGACGCTACTTCAGCATTATGTAACACCGTTTAGCTCAATAGATTGTTGTCGTACATTATGACAACTGAAGTGATGCATCGTTTATGTAGGATGTGAAATATATTAGTGTTAGGGGCACAAATTGGACGTTTATAAAACGTGATAGTGTTTATAATTCTACTCATATATATATATATATAAGATATACAACGTGGCGATTAGGTTATCACATTAAATAGTACAGCGGTTATTACAAGTTGTTATCAGTCTGTTAAAATAATAAAAATAAAAATAGACCTAAAAATAGAAAACTGAATTTTTCTAACAAACTAAATAGCGTAAAAATTGGCAATAAATAATCCACCCTTGATACTATAGGCGGCGGGCGGCGCACACGCCAAACGACAGTGAGACTAGCGGAGGGTAGGTACTTGCGCTCACGCGCGGGGCGTTATAATACATGATGTTGTTAAATACTAAAAGGGAAAAAAAGGTCTCACGGGTAGAATGTTAACTTTTATTAATTATTTTATTTATGTATGCTTAAAATACGTAATGTAGAATACGTGGTTTGAATTAATGTGATAACCTAATCGCCACGTTGTATATCTGACAAAAAACAAATACCTAATAAAAAGAATGTTAGCAACAATCATAAAACATGTTAGTATTTATAATCTAGGATTTTAGTAACAATTTGGCTTAGTAATTATACACTAAGACAGACAGTGTTGTTTTGATGAGATGTTCCATTATGGGGCTCTCATCAGGGCCGTCAGCTATCACCTTCAGGAGGCTGTTGCCACTGCCACGCAACCTAGCGAGAGATGCACTTTTCTTCCGTACGACAGCTGAGAAGCTGTCGACTCGGGCTTTTGCTTGAAGAAACTTCGTTGAATACCGGTTAAAGACTAACAAATACAAAATAAAGCAACCGAACCATTTAATTGTAAGCAAGCAACCTAATCGATGATCCACATCAAATATTTGTGGAGCCTAAACTTTAACAAACAGTGGTTGTTGACTCTCTAATAATAACTAATAGTTATTATTATAGTTTATTTGTATTTGTGAACAGTATTTAAGCATAGGAACACAACAATGTTATTTCAAATTATCAAGGCAACTTCACCGAGTGCCGGGGGCATAACACTGAAATTAAATTCCAATACTCATTGGTTTCCAACGAGACCCGTCATAATCAATACAAGAGGAAATAAGTTTCAGTTCGAAGTCGCGGCTAACAGGTCAAAGTTCGTTATTTTCTTCTCCCATAGTTTTATCCCAGTTATTTTAGAGTTTAAAATATCGTAGCGGATAGAGATAAATTAAATTAAGAGTTTTATTTTTTCGATGCGGACTGCGGGCGGTTTGAGACGTGACTAGGGCCACTAGGACTCAATAGGGCTGCGTTCACATTAGACGACTAGTATAGACAACTGTTTTTTTTTTTTTACTTAGTCTGAGTATCAAGTATCACCGGGCTAGTGCAATACTACCTTTTGCTGTGCCCGACGGGTCCACAATGATCATATTTTGTAAAACCTACCACCTCAGTTCACATGTGGAAGTAATAAATATATTTAGCATAGAGTATCTACTACCGGGCTAGTATGATGCTCCACTTCATAAATGGTATGGGGCCTCAACACAGCTAGTCGTCCCATCATTGCGTGAGGCATTTAGGGGGAGAGGGGGCTGAATCTCACTCAATTTCATGTGGAGGGAGAGGGTAGGTTTTAGCAAATATCATGTAATTTTTTTTCAGCGTGTGGCGCTGTCTAAAATTGTGAGAAAACTGAGTGATTATAATTATTAAAAATGTCAGGTACCTCCATACAAAATTTTATCATAATTGGTGCAGCCGTTTGAGCGTGAACAAGTAACAAACACACACACACACTCTCACAAACTTTTGCCTTTATAAGATTAGTGTGATGATAACGAATTACGATATACTCGTACTTAAGCAAATTAAGTTTAGGTAATATTAATCACCGGTACTAAACCGGTAAAAGAAAAAAAAAACGACATTATGCGTTCACCTATCCACTCTACACCAAAGTTTCTAAAGTTACAAATATGCTGTATATACGAAACTTACCTTTTATCACAGGAATTCTGCGGCCAGCAACAGAATAGGTATAAATATTGCAATCTATCAGAGACCGATACACACAGTACTTGTTTTTGAATAAAGGCTCGTACAGACTCGATATCACGGGCGCGACAGGCCTTAAGCTGAAATGTTACTTATAATTACGTTATTGATCAGAGAGCTGTGCTGCTGAGGAGTTTGTTGCGCCACTTCTTCTTCCCAGCTAAAGCACTAGAAAGTGATGAAGGGTGGGCGTTTTTGGGGGACAGCCTTATGTAATTTTTGACGTTCGAAAAGAGCTGATTCTCAGCCTAGTTTGAATGACTTTTGATTTTCTAGAGAGCGTTTTTTGACACCGTAAAGTCAAACCCCGCTGCCATCATTTTCATGACAGCCGGTGCGGCCGTCATGTGGCGGCCACCGCTCTTAGGAAACCTTAGCTTTAGACATAGGTTGAAATCTATTTGTCGACCCAGTTTAGCTGTTACTGTGCTGCACTACACATAACATTCAGACAGAGCAGTCAGTTATACTCCATAGGTTTAGGTAGTTAAATAAAGGTAAACAAATCATAAAAAAGGGTTTTCATAGATGACACTTTCTTGTTTAAAAATACGTTGTAACTTCTAACCATTTTTTTTAAATTATTATTACGATAGTTTCCTCTGATATTACTGTATGTTCAACTTTATCATTTATTCTTACTACTCTTCGTAGATGTGCGCTTGAGCACAATTATTTAGTTAGATTTATATATTACTATAATATTTTGGTAATCTGTCTATTATAAAGAGCCCAAAAAGACATGTTCTCTAAACGTCAACGAAATAAAACGTTGCTAAATTGAAGAGTACAACTGTGACGTAGCATGCCAACTGAAGTGCCAGGTATTACGTTTAGTCGGTTACTTGACAGCTCTCTCGTCACGTGGTTTTTTTTGTTTACCTTTATTTAACTACCTAAACCAACGGAATACAGTTCAGTTTAGGCAGAGATGTACTTATAGTACACCCACATTTCACCAGTTATATTTAAGTCCCATGTAATAGGAAGCGGTCCTATTGCCATCAACCGGGCACAAATCCAGACTCCGGACTGCTACTGAGAAATTCCAGGTGGAAAATTCCAATAACACTTTGCCCGACCCGGGAATCGAGCCCAGAAACTCATGCTCAACAGTACATTAAATTTACATATATTCTGCTGAGACTGATACTCTCTTAGATCCGGATGACCCCATTACTCTCCTTCAGGAAAGCAATAGGGCCACAAGTACAGTGCACAAATACAAACCGTCATTCCGTCCTCGCCGCCGAGGTACCACGCGAAGTTCAAGAATTAATTGTTCCCCCCGTCCCTTGCACGTCGAACCGCCAGCGCCGAGGCTGAGTGAGCCGTAGCATTTAATAGTAATCCCCGTTAATAATCATGAATTTAAACTCTCGATCCAGCCTGTCCCCAACTTGCTGTTTTTCCCCAACGACGCCCTAAGCCGAGGTTCGTACCCCACAGGGGGTGCCCTTAGAGTGCTGTCGTTTAGTTTGTAATACTTATATTTACGCTCCTGGCTGGGGGCTTTAAGCTCACACCTTAGGGCAGCCACAGGAAAGACCGAATAAGCCGTCACGGCCTCTCAAGGTCAACTGCGAGATGCCACACAAAAAAAAAAAGCTGAGACTGGACCATTTAGCCCACGGTTACTTTTGAAAATATTATCAGTGCATAATTATATTTTTCTTTGCAATAAGTGGTGACAAATAAATAAAAATAATTAAAAGGGCATTAGTTTAAGCCATTTGAACACTTAAAAACTTCCTATTTTAAAACTTAATATTAATTTCTACTTTGCCTATTATCGTGTAATTTCTCAGCTGCATTAAAAATACATCATACAGGCATTCTTTCCATTTTCAATACTCAAACCCAAACCCAACTACAATGTTAAGTATGTTCTAAGGATAAATTCATCCCAACAACGGAACCCTTCAACTTCATTGTGAGTGGTCCGACACGCACTTGGCCGGTTTTTAGGGTTCCGCACCCAAAGGGTAAAACGGGAACCCTATTACTAAGGCTCTGCCGTCTGTCTGTCCGTCTGTCACCAGGCTGTATCTCGTGAACCGTGATAGTTAGACAGTTGAAATTTTCACAGATGATGTATTTCAGTTGCTGCTATAACAACAAATACTAAAAAACAGAATAAAATAAATATTTAAGGGGGCTCCCATACAACAAACGTGATTTTTTTGCTCGGTTTTGCTCGATATTGATAACGGCAACGCTTGAAATATTCACAGAATATTTAGTTATATATTCACTTCAAAAATCAATAATTAAATTAAAATAAAACAAATATTTAAGGGGGGCTCCCATACAACAAACGTGATTGTTTTGCCGTTTTTATTGATAATGGTACGGAACCCTTCGTGCGCGAGTCCGACTCGCACTTGGCCGGTTTTTTTTATTGTTGGATGTATAACAAAGCAAAAACGTCACAGTTTTATATCTCTGTTCTATGTTAGATGCATCTAAACGCGCCCTAGGACAAAATGGCTCTCTCTATGACGCTGGAAGGTGATAGGCCAGTAATATATAGCTAGTAAAATCCGTAAAGGAAAGTAGACGCCGTAGCTGAGTAAGTAGTTCTCGTTGATGTGAGGGCGAACAGTCGAGTTACTACGTGCTAAAAGGTATGGAGAGTGAGGTTCGTCATAATTGCTAGTTTGTGGTGAAGGCAGAAGGGAACATTTGGGTGCTTCCCGACCGCAGAGAATTTGATTTAATTAATTTTGGTTGTAGTTATTGACTGGTATGAAAATAAATTAAGTTATTTTACGAGCTGGCTGTTATAGTACTAATGTAGTATTATATTTATGGGACTACCATAAATACTTCATTACTACAATACAAGCTAACTTTATAGCACACAAAATAAAATCATCGATGCTTTGAAGTTGCAACCTCAGTCGTAAAAATATCTAAAGTAAAGATAGATCATATAAACTGCATCCATAAAACTATAACAGATTTAAGCCAAAACTGTAAAGGTTCTCATACATTTTTTATCTCATTTACACGATTTTTTCTCGATAAAAACGTATCTGACATCGACGCCATGTCCCGTCTGTTGCCGGGGGATTAAATATCTCTTTCATGAATATCACGGTAAAATTTTAACTACCCACGCCATTGAATAAAAAAATTATCCACGACGGACTACGAACACAAATTATTAAGGTTTTGTTGAGAATTCATTGAAATAACTTGAGCTGAACGGCTTTGATATGAGACCTCTCGGCTTCCGCGAAAAAGTTATTTAAAGGCTCCGCTAATATGACTCTCGTACTGAAGCGGCAATTATGCTGGCAAAGGTTTTCTAAGTAATTAATTAGATCCTTCCGCTGTCTTCCAACAATCCTTCAGATGTTTTATTTTTATGTAATATTCCTGTAAAAGGTCTATCGTAAAGTATTCGCTGCTAGGGTTTGTAAGAGGAAGAAAACAAAAAAAGGTAAAAACTTGGATCCAACCAATGTATTTTTGAAAATTAATCAATACACATTAAGCATTATGAAAAAAGCTAAACATTAGACATATATTATGTGCTAATTGATTCTACACAGACACAATGAGACTAAAATGAAAATAGAAAACCCAGTAAAAAAAAACCCTGAAGAGCAACAGATGAGAAATCCGACGGCTTAAATCACAAAACAGAAATTCTGATACACGCGACAAAATTCGTTGAAGTGTAAACGGATAGAGTATCAAAAGATGGAGTCGAATGTTTGACGCTCTCTTTCAAGTATTTGCTTTTAGGATTAAATCAATTGGAAACGTATGAGGGTCAAAATATTCGTGATTGGTTCGACGACCTCTCATTCTGAGATCTGTATAGGTACTTATACTTTCTTATTGTACTTTTCTCTACCTACCCTTTAAATTCCGGCAAAAATACTGGACCGTGTTAAGCTGAGTTTAAAACCACAGTCCAGTGGATGAGCAGTAGCACCGGTCTGTGAATGTATGATTAAAATGCATCATCAAGTTTACCGCGATTAAGGGAAAGCTTTCTTACCCCGCGATACATCAAGATATAAAAAAACCGGCCAAGTGCGTGTCGGACCACGCACAATGAAGGGTTCCGTAATTGGGATGAATTTATCCGAAAAACAAACTTAACATTGTAGTTGAAAAACATGTTACGGTCAATTCTCCAACTGCAAATTTAAGTTGGTCGACTATTACTCGTTAACTTGTAAAGCTTACTTAGCTGTGATAGTTTTCCTTTTAATTTCGTAATAAATATATACCATTGCCATGAATTTTTTCACATATCCGAAACCAACTAATTAGCTGGCAGGGTCGGGTACTTGACTCTAACAAAAAATAACATTATAAAGCTTAATATTACGCAAACGGATCCCTGAATTGAAAAATGGTTTTCACAAACCCATCATATTTTTAAACAGCCTATCCAACGATACCCCACGCCATGGAATAGACGAAAAAAAAAAATCAACCCCATTTTACGTGCAAGGGCCACGTAAAATGCGTAAAAAAATTTTTTTTCATGGTTTTATTTTACGACTTTCTCGGCGTGAATAGTATCTATACCCATGCCAAATTACAGCTTTCTATAGTACTAAGCGTCTCTGTACTATGCCGGGGAAAGACGGACGGACGGACAGACAAACAGACAGACAGACTGACATGGCGAAACTTTATAGTTTCGCAATGTCAGTCGTTGTTTTTTAGGGTTCCTTGTTGACTACGGAACCCTAAAAAACAACGACTTTCAAAAAACACTACAAAGTGAAAAATAACTAGTTTCGGAAGTCGGGTGTCTTTGGATCTGTGTTTTAGTTTTTCCCACCGACTTCCGAAATTAATGTTGTTTTTTACATTGTAGTGGTTTTTTTGGAAGTCGGTTGTTTTTTTTTGTAGATTTTGTTTTTAATTTGTGGCTTTTTAGTCGGTCAGTAACCATATCTAAAGTACCAAATCTAATCGCAACCCGTGAAATACGTATTAGTAAGTAGTTCCGGTGGCCATCTGTGGTATTCATCATCAGTTCCACGTCACCAAATGGTGCTTTCCGAGAGCGAATGCACCACTTACTATAAAAAAATACCCAAATCGCTATAGGTGTGTGTATACAATTTGAGGATTTTCCAAGAAATGGGAATGGGATCCCCTCATCAGATTCTGACTTGGTGACAAAGGGGCCACTTCGAAAGCAAACCGTTTGAAACAAAAAAATAAATATATTTTCAATATCGATCTACAACTGAAGGAAAGTTCTGTGAAAATTGAAAAAAACACAGACCTATATATCCTATCCTATAAATAACCTCCTCCTTTTTGGAAGTCGGTGCAAATATATATTTTACATGTAGGTAGTTTCTACTATTTTTAACCGACTTCCAAAAAGGAGGAGGTTATATGTTCGGCTGTATGTTTTATTTTTATTTTTTATGTATGTTCACCGATTACTCCGTCAATTGTGGACGGATTTTGAAAATTATTTTTTTGTTTGGAAGGGTATGCTCCCGAGGTGGTCCCATTGCCACCAAATCAGAATCTGATGAGGGGATCCCATGGAAATCGAGGGCAATCCTCAATTTTTATAGGCACTATATGGATTTCAGTATTTTTTATAGTAACTCATGCATTTGCACTCGAAAAGCACCATTTGGTGAAGTGGAACTGATAATGAAGACCACAGATGGCCACCGGAACTACTTAATAATAAGTATTTCACTGTAGCGATTCGATTAGGCACTTTAATATGGTTGGTAAGCAATTTATGATCGTCAAAATGCATATGGTAAAGTCACCATCGGTTCTCCTGGTTCTTACCAGGAGAACTCCTCAACAATTAACGCCCCTGCATCGTGACTGCCAATATTAGGCTATTGTTAATTCGATAAATTACAAACTGACCCACTAAAAAGTGAAAAATAAAAACTTTTAAAAAAAAAAATCAACCGACTTCCAAAAAAAACACTACAAAGTGAAAAATAACTTTAATTTCGGAAGTCGGTGGCAAAAAACTAAAATACAGATCCAAAGACACCGACTTCCGAAATTAAAGTTATTTTTCACTTTGTAGTGTTTTTTTTGGAAGTCAGTTGATTTTTTTTTTGTAAAAAGTTTTTATCGTTTACACCTAAAACAAGTTGTAAAGTGGTATAAGTATGACGCGTTTAGCTAGGGTGATCGAGCCAGTGAAACAGCGAATACTATAATCACGTTTTATTATCGTTTAACAATTAAATTATCAAAATTATTTAATAACCACACTCAATAAACGAAACGAATGGCAGTTCTTAGGGTGGAGGTACTGATCTCCTCGAAGGCAGAATGGTAAGTGTCCTCTCGTCCCAACGCTCCGCCATCAGCCAGGCTCTGTCATAGTACGAAGTTAGCCGAGTATGCATGTCAACGCGACGGTACTGGTGTTGCCACCTCCCGAAACTCGTGCTGCGCTTTAGTGCTTAAACTAATGACCTTTTCCGATAAGTATATATTTTTTTCTATTCACAAATGTAGTGCTTCAAACTAGCTTAAGGATAAGTTTACATTTGTGAGAGACTGGTGCTTGAAATAGGCATTGCAACGCCTGTGGTACAAGTCACCAGGGCCCCACGACGCTTCATATTGTAAAGACTAGTTGTATGCAAAACTTGTCAAAAATGTAACAAGACATGTTTGAAACAACGTTCTACCTGCATGTTTTTATACACTACATGTTTTTGACTTGTTGAAAACAGGTATCCCAACTTGTATATGGTTCTAAACACAGGGTTAAAACTGAAGATCATGTTTATCAGTCCATGCTAAGATAACAAACTTGTTAATGACTAAGCTTCTAAACTCTGTCTCATTCGTATTCATGGACCAAGAATTTAATGGCTACGGTCAGAATTATTTTAAATCTCAAGCAAATTACAAATCTCTTAATTCTCTGGGAGTTTATCTTCTCTAATCTCTCTGAACAAAATTCAGAAACAACTCCTTTTAAGTAGCAACTTTGTTAAGAGACAAGATCCAATACTAAAAGGGTTTACTTTGTGACTCCTCGCTTTGTGACTTAGCGACAACATTTTGATGTAGGTAATATTAAATGAATGAACATCTTATTATTATATGTTACATAACTTTGAACTTAGGAGTTAAATCGCTGCTGTTTTTGGTTCTGGTCAGTCCATCTCATATTTATGGAACAACTAGCTGCGCCCCGCGGCTTCACCCGCGTAAGTCTCGATCCCGTGGGATCGAGACTTGATGATGAGACGAAAATTTTATCAAAATTGGTCCAGCCGTTTGAGCGTGAAGAAGTAACAAACATACACACACACACTCACAAACTTTCGCCTTTATAATATTGGTGTGATGAAAAACGGATACAATACGACTTCTTTTGTGTCGTTAATGACATTTCTACATCTTACATCATGACTGTGATTACCAACGCTTGTCAACTGTTTCATTATGTCAATATTAAGTCAATAACTAACTCTTAACTAACTAATATTGTTGTATTGGTTTGTTAATTGTTTGGTGGCCCGTATTCACCGGTGGTTTATAACTGTATAAAGGTACATACAAACTATCTGGCCTAGCCTTTTCCCAACTATGTTGGGGTAGGCTTCCAGTCTACCCCCACTTCCGGCGGCTGGCGCCCAAGTTGTTGGGCGCAGCTGGGGCGTTGTCAACGCTGCTTCCCAATCTGGGGGCCCGAGCGCCGTCTGTAGGCGGCTCTACGTAGGGATCGTGCGATCGATGGCCATTTACGGGGCCCCGATCTGGGCGGCTGACCTGACGGCCGAAAGCATCGCAGTCCTGCGAAAACCGCAGAGAGCGATGGCCGTCAGAGTCATCAGGGGATATCGCACGATCTCCTACGAGACGGCTTGTGTACTGGCCGGATCCCCGCCCTGGGACCTCGAGGCGAAAGTACTCGCGTCACTGTATCGGTGGCGCGAGGAAGCGAGGGCGCGGGGCGAGTGGCTGATGCAGCGACATGTGGAGTTGCGTTGGTCACAGCTTCGCGCAGCCCTGGTGGCGGAATGGCGGGACGACAGGCTTTCACGCCCTACCGCCGGCCTCGCCACCATCGAGGCGGTCCGGCCGGTACTCGAGCCCTGGCTCGGGAGGAGGCACGGCTCCCTGTCGTTTCGGGTGAAGCAGGTGCTCTCGGGGCATGGTTGCTTCGGGAAGTACCTGTGTCGCATAAACAGGGAGCCGGATGCCCGGTGTCACCACTGCGTCGACTGCCGGGAGGACACGGCGCGGCATACGCTGGCAGAGTGTGCCGCTTGGGAGGAGCCTCGCCGTGCCCTCATCTCAAGAGTAGGCAGTGACCTGTCGCTGCCGGCCGTAGTCGAGTCGATGGCCGGCAGCGAGGAGTCCTGGGACGCGGTGGTATCCTTCTGCGAAACAGTCGTGTCGCAGAAGGAGGCTGCAGAAAGGGAGCGGGAGATCTCGTCCGCTCACCCGACCCGCAGCAGGCGCACCAGGCGTCGGCAGAGTGCAGATAATGCCCTCTTCCGGCCCCCCTAAATGGGTCCAGGGACGGCGGACTTGGGGACGTCTGCCGCCCCCCATCGCACTGGACCCGAGGGGGCGGCGCGTAGTGTTCCACGCGCACCCCTTTCAGACGTCGCGGGGGGGCCAACACCTCACCCCCCCGCAGACTTGAGATGGCCCGCAGAGGCGGGCCGGCACTAGCCGGGGATCACGGAAGTAATACTAGCTCCCAAGATCCCCGGTGCAAGTGTGGGAAGGGAACACCGGGGTGGTTTTTAGTCAGTAAGAGTCTGCCAGACCCCTCCGCCCTGGGGTGGGCGGAGGGGTCTGGCAGACATCCATGAGGATTTTCCACGCCGGCAAAAAAAAAAAAAAAGGCTTCCAGTCTAACCGGAATACCGGATGCAGCTGAATACCAATATTTTACATTGAGCGACTGCCTATATTCTGATCTTCCACAGTCCAGTAACTGGGTAATATGATACCCCTTGGTAAGACTGGGTGTCAGACTTTCGAGCTTCTGACGACCCGTAACGACTGTCAAAGATCCACGAATGACAGCCAATCAACAGCTTAACGTGCTTTCCGAGGCACGGAGGAAGAAAGAAACAAAATACGTTATTTGCGGTAAACATGACGCAAAAAAGAACATAAACACAAAAATAAGAAAAGGTCGGGGGAAATATGCGTCACATCCACGCAGTCTCGGTATGTAAAGATGCTCACCCATCCACGGACCAACCCCGGCTCCACCGGACCAACTCCAGCTTAACCTGATGGATCGACCCGTGCGGCTGTTATTACTTAGCCGCGAGCTCCTCAACTGTATATACATACCTACATACATTCATTATGATAGTAATAATTATGTCAGAACTAACAGAAGACACGTACAGTCGGCGACCAGCATTAGCTGACCCCTCTTACAAAGACGAATAATGGAAGACGGGTCAGGGAATGCTAGTCACCGACTGTACGAAAATTAAAATAAACCTATGTATATGTACAATTAGTACCTAAACTTTGTATACATAAATCATGGACTTAACAGACAGTAGGTAGAACTGTCATTTGACAGACACTTTGTTACAAATAAATCTGAGAAGATAAATTATTCTATGTAACGTTTCAAGTTTACGTGTGAGTATCAGGATTTTGAGTGGTTTAAATGCGAATCAGTTTAATTTTAAAGAACGCTCGCTCACCGCGCCTCGTTTGATTTCCCAAGAGAATGGAGTTAGTGGAAACCTGACGGTTTGTTATGAGTTCCTTCCATACGAAAATTCTGCTAACTTTAATATAGTCCGCCTTCGATATTGTTTTAGTTGTAGCACTCGTTCAATAAGAAACTGTTTGCTTTTCTAGAACCCTTTTTAGTTTTAAAACTTCTTTCAAATTGGACTAAAAACTTTTTGGTCTTAAATTGTTTGTGCAAACGGTTGGTTTGAATTTAGAATTTGAACACTTTAATTTAAAGTTGTAGTAAAGTTGTTAGATTGTGTTAACGTGTTACTACTAATCTCTAACTAGTTACTAATACTCGTAGTCGCCATTTTTTTTTGCTACAGCAAATATTATACTAAGAACACTTTGCTATTAGAAAAATATCAGGATGATAACATATTTAACAGCAGATTTTTAAATCGCATTAAATGTGATTTTGTGAAAAGTCGCTTCTTGTAGCTTTTGGAAAAACGATAGCCATCAGGGGCACCTAACCACTTTTCGACCTTATTACTAGGAGCATAAGGTTGAAAAGTGGTTAGACGCCAGTGTCCGCGATGATACATACCTACAGTAAACTAGAAAAGGTATGCGCTTTGGTAATCTTAGTGTTTCAGAATTAGCACCAAATTTACGCCACAGAGTAACTCTCCACAGAGGCTAAGCTTCTAAGTTTTGTGCTGCCGCGCTTTGTAGTTGTACACCTATGATTGCGCGTTTCTTTTTTTTTTCTTTTTGGCTTCGCACGGTTTGTGCATTTAGCCAGTGTCATGTAAAATTAGGTAACAAGTACAAATATGAAATGAACTCCGTTCAATGCATGATAAAGATGATAGATGATATCCCGCCCGCTCCCCTTGAGTTTCAGTAAAGACGTAGAAACCTCGCGCGGACTTCTTGAGAGAACTTAAAGTGATGTTGCACTGTTTTGTTTCATTTGCCTACACTAATGCAGGTTCACGAACACTTAATGGTTAATAATCCACCAGTAATACACACTTTAATATTCGGCTAAACACAAATTTTAGAAAATAAAACAAAACTGCTAACATGACGCTTCACTTTCCCGCCAAGAAGTCTCTTGCGCGTTTCTATGAAGTTTTCTCTCTATAGGGTTACCTACTCCGGTCGCATTTCATCACCTGTGTGAATCAATCGTTTGAAAAGCTTATTGTAAATGCATAGAGATTTTAATCTATAATTTTCTAACCATGGTAATACAACATTTTTGTATTACCATCATTTGCCTAGCATTTTTCCAAGGATGTTGGGGTGGGCTTCCAGTCTAACTGGATGCAGCTGCTTACTAGTATTTTACATGGATCGACTGCGTATCTGACCTCCACAACGCAGTAACCGGGTAATACGATACGCCTTGGTAAGACTGATTGTCAGACTTTCGAGCTTCTGACGACCCGTTCGGAGGCACGGAGGGGTCTTGGTATGTAAAGATGGTCACCCATCCACGGACCAACCCCGCTGCAAGCGTAGCTTACCCTGATTGATTGACCCGTGTGGCTATTATTACTTAACCACAAGCCCCTTCACATTTTTGCATTACCATGGTTGAAAATTACTTAACTTAATTATTATATAATATTATCACTTAAACTTAATGGTACCGAGTACGAGTACTTGTACTATTTTGGTACAAAACATTACAAGTTCCATTTAGTACCTACTTCCATAGTCGTAACAGCTCTTTACTAGGTCTCATAATCGCGTGTTACTTTGTATTTCCGAAGATAGACAATATTTGCCGAAACGCATACTTTTCCTGGGTGATATGTACACCTATTTGTATAATACCTACACAGTATTGCCAACATGTCCTGGATCCGGCAACCCTCAAAGTACATTTCAAAGTGTTCGTTGGATGGCTATACCGTGTTTATTAAAAAAGCAGTTTCAGCTGACAGAGTAGGAACTGTAAGAAAGTTTATATGTAGCTGGCTCTCAGATCCCGATGCAGCTGAAGATAGTTCTTAATTTATTTTTCCAGAGTCATTCAGATATCAGAATGAAAATCTGAATTAAATCAAGTTTATTAAGTTCCATAATTGTAAATAAATGGAGCGATAAAAGAGAATAGAAGAACAAAGCCGAATGAAGTTAAGGACAAACAAAAGCTGAAGCTTCAGAACGTAAAGCGCACTCTAACTGTAGCACAATGAAAAATATCACAACAGCTATATATATAATACTATTTATGTAATACGTACATAGTATATATAACAGCAGTGATAACCTAGTGGTGTGACCAACGGACTGCCAAGTCATAGGTCTCAAGTTCGAAGCCAAAGCACACACCTCTGACATTTCGGATTCATGTGCGTATTGTATAATTATCACTTACTGAAAACATCGTGAGGAAACCGGCATGCCTTTTTTCTTTTGGGTGGGAAATTATGAAATAACTTCTCCCGCTCTGGGTGGAGCGGGGGGCGTGTCAGACTTTTACTGACTAAAATTCATCCGTCTTCCTTCCATTGCCTGTGTGCCAGGGCCACGATATCCCTTTCGGAGAAACTCGCAACCCTGGCAGGCATTGGTCCTAACGGACCCTGTCAGTTGGTGCTGACATCTCTTTGAGGCGCGCGTGGAACACAACGCGCCGTCGACCCGGGCCTGGTCCTTATCGGACGGAGAGCTACCTAGTTAGCCCGCGCCTACGGTGGCCGGAAATCGGCTTGCGACTCCCGACGCCCAGGGCGTCTCCTGCGCCGACTAGGGGCGTGAGGGCGCGAACCCTGCCTCCCCCTCACGCATTCCGCCTCCTCCTTCGCGTTCATTACTGCTTCACAGAAGAAGGCGACGGCCTCCCATGCACTCTAGCTCCGAACCATGACCGGAACCAGGGCCGGACGCGAGAGATTGCCGCCACCGATCGCCTCCGTGAGGACACGGCGGTGCTCCGTCCAAGCCGGGCAGACCTCCACCGTGTGCCTGAGAGATATTTCTCGACGGCATGCGAAGCTAAGTCAGAGGTCTATGGGCGGCATAAATACTCTGACACCAGGTTAGTCACTAACCACACGAAAAAGATGAATGAAAAATATAAGAATTAACTTTGAAGTTTCTTAAGATATTAGATAGAAAGATATCTACACTAATAAATAGGTTAAATTTTAAACCACTTCTTGTAATTAAAAAAGAAATATTGAAGGGTAAAATATTCATTTTCATGTGTAATGAGGTTGGTATTTTTTTTCGAATAATTGTCTAGGTCCTACACCAATAATTAAAAAATAATAAAAAGAACTGAAAGTAACTTAAAGTTCAAGGCCTATTTTAGAGGCGAGACGTTTCATAACTGTAAGATAGAATTAACTGAGGGCAATTAAGGAAATATTGAGTTGCTTTATTGAAAAAGTCACGTAGATTAGTCGACCATTCGAGACGATTCGAAACCATAAATCAGTCATTCCATCGAGCATTATGGAGTAGCAAAAATCAAGCTAGTTTCCATGTGTTTTTCAGGCCAACTTAGCTGTGATATGCATACTTAATAAGATATTTTCTTCTCCTATCCCTTGTACTTTACAGCTTTTCGATATGTACTTAAAGTGCTGACAAGAGGTAAATGATCTAAGTAGGCTAGTCTTATACAAATAAAAATTGCCAAATTTATATAGTTTGTGGTAGCGGAAAAAATATATGTTATTCTTGAACAAATTTCTCAGAACTTGGTTGTTACCAAAAAACGTTTAGAAAAAAAATCTCGATATAAATTATCGGTAAACTAACTACTTTGAGTTCAAATCCAAAATATCTGTATTAATTAATAACAAGAACGTCTTATTTTAATGCAGAACTTAGTTGTTTTTTATTTATTTTCGATTACTCAACTCAGTTTTGAGTAAATAGATAATTGCTTCATGCTTTGCAATATTGCATGTACAAGCGTTGTGTCATCGCGATTCTGTTTTTTTTTGTACGTAGTCTGACAGTGACAGTTAGCTGTTGTCAGCGTCTTAAGTGTGTTTTTCAGGGAAAGTTAAAAAAAAAAAATTATTCATACTAAATAAAATAATCCATCCATATGTAGAGAGGGCGAAAAACTTTGGTAGGTTAACCCCAAAAATAAAACCTTTTCTTCTCTTATTGTACTTTACAGCTTTTCGATATGTACTTAAGATTTCAATTGGATCCAATAAGCCAAAAGTAATTGCCACCAATAAACAAAGATTCCCTCTCAGTTAATTCGTGGAAAAATAGAATTAAAGTCTTAACGAGTCCCTTGGTAATTCTGAGAACTATTAAATCCATTTAATTATGTTTTAGCACAGAGTAGTAGCGCTGGAAAAACGATGCAGAATCATTTTTTGTATTGAATTAATAATGCAAAAGTGTTTTGAATTATATGATAGCATTATATTAACACGAGAAGCGAAAATTTTGTACCTCTTTTTACGAAAATTACGCGGACGGAGGAGTATGAAATTTGGCACAGTTCAAGTTTATGTAGAGGAGTGCATAAAGCTAATAATTTTATATAATATGCATTAGAAATAAATTAAATTACCAAAAAGACATTACATACACTACTATACACATAGTACCAGGGCCTCATGACTTAAAGATAGATAGGTGAGCTTGAAATAAGTACTTTTAATAGCATGGAATTAGTAAGTACTTTATAATAGCATGGAATTAGTGTACTCATCGAATTAGTAAGTACTATATAGATTGTAAGTAGAGGGGGTCGAATTTCGACCATTGGGCAACCACTAACTAGCACTGAGAATTCTGCGAAATAATTTTCACAGCAATAAGCCGTTTCCGTCGAAGACGATCATTCTGTATTTGATGAAAGACAAGTTAACGCTCCAAAGTTCATCTTATCATATTTTCTTTTCAAAGACCAACTTTTGTACGGGGCTTGAACAGTCCTTTTTCTAAGAATATACGGTTTAACAAGCGACCTTCTGCCCGGGTAGGGCTTAAAGCTGGCAAGGTGTTGGCTCTTAACAACCCTCACTAATTGCACCATTGCCTTAGATTACATCAATTAAAATATGAACATGGAGTTACTTAAAACCTCTGCTAATGTAACGCGTGTAATTAGCGATGTTAGAATTAGTGAGGCGGGTCCGTTATGTGAATTTGACTTTAATGGACGTGCGAAGGCTACTTATTCCAGAACTGCTAATTTGTTTCACTTGTTTTGGCCGTTAGGCATGTTGGTTAGGGATTGGGGGAAATATCACAGAGTATTTATGGGGTTGTACGTTGTTTTATAGAAAATAGTTTTATAGAATTTCGTTTCACATAAAAAATTTCTCATATTATCATTTCATAGGATAATCAATACGCAGAATACTTACTTTGAACAAAATTTAAAGCCATGATTTTTGTTACAAATAAAATTTTATGTTTTAATATTCATATCATAGAATAACAAATCAAATATTCTCTATCCCCATATTGCTTATATCAAACTTATTACCAAGAAAAACATTTTATCGAGTGACAGTTTCTAAACGTTTCAATTCGTATCTTTGACAAAATGCATACCCTCATATAAAATTACAACACTGCGTTCACAAAAACAATGCGGGTTGCAGGAAAACAATCTTGTTATTCAGTGTTTTTAACTTATACTTCAAATTATAATTTGATTTTATTTTACAGCAGAATTCAAGCAAACAAACTTGCACAAAAATATGCAAAGGATTTAAATTCAATCTTGAAATGAAATGTCTTATAGCTCTCAGTTACTTCAAACATTCAAAATGATTCACCAAAAATAGAGGGAATCTGGCTTAATGGTCACTGTTCTAACCTAACCTAACCAAAATGATTCAATAACAGTAGATGGTATCTGACGTATTATGAAAAAATACACCGAACAAAAAATATTCGTTAAAAAAAATTCTACTGTTTATGTTACTATAAAATTCATTGAATTGTGTTTCTGTGAAATATGTTTCATTCAACTAAATAGTCGTTGAAACAATATTATTCTAAATAAAAATACAAGGACCAAATATTATATGAAACATTTTCTACGAAACAAAATTCTATGAAATTTCTGTCTGCGAAACAAGGGAACACCTATTTATAGCCATCTAAATATAGCCGACCAACCTTAAATGTATTAAATAACATTAGAATAATAACGATTATCACCCACTCGTTATTTAAATATAAACTTCGTTATTTCACGATGTTATATATTTACACTAAAAAAAATACTCTAAATTGCATTAATTTCAACAATATTACACAATAACTGTTGTTATTTTTCTAATGCTAAGAGTATTTATAGTCATCTAATTAAAGCAGACCAACCTTAAATGTATTTAATTTCGGAGGGTATTTAGGACTTTATTTTGCTAGGTGGGCTAGACATGTTGACAAACTAAACACCTACGATAAGTTTATTAAATAGATAACTACATGTAACCTGAAACACAAGTCTTGTACGTATCTCACGTACGTAATGAAAATCAGTCAAACAGTCAAAATAATCCCACAGTAACA
This sequence comes from Tiliacea citrago, assembly GCA_963921375.1. Lineage (NCBI taxonomy): Eukaryota > Metazoa > Arthropoda > Insecta > Lepidoptera > Noctuidae > Tiliacea > Tiliacea citrago. Next base: position 19,748,879 of record OY992781.1, read on the forward strand.
ACCAGCGGGGTACTGCGTAACACACTATCAGTAGCTCCGATCAATAGTGCTAATATTGATGGATGATCAGTATAGCAATGGGTTTCATTTTGACAGTTCAATAACATTCATAGCGTAATTTACGTTGTTGAGCAGTCAAATTTATCCAACGTAATCATGATGCAATAGGTTAGCAATAAACTGCAAAACCATTTCGATTGTGATTCAAACGCTGTTACGCAATTAGGCTATTAAAACGAGGCAAAAAAGAAATATGAAAAAAAGAAGAAGGACCGGCCACCTCCTTCTTTTTTTTATATATTTTTTTTGAAAATGTTGCCCCATACTAGGAATTTTTCCTATATTGGGGGTGCGTTTACAAACATTTATAACTCACATAAACAAACAGCCAGACCCGGAACAACTACTTGTAAGGTCATACAAATATTCCCCCCCCCCCCTGTCACCCTAATTTTGTAACAGTTTGAATCTCCAGTGTCAAAATGTAATCGATTTTTTTTCATGTGTGATGTGTTCGGTTTTTCTTTTTAACATTTCCTACGGATATCTATGGTCTACACAAAAATTTGAAAAAAGAACTGAAAGCAACTTAAAGTTCAAGGCCTTTTTAGAGGCTAGTTTCATAACAAGATAGAATTATCTGAGGACAGTTTTAGAAATATCGAATAGGCCTTTGAAGAAAAAGCCACGTAGATTAGTCGACCATTCGAGACATTTCATCTGAATCAGTCGTTCCATTTAACTGTCACAAAATAACCCCACAGTATCAACCGGACTCCGGTGTCACGGTAACCTGCAGACAGTTTTTACCCAACATTTTTTATTCTGTTGGCCGGATGTGTTTTACCAAGCGTGCGCGAAGCTCCGTCATCCATGCTGCCTGCCACCAAACAGCATTAGGCGGGGACCACACAGAATTACCCGCGGGCAACATGGCGTTGGGTAAGGACGTACTTTATCCGTACTTTTTTTCAGCCTGCTTAAGTGGTGGAAATAAAATACTTGGGATCAATATGCTGAGGTGTGTGAGGTCAGAGTGATCGTGAAGATGATGTGCGCTTTTATAATTTCAAACGTGACGATATTATCGTGGACGTCCACGTCATGGCATCACGATAACACAGGGAAGTAAAATGTATGGAAATATATGAAGACGCTTTTAAATTTCCGTTTACGATAACGTAATAACGTGCACGTATTTCCATACATTCTATTCCATTTATTATAAATATTAGACAAATAACGGTTTTCACCCCTTTCGTCATGTCAATATAAACGTATAATTATTTAGCGATGAATATAAGGCAATGTTTATCTATTTAAAATTTACATCAAAAAAAAATCTCTAAAGTGCAGTAATTTAAACAATAATTATTACACAATAACTGTCGCTATTTTGCCGTTATTTGTCTAAAGGCTCGTACAGACTGGTGTGATGTCGCGGGCGCGACGCGACACTAGTAGCACAATTTCTATGTCGATGCCTGTCGCGCCCGCGATATCGCTTCAGTCTGTAAGAGCCTTAATGCTATAATAAATAGGGTATAGGTGTGTATTGATGAAGCTTTTGATAGGTTTTATTCATTTGGTTTGTATTAGCATCTGAGTTGAATAATGCCAATATGTGCCTAATGGTTTTTTCTGTAGATGCCATAAGTAGTTTTTGCAAACATCTTTATTTGGGTCTTTATACTTCCTGCTTATTTGCTGCGTTATCATAACGAAACTTAGTACCAATTATTGTGATGATTTCAATCAGAGACACAATGTCATATTTTTAATCCCTTTATGTATATACTTACCCATTTCAAAAATGTTCACCCAAATGAAGCCACGGCACAAGAACATGCAACCTGGGGCCCAAGTCTGCTATTTTTATAAATTTATAAATTCAGTCGTTCCAACACGTTCCCATTGTCATGCCATTGTCATTTTACTAAAAGTTCGTATTCTGGTAAATTCATAATGGTCGATCATTGGTCGGTCAATGTTCTCGTAATATAATTGTGTTATTATAATGGCATTGTCGTATTGCCATTATTATAAAACCCATTAGTAGAAATGTCATTCATTTGTCATTATGTACGAGATTACCAATATATGCATTTTCTTTCAATGTAGTGTCAGTGGCCGACCATTGGAAAGTCATAATAACGCCATTATAATAGTAGATTACCAAACTTGTCAAAATTAACAATTATGAAATCAATGATCGACCATTCTGACACTATTGTAATAGCAGACTTGAGGCCCTGTTACTGACCTGCAAATTGCAAAAAACGTAATAAAATTTGAATGTCGCGGGCTACCTTAGCGCATCCCCCAATGATTCTGATAACAGTAACGTCATTCAATCTGTTTTAATACCAGGCTACATTAAAATTTTAATTTAAAACGCTACATGGATTTCCGAAAGCGGACATTTAAGTGAAAATCCATCAATTTCCTGTGAGCTCATTCGCTTGTGACAAATGAGGGCTGTTTGATTAATACGTTGCAGCTAGTAGGTACTTACCTATGTAAATGCAGAAAAAATATTCAGTTGGTAATTACCTACCTACGATTTTTACTTTTGGCTCAATTTTCATTTGGGATGCCAATAGTCACACCTGTCATTCATCACGGCCTACAGCTGGACAGAAACGTTAATGATGATAGGATAATTTATAAATTCCCACCGAATTTCGTTTTTGGTTTTCGGCCGAACTATTCACTTTCGGCAATTTAGGATTTAGAGCGAAAAAAATGCCTTTTCTTGCATTTATCATCTGGGCCTCAAGTCTGCTATTAAAATAATGTCAGAATGGTCGATCATTGATTTCATAATTGTTGATTTTGACATGTTTGGTAATCTACTATTATAATGGCGTCATTATGACTTTCCACTGGTCGGCCACTGACACTACATTGAAAGAAATTGCATATATTGGTAATCTCGTACATAATGACAAATGAATGACATTTCTACTAATGGATTTTATAATAATGGCAATACGACAATGCCAATATAATAACACAATTATATTACGAGAACATTGAACGACCAATAATCGACCATTATGAATTTACCAGATTACGAACTTTTAGCAAAATGGCAATGGCATGACAATGGGATCGTGTTGGAATGACTGAATTTATAAAAATAGCAGACTTGGGCCCCAGATTGTTTGATTATTAGTAATTACACGACGTCGCTGCATCGTCGAGATTTACATTATTAACTAGATACCACACTTCTAAATGACACACATTTTTTAGAGACACGATAACATATAAAATATCTGCTCTTAGCCGGTTTTAATATTCATTTTTGAACGATTGCCACCTCATTACTCAAAATCGGATAAGTAGTTTAGGCGCTATGGTGGAACATACGTAAATACAAACCTTCCTTTTGATTTCGCCGTAGTCGGGTAAGAAATAACACAATTTAAAAAAATAGAACCGACTACCAAAAATAACACTACAAAGTGAAAAATAACTTTAATTTCGGAAGTTGGTGTCTTTGGATCTGTATTTGAGTTTTAGCCACCGACTTCCGAAATTAAAGTAATTTTTCACTTTGTAGTATTATTTTTGGTAGTCGGTTCTTATTTTTTTGTAAAAAGTTTTTTATTTTTCACGTTTTAGTGGGTCTGTTTTGAATTTATCTAAGTTACAATAGCCTAATGTTAACTGTTCATCACCTTTTACAAAATATTACTTTTCCCGATTCTGGGACGTTGATTGTTGAGGAGTTCTCCTGGTAAGAACCAAAAGAACTACCACTCACCATATGCATAGTGACGAGCATAAATTGCTTAATCGCAACCCGTTAAATAGGGGTACTCATTATTATATTGTTCCGGTGGCCATATGTGGTCTCTATCATCAGTTCCAATTCACCAAATAGTGCTTTCCGAGAGCAAATGCACGAGTTACTATAAAAAATACCCCAATCGCTATAGGTATGCCCATAAAATTTGAGGGTTTCTCTCGATTTCCATGGGATCCCCCCATCTGATTCTGATTTGGTGGCAATGGGACCACCTCGGGAGTATACCCTTTCAAAAAAAAAAAGAATTTTCAAAATTGGTCCATAATTAACGGAGCAATCGCGTAACAAACATACAAAAAAAAAACGGGCCAAGTGCGTGTCGGACTACGCACAATGAAGGGTTCCGTAGTTAGGATGAATTTATCCTTAAAACAAACTTAACATTGTAGTTGAAAAACATGTTCTCCCATACATCGATATACGCCACGGTCAATTTTCCAACTGAAAATTTAAGTTTGTAATCGCAAAAAATGTTTTTTTTGTGTGATAAAACTACAAATTTACAATTTTCGGACTTTTTCTTTACTTTTGCTGTAAGACCTTATGATTCTAGGTCAACGGGAAGTACCCTATAGGTTTTGATTTATGTGCGAGATATTCGCAATTTTTTTTAATGTGATAAAACTAAAAATTTACACTTTTCGGACTTTTTCCTATACTTGTGCTGTACCTTGCTTCTTGCCAAATTTCATGATTCTAGGTCAACGGGAAGTACCCTATAGGTTTTGATTTATTTGCGAGTATCGAAATATGTCGCAATAATGTCGCTTATATCGCCGTATTTTTTTATTGCGTTGACTTGGAAGCTTGATTTTTTTAGAGCTTCAAGGGAACATAGACTTACGTATTTGATATTAATTTCAACTTGATACCTCTAAGCGTTCCTGAGAAAAATGGTCTTGACAGACTGACAGACAGACAGACAGACGGACAAGGAAGTGATCCTATAAGGGTTCCGTTTTTCCTTTAGAGGTACGGAACCCTAAAAAACATACCGCCGAATTGAGAACCTCCTCTTTTTGGAAGTCGGTTAAAAACAACGAATTTTACTAACAGGTCAATCTGTAAGACAAGCTAACACCTAACAGCTGGCGTCTAGTAACTTGAGTACCTACTTGATCTGTGGTTGATTCCACCAATAATTCAATCTAAGTAGGGTAAAGCAGGGCTTCTCAGAGGTCTGATAGCTAGTAATAAACCCTAAACTAAGATCATTTTACTGTTAAACTCGGCTAATCTGAGATTACGAACATCGATTAATCTTTCAAAGTAAACTGTAATAATGCATTTTGGAGTATTCAAACTTAGTTTAACAATTATATTATTTATAATATGGTTGATATAAATATTATTTCATGAAATTAAACATTTTATAATTGCGGGCGGATGTTTACAACCTCATTGGGGAATTCATTGGAATTCTAAATTAAAAACCTTAATTATTCACCCCTTTTGAAAGTTGTTATTCGTGTTAATTTGTGTACCCTATCATTGTTTGTTTTTAGCTACTAGGCGAGTTTCAATACAATTCCTTTGGGACAATAAATGGGACTGACTAAATTATGTCACGGTTCAGATTTTTGTAGAAATTTTTCAGTGATTTTGATCCGTTTGAATAAATGTATTCATGGTATATGCATATACACTACGGATTTGAATACGTATTTGTGCATTATAGTTCATATATTATGAACTTTAATTCAGAAATACTCTGCAATAAACAACCGGCCTTATTTTCATGTTAAATGATAAAACAAAATTACATAAACTTAAAAAAAAATACTACTACTAGCGTCCGTAGTCCCACTACGGACGCTAGTAGTCTAGATAGACTATATAGTTGGCATGAATTTTTCCCAAGAACAAACTTAACATTGCAGTTGAAAAACATGTTCCCTTATACATTCGAAATGCAATGTAAGTTTGTACGCACAATATTGAGAGATTTACCATGTTATTTTAAGATCATAGACTTCTTATGGGTTTTCCTGTAATCTATACGTAAAGTACTATTTTCTGTATATTTTCAAAATTTGAGTTTCAGTAGTTTCGGATATAGGAATGGTCATGGTCATTTTCATGTATTTTCATAAACAATTTCGAAGGTATTTTTTTAAAAGAAAAAAATGGAAAGGTCTTGTTGTAAAACAAGCCCTTTCATTTGATATGACAGCCATTTGATATATAGACAGACAGACAGACAGACGAGTGATCCTATAAGGGTTCCGTCTTTTCCTTTTGAGGTACGAAACCCTAAAAACCCAATCCCAGAATCTGTTCAAAATATATGAACGTAAATCACAATGTGTAATTACGAAGCAGCCTTAAAGACAGACTTCGACCAGTCAGTGCTGGCTCAGCTATGATTTAGGGTCTTTTGTGTCAGGGGGCGACAATTATCTGCTGCCACCATAATTACAGGTGAATTTGCCCCCACAATCCTTGCGAACTCAGCTTTACTACAAACTAGGTTTCAGAGCAACGCAAACGGCGGGAAAAGGTGAAATCTTTTTCGAATTTCTGTCTTTCCTGCAATAGAAATTGATTATTTTCGTTTGTTTTTCGGAAGGTGTGCTGTAAACATAGTCAAAAGCTGGAATATTGCTCAGTTATGGTAAACGGGTCTTTCTGAAAATGTTTTTGCAAGCATTTTTATTCCACAAAGGAAGACGTGTTGTTTTCCTCAAAGAAGCGTGTTTAAATTAAAAATGTAAGCGTATCTTGGAGCAATAAAGGTAACGTGTGAATGATGTAGTGTAACAATAACGTTGCATAATAAAAATATTTTATCTTAGGCATAAATTATAATTAGTCTAGTCTTTTCCATCCATATTTTAATAATGTCGAAGATTATTTTTTCTTCCATAGATATTATATTTCCTGATTTTTTAAAATAAGTAATATCATTATGCTTTGGTATAAAACAATGCGAGACAGCTTTTATGAGCTCAGTCAAACTTAGATTCTAACAGAGTGAAATTTTGTTTTGAAGTGGAAACATCTTTAGGCGCGCTGAGCGATTTTTGGAACGGGAAAAACATATGGGTTCGCGTCACCGACATGCCCGCGCTGGCATGTTGTAGTAGCAGTAAGTGAAGTAAAATTGACCATGTGAAAAGTTTTATTTGTGTATATTTCAATTACTGTGTTTTAGGTAATCATTGTTTTATTGAAGTGGAAACTTGTTTAGGCACGTTGAGCGATAAGTTTTCACTTCTGTCGGCTTTCCCCATGACTGTATACTTGTATAGGTATGTTTTTTACTGTATTAGCTATTATTAAAATAAGTCCAGCACTTTGTTCATCAACTGCTTAGCCTTTTCCCAACTATGTTGGGGTCGGCTTCCAGTCTAGCCGGACGCAGCTGGATACCAGTATTTTACATGGACCTCCACAACCCAGTTATTGGGTAATACGACACCTCTTAGTAAGACTGGTTGTCAGACTTTCGGGCTTCTGACTACCCGTAACGACTGACAAATATCTATAAATGGCAGCCTGGACCAATGATATAACGTGCTTTCCGAGACACGGAGGGGTCTTGATATGTAATGGATGGTCACCCATCCACGGACAGGCGTAGCTTAACCTTCAATGAACCCGTGCGGCTGTTGTTATTTAACCTCGAGCCCCTCCCACTTTTTTAAGATACGGAAATAATTTGTCAAATTTTAAGAAATTCTTTGTAAATTGTCACTAAAACCCTAAAGTACCACAATTTCCAATACATGAAAACATGTTTTCAGTACAACAATCATTCAGACATCATCATTTCAGCCGAAAGACGTCCAATGTTGAACATAGGCCTCTCCCAAAAGGGGAGGGGGGGAGGGGGGTATAATTGCCACGCTTGGCAGGCGGGTTGTTGGCAGTATGGTGTTAAAATGCATAGAGAACGCTGCAGCCCATTCTCTAGTAAGTCCCTTAGTCGCCTTTTACGACGCCCACGGGAAGAAATTGGGAGTGGTATTCTTTATGTCAGGCACCACACACACCTGTCGGGTTCCCAGATAACGGCGGGAGGGTTTAACATCGGCGTCGAGTCGACGATGAAGTACCTGGGACTCGTCCTCGACAGCCGGTGGAACTTCGTGGAGCATTTTCGACGTTTGGCACCCAGACTGGAGCGGGCCGGGGCTGCCTTGAAGGGGATCCTGCCCAAGGGGGTCCAAACGCCTCCTGCCGGAGGCTCTATGCGGGGATCGTGCGGTCCATGGCCCTTTACGGGGTACCGGTGTGGGCGCGTTCCTTAAGGCTGCGACCAGCCCAGCGGTTCAACGCGTCCCAGAGGGTCATGGCCATCAGGCTGGTACGGGGTTACCGCACAGTCTCCCGTGAGGCGGCGAGCCTCCTTGCCGGACTGCCGCCATAGGATCTGGAGGCAAAAGTCTTCGCGCACATCTGGGAGTGGCGCGAGGAGGCGAAACGCCGCGCCGGGGCGAAACTCCGCTGCCGCAAAAAATCACGGCACAGCGAACAGAGCTCCGGCGGGATCTCATGGCGACATTAAGAGTGCGACTGTCACAACCCAGCGCTGGGCACGCCACAGTTGTGGCGATAAGTCCCCTCTTTGAGGAGTGGCAAGAGAGGCGCCACGGCGTCCTCACTTTCCGCTTGACGCAGGTCCTCACCGGACACGGTTGTTTCGGGAGGTTCCTGTTCAGGATAAAGCGGCAGGAAACGCCCGGGTGTCACCACTGTGTGGTTCGCCCGGAGGACACGGTGGAGCATACGGTGGTGGTCTGCCTGGCTTGGGCTGAGCACCACCGTGTCCTCACGGAGGCGATCGGCGGCGGCGATCTCTCGCGTCCGGCCCTGGTTCAGGCCATGGTTCGGAGTGAGAGTTCATGCGAGGCCGTCACCTCCTTCTGCGAAGCAGTAATGCTAGCGAAGGCGGAACGCGTGAGGGTGAGGCAAGGTTCGCGCCCGCGCGCCCTTAGTCGCCGCAGGTGACGCCCCGGGTGTCGGGAGTTGTAAGCCGATTTCCGGCCACCCAAAAAATTAAGAGGCACCACTTACACAGACAATTCACCGTTCAGACATCATTGCTGTCTAATTTCGCGCGATTAGCTTACGCTCAAGACTCAACAGGGATTTAAAATTATTCAATTAGATATATTCTTCACAAAGCACTCATGCGCATTACTAGTTCAGATACAAGCTCAACATTGAATAATCCTCGCTGCTTCACAATATCGGACAGCCTCTTTTGTAGTCTTTGAAATCTATTCAAAGTATTGTCCTTGCTCTGGCGTAGCATTATCAGCTTAGCGCTAATACTGTAGGTACTGGAGATATAGGTTGTATTCGTATCCAAGGTAGACTAGACAAATTACCCAGGATTAATTTACATGGATTTGTGGACGTCGATATATAACGCCTCGGTGCTTTAGTTTTACCGTGACGTCTTGTTCGGTATTCGAGCCAAGTGTAGCGTGTCTGTGATGTCTTAGTTCGGTTTGGGATCGTCGGTAACCACTTAGTTTAATTGACATTGGATTACATAACATAACATCACGCATTGTTTCCCGGAATGGTTGGGCAGAGATGTACATGTAGTACACCCACATTTCGCCAGTTATGTTTAAGGGTCCTATACTACCTCAGCGCCACCCCACTCTTTATCTCGCTCGCGCACTATTCCCGCGGTCACGCGAGCAAGCGAGACAGGGTGGCAGGGAGAAGACTCAAAATTAATGCTGCAGTATATTCGACAAAACGGAGGATCATGCTAAGCCATTTGAGGTAGTATAGTATAGTATAGTATCCCATGTAATAAGGGGCGAGGCTATTGCCATCAACTGAGCACAAATCCAGGCTCCGGGCTGCTACTGAGAAATTCCAGATAGAAAAACCCAATATCACTTTGCCCAACCCGGGAATCGAACCCAGGACCTCATGGCTCAGCAGTAACGCTTAGATTATTTAATTAAAGTAAAAGTAAAAAGTGTAACACAAATAAGAATTACGTCAGCGATTTCTAAAAAGATTTTAAAAGTTAAGCATATTTGTGGTACCTATTGGAAATGAAAGGGATTAACCAGTTCAATGCCGTAGGGTGGCGTTCACTTAAGGAAAACACACTATATTTTTAAATTATTTGTATTATTTTAAAATTTAGAACATTAACATAAAATTTTACTATTAAATAATCAAATTTTTAATATGAATCGTGTTTATCTTAGAATTATTAGCAGTAGTAAACATAAAAAAGTAGGTTTGAGCGTCATCGCTGTCATTGGGTAATGCCGCTCAGTCCAAGGGACAATGACGCCCAAACCTGTTTCTTTGCAATATAACAAGTAAGATCCATTATCATTAGCAAATAAGCATGAGAAAGTATACAATTAAAGTATAGTCTATAATCATAAAATGCCATCAAATATTTGTATTTGTACCTGAGATTAGCCTTATGCAATAAATAAATATAGCAACGTATGTAGCCACAAACTTTTTATAGGTAAACAAAGACAAAAAAGAGAAATACAAATGATAAGATTTTATCTTTAAGCACATAAATCACAGATGTAGGTATTCTTCTGCCGGATTCCATCCAGAACATGAAGCATGAGATCACAGCACAGCGGGATAACCCCAAACAGTTGTTTTGAATGTTGCTTTAAATTAAACAAACATTGAAAAGCAATATTGTTGAAAATTGAATAATTCATCATAAAATAAAATGAGGAAAGCTATATTAACAATTTAATAAATATCAAATTTCTGAAATTACTGAAAAAAAGATCGCAACGAAAATTAGTTCAGCTCAGCCCCATACAAATAAACGCACTTCACCGTCGCTTGCCACGAGCTGACCATAGACTAATATATAAATGAGGAGCTGACTGCCCCTGTGCGTCGCTACATGTTAGAGGCCCTTCCCCTCCCCCGTTTTACGTATGGTGGTATGTTATTATGCACCATTTTCATAGCCTTATTGAGGTGCGCGCCATTACCCAGTGAGCGCCACCCTAATTACAGAAATAATTAAAAAGCCATTGTGTCTCGCGTGGATCCAATTACTTCAATCACCAGCAGGCCTTCCCTGCCTTCGGCCAATATATGGCTCCTCCTCTTCCTCCTCAACCTCTGATGGACCCCCGTTTTCGCGCTCAACGCGCTCAACAGGTACTCGCCGCAGAACTAAACTCAGATCCCTCAAGTTAGGTTTCTTCAATGCCGACGGCATTAGGGGACAACGCGACGAAGTCGCTGAGTTCCTCCGCGTCAATCAGTTAGATATTCTCCTAGTACAGGAAACCTTCCTCAAGCCCAGTCATTGAAACCCGTCAATTGCGAACTATCGCATAGTTCGCAATGACAGGTCTCGATGCCACAGGGGCGGCACCTTGATCTATTATAAAACCCCTCTATATTGTATCCCTCTCGATCCTCCAACTCTCTCGTGTCTTGAAGTGTCTGCATGCAGACTAGGCATGTCAGGTCATCGACCGATTACGATAGTTTCGGCTTACATGTCGCCCACCGCGACCTCGTCAGTAGACGGTCTCAAATTGCTCTCTGACGATCTTTCAATTCTTTTTGGCCTGAGTGAATCCGTTATCATAGCGGGTGATCTCAACGCCAAACATCCGGCCTGGAATAGTACCAGTACCACGTTCCGAGGCAGACACTTGTTTGACCTCTGCTCTGTCCTAAACTTTGATGTCATCGCCCCGATGACTCCCACCCACTACCCTCTCGACCCCCTCTCATACCCCTGACGTATTGGACATAGCGCTTCTAAAGAATATCAACCTACGGTTGGATTCGATAGAGGCGATGGACGAACTGACTTCCGACCACCAACCAGTTGTCATGAGACTGGTCCCTCGCGACGGACTCCCTGACCCGGACGAACCCTCTCGTAACAAAGTAGTCACGGACTGGAGGAAAGTAAGCGATCGCTTGAAATCCATCCAGCACCCACACCACATTAGTTTACCTCAATCGCTGATACGACGGCCGCGATCGACTCACTCACGGAACACGTACAATCGGTCCTGATCGATTGTTCAAGGCAAGCTGACTGAGAAGAACGCGGCTACTCGTGCCTACAACGTCTTTCCCTGTGGCGCCAACAAAGCTCACATGCGCTATTTACAGAGATCTGTAAAGACACGCTTGTCCGAGCTGCGTGACAGTAACTGGGATAAGATACTGAGCGAGCTAGAGCCCACTCATCTGGCATTCTGGGAACTTCAGAGGAAACTCAAGTCCCAGCACTTGCTGGGACTTGAGTTTCCTCTGAAGTTCCCAGACTACTTAGTCTCTATGCCTCCCCTGACACGACCCGACAGGACGATAGCATTCGACGACACCGACAGGGCTGAATGCCTAGCTGACAGCCTCGAGACCCAGTGCTCGCCCAGCTCTCAACCAGTAGACCAGCCTCACCTAGGTGGATGCCTAAGTCGAACGTAGAGCCTCTCTCCCTCCGGTCGAAGACCCTGATTGTCCTCTACATCCCGTCTCCCCAGACGAGGTGCACGATATAATCAAGAGTCTGAAACCCCGTAAAGCCCCCGGACCGGACGGTATCACCAATAGGGTGGTCCAGATGTTCCCAGCCCACCTTATTATGCTAATGACCACCATCTTCAATGGTGCTCTTAGTAATAACATTTTTCCTCAAACGTGGAAAAGTGCCACCGTCGCAGGCGTCCCTCAGGGGTCTGTGCTGGCTCCGCTCATATTCACGGTATTCACCAGTGACATCCCGAAATGTAGAAAGGCACAGTTAGCTCTGTTCGCAGACGACACGGCCATCTACTACACCGCCCGCAGTCAAGGCCAGATCTCCCGCATCCTACAGACCGAAGTCAACAGACTCGGTGACTGGTTTAGGAAGTGGAGGATCGAGGTCAATCCTGATAAGAGCCAAGCGGTCCTCTTTTCTAGACCCCGGCGTACACCCACCCTGCCCCGGCAGATCTCCATGTTCGGCAAGCCTATCCCTTGGGAGAAGCGAGCCAAATATCTCGGTGTGATCTTAGATCATCACATTTCGTTCGCTGAGCAAATTAAGCAGGTGCGTTCGCGCGCCGCTTTCGCTCTCGGTAGGCTTCATTGCGTTCTTAACTCACGCAGCAAGTTGTCCCATAAGGGCAAATTGCGTATTTACACAGCGTGCATCCGCCCGATAATGACTTACGCCTGTGCTGTTTTCGCACACGCCGGTCCTCACCTCATTCATAGAATGCAGGCACTTCAAAACCGATTTCTCCGTAAAATTACGACCGCTCCTTGGTTCGTTCGGAATGAAACCCTTCATCTAGATTTTAAAATCCCCACCATTAAGCAGTTTATGAAACGCGCGACAAAGCGGTTCTTCGAGTCCGCAGATAGACATCGCAACCCCTTGGTTGTGCAGGCTATAGGCCTTCTCAGATTAGTCAGACTCGCCGACCTAGGCATACTCTCTTAGATCCAGATGACCCCATTACTCTCCTTCAGGAAAGCGATAGGGCCGCAAGTACAGTGCACAAATTACACAAACCGTCATTCCGTCCTCGCCGCAGAGGTACCACGCGAAGTTCAAGACTTAATTGTTCCCCCCGTTCCTCGCACGTCGAACCGCCAGCCCCGAGGCTGAGTGAGCCGTAGCATATAATAGTAATCCCCGATTAATAATCATGAATCTAAACTTTTGATCCAGCCTGTCCCCAAAACTTTCTGTTATTCCCCAACGACGCCCTAAGCAGAGGTTCGTACCCCACAGGGGGTGCCCTTAGAGCCCTGTCGTTTAGTTTTAATAAATATATTTACGCTCCTGGCTGGAAGCTTTAAGCTCACACCTTAGGGCAGCCACAGGAAAGTCCGGTTAAGTAGTCACGGCCTCTCAAGGTCAACTATGAGATGCCATTAAAAAAAAAAAAGAAAAAAAAAAAGTGGATCCACGTTACGATACGATGCGAAGGGTAAAGGGTATCTATCAACCGTGACAAATAAATAACACAAGTTTATTCTAGTTTTATATAAGTGATTTAAGATATAATTGTAAATGATATAAGTGTTTATCTGTCAATAACTAACACAAAGCGGAGTACAAACGGAACACGGGAAGTAGATTAGCTATATCGCCCCGCTTCACAAATGTGTCATTCTTTATTTTTATTTCAGTTTCTAATCAATCATGGATACGTACGGTGTTTTGTTGAACATACTATGTTTTTGTGTTTTAATTGTGACAGCTCAAGGTTAGTTCTACTATTATACTTTTTTTTAACTGACTTCCAAATATTTTTCTTGTAACCGTGAGCCATTTCTCGATTAAGTTAAGATTATTTTTGTTTGGATTAATTAAACCGTCTATTTAGTTCCATAAAAATATGTGAACATTGAAAATAAAAAAGTAAAGGACTCTTCAATAGATAAGAGCATTGGTTTATGTTTTTTTTTCTTACGTTTAAGTATGGTAAATCATTCTTCCCAGTTAAAGCAATGGGTGATGGCCCAGTCCCTCTTACAGAGAAGGCCTATGTCTCAGCAATGGGAACGTTACAGGCTGACTTTGTTGTTGTTGCGTTTGTATATTTCGAATTACGTTCCCCATTGCTATTGTTGTTTTTTTAAGGATTCCGTACCTCAAAAGGAATTAACAGAACCCTTATTTTGTTATATTTGTTGTCCTGGATTCAATTCCCGGGTCAGGCAGTGTTATTGGGTTTTTCCATCAGGTTTTTCTCAGTAGCAGCCCATAGCCTGGATTTGTGCCCGGTTGATGGCAATAGGCTCGCCCCCTATTACATGGGACTTAAACATAACTGGCGAAATGTGTATGTACAATGGGGCACACCTCTGCCTAACTCTTCGGGGATTACAGGCGTAATGTCATGTTGTTATTTACAGTTTCAATTAAATTGAATTTGGCAAATTAATACTGATTTACAATTTAATTAAATTGATTCCAAAATAAAGTACTTACTATTATTCAATCCTCATTAGCTAGTACCTACCCGAAGATAAGTGAAACAATTCCATTTTGTATCCCTCACATAAAATTTACTGGGCAATAAATAATGGTCCGTCAGTTTACGGGTCACATCGTAACTGCATTTTAATGTGACCACACGTCTGTGGGTCCTACGTTTTATTGTTGTATTCTCGTTCGTGTCCATACTTATGTACGTCTGGGGGTCTACTACCTAATCACGAAATCGGTAGTATCACTTAAGGACATAAGATTAGTTCCGGGCCCGAACTGAAGAAAGAACCGAAGAATGAATGACAGCACGATTTGACAGCTATCCCTAATCCCGATGTGTATCTATACCAAAAATAATTTGTCACTTGTTTTGTCGGATGAACTACTTTCCGACGGGCCCGTATCTTCGTGGACGGACTTAAAGAGTAGACCCCCTGGTTCAGCCTTTAATAGATTCTATCATGGTATTTATTTTAATTCTTGGAATTAACCGCTTTTAACTTTATGGACATATACTGCACATATACTGAAAATAAACGAGAATCCAAAATCACGTACACCACGTACGTGATTTTGGGTTCTCGTTTATTTTCAGTCGTTTTAAGATTTATTTACAAGCGAAAGTTGTAACTACCATTATATTACAAGCTTACCTACCGTTTTTAGGTTCTTGGATTAATGTTTCTTTAACAAAATCATTGCTATGCTTATGTTATTTTTTTTAACGGTTTATGTACACACATTTATATAAATAAACAGACAAGAAGAAAGGAACAGAAAAATACGTACAAAGGGGATGCTTATTTCTAAAGAAATCTTTTCTAGCGTACCTGCGATAGGAAAGGACAAAGAGATGTAGACAATGTGTGTAAGAGTAGAAGAGAAAACAATATACATTAAATAAAAAATAAATAAAATTATCACTAATTTAAATATAAACACATAATATGAGAATATACTTACATACTTCTAAAACATATTTAAGTATAAAAATATAATAATAATAAGGCATAGTTAATCATATACACCGTGGTGTTTTAATCGACTTACAAAGCCAGCCCACTTCATGTATTCAATGATTACTAATCATTCATGAAAGTAAAAAAAAATATTTTTTAACATTTGAGTAATAAAAAAATTAAAAAAATCGCATGACGTAGTTGGAAATACCCTGTCACGGTGTATATGCCTTATTTATTATTTTATGATATACTTATACATACTATGGAGGAGCTTGTGGCTAAGTAATAACTGCCGCTCGGGTCGATCGATCAGGTTAAGCTACGCTTGCCGCGTTTGGTCCGTGGATGGGTGACCATCTTTTCATACCAAGATTCTTCCGTGCCTCGGAAAGCACGTTAAGCCGTTGGTCCCGGCTGTCATTTGTAGATCTTTAACAGTTGTTACGGGTCGTCAGAAGCCCAAAACTCTGAAAACCAGTCTTACCAAGGGATATCGTGTTACCCAGTAACTGGGTTGTGGAGATCAGATAGGCAGTCGCTCCATGTATAATACTGGTATTCAGCCGCATCTGGTTAAACTGGAAGCCGACCCCAACGTAGTTGGGAAAAGGCTAGGCTATGATACTTGTACATACTACACATATTTTAGAGTTAGCTTGTGTATTTTAATTAAGGACCAATTATTGTTATAAATAAATAAACTCGTTAGAAAAAAGAAGTATAAAATTATAAATACATAATATGCAACTATGAGGAAGTGGAAAGACAGTGTTCTTTGAGTCTTTTTTTTTGTTATGTGTAACAAAGAAATCAAATTTTAATCGAGAAGCATAATATATGCTTCTCGATTAACAGAATATCGAAATAAACGCATTTTGAAACCAACCTCCCGAAACATTATCATTGTTCCCGGAAAAATTGATAAATGCAATAATATACCTGGAATATCATTATGAAAGGATTTACTACTGGCTCGTCATGTTTTACGGAAATAATATTCACATCAATTAAAACCAATTACTTTGCTTTGTGGCAGTATTGTATGCATTGTTATTAATTCATGCAATGTAAGTACACTTGTATTCAGTAACTACGTGAAACTACACCTTAATTGAATTACAATGTTTGGATCACAATCTGAATGATTTTGAAATATATTGCTCAACAACGTAAATAACGCAATTAATGTTGTTAAACTGTAATTTAACCCATTCAAAATCAAAATAATTATTTTATTTGGGCACATGGGCACTTATGAAACGTCAGAAGCTAAGTGCACGGTTCCAAGTGGTCGTTTCCTATGGAGAAGAGCTGGCAAGAGACTCGACGGTTACTCTTTTAAATAAAACGTAGCATTTGTAGCTGAAGTTTTTTTTTGTACGTATATTATTTTTATGAGATGTATATGTTAGCTATGTCGATTAATGCCTGATGGTAATGTTAAAGTTATGTATTAAGGCGCTGATAAGGGACAAATGATAAAAGTAGGCTGCTCTTAAACAAAAAAAAATACCAAATCCATATAGTTTGTGGTAGCGTAAAAAAGTATATGTTATTCTTGAACATATTTCTCAGAACTTGGTTGTTACCAAAACACGGTTAGAAAAATAAATCTCAATACAAATTAACGGTTTGCGGTAACACACCTTGCGTACCTTTACTTTGAGTTTCAATCCAAAATATCTGTTATAAATATTAACGTACGGTTGGTATTTAATTAATAACAAGAACGTCTTATTTGTATGCAGAACTTGTTTTATTTTTATTTTCGATTACTCAACTCATTTTTGAGTAAATAGATAATTGCTTCATATTTTGCAATAAGTTACAAGCGTTGTGTCATCGCGCTTCTCTTTCTTTTGTATGCAGTCTGACAGTGTCCGCGGTTTAGCTGTTATCAGCGTCTTAATGTATTACACATACATTTTTCGGAATAAATGTGCTAAATTACTAAAAACCGCATCGTAATTCATTGTCTGGTTGTAAGCGTTTTGCAATTTTCAAAACATAAAAAAAAATATTGACCATTTCTTAACGATAGTGATAAAAATATCGGATGCTAAAATTACTCAACTCATTTTTGAGTAAATAGATAATTGCATCATATTTTGCAATAAATTACAAGCTTTGTGTCATCGCGCTTCTCTTTCTTTTGTATGCAGTCTGACAGTGACCGCGGTTTAGCTGTTGTCAGCGTCTTAATTACCTACAAAGTTGACGCTGCGGTTGAATCATCCGCATAAGAAATACATAAGTAGGTACCTACTGTTGTTCTTAAACATTCAATATCAACTGTGTTACGTAGTATGTACTATTGTGTCTGATTCCTATAAAGGCCGACTTTGAATTCATTGGCAATCTGTTGCTTTCATTTTTATTGGAAGTTTGTGTGAAACAGCATATTTTTTTATAAACTAACTAAACTTTTTTATATTCATGAATAGTTTAACCTCCTGAAAGATTATCATTAAGTTCCAAGTCACCTTGTTTATAATACTAGCTGCGCCCGCAGTTTCACCTCAGAAAATATCGGGATAAAAGGTCTCCTATGTCCTAATCCAGATCATGGTGTACCCATGTGCCGAAGTTCATCTATATCAGCCGTCCTATTCTGGAAAATCTCACGGTGTAAACGTAGGTGAAGTGACTTGTTAATATGTCAATCTCTCACTGACAGTTCACTCCACGCTCACTTCACCTAAGTTTTCACGGTGAGATGGTTACAGAATAGCACTGCAGTTCAGCCGTTTTAGCGTGAAAGCCTATCAAACAAACAAACTCACCTTCGCATTTATAATACTAGCAGTTCTGCGAACAGGGCCTCAAGTCTGCTATTAAAATAGTGTCAGAATGGTCGATCATTAATTTCATAATTGTTGATTTTGACAAGTTTGGTAATCTACTATTATAATGGCGTCATTATGACTTTCCGATGGTCGGCCACTGACACTACATTGAAAGAAATTGCATATATTGGTAATCTCGTACATAATGACAAATGAATGACATTTCTACTAATGTGTTTTATAATAATGGCAATACGACAATGCCATTATAATAACACAATTATATTACGAGAACATTGACCGACCAATGATCGGCCATTATGAATTTACCAGATTACGAACTTTTAGCAAAATGACAATAGCATGACAATGGGATCGTGTTGGAATGACTGAATTTATAAAAATAGTAGACCTAGCGAGCACGAACTTTTTGTAACAATTAAATTTACCAGGTGTATTTTTTTTTAAAACATGGGAAATTAAAATGATGAGTAAAAATTACATGTCCACTTTCAAGTTTGCGCGTTTTACACTATAAATTAAAAATGAAGATCTAAATTACTGAGATTTATTTATCCTTTTAAGTAGGATGCGCTAAGGTAGCCCGCGAAATTCAAATTTTCTTAGGTTTTTTGAAATTTGCAGATCAGTAACAGGTTGTATGTTGATCTAAATATGATTCGCGGACGTAACAAATGTAGCTTTACAGAATTATATTATTTTTGTCCGAAAGGGATTTCGGGGCCCAGGCACACAGGCATGTGAAGAAACACGGGTGGGTTTTAGTCAGGAAAAGTCTGACGCTCCGCCCAGAGCGGTAGAAGTTATTTGATAGTTTCCCACCGAAAAAAAAAAAGGTAGTTCTACTAAGGTAGTACTTTTTATTTGTTTACCAAATAAAAAGAATTTTTTTTATGTCTACCCTCTTCCTGAAATTAGTGACGTAATTATGTTTCATGTTGGCATTGACAACAAGTTACTTTCAGTTTTGCTTACAATAATTACCTACTTACTTTAATTAGGATTAAAGTAAGTACCTAACTATTGTAATTCCGTAGGAACAAATAGAGATAAATACAAATGGGTAGATATGTATTAAGGAATGAAGCCAAAATATGGAAATAAAGATGTAAATTCAAGTAAATATAAAATAAACAATAAATGCATCGTGTTACAATAAAAAATGTGAACCGAAAATCTGCAAAATCTGACCAGGCCAACAAAATATAAAAAAAATCACTGACCTCATAATATTAACCGGTTAGTACTTGTGTGCACTCACAGATGGCGTTATAGTAAAACAAACATACTAAAAGCCTAGGATTATATACCATATGTTGATCAGTTTTCGTATATTCCTGACTCCTAAAATTTATTCATTGACAAACTGGAAGCTATAACGGTTATAAAAATATAACAATCTTTACTAAACATAGATTTTTGACTACCTAGGTAATTGTTCATTGACCCACTGGACATGTCCAGGCCAGCTAGAAAAAATAACTAATAGGTTTTGATTGGTAGAGGTAACGCTGCCGCCTAGTTTTTTGACGAGAAGGTAGTCCCAGGTGTTCCATCCATCCCTACCTAGTTATTAAAGCGCCGATTCCACCGGTGGAAATCTAAAAGTGAGCAATTTACTGCATTTTGAGGAGCTATTCTGCTCCTCACCTTATCAGATCTTCACCAAATTTCTATGAAACTAACTTAAAGTTACACTACCTTTCAAATAAAAAAAAGAACCATCGAAATCGGATCTCTTATGGCGGAGATATCCAATAGCCCCCTTTTTGGAGGAAGGACCCCTCCAATCAAAAACCCCTGAAGAAAAAAAATATATAAAGTCGTAAAACCTGTATACCAAGTTTCATCTAGATCGGTCGTAAAATACGACCTGTAGAGAAGTAGCAACAAACTGACAGAGGAAAGCAAAATTTTGCGACTTGAAGCAGAGACTCTTAGTTAGGAAGTTAGGATGCTATCTATATACTCGGACGTTACTTAAATACCAACAAAAGGTTGATAAGATGTGCGATGTTTGTGGAAGTTATTAGAGTTCTTGATTTAAATATCAAGCGAACGCACAAAAAAAAAAACAGAAAGCTAATAAAGTTACGTCTACAACAAAGTAAGTGCGCACTGCGAACGATTGAGGATACTTCTCGTAGTACGGCCTCGAGGTTCAAGGTGTTTGCTAAATTCCAATACAAACTAAATAAAAAAGTGTAAATACGAATCACGTGCAATACACTTCGTTACAGCACGTATATGCAAACTTAGTAATTTTATCAATATTCCCATTTAATATTCTGCAGTAGTGTATATTTGTTATTGTTTTATTGGTTTCTCTCTTTCTTTGTTTAACCTGTTTCTTACATAAAAAGTGTCCGCGACAATCACGTTCGGTTAATTTGGCTTCAGCGCACGTTTCACCTGAAATGTTTTATTGAGTAACACGCTCCCACGTTTCAGCTGCTTTTTGAAAAATCGCATCTCTTCCGCGCCGTCCGCCGATGACCCAGAATTTCGGGATGTTCGATGTAAAAGCAATTTGGAATGACCCTATTTGGGGAGGCGTGAAATGTAGTACGTTTCCTGTTAATGCCCTGAAATCAATCTGGATTCGGGTATTTTGTAGGAGCAGAGATTGTTACTGCCGACCATACCGAGTTTGACAGTCTGGGGTCTATTGGGAGGCTCATTGTAAAGTAATTCATGTTTTCAAGCTTGTATGACATATTTTAGTATCACCCTGAGCACCTATTTCTCATTACTATGTAATTTAATTAAACCTTTCAAAGGTAATGAAATTGATGATGTGATTAGATTTTATGAAGTTCAAAAAGTGCTGTGTTGATCATCTGGCATACCTACCTATACCTATAAATAGAAACGTCTTATTGACATAAACAATAAGTAACGAACTTCCCTCTTAATTATGCATGAAACAAAATTCGAAGCAATACTATTATTATATTATTCGACTCGTTATTCGATACAATTCTAATAAACTATGAAGAGCGGAAACTTGAATAATTCTACATAAAATAGAGAAAATATATGAATAAATGATTGTATATTAAACTAAATGCTCTCAAAGATTTGTTTGTTCAAGTGCCTTTTCCGTTATTCAGACGATGTAAAGGAGGACACTTTAGCGGGGTTTCTTATTCATATATAAACCGGGTGAGTTCCGGAGGCAGCTGTGTGTTTGTTGGTAGAAGCGGATAGAGTGTTGTTGATAGGAAGCCGGTTGACAGGACGCCGGGTCTGAGGACTATTAACTTCTATAAACAAAAGATGGACGCAAGCACACATTCACAGCGGTCATCTACGCAAAGTTCAGCGAGAAAGTACGAGGTCTCGTGCGTTTTCAACGTGGAACTACGTGAAAGCGATATTTGCGTCTGTGTGCGTGCGCCTCGCAGTGAATGTAGAGTGTGTTATCAGAGGGGGTGTTATCAGTCGGGTGTGTTATCGCGGCGTTGCGTACTGGCGTATGTGCGTAACGACTGACGCCACGCCCCCCGGCGTCTTCTCACGGCGGCACTGTTAAGATGCGCGCGCATTCCTGTTCTAGCGTTAGGGCGAGATCACAGCTGAAAATAATTGTGCATCTTTTTATCGTTGTGATGCCAACTTTTGGATGACTGATGTTTATTGTTGACAAAGATATTATATTAAATAATTTGAAGGGGTTGTCATCTTCTGTGTTCAGTGTCTAGAAATAACTTAAGAGTTACTTCTATGAGTTTTCAATTTACTTATAATCAGGTCCTCACATAAGTAGGTAAATTGTGGAGAAAACTTAACTTATGTAAGTTGTTTACATAAGTTATGTTTTCTCCACAATTTAGTTTGCATATTACCATTGATTGAAACAGATTTCCTAAGCATTCTTAGCATCTGCTTGAAATTCAAAAAAATTGCATTTTGTAGCGAATTTGCTTTGCAATAATATTGTATGATAATAAATTCTTCCTCTGTCTAATACACACCAAACTTAACTCGACATCCCAGAATCGCAATATCAACGGTATTAGATTTCTGGCTATAACAGACGCGTTATCATGTAATAAAGAAGCTAACACATAAAAACTAATGGTGCACCCTCAGCTGTCGTAAATAGTCGTTTGTACTCGAGATCACATGTGAGCGAGGCTTAACATCGTGTCGTTCGCGTGATGCGTTGGAAAAATCTGTAGCTAGAATCAGCAGCGCAGCGCCGCCGTTCGGTCGCCGAAATAAACGTAGCTACGTCACGCGTGCGCTCCCCGCGCCATCTAGCGGCCCGCTGCCTGCGCCATATCGCCTCACCTGCCAAGCGCGACATTTCTCCGTCGCGCTCGCACCAGTGGCACGTAGAAATAACCTCAAAACATTCGCGTACCAACCAATCACCAAAATATTGCCCCTCGCAGTATTATTAACAGTGACTACAACCCGTAAGACGGCTAACAGTGTTATGAAGGTGACGTAATCCTGTCACGCTCCTGGATTTGCCCTGCAGTGTTGCTTCATAGTGATTTTCGTAAAATCGAAAGTTTACAGGACGAATGTTCCTTTTGGTGGGCTGTCATCGGGCAGCCCCCAAATTTTGTGCCATAATGTTGTGGTTAATATTTTTATGTGTTGTAAACGTTAAAACATTCGGTGTATTAGCGTCGAATGGCAGTGGGACTGTATCTGATTGTGAGTATTTTTTTGGATTGTTTAAAAATTGATTGTTGTTTAATTGCATGAATGGAACAATAGAAATATGATAAAATAAAGTGGTTTGATAATGTAGTGTGTAGGATTGGTTCAGTAAACAAATCGGTTTGGTATTTATGTAAATGTTTGATCGCGCGATCTTTTTAACAGCTGGGAACACCTTGCCCGCTGTTCGGTGAATGCGTTAACTAGCTTATTCATAGTACAAACAGGTTTGTTACGTGCTATCTGACGTAAACACGTGTGGTTTACTTTTTATAGTAATTGTTTATGTTTTTACAGAATGGACAGATTGAAAAAGTGAGATAAACAAGATAAGATAATGCCAGACAGTCACGCCATACCTTATGTTATGACTAAATATACATAAACACGCCCATTATGGAAATAGGTTTCCAGTTTAGCTGAAGATGACCATCAAAATGCCAGTATCGATTATGAATTAAATAATATATATTCCAAGATACCCACTACCATCGCAAATGGCCCTAAAAACGTACAAGTCATTGATAAGGTCCCGTTTAATTTTTAGTGTAGTGTATATTTTGTAGATGAAGTTAACGTACCAATTCACCAAGAACCCAATAGTCTACCATTAGTTACAATAATAGTTGAAATTAACTATAAAAACAATACAATTACTAGTGTCTGGACTCATTTCAAGGATAACTGAATTAAACATTCAGTCGGAGAACAAATGCGAATCAATTGAAGTAACAATTTACGCGTAGAAAAGGTTGGGATAGGAAGGTACTACTAGTACTTAACTACTGTACATATATTTAGTAGATATGTATATTAACAATGTAAAGTATAAGCATCTAAGATCTGCATCGTTCACGGTAATTCTCCATTGTGTAAGCCAGTCTTACATCAATACCTACAGAACAGCAATTAATTGTAATTAAAATATATTATCTATCTACTTTCATGGCATCTATCTTAAATGGATTGTTTAAAAAGAAATGATTAAGAAATAAAAAACCGGCCAAGTGCCATTCTGACTCGCGCACGAAGGGTTCCGTACCATATCATCACATCATCATCACACTAATATTATAAAGGCAAAAGTTTGTGAGTGTGTGTGTGTGTGTGTATGTTTGTTACTTCTTCACGCTCAAACGGCTAAACCAATTTTGATAAATTTTTGAATGGATGTAGCTGACACCCTGGATTGAGACATACTTTTAATCCCGATATTCCCACGGGATCGACTCTTACGCGGGTGAAACCGCGGGGCGCAGCTAGTTATCTATAAAAACGGCAAAAAAATCACGTTTGTTGTATGGGAGCCCCCTTAAATATTTATGTTATTCTGGTTTTTAGTATTTGTTGCTATAGCGGCAACAGAAATACATCATCTGAGAAAATTTCAACTGTCTAACTATCACGGTTAATGAGATATAGCCTGATGACAGACGGACAGACAGACAGACAGACAGCCTTAGTAATAGGGTTCCCGTTTTACCCTTTGGATACGGAACTCTAAAAATTGACAAGTTCACAGCGACATACCTACCTATCTAGATAGACACGTTTATTATAAAGAAAGCAACATAAATATTGAATTCCCAAACTAACCTTGACAAAAGTAACATAAACCAATATCTACGATACTTGATTTCAAATAGCTCAATAAAAATATATTGAGAATCCTTCAAAAGTCAAGTGCACTCTGTCTTACAAAGCTAATTACGAGAGACAAAAGAAATAAATTTTCATAAACTGAAGGTTCTGTAATAACAAATATAGCAGAACCTTTAGATTCCGATATAAAAATTACTGATTGCATTTGTCATAGCTACATAAAACAGCGTTTAAAACAGGCAATGCTTGTATTACATGCTATTCAAGGTCTTATGTGGTTATTGCGTCTGACTCGATCTAGTTTTGACGTATACAAGTACTACCTACATAAACATATTTGCCATTCAGCTCATAATTAATACAGTTATCCTTAGATTATTTTCCAGAGGAAGGTACGATCATATTCATAATGCCAAGCTTGAATGCGATATTGATGCATCCGTGACAATCTACGATCTCAAATTCACAGATATTTGAGCGCCAAACGGAAATCTGCCATCTACCATAACCTTTAATGATAGCTATCGTCTCGTATTATCGGTTTATGATTTCTGGCCTTATAAACAATACTTTGCTATGCACATCGTGCACGGTATCATTTTTCTTGATTTAGGTATGCGTTTTGTACCGCATGTGCCAAATGCTGAAAATAGACGGCGTAAATAGATGAAAGTGGCCGAAGACACTACGTTTTCCTGAATCGGTACAAAGTTCGATAGTTGTGGCGGAAAGCCAATGTTTTCAACGTAGCTATGGGATATTGTTTACAATTTTTTCGCACAGGTAACCTCCTTCAAAATTCACGCACATATTTACGCTTACATGTGGTCAGTTAATATGACAAAGAGCTGCAACCGCTAAATGGGTGGCCGGGCGAAAGTAGTTAGTTATACTGTCTCAATTTTGGCGCCCCACAGCACAGCTGACGCGACGCCCATAAAAGTCCCTCTGATGAAAGAGCACAATCCCATTGTGATGGCTATAAAACGGGCTTTGTGCCCGGAGGAGGCGTCATTATATGAAAAATGAAAAACGAATCGCACTTGTCACACTCAGCACCATTTCATTGGAGGAACACGGCCTAAGATCCGAGAATTTGTCAATCGATAGAATTTTGTTTATGATTGTATTATTTTGGACAATGGGAAAGTCGATTTGGCACCATTATGTTGCTATAAATCTTCCAGTCTTTGTGAAAATTGCATTTATGCAAGCGTATCTGGCTGCTTGGTAGGTACCTCCCGCTTTATAGCGACAGTGCGTCAATAAGGATGACGGTATAAAGAGAGCGTGATTTGATTGATAAATGAGCGCAATGAAAGCTCAAAGTGACTCTGGAGTACCCCAGCTTGTATAGGCCGTGATTTACAGTTCATTTAATGTGTCCATTCTTACCCATAATTCTATAACTTTATCCTGTTAACAATATTCTTCTGATGACCTTTAAAATCCTTTATGAAATATGGAAGGGACGACACAACAATAAAAGGAGGTGATGTTGTTGCTAGGGACACTTAGAAAACCACCAAAACATTTCTACCATGTTTATTAACTCATTTTGTTACGAAGAACACACTTGAATAGTTTTGGCAAATGGCTGGGCATTCCAGATAATTAGAATATTATGTACCTATTTCGCTTTGGTCAAAATCTTCTAAATTAGAAGCGCATATTTTATGAGTACTATATAGTAGCCCTAAATTAACTTTTATGACACGCGCGAGGATGAGCTGATTCTCTCTTTTCATTCTATCATGACAACAATCCAATTTCAGGGAACGATTCAACCACTTTTAACTGCGAGCGAATTTATTTGGGCAGTTGAGCAGTAGATAACATTGGGGTCAAGTACATTTATAGGGTACCAGCTGCAAAGCAAGAAGGGAAAACTGCAGATTAGATAAGGGCCCACTTTTTGCCTTCAAGTTTAATGAAGGGCGCACGATCTGCAAACGCTGCACGTTGTCCAAAGGTTTGAGGACGAACTCTTTTGTACGTGGGCTTAGTCGGAGGACGGGGTGAGTCGTTTAATTTTGTTTCTATTAGAAGAGTCTCCTGAGGCTACGTCTGCCTTTGTGTCGTGCGTATGTCAGTTTTTGACGTCTAGATTTCTTAATAACTAGATATATATACAACATTTATTTTTGTTATTATCATGGATTATTCAACGTTTAACAATGTCTAGTCGAATAATTTCGGGATTTATTTAACATGTATATTTGTACAATGTTCCCTCGTTGTTTGAAACACAGTTCAGCGCTTTTGGTAGTTTTGTGCCCCGGAGCGTGTTACAAGTATTTTTGCAATTCAAACAAATTCAGTATTACTCTCTCCAGTAAAGTTTTATGTTATTTTCAATGATGAAGGGTATTAATCATCATAATACATAATAATCCCTCCCAAAATATTAAATGCCACGCACCGGGAGTAAAAATTCCCGCTACGTCGCACCAGCTGATATGATTATGATATGGCTTTTTTGTTTTATTAAATCAACAAAACATAGCATAGATAACGTCGTGATAGTATTTATTTGTCAACTGTACAGACAGCAAAACCTGTGAATAGTAGTAGCAAATACCTACAACAAGAAAAGCATTGCCTAAGTAAATATGAATTGTTTTAGACGAATTTATCAAATATAATTAAATGTAAAAATAGATTTTAGTTTAAAATCAAGGTTATGTGTAGCACATTTGTTTTCAATAGTTGTTTTGGCTTAAAATTCACCCAGAAACGAATGCACTTGATTGATAATATATTCTCTGCATTTTAAATGTTGATTTATTATTCTTATAATTTGCTTTTGTTACTCAAGCATTTCATTACTTACCGTGACCGATATGTCAGAAATCATCGGAATAATTTAATTTGTCGGACAGTAAAGATGTATCTAAGCAAAGAAAAAAAATGGTACAAGCTTGTTTAAGACAGGAATCCTCTAGAGGACTTTGTAATGGATGAAGCAGATAAGGCTGGAACTCTTGGATTCTTTATATCTGAGGAATATTTAAGTAAATTAAACAGAGTACACAAGTCTACGATTACCGTGTTTTTGTGAATTAATTTTATAACGTAATTGTTTTATTTGAGCATCAGCAGCTTCCGGCTATATTGGTCACAGTTTTTGGTATAAATAGTTAAGAGTAGATGACTCAAACATATTCGTTTTTTGGGAATTATGATAAAGTAGAAATATACCGTAGATTGAGAACATGGTTAGTAGCTTCCGATAATTTACCCACAAGAACATCCAGCGAAATTTTCCAGCTTTCTAAGTTGCGTACGTACACATAAACATGTCGCAAAAATCACTTCGCGGCGTTATTACGTACATTTCGGAGCTACAGGGAAATTTACAGAGTAATAGCGAAATATAATTTTTTCCCCGTCCAATATAACCGCAACAGTGAGCTCAGTGCCATCTATTACCTCGTGACGCGCGATGAGGGTCCCCAAATTGGTTATTTTAGCGACTGCGTACCGACGGTGTAGTCGGACAAATTCACCAACAAGTTTCACACGATGAGTGACGAATTTCTCTTCTATATTAAACATTTCCTTTATAAAGGTTGGCACCGATAATATTGAGAGAAATAAACTGACAAGCCAACTCGAAAGCATAAGACAAAGAGGACTTAGCTCAACGAGATGATCAAGTCAGGTATCGGAGCTGGAAGTACCGGGGAACATGGCACTGCATCTGCATCGAGCCACAGACCATAGGTAGTAAAATGTAGATCTGTATAGGTACATAAAAAAGGATAAGTAACGATACATAACAGTGAAGGAACGGATAAGGAGACGGAGGACTTACGGGCACACCTAACGTTCCATGAGCGGATAATAATTTCAACCGTGGAGTCTTTAAGTCTGGAAAGATTAGGATACTTCTAGCCAAGTGTGCACCGTCATCGACCGCATCATCGCTTACCGTCAGGTTAGATAACTGTTTGATGAAAGTCTAATGCCCGTTTTCACCAACATCCCCTATACTACCACCTACGTATGGGACCCATAGCTTAAAAGCTCCCCCAAACTAGCCCCTAAATTAAATTTAGTTTCACCATCGTTTTTATCACATAACTATGGGACACATAGTTAAGTAACGTTTTGTTTTCGATAATAGTGACTGATTCGTCTTTGAACTTATCGATACTTGGAAACAAGATAGTTTTTTGTGAAATTCTATAAAGTATACACATAGATAGATACAGTTATTAATAAGTTATGTTTTGATAGCAATAATAAATATTATTTCATTCATATTTTTAATTAATTTCATATTTTCTTGCTTATTTACATTACGAAACATTCAGTTGTATCTGTGGTCTTATTTGTATTTGACAGTTCTTTCCTTTGTGAAGTACTGACATGAGATTTGATTTTTTGTTTCATTGTTTGCTGTGACTTGTGCGTTGCGTGTTATTTCACCAACTATTTGTGGTATTTTAACTGATTTATCAAAAAAATTGGAATCAGATTTTTTTTTTATTTTATGTAGAATTATATCTGAAATAAAATAAAAAATTCTATTTATATGGAATTGTAATTATGCGAATACAATAAGGACAGCAGTTCCTACCTGACAAGTACACATAAGGTTTACATTGTTAGTTAGGTATCGACTTAAGTATCGTCGATTAAGAAAAAATACCACGTTCGTGGGCTTAATTTTTTTTTTTTTTTTTTTTGAATGTTATTTTATATGCTTCTTAGAAAAACTTTAATATATTATTAAGTACTCACTTATTATCATGAAATTCTAAGGTGTGTTCAATCTTATCCAATAAAATATAACACTGAAGATTTGCATAACCTATATCTCCGAAAAAAGTTAGATTCATGAAAACTTTCGAAGTAGTTTGGTCGTTTCCGATATATTTTTGGTCTAAGGCTATTATTTACGTCGAATATAGTAGAAACAGTTTCTAAATCTTCAAGAAATTCAAATAAATCACTATCCATCTTCGTTGCTTAAAAGATTACTTACGTATGTGCCGGTTTATGAGCCCACATTTCGACCACCTAAATTTAGGGGACCTTTTAACGTTTAACTGACCCTTTACTGTTGGTGAAACGGAAACCACCTTCTAACAGCCCCCTAACCCTTCTTAGGGGATCTATTAAACTTAGGGGATGTCGGTGAAAACGGGCATAAGTCTATATAAAGAAAAATTAACCAAATCAGTATGCCGATGATAGATGACAGCGATAAGGTGTCTTAATTTTTAAACGATGATAAATGGACATTTTGTTAAGTGACCTTAATTACAGTACGGGATTAGCACGGGTCAATATAATTTAAAAGAAATATGAAGTTCAAAGTCATTATGCTTCAGGTGAAATTATGAATTCTAACTTCTTTTGTTATTAAAGCATGAAATCTATCATGTCAATTTTTTTATCTTTCCCGTTTTGACCAAATCGTCATGGAATCTCTTTTTTTAAGTTCAGTTTGAGGAGATGGATTGTGGATTGAAATTCAGGAGATGGGGTCGTGTGAATGATAACAGCTGCACAGGTCGATCGAAGGTTAAGCTACCATACCATACCGCGACCACTCCATGCTTTGGAAAGCACGTCAAGCCGTTGATCCCCGCTGTCATTCGTAGATATTTGACCGGTGTTACGGGTAGTCCAAAGTCCAAAAGTAAAACCAGTCTTACCAAGGGGTATCGTGTTACGCATTATCTAGGTTGTGGAGGTTAGATAGGTAGGTAGTCACTCCATGTAAAAAAATGGTATTCAGCTGCATCCAGTTAGACTGGAAGCCAACCTCAAAATTGTTGGGAAAAGATTGAGTGAAGATTGTTTTGTTGTAGATGGAAAGAAAATTTTTCATTTTAGCCCCAAATATATCATCACAAAGGTATGCTCACAAAAATTCTCTGCTGTAGTTATTTTACCACTTACTTAAG
The DNA here is from genome assembly GCA_963921375.1 of Tiliacea citrago. Taxonomy (NCBI): domain Eukaryota; kingdom Metazoa; phylum Arthropoda; class Insecta; order Lepidoptera; family Noctuidae; genus Tiliacea; species Tiliacea citrago. Next base: position 19,779,592 of record OY992781.1, read on the forward strand.
ACTATTTTTCATGTGATACATTAATTATATAAGATTTGTAGACATAATATGTATAAGTGCACAGCTTGAGAATATACATAGTTGTAACCGAGTTAGTCCCGACTTAGCTCTTCCATTAATTGCAAGCAAGTTATGTCTGTGAGTTTCGTTAAACATGTGTGCTGTGTAGTTCTTGTTCGTGATTTGTTTTCTAATACTTATTTGTGCTCAAGACTTTGGGTTAGTATTGATTTTGTTGGGATGTCGTTTATTAATTAATTTATCTTACGAATTTTACTCTTTCCCTATCTATTATCAGCTTACTTAATCAGTAAAAAATAAGTACAAAAACTAAAACACGACTTCTGAAACACATAAAAAACACTTAATATATTTTAATGTATTTAATACATATTCATAGTGATGTTCAGAAGACAGCCGTGGTCGTATGCCACTTTGCCCTAAAGATTATGATCGCTTACTACTGTTAGAATGTGTTGTTTTGATAGGTTAGGTTAGACATTTGTCAAATTATGATAAGCAGTTTAGAAGTAATGAGGGAACAGATGAACATACATACATACATACCGGTCAAAATCATAACCCTCCTTTTTGCTTCGCCGTAGTCGAGTAATGAGTGTTGGTGTACGGTTCAAAATCAAAATCAATCAAAATCATTTTTTTTTTATTTCACATAAACCTACATGGGCACTTATGAAACGTCAGAAGCTAGGTGCACGGTTCCAATTGGTCGTTTCCTATGGAGAAGAGCCGGCAAGAAACTCCACGGTTACTCGGTTCCAATGTGATGTTAGATAGTTACATGTATAACTACTTGTTTTATTATAGGTCTGTTTTTACTGATCACGTGGTTAAGAAATTGAGATGGTGCTTTCAAATTCCAGATCACGGTTTTCTCATCACGATAACTAGTTAACTTGTTAATCCGATTGTTCCAAACAAAAACAACCTAATGAGAAAATACCAATAAAAAAACCCAAACGCGACATTCAAGTTAGAAAAATACGTTGAGAACATTAATTGAAGGTCTCACTCATATTACCTTCTTTATGACCCGATAATACCGTCATATTGATACGCTTACATTTCTTACAGTTCATTTCTTTACAAACTACAATTAGGTACCTATTTTTGTCTGTACAGTAGTGGACAAAACATTGACTTCTCACAACTTTTATTAATTTTATCTGTTGTTCCGTTTCTGACCATACGATAACCGCTCAATTAAGGGTCCGTGCCAAGTCCAATGCGACACTTAACGTTGACCTCGATTCTGTATTGGTCCGTTGTCATTAAACCTTACTGTTGCTGCCCTTTGCTATGTCGATGATACACATGGACGATTCTATAGTAGGGGTTAGATTGGAAGCTATCCGAAATTCGACAATCGATTTTAATCCCTTTATCTTTAAAAATAAGCTCGAGTTTTCACTGAACGGCATCCCTGTTTAAGCTATTTCACTCCTGAACCAATCATTTGGTTCCAAGCATGTATTAATTGTGGCTGAAATAGACGGTCAGTACATTTTCGATCAATGGTTTATTTTTGTGGCTCGTAAACTGTGTGTGGTTGACGTTCTCAAAGACCCCAACGATATTTTTACAGTTGTCTTGGGAGACAGAAAATCAATTTAGATTTTCTGTCTCCCAAGACACAGAACTTCTAAATAAACTGTAAAAATATCGTTATGATGTAGGATGTAGGCGTATTATTTCTAAAATCTTTTCCTTTGTTCCCTTTGATCTACAGAAATTATTCTATTGCGAGCTGTAAGTAAATTCTGGTATTAAAACAACTTTGAGGAAAATCCCGCAGTCACAGAACTCCAATTCAACTTCTGAAGAACTTAATAAAATTGAACGTCATGTAAGAGCTTGTTCAAATTCGCGTCTTTGTGGGAGGCCGGGAGCTCCTTACCACAAAGTTGTAGTTACAATGCTCAGTGATGACTATGTAAGGCCGCTTCAGACCATAGTTAATAAAGTTCCGAGCAAGTTATTAATACTCACTAATGAGCCAACTCATACTAGGTTTCTCTCGGCATGTTCTCAATTATCCGGCGATTCAATTGTAGCGGCGGCGGCGGTAGGCGCTTTTTATTTGCCTTAGTTCAGCATTCCTTGAAATGTGAATAATTATAGCTTGCTTTCAGAATATCTTTTACCACCATTCACGAAAGATATAACAATAAGTAATTTAAGGGAATGTCTCTTATGATCTTGGTCTAGTCTCAGTCAGCTCTACCCCACACCAAAACTTCATATTATGAATTTCGTGGAAAATTATCGCAATGAAACTGCGCTATGCAAATATTCTAACAATTCCACGCGAACGTTACTCTGCGAACTATTCATTAAAATATTTCAAAAACTGTGAAAATAGTGAAGCATTTGAATGTAGAAAGGAGAAAATTGCATATGGAATGCTCGTAACAAGCGCAGAATCGTTTGGTTCTGCAGAATGGGCCCCGGGTCGCGAATAGTGGCGGAATGGAAAAAGTAAATGCGACGTACACAGATGCAGACACAATCGTGACAAGATGTACACATTATGTTGGTGTTATGAGGGAACACATATTGCAGCATTATTGAGTTCCGAATCGCGCGGTAAAGGGTAACGATGTGTTATGGTGATATTTCATTCACATGGTTCCTGATATTATCAATAAGGAAATAAGATATGGAGGTACTGTTATGCTTAGAGGTCGGCTTTTTGCATCATATTGCAACACCCTTTTGGAGTTTTTCATTCATTTACTACAATTTTGTAGGTTCAGAAATCGTTTATAATATGTAATCTATTTTGCAGAATTCATCAATCTTCTGCAAACCAATTTCTCAGTCGAACTTAATACAAAGCCAAATACAGTCAAGGTTTTTTTTTTTTGAAACTGTATTCACAAGTCCTAGCTTCAAGACGATTTCTTCTTCTTTTATAATTTTGTCGCTACTTATACTTCCTGTATAGTTAACTTAGCTACTTTTTCGTGGATTTTCATGAAATTTTGAACAAGCCACTTCGCAAGGCGTGTCGTATCTGAAGGAAAGTTTGCGCATTAGCGGAACCGGAAAAAGGGGATGAAAAAGTTGACGACAACTTCTCGCAAAGACACTAAAATCGCGAGGCGTTTGCAAAAGTTACGCCCAAAGTTAATAGCGATATTATTTGGTCGGTTTTAGGTTATTTATTATAAGTATGGTTGTTAAGGATTTAGCAACAACTTTAACAAGAAATTGGACAGCTGTCTTTTATTGAAATCTTTCACGTGAAACTTATGCTACGGATGCTGCGCGAAAAATAGATTTGCTGTGGAACTTTTCAACTGAATTTAATTAAGCAAAAGAAATTTCTTAATCAATCACTTCTACACAATCGAAAGGATTATATTTCAGTCAAAATGAAAATGCAGACGTTCCGAAAATGAGCAACTAACGAGAATAGTTTAACAGACCTGTAATTTGCATACAGATTGGCTTTCAGGGATAAACGGTCCATTTGTATTCAAACGCAGGAACCCAGCTCAGTGGTCGAGGAGAATTTATCCAGTTTAGGATTTAAATCGGCCACAGTATCATCTGCTTATCGATATCATGTACTCTTAAGCTCTCCCGAAACTTTACTGCTGCACAATATTTTCCTTCCTACTTAACTTCATTCTGGCAGTTTGCCAGTTTCCGTTTTTTAGGCACCGAATTTGGCAGGCAGTTGATTCTTCACCGATTTGTATAAAAATTTATCGATTATGCGATTACGGAACCTTTTTATCCAAATTTGAAATTACGCTGCAGTTTTTTATCTGAATCCTTATTTTGTGACCGAGTTTCATGAAGGTTTTCTTTGATAAACAAACAATAAGAAAAGTTGTTTTTTTTCTCGCATTGCTTAGATTCAATCCAAGCACTTTGAACTATATTTCTGCAGTATTGTATGGCTAAACTACCCTTTGGTCAACTAGGTTTTAGCAGAATCCCATCAAACTTGTACAGAATCCTTCTGTTTGTCCGTCCACCAGATATAATCCTCTTACGGTGGCCGAGAGATACCACTGGTATAAGTTCATTGGCTTATTCTAAGCCGGAGACACAACAAACTTGATGGAACCTTTGCCTTTATCAACAAACCTGTATTTTTACTAAGTAAATATAATTATACAAATTGCGCAATATAACCCGGATATTCTTTCTTCGTTCAAATAACTGTCATAACACGATCTATCTATTGTGAGGACACAATACAAAGTTGAGGTGAATGACATACGACCGGGTCGAGACAGCCGATGCTGACAAGCGTCGAGGGGAGTGCGAAAATAGACCAATCTGATGTACATGACGTCATTCGAAGCGTAGATGGGCATGGAAACTAGACATTTTCGGTTGTACAGTTACCCGACCATGGTGACAATTTGGCTTTAACAGGGCCTTTATTTCATAGTGGGTTCTCGTAGCTTTCGTACTTTCCCAGACCGAAAGTCTGACAACCAATCTTACCAACGGGTATCGTATTATCCAATAACTGAGTTGTGGAGGTCAGATAGTCGCTCCATTTTAAAATACTGGTATTCAGCTGCATCTGGTTAGACTGGAAGCCGACTCCAACATAGTTAAGTAAAGGCTATGATGATGGGTTCTCGTAGATAAGTGTTACTACTACGTGCGATATTGTGTACTAGGCCGAATTTTACACCCAATTATTCTAGAAACAGAGTTCCGATAGTTGAGAACTGTAGATTTCGGTAAAAAAATGTTTTTCGTGTTATTGGTTTATACTCGTGCAGACTGGCGCGACCTTGCAGGCGCGACAGGCTGCGCGACACTTTCCATTAAGTTTTCGTAAAAATTGAGCTACTAGTGTCGCGTCGCGCTGTCACGTCACGCCTGTCTGCGAAAGCCTTTATTGTCAAAAAAATTTGCATATACGAATTTCCGATAAATTTTGCAGCCAATTGATTGCGATTCAATGTATTGGTAATAAACATTGTAAATATGTTAAAGGATTTTTTTATAAGGAAATCTAAGCTTCAAAGCGATCTTGATATTTCTCTAGTATTTTCACTGCGTTTGAGATACAAACTTTTTACCTACTTCTTATTAGATCTTCAGATTTACTGGAACATTTTAGGATTAAGCCTCTATATTCTGTAGATACGTAAATATCTAATGCTTATAATTCAGTGTGAGATAAGAAGGAAAGGGTAGTAAGGAAGGGATAGCAGGGGCCTGCAATTTGCTGCTACTAATGTCCTCGTTAAACCCAAAGGTTATCGCCGTACGTGTCTTCGATGAATCTCATGGTAACCCTTAGAACATAGAACGTGGTGATGAATAAACATATGAGTACATAGTCATATAAAATCTTTGTATGAATTCTATTTATTGAGACAGCTTCTGGTGTTGTGTGAACACCAGAAGCTACAGAAGAACACACATGTGCTTCGAATTCATTGTAAATACATTAACTATGTGTTATGTAATCATTTAAATAAAATACATCATTTAAATACATTTATTTTCCACAAGGTAAAGGGGCAAGGGGGGGTAGGGGTATCTTTGTTGAAAATATCACCCCATTCATCCCTTTTCGCGGAAGGAAAGTGATATTCCTATCATGTTGAATAGTTACCCTTAAACGAATTTTCGAAATACGAGCTATTCCATGGGGTGGCGGAGTTACTATGGCAACGGGAGCTGATACTGAGAATTTTGTAAATAGCTTTGAAATTAATACTTAACTAGGTTGAAAATTATTGCGTTGTTTACATTTAGGCCCTTATCATATTAGCGGTTTGCGAACAGCTGCGGGGCGGGGCGGGCGCGCAGCAAATGCGTCGCGAATACGCCGCGGCTGCACAACGTGGACGTCACGGATGCGTGGCATATACAAAACGTTTTCGTCGGGTGTTTTTAGCAAGTACAAATGGCGTTCACGCTGCTATTTGTGGCGATCTTGTTGCGCGCCCGTAACCTATTCGTTATGCGCCCGCTCCGCTTTGAGGACGCTCGCAATCCGCTAGTATGATAAGGCCCTAAATTCGTACAATATTACCTACACTAAATCACACATTATATAGTTTGTAGTAAAAGTATCTAAATCCCCCGTTATAGCGTCACCTTTTGCTCTCGTGCACTAAACTTCTCAAACTAGGATAGAGTAAGATAATTCCTTCTGAAGTTTAGACATGAAAGCAAGTCACGCTAACGCACCTCCATTAACTATAGTTACGCCTCCCCCTTTCAAAGTACTATCAACAATAACTACATAGTAATTTAATATAATAAGTTTCACTCAAGTATAATTTGATTAAACCCTACCAAGCAAATAATTAAGCATCCTACCTCCTTGCTTCCTTTCCTCAGTTTTTTAATTAAAATAATTCTGCGCTCGTGCAAATTCTTGGTTGGGTAGCGATGAAAATATTTCTTACCCAAAATGTTGCCAAATAATATCATAAACTTTTTCGTTATAGTATTGTAATTAGCCTGGTGGAGTTTTGGGAACTTTTGTAACGGTTTATAGTATGCTTTCCAAGTTTTTGTGGTTTTTCATATTTAAAGTACCAATACTCAACGAAACGAGAATTGTTAAAATTGTATTGTGATTGTTGAATTGTTGTTAGAATTGTTGAATTGTTTCCTAAAAAATTGAAAGCTGTAAAACAATATGAGATTTCCAGAAAAAGCGTGAAATAGAAACGTATTTTTTTAAACTCGTTGCTGTCATCCCATCTTTTGTGCACCGATTGGCTCTTTTAAGCTGATGGTCTTGAAAAAGCAAACTTATAAACACAACCGTCAAAAGGGAAAGGGATAATTCAATGGACACTAGAAATAACAAGGACAGAGGGGTTCAGCCAGACCTAAACTGGCGACAAACCCTCGTCTAAGCCGAGAGTCAAATCGAATAACAAATAAATGTATTAGTTCTAGTTGGGGTCACGAGTTTCTAATGCAGTAAAATCTAATTAGGATATTCCAATATATTCAATCGGTGGCTCATAAGGGTTAATTTCGTAGTTAAAGCGATCGTGTTGGTAATTTGAAGCAACATGATTACTAACGTGCACCATTTAGCTAAATGAGTGAGGTGTCGCGATTAAGATAAATTACTCTCTGCGCCGTGTCACATAGCTTAGCTAAAAGCTTGAAACAGCGCAACATGAATAATTTGATGTGTAAAACATTTCGGCTGTTGTGAATTTGCCGTGCGGCTCAGATTAAAAACAAACTCTGTGACCCAACGCGGGCACCATGTTATTTTTGTCAAACCGCAGTTTCATAAAATAAATTAAGATGAGTAAGCTGGTTGGTACATACATTAATAATATCATTGTGATATATCTCACAATGATAATTAATTTATGTAAAACACTGGTGGGCGAACTAGATCACCTTCAATGCATTTAACTTCATACATGTTATAAATACAACAATACTGGCCTAAGACAAGTTATTCATGCTGCAGATTAATCGAATCAGATTTAATCGAATGTTGGACAATCGCGCTGTCGCCGTCACATCACGGAGATAGGAAGCTATTCGGCCGCGGGATTTCAGTCTCTAAAACAACTTCCAGGGACGGTAACCGTATTGTATAAAAGACAATGGGCAAAATTGGTCCAAATGTCCAGCACTAACAAGACCTACGTAGCTGAATAGTCTATTAATTAAGGAATAACTTTTACTAAGAACCGTGTCTGTAAAATAAAATCTGTAATTGAAAAGTAGAAAATACAATAATCTTAATTTAGCTACTTATAACTTTACATTGATATATTTATTTTATGGGCGTATTTATAAAGGTTACTCCTTATTTAGCAGACTATTCAGTGGCATAAGTCTAGTTAGCGGTGAACATTTGGACCAAACCCCATTCTATTTTGCCCAATGTTCTTTGGCGGGTTAGTCCCCTAGGCTCGAGTGATTTGCTCTCAATGAGACAGACATGAGGGCTCTCCACACAGATTGGATGTCAGGGCGAGCGTGCCGCGTGACACGGCCGGCTTTTAGTACAACAACCCTCCTAGAGTAATGAAATTAAATTAGTGTCCCTTTCAGACCACTTAAGACTCCATGAATGATATTACCTATACCATTAAAATTAAACGAGTTTTGTCTCGTACTGACTTGGTTCTCTGTCTCGGTCTGTTGAGACACGTTTCGAAGAATTTTGCAATCTTTACTTTTTTTAATACGGTGTTAGAAAAAGCGGTGTCTAATGCATAGGACTTATACTGCAGATAGATAGACGCCGTCTTTATTGCCACGTGCTTTGCTATAGATTCTATAGCTTAAATTGCACGTGGCTTTTGAGTAACAAACATGGAACAAATTACCTATTACCTTAGTTCCATCACAATCATCAGAATGGTTGGCCAGAAACGGTAGAAAGAGCGTGGGCAGACCAACATCCAGGTGGATGAACGACCTACAGAAGATAACGGGGAAGACCAGGGGGTTTTCTCCGAAGATATATACGAAGTATCGGCCGAATTTTCGGTCGTTTCCAGGGGTCTACTCGGAAGCGCTAAACCGCAGTATCGACAGAATGTTCGGCCGTTTATAACTTCCTTAGTTTACTTTTTTGACTTTGAGTCCTTAACTGACTTCAAGTCACAGTTTTGACATTGGCTTAGCTCTTCGACAGTCTTTTTTTTTTTCGCCGTAGTCAGTGATAGTAAGCCGTAGTAAAGAAGTAAAGAAACGACCGAACATTCAGCCGATAGTTCGGATTTATGTTCGGAGTAGACCACCTGACTACGGCTAACTACGTCTGAGAGAAGGCAAAAAAATAGAAACGGCAGTCAAAGAGATAAGTCAAAGTCAAAAATGTAACTTGAAGTCGGGTAAGGACTCAGAGTCAAAAAAGGAAACTATGGAAGTCAAGAAACGGCCGAACATTCGGCCGATACTTCGGAGTAGACCCGCTGGATGAGACTCGCAGACCAGGGAAGCATGGCACAAAAGGGAGGAGCTTTGTACTCAGCAGTGGGTAGAACAGGGCTGCCAATGATGATGATGATGACGTCCATGACAAGCACAAACTCTAACTCCTTTAAATTTTCATTAAAAGACGGGAGATTAATTAAAAATATGTGTTGACTTAAAAGTTATTGCGGTAGCAAAGACGTTTAAAAAACATAATAATGCATTAAATAGATGCAAAAACAAGTACGCTAGACCATGCCGCATGCGCTTGAATGAAGACTGAACGCTAATGAGCGCACGCGCAGTTACTTTTAGCGCAGCCGACACTGGCAATGAGCCGGGAAAACGTAACGATGAAATATAAGCCCTAGGCCTGCAGTCTCGACATAGATAGCGATCGCTTTTCGACCGAATTCGGTCGCAAAGTCCTAATAGTCCCTAGACAGTCAAACTGGCTTGACAAGCACGAAAAAATCAGAATCTTGTCAAACAATTTTAACCGTTTAGAGATCCCATTAGGACTTTGCGACCGAATTCGGTCGTAAAGTGATCGCTATCTATGTCGAGACTGCAGGGCCTGGGTCTTTACAATATTACATACGTGAAAGATGTTAGGTGCTTGCTCAGCTAAAATATTGTATTGTACGATCGATGTTTCATACAAAATGTACTAAAATCTTCGATCAATAATAGTATTATTGAAAACTAAAATGATGTAGGACGATGTTTGCAATGCGATGCGGCCCGCCTGCATCTGCGTCAGCCTTAAGTGCCATCTCATTGTAAAGAATAAATCGGAAGCAGACTGAATAAAGCGTAAAAAATATATCCCTAGTTATCCCAAGAGCATTGTGCTCATAAAAGAGCTTAAAGAGCCTTTTGTTTTGCAAATATTTATAGAGTATAATGCAATCTGCTGTGTTCCGCTATAAATCAATAGCATGTATGTAAATCATTGATTGCAATATTCCATATAAAGGGGAATGGGTGGCTCTTCTCGAAAATATTACCGCATAAATCAAGTCGAGCGGACAAGCAAGATAGTCTCGCCGATTGTATTGACCATCTGATTCCTCGCGTCCATAATGGACTTATAAAAGGCTGTTAAGGATCATGGAAATGTACGTCCATTCGTATATTGTAGGAGCATAGGCCCGGTTGAGTTATATGCCAAGTTTTGATAGGCTATTTTCCTCTATTGTCTGTTTATCTTTGAAATGTGTGTGGGGCGTTCCAGTGTTATGAATGAAACTTTTTCTTGGACACACATAATTGAGAGGTTAGCAGAAATAGTTTTAGAGTTATGTACTGGCGGAAAAAACCGAAAAAATATGTCCATTCTACGAAAAGATGCGTCGGTAAAAGTTACGTCAGTTGTTTTGACAGATTTAGATTACCTACTTATTGTATATGAATCAAACATTTTATCTGGATTGATTAAACTTTATCATCGTAAGTAACTTTTATTTTTTGCAATTTTATCATTTGTTCAATTAATTATGATTCACAAATTGAAATTCGGTCAATCCAATTCAATCAATTTAGGATTAGTTTAATCACTATTATGCCTAAATATGTCGGTATTTTTGAAATAATACCGACATATGTAGGTAGATAGTAAATTATGGAGCCAACATTATATCAGTCGCATGTCATATTAGCGTATAATGTTATCTTATCATTACACTTGAACGTTTTATTGTTTTCGTTCGAACTGAGAAAACATTATATTCTTACTCAATGCGTCTTTCAAGATCTGCGTTGAAGGCTCCGTATCTCCTAAAGAATATAATGCACTAACAGACCAGGGAATTCAAATTAATTAATTGAATAATTCTTTATTTGATGATACTTAACGTCCCTGGAAAAGAACAAATGTATCGAAAAAAGGTGAAGGCGAAATAATGTCTGAAGATAATAAAGAAAAACTTTGTCTTGATTTAGACATTGTAGAAGTGAATATAACTGATAAATACGTCTTATATTTTATCAATAGCTTGTCTAGCAGTCTTTTAATTATTATTTCCTTTATTTAATTAGATACATATTAATTATATTTTTAAATATCAGAATATAAAAAAATACATAAAAATATTTAAAAATATAAAAAAATAGTTGTCCACCGGTATCGGGAGCAGGGTCCAAGCTACCGGTGGTTAGGGCTCCAGAGATAGGAACCTCCTCACAATGCGAGCCGTATCGAGGAGTACTGGCTTCTGAATTATTATTATTATTAATTAGTTTATTTCAGATAAGATTAATCCATACAATTACAAATTATAAAAAAATACAGTGTTTTTTTTTGTTTTTATGTTTTTTTGTAAATTTGGTATGGACATTTAATGCCTCATCATCATGTCAGCTGAAAGACGTCTACTGCTGGACATAGGCCTCCCCCAAAGGGGGGGTTTGCCATAATCGCCACGCTTGGCAGGCGGGTTGGCGATCGCAGTATGGTGTTAAAATGCATAGAGAACGCTGCTGCATTTAATGCCTAACTTATAGTAATAGGTAATCGTAGTTTAATGGATAAATTCATAAAGTCACGCCATATTAATTAATAATGAAGGTGGAGGTAATGGTAGGTTTTCCTTATTCCTATTATTGCTCCATTTTTACCGACTTCAAAAATAGGAAGTTATAAATTCGATACGTATGTACCTATGTAATATTATTATTGGAACTGCAATATATTCACGTATGATACCTATCTATTAGGGCTTCCAAACAAATGCACAAAAGTTTTATAGGTCTATGTATGTATATATATATATATATGTTTGTCCACGCATTTCTCAGAAACTATAAATCGGACTGTGACCAATTTTTTTTTATTGGCTTATTTACTTCAACTTAGGAAACAGTGAAAGATTCATCTAAATCGGTTCACTCGTTTTCAAGATACTGACTAATACGTGTAATATTTTTTTTTTTTGGCTTGTTAATACGTGCTACGGGTCAAAGGGTAAACATCTCAAAACCTTGGTCAAATTCGTGTGCATGTAAGAAAAATCAAAACATTAACTACTTATTACAAACAAATATTCCAGTTTTTACTTATAACGAAAAATTTGCAAATAAAAAGGCACTTAATTTAAAAAAAAAATCAACTTCAAAAACGCACACAAAAAAACACAGCACAGCCAAAAATAACTTTATTCAAAGCGTAGGTACTGTCAGTCTTTTTATACCTGCAGCCTATGGGTGAAGCATAAGCAGAAGACTTAAAATGCCCTGCGTGTCCAATATAATAACGCGTTCAGGATGTTGATGGGGTTGCCACGCTTTTGTAGCACATTAGGAATGTTTGCTGACGCTCAAGTGGATGGCTTCCAAGCGATACATCGCAAAAGAATAGCGTCTCTGTTGCGCCGCATACGGGGCATCCCCAACAGCTTCCTACAGCTTATTGTAGGGAGAATGGATGTGGATTGCTCCTTCATGGAGCATTGGACAAAACTACATGTACGAGTAGTGCGGTCCTGATCTAATGTTTCCATTGTTGTGTCATTGTGTGTGTATTTCGTCATTGTGTGTCAATATTGTTAAAAGTAAATAATTATGTATGGATAATTATAATAATTCTTGCCCATTCTTCTCCATACGAAACTACCTTTTGGAAGGGGCAACTAGAATCAATTTTATTGTTTTATAAATTTTTACGTTCAAAAGTGCCTCTTATGTGCCTATTTGAAATAAATAATTTGACTTTGACTTTGTTAAAATATTAACGATTGTAATTTATCTGAAGTAAAATATTTGAATTGAATTGAAAAATAAATTAACTCAAAATTATGAAATAATATTTTTACACGAAATTTATCAACAAAACTAATTCAAACGTAGGTATGAAACAAAACAAGAGGCCGAATTTTTTTTAACGCTATTTTTTTATTACTTTCTATTTTATTTCATTATTCAATTAATTATTATTTCAGAATTAGGTGTTTCCCGTGCATATTATTACTATGCGATATAACTAATATAATATTATGTAGCTTATTTCCCGTCTCTAAAATTAATAGTCCTCTGTGAAGGCTCCCGCAGACAGGAGCGACACGACACTAGTAGCACAATTTCTATGAAAACATCATGGAAAGTGTCGCGATCGCGATGTTGAGCCAGTCTGCACGAGCCTTTAATAAGCTTCCTGAAATGAGCTACAACTTTTAACTTTTTTCATGCATCCTCTAAGGGAAAAGTAATAGCTTGCATACAAAATAGGGAGCCTTTTTAATGACGTGGTCAGAGTAGTATTAGGTTTTCTACTAGTTATTAGCGAGCCATCCTAGTACAATGTTTTATCTAGGTTTTGTGTTATTTACATTTAAAAGATGCACCTGTTCCTAGCCTACACTTCTTAATACCAGTACTTTTAAAAACAGCTTAGCAATATAAAAAATAAACTTTACTGCACACTTTATGAACTTTTTGTGAAAGTTTTAACCGAGATTATAAAATATAGCTTAAATTGCATTCGTAAAGAAAACAGGAACCCTTCCATAAACAGGAACGATACAAGGTAGAACCAAAAGCCACTATGCCTCGTTATACCGCCCAATAATTCCTCCTGTGTTAGATGCAGATGTACCCTAATTAGAGTTGCATGTTTAACATGTCAGATGCAAATCCATAGTCACTTAGATTGTGGGGTTGGGGGTGTTTCTCACCCCACTGTTTCTGGTGTGACCGTGTGAGTAAAGTTTATACTACAAATAAATGTTTGTGTTTTTGTTTGAACTAATTTTATTTTAAATTGCCTTTAAAGTGCAATTGTTGAAGCGTTGACTTGTGAATTTATGAAGAGTTTTTCGGTATACTTGAGTAAGTAGGAATACTTGAAATGCTTTGAGTTGTTAGCGGTTGAGTTTAAATTAATGCAATGAGTACAGGTATTATTTTACATATGTATCGAATTGGCCAGCAAAGTTATTGGCTAGCTCCTTTTCTTTACAAAATCATCATCATCTGTCTAGCATTATCCAACTATGTTGGGGTCGGCTTCCAGTCTAACCGGATGCAGCTGAATACCAGTATTTGACATGTAACGACTGCCTATCTGATCTCCACAACCCAGTTACTGGGTAACACGATACCCCTTGATAAGACTGGTTGTCAGACTTTCGGGCTTCTGACAACCCGTAACAACTGTCAAAGATCTACAAATGACAACCGGGACCAACGGCTTAACGTGTTTGCCGAGGCACGGAGGGGTCTTGGTATGTAAAGATGGTCACCCATCCATGGACCAACCGCGACAAGCGTAGCTTAACCTGATCGATCGACCCTTGCGGCTGTTATTTCTTAATCACAAGCCTTTTTCTTTACAACATAAGGTTTCTAAATTGTTTTTTTTTTGTTCCAGCAATATGTTCTCTGAAGCAGTTCCAGTGTACCAACGGAAAGTGCATACCCAGCATGTGGGTGTGCGACTTGGAGAAAGACTGCGAAGACAACTCCGATGAAGAAATTGAAGAATGCAAAAAAGGTCAGTGTCTTAGCTTATGTACATAGAACACGTGGACAATGCGACGTAGTGTAGTCGTTCGGCCACTCAGTGAAATGTCTTTGTAGAATATTATTTCGCGATTTCTGTACCTTACCGACATGCTTTACGACCTGTTAAACATCTAAACAAATAAATAATTACTTTTTGGTTGGCCACACTGTTCAGCCATGTTGATAAAAAGGAACGTTTAAATAATAAAAGTCGATTTGTCTGTAAAAACCTGTCGTTTTGCTTCAATTTTATCAGGTTAGGTGCCCAACAAATTTCCAAAAGACACATAACTTTAATACGTTCTATAACGTCTTTTTGTCGTTTTATTATAACTAAAAGTGGAAGTGACGTGTGAAAATCACCCGTTTGAGAATTAAAAAATGAATCTAGCTGAGCATAGACTCAATTTTGTACGTGGAGTGCCCCTTGTAAGAGTACGTTGTATAAGAGTAATAACCTCCATGCGACTTTCTCTCTCTCAGACAGAAAAAGAGAGAGAGAGAGAGAGAGAGAATGAGAGAGAGAGGGCGAGAATGTGAGAGAAAGAGCGAGAGTGAATTTAACACGCATTTTTAATTCAGAGCCATCTACTATAAGTTTTAGAAGCTCTCATAAAGTTACCACACACGTGGGTGGGTAAAACAGGTCTATGCGAGATAAAAAAAAAACGAAAAAAACCAGTTTCAAGGTCTCAAGTGTCAAAAGTTTTTGTTTTTGTTTTAAATCATAAGCGACCGCACACGTTTTTTTATCTGACCAATCAAACTTGTTGAATTATAAACTGGTTGCTAGGTATAATTAAAATTTATGTCTATATCCAACAAGAATATAACAGTATTATTCCTGTAGATACGAGTCTTTGAACTAATTTTAATTTTACTGAAGACTGGTTTTTCCGTTCTCCAGTCGAAGGAATTTTGCACTACTTACCTACTATTAATATAATAAAATTATAAATTTATTAAAGTCACTCTATTGTCGTCTTTGGGGTTCTTATCAAGACTTGTTTAACCATGGACGTCATTGGTAACAAGTAAAAAAACAATAATTCCATGATTTTTCCTTCATTGCACGTTACAAAAGCAACATTGTTCATATTTGTGCCCCTCCGCGTCATTGAGGCAAATGCATTTACTGCATCAGTTTGCTTTAATTATTTGTAAGTTTTGTAGTGTTAAATTTATTTTTTGCAATGTAATTTCTGGTGCACAATAGCAATCAAATAAATAAATAAAATTGGATATCATTAAAAATATCGGGATGCGGAATATTTTTATGAAACAATATAATATTTTTTACAAATAATTTAAATATAGCTTTAAATCAATGATTGATGAGGTGAAGACACAAAACGAAAATCGTACTATGATGTAACAACAAAATGACGACCACCGCGACCGATGGGCACCGAAATGACTAAAGGTTATTTAATTGGGGACAGATACCCATTTATAATTAAATTATGGAGTACGTACGATATCGTCTTCACTCACAACTGACAAAGGCATCTTGTATTGACGCCCTATTAATATTTATTAAGGGAAATAGCTCCAGTAACTTGACGGCCTTCCCCTAATTTTAGATCAATTGCTCTCTCTCATTTAATTTCCAGAAGCAATTTACAAGGATGGTAAAATCAATACCTTGCAGGTTTATGCGAGGGTCGTAAGTCGTGACGTAATTTAATTATTTATTTAACTGCGTCGTGATAACAAAGGCGACTGTTGAACGTTTACTTCTAGTTTCGATCTTCCCATCGGGCAGAGTCAAACCATTGCGATTATCCATCATTGGATTTATTCAGTACCAGCCCGGGCTCTGAATTTGTGCCCGGTAAATGGCAATAGACTCGCCCCCTAATGATGGGACTTTGGAGAAATGTGAAACAAATGATTTATTTGTACAGACTTTTTATAGTTCTTTCCTTTGATATTGCATAACTGTCAAAATCTGTGATATTTATTGTCCCTGCAATAAGTTTGTTGCTGGCATTGATGAGTCTGTCAAAATCACAGAGTTCTTTAATATCGTTACAATAGGGTTGCTATTGGGTTGCTCCTGTCAGAGGTAAAATAACTCTGTACGTCCGCGTCGGTTCCCGTTATGACAATTTTCAAAACAAAACACACTTTGTTAGAGAAGTACACGGTTGACCTCGAGGTTGTTCAAGTCAAACACCTCTGACTACCCTTTTGGGGTAGTGGAATAGTAAAAGCGCGTAATGTTATGTAATTTAATTATAGACGTGTTTTAATTTAATATGTTCTGCACACAATAGAACGGGGAATGCTTTGTAATAAACAAAGCTAAGGTATAAAGCAGGGCCATAAGTTTTACTGTTGGTATTACGACAGAAGGTTACCTTAAGTCACACAACTATTATTTTTGCGCTTAATGCCCGTATTTTTTTCTTCTTTACTGTATTTTCCTCGTTTGTAAAAGAAATAGATGTATTTTCCTTACCTTACCTATATACACTATTTACTAAGTTATCTTTTAGATAAGATAGAACGAATCTACACGTTTGATGTTTCCTAAACTCGATGATTGACACAATATTTGTATCTGATAGGAACAACAATTTGGTCAATACTGTCAAATGTTTGTCAAAATCAACAAACACTTATTGAAATAAATTAAGCATTATTCTAGTATTCCACTAGTTAAGGCAGCACGACTACCCAATACGAAATAAACATTAATATTAACGTTATATTCGTACCCTTGTAGATGAATAACAGATGTATAAATATAGAAGTTCCTTCTTTGGCACGTGTCGCTCATATAAATCCTACAAACACGAGCAAGATATCATCTTGTATAACCAACAGTATATTTACACATACAGCATTGTAGTTTTGTGTAGTCACTTGTTTCATATTACCAATAGATTACATTCAACTGTACACACATACATAACACGTACATTACGATCACACACATTCTTCTGTGTGTATGGTTATATACACATACTACCTTTTGGTTGTATGCAGCCGGGTACCTACTCAGTACCCGGCTGTTAATAGGTAAGTATGGCGCTGCACTGGTTTGGTCATGTTGAGTGGGTGAATGAAGGCGACTAACAAGGCAGATGTGAGTGGAAACGCCGTTAGAGGACGCCCTAGGAGGACATAGTGACCTAATTGGTCACTATGGTCCTAATTGGTCTTCAGAAAGGTCCGGTGCGTAGTAACCGGCGTGCGTGTATTACCAGATGTATGAACGTAAACGAAACAAAAGGAGTACCTATGTAAGGAGCGTAGCAGGTGGAGTTCTGTAGTTTCTGCCTATACCCCCATGGGCGTGAGTTTATGTTAAAGTGTTAGAAAAAGTTCGGCTTTGCAGAGTTCGGTCATCTCTGTCAGTCATTATGTGTAACAGATTCTGTCTCAAACTACAAGCGTTTTCTTACTGGCCGCTAAAACTAAAGTCGCTTTTTGTGTCTGCCTGTGTGACTGCGTCGTTCTTCTAAACTACACAACGGATTTTGATGCGGTTTTCAACCTCATTTAGAGAATTTATTCCGGAAACTTTATGTTTATCATCATCATCATCATTTCAGCCGAAAGACGTCCACTGCTGGACATAGGCCTCCCCAAAGGGGGGCGGGTTTGCCATATTGCCTTAAAGGCCACTCTTGGCAGGCGGGTTGGCGATCGCAGTATGGTGTTAAAATGCATAGAGAACGCTGCGGCCCATTCTCTAGTAAGTCCCTTAGTCGCCTTTTACGACACCCACGGGAAGAAATACGGTGGTGCTATTCTTTACGTCCGGCACCACACGGTACATGTTTATGTTTATAATTTATAATACATAAATATAAAATTTACATATAATCAAGAAATCTTGATGTTTAAACCGTGCGAGGCAGGGTCGGGTCGCAAATACAGCACATAGTTTTGCCTATTCATTTGTTTCACAAAATCGCTAGTAGTCCAAACACAGTTTGTAGATTTGTCTAGTAATGTTGTTTCATAAGTTGACCCTGAGTGCTGGCACCTTAGTAGCAATCTGTATCAATTTATTAGCGGTTGATTGCATGCGCCCACTTGATTGCTTGGGCTTCCTTTTATTGATGAGAGATGATTTGCCCCGTCTCGCTGGCGCCGTTAGACAATGATAGCTGCGCATGCGTTGTCCCTTAATAAACTATGAAATTATCGTATCTTTTTCACGTAGCAAGTTATGAAGAGACACATACGGACAGGGAGAGTAGCGTGTTCTCTAGAGCAGCCATACTCAAAGTGTGCTCCGCGAAGCCCTAGTGCTCCGTAAAGCGATTGTGGGGGCTCCGCGAAAATACTGGTCATAAAGAAAAATAACCTAAAGCGGTAGATACTATATTTTATTTTACTCTGCAACCTGAGCAAAATAAAATCTATCTAAATTTATTCTAACATAAAGTAAAAAAATATGCAAATTATATTATCAAGTAATATGACTATTAATAAAGAATATACATGAAACCATGTTTGATTAAAAGATAAATGATTTATTTCTGTAAGTAGGTTCGTACAAACACTTTTACACGTCAATCATATTAAAAAAAATAGATGAGGTCGGCGTTTCGTATCCGACTACTCTGAAAAGAAAAGCCGAAACAAACTCAGAGGTCACAGTCTCTTTTAAAGTCCAGACATAATTTTGGTCAGATCATGTGAAGACCATGTAGATTGGTGCCTGAAATGATCTTTTGATGAAAGAACCACACAGATTGAGGGGACCTGTCCAGTCAGTGCACGCATTTATCAGTAGTCGTGCAGCTCAACTAAGAACTTAAGGAGCTCAATGATTCAACGAACAATACCAAAGAAAGGACATTTGGGTAGGCCCCATAAATTACTCAAACTGCCAGACCATGATAAAAACTAACTGAGAAAAAAAAAGAAAAATAAACAATAACCCACATCGTCTTCACATTTACAATACTTAATCAAAAAAATATAATACTTAACAAAGTAAATGTTCATGTCATCGTAAATATTCAGGTCATCGTATATATAATAAAATATAATATATTTATGATTATTCTAGGGCTCCGTCAATTTCGTTTTCCAAAAGGGTTCCGTTGCCAAAAATGTTTGAGAGCCACTGCTCTAAAGTACCTATGCTAATTGCTATCTTGTTCATCCTTAAAGTGACCATGAATTTTCACAAAAACTCTTCTATTATTCGCTTGTAATTAGTCTTCGAAGAATGGTAGGTAAACTGCTAACAACAATATTTATATTCGCAGAAAACTCATGAATCATCTACAATTAGATAGGAAGAATTCTTCCTTGAAGATGATTCTGGAATTTTCTGAGAATATAAATAAATAAATAAATCATGAATTACCTAACATTTCCTTGGGGCTGTGTTCACCAATTTAGAAGGAAATTTAACATAAACCAACTGTTTAAATACCTAACCGGGTGGTGAATGATGGTCAAACTCAAAGCATTTATTTCAATTAAACCATTTACAGGCACTTTTGAATTGTCAAAGAGTCGGTCAGTTAGTCAGAAAGTGGAAGCTATTTGCCCATTCCAAAACGTAGATCTCTATTGAGAAGAACAGGCAAGAAACTCCAAAGACACTCTTTTAAATCAAGATATTACAAAATCCTGGGTACATTATTCTTGTCGCTTCTATATGTGAGAACAATGTACAAAACAAAAAAAAAAAATAAGTATAACAATTCAAAATATAAGATTAAAAGATTACAAAATAAGCCCTGGCAGTTAAGAGATGGCCAGCCTCAACTGACGGCGCCCGTTCACGAACATGACGCGTGGGTGAACACAGATACCAACCCGCAATGGGCCCGCGTGGTGGATTACGACCTACTCCTCACCGAGAGGAGGCCTGTGTCCCAGCAGTGGGAATATTTTAGGCTGATTATGTATGTTATGTATGAATGAACACAAGCCTTAATATGTTTTTGTAATTAATAAATGTTTATTACGATCCAGGACAAAAACATTGGTCCTATTACCCAAAACACGTTTACCGAATCAAACCATACATAAGTGACCATATCACATAAATGCTCGTACAGACTCGCGCGATATCGCCGGCGCGACAGGCACTGACAAAGAAATTGTGTTACTAGTGTCGCGTCGCGCCCGAGATATTGCACTAGTCTGTACGAGCCTTAACACATTAGCAAAAGGAGGATTCCAAGGAATCCGCACACTATTCAAAACTTCCCTAAACAAAGCTGCGCCACTTCGGTGCCCAATTTAAATTTATTTGACCATGTTCCTCAATACTTTGTTCTCGTTAGTCTGTAATTTTACCTATAACTGCGAAAATACGTGTAAGGCCTTTACGTTTTGTGATAATTTTTGTGTGGGCTGAAACTATGTTTAATATTTGCCTACTGAGAGTTTTCTTTTACATATTCTGTGTAATTTTCTATGTAAAAGAAGACTAAGAGAAAAGGTATAATACTGTTGGTTCTCTTGTACGAAATCTACCTTAAAGTCAAAAGTAATATGTTGTAGTCTATACTATAATACATTTATCTAAAACTTAACATTACTTTTTTTTAATGTAGACGCTTATGGTGTACATAATAAAGAGTATTTATTCTTCACTCGAGTGAATGTTTCATTCCACGTTCATACGACACTGACAGAACAGCATAGAAATGAATGTTCATCTGCTCATTTCATTTACCTTTACGATTATTCGGAGCGCTATTGAAAGGTGCCGAATGCCGAAATCCGACATAGTATGATTGGTTCACAAATTTTTCAAATTTCATTCTTTTTTATTCGGACGTTTTACTTCGATCGAAAGACGTCAAATGAAAGACTAAATGAACAAAAACCAGCGTGACAATTGTCAAATTAAGCACTAGAAAGTACTTCAAAAAAATACGCGTAGCATTACTAAAATTACTTCAATTGTGCTAAGATAAACGATTAGTTTTAGTACTTAAAAACGTTGTCAGTAAACTAAAAGATTCGAAAATAAAACCAATAAACCTATTATTATCGAACCAGTCTGGATTTTATTCATAGACTTGACTGGAAGTGAAGCTCAGACCGCACTTTGACCTTTGGGATTAATATTACATTTAGGGCTTCGCCTTTTCCTCGCTTCTAGAAACTACTTCGTGTTTAGTAGAAGCCTGAGCAATAACTGAAAATTGCTGAAAATATTTTTCGAAGTAGGTTACATACAATTTTTATACATTACGAAATAGGTTACATACAATTTTCTTTAGAAACGTTATCAATTTTTATAAGATTTGTTAAACCTTATAATACCTTTATATAATACTAGCTTATGCCCGCGGCTTCGCCCGCGTGGAGGTCGAAAATCATCCAACGACCTACCGAGATAAATTTATCAACTATCTGTATGCCAAATTTCACCCAAATCAGTACAGCCGTTTGTCTGTTGTAGAAATTGCAGAGGTGGAAATTGAGAGGACAAAATAATTATGGTTGACGGTGGCGCGGCAGTCCATTGACATTTCGTTCATTCATGTTTTTAGATTCGTCAACCATAATTATTTTGTTACGGGTAATTTTGAATCTGATATATCTTTTAAAGTATTCATTTAAATGATAAGATGTAAAAGCATATTTTAATGTGAATTAAATGCTCAATTTAAATAAATACATTTTATTGGATAAGGATTAAATACCGGTTAAAATAGCTTCGTAAATAACCATGACATTTTACCAACTTCTGAAAGATAAAAACGGTTACTGTGGCTCATCGTTAGAAAATAGACATATGCAATCGCAGATTTTTTGTTGAACTTTTTAAGATGTACAATCCTGTAGGACATAAATTGTATGTATCTCGTACGGTTTACTCCTAAAGATGTCGGAAAAAATCATGCCAACTGGGACCTTTACTCCCAGTCGGCATGATTTTTTTCGACATCTTCAACAATAGTCGTCATATTTCAGCAAATTTACAGAAAACCGTAATGAATTATACACATAAACCTTTTTCATGAATCACTCCGTCTATTGGTGAAAACCGTTTGGAAATCCGTTCAGCAGTTTTTGAGTTTATCGCGTTCAGACAGACAGACAGACGCGGTGGGTGACTTTGTTTTATATAATATGTAAAGATGTGAAGGGTGAATTAACAGACACAAGCACTCAAACCTACATATTTAGGTAAAGTTAGTAGGCCAAAGTCAACCACTCCATCCATTCAGAAAAAAGAAAGAATAAGACACATATAGCGAAAGAGGGATGGCGAATACTACCCATTACCCATAATACTCTGTTCAACATTGTAGCCAGCCTTTGTTAGCGTTAATTTTATTTATTTGTTTTAAGAAGAACTTGCGCCTTCAAAGGTAGCCTAAAACTTTCATTTAGAGCTAGTAACAATGTTCTATTCAGTTCACGAGCCGTCTTTTATGCAGGTACCGACGAAATTCTCTGGGCTGTCGACAGCCTTATCTCTCCCTTCCTAAAGACCCGATTGTCTTAGTATCACAAAGAAAATCATTAATCATTCTTCAAACAATTTTCTTTATTCTCATTGATGTTAATTTATATTTTCAGTGGATCAGTTTGTTTATCTCATTCATCTCGGCGATTCCCTAAAGTAATCAACTAACTTGCAAAGAACTTGTAAAATAAAGTAGACGTGATAAAATTACGTTCGTATTCGCTTTTAATCTTATATTGTGTAGTATTATGCTTTCATGTTTTATTATTTTCCCACTCTGTGACATGGGTCGACCGCGCTTTTTGCTACTCTGTGGCTGCCATAAGGAAAGGTATGACATGGCAGTTTGTATTTATATCGAAGTTTCGTCATAGAACTTGTTCACTCCTGAAATATTTCTGTATTCTCGATTTATGATACGTCGAATTTTCCGTGGACTGGTTTTAATTTTCCTAATAGGTATAGGTACTGTTCACCTCACTGCCTCACCGCGTTATTACGAACATATATAAATGAAGAAATGAATAGGTATGACTGAAACCAAAAATCGAATATCTTAAACAATATAACATACAAAGGAACGGAGAGTTTACTCTCATGAAGTTTAACGTAATATTAACCAAAATTTAATGTATTTCTTCAAACTTTTCGAATAAAAAACTGTACAGTACACGGTTGAAAGTCGAACATGTGAACAACCTGCAGGCTTTGTGATTGTAGCAGGGAACTAGAATTGTAGTGTTGGTTACTAGGTCACCGCTGAACTTATTTCCTCCCTCTGAGATGTACGGAAGGCAAGCGGCGCTGTATATTCTGTATTATATGGACGAGCCCGTTAAAATGTTTGAATAATATTCTCTAAAGTATGGTATAAGGTGAATCCGCAGCTGCAGCCCGTTATTTGCTATTTGCCGGTCATGTCATGATTTCATGAAAAAGTCATTCAATGGAACAAACCTAACTTAAAGAGATGTATTAATGATTCTAATGATTATATTTCTGAAAATACATAGAATATCTGTTATAGTCACGAATCATATTTTTATCAAGATACAATTTGACACTGACCTGTATCTAAATTGCAAAAAACGTAAGAAAATTTGAATTTCGCGGGCTATAGTTACGTTGAGCTATGGAACCACCTTAAGGTAGAATTGTAGATTCTACAAAGTGTAAAGTAAATCAGAAATGAGCCGGAAGATATCTAGAAATGTAGGAACAATTTTTCGAATTTATTCGATGTGTCGATAGATAAGCTTTGAATGTATTCATTTTGAATTAAAACAATCTAGGGTTTTTAAGCCTAATCCTATCCTTACAGTGAATAGGTTTCCGAGGGGTGTTTAGATAAACATTTTGAGAAGAAACTCTCATTAAATTGTACATGTTGTCAATGTTGTGTGTGTAACTTTTTGTTTGAGTTTTCAAATTTTCTCCGCTTATGTGAATATTTCAAATTAGTCGAGATGTCAATGAATATTTATCAACTTGTTTTGATGAAATTACGTGTCGAAAGTTAACATTTCGTTGAAGATTTTGTTTACGCCGAACAATTTAGTAGGTATTTAAAGAATGTTTACGATTTCGTTTCAAAAGTCGCAAAGTTAGCACTTACTGTTAATTACCATTATTTTGAAGACGGATGAGAGACTCGTTACTTTGCGAACAGACGTTTAATTTTTCTGGAATCCATTTTTTGCGAGCTCCTTCTTCGTGTCAATGGCGCTATAGTTTATGTATTTTCATTGGCGTAAAACAGCCATACTCAAAGTGTGTCCCGCGGAACTCTAGGGTTCCGCAAAGCCTCTGTGGGGGTTCCGCAAAAATACTGGTCAGAATAAAAAAATAATACTAAAGGAGTGTCTACCTACTATATTTTATTTTACTCTGGTACCTGAGTAACATAATATCAATCTAAATATTCCAACAAAAGTTAAAAAATATGTAAATTTGAATGTCAAGTAATATGATTATTAATCAAATGAAGAATACACATAAAACCATTTTTGATTACTTTAGGGCTCCGTCAAATTTTTCGTTTTCGAAAAGGATTCCGTCTCCAAACAAGTTTGAGAACCACTGGCGTAAAACTTCGCCACTTCTACGGCGTCCACGGTGGCAGCGCATAGGTCAATATACGAGCTGAATTTTTGATAATTTGATTGAGGGGCTTTCAGTAAAATTCCAGTAAAATATTTGATTAGATTCATATTCAGGCATGTAGCCTTTGATGCATACCTTAGCGGATAAAGTTATTGGATTTTCCTGATCATATCAGGGTAGCTAACTACCTACATATACTATTTATTCAGTAACATCTTATTTTTTGTATCTAGCTTTTGCCCGCAGCGTCGCCCACGTGTTGGTCGAAAAATATCCCACGGGAACGTACTACTCGGATTAAAACTACCCAAGGTGTTAATTCAGGTTATAAACTATCTGTGTGCCAAATTTCATCCAAATCCGCTCAACCGTTTTTGCGCTAATCCGAAATATATCTCACAAACATACAAACGGACACAATTCTAAAAACTATTACATATTTTCGGCACCTGACTCGTTCCCACACCTCGTAGCAATTACTTTTTTCAAAAATATTCAATGTACAGTTTTGATTTCGTTACTATTATATTATATTATATGAAACCTGAATATATTTTGTTCAGAATAAGGAACTAAATCGATTTCAATAATTTTTACACCATGTCATATTTTTCCCCAAAAATATTGAAGTGTGATGAAAAATGTTATCACCATTTAATTACTTACAATACAATCGCCGTACGGTTAGGTACCTACTGCCAAATTATTATCAATGAGCGCAAGACGACCCTGGAGGCGCGGGGGCTCCGTTAGCATGTTTTTGTAGGGACAACCCAGTAATATAACAACCTTATAACTTTGTGATTTTTCATGATACAGTTTTGAAATTTTGTACATAGATTCTTTACATAAAAATACTAGACACGTGTTTCGGGTTTCGCATATATCTACTAAAACTAATATTGTATAGATGATTAGGAAAGCTAGTAACATCAATACTGTCGTAATTTTAGGAAAAGGTCTCTTTACATATACTTAGAGATTGCACGAGCATTGATCACCACCCTTGCTCACAACGGATTGGCGATTTCGGACTTATATTAACTACTAGCTGCGCCCCGCGGTTTCACCCGCGTAAGTCTCGATCCCGTGGGAATATCGGGATAAAGAGTAGCCTATGTCCAGGGTGTCAGCTACCTCCATACAAAATTTTATCAAAATTGATCCAACCGTTTGAGCGTGAAGAAGTAACAAACATACACACACACATTAGTGTGATAAGTCCAACGGGCTAATTGCGTAACACACCATCAGTAGGAATCGATTTCAATTTGACAGTTCAACAACATTAATTGCAAATGTATTAGCAATACTCGTATACTTCAAAATCATTCCAATTGTGATTCCAACTGTGTTACGCAAGTAGGGTCTAGGGGGTCCACTCCGAAGATAAGTCCGAAGTAACGGCCGAATGTTTGGCCGTTTCCTGACTACGGCTGACTATGGCTGACTAAAAAATAAAAAAGTCGACTGTCAAAGAGATAAGTCAAAGCCAAAAATGTGTCTTGAAGTCAAAGTCAAAAAAGGAAACTTTCGAGGTCAAGAAACGGCCGAACATTCGGCCGATACTTCGGATTATCGCTTCGGAGTAGACCCCAGGTTTCCTCACGATGTTTTCCTTCATCGATGCTAGTAATGTCCAAGATATACTCTGAAAGTACATATGAATTGGAAAAGTCACATTGGTACTTGCCCGGATTTGAACCCCACAACCTTGTGTATGAGAGGCGAGGCTGTAATCACTGGGCCATCACGGCACACAACGAACAATAATTGTTGACATAACCTGTTACCTTTTCTATATGTATAGGGAGGTAGTTAATACTCATTGATATCATTGTTAGATGCCACGTACAGAAAATAACTTATTAAAGATAAAACAACCCTATCGTTGTGTACAATAGGGTTCAAAATAAGGTTATGAATAGATCCCGTATACGATAAGCCCAGGTACGCACGGGCGCTTTTTCCGCGACGATTTTTTTTCGAGCACTGGATTGTCAACTTTTGGTATTGAGCTGAGCATTGAGAATCTAACAGGGTCTACTCCGAATATAAATCCGAAGTATTGGCCGAATGTTCGGCCGTTTCTTGACTACGGCTAACTATAGATGATTACGGCGAAAGAAAAAAAAAAGACCGTCGAAGAGATAATGGCAAAGTCAAAAATGTAAGTTGAAGTCGGGTAAGGAAGGACCCAAAGTAAAAAAATGAATTTTTGGAAGTTATAAAACGACGAAAATTCGGCTGATACTTCGGATTAGCGCTTCGGAGTAGACCCCCAGAGCGCATCCCGCGCGTCAAGAAAACACACTGTTGGATTTAAACGCCCAGCGCCGCGCGCCGGCGCTAAGCGGAGCGATGAAAATCCAGCGCCCGTGCATACCTGGGCTAACAATATACAAAAGATTCACAAATAGTGAGATAAAACCGCGTTCGGAATATTTCTCGGTAGATACTGAACCTGTTTTGTCTCACCTAAAGTCTAACGACAGATGGCGACGTATTCGACATTTCTAGTTCATAGGTACCTACCTGCGATAAGTGGGGGGTATACAGGTGTAATATGTCGACATTCCGAAATCTAGTCACGCACGTCCCTCGATAGCCCCCCGGCAGCAGAAAATTTTGCGTACATCTAGGACTATTCATGAATAACGGCAGACTGCTACACTCGGCTACTTTTACACACACAAGCGCGCGGGATACGTCACTACTACAATCAAAGCCGAACGGACTTCGTGAAATAGAATATCTGTACCAGTTCTTTTGTACGGTAATGTTGTTACCTACATGTTACTCATATTATACAGGTTATTTGCTGGGGACCCACTAAAAACGGGCTTTTTGATGTTACGCAAAGCCTTTATGTTTAAATAAATCAGCTTTTTAGTGTCTAGGTTTTCATATGAATAATATTCAGCAGGTTCAAAGTCCTGAATATCTCAATGGGTATGAAACGATAAAATTGTAGAATTAATTTTCGTGATTTGAATACAGTAATATTCTAAGATTGCTCGAACGTGATTACGCGGTTGAAAGCTTAATCACATTTCAAACGTGGGTTTCAAAGGTGTATATAGTAGAATTTTGATTATTCAGCCTCCTTTGATCTCAGGGCAATGGTATTCATTCACGTAGGGCGGGCGGTTCATAAGGAATGCTACTAAGAATCATATCACAATCAAATAATTGTATTTCAAGATTTGCTGAATAGGGTTGACGAATAAAAAGACAAAGCAAATATTCGACAAGGTAACAATAGCTGAAAGTAAATCGGAGTCCTTGTTGGATATGTCCAACCGAAAATATCACGATAACCACTAGACAGAAGTAGAAATTTCGTCGGCAGGTAGTTAAGGGGTGAGGGTAAACCTCAACGAGGAGGACAGTATCTCAGTGACCGTATTGCCAACGTTGAGTGAGGTACACAATTCATTTAGTGAAATGGCAGCCTTGTAGATATGTGCTTATACTCGTACTATAATTCATGTGGCAACTGGAATTAATGTTGGACTCGGGAGGATTGATTTTTATTTAGGGTTTCATAGTCAACAATGAACAAATGAATGAATGTCTGTCTGTCAGTCCGCGGCTTTGGTCAGAGACCGTAGAAAGCTGTAATTTGGCATGGGTATACATAATTATTAATCATGACGACAAAGTGGTAATTTTTTTCTCGTCTATCCCATTGGTGGGTATCGTTGGATAGGCCGTTCAAATATTGCGGGTCTGTGAAAGCCATTTTTCGATTCTGGGATCTGTCTGCGTAATATTAAGCTTTAAAGTGACCATTTTTGTTAGAGTCGAGTGCCCCCCCCCCCCCTCCGCCAAATGATTTGGATATATAAAAAAAATCACAACAGTAGTATACAGGGTGGAATTTTGTAATGCCACCTGGAGGGAAAGTACTCTTAATACTGCAGATAGACAGTTTTACTCAAAGGAAACATTCCTTTATTTTTGAATAGAAAGCAAACTGCATTCAAAGATTTTCGAAAATTCTCTTCTCCCACACCCGGGAATCGAACCGGCTAAAATCTGAAAAAATTATACCCTGTACTTTTATTGCATCGATCGTTAGGGTCAATTATAAGGATGAAATCTCTCTAACAAACATGATAAATTAAATGAAAGGCAATCTGAAGTTACAAATTCAATGAGTCAAGTTAAAGCTCTTTAACTAACATCCATCTTTTGTAATGCAGACTCCTTTGTGACATACTCGTAGCTGCGTGTATGAGGTAATTTAAATATGGAATGTTAGATTAAAATTTGAAAATTAGATTGTCATAGTTGTTATTCACATTTGATTGTTTTTACAACTCATTTCACATTTTGTCTCACGGTAAAAATGGCTTATCAAGAACAGTTTGATTTAATGGAAGCTTATTTTTTAAATAACAAAAACGTGAATCTAGCTCTGTGGTGGTATGGAGAGAGATATCAAGACCGACAGGCACCAACTCGGTTCGTATTGAAAAGAATGGTAGAAAATTTAAAGAATACGGGTGGTTTCAAGAAGAGACGGCAAACTATTCAGCAAAACTATTTCGATTTTGAACTAGATGTTTTAACATACTTTGAATCATTTCCAAAGGCTTCAAGTAGAGATGCTGCCGATGAATTAGGAACAACCCACACTCGCGTACTTAAAGTGCTGAAAAAGTATAAGTA
Organism: Tiliacea citrago; assembly: GCA_963921375.1. Classification (NCBI taxonomy): domain Eukaryota; kingdom Metazoa; phylum Arthropoda; class Insecta; order Lepidoptera; family Noctuidae; genus Tiliacea; species Tiliacea citrago. Next base: position 19,809,206 of record OY992781.1, read on the forward strand.
TAAATGCTATCGTGAAGGTCGGTTGGTGCAAAAATTGCATATTGGGGATCGTGACAGACGATTACAATTTTGTGAAAACATGCTTGGAGAAATTGACCGAAACCCTAATTTTTTGAGTAACATTGTATGGTCTGACGAAACCAATTTCAGCAATAATGGCATGTACAATCGCCGCAATAACCATTATTGGTCTCGAGTGAATCCTGTTCGTGTTCATGAAACTAACAATCAAGTAAGATTTTCTTTCATCGTATGGTGCGGAATTATGAGAAATAATGTAGTGTTAGTCCACGTGTACGAAGGTCATTTAAACACTGTCAAGTATATTGAAATACTGGATCTCTTAAGAAACGAGTTAAATGGTTTCCCCGAGGAAGAGCGAAACCAAATAATTCTACAGCAAGATGGTGCTCCAGCACATAACAGCAGAATCACTACTGCCTACATTAATAACCATTTTAATACCTGGATTGGTACAAACGGCACAATCAGATGGCCTGCGAGATCGCCAGATCTCACCCCATTAGATTTTTTTTTGTGGGGATATGTAAAAAATCAAATTTACATGAAATCTTATGCGAATGACAACGAGTTGAGAGTTGAAGTTCAGAATACGATTTATAATATTCACCACAACACTTTATTAAAGGTTACTAGAAATGAATTCGTTAAAAGAATAAATTTGTGTATCCAAGAGAATGGAGCCCATTTCGAGCAACTAATTAGTTAGTTTACCATTTTTTGTAAATAATTAGATTAATTTAAGATTTCCTGGTTTTCCTTTCATTTAATTTATCATGTTTGTTAGAGAGATTTCATCCTTATAATTGATCCTAACGATCGATGCAATAAAAGTACAGGGTATAATTTTTTCAGATTTTAGCCGGTTCGATTCCCGGGTGTGGGGGAAGAGAATTTTCGAAAATCTTTGAATGCAGTTTGCTTTCTATTCAAAAGTAAAGGAATGTTTCCTTTGAGTAAAACTTTCTATCTGCAGTATTAAGAGTACTTTCCCTCCAGGTGGCATTACAAAATTCCACCCTGTATATACAGGGTTACTGGTATCTAGACGTATTCCTTGCACGACGTCATAGTAAGGTTAAAATGCAACAAATTAAGCCACCAAATGTACTACCGAAATTCATTAGTTTTTGAGTTTTTTTAAAATAAAGTAATGACAAAAATTACGAATAATAAATGTTTAATTAGTGATCTCTGCCAAAGTTTTCGGCATTTTGGATTTATTCGGCATTTTATTATAAACAAAGATTTTCTACGGCATCAGCTATGATAATAAATTAAATTCCAGTATAGTCACACCGTAAATTATTTTTAAATTGTATTTTTCATAAAACAACTAAAAACCTAATTAACTCAAAAACTACTGAATTTCGGTAGAACATTTGGTGGCTTAATTTGTTGCATTTTAACCATACTATGACGTCCTGCAAGGAATACGTCGAGTTACCAGGGCCTCAAGTCTGCTATTACAATAGTGTCAGAATGGTCGATCATTGATTTCATAATTGTTGATTTTGACAAGTTTGGTAATCTACTATTATAATGGCGTCATTATGACTTTCCAATGGTCGGCCACTGACACTACATTGAAAGAAATTGCAAAGAAAATGATCGACCATTATGAATTTACCAGATTACGAACTTTTAGCAAAATGACAATGGCATGACAATGGGATCGTGTTGGAATGACTGAATTTATAAAAATAGCAGACTTGGGCCCCAGTAACCCTGTATAACAAAGTTAAAAGGAAAACCATCACAGATAAGTAGGCTTTACAAGTTAACGAGTAATAGTCGACCAATATACATTTGCAGTCAAAAATCAAAATCAAAATCAAAAGTCATTTATTCAAACTAGGCTGAGAATCAGCACTTTTCGAACGTCAAAATTACATAAGACAATCACCCAAAAACGCCCACCCTTCACCACTTCCTAGTGCTTTAGCTGGGAAGAAGAAGTGGCGCAGCAAACTCCCCAGCAGCACAGCTGTCTGTTCAGATATAACACTTAAATTTAATCTATACAATAAAATGTAAAATAATTTGCATTACGCAACACAGAACATTAAAGATATTTATATTATTTGCCTTATGATAGCTAGCACACGCCACTATACAAAAAAAAAAACATAAAAATCGTCAAAAAACTATACTCAAGCAGAAATAACGTAAACAGAACGTACTTAAATATAAAACCTCCAGGCATAATGGGCGTGCCCGCTTACATAAAGCTATAGCTGTAACTCGAAGTCACAAATGATAAACTAGCACCATCGAAGTAAAATAAAAAACAGTTAATCATTAATAACAATAACAAAACCATGGTCAGCAAGACGACCAGTCACCACAAGCAGCACCCGTTCACGAGCATAACGCAAAGATCAGCCATCCCCCCCTCGCCATATTTGAGGGAAGGAGGCCACCCGACCCCCGACGCTACCGCAAGCAGTGACATCTAAGGGAGCACGACGAACTTGCTGCCGGTTGCTCAGGCAAGAATAATATAATCAATTGTCGAGGTCGCTAGCTAACCAGTTATTGCAATACAACTCATAAAAAACATTTTCATGAGTATATTATGTCACTAATAATAAATAAAAAAAAAAAAAAAAAAATTGACTGACACAGTCAATAAAATAAACAATTATGAACTCATATAACCTGTCAGTAGGTACGCTAATTCTGGAGAAAGAACATGAACATTGTCTTGAGTTAATCACAGCGACCAACTATTCTTATCGTTTAAGTAGTAATTGATAGAATAGTATGCCTTTGAACAAAGATTGGATTTAACTTTAAACGCATTAAAAGGCAAATCTAGCAAAGAAGAGGGTAGCTTGTTATAAAAAGTTATACCAAGTCCAACAAATGAGTTATGAACCTTATGAAGCCGGTGAAATTATCACCATATGAGCACGTAATTTATCCTTATTTCTGGTGTTAATATTGTGAATATCACTGTTTTTAGTGTATAAGTGTATATTTTGCCTAACATATAAGATGTTGGCGAAGATGAATTGTGATGCCACCGTGAGAATACCAATATCTTTAAAAAAATCTCTTAGAGAAACTCTGGCACCCAGCTGGTAAATTGCTCGAACAGCTCGTTTTTGTAGTACAAATATATTTTGAATGTCAGCTGCTTTACCCCACAGCAGAATACAGACTATAATAACATACAGTTGGAATGTATGGGAGAATATGTTTTTCAACTACAATGTTAAGTTTGTTCTTAGAATAAATTCATCCCAACTACGGAACCCGTCATTGTAAGTACGTGGTCCGATACGCACTTGGCCGGTTTTTTGCATTCAAAGTCTTCATTGCCATTTGCTGGTATCGTATTCAGGAGACTGTCAGATTTCTTGGAAAAGCTGTAGTTTATACTCGCCCTAAGTTAAGATAGGTTGATAGGTTCAATTTCAAATTCAAGTTAAATATTTAAAAAATAAACATTTTATTTCAGGCATTGTACCCACAATATATACAATTCACCCCAAACATGAAAAGAAAGAAAAAATAAAAAAAGGAAAAACAAGAGAAAAAACAACGACAAAGAACAAAGAAATGACATGTCCAGTTTCTGCCCTCTGGTTATTGACAAATGTTCATGATTTAAGGTTTGAAAGTAAGATTTAAAAATTTAGATATAAATTACTATGGATTTATTAATTCAGTATTACTTGCGTAACATAATTCCCAAAAAAAAAAACGATACTCAATCATAACTTCCGCCTTGCCATTTTTAACGAAAATTACGAAAACTATTTTTGACATTCCATTGTATGGGTGAACAATAACTATAAGCCGCTTATTTTAAATCAAAGGAATATTGCGTATAAAATACGACAACATTACAAAAATATTTTTGTTTACACATCAAACATGAGTTGTTTTTAGGGTTCCGTACCCAAAGGGTAAAACGGGAACCCTATTACTAAGGCTCCGCCATCTGTCTGTCTGTATGTCTGTCCGTCTGTCACCAGGCTGTATCTCATAATCCGTGATAGCTGGACAGTTGAAATTTTCACAGATGATGTATTTCTGTTGCCGCTATAGCAACAAATACTAAAAACCAGAATAACATAAATATTTAAGGCGGCTCCCATACAACAAACGTGATTTTTTTGCTCGATATTGATAACGGTAACAGGTAGACACTTGAAATATTCACAGAATATTTAGTTATATATTCACTTTAAAAATCAATAATTAAATTAAAATAAAAAAAATATTTAAGGGGGCTCCGATACAAGAAACGTGATTTTTTTGCCGTTTTAATAAATAATGGTACGGAACCCTTCGTGCGCGAGTCCGACTCGCACTTGGCCGATTTTTTCAATACCCACCTCCTAAAATGAAGGTAAGTAATTCTTATTTTTTTGACATGACATTGACATATAATTGTGCATAATTATTTTGCAATGATCATTTATTTTCTTTTTGCTTTGCTTGCATTGCAGCATATATTATACACATATATATATTATTGAAGTTCCAAGTTGCTTACTGTGCGATTATGTTGTGATATTGATATTTTCTTTTAACGACCATTGCTATTCTATACGGACTGAAATCATCTAGACACGATTACTATTGCTGTGCCTATAGGATTCTGTTTATGATGAGGTGCATTTTCGTGTAGATCTTTGACAGTTGTTACGGGTCGTCAGAAGCCCGAAAGTCTGACAACCAATCTTACCAAGCGGTATCGTATTACCCAGTTGTGGAGGTCAGATAGGCAGTTGATCCATGTAAAATACTAGTATTCAGCTGCATCCGGTTAGACTGGAAGCCGACCCCAACATAGTTAGTTAGGAAAAGGCTAGGCAGATGATGATGACCTACTTGTTGGTACTGAGGATAGAAACCAAAATACGGAATTAAAGCTGAAACGAATCTAATTTGATGTGTATTTATCTGTACAATAAATAATAACGGCTCGTACAGACTCGTGCGATATCGCGGGCGCCACAGTCTGCACGAGCCTTAAGAATAATTTGCGATTACCTAAATAAAAAAATGTTAGGCACTTATCTAATATATATTCAATAGGTGCTTTACTTTTTTGTTACACTTTGAAATATCAAAAAACTGCAGAATCGGCGGGCTAATTGCGTAATACACTATCAGTAGCAATGGATTAGCAATATACTTCAAAATAATTCATACAAAAAAAAAAATCAAAATGTTTTACTAACCTCGCAAAGGCATACCACCAATTAATACCTGTGTTCACTCATAGATGGTGTTATAATAAAAAAAAAAAAGAAGAAAAGTCCATGGCGTATAAACCTTAATTTGACCAGTTTACGCAAGTTTCTGACTCCTGAAACTTATTAATTGATAACTATAAAATACGGCGATTATATTATTATAACAATCATTACTGAACATTGGCTTTGACTACCTAAACATTCGTCCATTACTCCACCAGACATGTCCTTTGCTCTTTACAGTGGAATATTATATAACAGATATGTTACAAAGCAAGAAAGTAACTATAATAAAGCGTTTTAATTAATTTAGAACTTTGTAAGCGTACCTTGGTGCCGAGTTACCTACCTTGGTTTTCAGTATACCCTGTAATATAGATATATTGAACAGAGCTTAGTTTAGCAACCGTAAACGCGGTTTTGTGTAAGTCAAACATCAAGATCAAATATCTAACCTTCAATGTCAAGATTACAACTAGACTACGGTCTAGTTTCAGAACGATGTTTAAGTTTATTTCACATCAAGTTTCAGCTTATTTGGTTCTAAGTACTTTGTGCCTACGCGTTTTCTCCAGCAGATTTTTATGGTTCCATACCTCAAAAAGCAAAAAAGGATTCCTTATAGGATCAGTCGTGTGTCTGTCTGTCTGTTTGTCCGTCTGTCACAGCCGATTTGCTCCGGATCTACTGCACCGATTAAGTTGAAATTTGAGTCCGCGTACCACTGGTCAATTTCCCTCAGTCGTCAGTTTGTTTAATTTGCCAGTTTCGTTGATTAGTCAGTTTCGCTGATTGGTCAGTTTTACAGATTAGACAGTTGCGTTTACAAATTTAAGTTTAATTTAAATTGGGTTCCTTACATGTTCCACTTTTGTTTACTTAAACGTAAACATATCTTTTACGTTGAGTGTACTAAACTGACGAATCAACGAAACTGGCGAACACTGGAAACTGTCGAGTTGACGCAACTGTCTAATCCCCAAAACTAACCAATCAGCGAAACTGACTAATCAACGAAACTGGCAAATTAAATAAACTTACGACTGAGGGAAACTGACCATTGGTACGCGGACTCTGAAATTTGGTACTTACACATATGAACTTTTGTGACCCAAACACGGACGTATAACGTAGGTAATAAATAAATGAATTTTGAATATATTAAAAATTCATTTATTTTCTTTTTTGGGGGTAACTGCACCGTGTGCCATATCAAATGAAACTCAAACTCAAAGCATTTATTTCAAATAAACCATTTACAGGCACTTTTGAATTGTCAAAGAGTCGGTCAGTTAGTCAGAAAGTGGAACCTATTTGCCCATTCCAAAACGTCGATCTCTATGGAGAAGAACAGGCAAGAAACTCCAAGGACACTCTTTTAAATCAAGCTATTACAAAATCCTGGGTAGGTACATTATTCATGTCGCTTCTATATGTGAGAACAATGTAAAAAACAAAAATAAATATATTAAAAAAAAAAAACAATTCAAAATATAAGATTAAAAGATTACAAAATAAGCTCTGGCAGTTAAGAGATGACCAGCCTCAACTGACAGCGCCCGTTCACGAACCTGACGCGTGGATCAGCACCATCCAGCTCAACCACTTTATAGGGAACCGAATGATCCAACACACGCGCCACCATCAGCGAGACATTTAAGTGAGCATCACATACTCTCAACTGCCAGGCTTTTTTTTAAGTCAACATACATCATAACATAATAAACGGCTCCATGGTACTCACATTTACAAAAATTAAAAAATGCTTTTAAATTATACAAAACTATAGCTTGCAATGTATTTCAATGATTAATAAAATTTTACTAGCAAAAGGAAAATCGTTGTTACCTATTGAAGTATTCAACAACTAAAACTTGATTAAGTACATAAAAATAAACGATAGTTACAAAATAAAAAAGGGGGGAAGCATCACTTCCAAATATTAAAATTCTAACAAGTGAGCACAAGTTGTTGTGGAGCAGAACCAGCATTAAGCCAAGCATCTTTATTTACGATATAATCATCCCACTTATAATATGCTTGTATATATAGTGTGCGTTTAATGCATGTTTTAAATTTCTTCTCATTTAGTTGAAGAATATCTAATGGTATTTTATTATAACATTTAACACAGTACCCCATAAAAGAAGTGTGTACTTTTGACAATCTGAAACGTAGTTGATCTAATTTGTTCCTATTTCTAGTGTTAAAATTATGCCTGTCACTAATCTTACTGAAAAGATGTAGGTTTTTTGTAACATACATTATATTTTCATATATATATTGGCAAGGTACCGTCATGATGTTAATTTTTTTAAACAGTTCCCTTAGAGAATCGCGTCTGCTGAGGTTGTAGATGGCTCTGATAGCCCTCTTTTGCAGAATAAAGATAGAAACAATATCTGCAGCCCGTCCCCACAGCAAAATACCGTAAGACATGATGCTATGAAAGTAACTAAAATAGACCAGTCTCGCTGTATCCACGTCTGTTAATTGGCGGATTTTCCAAACAGCGTAGGCGGCTGAACTTAGCCGCCCTGCAAGAGATGTTAAGTGAACACTCCACTGCAGCTTTGAGTCAAGCGTGATTCCCAGGAAAACAGTCTTTTCGACGAATTCTAGTATCTCTTTGTTCAATACAACGTGACATTCACTACTTCTAACATTCGGTAACGCAAATCTTATGCATTTAGTTTTCTTCTCATTTAATACCAAATTATTTACAGTAAACCAATTATGGACCTTAAGCATAGCGTTATTTACGTCATCAAGCTCCTGTGCATGTCTATTTACTTTAAAAATCAGAGATGTGTCATCAGCAAATAACACCATTTGTGGTCGGTTTTCCAGTAAATGAGGTAAATCATTTATATATACTAAAAAGAGGAACGGACCCAAAATTGAGCCCTGCGGTACACCCATTTTGACTATTAAACCCAATGAATTCACACCGTTTATTTGAACTTGCTGCAGTCTATAATTCAAATATGATTTTACTAAGTTAAGCGCAAGTTTACCCAGTCCGTAATGCTCAAGTTTCAAGTCTCAAGTTTGCAGAGTTTCGTGATTCACGCAATCAAATGCCTTGGATAGGTCACAAAAGATGCCTATTGCATCCCCATGCGTTAAAAATGTGTTTCAATAATGTGACACCGGCGTCAGTTATACAACGTCCTTTGGTGAAACCATACTGTTGATCGTGTAGGATGTTATTACGATTAAAATGATTGAGCATTTGATTCAACATTACTTTTTCAAACACTTTGCTAAAAACTGGCAAAACCGATACGGGTCTATAATTATTAGTGTCTTTGCTGTCACCGGATTTGAAAAGTGGAATAACTTTACTATACTTCATCTGGGAATATCCCTTGATCTACACACTAGCAAAGATAATACACAAAGAGCTTGTTGTTAGGATTTCAGATATATTTTTATTTATAATTTTATATTAAATACTTTTAAATCTAAATTGATTTAAAGGTATTTATTTTTTTAGTAACAAAATAGATGAAAATTTACCATTGTAGGTATTATTGTGACCCTTATCTCAAAAGTACTGAGCCTTCAATTTTGAAAAAAATACAGAAAATAGTTCTTTACTTATGTTTCCTGTAATCTATAGGAGATTACAGGAAACATAAGAAGTCTATGATCTTAAAATAACGTAAAATCTCTCATTAATGTGCGTACCAACTTACTGGTTACTTAGTTGGAATGAAAATGATAAATAATGAGAGAACATCTTTTTCAACTACAATGTTAAATTTGTTCGGAATTGTGCGTGGTCCGACACGCACTTGGCCGGTTTTTTTTTACTATCTTCTGAGTTCAACGGTCTCACGTACGCCTCTTCAAAATATACGTAACGCGTGGAACTTATGAGCTAAAAAGACGCATTAAATAAGGTATCTTATTATTCCTTTAGGTATTTACCTACATTTACATAATGCTCATACTTTGAAAGGAGAAATTGTACTGACTAGAGTATTTCTACACATAAATACCTGAAATTACAGTACCGTAAAATGATAATACTGTGTCAGGCTTACTGTGAATTTTATGCGCCATTAACTGTCGTTTGCGGCCACGTCAGCTTTATATAAAGTGACAACCCTTTCCGAGGACAGCCCTCTAAATGGTAGGCAACATTAGCCTTTATGTAATGGGTGGTAGGAGCGAATTTTCTTTCAAAGTGTCGCTTTAAATATATGAGTTGCTTCCTTCCAATACAGCTTAGGTGAGGTGAGGCACCTACAAGTAATGAGGCAGAAAGTAAGCACTTCTCTGCATGATACGGTCAATACCTATTAGCTGACACAAAAGAAAGAAAATTAAATACTTTTAGCGTGTAATGGCCGATTTCTATAATCTATGGACCGTTAAAGTTAAAATTAAGACTCTTTTATCTTTATCCATAACTAGCGCTTCAGTTGCGACTTCGCCCGCGTGGTCTTCATATTTTCGCCTACTCGTACAAAGGTCGACGCTCTCTCCGTCCCGATTAAAAGATAGTTTCCGAAAACTAATTGTAGGTAACGAATAGACTAAGCGTAGGGCTGTTCGCTCTGGGATCGCCACAATCGTGGCGATAAGTCTTTGAGGAGTGGCTAGAGAGGCACCACGGCGTCCTCACCTACCTCACCTAGTTTCGGGAGGTTCCTGTTCAGGATAAGATGGGAGGAAACGCCTGGGTGTTACCACTGTGTGGATCGCCCGGAGGACACGGTGGAACATACGGTGGAGATCTGTCCGGCTTGGGTGGAACACCGCTGTGTCCTCACGAAGGCGATCGGCGGTGGCGATCTCTCGCGTCTGGCCCTGCTTTCGGCCATGGTTCGGAGCGAAAGTGCATGGGAGGCCGTCACCTCTTTCTGCGAAGCAGCAATGCTCTTTAAGGAGGATGCAGAACGCGTGAGGGAGAGGCAAAATTCACGCCCTCAAGCACCTAGTCGCCGCAAAGGACGCCCTGGGCGTCGGGAGTCACAGGCCGATTTCCGGCCACCGTAGGCGCGGCCTTGCGGACGGTAAGCGATGGGTAGCTCGCCGGATCTCGCGGATTTTTTTGTGGGTAATGATGATTACTATAAACATGTACCTACATTATTTTATGTACCGTCAATAGTTTTCGCAGCGCACGCCGAATAATGACTTTTATGGGCAAATGTTTTAATACCTTGGGTTACATTATTGACCTAATAACTTTGCATAGTTTGACCTTCCCATATGGAAGTAGCTATCACAGGCACAAGTAGCTTACGAATCTATAATTTAAATGCCCAGTTTGGCAATAAACAAAAATTACCGTTGGTAAGATAAACGATTCGTTTCTGTTTATAGATACTGAGTATTAGTGAAGAAATTTTAAAAGTACAAGGATACTCCTTATCTTTGTACTTTTAAATCTTCTACGAATTTTCCTAACATTCACAACTGTTATATTATATGATTCTAATAACATAAAACATTTTCTGTTATCCGTAGAGAACAAAAAAATCTTGGTGGAGATTCATAGACGACTCCGTCTTGGAGTGTAAATGTAGTGCTGTTCCACAAACGATGGGACACTCAATATCGTGTCCTGCGTGGTCTGTACGTCTGCACGTTACAGGGACTGATGGAGCGATGGCGCCAAACACGTAACCGAATTCTGAGCCGAGTTCATTTTGATTGGCATCAACACGCTAAGAAGAAGACAAAAACATCAGATCACCGCTTACACGCAAAATAAACTAGTAGGTACATCACACCATAACTAATTAGGAGCTAAACTAAACTAAACTCAAGCGCAATGTGTGCAGAAAACGGAGGTAAATGATAGTAGAGGAATTAATTCGGATAATAATGATATCATTCTGCGACCACCCAAGCGCAAACAATAGGCTTTGCTTGCTACGATGGCACCTACCTATATGGAATTAGTCTACGTAGAACATTCCTACATTTATCTACGATAATTATCATGAGTTATTTGAGAAGTCTTTACGAGTCTGTCAATTGCTTATTGAAATTTTATTCTAAGTGAAATACCTACTTTAATTGTTTAGTTACTAAACAGACATGTATTTAGTAACGAGTCAATTTTAGTGAACTTAGTCATCATTTTGCCAAAAATCCAATAAAAAGCTACAAACCGGCCAAGTGTGTGTCGGACCACGCACAATGAAGGGTTCCGTAGTTAGGATGAATTTGTCCCAAGAACAAAACTTAACATTGTAGACATGTTCCCTCATACATTCCAACTGCAAATGTAAGTTTGTACGCACAATATTGAGTGATTTACCATGTTATTTTAACACCATAGACTGCTTATAGGTTTTCCTGTAATCTGTAAGTAAATAACTATTTTCTGTATTATTTTCCAAATTTTAGGCTCAGTAGTTTCGGAGATAAATGGTAAATTTTCATCTATTTTCTTGAACTATTTATTTTAAAATTATAAAAAAATATATTTCAGACCCTGACAACAAGCCCTATTATTAGATATGTAACACGGTACAGTTAGCAAAACTTTTTTTTAAATTTTGTAATCTGGTCCCCCAAAAGTGACCCTCATATTCAAAATTAATTTATTAACGTTACATTCCGTGTTTGGGTCACAGAATTTTATATGTATACGAAATTTCAACTTTATCGGTCCAGTAGATTCGGGTGCAAATCGGCTGTGACAGACGGACAGACAGACAGACCGACACAGACAGACCGACACAGACAGACAGCCAGCCAGACGGACAGACAGACAAACACGAGTGATCCTATAAGGGTTCCGTTTTTTTCCTTTTGAGGTACGAAACCCTAAAAACAATGAATGCTGATCAAATTATTTTTTACGTTGTACTTAATATAAAACTAATAAATAATTATATACCTTTAAGGCTATCGCAAAACAGGTGCGACGCGACAGTGCGATGCGATTCTGGTAGAACAATTTCTATGAAGTTTTCATAGAAATTGTTCTACTAAAGTCTGCGGGAGCCTTTATTCTCCGTTTTCTGCTCTTCCATAAATATCTACAATATTTTAATAATATTCTGAACAGTAAGCGATCTTTGTTGTTGATCGCTTGTATCAGTTGTATCCAATACTTGGAATTAAATAGCTCTCGAATTCGAAATGAAAGACTGCTAAACGTCATCACAGTTTTAATATTCATAAGTCCCGTGTTTACTGCTTTGCTTACTAAAGCTTGCTTTTATCAAGCTATTGTTATCTGCCAACATCTTGTACCAATCTTTGATGTCACAGTCGTGGTGGTACGAGTCATAGTTCGCCTAGCAAGACCGATTGATATAAAAATGTCTAAGACTTTTAAGACCCCTATTAGACATAAGACTAGATAATATGAGTCGAGATCAGTATGATATATGTCAGTAATAAATTCAGACTTATGGCTGGGCATTCTAAAATGCGGGCCTAAACTCCGTCTCTGTACATATTTTTTGTTTTAAGCTTTGAAATAAATAAGTTGCGTATATAATGTAATTAGTCCCGAGCCAGACATGCAAACATCAGCGAACTTGTAATATGTTTGTACATAATATTTCGTGTTAGTTTACACACAGCTTGCCACACGTAGGTATCTTTGTTACAAGAATAAAATAAAAGTTTTTCAAGCCATCAACCCTAAAGTTAGTGCCACATAACAATTCCAACTGTATTACGCAGTATTAGCCCGATCGACGATGTAAAGAAAGATTTTGACGCGAATTGATCCAATCCAGTCTGGCTTTATGTCAGTTGGAGCTATCCGATTTGTCGCCAGCGCCGATGTAATTTCAAAATTATTGGAGCACTATAAAGAAGTTGGAATAATCAATGCAGTAACCCCGACTCCCGAAAATCCATAAAAGACAAACCAATCTTCGACATTACGGAGATGAAGGGTAGTAATTGCCGCCATAAAGTGTGGTGTCCCCTCAACTGCTAGCGGCCGATATTAAATTTTAGTGCTTTCCCAAAGTTTTTGGTCTTAAATCCTTATCGATTCCTTTGTCCTTTACATTTATTTTTAAACTCGATTCCTCGGAGTGCCTCCAGCTATTAAAGAGATTAACGGTGGTAACTCTAAAATATTTCTGCAGTAATAATTCTGTCAATCGGTACTGAAAATCGCAAAGACAATATCAATTATGGCTAATACCTAATGGATAAAATATTAGGAAATTATTTCTACCTCCTTAGTGCTATATTAAACCGTTTAGATACAATATAATCTGGCTCGACTACCTTTTTGCGACTGTGAACTCAATTGGAGCTGTCATAAATAATTGAAGAGCGTTTTCAGCGTTTTATTTAGATTAAACTCTACAAACGCTAATGAAAATCGTTCTAATTATGTAGCCGAATAAATTGAATAGCCGTAATTAGTATTATCATGAATATTGTTAAAATTATACCTCGTAAGGGGTTTGTGTAAAAGCTTTTTGTATTTTAAGTAAAAATGTTTAGTATTTTTTTGCAATTAACATCAGCAAGTTTGCACTTGTTTTTATCCTCAAATGGGTGATCCATCTCTTAATAAAAACAATATTCTATATGAAAACGACTTCTATTCAACAAAAAAAAATCTAATTGAAAATATTCATGACATACGCTTTTTTCTCTGAAAAGCGTTATCATTTAAGATAATGTAGCTATGTATAAAAGTGGGAGGTAAAACATTCAAGGGGACTATTAAAAACATCTATTTTTAATACGGTAGGTAGAAATAAACACGCATATAATAATATCCATTAACAAAGAGCTTCATATTTTTTAAAGAAAATACCCTTGAGAGAAAATGTGTAACTGTGCTTTGTTTCTAAAGCTCCGTCGTGGGAATTATGAAATGTGTCACTTGTAGTAGGTACATGTGCGCCCCGTACTTGTAACAAGTATGGAAGTAACCAGGCGTTGTATCATTGTCGCGCTGGTCACGTTCCACGGCCGGCACATCACCGCGCTGAAAAATGTACGCAGCCGAGCTGGAGATCGGTCTCGTACCCAAAGCAAAACTGATGCACTCAACGATTTATTTATTTATATAATTAATTTATCGGTTAGCTGAAACACCTTAATAACAATAAATATAACGCTTCTATAAAATCAAAATTCCCCAAAATAAACTATGACGAAATCTAAAAAAGATGTTTTGAAAATTTTAATTATGCGAAGACAGGCGTCACAGAAAAGGTCACTTTTTCGACCCGTATAAAAATATTTAATAAATAAAAAACCCAGTTGCGACCAAATTAACTAGCTACGGTGACAGATCACTGCGAATGCAATCACAATAAAATTCTGAGTACCGACAGCGAACATTTTAAGAACGCAAAAGGCGCGTACTTCACCCAATTTACATGAAATTTCCGTCATGGAGAATATTTCTTTCTTTTCTCTTCGCCTTCAAATGGTAATGAGGGTCGGTTGGAAAATTTCAGAAGCAGATTAGATTTCCCCGCTTCTATATTGTCTGTTCAAATGAACGGCATTGAAAGTTGTTCACTTCGTACGATACGTTTTGTTGGCATTTTGACTGTATTCCTAAAAAATAATCGAACCCATATATTTTGTTAAACGATTCCGCAAAATGCGATTTTGTATGTAGGCTAATTACGCATTAAAATTAGTGTTCTACAAATTAGCGAATGAAATTAACTGTATTGTGTATAATGTTGACATTAAAGTGACACTATTTGTTAGTATCCATAAGAAACAATGTTTTAACAAGAAAGTACTAACTTGAAAACAGTTATGTTCAAATCAGAAGCACAATTTAGGATTTTGAAGCATACCTGTGGATAGGAACAAAAAAAAATGTTGCACTTTGCGGATGATCCCAGCATAACGAAATCCAGAATGCACCATAAACTAGGTAGATATATTCGCTATAAACACACACACGTCTAATATAAACACAGCTATAAAGGTATAACTAGTAAAACGTCAAACGGGCTATAAAGAGGGACTTTAAGACCACATCGAGGAACCCTGGCTTGGCGCTTTAAGATCCGCTGCGAAAACTCAACGGGAAGCAGGAAGACAAGGATTAAGCATAAACCCCGGCCCCGGACGTGGTCCTTCTATAAACTTAAGTAGAATTTAGTCTATTAAGAAACTTGCACTCGACAAAATATTCTACAAGCATATTTTCGTACTGGGAAGTGGAAAACTTAACTAGGCTACAAAGACGGCTATTTTTGCTTCTTTCACTTTTTTCGTCACCATATTTTGTTCGCAAAGACGTTTGTATTTTTAATACTTCAGTTCAGCAAGCCGAGATGCTTGTGCTGCAAAATAAAGACTTATTTGAAAGAAACTTGCTCAAGTGTAATATAAAATCCGCACCCGACGCGCATAATATTAGCGTGAACGTAGTCCCAAAGACAGGGACTCAAGAAACTTCACTGAAAATGATGTGATATTAGTTTCAATGCACAAACCACTGGTTTGGTGGCCGCGCTATCGTGAGCCTGAAAATTTTCCGCGTCATTAAACATGGCTGGCGTTCTACAGCCAACATAACAAAACAAACGATGCCAAGCTTTGTGTCATAGTTCACGATGAAGTTGGTGCACCTGCTTGTTTGAATTCGCGGTTTACAAGGACGAATAATACGGTTTTTGATGTCAGGTGTTTGCTGATTTTCAAGTAGTCTGTTGTTTCTTTGTGGCTTTTGTCGGTTTACATTGCGTTAAATCTAGTTTGCGTACGCTATCATCTAACATAATCCACGCATTGGCGCAAAATTAAAAAGTTGGCACAGTTAATAAAGTTAACGTATCACACAGGCAGAGAGATTCACTGAAGGCATTAATAACAAGTTTTTTCTTATTTTAGAACGGAATACACAATTTTTCTGATTGCTTTGGAATCTCTGAATAATTTTCTACTCCCAAAACAGTTCGAGGCATATACGCAGAGCAATCGAATACGCGCGAGGCTTAGATTAGTTCGTTTGTATCCTGGCCTCACTAGGTTCGATATCTTTCGCGTCACGTTCGCAGAGGCAAAAAAAATCGCTTGCCTTCGTACGATTTTCCGCAAACACCGTCGCCGCGATTGGCTCCGAACGTCGCCGTCTAAATTAAGTTACATCTACCTGCCTAAGTTCTGCGCTAGCTCTTGATAAGCTCGGGGACATGCCGTGTAATTTTAGTTGTGCAACTATGTCCTACTTGAGTTTCTTTAGTTGGAGTTCGCCGCATTATTTAATATACTGAAGAAATGCTGAAAAGTCAAATAAAGACGTTTAAATGGTTTCCTCTGAGAACGGTTTCTAGTTCTACTTATTAAAGTTACTTTTCTCCGAGGGTGAAATTACCAGGAAATATTTATCAACGTTACTTTTTTCGCTCACGTTAAAAATGACGTACTTATCTAAAATATGATAGAAGATCTCGCTGATGGTCGTGATTTCCATAAAGTATAAGAAAAAGCCTCCCAAATTACCTGACGTTGAGCCAGCTGAATTCAAAATCAGTCAAAACGCTCACAATTTCAGCCTTAGTACACGAAATGTTCGTGATTCCAACGTGAAGAGCCGTAAAAAATGGTTTGACTAAGCTGAAAAACAGCGCTCGACTTGCGACCTTTGTTCCTTCGAAAAAAAAATGTTGTTTCATTCAAAAATGAATGTTAGGGCCACGTCAAAATGTACGCCGCGGAATTTGAGCTTCTGTTACGTTCCGCTACATAATTTATAAGCGGATGAGCCGTCCACTCGTATTTCAATGGCAGCCAGCGAGCGGTCTTTTCACGATCCCAATTTTTAGCTTCCAGAACACTATCGTATGCTAATAAGCTCTCACTGAACAGCATATAACATGAAAATGTAATTCCTTGTTACTGTACGAATCATTTGGAATTTCATGAAAGATAATTAGGTAGCACTTCTATCATCTACAGTGACCTATTTAAGTTATAACGTGCTATAAAATTGTAAGCAGACATGTTTCAGCGAGTCACTTTCGACCAATTCCTTTATATTGCTTGTCTTCTTGGTCGAAGACTGTTACTTATAGTTTTATTTGTTCGCCGTCTTCCTGACAGTGATCGAACACTTTAATGGCATGACTGTGTAAGTGCGGTGCATGTAGCGCACCGTGTGAGTATAAAGAGAAGTGGAGCATCTAGATACGATGTGACAGAAAGATATTACAGGAAACCGAGTAATCTCAGTGAAGCAAATATAAGAGGTTAGGATGTTTGTCGTGTAATAACGCTTATTTTGTCACATTCCCGTCGCATAAACGTGACGGAGCGGGCACAATAAGGCGTAGGCTATGCCGTAATGGCCGACGCCTCTGATTTATACGTATTTCTTTAATGTGCCAACCAAATGGCTTTCTTTATAGAATGTTTCTTTTTCGGGCGTAGCCACAAGTCAGTGTCGCGGTTGGCCGTCTCTAAGTGAGTTACGGTGGCGGCAATGCTTTTAGATTAAATTAAGTTTAACCTTACTATAGTGCTCACGATGTAATAATATTATGTTCGATGTATTGTTTAGACGTTAGGATACCTGAAATAAGAAAGTAAGTAGTGGCTTTTTATTGTGTTAGCTTTATTATTATAAGTATCATCGTCATCATTGCAGCCGAAAGACGTCCACTGCTGGACATAGGCCTTCCCCAAGGGGGGGTGTTGCCATAATCGCCACGCTTGGCAGGCGGGTTGGCGATCGAAGTATGGTGTTAAAATGCATAGAGAACGCTGCTGCCCATTCTCTAGTAAGACCCTTAGACGTCTTTTACGACACCCACGGGAAGAATTAGGATGGTGCTAATCTTTACGTTCGGCACCACACGGTACAAATAAAGTATTGTAAATATAACCATTTTAAATTGAATTCCACATGACAAACTGTCTGAATTAAAACACAACATTAACATTTGGACAAACCCATCACAGTAGACTATAAAACAAATGAGATCCCGCACATTCTAATAAATAAATGTAATTTTGAGCGTCAATTCAGACTAACAACCAACTCTATTTTGAGTAGAATTTAATAGAAGAATAGATTTGCTTGATATTCTTTCGACACGATGACAGTGGCTCTATATATCAGGGGATGAATAGCAAGCTCACGCGACGGAGATAACAGGCATGGAACAAAAGGGTTCCATAAATCGTTATTAACTACAGTCTCTTGGTCCCTTGTTCAGGCAGAGTGTGCCGATAGTATACGTCACAAGCTAGTAAATTAAATAAGTTGCAAAATGTTAGAACTCGCTTGCATGCCATGAAAAGATAGCATAGTATCGAAGGACTTATAGTTTTTTATTTACAATGTCCTGTATGGCGTGTGCTAGAAAATAATTAATTAAACTCGAGTTCTAAGATGGCAACAGTACAGTATATCAAGTTACTAGTACCTCTCAATACATAATTACCTAAAGCATGCACACCGTTCATGTAATTACCTGTAGCACTGTAAAAGAGTTAATGTAGAAAAAAAGATACGTTTTGCGAAAGGTGCATTATGAGAAAGGTGCATTTTGAGAAAGGGGCATTTTGAGAAAGGTACGTTTTGAGAAAGGGGCATTTTGAGAAAGGGGCATTTTGAGAATGGTACGTTTTGCGTATGGGGTGCATTTCGCGAAAGGTGCATTCTGTGACTGAGCCCTACTAAGTACCTTTTAATACATAATTACCTAAATAAACTTTTCGTACTTTACGTTGCTAAACTTATACCTACCACTAAAGAAGTTCAAAAACTAAGAAGATTCCGTAGAAGTACAATAAATAATCAGACAAAAAATATTTATAAAAAAATACACATAAACATAACATCACGCCTGTAATCCCCGATTAGGCAGAGGTGTACCTAATAGTACACCCACATTTCGCCAGTTATGTTTAAGTTAGGGGGCGAGCCTATTGCCATCAACCGGGCACAAATACAGACTCCGGGCTACTTCTGAGAAATTCCTAATGGAAAATCCCAATATCACTTTGCCCGACCTGGGAATCGAACCCGGGACCTCATGCTCAGCAGTCGTGCTTGCGACCACTAGAGTACTAGTCGTAAAAAATACGTAGCATTGTAATAGATCATGTTATATCAAAAGATTTATTTAATAGAAAAACTCTGAGCTAAACTGAAAGGATAAAAAATCTCTGAACAAAACAGGTTAGGTGATATCTCTTTGTGGTGCCATACATTTATATCAGGAATACCTTTGACTCTTTGTACTCTTTTCTCTATACACATACGGTTATAAAAAATGTTATATAATAAATATTATTATGCCAATATCTGTAAACAATGATTGACAAGGCCGCATTCAAAAATAAATAATGTAGTAATCGACACTTGAATCGATATTCGTTTAACACAATGTCTTTTGGATATTTATGATTATGAAAAACTATCTACAACTGTTACATGGGCGCCGGCGAGGAAGGTGGACCAGTTATATAAAGGCTGGGATGTTTCATCCTGTATGGGATGGGATACCCTTAGTGATATGATAACGGGGCTATTCTATTGGGATGAAATAAAACCTACCCCTTCGAATGTTCGTTATACACTGATTTATTGAAATATATTTTTACGTATTATTTGTAATAATAGGTACAAATGCTGTGTGTGCAGAGTGCACGGCGTATAAGACGGTAAAATAATAAAAGGTTCAGTACACATCCTGTACTAATTGGTTGACATCTAATCGCTGTCTTGGCTTAACCCCGCCTTTTGATTCCCACAAACTTGGTACAATGCAAAGCCTGTTTTGCCCTTTCTCTATGGCTTCCATAATTTTAAACGGCATTTTTTCCTGAAAATAAAGTAAAACAGGTATAATATACACATGCAATAATAATACTTTATAATAAGTTTACCTACTTAGGTATAAAATAAAACAGATAACCCTTTTGGTTTTACTATACGTACGTAACGTACGTGTAAAAAAAAGGAAAAAAAAAGAAAGAAAATACGTTTATTTGTGGTAAATATAACGCATAGAAATAAAAACACAAACACGAAAGAACACATTCACGCAAACCGGCCATCGCTCAGCATAATGCTGCGACCCTATGCGAGACAGAGCCCCAGCGCTGGTTTTGAGCGGTAGCGCGTACGACAGTACAACGACGTCGGCGACGCGAGCGAATGATAAAAAAAAACGAAATGCGTGCGCGGTTGCCAGGAATTACCGATCAACTATTCATACTAAACTACAGTACGTACGGCCGAAATATCTTGGCGAGTCCAAATGGTGACATGAGTGAGAAAACATACGCGAAAGTTCGGAGTGCCTATGTTCAGACTCGCCAAGATATATTTCGGCCCTCTTACATTTCGGCCCTGCGCTAAC
Source organism: Tiliacea citrago (assembly GCA_963921375.1). Taxonomy (NCBI): domain Eukaryota; kingdom Metazoa; phylum Arthropoda; class Insecta; order Lepidoptera; family Noctuidae; genus Tiliacea; species Tiliacea citrago. The sequence continues at coordinate 19,829,742 of OY992781.1, forward strand.
TTAGGTATTTTATTTTTTATATATTTACACTATATTTATATTATATTTACACAAAGATAGTATCTATACGACAAAAAGCGCGAAATCAATTGACATAGGTCCATCCTCGACCAGCGATTTGAGCGATTTCGTGCGATATTGAGCGCACATCGCCGGCACGGTGAAATATATAGTACTTTTATTTTATTTATAAAAAAATAAAAGAAGCAATGGAAAAAGAATGTCATTGTTTAAGAAAATGTTAGATATTATTTTGGTATAAAAACTACTTCAAAATGACGTAGAACTTCGGAGATATCCAACCCTTTTCAGTAGAAAAATTAAATTAGTTCCACCCGTTTTTTCTTTATATATTGGCATAAAACAAAACTGTATTCTATTATTATAAAAGTATAGGATATATTTATAATATGAGAAAAAATATTTTGATGGATTATATTCAACAGAATCTGCAAATTAAGAGCTCTCAAATCAGCTCCCCATGGTTGTTTGCCTAAATATGCATCAAGAGAACGATTATTGCTAAATAAGTAAATAAATAATAAAAAAATCGCTATGCTATTATTTTAGAAGATAAAACGAACTATTTTTACTAAGTAATTATTATTTATACGAACCAACGAATGGTATTCAATTTCAACGAGGAAATCCTGCATCTAAGCGCATTTTTGTAATACTCGTCTTAACTAAACAAAACATCATGGCCTAGCCTAGAGCGAGATTTAATAGCCCACCATCGTTGTATCGTCATAAAATCGTTTAGCAAAGAAAGAGACGACTGCTAGAACCAAAGAGAAGAACTTTACAAAAAGTACATACATAAAACAAGTCACTTATCCACGACGTTAATCCGCCCGCGTTGCCGTAGGCAAAGAGTGCATACATTAAAGTTAAGCATCAAATTTGTTTTATGAACGAGTTATAAACTCTGCTTTTCCGTTCGATTGCGAGTAAATCGAAAAATGATATTACATATTAACATCTTAAGATTTAGTTTAAACTAAATTTGTGCAATTTTTCTACTTTTTTTACCTGTCTACATAAACATTAGGCTTGTGTAGGAGAGCAATATTGTCTAATGACAAGTGCATTTTTAATAATATATTATTGATAAAGTGAGGAAGGGATCAAAGTCATCTTGGGCTCAGGGTTTTTGACTTCTTTTAAGTAACTCTAAAGAGCATTATAAGTTATGTATAGAGAACTAATATACAGCCTAAGTAATAAAAATATTACATTTTAAAGCTGATTAAACGCCAATAGCTGTACAATATAGTGCTTAACTTACTTAGTACAGCTACTCAGACTATAACACTCTCCAAATATCAGGCTGTTCAGGCTCGCCACAATTGTGGCGATAAGTCCCCTCTTTGAGGAGTGGCTAGAGAGGCGCCACGGCGTCCTCACCTTCCGCCTGACGCAGGTCCTCACCGGACATGGATGTTTCGGGAGGTTCCTGTTTAGGATTAAGCGGGAGGAAACGCCCGGGTGTCACCACTGTGTGGATCGCCCGGAGGACACGGTGGAGCCTACGGTGGAGGTCTGCCCAGCTTGGGCGGAGCACCGCCGTGTCCTCACGGAGGCGATCGGCGGCGGCGATCTCTCGCGTCCGGCCCTGGTTCAGGCCATGGTTCGGAGCGAGAGTGCATGGGAGGCCGTCACCTCCTTCTGCGAAGCAGTTATGCTAAGGAGGAGGCGGAACGCATTAGGGTGAGACAAGGTTCGCGCCCTCGCGCCCCTAGTCGCCGCAGGAGACGCCCCGGGCGTCGGGAGTCGCAAACCGATTTCCGGCCACCGTAGGCGCGGGCCTGCGGACGGTGAGCGATGGGTAGCTCGCCGTCCGATAAGGACCAAGCCTGGGTCGACGGCGCGTTGTGTTCCACGCGCGCCTCAAAGAGATGTCAGCACAAACTGACGGGGTCCGTTAGGACCAATGCCTGCCGGGGTTGCGAGTCTGTCCGAAAGGAATATCGTGGCCCTGGCACACAGGCAACGGAAGGAACACGGGTGGGTTTTAGTCAGTAAAAGTCTGACACGCCCTCCCGCTCCGCCCAGAGCGGGAGAAGTTATTTGATGATTTCCCACCCAAAAAAAAAAAAAAGAAAAAAAGGCTGTTCAGTTAGGCTGTTTAGCAAATTGTCTCCATTTTTGAATGAATAAAAACAAAATTTAAAGTATAATTAATAGAATATTTTACAACAGCTAAAGCCATATCAAGATTATCAGCTTGAATAATGATCATTATGTCCTCTTATCTATTATTTAAAAAAAAATATATTATAAACTTAAAAACAAACACGACACGTGAATATTTTGACGGAAAACGTACACAGGTACGTTAAATCAGGTATCAGGTATTAAATTTGAATCTACACTTTCAATTTTATTTATTTATTAAAACTTTATGCACAAGTAAAAACTACACTGTACAAAGGCGGACTTAATGCCTGAGGCATTTTCTACCAGTCAATTCACCAATTAACACCATCAGATATCTCAAGTCCAAGATTATCTTTTGTACTAATAAATATGATATAAAAATTAATGTCGCCATTCAGTACGTTTCTATTACACGTGTCATCGAAAAAAGTTCGTTTAATTTTTTTGATTTTGCAATTCTCTTCAAAAACCTATTTAGAACATTATCATACTTATAAGATGATATCTGTAGTGTAATTATTTCTTTGTACACCGAATAACAGCTGTAATACAGTTATTATGCAGCGGCTCTATTGCTTCTACAGCTACTATACAGCTCTAATAACGCCAAAAACTGTATAATATGGGCCCTTTTTAGTGTTCCGCAGTCAACAAGGAACCCTTATAGTTTCGCCATGTCCGTCTATCTGTCTGTATGTCTGTCCCCGGCTTAGCTCAGAGACGCTTAGTACTAGAAATGTGTAATTTGGCATGGGTAAACATTCACGTCGAGAGTCGTAAAATAAAACCATGAAAAACAATTTTTTTAGGGTAATATGGGCCCTTGCACGTAATATACCATGATGTGGGGTATCGTTAGATAGGCCGTTTAAAAATATTGTGGGTGTGTGAAAACTATTTTTCAATTCAGGGATCCGTTCTCCCCCCCCCCCCCCCTTGACAGCTAAATGGTTGGTTTTGGATATGTGAAAAAAATTATGGCAGTAGTATATATAACGAAATTAAAAGGAAAACTATCACAGCCAAGTAGGCTTTACAAGTTAACGAGTAATAGTCGACCAACTTAAATTTGTAGTTGGAGAATTGACCGTAACGTATATGGATGTATGGGAGAGCATGTTTTTCAACTACAATGTTAAGTTTGTTTTTGGGATAAATTCATCCCAACTACGGAACCATTCATTGTGCGTGGTCCGACACGTACTTGACCGGTTTTTTACACATAAGGACTGTTTAAGCAATTATAAAGCCTTTATACAGCCTGAATATACTTCTTCAGCTTCTAGTACAACAACGAACGCAAATACAGCTTGTATACATCTTGCAAATGCTACTTGGGTTGTATTAGGCGTTTTCAGTTATTTGTTGTAGTTCTGAATGTATCTTTATTTTATTTTGAAGCCAGGGTGGTGCACGTGAACCTTCTTGCACCCCGCGCCTATGAACTGTTACTAAGTTATAATTCTTAAATATACATACTTTGTATCTGCACCATTATTATAACACTTTTTTATTACTTACTTTGGATCTTTGATATTATTTCGATGATAATTACTTAGCCATACGTAGATACTCTCGCTTAGTGGATCTCGCAAAGTTCAGGTAAACTCGACAATAACAGCATTTTCGATTGAACTATCCATTTCACAGACAGAAGTCTTGCTTCAAAGCTGGATACTTGTTTAAATAAGCATGCAATGCACAATAATTGAATTTGTTCAGCAAAATGCTACTTATTTCAGCCTTTTGCGCTGCCGCTGTCACACACTTGAAAATTTACCGAGATTTTTTTACATACCTACAGCGTAGGAATTGAATTGTAGCACATGTTAGAAAACAATATTTTGGTATATAGCATGTAGGTATCACTAAAAACAATTTCTTTTTTAACTAGCGACCCTTCCCTGCTTCTCACGGATTTAACAACATGACAACACATCTACATAACTTTATTATTTGTTAGTTTAATATTAAATACGTAAACCTTCCGGAATAAATTCTCTTAAAGTGATGGTAAAAAAACCGATCCAAATCCGTTGAGTAGAAGAACAATTCGGTCACACGGACTTGACAAACACGAAAAGCGACTTTAATGCACCAACAAGTATAGATTTAGATTGATAATTGAAGCCTGCAAGGCTTTTTATTCGCGAAACATTTATAAATAAAACGCAACGCAAACATTTGCACCGATATCAATTTTAAGATAACAACACCGTTCTATATTCTCGAATAAATGATGTAAAAACATGAGACGAGGGAGCGTAACATAATTCTGTGTGTTCCGCCGTCGCGGGCGCTCAGATAAATCTAATGTAAACACCATCGCGGCACAGATAAGATATGAGAAACAAAATGAGGAAATGAATCACTATTTATTACATTTTAATATATCGGCGGGGGAGTATTCATCGTTATGTCAAAAATAGACGATCATCTTTATATAAGATAAATAAAAGAAAGGGAAAGGCTTTGCCAGCCTTTTCCTTGAATTTAAATATTACAACCCTTTTTCTTGGACAACCCATGTATATCAGGAAGTGAAAATTTCATAAAACACCTGTAGGAATAGTTGTCACATCAAGAAACACAATACAAGTTCGCCTTCATTCGACTTTTACGACATGCTCGCCACGAAAAGCAGCTCATAAATCTTTTCTCTTTGTAGAAAAACCTCTAAGAAATAAAACCAAAATATTCCCTGAAGTATTTCCCGTATGTAGCTTGGAATTTTACACGCAGACGATCCTAAGTGAGATAGGCAGACATAATTATCGAATGTCAGTCGTCGACGTCGTGCTGAAAACTCGGGCCAGGTATTCTAGGGATGTGCTGCATTTGCGGATATGCGGTTATTCCGGGTAAAATGGTACTACACTACGGATTGCGTTTGCACAGAGCGCTCCCTGATGTGTTGGTTTTGGTCGGTTTACTTTAAACAGATTCCGTAACGAATGCTTATTGAAAGCTTGCATTCGAGGAGCTCTTGAAGGATTTGTGAGATCTTTTTTTTTTTTTTTTTTTTTTCTTTTTTTCTTTTTGGCTTCGCACGGTTTGTGCATTTAGCCAGTGTCATGTAAAATTAGGTAACAAGTACAAAGTTATTTAAATAATTATGAAATGAACTCCACTCAATGCATGATAAAGATGATTGATGATATCCCGCCCCCCCCTTGGGTTTAAGTAAAGACGCGGCACTTTACTGAAACCTCGCGCGGACTTCTTGAGAGAACTTAAAGTGATGTTGCACTGTTTTGTTTCATTTGCCTACATTAATGCAGGATCACGAACACTTAATGGTTAATTATCCGCCACTATTACACATTAATATTCGGCTAAACACAAATTTTAGAAAATAAAACAAAACTGCTAACATGACGCTTCACTTTCCCGCCAAGAAGTCTCGATTTGTGAGATCGAATAGCGACTGGTTTCTGAACAGATCACATTTCAAAAGATTCCACTTTAAATAATAAGGCTTTACTAGCTACTGATAAAACTTTGAGGATTAGAAGCGAGGTATTGAAGTCAGTAAAATGGCAGGAGTTACACTAAAGCAAAGTGTTTAGAAGGACTCCCCATCCAATTTTTTTTGGAACGAAGTTCCTTTACTCGTTGTGCAGTAGGAGTTGACTGGTAGAAATCGTCACGTAAGGAAAAAGCGTTATACAACTTTCTCTCTCTCTTTGTCTCTTTCTATTATATACAAGTGTGTATGCGTGGGAAGTACTCGTATCGCGTAAGGAAATTCATTCCTGACGGGGGTCCCTCAACCGCACACGTTTTTTAGGGTTCCGTACCCAAAGGGTAAAACGGGAACCCTATTACTAAGGCTCCGCCGTCTGTCTGTCTGTCTGTCTGTCCGTCTGTCACCAGGCTGTATCTCATGATCCGTGATAGCTGGACAGTTGAAATTTTCACAGATGATGTATTTTTCTGTTGCCGCTATTGCAACAAATACTAAAAATCAGAATAACATAAATATTTAAGGGGGCTCCCATACAACAAACGTGATTTTTTTGCTCGATATTGATAACGGTAACAGGTAGACACTTAAAATATTCACAGAATATTTAGTTATATATTCATTTTAAAAATCAATAATTAAATTAAAATAAAACAAATATTTAAGGGAGGCTCCCATACAACAAACGTGATTTTTTTGCCGTTTTTATAGATAATGGGTACGGAACCCTTTGTGCGCGAGTCCGACTCGCCCTTGGCCGATTTTTATTCATCCTAAATTAAATAACACCTGTCTGTAAACAAAAAAAAGAAACTTTAGCAATGTTTCACATCTGGAAGGCTGCTTAAAAGAAACAAAACACTGCCGCTTGTTCACGTTTCCCGCTCTGATTGTAGTCTTCATTGCATTACACACGTCACCGTTTTTGTTGCCAAGCCCGGTTCTGTTCCCGCTGTTTAAATAAATTGTACGGCAATAATGAACGAACTAAGTGGTATTTAATGATCTGGTTTTAAGTAAGAACGTAGGTAATCAATTAACTCTTGTTTGACCAGGAAAATGTCTGTTTGACGGGCTAATTTTTGTAGAACCAGACCAGACCATCAGTATTGTGGATTGGTGCAATTTATGTTAGTATAAACACACTCCCGTCAGAGGGACTAGTGGTAATAATAGCCGTACGGGTCGATCGATCATGTTAAGCTATGCTTGCCGCGGTTGGTTTGTGGATGGGTGACCATCTTTACATATCAAGGCCCTCCGTTTTTCAGAAAGCAAGTTAAGCCGTTGGGCCCGGTTGTCATCTGTAGATCTCTGACAGTTGTTACGGGTCGTCAGAAGCCTGAAAGTCTGACAACCAGTCTTAACGAGGGGTATCGTGTTACCCAGTAAGTAACTGGGTTGTGGAGGTCAGATAAGCAGTCACTCCATGTAAAATACTGGTATTCAGCTGCATCCGGTGAGACTGGAAGTCGACTCCAACATAGTTGGGAAAAGGCTAGGCAGATAATGATAAACACACTCCCATAGGAAACAATAGAAGTGTTAAATTTCGGTACTTGGGTCAGGAACTACGGGTGACGGCTTCTGCCTCCTCTTCCCGCTGGTACTATGGGTTCGGTTTGTACTTCAATGAATAGTTTTATTTTTCATGTAGAATGGCATTTAATTATTGCTAATACTCATTATTACTAATTACAACCGTTTAGATTAGACGGATCAAGAGAGAGTAAAGGAAAAAAAAAAAACAAAAAAAAATAGTGGCGCGTGAGAGCCGTGACAAGCGAATTTTTATCTGTCCGAAGTTAGCGACGCTCCGCGGTGATTGGCCGACATGCTTGACACTGATTGGTCGATGTCATTCACAAACGCGCTGTCAGTGGCAACTTCAGGTCGCTATCTTGCCTCTTCATTCCGGTAGGTGGCGCAGGCGGCAACAAGAAGTATGAAGTTGGTGATAAAGGAATTGATGTCCATGAACAACGTAGCAGCAATCATGAGTCAGCACATCCCTTCGATTAGGACAACAAATAACTCTGATTTCACTTGGTTTTTCAGAAGCATCACAACATAACATCACGCTTTTAATCCCTCAAGGGTTAGGCAGAAGTGTACCTGTAGTGCACTCACATTTAGCCAGTTATGTTTAAGTCCCAAGTAATAGGGGGCGAGCCTATTGCCAACAACTGGGCACAATTCCAGACTCCGGGCTGCTGCTAAGAAATTCCTGGTGGAAAAACCCAATAACAAATTGCCTGACCTGGCAATCGAACTCAGGACCCATGCTCGCAGTAGCGCTTGCGACTACGACCACTAGACCAACGAAGAAGTTCTCTTGGTTTTCCTTTATAAAGTTGTAACATAGTGCATTTCAGTTAAATGTTAAAGACGATGCCTCTTTATTGCTCACACGGATTGCTCTTCTCATTAGAAAGCGCTGGTAAACTGCAAAGCGCCTAATTATCAACAAACTGAAAGCTAAAACTAGGAAATTCGGGAACTACGTCAAGCCAAAGTCAAGCTCTAAAAGCCAAAGCTTTTCTAAATACTAAGTACAACTAAAACTAAATACTCGCTTTCACGAAATCTGTATTGAACTCAAACCACGCAAGTGCAATTACAAAGTAAAAGAGGAAACAGCTATTGAGACAAGAATTCCAGGTAGGTATTTTGCTCCTTTCTTGCCCGTGTTACTACCAATGATACCCCTAGTAATACTGTTAATTTGATCTCCTTTCTTACTACTGCAGTAGTAAGTTGTTAGAAGGGTAAATACAATTTTCCCTTGTTACTACCCCAATTGTAATTAAAAATTCTTTGTTAAATATTGCCCTTGTTATCTCTAACAAAAGGAAAAATGAAGGAAATGTCTTTAATAAAAAATAATTCTTTTTTTTTCAAGTAGGAAAACCCACAAGGACTTAATAGCGTAATACTTAAAAAAGAAAAACAAAAAAAAATCGTATCTTCTTAATAACTTAAATTAGGTAAGTTAACGCAACTTCTCTAGGGCGTAACCTATAGAAATTTCTTACTACTAACTTACTACTGCAGTAGTAAAAAAGGAGATCAAATTAACAGTATTACTACTGGTAGAACCATTGGAAGTAACACTGGCAAGAAAGGACTTTGCTGTCATGAAAATAAAACTAGGAAAATAGCAAGAGAATACAGGGAACCAGTCTTAAAAATATAAACGATCAATAAACTCAAACCGCCTTATTACAAAACAAGATTTATATTTTGACATGGCTTAAACCATGCAGCCAGTTTTTGTAATACGAGTAAGAAAGGTGATTGAAATACCGTTCTTTATACAAAACTGAAAAATTAGATCGGTACTAAGTTGTCAGTTTTGTGTTTAGGAACTTTACTATAGTCGGAATAAAGTTCGAAATTCCATAATGGATCCATGTTTTAAACCAGAGTCTGAAGATAAACCTTGTTTTGTAATAAGGGGGCAGAGGTTTCTAAACACATGTTGCAACAAAACTTTACCAAGTTATACCTAATATTACAGTCACAAATACATTCAAAGCAATAAAGAGACACGTAAAAGCCATCAAATACTCCATGACACCGGTTTTAATTTACTTGAAACATTTCAATAGGTACGAAATTGAGCATCGAAATAATCTTCTCATTTGCGTCGTATAAATATATCACCAACCCAGTTCGTATTATTGAAGGGCTAATTGAACGAGCTCCTAAACAGTCGGTATAAACGCATTCATGTAGGTATTTTGACAATCATATATGACGCTGTTAATTATTTGAACCGTGCGCTAACAATTTCGGTTACGAAATAATTGAAGCCGTGAGCATAATTGAAAACATTTCGGAATAATGGGAATATTTTAATACGCACGCACTTCAAATATTTACGTCGGAATATTGATGTGTATTTTGTTCACGTAATATTCACATAATTATTGCATTTGAAACAGATTGATAAAACTGTTTGCACTTTTTAATTTGGTACTATTTAAACGATGTTCACTATTTATGAACAATAATATCTTTAATTTCATTAATAAGCGTTTTCATAATTATTATGAGGGATTTGCTAAAGTAATTATATAGTTACGATTTTAATTTTGAACAATAATTTAAATATTAAAGAGATTGAGGATTTAAACAATGATTAAAAAATAAACACAACCATATCAATGATCAATTGATCAGGGGGTCTACTCCTGGGCACGCCACAATTGTGGCGATAAGTCCCCTCTTTGAGGAGTGGCTAGAGAGGCGCCACGGCGTCCTCACCTTCCGCCTGACGCAGGTCCTCACCGGACACGGTTGTTTCGGGAGGTTCCTGTTCAGGATAAAGCGGGAGGAAACGCCCGGGTGTCACCACTGTGTGGATCGCCCGGAGGACACGGTGGAGCATACGATGGAGGTCTGCCCAGCTTGGGCGGACCACCGCCGTGTCCTCACGGAGGCGATCGGCGGCGGCGATCTCTCGCGTCCGGCCCTGGTTCAGGCCATGGTTCGGAGCGAGAGTGCATGGGAGGCCGTCACCTCCTTCTGCGAAGCAGTTATGCTAGCGAAGGAGGAGGCGGAACGCGTGAGGGTGAGACAAGGTTCGCGCCCTCGCGCCCTTAGTCGCCGCAGGAGACGCCCCGGGCGTCGGGAGTCGCAAGCCGATTTCCGGCCACCGTAGGCGCGGGCCTGCGGACGGTGAGCGATGGGTAGCTCGTCGTCCGATAAGGACCAGGCCCGAGTCGACGGCGCGTTGTGTTCCACGCGCGCCTCAAAGAGATATCAGCACCAATTGACGGGGTCCGTTAGGACCAATGCCTGCTAGGGTTGCGAGTTTGTCCGAAAGGGATATCGTGGCCCTGGCACACAGGCAACGGAAGGAACACGGGTGGGTTTTAGTCAGTAAAAGTCTGACACGCCCTCCCGCTCCGCCCAGAGCGGGAGAAGTTATTTGATAATTTCCCACCCAAAAAAAAAAAAAAAAGTCTACTCCGAAGATAAATCCGAATTATCGGTTTACTACGGCGGAAGAAAAAACCAAACGACGCGCGACGGTCAAAGAGATAATTAAGTCAAATAAAGAAACTCCGGAAGTCAAGAAACGAAAAGTCGGCCGATACTTCAGATTATCGCTTCGGAGTTGGCCCCCAGTGTCGCGAGCCAATAACGGCTTCGCGATTTTCTCGGCGATTTTTGACAGAATGTATTACATCTGACAAAAATTAAGCTACACAGCGGAAAAAAGTGCATAAGTATTTATAATTTTTCCCATTCAAAAATAATGCTCGGTGTTTTTACTCCTCGTATTACTTTCTTTATCTTTTTATCCATAAATAAGCATCTTCAACTTATTTAGTCGTGTCTAAGATAATTCAGTCGTGTACTGTTCAACAGTCTTCACCTCTGTCTAGCTCTAGGCGCTTCGATTACACCTTGTATCTGAGATATATCGCTGATTAATTTTAATTATAACACCGCACCCCTGATTTATCGTTAGTATTACTGAATCGGGGTAATTGAAGCATTACTTTGAGGTAGGCAGGTTTACTAAGCAGCTTAATCAGTGTCGGCAGTTTGTTATTATGGTTAATGACTCCTTCTAATTCTCTCGGCACCCGGCGAGAGCCGACTAAGTTCTGCGGGACCCCGCGGGCACAAAATAGATAGGTACAGAAAGTCGGCTTCATACAACGAGTGACATCGCACGCACATCACACCGTGCAAACGATTTTGTGGGGCATAGTTTTAAGTTAACTCCTTATATATAAACCAGCTTTTGCCGGGGGCTTCAAACGCGTGCATGTCCGAAATTATCCCACGGGAACGTACTACCGGAATAAAAAGTCCTAATCCAGGTCATGGTCTACACGTGTGCCAAATTTCATCAAATTCCGATCAGCCATAATAGCGTGAAAGCGTAACAAACATTAGTTAGGATAATAACAATTTACGTACAGGGAGCGCATAGCGCACTCGCGACTGGCATTCGTTTGATATAATTACAGTTTGAGATCGCTGTAGATACGTACCAGGGTTGTTTCTGATGCATATTTTCTTCACATCAGCGGATGCTGATGCTGATTTTTTATCGTTGACATCTGATTTGAATTATTTTCTTAAAAAAGCAGGGAAAATGTAGTGACCATTATGAATTTATACCTAAAAGTTGCACAGTTTTCCTTGGTATTGAAATAAAATATTGTTTTAATAATTTTGTGACTTTTAATAGAAAATAGAATCAAACTAAGTACCTAGTTTAGCAATAATTAGTACTAGATTAGTAATTAAGTACTTAGACTAATAGATTGCAGCTTATGTACATAAACTGTTATCTATTAGTGCAACACGTGCTATAAGCCCCGGCCCCTTTACGGTCATGTCACTACTCAAACTTCAGCATTAATAATCAGCATCGATCAATGCGGATGCTGATGCTGATGTTGAAAATGATGCTGAAGTTCTGCGGATGCTGATGTTCGCAACAACCCTGGTTCATACGCGTGCCTTTTTCACCCTTAGTATGGAGCCAGCCTTCTGTATTTTTCTTGAACCGCGACTGCGAACCAACTGCATCGATAATTAAAGTTTAATGTCGACTCGTAAGAATCTAAAGTTCCTTAATGGTATGGTCGACCGAAGATGAGCTATTGAGCTAAATTGCCTGCAGTTAGGAGTAATTCTTGGATGAAGTTATTTGTGGAACGTGTTGGATGATTGTTGTGTACTGAACTGTTAGTGTGGATGAATTATTGTGACCTTTAATGTCGTGTGTTGAACTTAGGTGGTGTGACCTTGTTTCAAGTTCAGGTAAATTATGTGGCTCTGTGTTATGGGATGATATGCTTCTATTGTGAATTAGAATATTCTAATCCTAGCAAAACTGTTACAAATTTATTTATTCATTTAATTGTATTAGGTAGTTAGGTAGCATTGTATTGTATTGTGTAAAAGTTGAGGATGGCCACATGCTTTTTAGGGTTCCGTACCCAAAGGGTAAAACGGGAACCCTATTACTAAGGCTTCGCCGTCTGTCTGTCTGTCCGTCTGTCACCAGGCTGTATCTCATGAACCGTGATAGTTAGACAGTTGAAATTTTCACAGATGATGTATTTCTGTTGCCGCTATAACAATAAATACTAAAAAACAGAATCAAAATAAATATTTAAGGGGGCTCCCATACAAGAAACGTGAGTTTTTTTGCTCGTTTTTGCTCGATATTGATAACGGCAACAGGTAGACGCTTGAAATATTCACAGAATATTTAGTTATATATTCACTTTAAAAATAAATTCAAATAAAACAAATATTTATGGGGGGCTCCTACGCAAAAAACATGTTTTTTGTTGCCGTTTTTATAGATAATGGTACGGAACCCTTCTTGCGCGAGTCCGACTCGCACTTGGCCGGTTTTTTTTAATGTCCATTATACTCAAGCTAACCTTGAGTATTGAATCATGGTGTATAAGTATTGCTTGTACATGCAGTTAAATAAAAAAATAAAAATAAATTGTCGACACCAACGAACAGTTATATTGTTGTATGTTTTTGATTCCTTTTTTACGTCATGTCAAACATATAACTTTTATTGTACCATAAGTTTTAATTGATGTACTAAATTACACTCAAGTTCACAAAGGTAAAAATATATATATTTTTAGGCATTTTCTGCTTGTTGTGTTAATTGCCTAGTATAAACTTTTATGTCCAATTCATCTTTATTTTCGTAACAATATCCTCGTACACATTTTTATACGTTTATACAATCCGCATAATAATTCGGCACCATGTGTTATACGAGTTATCTCCAAATTAATGTTGTATCATTCCAAATGAACATTGTATCATTCCAAATGAATTACACCAACTGTTATCATGATACAGACTGTGAAGGTTTTGTTAATTTTATTTTCGCCGCCGCTCAATTCTGGCGCCCTTGTTTTATTCAAATTTGATAGCGAAACATATTTCACGCCGAAACTGAGCTTTCTAGGTCAAGCGATGTAATCCAGATGATGATGCTGTTCACCAGAATGGACGAGAATAAGTAGATTTCTAAATAATGGAGCTTGAATTAACAATAACCCGAACATGTGTCAAGTTTTTCAGAGTCATGCCTGTGCCCAATGATATTATAAGGAAAAAGAGGTAGATATGTTATACACGCTCCGCAAGTGGCACATCAAATTCGTCTTGTCTCTTTTTCACTTCCGGTAATTACGATATGCCGTCCTACTTCCACGTGTCATCTAATAGCAGCACATTGTGCTGTTTTTGAAGATCGAATGTTGATTAGGTAACCTATCTACGTCTTTTTACCCGACTGTATCAGAAGGAGGGTTATGTATTTCGAGTGTATGTATGTATGTATGTCTATTTCTTTGGCACGCTCTGTAGCCTAAATGGCTTGATGGGTTTTAAACATATGAGGTATCGTTAGATTCGTTTTAATTGCAGAAGTGAGATAGAGCATAAATAAGTAAATGCAGTCGGAGGCTAATATTAAGGCGTTCGTTAATCCTAGATGCCTCCGATTGCATTTATTTAGTTTTGGTACTTAAAGGATACTCGTTTTCTTTTCATCTTTTTTCCATCTTTTTAGTTCATATTTTTGCAGTTGGGATTTTGTTTTTTTTAATAATTTGTTTTATGACTTATAATATCATTGCCTGTGCCCTGTATATTTTTAGTACAAACAAGTCCTGCTTACGTTAACATCCTTTCGTAAAGCTTCGATGATCGACGAGGAATGGAAAGGGATCTCCGCAAAAAACCGTTTATTCCAGCGATTTAAGCAACTGATTGAAATCCGGATCAGATAAACACTTGGTGATAGGTTAAAATGGAGATTTCTTTTTCTAATCTCCGTGCTTCCAAATTGGAAGTCGGATATAAAGACGTATTTTTAACACGAAACTTTGTAATGTCACTTTCATGTCGAGCCACGAGAAAAGTTCCTGTAACACAAATATTTGCGAAATTCTCGTTACTTCATCACTTCTAAAAAAAACTTGTTAGTAAAAATAAAGCTATGAAATATCTTTGATAGTCCTGTATTTTTAGCAAACTTCGTGTTGGATTCTTTACGCGAAGGTTTTTTAACTATAAATACAAATATTTATACTTCGTTAATACTATATTTTTTTTCTCTAACATCAACTAAATTCATTCATTAATTTCAGCCGAAAGACGTCCACTGCTGAACATAGGCCTCCCTCAAAGGAGGGGGGGGTTGCTATAATCGCCACGCTTGGCAGGCGGGTTAGTAATCGCAGTATGGTGTTGAAATGCATAGAGAACGCTGCTGCCCATTCTCTAGTAAGTCCCTTAGTCGCCATTTATGACACCCACGGGAAGAAATAGGATGGCGCCATTCTTTACGTCCGGCACCACACGGAACCTAAACTAAATTGCACATCTGTAACACTCTGCCTAATTTATTGGATAGCTGCCATCAAGTTTCAAACGCGGAAAAAATCTAAGAAAATAAGCGGCTACATTTGAAAGCGAGTCAAACTGCCTTCCCTTTATCCGGCTTCCTAATGGTTCGTAAAATTTGTAACCGTTTCGAGTACTACGGCCACGACCGCGGTGCTACGAGCGTAGTACTTTCGTAGCCCGTAGCGCTACGTTGAGTGGGGTTACTCGTTACGCCGAATGTGAGCTACGTGTAATAAAATCGGTCGTTCTTAGCAGTTTAGTAGATGTAACTAGAAACGCCACGGATATTTTCGTAGCTTCGAAAGTTGATGCAGAAAATGTTGAATTTTAAAAAGGAAATTTGTTTTCCAGATGGTGGCCTAGCTGAAATTTATTACCACTTATGCGATTTGCTAATGTAACGTGATATTGTCTTCAGGTAATTGGTAGCTGGTGATGATAATCGTTTCGCACGCGTTCAATACTGGATGAGGGCTACCCGTTAATAAAGCTACCTCTGCTACCAATTTATGTGGATATTGCCTTGTTCAGAATGCTAGCCCGTGAGTTTCATTAACCTAGACATATCCTGGTAATAGGCCGGTGCGGCGTCAGAATAATGAAAAACGAAACCCCTGGATTTCGTTCTGGCACGTGTTTGTTCGAATTACAAATTCTTAAAGGTTGAATAAATCCTACATTAATATTATTATTGAGAAGAAGGAAGTAACTTCACTCAGCGCTGCCCTAATTCCACAGATGTCATAAAACTCATAATCACATTAATATTATAAAGACGAAAGTTTGTGTGTGTGTGTGTGTATATGTTTGTTACTTATTCACGCTCTAACAGCTGGACCAATTTTGATAAAATTTTGTATGGAGGTAGCTGACACCCTGGATTGAGACATAGGCTACTTTTTATCCCGATATTCCCACGGGATCCAGACTTACGTGGGTGGAACCGCGGGGCGCATTTATATAAATTCGAAAGTAACTCTGTCTGTCTGTATGTTACCTTTCCACACCTAAAACACTTAACGGATTTCGATAAAATTTAGCAAGGAGATAGATGGCATCCTGGGGAAGGACATAGGGTACTTTTTGTCGTAAAAATAATCGTAAAGGGGGTGATATAGGACATGAAAGTTTGTATGGGGAACTTGGCATTTTTTAAGTTAGGGATATGAAAATTCAAACTTATGCTTTTGATAAGAAATAAAAAAGTTAGTGTCAGCGTTTTTTTAAATCATCCCCCAAGGGGTAAAATAGGTGATGATTTAAAAATTCACATGATTGTTGAAATTTTTGTGTCTCTTCTTAAGAGATGTAACGAATTGGAATTATAGTTAGAGTCCGTATCTTGAGGTAATATTTATTTTAGTATTTATTTAATTAAAATCGGTCTTCGGATCGCTTAAAATTTAATAGCTAATATATATATACATACATCTTATATATATATCTTACGTGGTCAATGGCGGCGCTAGAGTAGGTATTTCAAATTAAATGGTGATCATATTAAAATTATTTTTATTATTTTTAAGTTAGACATTTAGAATCACCCTCCCTCTCACAGAGAGGAGGCCTGTGTCCCAGCGTTGGGAACATTATAGGCTGATTATGTGTTTACAATCATAAAAAACTATTTAATTTAAAAAAAAAGAAGATTATTTCCATTTATTATCTGTCGGTCTGTCTGTCTATAACCCTTTCACGCTTTAATGGCTGAATTGATTTGGATGATAGGTATACGGATAGGCCATGACCTGGGTACATAGGATACTTTTTATACCGGTAGCACGTTCCTGGGGAACAGTGGTGTGCTCCGACATCCACCCAGGCAGAAGATCGTTGATTATAAAATCCGTACCCAGGACCATTCTGGGGAAATTCCGCGAGTTAAAAATAAAGACAAAATTAATATTAGTCCTTCCACGATTCATTCCGAATAATAAATTACAGTATTACGAGTTGTAATTAACGCCAAGTGTTTGGCTTTATATGGTTTCTTATACTAATAAAACTGGTCGGCAATTTAGTGTTTTATTAGGTACGCGGTTATTATAGGTCACAAAATGTTAGCGTTGAGGGTAATGGAAGATTTTAATTGAAATTACCCCTTTGGGTTCAGTCAACATGGACCCTTCAGAGAATACTTTATTGAAATAGGTTTATTTATGTAGTAAAGCTAAATAATGGTCTTAAAGTTGGCTTCTTGTTAATTTAGTATTATTAGTCGTGGGAATTCTGCTTTTAGATCTAAAAATAACGGATCATTTCTCTGTTTGGTCAAATATTATTGTTTAAAATTACTGTTAACCGTTGTGATTTTGACTGCAACTATCTGGTCTTCTAAAACCGCTGGCTTTCAATTCAATCCGGTGTCCCCATACAAACGGCAACGATCACCTATCCTATTTCAATTTGGTCCTAAAGTACTTAGCAGTACAGTGCTATCAGGTTTCCGCGCCGTTTCGGTATTTGCCGGTGAGGCACGCTATCACATCGAATCTCATTTGGATTTCAAAGTTTGCATGGCTTTGCAGCATCCCTCCCCCACTTTAACCCAGGGGGGGGGGGGGGCGACACTTGAACCTGTTCTCGTAATTAACTGTTCTACAGTCATCAGCTTCGTTTTGATACGCACGATTCAATAATGACAAAGGCCTATCGCATATTGCATTTTGTGTTTCAAAGATCTGATTCGCTGATAAAAATTCTTAACACTTTCGACTCCACCTACTTTTCGTAGAGCTCATACGCCATGCCGCCATACATATAGCAAGTTATAATGATAATATTAAATATGAATTTAAATATAAATAAAAATGCTTGTATTTGAAAACAAACGAGTACACTATTGAATCGTGCTAAAATATAAAACTCATATTATTTTCACAGTTTAGAATGCTGTATTCGCTAAGAAAAAAAGGATATTTAAAATGAGCCCTCCGCGAGGGCTTAGCGACTTGCGTGAACCAACCAGGAGGGCAACCCGCACTGAACGTGCTAAACATCATGATTATAATATTTTTGATGTTTAACATTTTTCCTGTAGCTTTCTGCGGGAGTGTGTAACAGGTAGCTTGAACATGGAATAAGTAAGTGCTTTACAATAGCATGGAATTAGTCTACTCATGGAATTAGTAAGTACTATATAGATTGTTCGTAGAGGATGTCGAATTTCGGCCAGTGGGCGACCACTAGTAGAGGCTTTTTTTAAATTTTGAGCTGAATTTCTGTCGCTGCTCATTTGCTTATTACCAAGGTCAGATGTCAGATGTTACACATCATATGCGACTACTGTAATGCTCGCTCGTTTTTTTAATGGAGAAGCCGTTCCTTGAAATGTCTATAGGATACACACGTTAATAAATTTAATATGGTCCAGTTTTCAGTACTGAAACTTGTTAGCGAAACTTCATCACTTGGAAATGTAAAATTGTATGTTTTTTTTTTTATATATTGCAACTACGGAAATCATAATCCTTTAGAGATTATGTTGGTATAGGCATAGCTAGGTGTAGGTACACATGCATTGTTTTCTTTGTCTTCAAAAATAATATTTGGGAAAGCAGGAAAAACGTGACGTTCGCGAAAACACAGAATGTGTTGCGGCTGTAACGTTTTAGGCCCGGCGCCCATTATCGGCATCGGCAAGGAAAAGGATCCTTCGGCATCCTACATGCAAGCGCTATCGCACTATCGGCAATTATGCTTTGGCATGCTGCAACGTTCTTAGGGATGACGAAGCGTCCTTAAGGATGACGCCCCGCAGGGCAAACTATCCCCCGAGTGTTGCCTCGGCGCCGGCGGCGTACCGAAGGTTGCCGAAGGATGCCGAAGCATCCCGAAGCATTCTCAAGGCTGCCGATACACCAGCCTCAAGCATACCGAAGCGGTATTTTTGTTATTACGACCACATATCCCGGAAATTTCTACTTTATTGCCATTATGTTATCGTATATTGCTATTTGCCACCTAAAATCCTCAGTCGTACCGATGCCGATAATGGGCGCCTGGGGCCTTTTCTTTACAACGTCACTAATGACGTTGTAAAGAAAAGGTTCGTTTACGCTTAGTTTTACTCCACGGTTATGATAAGATGTTTCCTCTCTACATAAATACTCCTACATTCATGTAAATACGAGAATATTCCTCTGTGAAGGTAAATGGATGTATGCGGATGAAAGCGACACGAAAAATCAATTCCGTATTTCAATACCAGTCATCTTCCATACCAGGCAGGTGCTTTACTTTGTGTAAATTATTTCATCACCGCTGCTTTCAAAACGGTGAAGGAAAACATCGTGAAGAAACCGGCATGTCTTAGAGCCAAAAAAGCGAAGACATGTGACCTCACTAATCCGCACTGAGCCCGCGTGGTGGATTACTGCCCACTCCCTCTCACAGAGAAGAGGCCTGTGTCCCAGCAGTGGGAAATTTATAGGGTGACTAGCTGTTGCCCGCGACTTTGTCTGCGGATGATAATTCTATGTCCTTCTCTAGGTCATGGTCTACCCATGTGCTAAATTTAATCCAAATTTGTTTAGCCGTTATAGCGTGAAAGCGTAACAAACAAACAAACAAACTCACTGTCGCATTTATAATATTGCTAGCTGCGCCCCGCGGTTTTACCCGCGTAAGTCTCGATCCCGTGGAAATATCGGGATAAACAGTAGCCTATGTCTTAATCCAGGGTGTCAGCTACCTCCATACAAAATTTTATTATTTTCAAAAGTGGTCCAGCCGTTTGAGCGTGAAGAAGTAACAAACATACACACACACACACACACAAACTTTCGCCTTTATAATATTAGTGTGATGTATGTGTGATTAGTTAGGATTAGGATTATGCATCATCCATGAAGAAAATAGACATTCAAAAACTATTTATGTATAAATGTATGATGGATGAGTGTTGTCCTTAATAATTGTATCTAAGTACTAACAATAGTTTCTAAGTTTTTGTATACTAACCGTTGGATCTAGTTGTCCCAAAATAAATAAATTTGAATTTAAAAACGAGATTTTCTGTACACACGCTTATTGTACGTAAGGTATTGCTTACTTACAATTTATTACTGACTAGTTACGTTGTGCTTATTGTTAGAGTAGTTTCATTGTTGTAGTCATAATAAAGATTGCGAACAAAACTTTGCATTTCTCTTCAGTCGTCGAGAATATTCAGACTGCACAGTTTTTTGTTCCAACAAAATAATGTGTTCATAACAAGAGTTTTGACATTGTTATGGAAAATGACACGGAAACGCAAATTTACGGGCTTGTTTCACCCTCCTGCAGACGACGAATGAGTTTCCGACTTTCAACATTTCTTGCAAACTGCGCCCTTGTTTAACTTACATTATAAACATTTGCGACTTAAGGCACCGATATATGATTTTAGTGACTTTTAAATTTGTTATTACGCCTTCATATAATGCAAAAAATATATGTTAAACTAGAACGCATACACATCAATTCTATATGTGAATATTTAAGTATTGTAGTAAAATACTTTATGAAATAAATTCAGGAAGTGAAGTCTACCCAAAGCATACGAAACGATATTACTTTCAAACTACTTAAGATAGTTTCATGCTTTTTTTATGAATTGACTGTTGTATTATCTATAATTCTATCTGTGATTTTTTTCAAATATTCATATTTTCGTTATTAAAAATAAATATTCCCTATGAAAATTTGTATGGCCAAGATCAACGGCGATTATCTGACCCTTAAAAATAACTTTTAATTATCTCTTAACTCTCGCCTTAGTTGCGATTACAACTGTGGAACTTTATCTCGTTTAAGGATCTCTAAATTGGGTCCACATCTGTGGTGTCGTGTTTGGGGTTCTTTATCGTAATTACTTTTGGTCATGTGTTTGCATTAGTGGATTGAACGGTTAATATAATCGGGCAACCGTAGGATTAGATGTCCGTCGCGTCGTCTTCATAATAAATTAGAATCAATACCCAATCTCTATCGGACTCCCTTGTTTATTATACGGCTTTAGTTATCTCCTCTTTGATATATTTGGTATTTAATCAGGGCTGCGTCTTTCTCCTGCCTATTGTTTCTTCAAGTATATTAATAGAAAGGGATCTGAAGGAGGATTTGATAGAGCAGTCGAGAGGTTATAAGTGAGGGTAGGCGATAGGTATTGCATGTTATTCATTGCCTTTCTCAGTATATTGTGAAGGTTAGAAGTTTATTATTAGGTGTTTACATAGAAGCTGAATTAATGTTTCCCGAGAAAATCAACTTGGTTTATGTTTCTGTAAGAAATAGAAACGTATTTCCTTCCATAAGCAAATTCAACGAGTAACATTTATTTATATCGAACAAAACGAGTCAATGTTAAAATACGAGTTCGTGAAAAAGTTTATTTTAACCTGCTTACGTTTCCCCGTGTTCTCCCGTGGGACAAGAGGGAAGTTTTTTCCGAAAGGTTTCCGTGGATTTTATTTCAAACAGCCTGATTACTTACCATGGTGCTTCACTATGAATACATTTCAATATTTTTACACAACTCTTTGCTTAAGGGCTTTGTTGGCGGGTATTGTAACTTGATTTACAAGGAAGGAAAGGATTTAAAACTTTTTGAGTGGCCATATGCATAGCAATATACAACATTATTTTTAGTATATGCGAAACCTGAATATAGTTTGTTCAGAATAAGGAACTGAATAGATTTCAATAATTTTTACACCATGTTATATTTTGTCCCAAAAATATTTAGTGTGATGGAAAATATTATCACCATTTAATTACTTACAATACGATCGCCGTGCGGTTAGGTACCTACTGCCAAATTATTATCAATGACCGCATGACGACCCTGGAGGCGCGGGGATGCCGTTAGCATGTTTTTGTACGGACATCCCGGTAACATAAAAACCTTATAACTTTGTGATTTTCCATGATACAGTTTTGAAATTTTGTATAAAGATTCTTTACATAAAAATACTAGACACGTGTTTTGCGTTTCGCATATACTAAAAATAATGTTGTATATACGTACCCTTTATTGTTTTTATTTCGTAGGATTTTTTGAGTATGGAACTTTCTGTCAACTAAAGAAAGACAAACAAGCCAAATGTGCAGTAGCATAAACCCTCCTATTCATGGTAAACATTTGTTTAGCAACATGGTTGCATAAACATGTTGCCGAGTTGCTGTCAACATATTGCGGGCAACACTTGTGTTGCGGAGTTGATCACGCCATGATGCAGAGTTGACGCCCGGCGAGCGAAAATATCAGTTTATCAACAAATGTTGATGTGTGTGGACGTGTTTGCAACTGTTATAAACATGGCGGTAGTGTGGAGCAACGATAAATTTTGAAATTTTTCAACACAACACCACTACTTCCTCGGGCAACATTTTAACGCAGACTGGCGTGTGTGGACCACCCATAATGTTTAATATACAATACCACGTCATAGTAATCATAACTAATATTTATATACCTATGCGAAAGTAAGTTTGTTTGTTTATTTGTTTGTTACCATTTCGTGCTAAAGCGGCATACGGATTTGGGTGGAATTTGGCACATGGGTAGTCCATGACCTGGGTTAGGATACTTTTAATCCCAATATTCCCATGGGATCGAGATATGCGGGTGAAACCGCGGGGCTCAGCTAGTAATTAATAAATTGAAAATGTAAAATCATTCATTTTATTTCAACGCCTACTAATTGGATTTTTACTAATTAATTAGCGACACTCCGTATTGAAACGAATTTATTATTTTCTAAATTATTAAAATACTACGAGGTATTAATAAAATTCTTAGTTGGCACAGATTTTAGAATTGCAAATGAATGAATCTTCAAGTACCCACTTAGATTTCGCTGATTTGATACTAACTGATGAAATTAGAGTGATTGGTCCATTCTCAGGCTAAATGGGTATGGGCACGCCACATTTGTGTCGATAAGTCCTCTCTTTGAGGAATGGCTAGAGAGGCGCCACGGCGTCCTCACCTTCCGCCTGACGCAGGTCCTCACCGGACATGATTGTTTCAGGAGGTTCCTGTTCAGGATAAAGCGGGAGGAAACGTCCGGGTGTTACCACTTTGTGGATCGCCCGGAGTACACGGTAGAGCATACGGTGGAGATCTACCCGGCTTGGGCGGAGCACCACCGTGTCCTCACGGAGGATCGGCGGCGGTGATCTCTCGCGTCTGGCCCTGATTCAGGCCATGGTTCGGAGCGAGAGTGCATGGGACCGGCCGGCCGACCTGGCCGTCACGTCCTTCTGCGAAGCAGTAATGCTCGCGAAGGAGGTGGCGGAATGCGTGAGAGAGAGGCAAAATTCGCGCCCTCACGCCCCTTGTCGCCGCGGGAGACGCCCCGGGCGTCGGGAGTCGCAGGCTGATTCCCGGCCACCGTAGGCGCGGGCTTGCGGATGGTGAGCGATGGGTAGCTCGCCGTCCGATAAGGACTGACGGGGCCCTATAGGGCCAATGCCTGCCAGGGTTACGAGTTTGTCCGAAAGGGTTATCGTGGCCCTGGCACACAAGCATCTGAAGGAACACAGTCAGTAAAAGTCTGACATGCGGCTCCCGCATTTGATAATTTCTCACAAAAAAAAGGCTAAATGGGTAAAAGGATCAATTTTTATATTCCGAATAGGTATTTATTCAACCGAAACCTTATTTACATAAGGCTAAAAAGGCACTAAACACCTGAATTTTCGAAATAATCTGTTCATAAGCAATAAAAAAACCATCAACCATCCACTTTCAAGGTGATACAATTCACAAAATGTATGTGCTAATACCTACCGAAATAATTAAAATTAAGCACCTAGATCCCTCATCACGAGTGTCTTCGCAGTTACGTGACATGGTAACCCAAGTTCATAAAGATACAGTGTTCGCACGTAGAACAAGTCTGGGGCAAATAACAAAACTTATTTATCGTTCACTCGTCCTATTATTGAACAAAGAACTTTCTGCGGTAATTAAATAAAAGCAAATTATTTTAAAAAAAATGAGCGAGCCTAACAGTAGTTGCATCACCTTGTTATAGTACTTACTAATTCCATGAGTACAATAATTCCATGCTATTATAAAGTACTTACTAATTACATGCTACTAAAAAGTACTTACTTATTATGCTCAAGCTGTCACTTCCTGTTACACACTTCCGTCTCTTTTCACCAATAGAAAGTGAGAGGAAAGATGTTACACAGCAAAAAACCAAAAATTCGACTGTGAAAACACATAACTGAAAAGATAATAAAAATAAGAATTATTATCTATGGAACTTTGTTTTTTGTCAAACCAATAACCTGAATGAAATATGGTGTAACTTTTGTTTGTCGGGGGTCTGCGATATCTTACAAACAACAAAGTTTAACAGCTTTTTAGTTTATTTGGAATTGACCCATTACTAGCTTTTATTTGATAACTGCAATATTGTTGTAATTTATTTAAAAAACCTTCCCCTCCTTTTTAGGGTTCCGTAGTCAACAAGGAAACATTTTAGTTTCGCCATGTCCGTCTGTCTGTCTGTCTGTTCCCGGGTTAGCTCAGAGACTTAGTACTAGAAAGCTGTAATTTGGTATGTGTATATACATATTAATCACGCCGACAAAGTGGTAAAATAAAAACTTGAAAAAATATATATTTAGGGTACCCCCCTTACCCGTAAAGTGGGGATGGTATTTATTTCTCGTCTCCCATGGTGTAGGGTATCGTTGGATAGGCCGTTCAAAAATATTTAGGATCTGTGAAGACCATTTTTCGATTCAGGGTTTCCATTTGCGTAATATTAAACTTTAAAGTGCAAATTTTTGTTAGAGTCAATTAGTGTTCATTAAATCAAATTAAATAATTAAATTAACTTCATGGCAGTAGTACCTACGTATAACAAAATTAAAAGGAAAACTATCACAGCTCAGTAGGCTTTACAAGTTAGCGAGTAATAGTCGACCAACTTACATTTGCAGTTGGAGAATTGACCATGACGTCTAACGATTTATGGGAGAAAATATTTTTCAACTTGTAGTTGAAACACAACACGATATACGTCACGGTCAATTCTATGTGGATAAATTCATCCCAACTACGGAACCCTTCGCATATCGATTTGCATATGCAATGTATAAATATGCTATAGCTTAAGTCACTCCCACATTTAATACGAATGAACCAACACCTCGTTATGTGAAAGCCGTTTCGGCTACAGAGCGTGTCAAAGAAATAAACATACATACACTAGAAAAACATTACCCTCCTTCTGGGGAAGTCGGGTAAAAATAGGACCAAGCCTAGATATATTTTTATTACAATCCTTGTAATAATCAAAATAATTGGATTTCGAGAAGATTGGATTCCATACAATACAAAGCTGAACTGAATTATTAAACGAATGTTGTCAGTTGCTTGTGTTTCGTACCGCCGCCGTCGGCGACGTTTGCTCTTTTAAAGTGAAAACAAATCAACAAAAAGCGCTGAAATCGTTTCTCAATGCTCGATGACGTATGAAATGGGGCTTACCAAGCAAAAGACAGTTTTCCTTTCATTCCAAATGCGTTTGCATCTGTATACAGATGAGGGTTATTGTTCCAAGCCGGTGATGCGGGCGGGTCGGGCTCGGTTTAAAGCCTGACAGTGATAAATGTTTCATTTATTCTCCAGTATGCATACTGCCGTATTCCAAATCTGCCGCTCGAATTTTATTGTTTAATTATTTGTTGCTATCCGCTCGGGTTTTTCCTTTCATTTGGTTTGCGGTACAACAGCTTAAATGATATTCTCGAGGTTATTCAAGGTACTTTTTTGTATTGTAATTTTCCAGTTCTAACAAATACATTATTATATTAAAGCTAACCTGCACGCCCTGTGGCTGTTCAAAAAGTTTTTCAGCGAAATCGCAAATCTAATTTCAACATCAGTTGTGCAAAAACATGTTTTAATCTAATAACAGTTTTCAAAGAACTAATCCATTACTTTTTTCGTTTCAGGTAAGAGTCTGCGTACGTAGCGTTAACATGTCGACAAAAGGTTGGAATTATATCACTACAACAGCGTGAATTCTCGGGACCTATATCTAACAGAAAAGGTACAAACTGTCTGAGGTGCTATATCATATTTTATCGTAAAAGTGTAATTGCAAAATAGAGGCTCTGGTTGTAAATTATGTGCGAACAGCTAAAATAATGTACGCAGCGCAATATGAGTGGCCGCCGGGGACGTATTGAGACACCGAGCCCTCCTCACGGCTTATTTATTGTTTATTTTTACTGTACATTACTTATAACACTAATTACTCAAGTGTGGTCCTTATTAATTATATTAAAACCAAGATTTTGGACTAAGCAGGAAAATAGGAATTTGGGCAATTATGGCGTAAGCAGGTTTGAGCACAAATAAACTAAATTTAGTTTTCATTTTCCTGAAATTCGAATTAAGGACAAAGTAAATATTGGTTTGTCGGTCAAATTGGATTATCTTAGAGTCTAGAAAATTACGGAAAATTGGATTATATTCAAAGCCTTGTTGCCAGCGAAAAAAAGTATAATTTTCTAAAAGTAGGCGTCTAATCTTCATTACTAAGGTGCTTTTCTAAGTAACAAATCTCCAAATACGTCTTGGTCTGGCACGTTTAATCAAAATGAAGTGGCGATCCCAGCACGTCACGTTGAAAACATAATGGTTTTTCCATTTTGCTTTATAATTTAAAAGGCGGGTCGGGTGGGTGCTCTGTATACAATAACCCGTCAACGCTGCGTCACTCTGGGTCCATCGTCATAATGGAAATAAATAACTCTTAACTATACGAAGGGATTAGCCGTGGCCATAAATCGGGATTAATAAGGTTTAATTATATAACCTTTTTAAGTGTATTCCGTCGGGTTAGGTTTATATTTCGGGGCACGTACGCGGGTTGCGCGCTCGCTCGCCACGCAACGAATGTAGCTCCCAACTCTGATCAAACTTCCGACCATCGCTTGTACTTAAACTATTCGGTTTGTTTGGTTATAGCTCATGAAGTTTAACTGGGTAGACAGCTTAGGGGCAATTCTCGTTATTTTAAGAACTGCACCTTAATTTCGGTGCACACTTCGAATCACAATAAGAGAGTTTTGAAGTATATTGCTAATCCATTCATACTCAAACACAAAGCATTTATTTCAATTAAACCAATTACAGGCACTTTTGACATGTCAAAGAGTCGGTCAGTTAGTCAGAAAGTGGAAGCTATTTGCCCATTCCAAAAAGTAGATCTCTATGGAAAAGAACAGACAAGAAACTCCAAGGACACTCTTTTAAATCAAGATATTACAAAATCCTGGGTACATTATTCTTGTCTTTTCTTTAAGTGAGAACAATGTAAAAAATAAATAAATTAAAAACAATTCAAAATATAAGATTAAAAGATTACAAATAAGACCTGGCAGTTAAGAGATGATCAGTCTCAACTAACGGCGCCCGTTCACGAACATGACGCGAGGATCCACCGTCCAGCTCAACCATTTTGTAGGTAGTTCTTACATAGCTTCATAGGTTTGAAACATTCGTCTGCACAACAATGTAAATAATGCAATGGACGTGGGTGAGTGGGCTAAGTAATAATAGCCACAAGCTACGCTTGCCGGGTTTGGTCCGTAGATGGGTGACCATCTTTACATACCGAGACTCCTCCATGCCTCGGAAAGCACGTAAAGACATCGGTCCCGGCTGTCATTCGTGGATCTTTGACAGTCGTTACGGGTCGTCAGAAGCCCGAAAGTCTGACAACTAGTCTTACCAAGGAGTATCGTATTAGAATAGAACAATTTTATTTCAGACAAATGTCCATAGCGTTAGTAACAATTTTACTTATTATCTAGTGTTAGTACAGACAAAGATTAACAAAACAATTAAAATTAAAATTCAGCGTGGAGCTGCATCCACCTCCGCCACATCGGGGAATCCCACCGATCTGTGAACACACTGAGAATACTATTGGTGCCGCCGCGAACACGCGACATCAGGGATGCACATCTTCTTCCTATAATCCGATGTATTACCCAGTAACTGGGTTGTGGAAGTCAGATAGGCAGTCGCTCCATGTAAAATACTGGTATTCAGCTGCATCCGGTTAGACTGGAAGCCGACCCCAACTTAGTTGGGAAAAGGTAGGCAGATTGATTGATGAATTGTCATTTTATGTGTGTTTCGCAAAGACTGCGGGTCGCACGAACCTAACCTGTCTCAGTCCGTCAAAAATGCCTCTAATTTCAGCGACAATCAGTGTTTAAAACTTGTGAAATGGTAGGCTAGGCTTTTGACAAGTTTTAGACACTGATTGTCGCTGGGAGGAGAATGCGAATAGATTTTGTACGTTTATAAATACGGGAATTTACCTTCTGTTCTCTGGTTAACTTGTCCTTTAACAATATTAGAATTACCGAACAGAATCTACATACATTTTTAATTTGCGTGTCTGATAAGAAAAGTATTGTAGTAGAATAGTACAGGCACTGACAAAAAAAAAATTGTGCTACTAGTGTCGCGTCGCGCCCGCGATATCGCGTGAGTCTGTACGAGCCTTAACCGCTCTTCGAATACTTTTCTTATCAGACACGCAAATTAAAAATGTATGTAGATTCTGTTCGGTAATTCTACTATTGTTCCTTTTTGTGACAGTCAATTCGGTTTCCTGGTACAATATCTCCTTTTAATTTTCGTAGTTAGGTAGGTTAAGGTAGAGGTAACGTAACTAGGTAGAAAATAAACTAAATCCTAGTTCGTTAGTAGATCAGCTCTATTTTCGCACAAGTATTTTTTTTTTCTTTCTTTCAAACAAATTAAACTTCTTAATTAGTGTTTTTCTAGGTAAGTGACAGTTGTAGTAGGACATATTTCATTGATTCAGGGATTGGACTAGAGCTTTTGAAGTTTCCCGTTTTTACAAGATCCAAAGAGAAAATGCAAAAAAAAAGCTTTCACCTGCTCTAAATATTGAAGAGTTTGCTTTTCTTATATTTAGAACAGAGGAAAACCGTTGTTTTCGTCTCGACAATTTCGTCGAATAGTGTCTATAAATAGCTTCTATCTCAAAGGTCTGTTTTTTCTGTCGTATGGGGATTTAGTATTTTCATTTGTTCATTGTCAAACAAAGGCTAATTGGCTTTAGTATTAACTAACTAACTTTTTTTAACCAGCAATAAATATCAATAAATGCATAAAATGCAGACGACACAGTGCTGCTGGGCCCGACGGCCGGCTCGATCATGAAACTGTTACGCGTGTATGAGCAATATGTTACGTCTTCACGATTCATGGGCTTGTTTACAATGTAAACAAAAGTGTATACATGGTTTTTGAGGCCTCCGGTAGACGTTTTCTAATGCTGAACGGGCTGCCACTCAAAAGAGTTGACAAATTTAAGTACCTGGGACTCTTTCTAAGCGGAGAACTTAAAGACGATGAAGATATAGATCGGGAGCTCAGGGCGCTAGCGGTCTGGGCCAACATGCTGATACACAAGTTCGCTCGTTGTAGTATTAGGGTAAAGATTAGGCTGTTTATAGCGTAATGCCAATGGTTCTACACGAGCGGCCTGCGTATCCAATATAAGTTAGGTAGTAATGTTCGGTATGTCAGCTTTTATGCAACACCGATGATTTTTACGCCATAATGGACAAAAAAACCAATTCTATCTTGTCAAGAGCGCGGTCTAATTCTAAAAGCATCCTAAGTATGTGAATAGAAAAGTACGCCGCACCTTGGTTGTCGCACGCTGTGGAGGAGCTGGTCAGAAGTCCCCACAGCTAACCTTACTATTTTCTTTTTGTTTTTGTTTCTAAGTTTCTTTACTGATAATAGTGTTCTAAGAACAATGCTACTAAAAATTGGGCCTAGTTGCCATAAATATTTAATTTAATTTATTTTAATTTTAATAAAGAAATATAACTCAGAAAACATACTCTTAATTTAAAGTAGGTATATGTAAGTAATTTCTAAAGCTAAATTAGCTAGACTGTCTGATCTGAATTTCAAGTTCTGACCTATAAATTAACCCTATGATAGAAAGATTTAAACTCAAAATTATCGACAACCTTCGAAAATCATGCTATTGGATATCCTCTTCCTGAAAGGTATTGTGTTTCATGTAAATATGCGGGCTTCGAAAAATGTTTAAGCAGGAGGAGAGCTTTCAACGAACGTAACTCAGCGAACATGACTAAGAAATTCAATTCTGTTATATCCCACATCTACTTACGTACCTATGTAGTGAGGGATCGCTCTAAGTGTAGCGCACATTCAACGTATAGTGTTTCACTGCGAAGCATTACTTCGGTTACCCGTTTAACTCCATTCTACTGTATTCTATTCTACGTTTCTACCATTTTAAGTCTCTCCTAGTCTCTCTTTCAGCGAATTCGAGGCGTTATTTTCGCTCCACAAAATAAACAAGGGCTATTATGCTTTATGAAATATGTACATATTAATGCTTTGTTTTCCCCGTTACAACCTTTTGTAACAAAGTAAATGACCCATAAGCTATCAAATGGACGTCTAGATCCTGCGAGAAAATTAGCCGTAAGGTATTAATGGTGATTCGGATACATTGTGTTCCTACGACTAAGTAATAGAACACAAAAACTGCTCAGCCTTTCTTCAACTATGTTGTGGTTGGCTTCCAGTCTAACCGGATGCAGCGGAATACACAGAGCGACTGCCTATCAGTAACTGGGTAATACTATATCCCTTGGTAAGACTAGTTGTCAGACTTTCTACCCGTAACGACCGTCAAAGATCCACGAATGAAAGCCGGAACCAACGGCTTTCCGAGGCACGGAGGAGTCCCGGTATGTAGAGATGGTCATTCATCCACGGACCAACCCAGGCAAGCGTACCTTAACCTGATGGATTGACCCAGGACACATTACTAGCCACGAGCTCCTCTAAAACTACTAATAGAACACAATAGTATTATAATAAAATAGCTTTTATAATAAAACTATTTATGAAATGTTAATAAATAAACTATTGTTACTCTTTTATGTTGTGCGCAAAATATTCGCTTTGACGTGGAGTTACGGTCACCAGCCAGTATTACCTTCCTATATTTTTGTTGAAAACGGAACTGTAGCAAGACAAAAGTCATGAAAACTGTTGTAAAACGAAAATATAAAGCGAAATATGTTGAGCCAACATAATTATTTTGTGGAAACACGTGCACCATGTCTCCATAGTAGTTTTAAACATTTTGCAACTTGAAAAGAATTTACTATACAATAAACGTCGTGTATCGCGTCACATATTCGGTGTAAATTAAGCGACGGCTGCGGCCTTATCGCGGAGAATAGAGATGAGTGTCCCCAACACTGGGATTTGTTTAAATAAAACTTTATTTCTGACAACCTCTTGAAACAACTTTCAGTGTGAAAATTGCTTTTTTTTTTCTTCGTGTCACCGACAAAACTTCCAAGCAAGGATAACATAGTACGGTAATATTAAATGCTGGGAGCTTCCCGAGAACGTTCAACTTGTGTATAATGTTTTTCCAGGTTTAATTTTTGTGAAAAATAGGTGCCTATTAAAGTAAGTTTACGTTGTTAAAAAGGTACATTACTTATAATTTAACGGAGAAGTTATATTCACGTTAATAACAGGGCGAATGTGATATTTGTTGAATTTGACTCTTTTGTCTACTTAGTATCCAAGGGCCTTAGGACATGGTAATTAACTTCATTGACTGCTCGTTAAATTGTCAATTTACCTTTAATAAGTATGTGTATATATTTTTTGGAGTATGTTGACAGTTTTATACTCAAGATAAATTACCGATCTTAAAGGCTTTGTCGAATAATTGGTCATAAAATTTCAGGTTATCAGCAACACTCGAATAATGGTGTTGTATCTAACGTTCATACGGCTCTGCCGAAGCGTGCTTGTTCCCCGAAACTAATCAGATCATTATCAGACCCTTGCCACATTAATCATCTCGTAAGGCGAGTCGTAAACGTTCGCCGAGCGGTCAACCCGTGACCGCCGCGCCGTTACGGAATTCTTCTGCGGCCGGTTGGCAGAGATTGTAAGTGGTTTAACTACGGCGAACTTTGCGGTAACCCTTATATTTTACACGAATGGCCCAATAGTAATATAGCATCGAAATACGTTAGCAACACTTTAAATAAAGCTTGTATTTTATTTGAGGTAAAACTGCTTGATATTCAACTGTTTTATTACATCATCCAAATAAGTACGAATGATTAGATTTTGTTTTTTCAGCGAGTTTGAAATGCCGTTTTTGGTATAGCCAGCTGCCTATCTGTGTGAGTAAGCTGTCATGTTCGTGCCGTGTGGTGCCGGACGTAAAGAATACCACCATCCTATTTCTTCCCGTGGGTGTCGTAAAAGGCTACTATGTGACTTACTAGAGAATGGGCAGCAGCGTTTTCTATGCATTTTAACACCATACTGCGATCGCCAACCCGTCTGCCAAGCGTGGCGATTATGGCAACCCCCCCAGCAGTCGACGTCTTTGATGTTCGTTATTTGTTCGTGCGTAGGTACACGCCTTTACAGAATATACCGGCAGTAGTTGGTAACTAGGTAATAAAAACTTTTTATATTTAGAAACAACCGATCAAAAAAAGAATAACCGACTTCCAAAAAAACAAACTAAAACACAGATTTTTTTTATTTTTCACTTTTTAGTGCCGAAAAAGAATTTTCCAAATCGGTTCGTAAATGACGGAGTTATGCGCGAACAAAAAACGCAATGCAGAGTAAACGTAAAGATCGTTAATGTAGACAATGTTATGTTATGTTATGACATTTTTAGATGTTTGTTGATTTTTCAAAAACCGCTTGTCCGATATCGATAAAATTTCATGGGACCATTTAGGAAGTATACCCTTTCCAAAAAAAAAAAGATTTTTCAAATCGGTTGGCAAGCGACGGAGTTATGCGCGAACAAACGCAAAAAAAAAAAATACAAACATCCGAATTGAGAACCTCCTCCTTTTTTAGAAGTCGGTTAAAAAAACAGCATCTAAGAGCTAACATATTGCGTATGGAAAACCTAAACTGAGTCCTAAAACTAAACGAACAAAACTCATACACATAATGTACGCTCACACTATCACACACACGCACACGCACTCAAAAACCCACACGCACTCAAAAACCCACTCGCATAGATCACCAATGCGCGTTACTTTTGTATTTTGTAGTTTTATATTTTTCTTTTCAATATGTTTTTCAATTGCATACCTACACGGGTTTTTGTTATGTGGAAGAGCGGAGTCACCTAACACAAGCATCTCTTTGCTTAACGGTGATCTCCAAAACATGTCTGTTAAACATTATATACCGTAACTGAAATAAAAAAAAAATTGTTATGGAAAAGTTTAAGAATATTTTTTCTACCATTTCGATCAAAGATAAAGTAATTATTAATTATACACGTTACAAAATATAACAATCACCCCTGTTATCCCCGAAGGGTTAGGCAGAGGTGTAACTATAGTACAACCATATTGCGCCAGTTATGTTAAAATCCCATGTAATAGGGGACGAGTCTATTGCCATTAACCGGGCACAAATCCATACTCCTTAGTTTCTATCATAGTTGCTACTTAGAAATTCCAAATGGAAAAACCGAATAACACTTTGCCCGACCTGGGCATCGAACCCACACCACATGCTCTGCAGTAGCCCTTGAAACCACTAGACCAACGAGGCAGTAGAAAATGTAATTATAATGTTTGGTAATAGATAAGAAAATTGCAACGGAGGGATAAACAAAAACAAGCAAATAATTTCTTATCAACAGTATCCGCTTTTATAACAAGTTGCCAAAGTCGGTTACAGAACTTAGCGATGGAAAGTTTAAAACCCACATCAAACGTGTCTTTATCAAAAAAGCATAATATAAGATTAAAGACAAGGGAGTTTGAATTCCTTCGGCACATCTTCTGGCTTCCTTGGTACCTCATTAACAGCATAACTATTTAAATTTCTACTAACGGCTCCCAAATTACGATGTTTATTTTAATTTTATTTTTTTACATACTTCCTAGACATTCTTTTCATTATTTAACATTATATACCTACAATTTTAATTTCAACTATTTATTAGTGACTTTTATGGACCGGATATTAATAAAATTGTTACAGCTGTTATAATGGCAATCATGTCATTTGGTTTAAATAGGTTTTTATTTTTATTATTTTAATAATATTTTATGTTATAATATTATATATTTTAATAATATTTTATATTATAATATTATATATGTTAATTCTTTTATATTATGTGAATCTGAGAATGTTGTAGACTTATGTAATAGACTGTAGATTTGTAGACCATTTTCTATTTTGTTAAGTACCTGGTACTTGTTGACAGGCCTACACTGTTCTCCCAAAACCTATTAACACTGTAATTTGAAAACAATGTAAAAGCCAATTATCAAAAAAAAAGTAACCGTGGAGTTTCTTGCCGGCTCCTCTTCATAGGAAACGAGCAATTGTAACCGTGCACCTAGATTCTGACGTTTCATAAGTGCCCATGTAGGTTTAAGGCTCTTATACACTCACGCGATATCGCGGGCGCGACAGGCACCGACAAAGACAATTCGTTTGTCGGTGCATGTCGCGGCCGCGATATCGCGTGTGTTTGTAAGAGCCTTTAAGTGTAATAAAGTATTTTGATTTTGACTTCTCGGGTTATAGAGACATAGATGACATAAAAATATATTTATTTAGGCATAAAACAATAATTCTTATGGTTGGTGACAAGGAATTTGCTTGCAGCAATAGAATATTTAACATATTGATAAAGATACGGTACCTACTACAGTAAATATGAGAATTCAAGGAACAAGTTGGATAAAGTAAATGATGCATACCTAAGCAAATCGGTTCGATTAACATTCTTTTAGAAATAAATTAGACCTTTGAAGTGGGCCAGACCTTTGGAAGGTAATTTTGGTTTTGTTGAACATTATATATGTAAACGTAGGTACGTTTGGTTAAGAGAATCGATTAGGTAATCTTTTTATTTAAAGAATGAAGATTAATGTGGACCATTTGTTTTTATTTTATTGTAACATTTTATCTTCACGGCGGGATGCCTGATGTATTTATCAGATAAAAATGTCTGCAAAAAAGTTGAGCACTTTATTTTTGCGAGGACAATAAAACCTTTTTATTGCACATTTTTTTATTTTTCATTGTTATGGCTGAAAAGAACATAACATAAACCATATTTAAAGTATCAAATAGATTAAGTGCTCAAGTATTTTTATAAATTACACCTTTTCACATATTTTAAGAGGTTTTTACATCATTT
Organism: Tiliacea citrago; assembly: GCA_963921375.1. Taxonomy (NCBI): domain Eukaryota; kingdom Metazoa; phylum Arthropoda; class Insecta; order Lepidoptera; family Noctuidae; genus Tiliacea; species Tiliacea citrago. The sequence goes on from OY992781.1 coordinate 19,865,082, forward strand.
TCGTAACCAAGTATTTTTTGATTAACATAAACTACCGGGTAAAGCGGGGTGAATAGAAATGCAGGGGTGAATCGAGACGCAACTTTAAAATGGATTTTAACCTTGAAATAATATAGTTTGTTGCCAAGGCACTTAATCGTTAATTATAGTACCTACAGGTAACACATTATAGTCCTTTTTGCCAACAAAATATATTATTTCAATGTTAAAATCCATTATAAAGTTGCATCTCGATTCAACCCTGCATTTCTATTCACCCCATTTTACGGTACTTACTTTTTGACTACATAAACTAGTATGAAATACTAGATAATACTATAAAAAGTAATAACAGCCGCACGGGTCGATCGATCCGATTAAGCTACGCTTGCCACGGTTGATCCGTGGATGGGTGACCATCTTTATATACCAAGACCCCACCGTGCCTCGGAAAGCACGTTAAGCCGTTGGTCCCGGTTGTCATTCGTTGATCTTTGACAGTCGTAACGCGTAGTCGGGATCCCGAAAGTCTGACAACCAGTCTTACCAAAGGGTATCGTACTACCTAGTAACTGGGTTGTGGAGATCAGATAGGCAGTCGCTCCATTTTAAAATATAGGTATTCAGCTGCATCCGGTTAGACTGGAAGCCGACCCCAACATAGTTGGGAAAAGGCTAGGCATATGATAAAGTAATATGAAATTTAATACTACGAGTTAAGGCTCGTAGAGTGTCGCGGGTGCGACGCGATATCGCACCAGTCTGTGCGAGCCTTAACTCGCACAATTTCTTTGTCGGTGCCTGTCGCGCCCACGAAATCGCGCAAGTCTGTACGAGCCTTTAGCCTGAGAACACGTACCACGTACTGAAAGTGATTAGCGAATGGACCGCGTTATCCCTTTATTTAGTTCCCTCCAACCCTGGAATTTAGTTAGCGATTGGTAACCAATACGAGCCCAGAATTCTGCGGGCCACCAACGCTATTATTGGAATGTCCCCACAACCAGGAATGTCGCCTAGTAGGCGTACGGTAAACAAATATACCTACAGATATCGCTAACCCTTAAATTCATTGTGTACATATACGGATTTCATGCTTCGAGAAAAGTTTAAAAAAAATCATTGATTTATTTTAATTATGACATACCTATGTACGTTTTTTGGGACACAGCTGTACGTTAACCTAGTTTATGACTTTGTAGGTATTTAAGCTGCTTTTTAGGGTTCTGTAGTCAACAAGGAACCCTTATAGTTTCACCATGCTCGTTTGTAGGTCTGTCTGTCTGCCTGTCCCCCAGCTTAGCTCAGATACTTTTAGTACTAGACAGCTGTAATTTGGCATCGGCAGCCTTGTAGATATGTGCTTATATTTCATGTGGCTCCTGGAATTAATATTGGACTCAGGAGGATTGATTTTTAGGGTTCCGTCAATAAGGAACCCTTATAGTTTTGCCATGTTCGTCTGTTTGTCTGTCCCCAGCTTAGCTGAGAGACTCTTGGTACTAGAAAACTGTAATTTGGCGTGGGTGTACATATTGATTACGCCTATAAAGTGGTAAAATAAAATCTTGAAAAAAAATAGTTTTTAGGGTATCTCCCTTGCACGTAAAGTGGGGATGATATTTTGTTTTCTTTTTCGATTCTGGGTTTGCGTAATATTAAGCTTTAAAGTGCTATTTTTGTTAGAGTCAAGTTTGGATATCTGAAAAAAATCATGACAGTAGTGTTAACGAGTAATAGTCGACCAAGTTAAATTTTACAGTTGGAGCATTGACCGTGACGTATATCGATGGGAGAACATGTTTTTCAACAACAATGGTCATTTATTTATAGAAACTTTATGCATAAGTAAAAAAAAATACTGTACAAAGGCGGACTTAATGCCTGAGGCATTTTCTACTAGTCAACATTAGGGTGATGCAGAAACGAAACATGGTAGGTGCAACATAGGGGATAGATAACTCGAAAATCTAAGAAATATACTAATACATACTTATAAACAAAATAAGAAGTGTCAAGAGAATTAACGATTGGTCGATGAGAAAACGAATCACCGCTGGAATGTTAAGTTTATTTTTGGGATAAATTCATCCCAACTACGGAACCCTTCATTGTGCGTGGTCCGACACGCACTTGGCCGGTTTTTTAATGTATCGTCTTTTCAGTCCAACAATATATTTATAATACAAAAAAATAAATCTTGCGACTCAGGACAGGGTCTTACGTGATCCAGAGATAACAAAAGATTTTTAAATTCGGTGAATTCGAAACGCGCAGAATCGCGTCAAAATACATATAAATATATGTATTTTGACTTGCGAAAAAGAACAAGGCGCTCATAATTTATCTGTCATACATAATTAATTTTACTCGATAATTCCTGTTCAGTAGCTCCACCTTGCAGCGAACATGAGAACTATAATTAAATCGACTTTTAAAGTATTTACATATTTGCATCTCTTTCTTTCAGTATTTACTTCTCTTTCCTTTACGTATATCTTGTAAGCTTTTTATGTCACTAATTAAATAGTTCTTCGCAGTTACGTTCGTTTGGCTGCCGAGTGATTAATGTAAAAATTATTCAGACAGTAATTTTGTTGTGGAACTTTATTTTATAACATCTATTATTATTTTTGAAAATGTAACCAAGAAAACAACGTTTTACACTTTTTACTCGCACATTGTTCATGGTTTTAAAATAAAGGTAAGTCTATGTTATATCTTACCTATATTGTTTTGACGTTGAGCTATCTCCTTCCACCGCTTCACGGGATCTTTCTGGACCTTACGATTTCCCTTTGCATGCATAATACGTAAACTCAGTGAATTTCATCCTCAGCGAATATATCTAAAGTTACGACACAAGAGCGAGTTACATCGCCTTAAAGTCTGATTGAACGTCTTCCAATGGAATATACTACGCATTTGTTTAGATTATCCCCAGTAATGGCGGTATAAACTTACCGGCTTCCAGAAATTGGTCGTATAAGTAGTTTATTATTTGTTCCCCGTGTATTTGCTGGGTATATAACAAACTGAAATGGATGTAGTTGATACGTATTCAAATATATTTTATTGGTTTCTCGAATACCCTATTATTTTTTTATGGGTATATTTTCAGCCTAAGTGTGCTTGACCATTCTAACACTTATTCAATCTGTAATTCGGGGTAACATTTTGCTGCATGTTTATTCTTTACATAAACTCCGAGAGTAAAAGAAGTTGCTACTGATCAACCATTCGTTGTTCGTCAAAGTAAGATAAAAATAAGTAAGTAACATGGATAGCGATCAAAGTTTTAAAGCCTAGTGGCATTATCTCGCCATTCTGGCCAAAATGGTGGACCTTAGCGAATGTGTGCGAAGTGGGTTCAGTCTATAAATCAAAAAGTTGAGAAAGCGACGACTTCCCTAACAACTTGACTTGGAGAAAGGCTGCTGTATACAAAATAACAAAAAATAAATTTGGTATTTCGTCGCCTTCAGCTATGGGTTGGTATTTAAATTTTATTTTGTGACCAAATTAAAACTTCTTTTCTTGTTAGCAAAACTAAATGGTATTCTCTATTTTATCATTATTTCGCATGAAAATAGTTATGAACTTATAACTAGGTAATAACTTTAAGTCTTGGTAGTACCCGAACAGAGGACGGACATCCAATCTATGTATTAAATTATAAATCCGCTCTGGTCCCCACATCACGCTCGCCGGCCATGTTTAAGTTGGCGCTTTGTCGCTGTTTGGATCGCCGACCGGCGGCTGATGCGACGAGATACAAATGCACCGTACTGTTAGCGCACATGAAAACCGAAGCCTTGCACAAGCACCGCGTGTTTATGTGGCCACCGAGACTCACTGAAATCCCGTGAATTTTCACAGGACATGTAACAGAATTTACTGTGTAGGTACTTCGAAACGTTACATTGTTAAATACCATCTCGACTTCAGGTACATCGCATATATCTCACACACGTTAATTGTACAATGTACGGCCCAAACCACACTCCCAAAAGGATGTCCTGAGGATTAAGAGAGCGGACAGATGGAGTAATTTCAGCGAAGGATTTGTGTCCGCTTCTTTGTTAATAAGTAAGGCGGAGTTCCGTTACAATATGCATGTTTGTGTTTTGAAATTCAACTCAGGTAGTAAACAGGAGCAATGTTAGCGTTTATCTGGGAACATTATGTAAACTGGGATGCAACAAATGTCGGTATAAGCGTCTTGGTTCCCGGGCTCCGTGTAGCGCCGTAGTGCCGTAGATCCGGCGGCGTGGCACCTCAAATAAATCTTGCTTTGTCCGAGGGCATTATGTATGCTAACGTCGGCCATTCCTTTGCTTGGTGAGCTGAGCGTTGCGGCATCATTGTCTTCTAACTGAGGACTCTGTTCAAAGCCCAGATTAATACAATGATGTTGAGCATGCGCGAACTTTTTAATAATGAAGTTGAGCGCCTTTGTTGCTGACGTTAGTATTTGTGGGTGTCGTAAAAGTCGACTTAGGGTTTATATCAAGAGGAGGAGCATAAAGTAGGGATAAAGTCCTATGCGATGACAACAGTTTAAGTACGAACTGTGATCTGCGATTTGTCTTCCGAAAACCCAGTATTTTTTTGTAGCCAGCATTTGAGAGGCCGAAGTTTAGTTAGCTCTTGTGTATACAATGTAATCATTTTTATAAATATTAAGTAACAATTAAATACTTTATGTAAATACCTTGTACCTCGTGCCTCGGAAAGCACGTTAAGCCGTTGGTCCTGACTGTCATTTGTAGATCTTTGGCTGTTGTTACGGGTCGTCAGAAGCCCAAAAGTTTGACATCCAGTCTGACCAATGGATATCGTGTTACCCAGAACTGGGTTGTGAAGGTCAGATAGGCAGTCGCTCCATGTAAAATACTGGTATTCAGCTGCATCCAGTTAGACTGGAAGCCGACCCCAACATAGTTGGGAAAAGGCAAGGCAGATGATGTAAATACCTCGTAAGGGTAGAGATAAACGTATGGCTCGTGTTCGGTGTAATTTACTCCCCAGGGCAGTGATGTTTGAGATCAATGCTCTGTTTGGACGTTTACAAATTGCTGTCGATACTAACTATGTTACTTTGTCGTGTGTCAACGGTAAATTTTTTGGGAAAAAAATACTGGGATGCCTTTACGCCTACACGATTCGACGTTCCATTGATGCCTTGATGAACTTTGATCGTGTAGGTTTAAAATTGCTCAGGATGATCGATGTTCGCGGCTTGCAAAACACGTCGAACGACAATCGATCAAACTTGCACCGTATGTTTTCATCGATCAATCGGTAAACGAGCACAGTCGACGTCGAATCGATTGATGTAATACATAGGGATCAAAACCATCGAGCAATGTCGATTGTAAAACGTTAGCACTTTTTTCATAAAAGGCATCAAATAAAACTTATAATTAAAACAAGCTAACCAGCAACCACCAGGCAAATATGACAGGAAAAGTGTCATAAAGATTGATATTTTTTAAATCATACCGTGGAAGCATCAAAAAAAAGTTTGTTCAAACTTGTTTGATTCTTCCACCGTATGATTTTCTTACAAAATTATTCACCGTACATTAAATCCTGTAGAACTTCTCTGTGGAATAGGTATAGTAGTTTAAGAACCAAACTGTTAGAGCAGAAATAAGTTTGTAGTTATCGAAGCCAATTATCTGGAGTTGAGGATTTAAATCTGTTCTATACGGTTGCTAAGCGTTCATTGGTTTCTTAGAAAATAAGCATATCACTTTCGAAGAATCTTTGAAGAAGATCGATAACTATAGGTATGTATTGCGATTTCAGAGTAATGCTGTTAGCTAGACCTGTGTTATTCAAATAAATGATTTGATTTGATTTAGAACAGTATTATAGATTGGTAGCAGTCAGATGGAGTGAAAGTGCTTTTTTTAAAGGAATTACTATCATATTTTTTAAATAGGTTGTCAACTTCTACTTTTGAAGATTCCCATTGAAATTAACTTAAATTAATTTATTCTTTTCTTCCTTTTTTCATATATATTTATTTCATTTATATTTATTTGTTAATTTATTCTATCCGTTTAACGGATATCTAAATAACTTTTACAAGTCAAATGCATTTACTATCTCACTATCCCTGAGAAGAAATGACGCAACAAACTAAGGGGGGGGGGGGGGTCAAAATGGGTCTCCCAATACGGATAGGCCTACCACAGGTTAATTGCAATGAACTTACAAAATGCTTCACTTAAACACTCGCTTGCTAGATGGACACACGCAAATTCTTTGCCCAAACCCATATCGGCATGAAAATCTACCCAGAAGATAATTTTGCACTGAGGTACCTCAGGCAGCATAATTAATTATGCACCACAAAGACATATTTATCTCATCTACGTATCGTAGATATTGAACACGATCCGACGAGCGCCACTTGAGACGCTCTATCGATAAAACAAACTAAACCGCGAACCTTGGAAGAAAATCACCGATTCTAAGCAAGACATATATTAAAGAAGCGCGTCCTAAATATTTTCCGTGGAGTATTTAATGTGGTAATAGTGCGGACGGACGGGCAATCCGTCGGTCCGCACGACATTTATTGGCCCGCCGCCGCCGCCGGGTCCGAACACCGACGACCGACGCCGACATTGACGGACGATCGCGCCGAATTCGAAACGAGACTTATTGGCGACAATTTTTCAAAGTCACCCGATGCACGCTTGATACGGACCGCTTCCTCATTTAAATAGTTCTTAAGTTGAAGTTGGCCGTTCTCTGGACGCATTGTGAAGGTCGGTTCATTATCGTCTACATGCAAAGCTAAGAGTTTAAAGATCGTATTTTCTGTACGCAAAAATGAAATTATCCGACGCTTATGGAAGATTTAGCAGAAAGTAATGTTTACCGACTGCTACCGACTCGTAATCCCTCATTTTCTCACTTTCTTTGAATCAATGTTATCCTACGTGCCCTAACGATTTTCTTTTATTTGTAAAAACTGTAATAAGGAATGAAATCGGTTGTTCAATCACGCGTGAAAGAAAATGATGATGGTAATGATTTGGAATGAATTGAGTAATCGTTATTCGACCAGAATTCAGTATTGTGCGTTTGTTTGGAGAAAAAACATGATTTATACGCGGCCACGTGCTACTTATAAAACTTGGAAACATTTTATAAGTTTTCCAGATCGGATCGGATCTCCAAATTAACTGAATTTTTTATTGGAATTATTTATTTGCACAGAATAATCTTAAAGGCCAGTCTCTAGTACGCTTGGTAATCTTGACATTTACATTATAATTCCTTGGAGAATCGGTAGAATGAATGTAGTTAAGTACCAGAAGTACTTATAAATGCGGAAGCGACTCTAGATCACATAATAGAAACCCTTACGACACCCTCTAGTAAGTCTAGTAGAACCGGCGTGTCCTATTTTATTGCTCTGGGACCCTTTAAAATTCAACTAGTGTACAAACAGACAGATTTGAGAGTAATTTCGTCAGGATTGGTTCCATTAATTACCACGGTCCCTGAAGAACGGTATTTTAGGATTTACGTAGAGGAAGAAACGTAAAGGATGAAATAAATAAACCGCATTTTAAAATGTTTATAGCATTGTAACATTTCTTAGCTGAGCTAAGAAACAAAGTTATTTTCAAATGCTGACCTGGGATGCGTAGTGGGACATGGTCATGACCAAAACGTTTAATTCATAAAAAGTGTTGGTCGAAAGGTTACCTTATATCCTTATATCCATATTATTAGATTCCAAAGTTACACGAGCATAACAGAAACAAGTGTTCCGTAGAATACGTAAAAAATAGATATGTAAGTTAAACGGGATTTCGGTCTACCGAACGCACCATTATCCTGTTTCGGGGATTACTTTTTACTATCCACTTTTTGCGGCGAAAACATTATTATAAATTGTTCGTGTTTGCAACTTACCATGTTTTGGATTCAAATAACATTCAATGGCTATGTAAAAGCCTCCTGCTATGTACTCATTTACTTCTTTTACCTTGTAACGATTATCTCTTCCTATCTAAAATTCCGTTTATTGGAAACAGACACATGCAGATTTATAAATTGATTCCAATTCATATCCTTGAAAGAATATTCGTCGAAACATGTAATATGAAGGATGTATTCTTGGAAATGATAACTATCAATCTCAATTGCGTGAAAAAGTGAATTTTACAAGAAATACGTTGTTTCGTACCACTTACGACATTTGTGTCATAGATTTGATCTTTGTTGCAAAACTTGGGCATGATGTCCCCTCAGTCTAGTATTTTTAGAGCAGCTGCTATTGGACTTTACAGTCGTATTTCAACCTTATTACATGCTATGCCGCAGCAGGAAAATTAAATTAAATTATAATAAGGAAAAAACTACATAAACGAAAATACATAAATAATGACTACCTACAGGAAAAAATATTTCACAGGGAAATTCGTTCAATTAGACATTTAATACCAAAATTATCCCTTTTATTATATAATAATTGTTCTAATTGCTGTGAAATTACACCCGCAATTACTAAATGGAAGATTGAGATATGTTTATGTAAAATCATCATTAACGTGGTTCAGGGCTTACGTTACTAAAAGCTAGAATAATTTGATGTTTATCAAAATAATTAACGGATATTGCGATAATATGATTTAATTATTATTAAACGTGGGACGGGCACTATATTTTTTTTTTACAAGTACTAGTAATTTTATTAGATTTTCTGTTAGTTCTTGCGCAGACACCAACCCATGAACTTATCTTAGTAGACAAATTTATGAAGGTCCTGGGTTCATATCAATATGATTAGATAACCAATCAATCGATAGAACTGTGGTGATTAACCTATTCTACCTGGCTAGGTGGGGCTTGCAATTTTGTTTTATCAGTAAATAGACAAACGTTATTCAGCCCTAAGAACTAAAGTCGAATAATTAATTAACTGGAGTAATCTGACATGTGTTAGCTGTCACTTTGTGTAATAAAAAGGTAATATTTATTGGAATGGTGATCGTTTAGTTTAATCGATATATTAAGTGTAAAATAAATGTATAATGTAAAAGCTAAGCCTTCGTAATTAGCAAATTTTACAACAAATACACAGCTAACTACACTGCATGCATCGTGCACCCATAACAAAATAAAAATAAAACCGGCCAAGTGCGTGTCGGACCACGCACAATCAAGGGTTCCGTAGTTAGGATGAATTTATCCCTAAAACAAACTTAACATTGTAGTTGAAAAACATGTTCTCCCATACATCGATACACGCCACAGTCAATTTTCCAACTGAAAATTTAAATTTGTAAGCGCAAAAAATGTTTTTTATGTGATAAAACTACAAATGAACAATTTTCGGACTTTTTTCTTTACTTGTGCTGTGAGACCTTGCTTCCGCCCAAATTTCATGATTCTAGGTCAACGGGAAGTACCCTATTCCCAATTTTTTTTTATGTGATAAAACTACTAATTTACAATTTTCGGACTTTTTCCTTTACTTTTGCTGTAAGACCTTGCTTGTTGCCAAATTTCATGATTCTAGGTCAACGGGAAGTACCCTATAGGTTTTGATTTATGTGCGAGATATTCGCATTTTTTTTTATGTGATAGAATTACAAATTCACAATTTTCAGACTTTTTCCTATACTTGAGCTGTAAAACCTTGCTTCTTGCCAAATTTCATGATTCTAGGTCAACGGGAAGTACCCTATAGGTTTTTTATTTATTTCCGAGTATCGAAATATGTCGCAATAATGTCGCTTATATCGCCGTATTTTTTATTGCGTTGACTTGGAAGCTTGATTTTTTTAGAGCTTCAAGGGACCATAGACTTACGTATTTGTTATTAATTTCAACTTGATACCTTTACGCGTTCCTGAGAAAAATGGTCTTGACAGACTGACAGACAGACAGACAGATAGACGGACAACGAAGTGATCCTATAAGGGTTCCGTTTTTTCCTTTTGAGGTCCGGTACCCTAAAAAGAAATAGTTAAAAAGCAATCTACGTCTAACCAAGACTTGGTGAAAAACATTAACTTATAGTACAGTATCCGCTTGAAAAACAGAAAGAAAACAGTGTATTGTGAACAGCTTGCTTTACCCAGTATAAGTGGGTTAAGGGTGCTTCAAACGATGGGCGGCACAACCTCACTACTGAATGCATTAAACCATATTCAGAAGCCTTTATTGCAGTTTACGGAAACTTCTGAATAGCTTTATTATTCTCCAAACTCTATACCATGTTTGATAGGAGGGGAGTATTATTCGAATAATGTTTACAAGGATATGGTGCGTTCTTTGAATTCTAACAAAAGTAGGGATGTTTTCCCTTAACTCGTTCGACACTTTAATGTCTGTAGCACTCTATATAAAAAAAAAAAAACTTTTAATTTCAAATTTAGAAATCCATAGAAAGTTAGTATAGTGAAACTTATGAAACTAGTGTTAAATGTTAAAAAACTTTATAATTAGGTACTTATTTCCTAACGGGGTTTTAACCCAGTGCGGGAGGTAACGCGTGTCTAATGGCAATAACAGCCAGGATTCTGGTGCTGGCGCGCAACCTGCCGAGCGCCGTGGCTCGTCGCTTCCGGAGCACGGCGTGGAAAGCGTCAACGTGGGCGTCCGCGAACATACCTGACGCACTGCACCAGCAGCGAGGCAGCCCCAACAACGCCCTGAATGCATTGTTATATTGGACGCGCAGGGCGCTGAATGATCTTTGCGTTCATCGAATTCCCGTAGTAACAACTCGGAATTTGCTACACAAAATCTTTGAGGCCCTTACATAACGATCATGTTCTTGCTCCATCGATCGAACCTAATGAAAGGATATGAGTACAACTTGTTAACTATGTGATGTCGAGCACCGTATAAATTCGGGGTTGGCCCGCCTCCCCCAAACCAGAACCAGTAATTAAACTGTAAATTACCGCTAAGTGCAGACCCGGCCTGAAGGTCGTATCGGCACTCTCTCCCAAGAATACCAATGAACCTTAGGCCGTAATCAAAAATTTATTCGACAGTCTACAGGTCGAGACATATACGTACCTACAACTATTTTCGTTCCATCTAGTTTTATATAGGCACGTCTCACCACTGAAACGTTTGAATTAGTTATTCTTATACTTCAGAAGGCATCTTTATTTTCTTACTGATTTTCAACTTTAAACTTTTTAAATTAAACTCTTGCAAATTTCGTTACAAACTATAAGTCTTTAATCTTAATTAAACATAAAAGTTTGTTAAGTATTACAGTATTTTAGTTATTAATTATTTAATTTAAGGCAGATTTGTTTACTGAAAATATTATGGTTCTTATGAAAGAAGTTATTTTTATTGTGCACAAAAAGGCAGCATTTATTTTTTCGGTGATTATATGAATGAGGACTCCCTATAGAGAGGGCGATGTTACGTGTCATAATTTGTCATCTAGACCTATGTTTTTTAATGTCTGTAATCGCATGGACAAAAATATTTCACGGTTCGTTTTATGATTCCCAATATATTATAGAATAAGCCACTTGTGGGTGTTTAGAATAAGTGACTAAGGGATTCTGGCTACTGAGCAGTGACAGAGCCAGAGTACTTTCGTTTGCTAACTTAGTTAAGTTATGGACTAATAGCAAACTCTTTTTTTTTTCCGGATGGGAAATTATTAAATATCTTCTCCCACTATGGGCGGAGTGGGAGGGCGTGTCAGACTTATACTGACTAAAACCTACCCGTGTTTCTTCAGATGCCTGTGTGCCAGGGCCGCGATATCCCTTTCGGACAAACTCACAACCCTGGCAGGCATTGCCCCTAACGGACTCTGTCAGTTCGTGCTGGGATCTCTTTGAGGCGCGCGTGGAACACAACGAAAGAAAAAAAAAGGAAGAAAACAAAATTATTTGCCCAGGTTCCAGGACCCGGCGGGCGCGCCGTCGACCTGGGCCTGGTTCTTATCGGACGGCGAGCTATCCATCGCTCACCGTCCGCAAGCCCGCACCTACGGTGGCCGAGAATCGGCCTGCAACTCCCAACGCCCGGGGCGTCTCCTGCGGCGACTAGGGGCGTCAGGGCGCGAATTTTGCCTCTCCCTCACGCGTTCCGCCTCCTCCTAAGCGAGCATTAGTGCTTCGCAGAAAGTGGCAACGACCTCCCATGCACTCTCGCTCCGAACCATGGCCTGAACCAGGGCCGGACGCGAGAAATCGGCGCCGCCGTTCGCCTCTGCGAGGACACGAAGCGACGGTACTCCGCCCAAGCCGGGCAGATCTCCACCGTATGCTCCACAGTGTCCTCCGGGCGATCCAGACAGTAGTAACACCAATAGCAAACAGTCTGTAAGCCAAGTGTGGTGATTCAAAATAATGATGGTGGTTACAACTACATTTATGTCTGTAACTAGCTGCGCCCTGCGGTTTCACCCGTATTTGTCACTCGATTCCGTGGGAATATCAAGGTTAAAGTATATGTCCTAATTTAAGTCATGGTCGACCCATGTGCCAAATTTCATCCAAATCCGTTTAGCCGTTTTAGCGTAAGAAACAAATAAACAAACTCACTTTCGCATTTATAATATTAGTTAGGATTTAAATGGTGTACCTATTAAAAAGTATTGTATTCTATTCTATTATGGTAATATCCCAGATTGGTGTACCTATTAAAAAGTATTGTATTCTATTCTATTATGGTAATATCCCAGATTGCCATAATGTAATATATGATTATGTATGTGATAAATCGAGAACAATAATTTTGAAAATTAAAGAGGTATGTACCACAGATCAGAAAATGATCTGAGTAGCAGACTGATCCATTCAACAAAACTTTTTAATGAAAACTATTTAGTTTACATATAGCTATGCCTTCATATTGATATGCCCTCTATATGTACCCAGTCTTACAAATTGATCCAATCACGCGGGCGGGTTGATATACCTACGTCAAAACTACACAAATGTACCCTTTATAATATAATCCCTAGAGGTGAAAGGTTTCAAATAACATTGTGGCGGATTGATGAAACCTCAAATAATATAGTTTTGAGAGATTATCGTAGCATTAAGCAAACATTAGCATTTGCTAGAAATGTCAATAACTGAACTAGGGATTAAATCACACAAACAATAGGTTACCTGAAACCGAATATAAAATATGTGTCATAATTATTTAGTCATCCTTGCTTTCGTGCCAGTCATCCCAGAACGGAAAAGGTCTAGTTTTCCTTTAATACACGACGTATCTCTGTCCTGACAATGCCTAAGAATGTAGTCAAAGAGAACCTAAGTTAGCTGCCTAGTGTTGGGTAAGCTGAGTGGCATCATTATCACGACTTTGGGAAGTTACACACGTTAAACACAGATTGCGTGCTTCTGTTGTCGGTGAACAATTAAGTCGGTTCAGAATGTTCTTCAAGATATTAGCAAAGTTGCGACAAGGAGAGCACGATGCGATCCCGCAACCGAACTTCTCCGGTGCCGTTTACCTCGTAAAAGAACGTAACTGCCGCTGTGAATAGATAATAAGGATTTTATTAAAATTCCTTGTCCTTGTTTTGCCATTCGTAGGGCTCGCTTCGGCGGACGTCTTTTGTTCTGGTGGCATGCGAGCCTAAAGGCTTGCCAAATTCTCCCATCGTCGACTTCAATGAAATGTCAGTGCCACATTTATAGGCCCCTTTTGTGTTCGTTTTTATATCAAGTCTTGTGATGATAAGACAGAATTTAGAGTGAGTTTATCTTGTCGCTATAAAACACCAACGCCTGTGTTAATTATGCAAATAGTTTCTGAAATGTTTTCAACTTTTGTGTTGGAATAAAAAAGGATATTGGAACATTTTGCGTTCACAACAGGCCGTAATCCACGTTCATTTATATCGTTAATACGAATCAATGTTGCACAATATGTGAGTTGTACATAATATAAATGATTTACTACATTGGCGATCACCGTTTTAATTAATCTCTCTCTATGCGAAATAACAACGAGGATTCAATTTTCTGGTCAAATGGATTGGCGCTGCCAAACGTGCGGGCTGCGGCCCCTATGTGCTACTCGTTCACTTTTTATTCTTCATACGTCCATTCGTGTGAGTCAATATAATCAATTTCGTGAAAGATCACAGCCCTCGTCTGTAGTCTAGGCCGAATTGTTTTTATGGTTGCGTATTTAGAATAGAATAAAATACTATTTAATACGAACACCATACGAATTACAGATATATAAATGTAGCAATTTTGCATAGGGTGACCCAACGGATGGCGCATAAATAATGACACAGATTCATTTAGCTATAACTTTCTTTAAATAAAATATACACAATAAATATTCTAGAATACATAAAAAAGACCTGTAAAATTATTCCTATTAGGGTTTGAATATAATGTCCTTCAAATGGGCATCATTTCATCCAGGGTGAATGAAAAATTCAGCTGTTTTTAAAGATTTTCCATCACGCTTCTCAAAACTTCCGGTGTTATGTTCTGAATTTCTTGACGAATATTGTTTTTTAGGGCTGATAAAGTTTGTGGCTTATTCACATAAACCAGCGACTTTATATAACTCTATAGAAAAAAGTCGGGACTGGTCAGATCAGGCGACCTTGCGGGCAATGCAAGTTGCCAAATCGGGAGATAACGCGACCTGGAATAGTGTCATTCAATAAGGCCATGGAATCGCGGGCCCAATGTGCAATGGCACCGTCCTGTTGAAACCACATCTGTCCCAATCCATTCAATTTGGGTATCAAAAAGTCACGTAAAATGTTTCTGAAGATTTCGCCATTGACGGTTGTTGCATTGCCTGCTTGGTTTTCGAAAAAGTAGGGTCCAATCACTGTTTTAACACATTGTCATTCAATAAGGCCATGAAATCGCGGGCTCAATGTGCAATGTCACCGTCCTGTGGAAACCGCATCTGTCCCAATCCCAATTCATTTAATTTGGGTATCAAAAAGTCACGTAAAATGATTCTGTAGCTTTCGCCATTGACGGTTGTTGCGTTGCCTGCTTCGTTTTCGAAAAAGTAGGGTCCAATCACTGTTTTAACACATTGTCATTCAATAAGGCCATGGAATCGCGGGCTCAATGTGCAATGGCACCGTCCTGTTGAAACCACATCTGTCCCAATCCCAATTCATTCAATTTGGGTATCAAAAAGTCTCGTAACATAATTCTGTAGCTTTCGCCATTGACGGTTGTTACGTTGCCTGCTTCGTTTTCGAAAAAGTAGGGTCCAATCACTGTTTTAACACATACGCCGCACCACACTGTAACTTTGAGTGGATGTAAAGGCGTTTCGTGATTTAATTGCAGATTGACTGTGCCCAAAAGCGGGTAGTGTGCTTATTGACTTGTCCTGAGAGATAAAAATGTGCTTCGTCACTCATATTGAATTTCAAAAGAAAGTTGTCCTCGTCATGCGAGAGGTTTATGATGGACTCACAGTATTCCAGACGAGATTGAAGATCTGCGGGTTGCAGCTTATCCACGATCTTTTTATACGGAAACATCTTTAAGTCCTTCATCAAAATACGCTGCGGAGACCGCCTAGAAATTCCCAATTGCGTAGCTCGTCGTTCATCGACGTTTCTGGATACTCTTGCACATCTCGGGGCACGGCTCCAATATCATCTTCTGAACGACCTGTACTTGGCCTGCCAGCCCTCGGCCTGTCTCGTGTTGAGCCAGTGTGTTCTAGGCATGCAGCTAGGCGTGGAATTGTGCGACTGGTGGGTTTCGAACGGCGGGGAAATCTTTGGCGAAATTGACATTGCGGTATAACTGACAAGTTGTTCCTAAAAAAATTGGACACAATTATTCTTCGTTCCTCGGGAGTATAGCGCTCCATTATCGATCGTTGAGAATTTTACGTATGTTATGTTCACAACAAAATTGTCAATGTTCAAAAGAAAGGCAGTACCATTTTTTTTAAATATACACAATTCCTATTGTACCATTACTTTTGCGCCACCCAGTATAAATGTAAATGGTACACCACAGACTACTATATTTATTTGCAATAATAATCATGAAACAAGAACAAAGAACTATAAAATAAAATAATTATGAAGAACTATAAGTAATATGAAGCTTAAGCGGTGAAGTGTTTTTTACCACACTTTTGTTTTTCCTAGTTTAGTTTTTTTAGTTTATTATGAAAATATATTCATTTAAATGTGTTCAGTATATCATAACATCGTGAACAACATAATAATATGATACAGTAAATACCCGTGAATATTTTCCATAAATCATCTCTGCAGGATTCGCCGATAGACTGTGTCTCCCATAGGAGTCGTTGAGGCAAAATTACTTTCTCATGGTTTCGGTGCTCGTTGTTTTATTGCTTCATCCCAATGAATAATGTTCGTTATTCAGGGAAAAAATTGTGCTAACAACAGTTCCGAAACTTTAAATTGGCGCTCTGTTAGGCGGTTTCGTAACTCTCGACGCTGATTCGTTTAAAACATTTCTACAACTCGGTTTTTAATAAAAATGCTAAGTTTATGTTGTGTAGTTTGTATTCTGTGGGTATCCGTAGATGTAGTGCTGTGGTTTATGCTCGTATCTCAGTTCAAACAAGAAGCGAGCCAGCCGTACCTACTGTTGGCTTGCGGTTCTACGAATCCAACTTGAGCATACATTTTATCAAGGTGCGACAGTTTAGGATAGAAATCAAATGTTATTTTCAATAGTGCCATTTAATCTGATGTGGTTTTAGAGACTTTAAGGTGAAATATCTCAGCAAGGTTTTGTCAAAGATGTTAATTATTTCAAGTACCCACTACTTAGGTAAGCTGATGAAAGCTTAATCATGTTTTAAGGTACTTAACTAACTAGACTTTACTATTAGATCATCTTTAATATGATGAGTTAATATTTCATTAACTACAAGCCAAATTGAACTTTAATGCATTATGAATCCAGGTCATCATTATTTTTTCTTGACATAATTGTATTGGCAGTTCTATTACAGAAGCAATAGGCGTATCCAATTCCGTTGAATGGTTCCCGTCAGTCGCCGGCCGGGCACGGGCGCGTCACCTGTCAAGATCCCAAGATCGACGTCTACTTTACATGCTATTATTTAGATTACAATAAATAGGGCAGGACACAAATCATGTGTAATAGGAAAAAAATCGTAGGTAAAAAAATACCAGTATTTTACATGGAGCGACTGCCTATCTGACCTCCACAACCCAGTTACTGGGTAATACGATACCCCTTGGTAAGACTGGTTGTCAGACTTTCGAGCATCTGAAGACCCGTAACGACTGTCAAAGATCCACGAATGTCAGTCGGGAATAACAGCTTAACGTGCTTTCCGAGGCACGGAGAGGTCTTAGTATGTAAAGTGGTCACGCATTCCCGGACCAACCATGACAAGCGTAGCTTAGCCAGATCGATCGACCCGTGCGTTTATTGCTTAGCTTAGACCATCTAACCAATGATTATAATAAATAAAATCTTATCGTTCACTATTTTCTTTCATGTTCTGTAAAATAAAGTTAGTACTTGTTTACCCGGTACCTATAGGTTTATTGATCTGAAAACAGGGTTGAAAGTTCTCGTAAAGTTTAATAGTTCAAGCGAAAGGCAATATTTAAATACAGTACTGTTTCGACTTCTACCCGGTAAACTGTAATTATTATAAATTCAATTATAGTTTCAGTGGTTTCTAGTTGCGCTCATATTCCAACTGCATTATCCTCTGAGGCCAAACGTAGGTAACCCCGGCCCGAGAAATATCAAAATCAAAACAATAAATAGAACAGTTCATTTTAGCTAGTCTAACAATAGAGCTTAATGGCACCCTGGCTAAACCCTTTCAATGTCTGTTTGATCAATTTCGCTGTAATTTTATTGAATAGAAGTCGACATCTGAAGTGAAGGCGATCCAAAACTATGTTATGGATGCCCAAGTGCGTTATGTTGAAAAGCCGCTAAGTTCCGGATTAATCGATTACATTGCGGGTTAGATTGGGCAAGTTTAACAGGCGTTTGGACGGGCCAAGTTAACCTATTTGTCTGAAACATGCCTTATTACCCTTGACAAGAAAGATTTGACGGGTCCTCCACGACCTCACCGATATACTACATAGTAGACGGCCATCGGGATTAGTTTACGCTTCCATGGGTTGTATGTCATGCAAACTTTGCTAACTGTATTTGGCAGGGTACGTATTGTACGTAAATTACGAGGACAACAATGTTACGAAATGAAACATGAACTGGCGAGCTGGTTCAACAAAAAGGACAATGTTTTACACTCCAGTGTGTACGAATATTATATAATATTCATCACATTAAATCCCGAGCGCCAATACAGACGTTCATTAAAATACATTGAAATAATCCTTTTCTATTAAATTTAATCTGCCTCGGACGGCTTTGTCTGGCGTCATTAATCTACATAAATGAAAATTATATGTGCTGCAGGAAATCAATTTTCCGCTCGACTTCATTGCACCGAGTATTCGGTGGCCCGTGTTTGCCATTTGACATTTAATATTCCTCAATTGGAATTATTTTTTTTGCACGATCACCGTTTTTAGGTGGACGCAGATGTTGAATTATTCAAGTGAATTTTTATTCTAATTGAATTTTTTTGAGTTTTTCTAATGGAGATTTTTCGCCAAAACGGAAAAAGCATATTGAAAGCCTCGTTTAGATGTGCGAACGAAATGCTACCATGAAAGGTTTTATTTTTACAAAACAGCCGTTCGATTTTATTATTTCGACATTAAATGTGTTTTCATTTGAGAGTAACTGAGCAGTAGAAATCGTATTATTTATAAGTTCTTTTTTAACTTTTTAAAGGCAAATTCATTGTTCAACCATACTTATTTGGTACACCTAGTAAGTATAGGTACTTATTTTATTAAAACCTTCGTACCTAAGGTTCAAAAGAGATTTTTTTTGTTTAAATGTGTTGAAAAAACAATTTTTTACTCATTTTGACTCCTGCAGATTGACTACAGGCCAGAACACTCAATGCATTCAGTCCTCTGCGTTTACTCACTATGGCTTGAACACCTAATTTTCAACCGAATCTAACGAATGCTGGCATTAATGATGCTGTTCGCTTATTGGCATGCCAATTTTAATGATTAAGTAGGTATTATTCACTGTTTTTAAAACAAACAACTCATAAACGGTTGACGCTCATGTCATTGATTATAAATCGATTTGTTTAGTAGGTTCCACTAGAGATTTAATCAAGCAACAATGCTACAGATTTCAGTGGTCAGCTGTCTGGCCCTGTTTTGAGATTCGAACATTTAATATCCGTATCTACGTAATATTGTTCTTGCTTCCAGATTGAAAACCAATTAATTTCAAACTATTTTGTCAAACAATTTTGTAATTAATATGTAAGGATTCTTCTTCTTATAAAAGCTTTGATTGATTGGGACTTAATCACGATATCTTCAATACCATTTTATAAATAAATTCCTTTGACTTACTATAAAGGAAAGTTTTTCATGGCTGAATAGAATCTGTAGCGGCATCAACATCGCCACATTCAAACTACGCGTCACACAACTGACGTCACGCAAAATCCTGCATCGCGCAAGCAGAGTTTACCGCGCAACTAGCATATATACAACGTCCCGACATCAACCGTCGGGCAGTTGCCCACCAGACTAAATACCTGTCTGGTCGGAAGATCCTCCCTTTTCTATAGGGGATGAGTGAGCTTTACACCCTGTTCCTCGTGCTTCTATAAATCTATGTCAACTTTCACTTTGTGTCTCAAACGCTCCGAGATAAATCTGTGACTGACAGATAGACATCGGCATAATTCTATCAACATTTCCTCCTCCGACTTCGAATACACCATGCCAAAAAGAATTTGAAATTGCGCTCCGATTTTGAATTTGGCCGTTTTTTAATTCAATATTTCGAACCGTCGAACGTCTGCCTACCCGCTTTTGATAAATGAGTCGCTATTTGATTTAACTCTGATGCGAAAATGTTGCTGCCGAACATAAATTAATATGTGCACGTTTTTCTTTAGCGAATATTCCCGTTTACAGTTTTGTTTGTTAATTTAAATCGCATAAAGCGTACAGAGGCAGGAATAATTTGG
The DNA here is from genome assembly GCA_963921375.1 of Tiliacea citrago. Lineage (NCBI taxonomy): Eukaryota > Metazoa > Arthropoda > Insecta > Lepidoptera > Noctuidae > Tiliacea > Tiliacea citrago. Next base: position 19,885,155 of record OY992781.1, read on the forward strand.
ACCTTCGATTTTCGGAAGTTGTTTACATAAAAACAATGTATGGAAAGACAATATGTACGATGTTTAACGGTTTTGGCGAAATCCGATATTTAATAAACATACGCGCTATTTGTTGGAGAAAAATGTTATTATAATGTAATATAAATATAATGTTATATAATTCTTCTTAAAGTTTGAAATCGTATATCTAAAATTGAAGTAGGTATCGAGCTCGTTTGTTCTACAAAATATTTTTTTTTTACATTTATAAGCTCTACACGTCTCTTATCGATCTTGAGAAGGGTTAGAAATGACAACAAGCGATGGAGGTCGTGTATTATTAGAGATTCTTAAGGATTTTTATGCCCATGTCACTATTAGAACCAATATTGTTATCCTATATTGGTCGATGCCGATAATTTTAGTCAACGTTTAAATATCTAAAACGATATATAAGTTTTCTTAACATTGAAAAAGTCTATTTTCAGTTCATGAAAATTATTTTTAAATAGGTATGTTTAATCATTTCAGCATAAAATTACTTTTCTAGTTCTCAAAATAAATTACTTTTCTGGCTAAGTATTTATAGATCTGTTACGCATTTTCTGTAATAAATTTAAAAAGATTATTTAAACATGGAGAGGACTATGCTTGGAGTATCCCTACGTGTTCGCGTCAGAAATGAAGAGATCCGCAGGCGAACCAAGGTAACCGCCATAGCCCGAAGAATTGCCAAATTTAAGTGGCAATAGCCAGGGCACATTGCTCGCAGAACACATGACCGATGGGGCCGAAAGGTTCTGGAGTGGCGACAGCGTACCGGAAGACGTAGCGTTGGAAGGCCTCCTACAACATGGACCGATTACCTTGTGAAGGCCGCAGGATTCCGCTGGACGCGGGAAGCACAGAACCGGTCGAGGTGGCGATGCTAGGGGGAGGCCTATGTCCAGCAGTGGACGTCTTTTGGCTGAAATGATGATGAATGATTTAAACATGGATCAAAAACATATAAGCAGATTCTACTTACATACTCTTATAACTTAATACATATTGAAACTTGTATTTAAAAATTTATTTTCAAATTATGACAGTTATTTTCGCTCAACGTTTGAATATGCGAGAATATTGGGAATTATAGCATCCTATAAAACTCTCGTTTATGCTATATCACGGGTAGGTTGTTGAAACTAAGCTGAAACTAGTTTCTGAATTGAAGACAGTTTACAAGTACGCAAGTAACAAACTGTATAAGTACATTTCGAAGTCATATTGAACTCGATTCTCTTCAGATATTAGTTTTACGTGTGTAAGAAGCACTTTATAACTTATCCTATATTTATAGCTGTTTACTAGAAACAGAGAAGCTGAGGATATCAAGGAAATGAATGCATTCGAAATCGCGATCCTTTTTAAGGTGAGCTGTCGCCATAAATCATTGTAGATGCTATCAAAACAGTAGTAAAATCGTGCTCTATCTTTGACTGAGAATACATTTTAAAAAGCATGATATAAAAGTCTCGTCCAGAAATACATTGGCGTAAGTTACTACAGCAAAGAATAGTTACAAAAATACGTTTCCAAAAATAACTACAAACAAACAGTGTAAAGAAGGTATATAATTAATGAGGAATGTACCTGTTTTAGACGTTCATGTAATACACGCCACCTGTGCGGTGGACCACCCATTAATATTAGCAACGAGCCTCACTTTAGATCCTGCTATTTCTGTAACAAAACAAATATAACGTATTTTTGGAACCAGGTTGTTGAACAGTGAAATGTTTTGATAAATGTCTAACAATGTACGAGGTTATGGAGGTAAAAACCCCAGAGGGATCCCAGAGTTGTACGACGCGGGTTTCGGGGTCTGATTGCGCCGATTAGACCTCTTACAAGCTAACATAAAAGCAAAATCTCTAGCTGAAATACTAAATCACATACTTAAACAAACATTATCTAATATTCTAGGCTATCTACGTGTGACCTATTTATGTTTGAAGGGATCTGGGTACTAAGTAAATAACTAGAGGGATGACGATTCAAACCCGTACGTGGGTAGAACGCAACGGACAGTCTTGACAGTTGGAACCGTTCTGTCCCTATTCATCTAGATTCAGAAAAGAACCCTGCATAACAAGTAGTGTATACATTTTAGAGGAATACTAGCAACCCGCCCCTGCTTTGCATGTTTTTTCGACTTAGCAAAACATCAAGATTTTTTCATTATAATTATGTAAGTTTAATGGTAACTTATTCTCTGAATAATGAACAGAAAACCGCATCAAAACGCGGTCAAACAGACTGACTCACAATTTATAATAATTATGTATACTTAATCAACCCAAAATGTTCACACTGCTGAAACACAGTTCTCGTCTCTGTGAGAGGGATGCGCTGTAACCCACCACGCGGGCCCAGTGCTGGTTGGTGGATGTCACATGTCTTCGAATCTTTGGTTCTAGGACATGCCGGTTTCCTCACGATGTTTTCCTTCACCGTTTTGAGAGCAGTGGTGATGAAATGATTTACACAAAGTAAAGCGCCTGTCTGGGTTCGAACCCACAACCTACAACTTACTCCACCGCTGCTCTAATCTCGATATTATGTGTAGATAGAATATATAGAGAATCATTTTCTTCCCAGACGTGTGCAGGATTAACCTTGGAAATCTATCTTCTATATGAAAATGCGAAAACAAATTGCGTTACACGTTTCGGACGTTTTAAATGCAAAACCATGAATTCGTGCGACCTTGTATTAAATTACAGATCTGTTTATTTACGTATTGACAATATAAAAGAAATAACATTGTAGTTGAAAAACAGGTTCTCTCATAAATTCCAACTGGAAATGTAAGTTTGTACGCACAATATTGAGAAATTGACCATGTTACTTTAACAAGAAGAAGTATGGAAGAAACGGACATGTTGCGGTACCCCAAATAAATTTGGATATGGGCAGGAGAATGATGATGACTTTAACACCATAGACTTTTTATAGGTTTTCCTGTAATCTATAACGAGCCTGATATAGAAGAACATCGTAAGCACCATAATGTAAGTATTTCACTTTTTCAAAAAAATAATATAATAAAATAAATAAAATAATCAATAAAATACCTCCTCTCCTATAAATTTGAATTTATGTCGCTTACTATGTTCTTCCTTATCAGGCTCGATAAGTAAAGCACTATTTTCAGTAATTTTTTCAGTATCTTTGGCTTGGTTTCGGAGATAAGGAAGAATGGTCAATTTTCATCTATTTTCTTAAATAACTTTAAAACTATTTATTTTAAAATAATGATTTAAATATATTTGAAACCCTCACAACAAGCCCTTTCATTTTTAGATGTCACACGGTACAGTTAGCAAAAAATTTAAATTTTCTGATTTGCCCCCCAAAAGTGACCCTTCTATTAAAGATTAATTTATTTACTTTACACCATCGTGTTTGGGTCACAGAAATATATAAGTGTACCAAATTAAAATTTGATCGGTCCAGTAGATTCGAAGAAAATCGGCTGTGACAGACGGACAGACACGAGTGATCCTATATGGGTTCCGTTTTTTCCTATTGAGGTTCGGAACCCTAAAAATGGGTTCTTTATACTAAATTATTTTACGGTAGCTATAGAATTTTGTAGATAACTAGGTTATAACGTTATAATATACCCTTATAGTTTCTGTTGGGATTTTTCTAAGCACTTTCACTTCAAACACTACTAAAGTAGAGTAAGCATCAACAACGGTTTAGGTAGACACTCTAACAAATAACTTTGTTGTGGAGGATAAACGGACGGCGGGAACTTAGGAGCCCCGGAGGCCACTTAAAACTTATGTGGCTTCGTTAACCATAGTCCTATATTCCTACTGTTGTTCAAACCTTCCAGAATTATATAACAAGAGCCGTCTTCAAGTTTAAATTTAGTGTTTCGTCTCGTCATTGTGGTTTCGTTGAATTTAATCAGTATATCACTGAGACCCTAGTTTGTTTGGTGGAGCCGAGCTAAACTGCGGGAAATGGTGGCCATATTCAGTATCAAAAATACAACGCCAAATCTTAACTGCAAACGGCTTTGTGGTCGATGATACGATTTGATTGGCGAAATCTATGCAAATGTTACGTTATGGAGGCCGCGCGAATATATTTTTCCAATACTCGTATCCAGTCAGAAGTAAGTCAATACTCTTCAGATAATAACAGACTTGTTGTAAATTCACTTTGATATCAGAATGAGGTTCCAATCTCAAATTGTAACCATGGCAACGTTATCATAGTCGTATCAGAGATGCTTGATATCGATATCCTCTGAGAATATCTTAAGTCCCTCTGACGTAAATTTGTAAATCTCTGAAGCTTTTTTATTTTATTTTTTTACTTCAAGGCCCCGTACCTCTTGTTTATCGCCCTGCCGTTTATTTTGAAGTAAATATTATTTCGATTTGAATTAGGTAAGTAGATCAAGTATGGATTAGAATTTTTTGCCGCTCCACTATGAAATTTTATAGAAGTTTGTAAAATATAAGAAAATTAAAAGGAAAAGATACTCGTACAAGAAACTTTAATTACAATACCTACAGGCATGAATAATGTTTGATGGTTTTTATCGTAAATAGATATTTAGGTATTATTTAGTTGTCCTTAAATACTTTGATTAGTTATTACGTCGCTTATGCCTTTAAGAATTAGCTCTGGAATTAGCTTTGGATCTGGAATTAGCTCTTAAGTAAGGTGCTTAATTATTGTCATGGTAGAGTGCTTCTAGTGCTTTGTTTTAGTACATAAGTTGTTATTGTCGTTTGTTCACTGTTGGGTCGTTAATAGAAGCCAATTGACATCAATAGACTATATAATATTGATTTATTTACAACGGGTTTCAGCTCACGATGGGACAAAGTAGGAGCGATTCAATCAATAAAATGACGCTCGGCTAGAGTACCTAAGCTATTTAAATTCTTGATTGAAAACATTAATTTCAATTAATCAATCGAGTTACACAAGAGTAGATGTTGACACCTACCTATAGGAAAAAATATAAAAATCTGATGACAAATCAAAACTTAATTAGCAAGTTCTAATATCTTTTTATTGTATTTCTATAAATAATAACTGTTTATTGATGAGCTTGGTAATTGAGGAGCTTGTGGTTAAGTAATAACTGTTGCACGGGTCGATCGATCAGGTTAAGCTACGCTTACCGCGGTTGGTCCGTGGATGGGTGACCATCTTTTCATACCAAAACTCCTCCGTGCCTCGGAAAGCACGTTAAGCCGTTGGTCCCGGCTGTCATTTGTAGATCTTTGACAGTTGTTACGGGTCGTCAGAAGCCCAAAGTTAGTCCTCCAGACCGAATTTCGGCCATGGCGACCAGTCTCAGCGGAGACCAGCCTTCGGAGCGCGAGACATTATAGTGCACAAGGGTGTGCGCAGATACAGGTGCACTCTCTCTTCCCTCACTCTCATAGGCGGATGGGACGGCAATCCGTAACAACCGGCGGAGAGAGGTCAGGCGCAGGCCCAATGGCTTAACGTGCTTTTCAAGGCACGGGGGTATCATACCGCCATCTTTCAAACTCCGAGCTGTTACTAAGAAATTCCTAATGGAAAAATCCAATAACACTTTGCCCGACCCGGGAATCGAACTCAAGCCCCCTCGCTTGCGACCACGAGACCAACAGGGCGGTTCACAACTTAATAGATAGTATAGTTAAAGTAGTTACCTACCTACATATTATGCAGAAAGAAAACTGAGGCAAAACAATAATAATGTAATAAAACAATTTTTTTTTTTTTTTGAGGACGATTCTTGCCGCGTTTCTTAACAGAATGTCTCGGTAAGCTGTACGTATAATAATGGAATAATTATGATGAATTAACTAGATGATGTGTTAAGGCTCGTACAGACTAGTGAGATATCGCGGGCGCGACGCGACACTAGTAGCACAATTTCTTTGTCGCTGCCTGTCCGCCCGCGATATCGCGCGAGTTTGTACGAGCCTTTAGACGGAACGCTAAGCCGCACAATTCGTTGCGAATATAAGGAAGTACTCACCTAATTAAAATGAAGCTGAAAATCAATTAAATTTTATTGTTGTTTCTCTAATGCAACTACAAACTGGAAGAAGCACGACAATTTCAAATTAAAAACGATCCAAATATTTGGATAACGGTTTTATTATTTTCAGTTTTCTTTAATCACTTATGCGACAGTAAATCGATCATGACAGCACAGAGAAAGTTGGACACTGTTTTTATCTACATGGAAAATGTCCTACTATACAATTTATCCTCTATACATGAAGAGCTTTTGTACTCGTTCTACTGACGCTCGGTTCCACCGCTTTGTGGTCGAGCAACATATTTGTCAACAAAGGACTTGCAGGCACCTAGAACAGAACGGAATGGGTCTTGCATATTTTAGAAATCGGTATGCGCCGAGAATCTGTACGGATTCCACCCGGCCCGAGAGCCGCGCAAACACTGTATCTGAACGTGGTTCGAATGTTTGTCTATTGATCGAAAGCTAACGAACTTCCCAGTAGCTTCACGTCTAATAGTCCCTCAGATAGATTCTACTCATTTCGACTAAAACCAATATACAAGTCGAGTAGCCCGCTTGAAAATGTCCTTACAGAAATAGTACCGCATTACAGGTTTTTATTGTATTCATAAGATTTATTATTGAACCTAAATAATGACAGCAATACCTATAAAATAATGTACAACTGTCATTGTTGATAAAAATAATTATGAGAAACATTTTGCGTTTATAATGATGTCGCAAGATATAAACAGCTGTCATAAACAGTTAACAACTCCACGAGAAGTTTTTAGAAAATACAAAACTAATTTAATTTTGTAGTTCTTAGCGGTGTGCTTTAAAACCGACTAGAACAAAACTAGACGGTGTGATGAGAGAAATTAATTTGATGGCTGTACTGTTTTGCTATTAAATTCATAGCGGCGCAAACAACGCCTGGTTTCAACGGTAGAGTGTGCTATTTACTTAAGGCAAGAGCTCGGTGTAAAACTGCAGGCGTTTAATCGTAGTACCCTCGCACGATTGCAATGCTTTCTTGTTCTGTAATTATAAGAACGTTGGTGACGACTGCGGCTTCGCTTCGCCGGGAATTAAATAAACCTCTTGTTCTTAGATATAAGGTTGTGTTGTGACTTTCGGTTATTGATAAATCCCTAATGGGAAAATGTTCAAGGTCTATTAAATTTTTCGGGGTGTTCGAACATTTTAAAAGATCCGTAACAGTATTTTAATTTCAGTGTTGTCACATTTATGTTCGTTTATGTCCCTATTAAAGGTGCAGTGCTAATCTCTTTGTCTTTTTAAATATTCTTATGCCAGCTTATTTATGTTGTTGTTTGTAGAAATACCTGAGTAACATTTTACGACTGTGCCCCGCTGTACAGCGAGTTATTTGGGCACTTCAAAAAGTTTGCTTGTTCTAGTACCTTGTCGAGATACGAGATAATAACTTGTACAAATATGATAAAACTTAAGAAAACACGTATGTTACTTGAATTTCCTTTGATTTCCCAAGCGGTTTACTGTATTTACTTTACATAATTATATCTATATAATATTACACCAGTTTATAAAATAATATGTACATAAATAACCTACTTAATTCATTAATAAAAGTAATAAAATTATATCCTATCTAAAACTATTCACAAATTAAAATATGGCGTCGAAAAATTCATCCACATCACTGTCGACTGGTAATGTACCCAAGAGACTGGCGGCATTGCCACGTTGTATGGCAATGCTTAGCCTCTGGCCAAGGTAAAAGCCAGCCCTTGGGTCACGGGAAGTGTCAATTAGCCGTTTTGAGATTTCATTAAACAGACCATGAGCACTCGGACCCCACGGCCCGAGGGTTTCAACCCCAAACGGCTCGAAAATATAATTGCCAACAAGGTTATCATACTTACGCCGCTTGAGGTTCTCCGCAGCCGCAGCAGCAGCGCCAGCACAGCACGCCGAGCCAGGAAGATGGGATGGCGCAAGAGTATCGACACACGTGGCATCCCACACTAAAGGCCTACCCATCTTCCATGGAAATAAAGACATTCCGTCCGGTCTCTTGCCATCGTCGCGTGCCAAGCCATTGGGTTCTAATACAGCTGGAACGCCGACGGTGACAAGAGCTCGTCGGATGATGTCGTTGATGTTCGCGTGCCGCGCTAAGCGACCCGCACTTCGGCTGCAAGACAGGCCGTGGTGTCCGAGACTGTTGACAACTTCGCCACAGTGACAGCGATTCCCAAGCGGTTGAACCAAAATGCTCAGAATATAGATATATCAGGAATTTAGAATTAAATTGTTTTGTCTAGGTCGCACTTTCATTGCGCGAATTTTCACTTTTCGCCTACACCTTATTCTTCAATTAGCAGATATTGTGAAGTTCACAAGAAAACTCCTAACGTTTTTGAACTAAGAATATTATTATGATATTTTGTACTTACACGAGTCTATTCTAGGTAGGTGGGTATGCCATTTTGAAATTAACTATTTCAAAATGGAGTACCTCCCTACCTAGAATAATTATAACAAAACAGCACTATATTTGATTATAAATAAAAAAAATGGTAGCAGCTGGTGTTCTGTAGTTTTCGCCCCATGGAAAGAAGACGTGAGTTTATGTACCTATTATGTGTATTAGAAAGTTATAAAGGTGACTATACCTAAATAAGAGGAAATGCCTTATATACCTGCATCATCATCATCATATATGAGGCGCCTTGTCCCCACTATGTTGGGGTCGGCTTCCAGTCTAACCGGATGCTGCTGAATACCAGTATTTTACATGGAAAAACTGCCTATCTGACCTCCATAAGCCAGTTACTGGGTATTAAATACGATACCCCTTGGTAAGACTGGTTGACAGACTTTCGGGCTTCTAACTACCCATAACGAGGGACCAACGGCTTGACGTGCTTTCCGAGGCAGGGCGGGTCTTGGTGTGTACAGATGGTCACCCATCCACGGACCAACCGCTGCAATCGTAGTTTAACCTGATCGATCCACCCGTGCGGCTTTTATTACTTAGCCACAAGTCCTTGCTACAGGCTATAATTACGAAATTAATCATAGATTACGTAATTGCATTGACAATACATATTTGATGGGTAACCATTACCACCATCATTTAAATTAGGAAGGAGTGATATTACAATACGTTAGTTAATTAATATTTTCATTAATTATAATCCAATCAATCAATCTATTGATTAAATATTAATTCAATAAAATGTGTATTTTGAATGAAATTATATAGGTAAATAGGTGCGTTTAACAAATTATATATTTTAATGGTAGGTACGGTCTACTGAAAATCAAGACTGTTTGGCTGATGTCTATATTACTTAATATTAATTTAGCTGAGCTGAATGAATAGGTACCTATCTACCTAAGTGCCAGCACATAGTTAAAACCTCATTTTCATTAAAGTCGGTTAAAATGATAGGTAGGTAGGTACTCGGATTACCTGAAGTTTGTTTCTTCATAAGTGAGAAGAACTTCGTTGCATACGACGGCCTTCGTAAATTGTCTGAACCAAAACAAAAAAGACTGAATTTCACGACTACGCCTGATTAACCTTTCAGCCGTTTTAGCTTGAAAGCGTAACAAAAAAACAAAATCACTTTCGTTTCTGATTATGTTAGGATTTGAATGCTGCGGTTGAATCTAGTTTGTAGGCATTGTTGAAAATGAGCGTCAAATAACATAATGCGAAGACATAAACGAACAAAACCTTTTGAGTTAGTGTAGTGTAAAAAGTGTAGTGTAGACATAATAGTGACAATGACACACATATAACACATGAACAAAGTGTTTACATTATTATATCAGACTCTAAGAAAGTGGAAAGTACTTGTGTAAAGTACAATCAACACTATTATAAGTTTTAAAATAATTATCACGTAGCAAATTAAGTTAGATTCAAATTAATTGGTTAATAACCTGGTTCTTTTCAATAAAGGATAAAAAAAAACACAATTGAATTTGAATACCAACCTTTTATCATTATTTTTTTTACTTAATATTTCAATATCTGTTTACCTACTAAATATGTATTGTCAATGCAATTACGTAATCTATGTTTGATTACGTAATCTATGATTAATTACGTAATCTATGTGGATCTTCGGCAGTCGTTATGGGTAGTTAGAAGCCCGAAAGTCTAGCAACCAGTCTTACCAAGGGGTATCGTATTACCCAGTAACTGAGTTGTGGAGGTCAGATAGGCGGTCGCTCCATGTAAAATACTGGTATTCAGCTGTATCCAGTTAGACTGGAAGCGGACCCCAACATAGTTGGGTAAAGGCTAAGCTGTTTAAAATAATTAACTAAATGCATGAAACTTGACGCATTGATTTGTTTTTCGGTGTATTTGGGACCTTCATCTCTTTTGAAATGTGTTTATCTTTCTACTTCCAAAAGGATTTAGGTACTTATACTCACATACACTCACGCATTTTCCCCATGGGGGTACTTGTGCAGAAACTCAAGAACTCCACTTGCTGCGCTGCTGTTGCTGCTATTGGTACGTATAGCTATCACTAAACTAAACCGAAATTATAGGTATGTAGAGTATTTGATAATTCACCGAATTCAGTTGTAGAATTTCTCGTGTATTGGCGTGTGAAGCTATTAATATCCGTAGCGTTTGGCTCAACTATTGCGGCTCGGACCGAAGACGGCTTAGTGCAGCTGGCTGAATAGACAACTATTATTTAATCCCCTGAGAAGTTGTCTAAACTAATGTTTGCCTTTGTAGTTCATAAAAATAGACTTACAAGTTATTTTATATAGAAATTTGGATATCCTATTGAAAACTAAGATATTTTCTTAATAATAAATTATACAAATATATTATACTTAAATCAAATTTTAATAAAATAAAATAATTATAAAATTTATGATCTTAATTATAAAATTATATACATAATTAGTACATAAATTATATAATAATAAGACCCAGATAATAAAACGTTATTGGGGTCTTTTATAAGACCAAAATATTGTCCTTTTCTAGTCATTCAAAATACTTAGGTAGGTAGGTAATCAATACCTACCTATTTCTTTAACAAGTAAAGGTCAAAATGCCATTCCGAATCTTCAAATCTCATCTTAAGACGCTGACAACAAGTAAACCGCGGTCACTGTCAGACTGCATACAAAAGAAAGAGAAGCGCGATGACACAAGGCTTGTAATTTATTGCAAAATATTATATGAAGTAATTATCTATTTACTCAAAAATGAGTTGAGTACGTTGATATTTAATACAGATATTTTTGATTGAAACTCAAAGTACAGGGTTAGTTTACCGTTAATTTGTATCGAGATTTTTTTTTGTAGACGTGTTTTAGTAAGTACCAAGTTCTGAGAAATATGTTCAAGAATAACATATTTTTTTTCTGCTTCCACAAACTTTATAGATATGCCAATTTTTTTGTTTAAGACAAGCCTACTTTTATCATTTGCCTCTTGTCAGCGCCTTAACTAAGATATCGTGAACCTTCCCAACACAAAAACACAACATAAGTAGTTTATTTAAGGCTAAAAAAATAAAACGATTTCAATAATTAATTTTCGTTTGTCGTGTTGGACAAAGAAAATTATTCTCAAAGTAAACAAAAGTCTAAGAATTCAGTAGCCGAGTCTAATTAGGTTCAAATATTTAGCGTATCTCTGTAACGGATGGTTATAAAATACGGATGGTTTTAAAATACGGTTGGTTATAAAATACAGTAGGAAAACTCAGTTAAGGCTGCGGTCTCAGAAAGTTATCTGGCGGTCGGTACCTAACGAAGCAAAAGGGACATTATTTTTTATTTAACTAGGGGGAAAGAAAGGGTAGATTTTAGTGAATTATTTCAAATCTTCAAGAGGTGGGTTAGGCAAGTTGGGGAGGTTAAGGTACGGTATTTATATTAGTTATACCTTGGTAGGGATAAGCTTTAGGAGGTATCTACCCACTGTTGCGTTCCACCCGGGATCTCGAAGTCTCCAATGTATAATTTTATTCTGTACGACACTAACATATACCTCTTCCTAACTTGGATGTAGGGTTGGACTGCCTCGTTGGTGTAGTGGTCGCATTGCTACGCTGAGCATGAGGTCCTCGGTTCGATTCCCGGGTCGGGCAAAGTGATATTGGGTTTTTCTATCTGGAATTTCTCAGTAGCAGCCCGGAGTCTGGATCTGTGCCCGGTTGATGGCAATAGGCTTGCCCCTTATTACATGGGATTTAAACATAACTGGCTAAATGTGGATGTACCTACTACATGTACACCTCTGCCCAACCCTTCGGGGAAACAAGGCGTGAGGTTATGTTATCACACTAATATTATAAAGACGAAAGTTTGTGTGTGTGTTTGTTACTTCTTCACGTTCAAACGGCTGGACCAATTTTGATAAAGTTTTGTATGGAGGTAGCTGAGACCCTGCATTAACATATAGGGTACTTTTTATCCGATATTCCCACGGGATCTAGACTTATGCTGGTGAAACCACGAGTCGCAGCTAGTGTTAAATAAAAGTTAAACTTAAAATATAATCCAGATGGCTAATTGCGTAACACACTATCAGTAGGAATCGGTTTCAATTTGACAGTTCCACAATATTCATTGCGTTATTTACGTTTTTGAGCTGACAATTTTTTCTAACATATTAAGCAATGGATTAGCAATACACTTCAAAATCATTCCGATTCCAATTCAAACTGCGTTACGCAATTAGGGTACAGTAGTAATACCTTTATGGAACTAGAATAAAAATTATAACCTGATTGGTCATAAAATAAAACAAACAGCTTCATAAAATCTACGATACGCGCCAACATTGCAGATTTTTCTCCCTAAGATACGCGAGTGTGAGAGCTCCACACTTTATACACAACAGCCTTTGATAGTCACACTTCACCGGTGATTGCTCCATTTGTTTACAAGAATCACATCAAAGTCCCCACATAAACAGCAATGTACGTAGAAATTGATTATTGTAGTCTTTAAGGCATTGGCTGTAAGTGGGCTGTTTCTATAAATACCAATGATTGACTTTTATCGTCGTAAATAGCAATATTTGCAGGATTACTTTTATAGTGGAAACTAATGGAACTCTCTTTATATTTTACGATTGCTGGTATACGTGTAGGTAGTAAAATTATAGTACACTGTTGATTGACGACTATGTAGAAATAACCGACCATCATTTATGATATGGGGTCTTAAAAACTTAAAATCCCATCGGTGTGCAGCAAAACTCTACGATATTTTTAGGACCTATATTTCAAAGGGGATTTTAGAAAACTAAACGCAGTTAGCTTCGTATAGTTTTCTGAAAATCTCCTTTGCTCTAAAAATCAAATCCATTTACGACATTATTTTGTTCAATTAATTTATTATCAATATTTTACCTTTTATTTCTGGAATCTGCTTAATCTTTACTTAATATAAAAGTCGCTTTTCGTGTCTGTCCGTGTGCTGCGGTGTTCTTCTAAACTACGCAACAGATTTTGATGCGATTTTCACCATCATTTAGAGAATTCATTCCGAAAGGTTGATGTCTAACATCTTTCCTCTCGCTTTCTGTGCGAGTGATTTCGTGAAAAGGGACGGAAGTGCGTAACAGGAATTGACCGCTTGATCATGGAATAAGTAACTACTTTTTAATAGCATGGAATAAGTACCTAAGTACTTTTTAATAGCATGGAATTAGTAAGTACTTTTAATAGCATGGAATTAATAAGTACTTTATAATAGAATGGAATTAGTGTACTCATGTCAGTACTATATAGTGGTGACCACTAGTAATAAATAATTATTCGAATAAATATTTAATTAAGTATAAAGCTTTTTCAAATTTTGGGGTTAATTTCTGTCACTGCTGAGTTGATTTTTACCAAGGTTAGATTTCAGATGTTGCACATCATATTGCGACTATGTAAGGTTCGCTCGTTTTTTATATTATACTAACACATAGGTAATAAATAAATCACCATGTTTTGTCAAGCCGGAAAATCCGTGCGAAACAAGGGTGGGTCGTTAGTTATTTATGTATAAGGATCATAATATCTAAGGTAGGTACATAATTATAGTCCATAAATTATCTGGGTCTGAAGATCTGAACGTGAATCTCCAACGTTGATCCTTAGAACTAATAAAAATGCAAAGAAACTGTCACATTAAGCAGACTCGATGACGTAGTCAGAGCAGAATCCAGCGACTTGTCGCTTTAACTCTATCGATCAAGTTCCTAACACCCACGCATAAGACTAGTCGTGGATAGATACCTAGGCTATTCTATTTCTAAGTATTCTTAGTTTTCTAAGAATAGAAATAGAGTATCTAGAACTCAGTGTTCAGAATTTCTGTTCTGAAGACTTTCACTTCGGGGACAGACCTAGACTGCTTAATTATTTCTCTTGCTATTTTCCCGTATCGATCCGCAATGAAACTGCAACTCTGCGATGTAGACGTCAGCCACATACTCGTGGGTGCTCATTAAATACCTATGAAACTATTCTTTAGTACGAGGGCGCAGGGTGTTTTGCGATAGTTTCAAAGCCCATAATATTATACTATTTTCACAGCTTGATTTTGTGTGACACTAGGGGCTAATCTTGAAAAATAATGTATAGTGAAACAAGATGAACAGTTAATTCCAGTACCGGATATAGTAGTAATTATAGTACGTACAGGTAACACATTATAGTCCTTTTTGGCAACAAAAGATATTATTTCAACGTTAAAATCCATTATAAAGTTGCATCTCGATTCACCCCTGCATTTCTATTCACCCCGTTTTACGGTAGTTTATGTTCAGTTTGGAAACGCAAAAGTCACAATTTTCAAATCCAGTTCTTTAAAATTTACTTCCCCGCCTTTTTACTTGCCGAGAAATACTGGTCGCTCTCTGCGTTAGCCATAAAATGCTGCGTGACATTTAGCAGGGGCCCGAAACATTCGGGCAGGGCTCTAAACTTTAAAGCGATGATAAACGCTATAATAAGCTCGTGAATGGGGTCCATTACGGTAACTCGTAGCGAACTCGTAATTTATGTTGTATAACTTCAAACTACCCAGCTAAGGCTAAGGATTAACAAGCCAGCGAGCTGATTAATTGTACACACAACCATGGATTAAAATAAGGTGTACGTTGCTAAGGTATTTTTTATATTTGATAGTTCTAATACTCTGCTCAAAATTAATTATTTAAGTTCTTGTTCAGTTCATTAAATACTAACAAGTCGCCGTTTACTAACAAGTTATGGATATTGTTTCTGAAACAAAATGATTATTATTATTATTTGTTTACATATCTCGTGACCATGGGGTCCCGGGCCTTTGGGACGCGTACGAGGAGCCCAAGCCAGCTCACAGACTCTTAGACAATTTTAAATGGAATGTGGCACCAACTGACGAATATTCCTGATCGAACTATGCAAGTGCACTCAAGGACAACCCCCGATTGGTGTAGGATTATTGCAGGATATGGAAACAAAGATATTGGATGATGGGTTTGGGTGGCTAATGTGAACTGGTTATCTAGGACTATGGAAAGACTATGGCCCCTGCCTGATCAATGTTGTATATAAAATACACATAAAATGGCAGACTCATCTGGACTGGACTGGACTTGCACACTCAATAATGGGCCCCCGAAAACGGTCGCTAGCACATGGTATCGTAGCGACAAAGGGGCAACATGTCCTGAGGTGCTTATGAGGAGTAGAGAGGTATTCCACTGCTATCAGGACAATTCCGGAAGTACGGTCAAGATCCCTACCAGCATCTTACTGGAATACTTCCTTCCTCCGAGCACGTTTGCTCTTGCAAATCTTCACTCAAGCCGGCCAATAAAGACAAGAATGAGGTGGGAGTTGTTCCTCGTCAGTAGTCACTCAAGCCAGCCAGTAAAGGCAAGCCAGAGATGAGGAACAAGACTTCTCACGGGAGATAGGAACTGTGGGGTCGCTACTGCCCAACAGCTCCCCACATGATGCCCTGCGGGTTTGATTATTATTATTATTAAATATTCAATGGTTTTCCTTATTATCTTTCCGTTTCCGGGGCCATAAAGAGATCTTTAACGTTTGAGGAAAAATCAGACTAAATCTACATAAGATGCAAAGGTAACGGTTTATGATTCCGTGACAAAAAACCGGCCAAATGCGAGTTGGACTCGCGCACGAGGGGTTCCGTACCATTATCTATAAAAATGGCAAAAAAAAATCACGTTTGTTGTATGGGAGTCCCCTTAAATATTTGTTTTATTTTAATTTAATTATTTATTTTTAAATTATTTTTATATTATAACTAAATATTCTGTGAATATTTCAAGCGTCTACCTTTTGCCGGTATCAATATCGAGCAAAAAATCACGTTTGTTGTATGCGAGCCCCCTTAAATATTTATTTATTCTGTTTTTTAGTATTTGCTGTAGCGGACACAGAAATACATCATCTGTGAAAATTTCAACTGTCTAACTATCACGGTTCATGAGATACTGCCTGGTGACAGACGGACAGACATACAGACAGAAGGCGGAGCCGTAGTAATAGGGTTCTCGTTTTACCCTTTGGGTACGGAACCCTAAAAATGAATTATAATAATGACGGTCTTTAATGCATGGCTTTTAATGTAAGTAGGTTTTGTATTTATCAGGATTTTACCGAAGCAAAAGTAAATGTTGCGAATTTTATTTAAGAGGGATGCGCTAAGATAGCCCGCGAAATTCAAATGTTTTTAAGTTTTTTGCAATTTTCAGGTCTGTGTCAGGTTGTATGTTGACTAAAATATGATTCGCGGCCGTAACAAATATGTCTTTACAGAATTATAATCATTAGAGTCAGCGCTATATTTGTGACCCGCATATTACAAAAAATTAAGAAAATTTGAATTCCGCAGGCTACCCTGACGCTTTCGCCTTAACTCTAGTAAAGCTAATTAAAAAGCAAAAGAAAATCTTAAGTTTATTTAACGTTAACTTTAAGTTTTAATTGCTTAAGAAACTATGTTTAATAGGCGTACCTATAAGAAATATTAATGAGCATTCGTAAAGTTTTTCAGACTTCGGTAGGTACCTACTTGTGTCTAAACAAATAAATGGGTAATAATAATACTGCTGCCTTGTTGGTCTAGTGGTTGCAAGAGCTACTGCTGAGCATGAGGCCCTGGGTTCAATTCCCGGGTCGGGCAAAGTGATACTGGGTTTTTCTATCTGGAATTTGTGCCCGGTTGATGGCAATAGGCTCGCCCCATATTACATGGGACTTAAACATAACTGGCGAAATGTGGGTGTACTACAGGTAGTTAAACCTCTGTCCAACCCTTCTCAAAACAAGGCGTGTTGTTATGTATGTATTGCAAGGGCCTCTTCTCACACAGAGAAGGCATTGATCACCACTTTTGCTTTTTCAAACTTATACCTACTCACTATAAAGTCCAGGTTTCCTCACGAAGTTTTCATTCTGCCATGTGCCATGTGCCATGCCCAAGATTAACTTAGAAAGTACATAAGAATTGAAAACGTCCAATACTTGCCTTTGCCTTGCTTGCATAAGAGGCGAGGCCATAAGGGGGATGCGCTAAGGTAGCCCACGAGATTCAAATTTTCTTAAGTTTTTTTGCAATTTTCAGGCCTGTATCAGGTTGTACGTTGATCTAAATATGATTCGTGGACGTAACAAATATGGCTTTCTAGAATTATAATCATTAGAATCAGTAATACAACTCTCTAAATTCATAGAATCCTATTGAATGTCTGTCATGAAATAGTAATTCAATAGGATTCTACGAAGAGAGTTAGTTGTACTGCTGATTCTTATGATTAACCTGTTACTGACCTGCAAATTGCAAAAAATTTAAGAAAATTGAATTTCGCAGGTTACTCTGACGCCTTCACCTTAACGGGGGACATCACGGCAATAAAAGTGTAGATAATTATGTAAAATATTATTTTCTGAACTAAAAAGCTATGTTTATGAAAATGAATCCATATCTACATTATTTTAAACAACAGGAATATTTATCATGAAGTTCGTGGAAATTGATATTGCATTTTGTTTTTCCTTGTTTCCGTAGTTCTTTGTTTCCTTTTATTGAATCAAGTTGAAAGATTTTTTAGTATTTGGGTTCTAGTTTTTGAACTTTTTACTATTTATTTCTTTTTATTGTTCAAAGTAGTAAAAAGTGTTTTAAACTAAATAATACGAGTATACCTCGGTATAGTCGACCTCGTATTTGTTTTATCACCAGGTTTAATGTCAATGCGGGTTTTCATGAAAATTCACGCCACCAGTTGGACTTTGACACTTTGACAAGAGGTCTTCCATTTCGACAATAAATATTAAATATATGATGATGTTTATCATTCGTTTCATTCATCATTCAGTCACGACTAAAGAAAACATAGGCGGTTTGACACTTTTGACAGGTGCCCGGACCTGACGTCTCAGTGCTGCCACCTAATGAACGACATTTCAGAAAACCCTCTTTGCACGTCATAAATTTGATTTATTTTGATTTAATTTTTAAATGTAACATAGTTTAAGTCGTTCTAATACCAATATTATAGACCAAAAAAACTGAAATAAAAAGATTTCATTTTATTTTATTTATAAATCTACAAGGTCTATTATTTTGTCTAGGTATTTGACAGAAAGATAGTTTCTAAGGTTTAGTAAAGTGTCTATTAACTGGGAATTGTTGTCAAAATGGTTCTTAAAACAATTACGGGGTCAACCATATTGGATACAAGGCACTCCTTCATTCAGGAAACCCTGAGTGGCAGCCATCAGTAGTTAAATGATAAATTATTATTTTTTGTGTAAGTAGGTTTGTACAAACACTTTTAAACACGTCAATCATATTTTAAAAACTAGATGAGGTCGGCGGTTCCTATCTGACTACTCTAAGAAGAATGGCCGAAACAAACCCAAAGGTCACAGTCTCTTTTAAGTCCAGACATAATCATGGTAAAATCACGTGAAGGCTATGTACCTGAAATGGTCTTTTGAGGAAATAACCACACAGATTTAGTGGACCTGTCCAGTCAGTGTACGCACTTGTCAGTAATCATGCAGCTCAACTCAGAACTTAAGGAGCTCAACGATGCGACCAGCAAAACCAAGGAAAGGACATTTGGGTAGGCCGCATAAATTAGTCAAACTGCCAGACCGTGATTAAAACTAACTGAGGAAAAAAATAAACACACCACATTGTCTTCACATTCGAATTAATTAAAATAAT
Organism: Tiliacea citrago; assembly: GCA_963921375.1. Classification (NCBI taxonomy): domain Eukaryota; kingdom Metazoa; phylum Arthropoda; class Insecta; order Lepidoptera; family Noctuidae; genus Tiliacea; species Tiliacea citrago. Next base: position 19,904,410 of record OY992781.1, read on the forward strand.
ATAATACTTTACAAAGTAAATATTCATGTCACAGTATATATAAAATTCATCAATGTGTAATTAAATCTAACACAGTAAAACGCAAATACAATGTCCCACTTAATAGGTATTTCAATTTTTGACGGTACCAGTAACATTGTAGAGAACAAGTCCCAGTTAATATTAACGGGCTTCGCAGCACGAGTTTGCTTCGAACAAACATGGTGTACGTTAGCAAATTCATAACATACGTACCTACATGTATAATAGTCTGTTAGTTGCATAGGAAGGCCGAAGCTTCCGAAAGCGGACAACGTCACATTATTGAATTTCAGTCCAAAACGTCGTTTACAAAAGGCCCTGGAGGAAAAGTTTAAGGAAAATAAACTGTCTTTTAGAACTTATTCATATTTTGCTGTCGTTCTATTTTTGTCACATTTCGTCACCACCTAGTTTTTACCCAACTATGTTGGGGTCAGCTTCCAGTCTAACCGGATGTAGCTGAATACCAGTATTTTACATGGAGCGACTGCCTATCTGACCTCCACAACCCAGTAATTGGGTAATACGATACCCCTTGGTAAGACCAAAGTAAGACCACCATTTACGACATTATTTTGTTCAATGAATTTAATATCAATATTTTACCTTTTATTTCTGGAATCTGCTTAATCTTTACTTAATATAAAAGTCGCTTTTCGTGTCTGTCCGTGTGCTGCGGTGTTCTTCTAAACTACGCAACAGATTTTGATGCAATTTTCACCATCATTTAGAGAATTCATTCCGAAAGGTTGATGTCTAACATCTTTCCTCTCGCTTTCTGTGCGAGTGATTTCGTGAAAAGGGACGGAAGTGCGTAACAGGAATTGACCGCTTGATCATGGAATAAGTAACTACTTACTTTTTAATAGCATGGAATTAGTAAGTACTTTTAATAGCATGGAATTAATAAGTACTTTATAATAGAATGGAATTAGTGTACTCATGTCAGTACTATATAGATTGTTAGTAGAAGGGGTCGAATTTCGACCAGTGGGTGACCACTAGTAATAAATAATTATTCGAATAAATATTTAATTAAGTATAAAGCTTTTTTAAATTTTGAGGTGAATTTCTGTCGCTGCTGAGTTGATTTTTACCAAGGTGAGATTTCAGATGTTGCACATATAACACAAAGGTAATAAATAAATCACCATGTTTTGTCAAGCCGGAAAATCCGTGCGAAACAAGGGTGGGTCGTTAGTTATTTATGTATAAGGCTCATCATATCTAAGGTAGGTACATAATTATAGTCCATAAATTATCTGGCTCTGAAGATCTGAACGTGAATCTCCAAGGTTGATCCTTAGAACTAATAAAAATGCAAAGAAACTGTCACATTAAGCAGACTCGATGACGTAGTCAGAGCAGAATCCAGCGACTTGTCGCTTTAACTCTATCGATCGAGTTCCTAACACCCACGCATAAGACTAGTCGTGGATAGATACCTAGGCTATTCTATTTCTAAGTATTCTTAGTTTTCTAAGAATAGAAATAGAGTATCTAGAACTCAGTGTTCAGAATTTCTGTTCTGAAGACTTTCACTTCGGGGACAGACCTAGACTGCTTAATTATTTCTCTTGCTATTTTCCCCTATCGATCCGCAATGAAACTGCAACTCTGCGATGTAGACGTCAGCCACATACTCGTGGGTGCTCATTAAATACCTATTAAACTATTCTTTAGTACGAGGCCGCAGGGTGTTTTGCGATAGTTTTGCAGAACCAAAGCCCATAATATTATATTATTTTCACAGCTTGATTTTGTGTGACACTAGGGGCTAATCCTGAAAAATAATGTATAGTGAAACAAGATGAACAGTTCGTTCCAGTACCGGGTAAAACGGGGTGAATAGAAATGCAGGGGTGAATCGAGACGCAACTTTAAAATGGATTTTAACCTTGAAATAATATAGTTTGTTGCCAAGGCACTTAATCGTTAATTATAGTACCTACAGGTAACACATTATAGTCCTTTTTGGCAACAAAAGATATTATTTCAACGTTAAAATCCATTATAAAGTTGCATCTCGATTCACCCCTGCATTCACCCCGTTTTACGGTAGTTTATGTTCAGTTTGGAAACGCAAAAGTCACAATTTTCAAATCCAGTTCTTTAAAATTTACTTCCCCGCCTTTTTACTTGCCAAGAAATACTGGTCGCTCTCTGCGTTAGCCATAAAATGCTGCGTGACATTTAGAAGGGGCCCGAAACATTCGGGCAGGGCTCTAAACTTTAAAGCGATGATAAACGCTATAATAAGCTCGTGAATGGGGTCCATTACGGTAACTCGTAGCGAACTCGTAATTTATGTTGTATAACTTCTAACTACCCCACACCCGCCCTAAGGATTAACAAGCCAGCGAGCTGATTAATTGTACACACAACCATGGATTAAAATAAGGTGTACGTTGCTAAGGTATTTTTTATATTTGATAGTTCTAATACTCTGCTCAAAATGAATTATTTAAGTTCTTGTTCAGTTCATTAAATACTAACAAGTCGTCGTTTACTAACAAGTTATGGATATTGTTTCTGAAACAAAATGATTATTATTATTATTTGTTTACATATCTCGTGACCAAGGGGTCCCGGACCTTTGGGACGCGTACGAGGAGCCCAAGCCAGCTCACAGACTGTTAGACAATTTTAAATGGAATGTGGCAACAACTGACGAATATTCCTGATCGAACTATGCAAGTGCACCCAAGGACAACCCCCAATTGGTGTAGGATTATTGCAGGATATGGAAACATAGATATTGGATGATGGGTTTGGGTGGCTAATGTAAACTGGTTATCTAGGACTACGGAAAGACCATGGCCCCTGCCTGATCAATGTTATATATAAAATACACTTAAAATGGCTCACTCAATTGGACTGGACTTGCACACTCAATAATGGGCCCCCGAAAACGGTCGCTAGCACATGGTGTCGTAGCGACAAAGGGGCAACATGTCCTGAGGTGCTTATGAGGAGTGGAGAGGTATTCCACGGCTATCAGGACAATCCCGGGAGTACAGTCAAGATCCCTAACAGCATCTTTCTGGAATACTTCCTTCCTCCGAGCACGTTTGCTGTTGCGAATCTTCACTACACTCTTCCTCGTCAGTAGTCACTCAAGCCAGCCAGTAAAGGCAAGCCAGAGATGAGGAACAAGACTTCTCACGGGAGATAGGGACTGTGGTGTCGCTACTGCCCAACAGCTCCCCACATGATGCCCTGCGGGTTTTATTATTATTAAATATTCAATGGTTTTCCTTCTTATCTTTCCGTTTCCGGGTCCATAAAGAGATCTTTAACGTTTGAGGAAAAATCACACTAAATCTACATAAGATGCAAAGGTAACGGTTTATTCTTCCGTGATAAAAAAATGAATTATAATAATAACGGTCTCTAATGCATGGCGTTTAATGTAAGTAGGTTTTGGATTTATCAGGATTTTACCGAAGCAGAAGTAAAGGTTGCGAATTTTATTTAAGAGGGATGCGCTAAGGTAGCCCGCGAAATTCAAATTTTCTTAAGTTTTTTGCAACTTGCAGGTCTGTGTCAGGATGTATATTGATTAAAATATGATTCGCGGCCGTAACAAATATGGTTTTACAGAATTATAATCATTAGAATCAGCAATACAACTAACTCTCTTCGTAGAATCCTATTGAATGACTATTTCATGAACTTGAATAGGATTCTACGAAGAGAGAGTATTGCTATATTTGTGACCTGCATATTACAAAAAATTTAGGAAAATTTGAATTCCTCAGGCTTCCCTGACGCTTTCGCCTTAACTCTAGTAAAGCTAATTAAAAAGCAAAATAAAATCTCAAGTTTATTTAACGTTAACTTTAAGTTTTAATTGCTTAAGAAACTAAGTTTAATAGGCGTACCTATAAGAAATATTAATGAGCATTCGTAAAGTTTTTCAGACTTCGGTAGGTACCTACTAGTGTCTAAACAAATAAATGGGTAATAATAATACTGCTGCCTTGTTGGTCTAGTGGTTGCAAGAGCTACTGCTGAGCATGAGGCCCTGGGTTCAATTCCCGGGTCGGGCAAAGTGATACTGGGTTTTTCTATCTGGAATTTGTGCCCGGTTGATGGCAATAGGCTCGCCCCATATTACATGGGACTTAAACATAACTGGCGAAATGTGGGTGTACTACAGGTAGTTAAACCTCTGTCCAACCCTTCTCAAAACAAGGCGTGTTGTTATGTATGTATTGCAAGGGCCTCTTCTCACACAGAGAAGGCATGGGCATTGATCACCACTTTTGCTTTTTCAAAATTATACCTACTCACTATAAAGTCCAGGTTTCTTCACGAAGTTTTCATTCTGCCATGTGCCATGTGCCATGCCCAAGATAAACTTAGAAAGTACATAAGAATTGAAAACGTCCAATACTTGCCTTTGCCTTGCTTGCATAAGAGGCGAGGCCTTAAGGGGGATGCGCTAAGGTAGCCCGCGAGATTCAAATTTCCTTAAGTTTCTTGCATTATGCAGGTCTGTGTCAGGTTGTATGTTGATCTAAATATGATTCGCGGACGTAACAAATATGGCTTTACAGAATTAGAATCAGTAATACAACTCTCTAAGTTCATAGAATCCTATTGAAAGTCTGTCATGAAATAGTCATTCAATAGGATTCTACGAAGAGAGTTAGTTGTACTGATGATTCTTATGATTAACCTGTTACTGACCTGCAAATTGCAGAAAATGTAAGAAAATTGAATTTCGCATCAGGGCAATAAAAGTGTAGATAATTATGTAAAATATTATTTTCTGAACTAAAAAGCTATGTTTATGAAAATGAATCCATATCTACATTATTTTAAACAACAGGAATATTTATCATGAAGTTCGTGGAAATTGATATTGCATTTTGTTTTTCCTTGTTTCCGTAAATTTGTTCTTTTTATCCTTTTATTGAATCAAGTTGAAAGATTTTTTACCTATTTCGGTTCTAGTTTTTGAACTTTTTTATTATTTATTTCTTTTTATTGTTCAAAGTAGTAAAAAGTGTTTTAAACTAAATAATACGAGTATACCTCGGTATAGTCGACCTCGTATTTGTTTTATCACCAGGTTTAATGTCAATGCGGGTTTTCATGAAAATTCACGCCACCAGTTGGACTTTGACACTCTGACAAGAGGTCTTCCATTTCGACAATAAATATTAAATATATGATGATGTTTATCATTCGTTTCATTCATCATTTAGTCACGACTAAAGAAAACATAGGCGGTTTGACACTTTTGACAGGTGCCCGGACCTGACGTCTCAGTGCTGCCACCTAATGAACGACATTTCAGAAAACCCTCTTTGCACGTCATAAATTTGATTTATTTTGATTTAATTTTTAAATGTAACATAGTTTAAGTCGTTCTAATACCAATATTATAGTCCAAAAAGTCAGAAATAAAAAGATTTGATTTTATTGTTTTTAGAGTGTCTATTAACTGGGAATCGTTGTCAAAAATGGTACTTAAAACAATTACGGGGTCGACCATATTGGATGCAAGGCACTCCTTCATTCAGGAAACCCTGAGTGGCAGCCGTCAGTAGTTAAATGATATTTTTTTTTTTTTGTGTAAGTAGGTTTGTACAAACACTTTTACACGTCAATCAAATTTTAAAAACAAGATGAGGTCGGCGGTTCCTATCTGACTACTCTAAGAAGAATGGCCGAAACAAACCCAAAGGTCACAGTCTCTTTTAAGTCCAGACATAATCATGGTAAAATCACGTGAAGGCTATGTACCTGAAATGGTCTTTTGAGGAAATAACCACACAGATTTAGTGGACCTGTCCAGTCAGTGTACGCACTTGTCAGTAATCATGCAGCTCAACTCAGAACTTAAGGAGCTCAACGATGCGACCAGCAAAACCAAGGAAAGGACATTTGGGTAGGCCGCATAAATTAGTCAAACTGCCAGACCGTGATTAAAACTAACTGAGGAAAAAAATAAACACACCACATTGTCTTCACATTCGAATTAATTAAAATAATATAATACTTTACAAAGTAAATATTCATGTCACAGTATATATAAAATTCATCAATGTGTAATTAAATCTAACACAGTAAAACGCAAATACAATGTCCCACTTAATAGGTATTTCAATTTTTGACGGTACCAGTAACATTGTAGAGAACAAGTCCCAGTTAATATTAACGGGCTTCGCAGCACGAGTTTGCTTCGAACAAACATGGTGTACGTTAGCAAATTCATAACATACGTACCTACATGTATAATAGTCTGTTAGTTGCATAGGAAGGCCGAAGCTTCCGAAAGCGGACAACGTCACATTATTGAATTTCAGTCCAAAACGTCGTTTACAAAAGGCCCTGGAGGAAAAGTTTAAGGAAAATAAACTGTCTTTTAGAACTTATTCATATTTTGCTGTCGTTCTATTTTTGTCACATTTCGTCACCACCTAGTTTTTACCCAACTATGTTGGGGTCAGCTTCCAGTCTAACCGGATGTAGCTGAATACCAGTATTTTACATGGAGCGACTGCCTATCTGACCTCCACAACCCAGTAATTGGGTAATACGATACCCCTTGGATAGACTGGTTGTCAGACTTTCGGCCTTTTACGACCCCTAATGGCTTGCAAAGATCCACGAATGACAGGCGGGATTGTGTTGTTATATTTTTCAATCGAAGCAGGCCACGTGGTACATATAATATGACCTCTATCTTATTATGTACCTGTATCGTATGGCGACCTATATCGCGTATCTTATGTGATTTGATAGAAGATAATATCGCATCTATTTGTCATAAAACGTTATGTCGTTAAAAAGCGCTTAAGGACAACTAGAGACGTTTGTTATGTCTAACGAGTCATGACATCTTCAAATAAACAAACATTTTAAATAAGAATCATGAATATGGCTTCAGTTTTAATGCTCACAGAAGTTAAATTTTGTTATTTTTCTATTGATCGATTCAGTTTTAAGCTGTTTTATTTTCTCGGTAGGTCTTCGGTAAGTTTCTTTACAGCTAGGTACCTGGTACCTACTGCTTTCTCCAAATACTTCAAAAGCTTCATTTGATTATTAACTCCTTGGGTTAGCATCCGATATTTTTATCACTACCGTTAATAAAAGGTCAATATTTTTTTTTATGTTTTGAAAATTGCAAAATGCTTTCAACCAGACAATGAATTATGCTGCGGTTTTTAGTCATTTAGCACATTTATTCCGGAAAGTTTATGTGTGTAATACATTAAGACGCTGATAACAGCTTAACCGCGGACACTGTCAGACTGTATACAAAAGAAAGAGAAGCGCGATGACACGACGCTTGTAATTTATTGCAAAATATGAAGCAATTATCTATTTACTCAAAAATGAGTTGAGTAATCGAAAATAAAAATAAAACAAGTTCTGCTTATAAATAAGACGTTCTTGTTATTAATTAAATACCAACCGTACTTTTATATTTAAAACAGATATTTTGGATTGAAACTCAAAGTAAGGGGTTAGTTTATTCTTCATTTGTATCGAGTTTTTTTTTTTTTCTATACGTGTTTTGGTTCAACCAAGTTCTGAGAAATATGTTTAAAATGACATATTATATATGTTTTCCGCTACCACAAACTATACAGATTTACATTTTTTTTGTTTAAGACAAGCCTACTTTCATCATTTGCCTCTTGTCGGTGCCTTAATATTTAACACAGAAATCTCTATGTTTTGACATGTCGCCACTGCACGCGTGCGAAGCAGGTAAGGTGAATCTGCAGCTGTAGCCCAATTTTCTTACGTTTTTTGCTATTTGCAGGGCAGTGTTACGTTGTATCTTGATAAAAATATGATTCGCGACTATATCAGACATGTATTTACAGAATTATAATCATTAAAATCATCCAGTGTCATGATTTCATGAAAAAGTCATTTAATGACCAGCACCACCACCATTATTACACATTAATATTCGGCTAAACACAAATTTTAGTCACTTTTAATCACTTTCCCGCCAAGAACAGCGTCAATTCATGTTGTTATTTGAACTCCGACACGAAAATACAAAGTTTTTAAAGTAAAAATTGAAAAAGAAAAGCGCTTCAATTACGTTACGAAAAATAAATAAATTTGTTGATAACACTGTCTAGCTAATTTGTATTCGTTGTCTGATCACGTGACATTTCGATAGCTTATGTCAACCCCATACATTTTTTGGCTTTTCTACTAACGTTATCGCTAATACAATGTTATTTTGCTAGGCCCTCTGGGCTAGCAAAATAACATTGGATTAGCGATAACGCTAGGCCCTCTGGGCTCCACGGCGTCCTCACCTTCCGCCTGACGCAGGTCCTCACCGGACACGGATGTTTCGGGAGGTTCCTGTTCAGGATAAAGCGGGAGGAAACGCCCGGAGGACACGGTGGACCATACGGTGGAGTGCCCTTCTTGGGCGGAGCACCGCCATGTCCTCACGGAGGCGATCGGCGGCGGCGATGTCTCGCGTCTGGCCCTGGTTCAGGCCATGGTTCGGAGCGAGAGTGCATGGGAGGCCGTCACTTCCTTCTGCGAAGCAGTAATGCTCGCGAAGGAGGAGGCGGTACGCGTGAGGGTGAGGCAGGGTTCGCGCCCTCACGCCCCTAGTCGCCGCAGGAGACGCCCTGGGCGTCGGGAGTCGCAAGCCGATTTCTGACCACCGTAGGCGCGGGCCTGCGGACGGTGAGCGATGGGTAGCTCGCCGTCCGATAAGGACCAGGCCCGGGTCGACGGCGCGTTGTGTTCCACGCGCGCCTCAAAGAGACGTCAGCACGAATTGACGGGGTCCATTAGGGCCAATGCCTGCCAGGGTTGCGAGTTTGTCCGAAAGGGATATCGTGGCCCTGGCACACAGGCAAATGAAGGAACACGGGTGGGTTTTAGTCAGTAAAAGTCTAACACGGCCTCAAGGCCCTCTGGGCTCGATTCCTTGGTCGAGAAAAGTGTTATTCGGTTTTTCCATCTTGAATGTCTCAGTAGCAGCCCGAAGTCTGGATTTGTGCCCGGGTGGTGGCAATAGGTTCGCCCCTTATTACATGGGACTTAAACATAACTGGGGAAATGTGGGTGTACTATAAGTACACCTCTGCCTAACCCTTCGGGGGTTTCAGGTGTGATGTTATGTTATGTGTTATTCAATCCGTTTATTTGGTATCCCTTTATACACGTGTCAATTATAAACTAGAGAGGCTGAAATTAAATTCATCATTGGTCATCAAGTCTTTTTTGAATCGCCATTATGTAACTTTCATTTTGCCACTGCAACTTTATTTGATGAAAATAATGCTCATTATTACATGGATTTTTAATCAATTACAATGGTATTGCGCAAATTACAGCCTAATAAAAAATATATACTCATAAAATAATTACATCCATAGAGAAATGGAAATTAAAGAATAGAATTCAGCAGTAATAATAATTTGTTAAAGATATCTTTTAGCTCAATTTACGAAGCAGAAACCAACATGTTATGGTGATAAAATTCTAGGAAACAGTTTTGTTCCCACCCCCGCTGTAGGGGTGCCATTTACTTTATCTTTCATAATTATAGTACTAAGTATCCTCGGAGGAATTAATTATCCCGTGATTATGAATATTATGAAAGTAAGTTTATTTAATGTCAAAAGTCAAAATATTTATACCCTACCCGTAGGTAACAAGTTTAGTACGTATACCTACCTACACATAAACAATATTTAAGTAAGTACTTTCAATGAATGAATGAATGAATGAAATGCACTGAACCCAGCATGGTTTAACCAGACTCGATTGCTCGAATGAACCCAGAGATTCACCCTAGCCCCTGAAGCCTCATGTTTCATGAGACTACTGAGACCATTGTGTATCAAAGAGTAGACCGGGGGGCGTGATAATGGTAGGGAAGACGTGCTTTTGGGATATGGATGGATTATTAGAGCCTACCGGATATGCATCCTTGAGCAAGCATTGGAATAGTGGAGAGACGGGTGATATTTATCTAGGGACATCTTTTGATAGCGTCGCCGCCTACACATAAACAATATTTAAGTAAGTACTTCCAATCACATTTAATAAATAATTATTTCATTGTTATAAACTTTTAGCAACTAATTTCTATAAGGCATTAAGGCTCTTGCAGACTGGCGCGATATCGCGGCCACGACAGTAAGCGCGTCGGGCAGCGCGGCACTTTCCATGAAGTTTTCATAGAAATTGTGCTACTAGTGTTGCCTCGCGCTGTCGCGTCGCGCCTGTCTGCGGGAGTCTTTAATCATCTTCCATTTGAAAGTATCTATCTAATTGAGACCTTAACAGGCAGGCCTAGGTAGGTACCTATATATTGTTAGGTCGTATATTATTTGAATAAATATTAGTAAATTGATGTCCTGCACTTAAGGATTTATTAGTTTTAAATATTTTAAATTAATGGCTTATTAATTAATCTGTATAAATAATCGAGTAATATGAATTTATTAGTAATTTATTAGTTTGTCAAATGATTTCAGTTGATTAATTTAATCTTTGATGGGCACTAATTTGATTGAAGCTTTTCCCACTATGAGTGGTAGGGTAAATCGATATTGTAATCGCTTCGTTCACCATTATGGGCAGCCACACACACACACACACACACAACACAACACATAGATTAATACTTATATAAGATAGAATAATCAACTAAGTAGTAAGTGTAAACTGTAGTTCGGTGGACAATAAAAAGTATGTTTGTTGATTAGGTTACAAGATTTGAAAAATAAAACATGTTGAATATATGATACTGAATCTCTACCTACTCATTGACAATGATTGACCTTCATCCTGAAACCAATACGTACTTAATTAATAATATTAAAGTTTCCAGGAAAATGGAAAACATGTTCTCGTTGCTCGTAACCCTCATTACATGGTATTCACATCATTAGTCATATTCATTAAACGAGCCTCGTTAAATTTAACAATGGTAAAAATATGAAGTTCGAAATAAAATATAAAATGGAAGTTACAGCTTTTATATACACGCATATTTTTCCTCTATTGAAGAGCTTTGCCGCTTATACGCTCATGTAAGTGCTTCTTTTGTACCGATTTCTGTAAAATTACCCTTGGTAGAATGACATGACAATTTCATAGTCGGTTATGCCTCAGATGGTTCCACATTTTTATTAAATTGCAAGAATACGAATGTAAAGAAAACATCCAACGACATCATAAAGCTAATTCAAAATAATGTGCCAATGAAATCTGATATCGATACGAAGGTACTCAGAAAGCGGGAACCGAGAATACGTAATTAGGTAATAATGACATCAGTCAATGAGCCAATTACGAAGCGGAGCGGAGCGAGCTTCAACGCAGAGGAATGGCGACCGCAAGCACTGACGAACAATAACTTCGTTAGGACTTTCCGCCCCCTCGTAAATAAACAAACAAGTTTCAATTATAGTCTCGCTTTCATTCGACTCGTGATTTTCAAGTATGTTTTTTTTGTTCCTGACAAATTGTATATTTAACTTCAAAGATAGGAAATAAATGGCGCTGCTCTCTTCTGAACTTTCCAAATTATGAAACTCTTCAGCGTTTATATTGCGTCGTCATGGAAAAGATTAAAGTGGCTTCGTGTTTTCATCGCTGTCCACCTGTACTTTGTTTAATACGTTTGAGTTTTGATAAATTTTTGTACAAGTTGTTTTACTTAGATTTTCATTAATCATGAGAAATTAATAATTTTTAGCTATAGGCATCATAGGAGCCCTTAAGTTGTGTACTGAGATTTACTACAATACTAAGGCCATATTAAACGATTCCAATCTTAATGTTTTTACGGGGACAATAATTTATTTATTTGCTCTGATGCACATCACACATTTTACAATAAATTATTGTCGGTTTTTGTACATTAAACACTATCAGGGCACTTCAAAACATAACCGCTGGTTTCCTGTTAAGTTACATTAATTAGTAAGTACATTAATTGTGAAATTAACAAAAATTGAGTCAAAACTTATAAAAAAAAAAAAAAAACTTTATTTCATATATCATATTTGGTTTACATTGCATGTCGAGGAGTCTCCATTTAAGCATAGAAAATGCCTGTAGTTGAAGGCTCCGCTCTTCCCTTACATTATAAACGTACGAGTACAAACAGGAATACAAATAAACAAAGAAAGGAAAAAAATAAATTAAAATTATGATCAATTTTTACGAGTGTGTGTGTCAGTGTGCGTGAGAGGATGTGTGTGTGTGTGTGAGAAAGACAGAGAGATTTTGAGTGAACATGAGTGACTATAAGAGCAAATAACATCACTCTAATAATGTAATTATATTATTAAGTCACACGTTGCAAAAGTAACTCTGTATCATCATAATCTAAACTGTGAAGCACATATTATTAGCTTTTTTTTTGCATTCAAATTTTTTATTATCATAAATATTTATTATTTTATTAATTTTATTGTATAAAAAAGCTGAGCGATTTTTATATTGTCTCCTGGCAAATTCTGTCCTAGTTATGGAAATGTTTACTATGTAGTATTTATTTCTTTTTCTTAGTATTTTAGCATCATACGGTATCTCTTTGTGCGTTTTGAGGATGCTATGGAGGATATACAATTTTCTCACTGACAGCAGATTACATAATTCATAGAGCTTGTCAGTAGGGAATCTTCTTTTTTGAAGTACATCACCTTAAGCATCGCTCTTTGAGCGCGTTCTACCCCTATAAAACTAGATTTCGCTGCTCCACCCCATGCAGTTATACAATATATTATAACAGACTGAACTAAAGATACATAAATTTCATTTAATAGATTTCTTTGGTTGTTCTTATTTTTATTTACATGTATTCTTCTTGGTACATCATATCTCAGCTCTTTGAATATCCATATAAGTTTCCTTACTCGACTAATTTATAAAAACACAAAACAATAAACAAAACATAAACGCTGGTTTGCTGTTAAGTTACATTAATTAGTAAGTACTAATTGTGCAATTAACAAAAATTGAGTCAAAACTTATAAAAACACAAAACAATAAATTTCGTAAAAAATATATGTCGTTATGTTGTTCAATAACACACAGATACAGTCATATTTAAGTCGGTAATCAAAGACGACTGAATGGTAAAGTTGATTAAAGGCTTTGGTTAGAACTGAGATCAGAGCCTATTAAAGCTCAGACAGAATTGAACCAACTATAAATCAAAACAAGCAAACGTTCAAAGAACCAGAAGTACTTTGTTGACAATTTCATCTATTCATTCATAGAAACTATGAATCCATTGTATGAGGACGTAAGTGTAAAGTCCGTCGCGTCTTTTTGCGGAAGCTGGATCGTCGCCAACGTTCATACAATGTTGTTATGAGATTGTACTGGGTAGTATTACCGTAACAACGCTACTGTATTTATGGTGGCAGTCTATGTAGCAGTGCCACCCACCGAACAATCCACGGGCCTCACTAAATCTTTGCCACCATACGTCTTTATTGCGACATCTTTTTTGTTTCGCCGTTTGTTTGGTGTTTGGTTAAGACCACCACAGGTAGTTTGTGGAATCGTCTATTTTGAAATTAAGCTAATATTTTGGACTGAAATTAAGCACGTTAAGCCGTTGGTCCTGGATGTCATACGTGGATCTTTGACAGTCGTTACAGGTCGTCAGAAGCCCAAAAATCTGACAACCAGTCTTACTAAGGGCTTAACATATTACCCAGTTACTGGGTTGTGGAAGTCAGATACGCAGGCTCTATGTAAAATACTGGTATTCAGCTGCATCCGGTTAGACTGGAAGCCAACCCCAACATTGTTGGAAAAAGGCTAGGAGGCAGTTTAATTAATTGATTTATTTCGGACTGAAATTAACCTTATTTAAACGATTTTGTTTTACACGACACATCTCTGTTTCACACATCTAACATTAGTTATATATGTTTATAAGATAATTCGTTCAGACAACTGCCAAGTACAACTTCCTTTGGTTTATGCCAACTTTTTCGTTTAGTAATTCTCATCCGAATTGTACTGTCTGTGAATCATCTGTCTTAGTAAATAGTTCATCATTTCGTATCGCGAAATCCCCCAGCCATCTTCAAACTTCTAAATACCTACTAACAACATCAATAAACTAACTCTAACTTTAAGATCATGACTTATGCTAATTGATGTCTTAGTGGTAGGTACTCCTCTCTAATGCCTCAGTCTTGTATAAACTCGATTTACCGCTTACCTACCCGTATTTACTTAAATTACTCAGCTTATACTGGCTAGTGGAATAACTAGGCACTTACTATCTTCCGTCTTTATGTATACCATTAACAAACTCTCTCTGTTGGTTCGAAGTACCTACCTATGTTCTTGGTCTTCATACAGAAACGCTCGGGTTTTAGACGGTTTCCATAAATTTACAGCATACTGGCAATTTATCAAAATATTAGGTACCTATCATATAATCAGCCTATAATGATGCCACTGCACTACTGGGACACAGCCCTCCTCTCCGTGAGAGGGAGTGAGCAGCTGTAATCCCCCACGAGGGCACAGTGCCGGTTGGTGGATAATATGTCACATGTCTTCGAATATTTGGTTCTAGGACATGCCGGTTTTCTCACGATGTTTTCCTTCACCGAACTACCAAGTAAAGCGTCTGTTTGGGTTCGAACCTACGGCTTACAACTTGTATGTGGCGGTCGTTACTACTGGGCTACCACCACAGCACTTTTTCACTGTTATGTACAGCAAAATATATTTAAGAATGAAACAAGAATGCGTATGTAAATCTGTTGGCTGTATTTAACATAATAATTTTTACAAGTCACATCCCCAATCCATAAAAGCATCGAGCGGTTTTTCAGTAACTTTTTTTTTAATACATTGGCTTTGCCGACCAATTCGAATCCAATTTACATTTCAATCGGGAGCTTCATGTAAAAACATGAGACTCGGAGAGCATGCCGCTGCGCTGTGGAGGGCTTATGAAATAATGTAACATTGGGGCTCAAATAAGTAAGTACTCCTATTATACATTTACAGTACGTGCAGTTAGCCTCAAAAAGATGTATACAACGACAAAAATTAATTTGATTCTCTACAATTTGTGTTCCATAATACTGTATCATTACGTAGCTAAAATTAAGTGTGTAATTTATGTTTTGTGGCTAGACACATTCATAAAATATTGTAGACAATTAAATTAACAATAATAAAATTTATTTAAACATTTTACAATTATTACCGTAAAATTAGTTCTGTCTGTAACTGTTGGTGACATCCATTTTGTTATACGCGGTGGTCTCCAAACTAGGCGGTGCCTTGGGGACCTGAATTTTTGTCAAATATTTATTTTCAGGCTGATTGTACATCATTTTGTGCGCATTCAAGGAAAAAATCCTCATAACTCATGTGGAGACATAGAAGGTGAAAATTATAAATATTTCTCAGCAAAATTCCTAGTACGGAGCCGTGGCGCGAGTGCCTCGGGTACTCGTATGTTACTTACGCTCATGAGATTTCCAGCGTTCAGACTTATCTGTTTGAATTATTGCTAGTTTTTGTGTATTTTACCTTGTTTTGGATTGCAGCTTTAAGATTCATGAACATAAATTGTGTTGATAAATTGTTATGACTTTGTTTTACGTTGAAAGTTCTTGAAGACTCGTGATTTTTGAGTAGGAGCATATAGCTCGTAGATATTTGATTAATTAGTACTAGCTGCTTACATTTACACCCAAAGTGTCCATAAATAGAGCCCTAATAGGTAAAGAACATCAATAAAAACAAAAAGACAAAGACATCTAAAAAGAATTGACCTAAAAAGCAACAGACATTTTTTATACACGAATTCTAATGCAGCAATCCGTATCCCTTGTTTAAATAAAATGCAGCCCCTCTTCTACAGAACTTCGAGGTACCTATAAACCAATAAAGATCCAAAACAAATTGGCATCACGGCCGGTTTCTCTTCACTTAAACATGCATGAAAGAAAGTACGTGGGTTGTTTCTACGAGTATATTTTCAGTGCATTCATGAACCGCTGCATCGAAGTGTTTAGGGGTGTCACTTGTATACAGAGATTTAGCATAATCTGTCTATAACGTTCCCACAGCTAGGACACATGCCTCCTATCTATGAGAGGGAGTGGGCCGCAATCTACCACGCGGGTCCAGTACGGGTTGGTAGATGGCACATGTCTTCGAATTTTTTGTTCTAGGACATGCCAGTTTCCTCACGCTGTTTTCCTTCACCGTTTTGAGAGCAGTGGTGATGAAATAATTTACATAAAGTAAAGTGCCTGCTTGGGTTCGAACCTACGACATGCAACTCGTAAGTCGCGGCTGTTTAAATAGAGATTTAATATTGAAAAACTTTATTCTTGAGACCGTAGAATCCAACAATGAATGGGAGGAGCTCCCTAAGCGCATTAGAAGCCGAGGAGTTGCTTACGGACCTGAGATAGCTGCCAAAGCGCGGAGAATTTAAGCTTGAGAGACTTGAAGGCTTAGGAATCGTAGATATGTCAAATGCGTGGAGATTGCAGGTTTTGGTGGTAGCCCTATTTGCAGATAAAGTTGCTAAGCGTAGCCCGAGTGCGCGTTGTAAACTAGTTTTATTTGTCCATAACAATACTCTCGCGGGATGCCAGAACATGTCCCCTATACCTTACACGGTTATTCTTTTTCGTGTAATTTGCGTAACGATGGCTTTTATACGTCGTTAATTCAGAATTGTTGATGTTAATGCCCATGCTGCGAGCTTTTGAATTGTCTGTTTGCTTAACGTTTTGTTATGTCCCCTTAGGGTGTAAATTATTATGTTTACGTGTAAACTGAGGTTTAGTACGAGTTTGTGCTATGAATATTCGTGGATTTCATAATTAGGGACCGTATTTTATAATATGTGTTGATTTTATGTATGTTATGTTGCTGGAATAATTAAAAGACATTTGTTGCAGTTGGCAGTTGAGTATAAATTAATTGTTCTATCAAATATTTTGACAACATTTTGCTTATGACTAGTGCAAATTTTAATACATACGTTTCTTATTATTCAGTACCCTAATTGAGTAACACATTTTCAATCGCAATCCGAGAGTTTTGAAGGATATTGCTAATCCATTGCTTCATAGGTTAGAAAAATTCGTCTTCTCAACAACGTTAATAAAGCAATGGACGTGAGTGAACTGTAAACATTAAACCCATTATGTGATCGATTGTCATTTTATGTATGTTACGCAATTCATCATCATCATAATTTCAGCCGAAAGACGTCCACTGCTGGATATAGGCCTCCCCCAAGGGGGGTTCACCATAATCGCCACGCTTGGCAATGCATAGAGAACGCTGCTGCCCATTCTCTAGTCAGTCTCTTAGTCGCCTTTTACGACACCCACGGGAAGAAATAGGGTGGTGCTATTCTTTACGTCCGGCACCACACGGAACACGCAGATAATCTGGCATTTATACAAATTTCACTGAAAGAAACAGCTTCTGTGATAATTTGATAAATGCATCGCTTAGGTTCAATGACAAAAGAAAACACATTATTTTATTTATTCCCAAATTTCAACTGCCTTTACGCTCAGGTCACTTGAATAATTTTTTCATGGATTATGATAATGTACAACGTAAAAATTTAAATAATCTGTGAAATGATAACTTTTGCACTAGCTTGGGTAGTATATTCATATGTGGCTCACCACGTCCACACCCAATAGAGTCTTATCATCTCTTATGATACTAACATGGACTTGAGGGTTTCTACTGACGAAAATGTACCTAATCTGTATATTAGAATAGAATAATTTTATTTCAGACAAATGTCCATAGCGTTAGTAACAATTTTACTTATTATCTAGTGTTAGTACATACAAAGATAAACAAAACAATTAAAATTAAAATTCAGCGTGGAGCTGCATCCACCTCCGCCACATCGGGGAATCCCACCGATCTGCGAACACACTGAGAATACTATTGGTGCTGCCGCGAACACGCGACATCAGGGATGCACATCTTTTTCTTATAATAGCGGCAAAACCATCAATGTTGTTGTCCGCAAACATCCCTGACGCACTACTACAGGCACGTATAGTTTACCACCTACCTACATTGTGGTTAAAAACACGTGGAAAGAATGAAAGGTAATTGGTAATATTTATCCTCTTTTACCCCTTTTAAACCTAGCCACTTTTTAGGGTTCCGTACCCAAAGGGTAAAACGGGAACCCTATTACTAAGGCTCCGCCATCTGTCTGTCTGTCTGTCCGTCTGTCACCAGGCTGTATCTCATGAACCGTGATAGTTAGACAGTTGAAATTTTCACAGATGATGCATTTCTATTGCCGCTATAACATCAAATACTAAAAAATAGAATAAAATAAATATTTAAGGGGGCTCCCATACAACAAACGTGATTTTTTTGCTCGTTTTTGCTCGATATCCATAACGGCAACAGGTAGACGCTTGAAATATTCACAGAATATTTAGTTATATATTCACTTTAAAAATAAATAATTAAATTAAAATAAAACAAATATTTAAGGAGAGCTCCCATACAACAAACGTGTTTTTTCCCCGTTTTTATAGATAATGGTACGGAACCCTTCGTGCGCGAGTCCGACTCGCACTTGGCCGGTTTTTCTATTTGGAAATAGCACTGCTCGTGTTGGTCGACGCAGTAATCGGTCCCTATTTGTTAGGTTAATATTTGGTCCGATATTTAATATTTTTCTTGCCAGCGTTTTTTACACGTTTGATATAACCGAAACTAAAATGCGCTTATGTTTTATTGAGGTCAGCTTCGGGGTTGACCGCAAATGGGATCTTGTTCTTATCTCCGGTATGCAAGACATTTTGATATTCAATACCATTGAAAGTAGATTACAATTTTGCTCATGTTTCACGATATATGCGATGAGAATTATGCTTAGACTATTATTGAGAAAATGTATTGGACTTATTAAATACGTAGCTAAGTATACACTATTATTGTCAAAACCATGAAAACATACCCTCCATACTTTAATCAAGATTTACTATTTATAAATGACACTTTTAAACGTCAAAAATGTATCAAAATCAAAATCAATTTTTTTTTATTTCACATAAACCTACATGGGCACTTATGAAACGTCAGAAGCTAGGTGCATGGTTCCAATTGGTCGTTTCCTATGGAGAAGAGCCGGCAAGAAACTCCACGGTTACTCTTTTAAAAAAAGTGGGCTTTAACAATGTTATAAGTTACAGTGTTAATAGGTATGGGAGGACAGTGTAGGCCCGTCAACAAGTACCAAGTACTTAACAAAATAAAAGATAGTTTACAAAGCTACAGTCTATTAAGCCTACAACGTTCTCACATTCACAAATTAAAAAAGAATCTATATAAAATATTACTAAAGTAATAAAAATAAAAACCTACATATTTAAACCAAATGACAACATTGTCATTACAACTGTAAAAAAAAAACTGAATAAATATTCTGTCCACAAGTCACTAATAAATATTTTAAATTAAAATTTGTAGGTTATGTCAAAGTATGTAAAAAACAGAAATAAAAATCGTAATTTAGGAGCAGTTAATAGACGTTCACATAGTTATGCCGTTAATGAGGTACCAGGGAAGCCACATGTGCAGAAGGAATTATTGCCAAACTTCCTTGTCTTCAACGTAGTCCTTAATCTTATAGTGTGCTTTTTTGATTAGGACACGTTTGATGTGGGTTTTGAACATTCCATCGCTAAGTTCTATAACCGACTTTGGCAACTTGTTATAGAAGCGGATACTGTTTATAAGATGTATGGTTAAACAGTCGTTATTCATTACTTAACTTTAATCAACGTTTATAAATAACGGGGTAAATGTTTTACTAAAAAGGTACTTACTTGGTAAATAACCATTGTTAGAAGATAGATAAGTTTTTGTGACAAAGAAGGTGTCTTATTTATTGTGAGCAAACGACTTTACTCATATTTCTTTTCTAAATTCATAATATTTCAAGACAAATGGAATATACCCGATGATATAAATAATTTAAATTTAGACTCAGACAAGGTTGTGACGTATTTGATTTTTTATAAGTGAGCTTGGAAAAATACGTTATTTGTCTGAATATTGTAAAAAGGTGTTGGCAACAGTACTACTTTGCTTGTCAAGGTCCACAAGGGTTACGTAAAATACTTTATTAAATAAAAATGAAAATATTCTTTATTTGCCGATGTTATTTGTTCATTACATACCGTATATAATACAGAGACTTTATAACGTTTATCCAAAATATTAATACAAAATAATAAGAATACTTTTTATTTATATCTTACGACAAAGATAAAGATGGGAGAAAAAGACAGCTTATTTAACTTCAACGTGCTAATTTATTCGTCCAGGACGTTTCTATTCATGTTATAACAGACTTTCAAAACATTTAATTTAATTAATTCTATCAGTATTATGGTAAGTACTATACCTGCTAACTAGATTATCAGAAAGCCAGAAACTTTATGCAAAGTAGAGCAGCTTGACACGGTTCTTGTAACGTGAAGTTCTCTCCATGAAGACTTAAATATATTACAGATTGACTGGTTCAATTAAACGATAGCTACCCAAAACTACATGGTATTATAATTTTCATAACAGTTATACGGTTGTAGTACTGACCTACTAAATTATAATCCTTACTACATATATTAGAAATGCGAAAGTAAGTTTGTTTGTTTGTTTGTTACACTTTCACGCTGAAACGGCTGAAAGGATTTGGATAAAATTTGGCACATGACTTGAATTAGGACATAATTGTGATACTTTTTATTCTGATATTCCCACGTGATCAAGACTAATGCGGGTGAAACCGCTAGGCGCAGCTAGTACTTCATAAAAACCACATTTAATCAAATTTTTATGTACTTGGTAAGGACCGTCGCCGATGTTCGTATTTGCAGTAAAATAGGGTTTATCGTTTGACACAAACACTAAGTGCCAACTCTTGAGGCCTCCGATGGATGCGTAGTTCAAACGAACGTAATACCAAAATAATTTGTAAATCAAACATATTCTTATGGTAGTGTGTCTTTATTCCGATTAGAATACAAAATATCTAGGTTCCCAACTATATATTTTGAATGAACACTGATTTAAACAAGAGTTATGAGAAAAATAAGTTTTCTATAGAAATTTTAAATTCCTCATATCTCGTCTTTATATCATAGTCCTTTCAAAATATATATTTGGGGACATAGATATTCTGTAATCCAATCAAAATAAATACACACTACCTTATGAATATATTTGATTTACAAATTATTTTGGTATTACGTTTGTATGAACTACGCATGCTACGCTGGCCCCTTTGACAATATCTACCATTCGCTATGTCATAACTTGGTCAAGAATATGTAACAGCATCTAAGCATGTAATTCTAGAATATCACATTAAGATACACCTCTCGAAGAGAGGAGCCTTGTGTCCCAGCAGGGAACATTATAGGCTGATTATGCTACACTAAGATATTTTCTTGATTTTCTTAAAGTTCGCTACAATTTTCTTTCCTAATTTCGGCAAATTACTTCAGTAGCTGCGAACGAACTGGAACGAATATAACTGAATTCCATATTACTGGACTAGGTTAGGTCAAAACTAAGATACAAGTTTTTATTTACGTAGATACTTATGTATTCTTGGTAGCACCTCCCGAAATAAATAATTCTCAGGGTAGACTACATATGCACAAAAAAGAAGCTGCGAACGAAATGGAACGAATATAACTGAATTCCATATCACTGGACTAGGTCAGGTCAAAACTAAGATAGAAGTTTTTATTTACGTAGATACTTATGTATTCTCGGTAGCACCTCCCAAAATAAATAATCCTCAGGGTAGACTGACTACCTATGCACAAAAAAGGTCATGTCGCCTAAAATGCTGGCATACAAAATTTATACGCACGTAGGAAAGATGCTTTGTTTTCTCATGTCGGCTGTGAGAGCGCTTGAGGAGTTATTGTTTTCACATGTCATGCAGGATATATATCGTTCCACGTCCCACCGAAGAAATGAAACAGCTCCTTATATCGCACATTTTGGATCCCAAGTTTTCATTTACATGTTGATTTTATTTGCCACGAATGTACATGTCTGCGAGTGGAATATCAATGTGACAATTTAAATGTATATGTTGATATCCCATCCATATAAATCACAGTCCTAAATATTCAGGCTTAACTCCTGTATATTTTTTCATGATCCACTTTAGTGAGAACTGGATTGGGTATGCTGAAAAAAGAAAGCGTTTTCAGACACACGTCGAATTGTGATGGCATTATTATAATGGGGTTAAGATGCGAAATTAGAATCTTACATTTGGTACATTATTCTAGTGTAGCAAATCCCACTGCTGGGACACAGGCCTCTTCTCTGTGAGAGGGAGTAGGCTGTAATTCACCACGCGGGACCAGTGCAGGTTGGAAGATGTTACATGTCTTAGAATTTTTGGTTCTAGGACTTGCCGGTTTCCTCACGATGTTTTCCTTCACCGTTTACCATTTCACCAATCTACAACTCGTAAGTGGCTGCCGTTACCACTGGGCCACCACTGCTCATTTAGGGCGAATTTCGCCAATAAAACTGAACGCGATCAGCACATCTAAACCGAGTTCAAGAGCTGTCAGTGTAAATATTCCAAAGAAAATAATGACACTGCTAGCTCTTAAACGTGGTTTATTTGCTAATCGCGTTCAGATTCATTGGTGAAATTGGCACTTAGTGTAAGTATTAATTAGTTTTTTTTTACAATTTAATGCTGCTTTACTGTAAGTTGTCGTTAGCATAATAACTAGGTACTGTCGTTATTTAATTCTCCTCAAGTGATAGCGAAATATAAACGTGTCTATGAACAAAGCATTTGCTGGCTAGAGACACTACTGATATTAAACAGAATTAACGCGATTATCAGAGATACTCGTATTACAAAGCTTCAAAATCCAATAAATATAATTGAGGAAGTTATAAGCTTGTAAGACCGTCTAATTACATACTCGAACTTTAACCTCCTACCTACTAATAGGGTCACAGAAATTTTCCATTCATTTATGTATTGGAATCAAAACATGATAGCAGCAATATTAAAGTAGGTCTATCTACCTTCTTACCTATGTCTAAAACGAATGACAGAAGTTTTTTTTTTTAATGTTTTAGGTTCTCCTTGAAGATTCCAGCCACGGGACGTCGATTAATTTTACTTGTGATCAATACGAATCACAGCTTAATAAATCTGAACCTTAAAGTCTAACTTCAAATGCTAACTTTATAACTTTGTAAATCAAATGAATACAAATCAGTTATTCGGACTTCGATAACTAAACATCGAGAACCTACAAATCGAGAGAAACTTTGTTCGAGAATGAAAACCAATGAAATTAACAATGTTTCAGCTACTCGTGCCGAATACGTTGTTACGTTTTGTTATTGCACACAGAACCCCTGTTTATGTCTTGGCGAATAACCGCCTCATAAATTTTACGAACTTGGGGGTAATATCGTTTGCTTATTACAACGCGTTTCGACGGTAACGCACCGTATTAACTGCTCACTACCGCTCGCTGAGACTTATTTGCATAATTTTAATTTTGTTATGTATGATATTAAGTCATTGTACGTAGCCGTAGCTACGTACAGAAATACCTTCCCCAGAAATACCTTCATATTTGAATATAATACAAGAAATTACCTTGAAAAAGTAGCTTTACAAAATACCTGTTTTGTATCCCTTTTTGCTGAAATATCGAGCCAAACCAATAAATAATAGACAAGAAAACAAGCACATAAACAAAGATAACATTCAAAACTTGGCCTGGCGAGCGAACTGAGCAAAAATATGACGAAATCTTCAGGTAAAGGAACAGCAATACAATAAAGAAAACTTAAAATATTCACAAGCCACACGAATAACAAACAGAACTTCGCAATCACAAACTTACGTAGGCTTCAGCGGAGTAAACTGTGAGCTTCAGTGGCAAATGGCGGGGCGGGCCGGAGAGACCTGGCCGTCTGCCAAACACACGTTTAGTGGCCACACGCGTATAAAAACTACGGGCGGATTAACACGCTCTATCTGTTCGAAGCTCAAGGGGCGTTCCGTATTACTTAGCGTTTGCAAGACATCTATTTTGATGCAAATGAGACACTTTCTTTTAAACGAAGCCTTGTGCTTTATTTTACGTCAAATTATAATTTTATTGTGCAATGCTCGTAATTTTCACCTTAGCAGCAACATAATGATTATTTTCATTAAGCAATCTCAACTCGATCTTGGTTATGTTAAAATTATATAATTTGCCTCATGAAAACTTCATAAAAGGCTCTTCAATAAATTAAATACCACCGAGTAAAGCGAAGCGCCAATGCCGCTCACGTTTCCGCCAGAAGAGTTTTTAATTATTTTTTATACATACAAATAAATTAAATTGCTAAAGCTAAAGCTGTTATTTTGATATTATAAATAGACACTTCATCTATTTATAATATCAAGATAACAGCTTTTTACTAAATGCATATATAGTATGTATATAAGTACGGTACCTACTTAAATTATAACAAAAATCTATTTAAAAAAAATTGTGTGTTTGTTCCGGCTAATCTCCGAAACTGGTGTACCAATTTTAACCGGACTTTCACTGACAGTAGATAAGAGTACTTTCATTTTAGAAAAAGGCAAGCGGGCGTTACCGCGAGCGTCAGCTAGTTTTACTTATAAGTATACGAAACATAGCTACAACGCGAACGCTAAAACACGAAACTCGGAACGAAAATAACTGAATTATGAACTTGTTCTTCATCCATATTTATACCATGTTATAAAGTAGATCGTTCCGACTTAAATAAAGAGCGTCTAGAATGAATACACTTCCCACATTACAAATTGCTTTCAATTTAAATGTGTAACGCAAACCATTTATTTCCTTAGACTCCTGGTTTCGTGTTTAGCCCTGAAACTGTTAATATTATCTCGAACTGCGACTTTTGTAGCTCTATTAGAATAAAAATAAATACTTATTTCTACTTAAATTCTTGTTTATATCAGCCATAACTTATGAAGTCGTGTAGCAACGACCTGAACTTTGCCATTAGCTCATACTTCGCACTCAGAGTTGGGGACGTGAATGATTAGTATTGGATGTTTTATTATTGATAATATATACTTACATAGATATTGACACATTTATTCTTTGAGTTATTTTAGAAGTCGACAATTTTTTCAGTGTTCTATCTACGAATTGACGTCATATGAATCTCAAAGATAATATCATGGCAAGCAACGTGGGTCGGATAGGTGTTTAAATGCTTTACATTATTAACTGAAACTGGAAACAGAAAGCCAGCTAAAATTTCAAACATCTAATGCTGATAATTTAGAAGCTAACTAAAGTAATAAATGTGTTTTAGTACTAACTGAACCTGCAAACTTCAACGCACTAAGAAAGCCATTTATTTGAGCAACCAACACTTTAGTATAACGTGGGTATAATCCACATCCACTCGAGAAAAGCCTTTGAATTAAGAGGATTCGTTCTGTCTAACTTATGTACCACCTAACTTTTGACGTGTAAAACGAGTTGATATTAGCTCTTTATTGAGGGCTCATTTGACCCAAAAATGTTTCTATTTAGAAGCAAAATAACTGTTGCTAACTGGGGAACAATTTCTTAAATGTTGTTATAGCAACATCTTTGTTGGTCGTCAAGGGATTTCTATGTTGCCTACTCTTCCGCAGAAGTAATAGATTGAGTTCCAAATTAATAATAATAAAGACCTCGAATGTAATCATATCAATTGATAAAAGTGGTAACAAATGCGAATACGATACAAAGTCAAAGTCAAACCATTTATTTCAAATAGGCACATAAGAGGCACTTTTGGACGTCAAAATTTACAAATAAAATAGAATTGATTCTAGTTGCCCCATCCAAAAGGTAGTTTCGTATGGAGAAGAATGGGCAAGAAACTCCACCGTACCATACATAAGAGCTTTCATCTAAAAACGCCAATAGATTCCAACTAGTATCTATTCGAGTAGCATAATGGTCTGTAGATCCGTTAGGTAGCCACTGCGTGTGGTTTCAGGCGTTAGATACCAATGCACACGGTTGGTGCCACATTTGAATTTCTGCCTAAATTGTAAGTGGGAATCTATGCATAAAGCATAGAACCAAAATCTGATCACTGAGCCACTTCCATCGTTACGTTAGTATATGCTAGTAACTATGAATTTGATGTCTAATATTAAGGGGGATGCGCTAAGGTAGCCCGCGAAATTCAAATTGTATTACGTTTTTTGCAATTTGCAGGTCAGTAACAGGTTGTATGTTGATCTGGAAAATGCAAAAAACGAAAGAAAATTTTTAATTTCACGGGCTACCTTAGCGCATCCCCCTTAAACAGGAATAATATTTTACGAAAATAGTTTATTAGGTACCCTAAATCCATAATTCTGTTTCAACCAGAATATTACTTCCTGCGGAAACGAAGCTTCTACCATAATGAAACACGACGTCTAGGTGAAAAAGGTCACGGTCCAAATAAATATAGTCCCCTTCAAAATGTTTATTAAGTTTAAAAAAGCTGTATTGCTCGCGGGTAATTTTGTTTTGGGAGTTTATTTTTTGTTGCTCCCCTCGTTGGTCGTAGGCGGGCAATCGTGACATAGGTCGACACACAATTTCCTGTCTATGGGCCGCTCTGACCGCTGCTCTTTCCCGGGAGATTTAGCTTCGTTTGACAACCTGGAAATATTCACCGGATATAGGATGTCAAGCAGCCAACATTTGCTCTAGGGCTACCGAAATTGCTTCCGACTAACGCTCGTCTTTGTATCGTTGCATACAGTAGAATTGTTGGAGATTGCACTACAAATATAAATTTAAAAACATCCTCGTCGAATGTCATTAAGTGTTGGCAACTGTTTTCATTTTCGTGGGTCGTAAATAGCTCTTAACGAGGATTGAGACGGAGCAATGTAGATAGCAATGCAATTTAAACATTACAACAATGCTGAAGTAGTAAACATGTCTTTATTCTTTGTGTCTTTGATTTTACCAAGATTTTACTACACATAAGTGTTAGGTACTTTTATTTCGAGACTAATTAAGAAGGTACTGAGGATTTAAACAAAGCAATCCGAACTGATATTATAAACGCGAAAGTGAGTTTGTTTATTACACTTTCACGCTAAAACGGCTGAACGGATTTAAAAGAAATTCGGCATATGGATACACCATGACCTGGATAATTTTTATCCCGATGTACGCACGGGATCGAGACTTATGCGGGTGAAACCGCGGGGCGAAGGTAATATTTTTATAATACTCAGACATTTCTGAGAATTTTTCCTAATGAGTTCGTTCATTAGAAGAAAATATCTGATTTATAAAATAGACTTCAAATAAGAAAACCTTATTTCTCTAAGTAAATACACATGATGTATGAACATACGAAGGTATCCCCATATTGCCGGTCGCACATCGAGGGCTACGTAGGAAGCAAGAATCTGGTTTTTTTTTCAATCTTTTAATGGAATGGCGCACGTTGTTAAACAACTAATAAATTCTAGCTATTCCTTCTTTTAGCTCACTAGAAAATAACTTTTCTTGGTTTTTCCATCTGGAATTTCTCAGTATCAGCCCGGAGTCTGGATTTGTGCCCGGCTGATGGCAATAGGCTCGCCCCCTATTACATGGGACTTAAAACACTGGCGAAATGTGGGAGTATTATAATAGGTAAACTTCTGCCTAACCTTTCGGGGAACACAGGCGTGATGTTTTTTGTAAAATAACTTTGACTAGACAATGGGTGTATTGTAACATAAATAGTATTGATAAGGTTTTCTTTCTAAGAAATTAATTTTAATTAAACTTAAAACAGGTGGGTTGGTGAAGATTTTATGTTCCGGTCTACGTAAATGTTTATTTTAAGTTCAATTGACTTGTGAGATTTTTCTCTAATTTTAAGAAAGTAAATACTATAGGTACTATTTTTTAACCCCTGACGAAAAGATGGGTGTTATAAGTTTGTAGTGTGTATCTGTTTGTCTGTGTATCTGTGTGGCTTTTTTTTTTTTTTTTGGGTGGGAAATTATCAAATAACTTCTCCCGCTATGGGCGGAGCGGGAGGGCGTGTCAGACTTTTACTGACTAAAACCCACCCGTGTTCCTTCCGTTGCCTGTGATAAATGATAAATGATTTTTATTTCTGTAAGTAGGTTTGTACAAAACACTTTTACACGTCAGTCATATTTTTAAAACTAGATGAGGTCGGCGTTTCCTATCTGACTACTCTGAGAAGTGTGAGTCTCTTTTAAAGTCCAGACATAATCTTGGTCAGATCATGTGAACGCCATGTAGATTGGTGTCTGAAATGGTCTTTTGAGGAAAGAACCACACAGATTCAGTGGACCTGACCAGTCAGTGCACGCATTTGTCAGTAATCGTGCAGCTCTACTCAGAACTTAAGGAGCTCAACGATGCGACAATAAATACCAAAGAAAGGACATTTGGGTAGGCCGCTTAAATGACTCAAACTGCCAGACCATGATTAACACTAACTGAGAATAAAAGACAAAGTGAAAATAAAAATAAAAGAGCAATAACCCACATAGTCTTCACATTCACAATAATTAAAATAATATAATACTTTACAAGTAAATAATCATGTCATTACGTATATATTACGTTACGTATATAAAATAATAAAAGTTAGCAAAAAAAACATCAAACAATAAAAATAAACCACTTCAATAAGTAAAAATTTGAGCAGCTCAATCCCAAGCCACGTGTGTGCCAGGGCCACGATATCCCTTTCGGACAAACTCGCAACCCTGGCAGGCATTGGTCCTACTGGACCCCGTCAGTTGGTGCTGACATCTCTTTGAGGCGCGCGTGGAACACAACGCGCCGTCGACCCGGGCCTGGTCCTTATCGGACGGCGAGCTACCCATCGCTCACCGTCCGCAGGCCCGCGCCTACGGTGGCCGGAAATCGGCTAGCGACTCCCGACGCCCGGGGGTATTTGTGTGGCTGTGTCTGAGTATCTGTCTGTGGCATCATAGTTCCTGAACGGATGACCCGATTTTTTTTTAGATAATTATTTCGATTAGAGAGAGCATTATCTACTTGACAATAAAATTAATCTCAATGATCCAAATGACTTAAGTGATTCCTTTAGTGACATAAATAATCAGAAAACTCTTTCTCACCTATAGTTATCAAAAAATAATAGGCACCATCGCGACGTAACTAGTGAAGTAACCATACGACTCGGTACTCGATACTCACGATAAATCAATTCAAGTTAAATGTCAGAACGGGCCTATTATTTTTTGACAACTATAAACATTATGAAACGTAGTATCTCTGTCTGCCTGTTATTCGCGCTTATAAATAAAGATAGATAGATACATAGAATACTCTTTATCCATTATTATTCTTTCTACTCAGGAGGGCTTCCTCTCTTCCAGAGAGAGAATGGGCTGTAAGTAGATTACACGCGGGCCCAGTGCGGGTTGGTAGATGTCACATGTCTTCGAATTTTCGTTCTAGGACATGCCGGTTTCCTCACGATGTTTTCCTTCACAGTTTTGAAAGCATAACGAATAAGTACTCACATTTACCAGATTTGGTTTCAAATAAAACTCTTTCAGTTATTACAAAAGCGTCTTCTATGGTGAAGAACGTTAATCCTGTCGCTCAACTAAGCGCAGTCGTCATGGAAAAGATTAAAGTGTCTTGTAGGGGAACGTACTTACATTAAATTATGGGAGCTAAGAGGAAAATATTCCTGTTTTTTCTTTACACATAGATATAATATAGGAAGGTAATACTGGAAATGCAAGGAAATAATATATAGTACCTACATTACGTCTCTCTTGCTTTTCCATATTCACATACCAACTAAGATATTTACTAAGCTAATTTAATAATATTCCTATTTACGTACCTTATTGTCAATCAATTTAAGTCGAGGGGACTTGAGCGTAAATTAAATAATGCTAAATATTACTGGCATGGTGTACATAATAAAGAGTATTCTATTCTATTCTACGTATTTTCTACTCAAGCTAACGCTTTCGTAATCTTTCTTGTATTTCATTGATAGGAGACTTACAAAGATCGCTAAAATAGAAATAAAAATAAATAAAGTAGTTTACTGAACGTATACCTAACGTAACATTAATGTATACCTTATACCCTCAAAACCGATGAACACACACAATTATTTAATAATTATTAATCCATGGATAAACATGGCTCGATAAATTATATTAATTACGGGAATATCCTATAATAATTTGTTCAGTTAGCAATTACGTGGGTACATTACATATAACATTCATAATGATGTTGTCCTTTATGCGTTCGACACTCATTGTGTACAAAACTGCGGTTTATACAAAGTGCTTTTTTGTGTTACAACTTCCGTTTTCACAGCGACGGTTTGGGTTTCCGATAGGCAAACGCATCAGCGGAAATGCGCCATAAATAATTCAATGGGAGTCGATCAGATGCCTCGACGAGAGTCTGGGCGCAACCGATACAACAATAGGTTTAGGCAGGTATACTAAAGCGATTCCTTTATGATGCCATATTGAGGGCACCATACCAGGCTGGTGTTATTTCGTAGCTCTAATGGAATTGGAGCAAATGTACGCATTTATACATTTCACCGGGAAACGGGTAACAGTAAGTGCTTTCAGGCATACCGACGTCCAATCCACGAAAGCGTATCACGTGAATTATTCCAATTCAACTCGTTTTATTACTGTAACAAATCAAATGTCTATTTAACATCTGGGAATAGGGCAATTGACAAATTGAAACCTAAATCGTTGGACAAACGATAATCGCTAGTCATTAAGTAGTTCAGGTCCTAGCATTCAGAGGACGATTGAACCCGAGATTTGTGGGTAGCGAGGAAACTTGTGGATTACATACGTACATACTTTTGCGGGAACAAGGAGAGAACGGGGGTAACAGCGGGTTGGAAACATCACAAATGCATTTTAGATGCGGACCCAGTTGCGGAGTAAAAGGAGTGAAGAGTTTCATGAACGTTCAAATATCTATAGGTTATTTGAAATAAGTACTCGCAGATATTGTAACGT
Organism: Tiliacea citrago; assembly: GCA_963921375.1. Lineage (NCBI taxonomy): Eukaryota > Metazoa > Arthropoda > Insecta > Lepidoptera > Noctuidae > Tiliacea > Tiliacea citrago. Next base: position 19,935,548 of record OY992781.1, read on the forward strand.
GCAGTCGAGTCGGGGTGTATGGAGAGTGGTGGAGTTTATTTTTCATACTTCTAAGTAGGTCATCGACTCGTGTAAGCTGACGCAATAAGTGAAAGATATTTTAAGTTCAAAAAGCAGATAATATTATTCAACAACAGATTGGACAGAATTTATTAATTTTGACTTTTGGGGCAAATGACACTAGTGAACTCTGAACACGGCGGTACGATAGGATTATTTTATTTAAGCTAATAATAGTAAAACTGTAAATATTTTCTTGCTGAGAACTCTGTGAAAAATCTTAAAACTATGTAGCTTTCGCCAATCTGCTAAGTACCTACATGAAAACATTGCCAATACTTAGTGGAACATCACATAGGTAATTTCAATTGTTAATTTTAATGAATTGAAAGAATTATAAGTAGTTGTACATGTACCTAATACTTATGTCTCATGCTGGATTAAGGCTCGTAGAGACTGGAACGATATCGCGGGCGCGACACTTATCGCACTGCGTCTCGTGCCCTTATAAAGAGCCTTTATATTAGAACGCAATATGAATTATGAACTATTACCGAAAAAAATAATCTGTTTAAAACTGAAATAACAAATTGATTTTTATTATCGAATTTCAATAAAATGCAATATTATTCACAATTAAATCGAGGGTTGAAGTTTACTCTGCCAATGTTATATTTATTTGGAACGTAATAGATTAATGTTTACATAATGGTAAGCGGAATAACAAGATCATTAAAAATATTTACACAAACGCAATAATTTGTTAGTATTCCATCATTTCTGTTCTAAAAATAGTTAAAAATAGGAACAATAACAACATCGTTTATCGTATTAAATGGCAAAACAATTAGTCGGTACTTACGTTGTACTAATCAATACATACCTATTATAAATTACAGTTGCTTTTCGTGTCTGTCTGTTTGATCGCGTTGTTATTCTAGACTGCGCAACCGATTTCGATGCGATTTCCATCATCACTTAGAGAATTTATTCCGGATGGTAAAACATTTATATATAAAAAAACGAATTTGCTTTAGACCACACGACTGAAGTAAAACTTACAAATAACTCTCTCTCTTTCTATCTTCACTAACTTCCGTTCGCTCGCTTCCGTAACGCTCTCGTCACGCATTCACCAGCTTACTCCCCAAGTCAAGCGTGCGTAAAGAAGTTTTACATCAAAAACTGCCTAGCCATTTCCCAACCATGTTGGGGTCGGCTTCCTGTCTAACCGGATGCAGCTGAATACCAGTATTTTACATGGAGCGACTACCTATCTGACCTCCACAACCCAGTAACTGGGTATACGATACCCCTTAGTAAGACTGATTGTCAGACTTGAGGGCTTCTGACGACCCGTAATGACTGTCAAAGATCCACGAATGACAGCCGGGACCAACCACTTAACGTGCTTTCCGAAGCATGGAGGAGTCTCGTTATGTAAAGGTCACCCATTCACGGACCAACCCCAGCAAGCGTAGCTTAACCTGATGGATCGCCCCGTGCGGTTATTTTTACTTAACCACGAGCTCCTAAAACATTTATATAAAACTTATAATATGGAAATCTCGATGTTATGTCAAGTTGTAAAAACCAGGCAAAGCAGGGGGCATCACTATTAGTTAGATAAACAATGAACTTTAATTCTATTAATATTATGTACCTAGATGGATAATATAATATTATGTTTCTTTAATGTTACAATTATTCAATAATAACAGTATTGAACCTACAGTTATTGATATAAGGGCATTACACCGCGAGTGAAGAAAGTTGTGAAGATACCCGTCATGTTCGTGAACGGGCGCCATCAGTAGGGACTGGTCATCTCTTAGCTGCCATGGCTTATTTTAATTTATGGCCAAACTATTGAATTAGGAAATTCCCGTAATGATAGTGATGATGAGTTAATAAATAAATTTAATTTAATTTTGGAATAGTTTTTTTATCTTTTTATCACGGACGCTTTTGACGTTTTGCATCGTTCTCACATGTATAATTTCAACATGAATGATGTGAGCTATATTTTGCAACCTTAAGTTAATATAGAAGAGTGTCCGTGGAGTTTCTTGCCCGTTCTTCTCCATAGTTACCTACTACGCTTTGGAACTAGCTTCATCTTTCTGACCGACCCCTTGACAATTCAAAAATGCCTGTAATTGGTTTATTCGAAATAAATGCTTTGAGTTTGAGTTTGAGTCTGACCGAATCCATTATTCATGGAAGTAGGTTCCTTATAAAACCGTTAATATAAACATGTTTGTTTATTTCAAATTCTAGGTACCTATTTCAAAGTGTTAGGTAATATTTAAGTATTTACTTTTAGCGTCGTCTAAATTCTCAATTCTTTATTGCGTACCATAATGTATTTAGTTGGTAGGGAAATAATTATATTAGACAAAATTATGGACCCTGTCGGGCACAGCATAAACCAAGTAGGGAGGAGGAAGAGCCTCTATTAATTCTGGAGACATTTATTTATTTATTTGGGATCTAACAAAGGATACAATATGTGGGTATAAATCACAATAACAGAAAAAGGTTATTTTATGTGTGCTCCTTCAATTACAGGAGACCCCAACATGCACATTTAAGACGCTGACATCAGCTAAACCGCGGTCTCTATGAGACTGCATACAAAAGAAAGAGAAGCGAGATGACACAACGCTTGTTGTAGGCAGCAGCGTTCTCTATGCAATTTAACATCATACTGCCAGTCGCCAACCCGCCTGCCAAGCGTGGCGAGTATGGCACCCCCCCCCCCCCCCCCCCGGGGGAGGGCTATGTCCAGCAGTGGACGTTTTTCGGCTGAAATGATGTTTCTAATAAAAAAAATAAAAGTATCGGAAAAGTGGTTCTCAAGCAATAAGCGCAGTAACAGACAGACAGGAACACGTTGCGTTTTTGAATAATTATGCACAAGTACCTAACTAAGTATAAGAAAGATAACCTACATTTATAAATTAAGATTAAAGAACTGCCAGTGCGAAAATAAAATACTTTTAAGATGAGCATAATAATAATCCATACTATCTCGGAATATACCTACGTAAGTATATGAATAATGCACAATCTTGCAAAAGCACGGGTCGGCTCCCGATGTAATAATAAATGAACTTTTGATCTCGAACAAAGGCGACCGCGGAGATTAGCTAACCTAATAATGTGCAAACGTTGTGTGCAATCACGTGTGAGGTTTTAATAAGAAAGGTCAGACGCTTGATAATATTGAGATAATAATTGAACATCGCAATAGGCGGAATGTGGGTGAGACGAAATAGATTACTTACTCTGTATCTCTCTCTTCTCTCTCTCTCTCTCTCTCGCTCTCTCTCTCTTTGTATAATATGTAGATCTGTTTGGGGTAATGTTTACCTTCGAGTTTATTACATATATGTTTTCGTATGCACGTGTTTCTGTGACAAATAAAAATATTTTTCTTTCTTTCTTTTTCTTTTATCGTTATATAATTACTGCTAGTAGGAAACGACCAAACAAATGAAAACAAAATCGAATCGATCAGACCTGTGGAAGTTGTTTATAGCTCTTCATCAACTAGGAAAGAGGTTATGATCTTCAAACGGCTGAGCAGATTTTCTTGAAACATAGCTAAGAACAGTCTCGATTAAGACACCTTTCAACAAAAAAAAAAAGAAGAAAATCGGTTCATCAGTTCAGGAGCTATGGTGCCACAGACAGACACACAGATACACAGACATACAGGTACACGGACACACAGATATACACTGCAAACTCATAATACCGATCTTTTTCGTCGGGGGTAAAAAAGCGGCTAAATGTGAGCCGGACTCGCACAAAGAGCACAAAAAAAAAATCTTATAAATGGGAACCCCCATTAATTTTTAACCTTTTAAATTTTTTTATCGCGACCATAGTAACTGTAGTACACACTCCGCCAACATTTCAAGTGTCTATCTATGACGGTTCAAAAGAAATAGCGCTGTGACGGACGGACGGACGGACAGCGGAGGTTTAGTAATACTCGTATGATCCCGTACCTGAAGGGTTGGCACTCTTTGGGTACAGAAACCTAAATAGGCTTTCAATTTTGTTTGATTAATGTACTGTTTTAATTTTTGTAAGCTGTGTCCCGTGAAATCATAATAGACAGATGAAGCTAGACAAGTAATATTCGAACAGGTGATATTCACATTTGTGTATGTATATTTCATAGTCATACGTCAAAAAGCAACATTATTTGCGTTCCATCTATCTATATAAATAAAAATCAATGTTTGTTTTCTTATCCTCTATGGACTCTGAAAGGGCCGGACTGATTTTGATGAAACTTTGGTGAGTTTTTCTACATACGCCCGCGAAGGTTTTTGGGTAAGGTAGGGTAGGGTAAGAGTAGGGGTAGGGGTAGTACTCGTACACCACGCGAACGAAGTCGCGCCGGGCAGCTAGTTTCAAATAAAATATGAAGTTCTGAATTATTATCCAGTGAAAACCGCTGTTGAATGCTGAAAAATAAACTATTCGTAGTTGGAAAGGTGTTTCTGGTAAAGGACAGCTCGACTTTTTTCTTCGTTGCCCAGCTTCCTTCCGTTTCTTTAGATGTATAAAGAAAAGGCATCCTCCCCAGCTCGTGCTTTTGCGAACTAGTAAGCAACTGTTGTTCAACTTTATTGTTGTTTTTGAACCAATATTTAACCATTAAATGGATCTTTACAGTTTTTTCGCTGAAACTAGATACCTTTAATTCTTATATGGGATTGGTTTCGGCGCCAACATTTATTTGATCACTTGCTGACTTGTTTGAATAGAAAAATTGTGTTTTTCCTTGAATAGGGACATACTGCTAACGAAAACAACAGCTTCTGCCAGCAAAGCCCAGTTATAAAAAATGTACACTTCATAAAGTTACACGAGATGAAGCGTAACGTAAAATGATTTAACAATATTTATATTCTTCGTCAACTCTATCTTCTGATAACAAACAGACACAAATGCCTATTTGCTCACCGAATACAAAGCAACCGTTGAAATCATGTTCGATCCCTTCGAATACACATTTGAAAACATGGATGTGATTCGCGTTCAGCGACGCTTAAGTTAATCTGGCGGGATTTGACGCGATCAACATCAAATCACATCACATGTTCCCATAGTACAACAACTCTGTCATCCGTACAATTCACATCTACTTCGTTATGCACTAATTAGGAAATTGGAACAGCGGAATTCCTACATGGTCAGTTTTAATTTGCTCGTACGGCCACCAAATAAAATATGACATAAACTGCGGAATGAATTTGAGCAAAATTCACGTTCGATATTAAATCCTGTCACGAGTCACAATAAACTAACTAGTCACTATTCCCCCGAATTCCCTTTAATCCGCGTGGTTTGGAGCGCAATACCAATGGCAATATGCCGAATCTGTATCGAACAATTCAATTGGCACTGATCAATTTTTTCAACAAACCCAATTTTTAGGACAGATTTTTTGTTGATTGTGGAATTCAAATGAATGTCAAATATGAAATTCAATCATTGCTAACATTTGACGGTCTATTTGACAATGGGACATCTATCATTCTGTGTCCAATTTCGACTAAAACAACGTTATTTAGCTTCGCAACGTTAAATAAAATGTAGGTAGATCCTACATTTTATTCAGATACAGCACACAGACAATACTAGTTTTGTTAAATTCCAGTTGCAATCAAGCCTAGCCGTATTTTAGAAGCAAGAGTAAAATCGTGTACCGAATACGAGCCATGGGCGTAATCGAACTAGGCTTTTTAACTTGAACCCAATAGATATGAAATTCCTCGATAGTACTTTATTATGGTTGTTTCTTTATTTTATAACCACTGCACTCAAAACGGTTAAGGAAAACATCGAGAGGAAACTGGCATGTCTTAGAACCAAAAATTCGAATACATGTGACATCTACCAACCAAATTACGGCACACTCCCTCTCACCGAGAGGAGGCCTGTGTCCCAGTAGTGGGAACATTATAGGCTGAGTATGTATATATATCATGGACCAAGTGATTATTAGGACATTAAAAAAGTTTGAAATATGCCCAATATGAGATGGCAGTGTGATAACAACTATTGAAATAATCAAATCGACCGGGCATTTTTTATGATACTAGTCACCTATGGGGCAGCACAATTAAAACGAGGTTTTTTAACTATTAATGTTATTTCAAACGTAGACCTAATTAGTACCTTTAACCTTCTGACCGACGACATAATAAATTATGACATTCAAATGCGCCTTTTACGTGTGCTTTCACAATTCATAAAAAATAAAGATTTGGGTTAGGTTAGGTTAGAACAGTGACCATTAACGCGCGAAGGCAAGCGAGCCGAGCGAGCCGCCACGCCGCGGCGGCGCGGCGGCCGCCGATCGCCGGATCCCCTCTATTATTGGTAAATTCAGCAAAATACCTGTGTACTCGTATTATCAGATTGCCAAAAGACCACACGGCAATGCGCGGGCATTATGAAAAATGCTCCTATTTATTACTTGGTCTATTACATAGACATACAGTGTATATGTTATGCAATTTTGTTTGCGCACATGTTACCTTTTAGATCTGAAGCTAAGTAATTTAGTTTCAATCCTGTCTATATAATAGAATAAATTGACGCCTTTATACAATTTAGTGAATTCAATAACGCGTCTGTGCGATGCATTGTGATGTTGAAAGAGGCACGGGTGTCTCCTCCATTGTACATCTGACGTTTTGGTCCGACCTTATTTGAATTGCGAACACCTTCGAGCGATTCAAAATGGGAGCAGAAGCGATTTTTTCTCCTTCATGAATGAGATCAGCGAGATCGGAACATCGTGTTCATGGCACTTAAAAAGTCATAAATTAACGTTGGTCGGCCGCAAGCGGGTGAGCTGGGCTTTTACGTGAATAATGACCCTAAAGCAGTGCGCTGAAGGTATCAGAGTAGCTCCTTGAACATTTTTTTCGTAGGTAATTGTAGAAAATTCTAATAAAAAAGTTAAATTGAGAACCTCATTTTAAAAGAAGTTGGAGTAAGTAGGTAGATAACGAAAGCTTTGTCTGATCAAATAAGACGATATTTTTCAACATTATTTTACCTAATATTGTCAAAAATTTACTCGTGCATAGCGTTTCGCCTGAATAAAATACATGTTAGTTAGTCAAACATTAATCAGCATAATTGTATGAGTACGGAAACAAAAGGTTCGCCGGATATTGTTTTGATGTGAGGGCTCGGTTTGTTTCTAGGTTTCGTCCAAATTGCTGCGGTGCTCTCCATGTCGGAGGTACTTAAAGGGCCATAAATTAGTGGTAGCTGCCCACAAACGGCAAGGTGGGTGGTTGGCCACGTGAATAATGGCCGCGGCGAGGCCACCGAGCCTCGTAATGTAAAAAATCCGCAGTAAACATAACATTATTCGTAAATAATTTTTAATGTCTCTGGCTGAAATGTCTATTAATTTTGTTCTTGTCATCGCGGTTCGTGTTGTTTCAATGACAGCTGCCTGTTTATTATAGCAAACCGTACAATAATGTAATCGATGAAATATTTGTTCGGCTGTCAGCTCAAATATGCATTTAACATTTCAAAGGCCTTTAATTACTAGATATTACTTTGAATTCAAATTTCATTGATCACATTTTTGACTTCTGCGCTAGTACCTTCGAAGTCCGGTGACATCTAACAACCCGCACTGGGCTCGCGATTACGGCTCACTCCCTCTTACCGAGAGGAGGCTTGTGTCCCAGCAGTCAAATTAAAGGCTGATTATGCACTAGTACCTTTGAGTAAAGTCCTAATAATAACTAAGTAGGTAAACTGTAGGGGTTCATAAGAACCTATTAGCTTTTCTGCCCGTGTTTTTGCGGAAAGTGGAAACTAATAATTGTACCTACATTAAACACGCATATATTATGAAGCTATTCAACCCGAATGTTTTGATTTTAGTTTGTTTGTTAGAAACTGAAGCGAACTACGTTACGTAAACCCGCTGATATTATTAAAGTTACTATATTTACCAATTGGAATAATAACTAAGAGGAAAGTTAAAATTTGCAATGTTACAAAACTTTGTTATATTTACTAATTAATTTGTTTTTGTTGCAGGTAAGCTTTGTTTGGATATACGACAACACCGCGAGTGCTCGCTTCGGGTAAGTATATGTACCTACAAAAGTAACAATTAACTACTGAAACTGTTTCGAAACAGATAAAACATCATCCATATAAATTTTAATACGTAGAAAGAAGATCTAAATCTATCCAGCAATATCGGTGCCAAGGTCGTATTTTCACCAAAACAATAATTTTAATAATAACAAAACAAAGAGACGCGAGTGTCTTGGTAGATAAGTAATTGGGTCAGACGCGGGTCAAGTCTGGTCACAGCGATCTGCTGATAACCCAGCACGCGTTCCAGCGACGTCACATCTTAATGCCGAACACGTATCTTCGTTATTATATCGAACTGCCGCATCAAGATGTGGCTGGACGATGGCACAAATTAGATTGGATCGAATGTGTGCATATATTTCTCCTTTGATTAAGTCTGACCATCTGATGCTCACGTCGTTTAATGGTAGGTCATAATTATATGAAACTGGAACCGCTGCTATAGTCAACACTTCAATGTTTTCGATTTATTTATTTATTAGCGATTTACTTACTACAAAAGCTAATAAGTACCAGAATTAGGAACATTCCGCAATCCTAACCTAACCTAACTCTTGACATTCTTCCAACTTTTACGTTTTACGAGTATAAACTACGGGCTGCAGCAGCTTCCGTGTATGAATTATCTTAATATTTAGGGGCTGATACGAATCGCGATCACTGACAAATGCCATTTTTTTATTCATTCGATTGATCATTGTTAATTTCTGCAAACACTCTTGGCCGAACAATTGAACAGGTCATTCATTTTAATCGATCAACTTTTCTTAGCAACACTTGTTTCAGTTCAGAAAACCTTTTCACAGAAAACCAAAAAAAAAATGGTCAATAATAGATGTTATCATTTGTCTCCAAACTTTTCTATTGAACTTTTTATCGGACCAATTTAGCTTGAAATATTTATGCTATTTTTTATTCGGAAAAACATTTTCCCAGGACCGTGGTGCAGTTAGTGTGTCTATAAACTAACCGAACGTGCGTTATTCTAGTGGCTCTAGTACAAGGATTTATGTTTGTACCTAGACCATTCCACACTTGACTTTCTATTTCCGGTGGATTGCGAGCGGTATCCTGCGGGATCTTCGTTTCGATAAATGAGGAAACTTACTTCCCGTCGGCTTTGTCTTAGCTAAGTGGGATGCTCGCCGATTGAGAAGTCATTTCACACTTGCGCTTTCAGATCAAATGAACGTCTCTGTGCTAATAGACATACTTGATTATTAAGACCTGAATATGCCATTCACTTAGCTGTGAGATAACCGTTATTATATTATTATTAAAGCTGGAAACTGATTTACTTGAAGATATTCTAACGTAGGTAACATACAATATATTGATATTATCGAGTCCAATTTATTACAAACATGACACTTTCAAGAGGAAAGTGTTTTATATGTTTTAATATTTTAACGTTACGATAGCGTATGTGTTTCGTGGAAAGCAATATTGTATTGTGCTCAAAGAAAAGTATTGCAAGCTGGTCTCGTGCAATTTCGCATCCATTGCGATTTCATATGGTGCATATTCCGTTCATTTGTTCTGGTTTTTTGCAGATGCTTTCATGGCGTGAATATTCATGTTCGGAGGCCGTCATAAATATGTAAACACTTTTGAACTCCTCGTCTAGGTGCGCGGCATGTTTGAAGTGTTGCAGATAACATCTTTGCCTAGGAATATCAGAGCTTACTGTAAATTTATTTATTCTGAACGTAAGCTGTGACAAATTATTGGATTTTGAACTAATAATAATAATTTAATAAAAACATAAAAAACACTATTAGGGTTCACAAAAACAATTTGCAAAGTTAAAATGGAACATTCCAGAAATAAGGGTATCGCTGGTGTCTGTACTAATGAAAAAATCATTGTATCACAAACACCAGGGGGTCTACTCCGAAGCGCTAAACCGAAGTATCGGCCGAATGTTCGGTCGCTCTTGTACTACGGCTAACTATCGCTGACGACGACGAAAAAAAATAAAAAGAGGTAGTCGAAGAGATAAGCCAAAGTCAAAACTGTGACTAGAAGTCGGGTAAGGACTCAAAGTCAAAAAAGGAAACTATGGAAGTTATAAAACGGCCGAACATTCGGCCGAAACTTCGGTTTAGCACTTCGGAGTAGACCCCCAGATAATGGAGTTTTCTTATTACAAAATTTAGACGATTGACCTTGTTTTCTCTAATACTTGTCCATTGGCTGTAGATACCCATATCTATTAAAAGCAAAAATATATACAATATTCCAGCTATTTTGAAGAAGATATCTACAATCGTGGTTAACCCGGTTTTCGTATCATAGATATTAACGAGTAGAATAATTAAAACCACAATAAATTATACAAACAGTTCCCTATAAGCAATAAAACACTATGAGAGCTTCATAAACATACAAACCAAGCATTGTAAAAAATCGCCCACTTAATTCAACTTCAATGGAAATCTGTGTGATGACGTCACACTCATTTCATTATTACATAAAGAAGAGCGGAGCGCGCTTGGCAAGTTTAAAGAATAAAAGTTTCAGCATAAATTGAGAGTTTCCAAAATAGGGGCGCGCTAACGGCAACTCTATCAGACCACCTGCGTCCAAGATTCCAGAATTTAGATTAGTGCATCAGGAGTTCGCGTATTCGCGGAAAGGCAACGTCTCTCAAAGTTTCCTCCCGCGGAAATCGTATAAATGTTAATGAAAGTCAGAAGTCTCTAATGAGATTACCGTTCCCGTGAAATTGGATTCGCGTGAGACTTCTTTAATTTTCATTCAACGCGAAAATTAGGTAGATTCAGGCGCGACTCGCCTGACATCGGACTGATTCACATTGAAGGCCTATGGGCTTATTATACCAGTTAAGAGTGCTTTATTCCTTTGAAAGTCGCCTTTATGCGCTTGAAATACTGAATAATGATATCAATTCCGAGAATTAAGTCGATAATTTGATTCAATATTGCCTTGAATATGATTTACGGAGCGAAAACACGATACAAACATTTATACATATCATCTTGAAAATTTATAGAGACGCAGTCAACATATTCGCTGGTTCAATCAGTCAGAAGTCCGGGCACACGTCATGAATATAACAGGCATATTGTGCAATATTCACCCTTATATGTCGCTACACCTACATTTATGGAACGTTTTCTGCATGACAACGGTACAGAATAGAGTTACCCCGCATCCAAAGTGTATTTTTAATACATCTCCACCCGAACTTTGATATTAGGTACTGTTTCAAATTGTTCAGTTTTTCTTTTGTATTTCATGGCTCAACTCAAAGTCATAAGAATAATTGTTTCAGGAAAGTTATGACTTATTTACGTTCGTACGTACATAAAACGCGATGCGTAACTGCGTTAGTATTTGGAATGAGTATTTTTAATGATATTTGGCTAAACTTTTCTGGTTATTATATAAAAATAGCAGTTGTAGTATTAGATTTACTTGTATTTTAGTATTCACATTGTACAGTGTACAGAACGCGGAGAAGCTTGGTCAGTGCGGCGGCAGGCGATCGCTCCGTGTGCCTCAAATTGAGAGGCTATCGGCTCAGTGCAAATTGAAAGCGCTCTCAAATTGCAGCAGATCTTTGTATTTGTAACCAGGGCCGAAGCGTCGAGAATCAATCAGGGTAATGGGGTTTGTCCGAATCTGCCAGGATTAGTCGCGGTGAACATCCCTCGTCCACTACGGCAACAGACTTTCCAATCGTTGAATGGCGGCCCTTTGTCGAATTGATTGAATGGCCTTTATCTACTCCCTCATTTGAATTTCGAACCGTGATCGTAATAAGAATCAGATACATTTTAGATACTCAAAAATCTGCAGATTTCACTGAATATTATTTTTACAGAATTTCCATTATAATTTGCAACTTTGCTCACGAACTGCAAATTTTGGTAATTTCGTATTCAGTTATGAGGGTTTCAAGTTAGTTCTCGCCCACCTGGGTTAGGCGAGTTTTAATTCAAAATAACTATTTTAATTTAATTAGGTACTTAAATGATATCAAATTCGAAGGATTCAAATGATATCAAAATATTCACCACAAAAATGTTTAGGTAATTTATTCATTTCTGTGCATTTTAAATCTTCAATTGTATGCAAAGCTCCAAACTCCACACTTGATTTAGTAACTATCGACGTCACCCCGTACCACAATTTCGCGATAGTAGTGTTAAAGGATAGGATGTGCAAGACTGGAATATATGCAACGGCAATAAACTTAGTTTCATGGTACAGAGGTCACAGTAGACCGTGGATCAAGCAACAGCCGTCGGATCTAAATCTAAATGTTAATGTGGTTGATAGCTACATTGAAGTTCATCCTACGTCTTCATTAACGACGTAGTCTGATATTTTGTTTATAGCAAGAATCATTGTGTGGGTAATGCCTTCAATTCATTGGGGTAAGTTATTGTTGCAAACTGCAGCTTAGTAGAGCTTATGTATACACAATAGTAGTAGTGACCACGTAAGCCCATAACGTAACCCACACAAAGCATTTACAGATTGCGAGCGCGGCTGCGGTGCGCCGCAGCGGGGCACAAAGCTTTGCGAAATGTTCGTACTCACCGGGCCTAACAATTAGCGTAATAGACGTTTGACCGACCACCTCTCATGGCTTTGGCTATTGTAAATCACTCCATGCGCACATGTGCTCTCAATTAGTTTTTGTCTGTGGTAAGATTCGTTTAGTCCAACCTGCTTTTAGGTTTGCACTTTTTGGAAAAAAACATAAAACTTTTTTTCTGATTATTTTAAACGAAGTTACCAGTTTTTTGCAGAATTAGCTCAGTCAGTTTGGTACAGTAATTATGTAAGCTAAGAAAAAACAGGAAACGGGCTAACAATCTCAATGTTATAACGAATAGGATATACATAATTGTGGGCTACGGAGCCAAAGTTTCCTTTGTCTAAAACAATGAGTTTCAGTGAGGCAGCTTGCGTCTGTCTAGACTGGGGACAACTGGTATTGGGGACAGGGCAGAGCGGCATACGAATGAAGAATGGTGGACTGGGGACAACACGTACCTACGTATTGCTTTGTCACGTCACTATTGTACCGCTAAACTATACCCGACGATATTTTACACTCTGAAATCATTTACTTGTTCGTTGGAACTGTTGAACATTAGGTGGAATATATCAAACAAGACATTTTGAAACAGAAACGAAAACTCTGAAGAACTTCTACTAAAATAACATTGAAAAGAATTTTACTTAAATTATACTTTACATATAGGTAAGGTCGTGCCACAAAAATAAAACTTGGGAATATAAATGGTTTCGTTAATATGCACCAGAAGCATTTGCTTTTGATGAAAATTAAATGGCTAGGTACGTTTTTAAGGAGATTAAAATGTGATAAAACAACAACACTAAGCTTAAACTCTCGCTCTCATTATGAATACTAGACATTCCGCCTTTGAAACATATCGCGTTGAGAGCAACCCTCCACTGAAGGGGTCCTTTTAATACCACGATAGTTCTAATTAAGTGTGAACTGTTGTACTAATTACCCCCACTATATAACAAAGAGCGTGTGTACTCCTTTATTAAACAGAGATGGTAGATTGCACCTACTTTGTAGCTAATATATTCCGGACAAGATTTATAGGGGGTAAACTTAAAACAGTTAGAAGGATCTGGCCCGCGTTAGCTTGGCTGCGAGGCCCAGTTAGAAATTGCGAGACTCTTAACAACAGGAACTGAAAACGGTGACAGTCGCTAAAAGTTTATAATCAATTCAATCCCGTGACGTAACGTGTTTGTTCAGAAAGAAAACAACAACAAGAAAGTTAACTGTTAGCGTTTTCGCTTCCCGCAAAAATGTTGGTAAATGTTTTTAATAAACAGTGGGCAACCGAATTTATAATTTTACTCATTCGTTTAAATTATGGCTGGTGTAAATGTCTGTGGGAACCCTCAGTTTTTGTGAATTACGGAAACATGAATTTTGAAATTCCCGGGGTGAAGTTGTAGGCAGAATGCCGCGTTATTTATATGGAGTTAGAAAGAAATACTTGTTGCTTAGTTGCTACCTGCGTGAAACTTGTCGTTGTTAGGGCAAAAATCCACTCTGGTTAGTCGATTGTTTGTCCAAGAAAAGTTTTAATTTCAAGGACCCAAGGGGAGCGTTTCAAGGAGGGAGGAGTAGTTCAGTAGTTTTATACTTCTATATCCAGATTCAGAATTGGAGTAAAATGGATGCTATTTTTTTTAAATCTTTTCTTTCCGAAAACTTCATGAATTAGGTCTGTAATATATATAGATAAGCAGGTATAGGTACTTTTTTCTCGTGTTGATATGATTATCCAGAGCTCAGTCTCCTCGGAGTGAATATATTGATTGATTCGCTTAAGCCGAAACAAAACTCAATTTGTCTTATCCCACGCTTATCCAGTCGGTATTATTTTTTGTTTCATAAGCTAACGCTGTGTGTTTGCTTAGAAAATAGTTTTAATATTCAAAATGGTTTTCGCTTTCGCTATTTTGGTGGCCTACTTGCGAAAATTAAATTGCTTCTATAGACTTAATAAGTACTTTGACGGCACGGTTGGCGCAGTGGTTAAGCGATGGACTGCTGCGCTGCGTGTCACGGGTTCGATTCCCGCACGGAACAAATATTTGTATGACCTACAAGTAGTTGTTCCGGGTCTGGCTGTTTGTGTATGTGAGTTTAAATGTTTGTAAACGCACCCACGATACAGGAGAAATTCCTAGTGTGGGGCAACGATTAAAAAAAAGAACTTATAAAATTGTCAATTAACTCACTTTGCGTTTCTACAGAATTTTATTTTTTCAGCCTAGTCTTGATGATAATTATTACCTTATAAAAAATGGGTATTTCATGAAAGGAAGGTGTTACAGCTTTTATTTAAATAAAACAAGTTACTAACATAAGAAAAAGCTACACTTTGACAATATACTGAGGATTATTTCCGCCTTATTCCCTACAGCCTAAAGTTTGCACAGTGAAAAAGGCAATTGTTTCTACACGCCAACACTCGAAACATTTTTACGTTTTGAAAATCAACTCGTTCCTTCCCCACGGGTTAGTCGCTGAACGCTGAAACTTAATATTTTTGCTGAAATTCGCAGCTTTTCGGGAACAAAGGACTGTCAAAATGAACCCAGCTGGACCTTGCGTCCTGTGCACCCTATCGGGTTTCAATTGTTATGTTCCATGGTGTGATAATGCACGAGTGTTATGTTGGTGCCCGAGCGCAAATCCCCGTAAAAAATCCTATTTCGTTTTCCACAACATTCTGCGATTTCAATGATATTTGGTTTATATTGGCGATTAGGTACGACCTCCTTATGTCTACCTATTTCGCGCTAGACTTAGCAACAACAATATCAAAATTATTCCCTTTATTAAATATTAAATCGAGCTTCAACCATTACTGCTAGCGTGTCTAAAATACTTTCCAAGTTAATACCTTAACTCAAATCTAATTTAGTTCCTCGTTTCTACATTAATTTCATTTTCTCGTATCCATTGAGTTCGAGTGACATGAAGTGTTAATCAATTAATTAATGTACAAAGTTCTTGAAAGACGGTAGGTATGTCCCAACGTTTCGAGATTGTATAGCAAATAACTAAGTCGGTTTAGTAGGTAGCAAGTTGGCTCTATAGAAACACATAATGAACTTATGTAGGTTAGGGTAGCAAATTCAAGATGTTTTGGTCTTTAATTAATATTGATGTGGAGTCCTTAGGGTAGCTATACGAGTTTAGATAATAACCTATTTAAATTGACAATAATAAACGAGATTCTCAGAAGGCCTAAAATACTAATTTGGCTAGACAGTGTGAAAGTAGCGTCTAGCTTCGCCCTAAGAGTTGCTTAGCAACTTAGACAAAAAAGCGGCAAGTTCTTGCTATTTCAGCTAAAATTCCTACGATATTAGAATAATATTCTCAACTCAATATAATTCTGCTTGTTTGATAAAATGCCTGAAATTCCCAGTGAGCATGCAAATTTTGAGGTCAGCTTATCTAAACTTTAGAACTATTAAATATGTTAATCACGTACCGAAATTGCTTGTGGATTTCTATTCAAATATAAGTAATTAGTTCGATGTACATATTTGTTTGAAGTTTTTTCAGTCAGGTTTTCAATGCTGCCCACGATCAGTAGGTGTTAACTTTAACAGTTAAATGAGATAAAAATGTGGACCCTTACTGACATTACATGCACATTTTTGTAGCTAAATATTTCATTTGCGCCTGATTTACATGGTGCGATTTAATTGCCTGTGGCATACCATAACTTGAATAAACAATAAAAGTTGCATCGTGATCGTAAAGTGTTTAGCCGGTGCAATCGGTGCTGATCCACACGCCATGTTCGTGAACGGGCGCCGTCAGTTGAGACTGGTCATCTCTAAATACCCGGGCTTATTTTTAATCTTTTAATCGTATATTTTGAATTGTTTTTTTTTTTTTTTTTTTACATTGTTCTCACATTTAGAAGCAACAAGAATAATGGACCTAGAATTTTGTGATATCTTGATTTGAAAGGGCGTCCTTGGAGTTTCTTGCCTGTTCGTCTCCATAGAGATCTAACGTTTTGGAATGAACTTCAACTTTTTGACTAACTGACCGACTATTTGACGATTCAAAGTGCCTGTAACTGAAACTCAAAGTATCTATTTCAATTAAACTAATAATTGAAATAAATGCTATGAGTTTGAGTTTGCAAGTTATTTGTTGTTTATTGTATGCAAGAAACTTCATCTAAAGCGTCATTTAGGTACACGATACAAGTTTCTTGCCTCATAATTCAACTCTAAAATCTATTACGCGTGGACACTGCATCACTGTTCCAATATTATGTCTGTTATAACATCACAAATCAAGATGTTGTCATTATGCCTCACCTTTGATTAATTCCGACCATTCCTAGCCTTAATTATGCAAGGTTAAGTTAGCACGTCAGGCTATGTACAAACATCAATAACATAATTACTAACTACGAAGTGCCAATCAATAGTGCATAAGTGGCGACGTCTGCTTCGTTTACTCCGCTGTTGTGTTCGTATACCAAATTAACATAACATCACGCATTGTTTTCCCGAAGGATTGGGCAGAGGTAGTATCTGTACTACACCCGCATAATATAGCATACTGCTCAAGAAGCAGTATTTCACGTGTTTCGCACAAAAAACGTAAAAACTCCAACGAATTCAACACTGAAATGGAAACAGCAGTATAATAAAATCAGAAACACTCGAGGCAACAAAAACCGCACCCTTTGACGCTGAAAGTTAAAGAGCTTCCATCGTTTTACAAAATAATATTATTTGTCCACAATGTTATACGTCATCGCTACACGTTATAAAGGGTCGCTTGTTAACTACAAACGGCAACAAAGAAGCACTGCACACCAAAGAAACAGACCCAAACAGCGCATTTCACGTGGTACTGGCCAATTTATTTGTGGTTAAGTGCACACAATAAATTTCTCAAATGGCCCGTGCTTACACCGACGAAGGCTGTCTGCTATTTATTTCCTAAGTCCGTGGTTTATCGTCGAACCTACGGACGCATTGTACTAGACAATGGAGCTTAGATTTGTCGCGTGATGTGATAATAAAAACCACGTATTACGCTCTATTTGTCGCTGCAATATACGCTTTATAGCGCTTTTATGGGCGCGCGTAAACTTAAGCCACTAAGAACGAAATACGTTTACCGTTGACCTTTCTAAATGAATCGAATGGACTCATCGAAGGGTGGTTCTTACTTTCCAATGTTGGTTCAACTCTCAGAAAATATGATTTTCAGAAAAATTATTGAAGAGTAAATTTTGATTAAAAATCCTAATTGTTTTGGCGTAGAAACCGATCAGCCGATTCGGTAAACAATTAGAGCTCAGTCAAAGTAAACAAGGCAACTGCGAACAACGGGCCCCTTAGTAGGCACAAAACAAAACGGTGCGGTTCACAAATTGATTAAACATCTCTGCTTTACTAAAAGTAGGTCCTGTACAGAATTATAAAGTCTTTAGAATTCAGTTCGAATAATATTTTCTGACATCTACGTGGAAACTTATTCGATCCGAGAAACTGGAATAAAAACTGTATAACTTGGAGAATAACACCTGCAGCGTTGGGTTTCTATGACGACAGTAGATGTCGGGCTATCAAACCGTCACGACAGTTGCGCTGGCGATTTTAGCTATAAAACCGCAACGAGGAAAGTGGAAGATTTTAAAGAAAAAACTTGCTTTTTCATTTTCCATTTTCCATCGCAAAATAAGTGGGTAACTCTGTTCGTAATAAGTAGGTAACAATGTTTGTTTGTAACGTTCTTTATTAAACGTTTCTGTAGTGATGCAGTATTTCGCAGTACCTATCTGTTTTAATAAAAGGTAGATTAATTTAAATTTTAAACTTCAAATAACAACAAAAACAATCTTCAGCCAATAGTATTTCAAAATGTAAAAGCAAAGAAAAACAGACACAAAAGAAAAAGAGGGGACAATAAAACTTGTCTGGAAAAACAATCTACATTAATTTATTTTAAATATGCAGTTTCTTCTTATTACCTGTTGGTAATAAAAATAAGGGGGGTTCACAAAGCGTTAATGGCCGGTTTTAACGTCGGTATTTATGCACCGGCACGTTAACAAGACAACATTACACTGCAGTGCAAACTTCGTGTCTCAAACTTTATAATTAATGCCCGGTTTTATAATTTGCCCACCGTGCGCAGTATTAAAGTTGTGAGGTGATATTTCGGACATACGGTGTACGGGGTACCGTACTAGATTAGGATAAACTTTTAGAACTAACGCATCAAGCTTCATACAGCACAATTTAAGTATACTATGGAGTGTGGAGTTGTGGAAGAGTTACATCACTTATTGATGGACTGTGTTCGATATGAGTCAGACAGACAGAAATGATGTATAGGTCTTGAGGTTGAACCGACTTGATTTAGGCACATTTCATAGAATTCTGTCTCAACCAAATGGAGATGATGAGAAGAGTCTGTTCACTGTTCAGGTTCATGGCCCTAATGTAATCCACAGCAGCGTATATTTTATTATTATTTATTTAGGAGATGATGGGACTGGAATTGCGGTTATAAAAGTACCTAATAAAAAAAGAAAAAAATGCTATAGGTACTAATATTACCTACAAAGAGGTAAAATTTGTGAGTTTGTATGTAGGGAGTAATCTTTGAAACTACTGATCCGGTTCCGAAAATTCTTTCAATAATGGGAAGATTATTTCAGACTGTTATAAATTATATTTTAGGTATGTTAAAACAAGAAATTTTACGCGGACGAAGTCTCGGGAAGAAGTAATACTAAAGTAGGTACCGAACTAGATTATATCATAACTCAATCATAAAATATTTTCATAAACTCCTATGCTTACGAAAATATGACAATTGGATGTAATAATTACGGACACAGCTTTATTCATTTTCCATTTCCATTTGTAAATTGAAAATGTTACTTGAAAATTTTACAATGATAATAAAGTAATCCGAATAATGTTCGTAATAGTCGTTAGTTAAATGGTTATTTATTTAAAGAACTTAATTCCATTATAACGGTTAATTATAAATTTAACGGCACAGGATAGCCTTTACCAGAAGTGATCATCGTATTAGTGGTTCAGCAGCTTCAATATCGTCAGGATTTTGCCGGAACTGGACTACAGCAGTTCGTCGCGGACGTGGTACGACAGTGGCTCCCCCGACATCAACTTTTGTCATCAGAAGACAGCCGCCACGCAACCATCGATGCGACGCTCTGCTAGAGGGACTGTCAGCAGCCAGTGACCTTTTAAATGATTTCAGTAACTTCGTAGCAAAAATAGACGGCGCCACTTGCTGCGCCGTCAAATTTATAACCACCTGGTCTTGTTAACGTCGCAACCAGGCAAGTATTTTCTTGATTCTTATTATCGAGCTTTCATTTTGTGGTGTGAACAGATCATTTTAAATTCCTCATATTAGTCATTAATTTTTCGAGTGGTTTTCTCTCATTCGTATTTTTCAAATCTATACTCACAATACCGTAGCAATTTGCGTGAAATCGAAAACACTCATGACAGCTGTCGTCGCAAAAGTTCATTATTTACGCGAAAATACCAAAATGGGAAAAAAATTGAATGGACAAATTCAATTGTAGAATCTCTTTTTTTAATACGTTTTACTGGGTCTTCTAAGTGCCTTTTTACTTATATTTTGCAATTAACTAAAGCTCCGGCTAAGTTAAAATGACCATATGACTGTCATTTCAAACTTATCAGCTTATACTGGAAGCTTATAGCTTGATGTGTACATAATTATGCTATATGTATGTAGGATTCTTTATTGTCTCGTAGCATCCAGGCGTCTGGATGCATTTAATGATTTACATGTCGTTAGGTTTAGGTGGAGCTTGTGGCTAAGTAATAACTGCCGCACGGGTCGATCGATCAGGTTAAGCCACGCTTGCCGCGGTTGGTCCGTGGATGGGTGACCATCTTTTCATACCAAGATTCCTCCGTGCTCGAAAAGCACGTTAAGCCGTTGGTCCCGGCCGTCATTTGTAGATATTTGACAGTTGTTACGGGTCGTCAGAAGCCCAAAAGTCTGACAACCAGTCTTACCAAGGGATATCGTGTTACCCAGTAACTGGGTTGTGGAGGTCAGATAGGCAGTCGCTCCATGTAAAATACTGGTATTCATCTGCATCCGGTTAGACTGGAAGAGGACCCCATCATAGTTGGGAAAAGGCTAGGTATATGATGACATGTCGTTAGGTTTAGCGTAACGCATTTAATTTTCAATCGCAATCCGAAGGATTTTGAAGGAAATTCCTGTCCAAATAAAGCGGTCGAGACTCCAAAAATGACTTATGACCCTGGGGTCACAAGAGTCATTTATTCACTTTATTGGTCCACCAACAAGTGTTTACACTGGTTTTATGATAAAGGTAACATGCAAAAGTGTGATGCAGGCACTTAGAGTCATAAATAATATTTTACGAATCGTCTAATATCCACGTCAAAAAATAACTAATGGCATAATTATATAAGTACTAAAACGTACTCTTTCTAACACAAATAATGTTTCGTAAAGAAAAAAAAATTGCATTGCATTGTTTATCTTTTAATGTCTCCCTATATGTTAGTTAAAGGTCTGTGCAAAGCATAAATGACATGAAAAATATGTTAACAATATCGAGGACTGACAATGATAATGAAAGACAAAGAAATTGATGTACCTAATTACATACTTTTATGACTGGACTAATGGATTAAAATGGAATTGATAAATTAATCAATATTATTAAACATCATGTTCATTATAGTCTATTTATTATTCAATAAGATTTAAATACAATAAAAAAATTATATTCCAAAAAGACTCGTGAAATCATATCAATTCTTACAATAAGTAAGTCCCAATTACCATCATAATTCCAAAACTGGCAACATAAATATCTCCCCGAATACTTGATTCAACATAATAATCTTTTAAATTGAAATATTTCCTGCAAAGTTTTGCCAAGTAACGAAAGCTGTGCTGGGATTTCAAATATTATCAGTTATTTTTTTAAATAGGTACCTAATTATCTCTTTGTCTGTGCTAGGCCAGACTTTATCCATGTCCGTCCTCGACAGAAACAAAAATGGTACAAAGTTACCTCCAAACCGTAGAGTATTTTTTTTAACTGTTCAGTTTAAAAAAATAAACTTCTCCCTGCCGCCCCGTCTCGCTTGCTCGCGTGACCGCTAAGTTCATAATTTATTTCAGAAATAGTCATTCAATAGGATTTTTCGAAGAGAGTTGTATTGCTGATTCTAATGATTATAATTCTGTAAAGCCATATTTGTTACCTACGGCCGCTAATCATATTTAGATCAACATACAACATGTTACTGACCTGCAAATTGCAAAAAACGTAATAAAATTTGAATTTCGCGGGCTACCTTAGCGCATCCCCCGTAATGCAACATACTTTTTCAATCAGAGCCGTTTTGCACTGAACTGTTAGAGGGCAACGGGGATTACTCTCAAATACAAACCCACCCAGAAATATATTCCAAAAAACTTTGGACGTAGAAAAAGCATCGAGCATGAATTCTGCCTAGTGCTTACTAAAAAAACAACACTCAATAAAATAAACAAAAGGCTCTCAAATTGGAAGTGTAAAGCTTTGAGCCGAACTGGGCAAAATTGCCTGTAACTTGGCGGTGTTTTTTTAACTTTGTCACCAAAAACTGTAGTTTATCTGTGTTAATTTGCTTTCGAAACTGACCATAACTACACGTTTAGTGGGCCAGCTTTATCTTATAAATGCTGTAAGCTTTGGTTGAAATTTTATTTTTGGTGTTTTGGTGTAATTTTATCGGAAAAACTTATTTATTCATGTAAATACGGCCCTATGTACGTTTTAAACTAACGTGAAAATGTACCTGTGCAGATAAAAACGCATCAATTTGCATTGTTTAGTGTATTTGATAGGTTTGAAAATAATATGTTTTCACTTTATTGGATTCTAAGCCCACAGACAAAGCAAATCTCGCTAAAAAATCCTTTGTATTTCTATCCAAAAGCCAGCAAAAGAAAATTGAATAGTATTTTTACGCAGTACAAAAAGAAGGCCTAATTACAATTTGATGATTGCAAACCTCTATGGTTTAATATTTACTTGTACTTACTCGTTCCTTTTCGTACATAAATGATTCTCATATAAATTTTTCAACTCTGTGATCCTTACAGCGCATAAAAGTAAGCTTATTCTTAGCATTATACGTAATTTTATTTAAATAAGCTGTTTTTCTCAATGCTTAATAGTACGTAAGGGTACAATTTGCAAATCCTAATAACTGACGTCATGTGAAAGCGCACTCCATTTTTCCCGGCGTTAGGTTCGAGGGTCTGCCATACAGAGGCCCACGGGAGTCTTTTGGATGCCAAATTGCTTCAGATGACTATTCAATGCGGCTTGGCTTCGGTTCGAAACTGCCTGTCAGAAACTCGCATAAAGCTTCCATTCTGTGCAAGTTCGAGCAACTTGTGTTAGTGATGAGTAGACATATTCCTCGAATAACGTTGCTAGACATTAGGAAGTGCCTTCAAGTTGAAACATAATGCTTTACGATAACAACCATGAAATAGAAAGAAAGAAAGAAAGAAAAGAAAGAAAAATAATTTTATTTGTCACAGAAAAACGTGCATACAAAAACATATCTAATAAACTCGAAGGTAAACATTACACAAAACAGATCTACATATAACCACGAGCACAAAAAAATAAAATAGTCGGCTGCTGCACGTCATGACTGTGACAAGAAGTCTCAGAAAAAAAAAACAGGGGGTCTACTCCTTAAGCACGAAGTCCGTAGATTCGGCCGAAGTTACGGGCGTTTTCTACTTCGTATCACTTACGGAGCTAAGTTTAGTTTGGTTTCCGAACTAAGAATGAATTTTAGCACGATTTGACAGCTACGCGGTTTTGGCCCGTCCGAAAAAAATATTTTGACACTTGCTTTGATGGAATAGTTACTTTCGGACGGGCCCGTATCTTCGTTGGAGAACTTAGAGAGTAGACCCCCTGATGTCGTTTTCAACTAACAAACTTTTGAAGACCTAATTGACTTAATTTGTGCGGTGCTTCCAACTTTTTATATACTAAAGAGATCAAATCACAACCAAACTGTCGTATTCATAAATTGACGGCGATTTCCCAACTGCTGCGTAATTCTGCCGAGTAAATAATAAGTTTTTATTCGATTCTCTTTATTGTTTTGAATTAATTAATTAGTCAAAGTTTTGAGCAGTTAGTGACCGCGACATTCCATAAATGATCTCAGTTACATGAAATACGCGACAAGTTTTTGGATCCTAATTGGAAATCAACTATGTAGGTACGCGAAACAACATGGCACTTACCCATCGTTTGGAAGTTTTGAGCCACGAGCCTCGTAATTTATGAAACAAATTTTATTATTCTCTCATTATGTGTACAAAACAACAACACGCGTTAGGACTGAACGTGTCGAGTAATTGACTTTGAAATGGGTTTCTTTCATTCCAAGGCGGATTTTTGAGACGGGTGCAATGTCAGTTGAGTTAATTTCTACTGTTTATATCAATCTGCCTAGCCTTTTCCCAAATATGTTGGGGTCGGATTTCAGGCTAACCAGATGCAGCTGAATACCAGTATTTTACATGGAGCGACTGCCTATCTGACTTCCACAACCCAGCAACTGGTAATACGATATTCCTTGGTAAGACTGTTTGCCGGATTTTTGCCTTCTGACGACCCGTAACGACTGTCAAAGATCCTCGAATGACAGCCGGGACCAACGACTTAACGTTGCTTTCTGAGGCACGGAGGAGTCTCGGTATGTAAAGATGGTCACCTATCCATGGACCAACCCTGGCAAGCGTAGCTTAACCTGATGGATCCACCCGTGCGGCTGATATTATTAATCGACAAGCTTCCCTCTCTTTTTAATTTCTACTGTATAAGTAGTTATTTAAAGTTTTCATTCTCATACGAATTGAATACAATACGGGGCGAGCCTACTGCCATCAACCAGGCACAAGTCCAGATCTCGGGATGCTACCTGCTGCTGAAATACCTGATGGAAAAATTCAATAACACTTTTCCCAGCCTGGGAATTGAACCCAGGACCTCATGCTCTGCGGTAGCGCTTGTAACCAGTAGGCCAACAAGGCAGTGAACTTTTAAATGAATAAGAAAAACTGCGTATAAGTACAGGTAGAGATTAACTACGACAATATGGCCCGCCCCTCCAAAATTCAAAATGATTGAAAGTATTTGTACGCATGTGTGCGTAATGAGACGGCCGTCAAACAAAAACAAATCACAGATTTGTTGCTCGACTAGTGGCGTCATTAATCGCTCATTATTATTAGTATGGCGCTGCACTGACGTACTCTATGAAAACGACACGTGCGTTGTCAAGACAACGCACTAATCATAACAGTTATGATTAGTTGGCCAACAAATCTGGTAATAAGTGAGATATTACGATTACTTACAACTACATACAAACTCTTTCGTAAGGATGTGACTACACACATTGAAACAGTAATTTGGAGGGGCGAGCCATGTTATCGCAGTTTATCTCTATCTTCAAGAAAACAAGTTTTCAGAAACACGCGTGCGTTCCAAACAAATGCAGTTACCAGCAGCCACACAAGAGCCAAACAATGCTCTCGAAAATTCAATCCAATTAACATAAAACATCTAGCAAAGAATTTAGAGTTGGCTAGTTACGAACGGGATTGGAGACAAATGAAGCGAGGACAGCACTCGACTGGGTGCTGCGCCCCCGGCACACGGAGCTCCACTGATGAAATTACAGAAATGCTAATGAAAGTCGCGCTGCTCCGGTGAGATTAGCGTCGTCGCTGTGAAATTGGACCTGTTTAGAGGCCAATTTCACTCCGATCCGGGAATTAGTTCCAACGTTTTTATTCTTAGATCTTTTTGAAGGCAGTCTATACACGTCTGTAGTAAATTGCTCCCTTTATCACTACTCGGGTTTGATAAACAAACGCGCTAACGATTGTCAGCTTTATTGTTATCACGCTCAATAGACTCGACAATAAAACGGGCGAAACGCTTTACACCACAAGCCTTCATAAAAGCCGATGTGGAATAATATTTTACGGGCACAGTTATTAAACATCGAGTAATTTTGTTTACTTTACCTCTTGACTTGTGTGCGTTCATCCCATCTCAACTATATTCAGCGTATCTAGTGTGTAATTACATGCCAAAATAAATTATCTCCAACATAAATAACTTGACTTAATTATAAACTCCAAGATGGCGTCATATTGTACATAATTATAGTTAACCAGGGCAGGCAGTTCAAGTGTTGGGCAAAGTGACATAAATAAGGTCTACATTGCATGCTTGACCGCGCCATCTTACACATGACTTGTGCATGGGGATCTAACGTCAAACAATTTCTAATACCCCTTAACTGTCTACTCCCTCGCCTCATCATAAATCCCTAACGTCAAAATTTTGTTAGCTTAATTTATGTTGAGAGAAGATTAAAGAGAATGTTGCAATTGTTTTAATATAAAGGTAATATGACCAACATTGAATTGCTGTAATTATTTGCTTTGACATAACATGGATACATTAATGGGTATGAACGATTATTATTTACGACGAAAATAAATTATACCTGACAACAACATTTTTTAATATCAGCCGCAAATTAATAAAATTTTGTCGTTTTCGGAATTCATTATCGGTTATTTGACGCTGTAAAGCTTGCGGTGTATATTACTGTAGGTATAATGCATTATCATGTCCTGTCCCAATATTGGTGAGAATGATGAGATCGCAATCAAATTCGTAGAAATATAATAAAACCAATGCAGGTTTAAGTTAAATTTTTTAATTATAATTCTGCATTATTAAATCCTTTGTCTGTACTCTATAAGATGTATCGTTCGTCCTTTATTTATTATCATTTATACATTAGTAACGCAAGAAACTGGCGTCTGTGAGTTAACTGTGGACTAAAGTATGTGCTTGACTCTTCACGCAAAATTAAACATTTCCCCACAACTGGGCGTCTACGACGTATCCTGATTCCGGACAATCTGATGGTGTCCCCTGTCTAATCTCCCCATTCCGCGATCACGGGTCCCGCATCCCTCCCTAATCCAGCTCTATGAGCGCTTATTTCATATTTATCCGAGTTGTCGCCGACGCGTTAATGAAACTTTTCTTCCCTTTGTTTTCATTATACTTGTATTTGCCCATTACTATAAATATAAGAATTTATGTGGGTTCATTATTATAGTGAGGTTTCTGTAGCGTGAAATTGCTCATTGGTACTTGGATGAGAAGTTTTGTGTGCCTATAAGGTGGAAGTACGATGCCACTAGGCAACTGTTGCTATCGTGTAGAAGTGGTGATATCTAACCTAACATCTTTCTGTCGCTGAAAACCTCTGTCTCTCTTAGGGTCGCAGCATTATGCTGAGCGATGGCCGTTTTGCGTTAATGTGACGCATATTTTCCCCCAACTTGTTATTTCGTGTTTGTGTTTTTATTTCTTTGCGTTATGTTTGCCGCAAATAAACGAATTTTCTCTCTTTCTTTATAAATAAAAATGAATGGCTTAATGTGTTGCTAACCGCAAAACTTGAGAACGGCTGGACCAATTCGGCAATATTTTTTAAAAATATTTTCTTATGCCGAGGAAGGTACTTATAAACAGACAAATTTGAAAAAAAATACGGGAAAATTTAAAATACACATTTTTATTTTTCTCATTCAAACTGTTTCTAGCTGTTTCTGAGCAGTAACCTAACAAAAAGTTGGCTAGGCTTGCATGAATTCACGATAATATTTCAATCAGGTATGGCTGTTTGTGTATGTGAGATTAAATGTTTGTAAACGTACCCACAATACAGGAAAAATTCCTAGTGTGAGGCAACGTTTAAAAAAAAAGAAAAGGAAGAATCATTAGTATTTTGCTACTAATAGGATTTGGATGAAATTTGGCGCACAGAAAGTTTATAATTAGATTAACACATATGATACTTTTATCCCGGTAGTACATTTCCGTGGGACAATTTCAGAACTCCACGCAGGCGAAGCCGTGGGCTTAAGCTAGTTCATTATAAAGGCTATTAAGTGACCCGTTTCTCTTTGGCAGCTTTAACTTTGTTGTGTACTACAAATATTTGTAGGCGGTAAATAGCCGGGTTGTTTTTCTTTCATTTATGGTTTCACAATGATAATAATTAGTGTGAAATGCCCTTAGCTTTAATATCCGTCGGCTTTAATAGTTAATATACAAATAAAGTTTCTGCTTTTTAAGGGTTGACGTTGTATCGTGGAACTAAGTTAATGATGCACGTATTTATAAATTACTAGCTGACCCGTTGGGCGAAAAGTCTTTAATTTTTTCGGATTAACATACAATATTAGTTTTAGTATATGCGAAACCCAAAACACGTGTCTGGTATTTTTATGTAAAGAATCTATGTCCAAAACTCAAAACTGTATCATGAAAAATCACAAAGTTATAAGGTTGTTATGTTACCGGGTAGTCCGTACAAAAACATGCTAACGGCGCCCCCGCGCCTGCAGGGTCGTATTGCACTCATTGATAATAATTTGGCAGTAGGTACCTAAACGTACGGCGATTGTATTGTAAGTAATTAAATGGTGATAACATGTTCCATGACACTTAAATATTTTTGGGACAAAATATAACATGGTGTAAAAATGATTGAAATCGATTCAGTTCCTTATTCTGAACAAACTATATTCAGGTTTCGCATATACTAAAAATAATGTTGTATAGCCTATGGCACTCCCAAATAACGTGGCTTTCTATGAGTAAAATAATTTTCTTAATCGGTTCAGTAGATCCAGAGATTACCTCCTACAACCTCACAAACTTTACCTATTTATATTAGTGGTAAGTATAGATTATAATGTAAAACAAAAAGATAGTTTTATTTAATATAGAAAGAAAGAAAATACGTTTATTTGCGGTAAACATGACGCAAAAAAGAACATAAACTCAAAAATAAGAAAAGGTTGGGGGAAACATGCGTCCCATCCACGCAATACGGCTATCACTCAGCATTATGCTGCGACCCTATACAAGACAGAGCCCCAGCGCTGGTTTTCAGCGACAGCCGGCGCTGACGTAATGACGTCATACGGTGCAGCAAACAATGAATAGGACGCTGAACCGGTACAGCATACTTAAAGAAAAATAATGATAAACTAAACAGGAATATAAATTAGACATACATGCTGTGAGAATATCATCCTCCATAAACGTTTTACGCTTTATGTAGTGGCAACATTTCGAAACGTCATATTTGACGTACACCGAACATGCACCAACCTTATAAAATTAAACTTATATATAGATATAGAGTAAGTATTTACGAAGTAGAAAACTGATAATAGGAGAACAATCACTGCAGCACGTCAAGGAATGTAGTTCTCTGGATTCCTTGACTTAACCGAGCAGGGGAGAGAAAGACGCGGTTTGGGTTGGCTTTACCTTTTTTCTTAAGTGTACCTGCAGAAAATTCGAGCATGAATTTTGCAGCCCCAAGACGTAATTATTGTAGAAAGCTATTTTATTTTCAAGAAAACCTAATTAGAAGCTGACGAAGTCGACTATACCGTATTTGATGGGAAAACATGCTTTAAGAGTTGAAAGCTTCAAAAGGATTCCTGTATTAAAATTATATATTTACTTGGTTTCTAAGTTGGTAAAATTATAAGATGTAGCTTAGTAGATGTAAAACTTGAAACAACGATAGGATTTCTAGCAAATTGTCTAATAACTTCAACTTGTTCAGGTACTAAGTACCTAATGCCTACCTATCGTGTTAAAATATTTTGTGTTGGGTTAATTATAAAAGCCTTATTACTTGAGTAACTGATATGTCAGTAATTACGTTTATTATTTCAGTATAGGTATTTAAGGGTTAACCGACACTTTAACAATAGTGTTTTGTAATTGAAAATATGAGAAAATGAACTCTGAATTATTTTCAGCGCTCGATAAGAGCTTTTAACGAAACAAAAAATTGTAAGTTACTTACTTGGATTGCTTTAAGTGCTAGCCAATGGTTTAGGTCAAAAGTTTTTTTTTTGTGAAGTGCTGAAAAAACTACGTAATTAGATTTGTTACGTTTGCTAGAGGTGTGATGTTAAAAGTTAGAAAAAAGTACTTACATATTTTTTTTTTCTTTCTTCAAGTTTATATCAGGGTAGGTAGGTAAAGGGAGGGAGTTTTATTATTTAGCAAATTGACCAACCAACTTAAATTTCCCATAGTTATATTGAAATCACATATGGCATTCTTTGTCAAGGTCGTCATGACCTTGTGAAGGCCGCAGGTATCCGCTGGATGCGGGAAGCACAAAACCGGTCAAAGTGGGGAGGCCTATGCCCAGCAGTGGACGTCTTTCAGCTGAAATGATGATTCTTTGACAATTGTATACCAAACTAGGAAAATTATTGACATAGTGACTGTGTCAATTTGATAAACAATTGATTTCCCTAACTGTACCTCACCGAACAACATTTTTTTTTTCCCCAATAAACCCAGCCTTTTGACAGTTCTATTAAGAACTAACATTTACTAAAATAACATCAAGATGTCTGAGTGAACCTCTTGAATCGCGTTAAGAAAAAAATGACTGCATTGTTTTAGCAGTGGGTGGGCACTGAGTTCATTTATCTTGTAATTATATAATTTCAGACCAGCCACTTGTCTTGTTATTTGGAGTTGACGAATGACATTGCGTCTAGGTGAAAGATTAGACGATTGTCTAGCGTATAATATTAAAAAGATGACGGGTGGACACCTAAAATGCGTGAGAAAATAATAACGTATATTTACTTTATAAATTCCCATCACAAAATGAGTCATATTTGAGTTAAAGTAGAAGAAAAATAAAATTCAAAATAGCTATTTGAGTTTATTCACCCTAGACAGAATGGAAAAAACATTATGGTTAAAAGCTCGCTTACAGACTCTTGCTGCACAATTTATCTTCTTAACTTCAGCTGACTGAAGGAAAAATGTTGCTATATACGTACTATTGTGTGCTAAGCGACGTGCTTAGCGACCCGTCACAGCGGTAACACTACACTTCTCATGTCTTCCCTAACTGGGTCTTTTAAGACGACAACTTCGCATTTATATTACCGACTGTACTACAACACAATTGTTCACAGGGATCTTATTCACATGTCTGTTGCTCGACATGCGGTACAAGCCTGAACAAAAGTGTTAATGTTGAAGCCAAGGATGTCCCTGCCACAAACGCCCGTCTGTTGTCGCCAAATAAAACCGTACAACTTAAAAGAAAAACGGGTATTATTTTCCTGTGTTTTTATTTCCATTTGCGGGAAAAAGTGTTCAGTCATGATCTATGTTTCGAAGGTAGGTAGAAGCAAACAACAAACCCACGCAGGTAGGCACGTGGGCTGGGAGTTTTCAGTTTGTGCTTGCCAAACAATGTCTATGACCTCATAAACAATTTAGCTTTACAAGGGAAGTGGATATTTAACTAATTTGGATCAAAGATGAATTAATTTAGGATGAGCTAATTCAGAGTTTAGCTAATCAAATGAGATCATGATACTTAAGTGATTCGATATTGTTAGAATATATAATTATATGAAAACATTGTATTTATGTTATATAATTGAGTCCACGTACCACTGGTCAGTTTCCCTCAGTCGTCAGTTTATTTAATTTGCCAGTTTCGTTGATTAGTCAGTTTCGCTGATTGGTCAGTTTTACCGATTAGACAGTTGCGTTAACTCGACAGTTTCCTGTGTTTGCCAGTATCCTCGATTCGTCAGTTTAGTACACTCAACGTAAAAGATATGTTTACGTTTAAGTAATCAAAAGTGGAAAATGTAAGGAACCCAATTTAAAGCAAACTTACAGTTGTATTTTCACAATCACAATATTATTTTTATAATATATTTGTTTTCTAAAAAAAAAAAATGTTTTCTCTGCCTAGCCCTTTGAGGAAACAGCCGTGATGTTATGTTACGTAATACGTACATAATTAAATTAGTAGACGTGTGGGCAGTTTTCTACCGACTGTACTTTGACTGACGAACCTCACCTTAACTCACACACTGATTATTTTAGGAAAACTTTTTTTTTTTTTTTTTACAATGTTTGTAAATATGTGAGCACCATGTATCTATCACATAATTAATTTATCTCATTGCTTCATTATTAATTCTTTTTACCTATTGCGGTATAGTCATTTTATTCTAGGTGCATCGTCTTCACATATAATTATATAATTGATGTACCAATACCAAATATTGTAAAACATTTTAAAAGAGTAACGGTGGAGTTTCTTGCCCATTCTTCTCCATACGAAGCTACCTTTTGGAAGGGGCGACTAGAATCAATTCTATTTTATTTGTAAATTTTGACGTTCAAAAGTGCCATCTATGTGCCTATTTGAAATAAATAATTTGACTTTGACTTTGAACTGAATAAAACTGACGAATCAACGAAACTGGCGAACACTGGAAACTGTCGAGTTAATGAAACTATCTAATCCCCAAAACTGACCAATCAGCGAAACTGACTAATCAACGAAACTGGCAAATTAAATAAACTGACGACTGAGGTAAACTGACCAGTGTCATATAATTAAAGGTTAGTGAATGAAAATGAGTATGTTGACACTTCGGAAGACTACACAGAAGAGATATTTCTCAATGGCCCATTATCTTGACTTATTACATCTAGTGAAACATTGTTTTATAAAATAAGATAAAAATGTCATGAGTCTCATATTTCACCGTGTTATTGCCCGGCAACGTGGTACACTTTTATCAAAAAACGTTCAGTATTGCAAGTTACGTACATAAATCCAGAGTAATGGTAACATTGCGCATGTAATTAAAAATTAATAGTTTTCATAAATCAATATTAAATGTTTATTTTCTCGTTCGGTCTCGCTGTAAATAGGATAATTGAATAATGTTAGTTATCGTGCCAACCAATAAATTATTCATTAAGGTTTATTGATCTTATTACAACAATAAATGATTAGTGCTGCCACACGGGTGAGCGTTTGACGCTTATTGAAAAAGATTCGAACACAGAGAACGAATTGGAATGTAGGTATTTAGACAGTTCTTTTAAAAATGTTCTTCGACAGACAAGTTATTTCGTCAGTAATTGTAAATGATGTTCACAACTAAGAGGCCAAACATCCCTTTCAACTGTTTGTCATTATTAAAATGAGTAAACACCTACTACAGGGTGAGGCAAATAAAATTCATTTCACCCAACAAAGGGCGACCAAGCTCGGCTAATGAAGAAGGACGTCTTGTTTAATTACCTTTTGTAATTTTTCTTCTAAGCGAGCCAACGTATAAATTAATTTTCTTTCAGTGGCCCGTCTATGAGCACCATTATGAGGCACTAAGTGAACCTCTTTTGTCTGATATAACCTAGCGGGCTTCTTGGAAAGACTTTAAAAATTTTGCTAACAAGACTAATTTACGGCGAGTACACTATTTCGAGGCTTTTACAAGCAAAGTTGGAAATTAAACATATACTCTTGCAAAGTTTTGTTTACTTATCAATCCATCTGCCTAACCTTTTATAAACTGGGATTGGCTTTCAGTCTAACCCGATGCAGCTGAATACCAATATTTTATTTACATGGAGCGACTGCCTATCTGACCTCCTCAAAGTCAAAGTCAAATTATTTATTACAAATAGGCACAGAGACACTCTTGAACGTCATTTAAAAAAAAATTGAATTGATTCTAGTTGCCCCTTCTAAAAGGTAGTTTCGTAAGGAGAAGAATGGGCAAGAAACTCCACCGTTACTCTATTTAAAAAAAAGTTTTACAGTATTTTGTTTAAGATAATTAATTATATGTGAGGACGATGCATCTAGAATAAAATTACTATACCACAAAAGGTAAAAAAAAAATGAAGCAATGGCATATAATTTATTATTGAGACGGTGCATGGTGCTCACATATTTACAAACATCGTAAAAAAATGTAAACCTAAAGAAAAAAAAAATAAGTTTATGAGTGAAGGTAATCACAGAATGTAAAATCAATGTCATGCCTTAATGCAGTAACGTACGATACCCCTTGGTATTGGTAGACTGGTTGGCAGACTTTCGGGTCGTATAACGACAGTTAAAGATCCACGAATGACAGCCGAGATCATCGTCTTAACGTGCTTTTCGAACCACGGAGGAGTCTCGGTATGTAATGGTCACCCATCCACGGACTAATCCCGGCAAGCGTAGCTTAACCTGATGGATCGATCTCCGTGCGGCTGTTATGACTTAGCCACGAGTTACTCCTTTTGTTTACTTATGCAGCGAATTATTTATCATGATAAATTATAAATTTGTTTTGTAAATTGGTTAAAAATAACACTTTTCCACGTCCATTTTTTATTAAAACTAGATGAGGTCGGTGTTAGCTAGCCGATTATTACTCTTGAGAAGAAACACCGAAACGAACTCAGAGGTCAAAGTCTCTTTTAAAGTTCACACAATGAGATTGTAAAGGTTAGATCATATGAGGACCATGAAGGTTACAAGTTCAAAATTCACATTTTTGACTTTGAATAAAAAGTCAAAATTTTAATTACGCGCTTATTAGACAACCAACTGATTGAGAATAATGATTGAGGGGTTTATTTATAAACGCTGCTTAAAGTTAACTAATGATTATCGACTTTTTAACCATACATTTTTGACGTTTAAACGTCTCTTAACTTTAATCATCGTTAATAAATTGGACCTTAGGGGTTCCTAAGGTCCAATTTCACCAATGAAACTGAACGCGATCAGCACATAAACCACGTTTAAGAGCTGTCAGTGTCATTATTTTCTTTGGAATATTGACACTGACAGCTCTTGAACTCGGTTTAGATGTGCTGATCACGTTCAGTTTCATAGGTGAAATTCGCCCCTAAGTCGTAATCATTACATATTATAAAACAAAATCCTCCCGCCTCGTCTGTCTGTCTGAACGCGATAAATTGAAAAACTAGGTACCGAACGGGTTTTCATACGATTTTCACCAACGGACGGAGTGATACTTGAAGAAGGTTTAGGTGTATAATTCATTAAAGGTTTTGTGTAAATTGGCTGAAATATGACGAAGACTGCTGAATATGTCGAAAACAAACATGGCGACTGGACCTTTACTGGGGTACGCCGCGTAAACCAATAGGGTTAGGTATATGAAAACAATGTATTACTGAATTAATACATTGTTTACCTGGATTAACACACAGGGTACTTTTAATCCCGGTAATACGTTGCCGTGGGTTAAATTTCGACCTCCACTCGGCCGAAGCCGCGGGCAAAAGCTAGTGTGTAATAATACTGTCACCACGATACTGGATGATGTTATCGAAAAAAAGGAAGTGCGATTAAACAATTATGGTAAACAAATGAATTATTTAAAGTGTGTGACTGTTGTTAAAA
The DNA here is from genome assembly GCA_963921375.1 of Tiliacea citrago. Taxonomy (NCBI): domain Eukaryota; kingdom Metazoa; phylum Arthropoda; class Insecta; order Lepidoptera; family Noctuidae; genus Tiliacea; species Tiliacea citrago. Next base: position 19,970,732 of record OY992781.1, read on the forward strand.
CAATGACGGAATATGTGCAATAGTATTAGTCATCATTTACTAATACTTTATCATAGGCTAAGCCAGTGATTCATTGGCACATCATACAGTAGCCGGAGGCTAATAATCTTCTACAGATATAACAGGGAAATTAATTGAAAATGGCATAAAAGACCATTCTAGCAGATGCACTTAGCTGCAATTCACTTAGGTACCTACTTACTTCTACTACTGAGTCATTTTAATAGGTAACATTTGACGTATGTCAGTTTAGTGAAAGCAAATCGTAATATTACTCGTATCGGTCATTATTACAATAAATATGTCATCGCAATTGAAAAAAGTTAGCAATTGTGCAGTTCGAACAAAACGAAAAAATATATTATTTTATGCCCGCCGTTACAAGGTTACGTTGTTGAATTTTGATGAATTGTCAAATGTTACCTATTAAAATGACTCCATAATAAGTATCTGCAAGTGAAATTGGGCGTGGGGACGTTGATAGCTGCGCCACAGTATTTTATTTACTTTTGCAGCTATCTTCGTGTAAGTTATACCTAAATTGTTCCTAATTAATAAATATATAAAAAAATTCAGTCGTGTAGAAAAAAACAACCAAACACTCGGAATTCAAGGATTGGCTTGGAAGGCTTGGCCATTCAGATACCTTTTGTGATGGCCAGAGGGACAATTCTCGTATTTTTAAGAACGTTCGCACGTCAATCTGTCAAAAAACCCGTAATTACCTACATTTTTGCCTAGTTTTTGAGATTGATTGTCGCTGAAACGAGATTACGATTTTATTAATTTAATCGTTTTTAAGGACGAGAATTGGCCTTCAGGGGACCTGATAGCTACCTACTTGGTCATCAAAAAAAAGCGTAGGTAGCCAAACAACATTACTTCTTAATAATGCACTACCGAGGCTTCGGAGCCTGTTTTCGTAACACCACCTTAATCTCTTGGAACATCGTAGGCTTCGTTTAAAGAGCTCCCGTAGCAAACTTTTCCAATATTTTTTTCATCACGTTTGTCAACTTCCAGGGCCCGTATCACGTCAACAAACAAACAATATTTCCGTGGTGCACGAGTTTTTCGAACTTATTTCCATTCGGGAACGTGTTGCGAAGAATTTATTGAGTCCTCGTCAGGAATACGCATGGGAATATTATTTTGTAGGAATGGTTAATTGATGAAGTGCCTGGGTATTTAAGTTATGACTGTTTTATAATGTGAAATAAATTCATTAATCATCTTACTTATGAAACAGAAAAGAGCCTCAGCATTTTTTATAGTAGCATAATCAGCCCATAATGTTCCTACTGCTGGCTTCCTCTCTTTGAGGATTCGTAATCCACCACGAGGGCCCAGTGCGGGTTTGTAGATGTCACTTATGTCTTCGAATTTTCGTTCTAGGACATGCTGATTTCCTCACGATGTTTTCCTTCACCGTTTTGAGAGCAGTGGTGATGATTTTATTTACACAAAGTAAAGCGCCTGTCTGGGTTCGAACCAACAACTTACAACTCGTCAAGTCAGGGCCGTTACCGTTGGGCCATCACTGCTCGCTGCCATTTTTTATAGTGCCTCGTCTTTATTCTGCACTAATAAATTAATTTTCCAAATTGCGATGATTTGAATAGGGTTTAAAAGAAATTGCGTGCCATAGCTTAAGGATAGGTTCAGTATCAATATAGGAACCCAGGAAAAAAAAAAAAAAAATATTGCAAGATCAACCGAAGTTAGTAGGTACCTACTTACTTAAAATAGCAATCGTTTAGAATTAAAATTATTTTATGTGTTTAAATGCTTTAATTACTTACCTACTATCGAACGCGTTGGTAAATAGGTAGTACTTAATTAGGTTGGTTTTCCAACATTTTTTTTTTTTTTTGTTCCTGGGTTCCTTTATAGATACTGAACCTACTCCTAAGCTATGGCACGCAATTTCTTTATCATCCTGTATAATGTGGGTAAATAATTATTAATTGGGTACATAATAATATGTATGTATGTGTATTATAAGTTTGTAACCTATCTATGTATGTACTTGTGTACCTATTTTATTTGATTAATTACGTTACATATTTTAATATTATTATTTTCTCTCAATCAGAGCACCTGCCATCTTATCACTTCAACACCCTTAGTTGACTAGTAGAGATCCGCCTTTGTACCTTATTGTTTGCGAGAAGTTTAAATTAATATTTTATTTATATTTTATTTAACGGCACGGTTGGCGCAGTGGTTAAGCGATTGACTGCTGCGCTGCGTGTCGCGGGTTCGATTCCCGCACGGAACAAATATTTGTTTGACCTACAAGTAGTTGTTCTGGGTCTGGCTGTTTGTGTATGTGAGTTTAAATGTTTGTAAACGCACCCACGATACAGGAGAAATTCCTAGTGTGGGGCAACGTTTTAATAAAAAAAAAATAAAAAAAATTGCGTAATAGTGACACATTCTATCTTCATTATCCCCACATCGTTTCTCATTAGCACTTACCTAACGGTAACAAATCAACTTGAGTAAACAAGGAAGAGTGACCAACTGTCCAGGGAACTCACCAACTTATCCCTCAACTTTTTGTGTGAGAATCGGCAACCTTTCCGATGCGACGACCCTCGGGAATATTTTATTAGAAAATAATCTCTTTCTTTATTTCTTTGTTTATTTTTAGGCTTAACGTTTTTAGAATGAATCAGCTTGGGGAATACGTAGGTAGGCCTGTAGGTTATTTTTATATATCGCATCAATTAATCCGCCTAAATTGTTTCTACGTAAATAGCTCCACAAACAAGCTTGATATCTTAATGTTCTTACTGTGTTTAATAGTAATAGGTTATTATTAAAGTCGGTCAGGTCAACCTACTTCGTTAGTCTAATGGTCGCACGCGCTACAGCTAAGCATGAAGTCCTGGGTCCGATTCCCGGGCCGGGCAAAGTGATATTGGGTTTTTTCAGTTGATGGCAATAGGCTCGCCCCCTATTACCTATATGGGGCTTAAATGTAACTGGCGAAGTGCGGTTGAACTATAGGTACATCTCTGCCTAACCTTTTGGACATTACAGGCGTGATGTTATGTAAAGTCGGTCAGCTGTCTACTAGGGTCGTAGAACGAGTGTCGTATCTGCGTATTTGATATACACAGATATCTATATAGATAGGTACACGCTGTAAGTGGGTCGCGCGTTTCCGGAGGGTCGCTATCAGCCGATAGTGTCGATATTAGTGCATTAAACTGTAACTATTTACTGTGTAACTGCATTCTAGGACTATTAGAAAATCTTTATTAACGCGAAACGTTCGACTCAGTACCGATAGCATTTAATGAATCCGAAAATGAGGACAGCACTAACGAAAATAATCTTGTTAAGAAGGGCTATGCCATTGAACTCATTATCAATGACCAAACTGCTTAATTAAAATAACCCAATTATAATGAGCACATTAATAAATTTCAATGTACGAAATTTATTGCGTGTTTACAACTGAATTGACTTTTCAAGTCAATCTAAATGTAATCACGAACTAAAGTTCTCAAGTAGTTTCAAAGTCGATGTAAACAAACGATGGAATCGCTTAAAACTTTTATCCGCCGCGATGCCAACAATAAAATTAAGGTTTTATGTCCCGTTTAAGGTTTGAACTTTTAACGCATTACATATATATTTCACTCGGAATAAAAGGCGACGTTGGTATACAATGGTGGGGATCGAGGGAGCCTTAATAGTTCTCAATCTTCTATTCGAAGGTCTGTGCAAATCTTTGGGGAGCGAGCGGAGTTGGCGACGGAGGCTGTCCCTAAAATATCAGCGTATTACTGGATGTGACAGGCCGGACGCGTGGCCTATTGAGCGCACTCATTAATGATTCATGTGTAGATGACAGGCCGCCATCGATTTTATATCTTCGTACAGGAATTATGCCAATTTGATATCCTCGCGTCGGTAAAAAAATGTTTTCGAATATTTTCAATCCGCTGAGTGTGTTTGAGACGACCTACTTAACTAGGAGCAACCTTACAGTCAACAGAACTATCCTTACCTACGCTTTTAATTTAGCTAATGCTTAAGTATTTTCTAATGGTACTTTTATGATTATACGTGGTCCTTTGGGAGAATAAATTTAATCATTTGTAAGACCTGAATCATATCTATCTATAAGCGTGTAACTATGCTTATTTCTAGAAAGGCACGTCCTTAATTAAATTAATTCAAGAATTGTTTAGTGTTTTCTTGGGACCAATTTGCCAAGTCAGCATTTTGTTTAAAAAATAATAGCAGACATATTTTTCAGACAAATGACACGATGGGCATTTACGTAAACGTTTTTCTAGCTTCGAAAAATTACACCAAAAGGGCGAGGGTAAAAAAAGGGCCAAAAGTCGCAGTTTCCGTTTTATACAATTTCGTCTGTCAAGTCTAGTTAGAATAAATCTGCGTTACTGTCATACTAGACGTTTTTATCTCAAAAGTAAACTGTGAGCAATAACCGAACCGAGTTTAGGAATTGTGCGTCGCATCGCGCGTCGCCATTTTGCCTTTCGGGCTTCTTGAATTGCGGTTCGTAGTTTAATATATTCGCATTCGGTTGAATATTGGATTTCTGTTACAAATTAACGAGGGAGTCAGTCAAGTGTCATGTCGTCGAGCCTCATTGCTCTAGTAACATTACACGTATGCGGCTGACACCTAGCCTCAGTTTGATCGGTGTAAACACGGAATTCGCGTCACAATACAAGATTTATGTTGAAATTACTAACTAAACATTTCGCAAAACTAAACTTCGTGTTTGAATTTGACAATACCGGGGTATTTACAGAAATAGCTCTGGAGAATGTTTAGGAATATTCTGTGAAAATTCTTAAATCCTTTATCAGTTTCATAACTTCTAACGAAGCCATTCAATCTGAATTCGAAACATTTCTTAAGAACGTCGGCCTTAGTAAAAACACGAATTTTACGATGTTATTCAATTCAAAATGAATAAACGTAACCACATACACTTTAAATCGCTACATAAAAACTCAACTCCCTTAAGGCACATAGAACGATACATACATAACAAAACAATCATCAAACACAACTCGTGGGAGTATTAAAATCTCAGTAAAAACCAACTTTTTTTGTTTTGAATTGGCAAATTCAAAAACAGAATATATTTTTGCGTAAAACATAATAACTCAGGGATACTCGTATCACTCGGTGGCTATTTCCCTGATGCAATTTTCCGCCCACAACGATAAGATATTATCGGTTATTATTTAGACGCAGTAAAACACAGACAGATGTTCATCCTGATGTTTATATTTATAGACGTTTGTGACGACTTATTTTATTATCATTTTGTGTAATAACATTTGATTGTTAGAACAATTGGACTTTAGATTGTCGTCACATCTAGTCATCGTCAGCTACAACTAACTAAAGAATAGGGAATAAATGCACGTAATTCAAAAAGCATCCATTATTTTAATATACATTGTGTAGGAGTCAAGAAATAAATTCCAATATTTTTTACACTTTTTAATGCATTACTTATTTTACAATTAATTAATTTATGTTGCGGTTTTTTGGTGGAACGGAACGCAAACTCAAAACGCGTCCTCTTCGAAAATGCCGGAAGTGACGTAACAAAACATGTGAATAAACTCTATTCTTTGCTAAATGCTTGAAATCTCACTAAGGTAAATATGTAAGTGCGATTTCTTCTTGAATAAAGCATAAACAATAATTTATATATATAAGATTTGGGGATAAAAAACAGATGCAAACAAAGCAGTTTCATGAAGTCACATCATGACCGCGACAGCAACGGACGTTTGAACTGTAGTAGAAAATTGTTGGAGTTTCATAATTTTTTTGAGCATCAATCAGTAGTTCAATTTAACTTTCAATACTTTTCCTAGATTTATATTACTGTCTATTATTGATTTAGTGAAAAAAAAATACATGTATATTCCCTATTACTTAACTGAAATTTTTGCTTTAAAGTAAAGTTATTCCCAAATAAGATCTTACCCCAATTTTGCTATTATACTTAGAAGCAATTTTATTATAGTTCATAATTGTTTTCTGGTGATTGTTTAAAAAACGCAACTAAAAGATCGCTTTTAGCGACAAGACGCCCATTGTCTCCCCCTATGTAAATTGTCTACATTTATATCTGTAATTTTTATGGTGCACATATTAAAGAGTATTCTATTCCATTCTATTTTTTTTTTTTTTTTTAAAACGTTGCCCCACACTAGGAATTTCTCCTGTATCGTGGGTGCGTTTACAAACATTTAAACTCACATACACAAACAGCCAGACCCGGAACAACTACTTGTAGGTCATACAAATATTTGTTCCGTGCGGGAATCGAACCCGCGACACGCAGCGCAGCAGTCAATCGCTTAACCACTGCGCCAACCGTGCTGTCAAATTATTATTATATTATTTAATTATTATTATTATATTAATTGAGCTGATAGATTTGTACCTGCTTTTGCAATCATCCCCGTACAACGATCGTTTATATCACGTCCGGTTTTGATAAGGATTCTCCACCAGGCAGCAGTCCATCAATTTCCTTCGGTTCTTCCAAACGTTCCTGGTCATAATTATATAGGTTGGTATTTAGTAGATTGTGTTGTATTTTCTTGTTTTCCTATGGAACTGTAAAACAAACAACAAAGTAGAAGTATTAATCATTTCCCGCGTCATACTTTCTATGCACAGACGGAAAGATCCATACATTGGCGATTATCTATTGACCTACAAAGAAAATTTTAAATGACTCTGATAGATATTACAACGATGCATTCACGTCTGACTGCGCTATTTATTCTTTATTCAGCTATTTAACTTGCATAAAAGCTGCACTAATCATGCGCTCCTCAAAGGATTCCAAAAGTATATACCATGCAATATATTTACAGAAATTGATATTCATAAAAGTAGCTTGAACTCTTTCAAATGGAAACCTTTTTTAAATAAAATACATGGGCGTAAATTACGCAAAACCTACAAAGCTAGATCAGTCTTGATAAATGATGTGTGAAATAAGTTTTCTTGAGTAACTCGAGATAGAGGCCTAACAAAAAACGAAATTGGAAATGTTGGTGCCATATTGTTTTCTAACTTTAGTTTCGCGAGTGAAATAGGTTTCGTGACTCCTTTTTATTATCTTAAAAATAGCTGTAGTAGCAGGCTGTTTATTCCTTTTTGGTTTTTGAACAATACATAGAAGCCAAAGAGCAATTTCGTTCTTTTTACAAGGTTTTTAGTTTATTATTTCTGTTTGGAGTGTATTTTTTATCCCTGATCCCTAATTCTGACAAGGGTCAGATAAAAACGGATAGGTTAATTAAATCAAAACTCTTTTCTCAGCTCCTTCGTTTATAGAAAATCAACAGTTTTTCAACAGCATGAAACGTGTGTATGCGTAAATTGCGTTAGTTTCACTCACATTTTGTTTTCGGAAGAGAACGATTCAAATCGGCTGTATAATATGAATTATTTTGCAAGACATACAAAGCTTTATTAATCTATTCCTTTGAGAAATAAGACCTCATACAAATGGTTTAGGTTTGAAAAACTTATACGGATATGGATTTTAACGATTATTCTGTCAATATTGTTGGCCTTGTATGAAGTTCCTGGGGCCCAAGTCTGCTATTTTTATAAATTCAGTCATTCCAACACGATCCCATTGTCATTTTGCTAAAAGTTCGTAATCTGGTAAATTCATAATGGTCGATCATTGGTCGGTCAATGTTCTCGTAATATAATTGTGTTATTATAATGGCATTGTCGTAGGTATTGCCATTATTATAAAAACCCATTAGTAGAAATGTCATTAATTTGTCATTATGTACGAGATTACCAATATATGCACTTTCTTTCAATGTAGTGTCAGTGGCCGACCATTGGAAAGTCATAATGACGCCATTATAATAGTAGATTACCAAACTTGTCAAAATCAACAATTATGAAATCAATGATCGACCATTCTGACACTATTGTAATAGCAGACTTGAGGCCTACCATTGCGAGATAGTAATAAACGTCAACCATCCGTGTTAAACGCCCGGCAAAATGGTTATCCCTAAGATAACCATTTTTATCATATCTTTGTTTAAACACGCCTTTGCGGGTTTTTCCGGGGGTGGTCTAACGATGTTTTCCTTTGCTCGGGAGTCGGGAGCAATACAATAAATATATTTTGCAGACGTTTAGAAAACTCTAGCTCATTTACAATGGGATCGTTAATCAACGTTATGTTTCTAGCACACCCTGCATAAGCTGTACTTAAAAAGTTTTGTTATTACGCTTAAATACAACTACCAGGAACAGTAGTTAATTGCCTGTATATTTTAAATGTGTCGAGAACTGGATATTTAAAGTCGAACAGATTGCTTCAGTTTGATTGAATTTGACTTCAACAGGCTCTATAGGCAATGCAGATATGTATGCTTTTAATAGGAGCTAAAGGGGATAAACGGGAATCCGATGACGATAGTCCTGCTAGCACTTACTCGTTAATTGGAGAGTTACCCTCTCCGGCTTCACTCCTATTGGGTTATGACCGACTGTTAAGCTCATTACCACTATCTGGCTAGAAAGAGATTCAAATTACAAAGACACACGACAACAAAACAACGCTGCTGCGGTGCTGCTTTCAAAACAGTGAAGAAAAACATCGTGAGGGAACCGGCATGTCCTAGAACTAAGAATTCGAAGACATGTGACATTCACCAACCCGCAGTGAGGCCGCGTGGTGAATTACGGCCCACTCCCTCTCACAGAAAGAGGAGGCCTGTGCCCCAGCAGTGGGAATATAATAGGCTGTTTATATATGTGTAGGTGTGCTGTAAGACGCTTGAATAGGGAAACACCACACTGCAAGAATACGTTGTTTAGTAGAAGAGCACTAGCATTTAAATATACAGCGTGATTGCTAAAGGGCTCCTCGAAAAGGGGCACTTAGAAATAGGTACACTGTACAAACAATAGCGAGTATGTAAGTGGGTTATGTCTGTGTGATGCCGGACGTTAAGAATATCCACCACCCTATTTCTTCCCATGGGTGTGGTAAAAGGCGACTAAGGGACTTACTAGGGACTGGGCAGCAGCGTTCTCTATGCATTTTAACACCATACTGCGATCGCCCACCCGCCTGGCAAGCATGGCAATTATGGCAGACCCCCCCCCCTTTGGGGGAGGCCTATGTCCAGCAGTGGACGTCTTACAGCTGAAATTATGATGAAATGAAGTAGGTTGTACTAGACCTATGCTATTCGATCCCTTAAGAGCGTATGCGACGTACGGCATTTCATACAAACTTTCAAGCCCTGGTTTTTCGAAATGACCGAACCGATTTTAATGAAACTTCATACGCATAAGCAGGATACAAAGGTCTAAAAAGTTAGTTAAGAACATATTCAAATGTCTTATTTAAAAACAGATAACTGGAAATCTCTGTTTCTATGGAAAAATTAAAATCGGTCTAATTTGGCTGTAACACTGTTTTTAGAAAATGTTCTTAACTAACTTTTTAGACCTTTGTATCCTGCTTATGCGTATGAAGTTTCATTAAAATCTGTGCAGTCATTTCGAAAAACAAATTTGTATGAAAAATTTATATGAAAAATGAAAAAAAAAATTGTTTGTACGTCGTATACGCTCTTAAACGTGGAGTTAAAACTTAAATAACCAATTAAGCGCTGAGCAGATAATGGATAATAATTATGTCCGCGAACAGTTTGTCGGTGACTATAGAACGTATCGAAATCCTAGCAGTCTATACGAGTATGTCCTGCGTAAGCGTTATTGCATAGATTTCCACAAAACAAAAGTAATTTATTCAAATTAGGCTAGGAATCGGCACATTTCGAACGTCAAAATTACATAAGACAGTCCAAAACGCCCACCCTTCACCACTTCCTAGTGCTTAACGGTGCCATAAGTTCTATCGTCGCGGACAAATTGTCCACCGTCTGCTCAGCGCCTTATTTATTTATTTAAACTTCTGGCACACAATTAGGTACAAAGGCGGACTTAATGCCTTAGGCATTCTCTACCAGTCAACCAAGGGTGGTGAAGAGATAAGATAGCGGGTGCTCTGATTGAGAGAAAATAATAATATTAAAAAATATTAAATTATAACATAATTAATTATAATTAAAACGGGTGCACAAGTTCATAAATAGGTTATAAACTTATAATACACATACATACATAATTATTTACATTATTTTTTTAAAGTTTACCGTTACCGATAATGTGTGTGGATGCATAACACGTACTTTTGGGCTGAGATGTAGCTAGGTAGGTACATATTTTAAGTGCCAACATTTATCGGATAGCAGCCTGCCCGTTTATTACGGCCAAAGACGGCAAGGTGTGTAAAGTTAACACTGCCGTGCTGACTTTGCTAAGCCTCTTGGCAAAGTCCAAAATAAGCAAACTTAACAGGCATGATTTGGTATTATGTTGCGGTCACAGTTCCAACCACTACCAAGACAAGATTGTACCAAGTTGGTTGATGAGCTTTGTGTACCTGCGTAATCGATTTTGTGACGATACCGATGCTCGATTTTTAGGGTTCTGTATGTCCGATTGAAAAAACTGCACCCTAATAGGGACACCCGTGTGTTTGTCTGTCAACATCAAATGAAAGGGCTTACTGTGAGGATCTCAAATATATTTTTTTTATAATTAAAAAATAAATAGTTACAAAGTTATTTAAGAAAATTGATGAACATTTATCATTAGGTACCTCTTATCTCCGAAACTACTAAGCCTACAAATTTGAAAAAAAATACAGAAATTAGTTATATCCTTATAGATTACAGGAAAACCTATAGGAAGCATATGGTCTTAAAATAACATGATAAAACTTCCAGTTGGCAACGGTGCAGTTTAAAAGAAGATGTAGTAACAAAAATTCAAAAGAGTACCTATGCTTGGTTTGGTCCTGTTGAGAGGATGAGTGGAACGCGACTAACAAAAGGTATTTATAAAGCAGAGATGAGTGGAAACGCCGGGTGAGGACGCCCTATATGGTGACCAAATTGGTGATGTTCTTCAGAAAGGTCAGGTACGTAGTACTCACAACCGGAGTGCGTGTATGACCAGATGTATGAACGTAGGCGAAGCAAAAGGAGTATGTAAGGAGCGTAGCAGGTGGCGTTCTATAGTTTCTGCCTACCCCCATGGGAAGAAGGCGTGAGTTTATGTATGTATGTATGTGTAAAACTTCCAATATTGTGCGTACAAACTCACAGTTGGAATGTATGGGAGAACATTAGTTTCAACTACAATGTTAAGTAGGTTTTTGGGATAAATTCATCCCAACTACGAAATCCTTCATTGTGCGTGGCCCGACACGCACTTGGCCAGTTTTTGTTATATTCTCTTCCTTTTCCAATGGGGTTTATCCTGCTATATTTTTTTTGGGTTTCAAAAATTATTGACTCTGGTCTAAATATAGTTTATTTTGCCTATAACTTTACTTAATGAAGATAAGATATTGCACTTTCATAAAATAAAATTTAGATTTTATCTCAAGGATAGCTGAACCCCAGTGTTTGATTTCTAAATTTCTTGTTAAGGTTTGCTAAATAATATGAAAAATTCATTACAGGCTGTGTTTACAAAAAAATGGCTTAAAAAAACGTTTTTTTTATCCGATAACGAATTTCGTAGAAGTTGAAATTAGCGATGGGAGAAGAAAGTTCTATGAAATAGGTATGTATTGTAAGTTGTAAGGTCGCATTGAAAGGCCTAATAAGAACGGACCGTAACAGGATTATTACTAGAATTCCAGAAAAAATCGAATTGAAGTTTAACTAAGTACTTATGTATCTTTTCTTTTTTCTTTTTAAAAACGTTGCCCCACACTAGGAATTTCTCCTGTATCGTAGGTGCGTTTACAAACATTCATCTACTTATTAGGTTAATATTTACTAGCAACATAATAACCATGATCCGATTTTAATGAACTATCGAGATGTAAATGTTTCATATTTGAACAAAACAAAATATTTAGCTCGAAGTAAACAAGGTTATAAACCTCTAGTTCAAATATCTAAATAACTAAGTACATACCTACTAACATTGCGTAGGTACACGAAATGTTGATCATGTTATTCTATTTTCGAAGTAGGTAGGTGTAACACAGAAAAATAATGAGCGAATCTTAAGGCTCGTACAGACTAGTAGCATAATTTCTTTGTCGGTGCCTGTCCCGCCCGCGATATCGCGCGAGTATGTACGAGCATTTACAGTAGTAACTAATGATGAGTAACATCTGACATCTCGCCTTGGTAATAAGCCACTGAGCAGCAACAGAATTGACCCCTCTACTTATAATCTATATATTACTTACTAATTCTATGAGTACATTAATTTCACGCTAACAAAGTACTTACTTACTAATTCACATAACATACATAACATCACGCCTGTAATCCCCGAATGGTTAGGCAGAGGTGTGGTGACTATAGTACCTACACCCACATTTCGCCGTTTCACTTACTAATTCCATGCTATTAGAAAAACATCAAACGTAATTATTCCATGCTCAAGCTTTCTCTTCCTGCTACACACTTCCGTCCCGTTTCACGAAATCACTCCCACAGAAATCGAGAGGAAAGTTGTTACCTACACATCAAAAACATAATATCTTAGAGAAATTCAAAATTAGTATTGAATACCCAAAGGTTTAGGCACTTTCACAGTAAGTTCTGAAACACTGTAAGCCTACGTTCGCACGGGCCATCACTTTAACGCGACGTTTCTTGCCGCGCACTGGATTGTCATCGCTCGGTATAACAGCGTAGGTAAAATCCAACTGCACTTTTCAACGCGCTAGGGATGCACTCTGTTCACCGTAGGCGTGGGCTTGCGGACGGTGAGCGATAGGTAGCTCGCCATCCAATAAGGACCAGGCCCGGGTCGACGGTGCGTTGTGTTCCACGCATACCCTAAAAGAGATGTCAGCACGAACTGACGGGGTCCGTTAGGGCCAATGCCTGCCAGGGTTGCGAGTTTGTCCGAAAGGGATATCATGGACCTGGCACACAGGCGACTCAAGAAACACGTGTGGGTTTTAGTCAGTAAAAGTCTGACGCGAGCGGGAGAAGTTATTTGATAATTTCCCACCCAAAAAAAAAAGCATGCACTCTGTTGGATTCTCAACGCTCGGTTCGACGCCGAGATTTGAAAATCCAGGGCACGGTCAAAAAGTTCTCGTTAAAAAAAGCGCCCTTGCGAATGTGGACTAAGTGGGTACCTACCTATAACGAAAATTTTAAATGGTAAGTAGCATAAGTATATAGACCTGAATTAAACAAAATTTCAATGAATTAATAATGCCTCATTTTATGTCTTTAAAATTATCTAAGTATACTTATCTGCAATATTACAATTAATTAAATTCAGAATATTGCTTCTGAGAATTCAAAATGTCACCCTCGAGTTGTCTCAACTGAATGTTTCAGATTCCAATTTCTATACATAACTAACTAAAACAAAATAATCCAGACTTTCAAATAGATTAAAGTCCGAACTACTCATGGAATCTAATCAAAGGAGTGTAAAATGTAATAAAATTTCATCAGATGTAATTAAGTTCGTTGGAAAGGATCAGACAGGTGTCGTTTACTGATGCAATGTAAGTGGCGCTTGCGCCGAGCTTCTGGCGAATTGCGCGCACTATAATTATATGGGAAAAGGGACTAACTGCCTGTCTGACGTAATAACTCATTATTTCGTATCAGTTAGCGTTTTGTTTTTTGTGTGGAAGTTGCATCAGATTCAGGTGGAAAATGGCAACCAGTTTCTGTACTTAGTACCTACTTATTTTAAGTGTGACTTGCATTCGAAATATTTTAGGGATAGCAATTAATACTTGGTCAATGTACCTTAATATTATTCTGAAATAGGTATTCATGAATGTACCTAATTAGAAGGGTCTAAGAATTATCCACTCATAAACTTACGCCTTATTCCCTCGTGTGTTAACTGAAATTACTAATGCTACGTGCCACGATTTGCTAGAATTTGCAAATGAACTAATAATATAACGTTTATTTGGACTCAATAAAATATAGCCTACAATACAGTCATATTCCTAAGAACTAGAATACAAATCATGGAAGTGAGTAGACGGCTAAAACTATATGAACTCCTGAATTCCAAACTAGGTAAAAACCTGTATCTTGGAAAACAGTGCTCTTCCGTGGTAAATTAGGTGTAAAAACTTCATACATTGCAATTCCAAAATAAACTGGTAAATGTTTGAGCATTGACAAAGAAATAAAGGAGATTTTTTTTTGTAGAAATTAAGAAGCCTTACTTACGTGTTTATGTATTATTGTGATCTTCACAGCAATCATGGTACTTAGTTGTAAGTAGCTCCAAGCGATGCGGATGTATCTACTGTTGGACGACACTTCGGAGCTCAGCTCATGAGGATAGATACACCAAGCAATGTTCAAGATCAATGCTAAAAGTGGAGAACGATGATGAGAACCGATATTTAATTTAAAAATGAAATACCTATAAGAATATGCCTACCTATAGGTACTTATAGGTACTTCAAGTTTTTCTTGAGAACAATCTGGGAAATGGAAAAATTTCCTTCTATTATTGTTACAAAACTTGAGAAATTTATTACAGTTTGCGTTCTTACATGTTTATTCAATGGTAGAGGTTAATTTAAAGATAAGTCGCTGTTTCTCCACTTACGATATTACAACACGAACTTAACTTTTTACAAAGCTTTTAGTGGCGAGAAACGCTAACATTTTCGGCCGCGACACAAGTTGATTTCGTAACACCTAATAGGCGATAAAGCATCGATTTTCACACAAAGAGAGGTTAGTGGCGCAACACCGACCCCTTTTCAATAAAATTCACATTTTCTTTCACAAGTCGGGTGTTGGTGCCTGGGTAACATTCATGACGGAGTTTAGTGACTTCCGAAGTAGCAGGTTATCAGACGCGGGGGTGCGGGGGGCGTGTGGGTGCTCGGGAGGGGGGAGGGAAAAGCTGGATGCTGGTGGTGTATTCGCGCCCCCGCATTCTAGTCCCGGCGCTCGGCGCGCTCGCTCGCGCCTCTTTCCCGCGCGACTCATTACGCGTCGCTGTTCCTATTTTTATTTACATACGCAGCGTCTGATTACTGCTTTCTAAAACGTGTGACGGAGGTTTGTTGTGACTGTTGCAAAGTGACGGTGTGATTTTTACGGTTCCTTTTCTCATGAATTTTGGTAACAACTGCGACTTTATGGAAATTTTAATACATATTGTTACGGAATTTATGTTTTGGTTGGAACAACGAAAACAAATGTTCAAACTTAAATTGTTTTCTTACAACAACTTAATGATAACTTACCTATTATTGTTTTGTGAGTATTTATTGTGTCAACAACAGTGTAGATAATTATTACGTCTACCTAAGAATAATATTATTATTGGATTATTTGATTGGAACGATACTTGTCTGTTTATTATGAATTTAAGATAATTATGTGAAGCAATTTCCTGCATAATTTGTTAATCTATCTATATCTATAAGGATTAACAATTGCAAAATATAAATATGGGTCGATATGCTTCTAAATCCGGCTGGGTCAGTCTGCCTCAAGTGAAACGGTTGCCTTGATCGACCGCTATCTATTAATACACATCATATCTCCTAAATGGTCGAAAAATACATGCTATTAATCGACACCCTGTCGTGTATAACTGACAGCATCCGATTTGTATTCATTGAAACACCAACGTCAAATCGGCTGACGATTTAATTCAGTAATTTAGTGCGACAAGCAAAACAGAATTAGGTACTTACGGCAATGTAAGTACGATTTTATTTAACAATGACATTACAACAATTCGCAATTTATATGAGTGGAATCTATTTACTAGGCAATAGGTACCGTTGTAATTTACACATAGTTTAAATAATATCAATTATGCATTCAAAGTTTTAACGAACGTAACAAACATGGCAGAAATGAGCATAGAACAAGTGAAATTATTTAATTTGCAACCTAAACAAAATGTAGGTCGGGGATTGAAATCTTAGATCGAAATATTTAATTTATAAAAATGTTTTGGTGTGAGAAAATATATACAATTCTGTTTTCGAAAGGAGACAAGAATCGAGATAAAATATGAATCAATCAAAAATCAAAATCGAAATATTTTATTTCACATAAACCTACATGGCCACATATGAAACGTCAGAAGCTAAGTACATGGTTCCAAAGTTAAGCGCAGTATGTTAGTATGGGAAGTGATTCCCATGTTCCGTCCTACTCTACTTGTCGGGCATTCGTGCTATGTCGCCTCAGTCCCTCACGCGCACAGAAAAACCATAAAACTGCGCTTTCGATCCGGACCCGCGACTTGTGAGCGAGTTTTATCTGGGATGAGAACCAAGTACAGTCGCGTACAGTCTCATGGTCCTTTATGACACCGAATCTTAATTGAGGACGTAATGTAACCACGCTTTATTTTCCACCCGCCAATTATCAACCCGATGTAAAGGTTATCCCATTATATTATCATTTTAATTTTTTTTTCTGATTAAACCAATTCATTTTCTTAATCCAGTTTTTTAATTTATTTTGCGCATTGAAAATAATGTCAAGTATTCTATTCCGTTCGGAAAAGTTCGATTTACACGGCTGCGTTAATGTTTTTATTGTCAACATAGACGGCTTATTATAAAATAAACACCAAAAGGACAACTTAATCCAAATGTAAACTTGGGGACTCTCCAAATTATATTTTAATTGCAGTAGGTTTTATTGTTTATCATCTCAAATTGATATTATTTTGGAGGATCTGTTTTTACCTTTTTGTAAGCAAGGACAGAGTTAAAAAGGATTTTAACTTTATTAAAATTAATTTCTAAAACTAAAGGGTTAACTTTGGAGTTAGTTTTTTTAAAGTTTAAGACGTGCCAAAAATTATCGCTGACCTCTTAGTGGCTAGATAAATCGTTGCTACAGTACTTTATAAATCAAATTCTATCCAACTGGCGGACATCAAAGATTCTTGTATAATTTGATAAACGCTGAAAAGTTTATATTCAACGTTATTGTTAAGAGATACTGCTAAAGAAATTCTTGAATGATGAATTGGTTCAGGCAACAATGTTACCAATCCATCATACAAAGTATATGGATATTATTCACAAGAAGAGTGCTTCTATGAAGTACGGCGTACGCGATCGCAACCTAGCTGGAATGGCAACTTTCTTAATACGTCCAGCTCTTGATGTCTAGTCGGCCCACTTGAGCACGAATCTATTCTAGAAAATAACTCACCGGCGACAGCACCAGATAGACTACCAACTTTGAATAATATCATGTTCGGAAATTTGAGCAAAATTCTTCTATTAGTGCATATCCATAAAATCAGCCTATAATATTCCCATTACCGGGACACAAGCCTCCTCTCGATGAGAGGGAGTGGGCCGTAGCGCGTATTATAATACACCACGGGAGTTCGGGCTTGTAGATGTCACATGTCTTCGATTTTTTGGTTCTAGGACATGTCGGTTTCCTCACGATGTTTTTCTTCACCGTTTTGAGAGCAGTGGTTATGAAATAATCACACTAATATTACAAAGGCGAAAGTTTGTGAGTGTGTGTGTGTTTGTTACTTCTTCGCGCTCAAACGGATAGACCAATTTTAATGAAATTTTGTATGGAGGTAGCTGACACCCTGGATTAACATATAGGCTACTTTTATCCCGATATTCCCACGGGATCGAGTCTTACGCGGGTTAAACCGCGGGGCGCAGCTAGTTTACACTAATTAAATTAGTGCAGCTCACTTTTAGCACAAAACGAAATAGATTACCTACCCATAAAAGATTGTCGGAAAATCTTATAATTTTTTAGAGGATGTTTAGTAACTTTGTGAAGGATAGAATTCCAATCAATTCCGACGGTATCGAAGTAATTGGATTGTAGATACACGAAACTTGCTGTCTAAACCGATTTATGTTACGTTTTCATATTTCTAATTTTACTTTGCTAATATAATAATTTATTCTATAGGGTTTCTCATTATAAATTGGATTATGAATAGCTGAGGTCAAACGATGGCGAAAGATATATAAAATAAAACTAAAATGTCTAATGAAATTCTGTTGCTTTACTCACGATTATTTTGTTTAAGAAACGATAAAAATAAAGCTTTTATTTTTGGTTGAATATTCCTTGTTTATGTCGATCATTAAATCCAGGAATATAATTTTTGCCTCTGAATGGCGAAAGTTTCAATTTCTAGTGCGGGAACAGAGCTCCCATAGTTGGGGTAGATGGGAGAACATGTGTAGTTATTTCTGTTATAACAATCTCAGTACCCATTAAATTTTTCCCGCAGACAGGCGCGACGCGACTCAAGTAGAACAATTTCTATGAAAACTTAATGGAAATTGTTCTACCAGATTCGTGTTGCACCGTCGCGTTGCACCTGGCTGCGGGAACCTTTATTCGTCGTTAATCTGTTGTCATGAGTTTACATTTTTGGTATTGAACAAGTTAATTTTGAGTGTAGCTTTTTATAATACGATATTTTTTTTTGTTGATGTAAAAATGGTAAATCGTTTAAGTTTAGAAAGAAAGAAAAATAATAATGAAGAAAACATCAACTCGAGTATGTAAACATTACACAAAACACATCTAATTTATAATCACGAGCAAGAAAAAAAAAAACAATAAGTTCATTATGTTATTGCTACTGTTTCGGTTCTGTTGCTGTTTGATACATACATATACTCCATTTGAAATAAGATTAGTAATTTAAATAAACCTTTTTTACAGTCCGCTCAACCGCATTTGACTTCTATTCCGTAGGCATAAGGAGCATGCATGCATTAAAAGCAAAAACGTGGTTACAATACCAACTTATTACAAGCTGTCATTTCGCCTGAAACACAGGATGACCTAGTTCTGGCACATAACACAATAGAATTTTACGCAGATTTAAGCAAATTTGTATTAATTATTTTACCTTTTTACCTGAATAAACTTTTATTATTATTATTATTTGTCATGCCAGCAACGCAATAGAAGTCAAAATCGGCGAACGGACTGCAAAAAGGTTTATTTAAATTTCTTATCTTATTTCAAATGGAATACCTATAGGTAACCACCGATTGTTTAAACAGCTAGTACAAGTGCGCGAATATTGTCATTCATGTATGCATACACGATGCGTTTCCATACATATAATACGTACTAACGATCTAGCTCAAAATTTAAGGTGGATTTGGGATAGAGTTCCAATTTCATTCGCTGACAAAGCCACGAGTAAAGCCCTTGTATTAAAATATTTTCATTAAGGAAGTTTTTCATCGTCTACGTACTTATAACCTTGACATTTTTGCTAACGGGCGAATACCTTATGTAATATGAAGGTGCTTAAGAATCCATCTCGGTTACATGCAAAATTGTTCGAGGGATCATCCCCGGTTTTATCAACACAAATGTAAAAAAAAAAATAACAAAGGTGAGATCAGAAATGTTTTTTGAATATGATTACTGACATGAAACAAATCTACATATACAGCGTGTTACGGAAAGGGTATACCCATACAAACAGGGTGAAGAGTGCATCTGGTTCAGAATCTCTGCACAAAATTTCAGCTCAAAAAGAATAACTTTGAAAATGTATGATATTTTTTTTATTTCTATAGTTTATTAAATTTAAATACGTTTTTTTTTTTACGTGTCAACGCACTACGAGAGTCATTATCCATTATCAGTGTCTGTGCGCCTAGTACATACGTGTCACAGCTCTGCGACACGCCGCCGCACCGACACGCGGCGGCGCGGGCGGCACAATTGGAGGCTGGATCAAATCAATGGATTAAAACGTGTATCGATCAGCTGACTTGGTCTAGTGATGTGTAGAATTCAATTAATTGGAAACATTAGATTTATAATAGTTAAATGTTTTTTAAGTTTATAATTATGTAGGTATTATTAAAAAAATGTTACCATGTAGTTTGTTATCACCAAAAGAGTCCGTGCCTTTGATATGTAAATAGGTACCCTTTCCGTAACACGCTGTAGAAAAAACAGGGGTTAGTAGAAATATTCCCTCAACCGCGGTAACATAAAAAAACAGATAAATCCGCAAAGAAAAACGCAATTTATTTTTATTATTTGTGTTTTAACTACTCGTGTCTATGCCCTAAATGTTACGAGATAGGTCGCAAGTTTAAGCTTTATTTGAACTTTGACATTGACATACCTACGGTGTAATTACGTAACACATAGTAGAGATTAACTACGAAAATATGGCCCGCCCCTCCAAAATTCAAAACGTTTGAAAGTATTTCTACGCATGTGTGCGTAATAAAAACAAATCACGGATTTGTTGCTCGACTAGTGGCGTAATCGGATTTGCTGCACTGACGTACTCTATGAAAACGACACGTGCGTTCTCTTGCGCGGTCGGCTAGTTATGATTAGTTGACTAACAAATCTGGTAATAAGTGAGATATTACGAGTACTTACAACTACATACAAACTCTTTCGTAAGGATGTGACTACACACATTGAAACAGTAATTTGGAGGGGCGAGCCATGTTATCGTAGTTTATCTCTAACAATGGGTTTAATTTTGAAATTTCAACAAGATTCATTGCGTTATTTCCGTTGTTGAGTATATTTTTTTTCGAGCATATGAAGCAATGGATTAGCAATATCCTTCAAAATCATTCAGATTGTAATAGAAAGTATTACGAAATTAGGTTGCTAGTCTAGCAGCGTTTTTGAGAAACTAGGTTTGACTTTGAAGATAGCTACTGAATTTCTTGCTTTATTTGACACTTGCTCGCAAAAAATGATTAATGTTGGTTTTTGTGCAACACTGTATACAACCAATGGATGTTGGCCGAAGATTATAATGTAGTAAGTGACAGTACAAAGTACACCTTAAGGCTGGGAATACACGTCAGATATTGTTTCCGCTTGTCTGATCAGACTATCTGATCTTATTTACTCGATACACACCCGATTCTTGCGTCAGGATTTTTCTGAACTCAGTTGATCCCGAGCTATCATCCCGAGTCCTTGCGTACGGAGTAAAAAGAAAAGATGGACGACAAATTACTGTTACTTATTGCATATTTGCTCGTGTTGAGGCGCAAGACACCACTCAATCGCACAAGACAGCTGCTTTCAGGGGAAGTTTTAGGTACGCCGCATCCAAATGGTGGAACAACATTCCCCCGGCAATAAGGAATCTTAAATGTCCTTCAGGGTTCGACTGCGGCAGTTTCTTATTGCCTCGCAGAAGAAACTGGGTTTGACTGTTTCGAACACGTCCATTATATAACTGGCAGTCGAGTTCTTCCCGTGTAATTCTGACTACTTGGCGTAACTCGTGATCGCAAACCTGTGAACAGGGCAATACTTAAGAATTGAATAGTTTGTAGTTCTTATAGATATGTAGATTATTTGCATATAAGACAAGATAAAAAGAATCCAGTTGTAATGCACAGGTTATTTACCTATATCTATTTATTGTAAACATATTTTTGTCAGGCCAAATCGTTTATTTTTATTCACACTTACACCACTATAATTATAATAAGATTATTCACATGCACTATACACATATAACTTTATAAATAATCAAAACACATTCAACACATTAACGAACAAGAAAGTTCCCAATGCAAAACTTTACTGTAAAATACTTAATTTAAGTTGTGGGTATACCTACTTAATTTCACTCTGCGCATAACACTTTGTCACAACACTAATTTTATCTCGTCTGCTCAGCGTCCGTATGTCACTGCCGATCAGGGATCCAGCAGAATATCAGCGTCAGGTATATTTACCTGACATATGCTGAGTTGGACTCCCATTTGGTGCAACCTTGAGACGCACACCGTCTCAAGGTTGCACCTTAATACTATTGATTAATTTGAAATAAGTCAGTGTCACTATTTCTAGTATGTTCTTCTTTTTTTGCCTATTGTTTTTTATATATATTTTTTTAAATTGTTATCTATTATTTTATTGTGCTATTGTGTGTTATGCTATGTCTTTTGTGTGCACTGAATAAATGTTTTATCTATCTATCTATCTATCAAGAAGAAAATTTTTTTTTTTTTTAAATAATCGGAAACGCCTCGCGCCAGTTTCCAACCCGGACGTCCGATCCGACTATACTATATCGAATCGGACGTGTGTTGATTTTTCAAACAAAATAATGGCTCCAACGCCTCCGATAACCGGATCAGACTATCGCATCCGACTATTTGATGAAATAATCTGACGTATATTCCCGCCCTTAGATTAATCGTGCCGCTCTCATTATGCATAAGCATCCACAATCGCGAAGTTACGAGTACATTACGTTCCCTATATCAATTAAATTGCATTTTGCAATAGGTAATTTTTACCCGACTCTAGATAGGTATATTTTTTTAACCTTTTGTGGCCGGCTGTCGCTGGAAACCAGCGCTGGGGCTCTGTCTCGCATAGGGTCGCAGCATTATGCTGAGCGATGGCCGTTTTGCGTGAATGTGACGCATATTTTCCCTCAACTTGTTCTTTCGTGTTTGTTTGTTTATTTCGTTGCGTTATTTTTACCGCAAATAAACGTATTTTCTTTCTTTTTATTTCTTTTCAGTCCCTACATATTCATATTAGGTTAACAGCATTACAGCCATCAATATTTATTTGCAAGAAAACGCTTATTTACGCCGTAAATTGAACTTCAATAAAATACCAAACAAAAAGTAAACTCTAAAACGAACTGCGTCCAATATGATATCGGATGCAAATGGATGCGCGAGTGATTTGCATAGGTATTATTGTGTTGTAAAAGGGTTTGAATGGTGACCAACTGGCCTATGTGACCCCGAATTCGTATTTTCAATTAAAAACGTCGTTAAATTCGACGTCATTGGTACCTACACGTGGTTTTTGTATTGTTTTAGTTTCAAAGGAAAACGATACTAACAATTTAGGCGAAAAAGAAAAATATAAAAATAAATAGGAGGAGGATGTACGGATTATAGCAGGTGGTTTTCTATGGTTTCTACTTACCCCCATGGGAAGAGGACGTGAGTTTATGTATGTATAAAATTAAATAAATCAACATTTCGAAATGACAGTAACAATCTCAAATATCGGTACCACGTTTACGAAAATTTCCGCGATTACTTGTATAAAATAAGTGATCCCTTTCCAGAAATTGCATGTGTTGGAAGAAAAAAATATTATTGTCGTTCCCATTTACCACGTTTGGTGGCAGGATCGAGGATCAAACGAATTAGTAGATATGTAAAATGCTTTAAATTGACTCTTATTTGGAAGGCAAAGAAACCTTCCGAAGTAATATGGAATTATGTGAAGGTGGGATGGCTATGGGTATAATTTTACATCGTTTTCTTTGATAAAGCTTAACCAGGTTGGTACTGCTTTTAGATTGTCGTTCTGAAGTAAATATGCTGCCTGATTTTCCAGTTCAATATGCAATTACTTTACCTGCTAGGACTTGCCAAATACCCATCAAGTTGATATTAGAGTGACTGGAAATTAAGTTCCAAATTCCAAAAATGAAACAGTAAATTATTTCACCACTCTATCACCATTACTGCTCGTAAATTTTTCTAGGCGATCTTAAGCCGCCTGTAAGTGACAACCAGTTCTGTTCCATTCAAATAAGAAAAAGGGGCGTGGCGTAAAGGAGACGGATGGGTGTGAATTTGACAGAGGTTGTTAATTATATGGTCTTCAGTGTCGATCGCAAGCTCCTTGCGGTTTCAAGGAAAATTACGACCCACGTACATGCCTCGTTTAACACCCGTACAGTTTAATGAAGTCGTAAAAAAGGGAATTCAGAGGTCTGACTGGAAGATTTCTTTCTCAACGTAAAATTTGTTCTTTTTACGTACCTAAATGTAGGATGATCTATTTTACGGAAATCGTGTAAAAGGAAAATCGTAGACTTCGATACTGTAAAATTTTCTGAATAACATCCAATTAGGGAAAGTAGGAAAATAAGTGGTATCTATTTTCCATTCTAGGGAAAATTAATAAGCCGCCAAAGTAATGATAACAACTTTCAGGGATTCCTAATAGTGGTTATTCTAATTACTTCCGCCGGCTCTGTTTACCTTTTAATAGAGGAAAGTAAATATACCTACTTTTTCCTCACTGACCCAATATTCTGGAATATTGGGCCGTGAGTTAATTTATTTGTCAAGCTTTAATTAACTACATAAGAAAATTAAGATTTAATTACAAAATAAAGAGAGAATCACGAGTATTGTAAGTATCCGAACAAAACGTAGCCTGTCTAATAGAAACTTCACAGAATTTTAAAACGAAACTTTAAATGAAAAAGTTTTGAAAGCGGTTTGTAACTTTGTAGCATTTTTTCTTTTCATTTTACACTTGTACTCGTCAAGTACATATAGTAAGTACAATTCTAGTTAATTGTCTGCAAAGTTCGAGTTAATGTATTTTGTTCTCGAACTCATTTTTCTAAAGCTTTTCATGACCGATCCATAAACAACTTTAAAGTGAGTTACTCAACTTATAAGTATGAAGTTATAAACGTATTTCTAGAATGAGACGAATTAAAATTGTAGCTGGCTGTATTCTGATTGGGAAATGAAAATTTTTATCCATCCATAACTGTTGGTCATTATTTGTACAATCAAACTCGTTTAGATCAGCCCTGCCGCAATGTGGGGAGAGTCCGAATAGAATAATGGCGCGGTGTAATTGACGGGTCCCTGAAGTTCGGGTAATTAATTTTCGACCCGCTCCGATCTATCAGAGTTTACATGGAATTAATAAGGATTTGGGAAGGGCGATAAGCGTGCCTTTTTAGACAGCGGCCACACTTGCGCGCGTGGTCCCGACAGGGGCTCCGCTGTCGAAATACGCCTAATTTGCATGCAAAACTTTTCATCAAAGTTATAATCCGCGCCACAATATTGGCAACTGGGAGAACAAATCACTTCTCGGTGTTACCTAACTCGAGTATAACGTTTCAATAAGCTGTGATTACGTCTAGGTAAGTGATAGGCATGTGGCGGTAAATTATTAGTTGTGTTGGTTATAAGGCTTAAATACTCGTAACAATACAGCCTTAGTGTAATTAGCAAGTCAAAATTACAATTTTAAAGTTTTGGTTCTGAAATGTTATGAAAATTGATTAATTAGGTACAAGTAAGTGGATATAATTATTTGCAGCGACTTGAGTTTACAAGTAATCCAAGGTTAAGTAATCGGTTTATCAAAAGCAGCATTATCAAGATTTTTAGTACCAATCTGCGGGTAGTCAAATATTATGCCTCCATTGATTTTTAAATCCGTCTCTTTTACACTATCGATGAAAGTAGATCATTAATTTTACCAATTTTTTTTATTTGATCATTAATTTTTCGATTGAAAATTAGGGTCGTCATCATCACCAGCCCATAGCAGTCCACTGCTGGACATACGCCTCTCCAATTGCACGCCATTCAGCTCGATTCTCGGCAACTCTCATCCAGCTGCCATCAGGCACCCTGCGAAGATCGTCGCTCCACCTAGCCTGAGGGCGTCCTACCTTACGTTTGCCGATTCGCGGTCTCTACTCAAGAACACGTCTACCCCAACGGTCATCGGTTCTACAGCTAATATGGCCGGCCCATTGCCACTTCAGCTTGCTTATTCTGTGGGCTATGTCGACAACTTTGGTTCACCTCGTTCCGGATTCAATCCCTCAGAGAGACGCCAAGCATAGCCCGTTCCATAGCTCGCTGAGCGACCTTGAATTTATGGTCCAGCCGTACCGTGAGTGTCCACGTTTCGGCTCCATAAGTACAGGCAGAACGTCTTTAGGCTCTGTGAAATACGTGACGAGAAGACTCAACGAAGCTTCCCAAATGCTGCCCAGCCCAGTTGAAATCTTCCGTTAACCTCCCTCTCAAAGTTGTTTTTACCAAATTGCAAAGTTTGCCCGAGGTAAACGTATTCTCGAGCAACCTCGAGAGCACCACCATTATCAGCAATAGGTCCCGCAGTGACGTGTTCGTTGAACATAACCTTGGTTTTGTCCAAGTTCATCCGGAGACCAATATGCGTACAGAAGAATCAACTAGGCCGAAAATTAGGGTGCTTTTTCGATTTTAACTCAAAATAAGGTGAAAAAATTAATATGTAAAATCAAAAAAAATACAGTGTGTTTGGGACTTAAAAAGGTAAGTTTCACCTCGTGAAACAAAAAACTACAAGAAAAATAAAAAACCAAAAACTTGGTTTTTTGAATTTTTCACATAAATTTTGAAGTTGTGTGAAAAAAAAAGTGTAAATACAAAAGTTGTAGATCTTTTTATTTCCTACAACTTGGCCATTTAATTTTTTTCCATAGGACTTGTAGTTTTTCCAGAAATCGAGATAAACCGTTTTTTACCCTTAAAAACTCACCCCCATCCACTTCCCGACCTCAGATCACCCGTAAATTTATTTTTCCTTTCATTTTTAGGGTTCCGTACCTCAAAAGGAAAAAACGGAACCCTTATAGGATCACTTCGTTGTCCGTCTGTCTGTCTGTCTGTCCGTCTGTCTGTCTGTCTGTTGTCAGTCTGTCAAGACTCTTTTTCTCAGGAACGCGTGAAGGTATCAAGTTGAAATAAATATCAAATACGTAGGTCTATGGTCCCTTGAAGCTCTAAAAATATCAAGCTTCCAAGTCAACGCAATAAAAAAATACGGCGATATAAGCGACATTATTGCGTCATATTTCGATACTCGCAAATAAATCAAAACCTAAAGGGTACTTCCCGTTGACCTAGAATCATGAAATTTGGCAAGAAGCAAGGTCTCACAGCACAAGTAAAGGAAAAAGTCCGAAAATCGTTAATTTGTACTTTATATAAAGAATACTTTTTTGTGATTACAAACTTACATTTTCAGTTGGAAAATTGACTGTGGCGTATATCGATGTATGGAGAACATGTTTTTAACTACAATGCTAAGTTTGTTTTAGGGATAAATTAGTCCCAACTACGGAACCCTTCATTGTGCGTGGTCCGACACGCACTTGGCCAGTTTTTGTTAGATTCTCTTCCTTTTCCAATGGGGTTTATCCTGCTATATTTTTTTTGGGTTTCAAAAATTATTGACTCTGGTCTAAATATAGTTTATTTTGCCTATAATTTACTTAATGAAGATATTGCAATTTCATAAAATAAAATTTAGATTTTATCTCAAGGATAGCTGAACCCCAGTGTTTGATTTTTAAATTTCTTGTTAAGGTTTAAAAAATCGCTTAAAAAAACAAATTCGCACGCAAAAACAATTTCATAATCAAACGTCTCTCTCACGTCATTTTTTGGAAAACCTGTTGCGAATTTTTGTAATTTTCCAGGAATTCTTAATTTATTTGAAAAATTACTTTCTGCCACATGCAAAACAAAGAACTCGACTTGACAATCACAAATAATTTTGTTTAAATTATTTTTCTCTTTCTCACAAACAATGAACAAAATTGATCAAAATCAGTCGATTTCGTGCACGTCCCCCGCCGAAAATCGTCAGCCACCGTCACAAACCGCTTACTCGTACTTCTTCTGTCTCACCGTCTTGTGTACCCCATAATGTAGATAAAATAAAACAGTATCTTCATAAATTTTATTTACCTGTCTTGCGTCCAATGAAATTTTGTATACGGATCCTTTCGTTTATCTTATTTAATATTTTATTTGATAAATGTAGGTAATGTAGACTGCTCGTACATATTTAAATGGCGTATGTGCGGAGTCCAAATTAATATTCAGCTCGTTGAGTTATTCAGAAGCAGAATTTTGCAAAACACAGTGGACCGCGAGCTCGGTCAATTTTATACGCTAATTTCAGTCACTGTCTAGGAATTAAATTAGGCTGTGACGCTTGTGAACTGCCCAGAAGTATCTAGGAGGGCTATTATAGTTGTAGCGAAGATTTCAATCAAATCATCGTGTAACCGGCCCTGGAATGTTAGGAATTATATTAATGCACTAGTTTGCTTTGCCCGCACACCTTAACCGTAACTGACGGTTGTTGTTTATTCACGTTTCACCTGTCCATTTACGAGATACTTCGTTATGAGAAAGTTATTAGAAGTTCTAATGTTCCTCATGTTTTATTTGTTTACAATTTGTATTTAGCTGACCTAGTAGGTATCGTAGAATTTTTTGCTGAAACTAGCAATTATTAGTATTTATTTTTATACACGTGGTTATTTGTTATTATCATGGTTATTAGTTAATTTAGTAGTTATGAGTTTCGCTTCATACAGGCGTTCCCTATTTAAACAGTGCGAAGTGTGCACGTCTGTGTAGCTCAAATTTGTTTGTTTTGTAGTGTCCTAGGTTTAGGTCTGTAGACACACTTTTTATTTTTATCTTTTGTCTTTAATATTCATAAGCTTATGTCATGCATACCTGTTATTTGCATGGTTCCTGAAGTGCCATTTTTAAATGTTATTTAATTTGAATTGTAAGTGACTGTGCTGTTGGTGTGCTTATTATAAATAAATAAATAGTGGTTTAACGACCAACATAACATAACGCCTCTATTCCCGAAGGGTTGGGCAGAGGTGTACCTTTAGTACACCTACATTTCGCCAGTTATGTTTAAGTCTTGTATTAGGGGGCGAGCCTATTGCCACCAGCGGGCTGAAATCTAAGCTTTCCGGATGGAAAAACACAATATTGCTTTGTCCGACCCGGGAATCGAACCCAGGACCTCATGCTCAGCAGTAGCGCTTGCGACCACTAGGCCAACGAGGCAGTCCACCAATTAGAAACGACCAATTAGAAAAGAAATACATTTTGCAATGAGCTGTTTCTTTGAATATCCCTGGGACACTGCAATATTTATGTTACCTACGTTACCTACCTACATTTATAGGATAAAAGTATTATCTGAAGGGTATTACGGTCGTTTGTGGCCTCGTATAGCTCTTACATATGGGACAATCGTATTAGAGTGCACTTAGAATATTCCAAGTCGATGATCTTCGCAACACACTTACTTACGTAGGTATCTATCAGTAGCGAAGCTTCAACTACCATTAGAGGGAAACCGAAGAAAAAATTGTTAAATCAAAACAGTATAATATAATGTAGTAATAGTTTTATAAACTCATCAAAATGTATTACCTAAAAAATGTCAGTCATTCCTTTACCCTTTACTTATCTTAATTTAAAGCCATCTATGGTCAAGTAGTAGAATCAAAGAGACACTTATCACTACACAAACAAAATTATCAATGCTTTACAGTAATAAAACTATAATAGGTATTATCGATTATAGTTTTCTGAAAAACAGTCTATTACAAATAGATTCTAAAATTATGTTTTCACGAATAAAATGCGAGGGAACAGGTGATAACAAAATACACGTGAATTTATCTGTCAAGAAATCAATACAACATACACAACATATCTACGAAATGGAACATTACTGATTATATGTAGCTTTCTATTCATATCAAGATGACAACGTTTTACACCAGTTCAAACACAAACTCACGTAAATCAAAATATTATCACTGTATGGGAAATCACGAAAAAACAAATTCCAGCCGTAATAGTTACAGTCATTACTCTGCATTACCTGACTCTTCTTGCAAAGAAAAAGAGAGGTGGAGCTATGCAGGTCACTGGCTGTACATACTATAGATTTTAAAATGATGTTGAGAATGTAACTAAATAATCAAACGCAAAAGAAAAGTTAATTTATCTGTCAACAAGCCGACACAATAAAATATTTGCAAATCTACGAAATTCAAAACACCTCATTCTATCTCGTTCTCGCCTACGCATTTTCTCTTTCTGTCCCGTGAATAACTCGCTCCAGAACGGCCCACCTCCTGTTTTTTATGTTATTATGTATTACATACCTGTAATATTGACTATGTATGTACTATATTATTTAGTAATAGTAAACTCAAGTAGAGTCGTTGTTCCGAAGGAAAGTCGGTAGAAATGGGGTTATATGAAGCCGTCGCCCCTGGTATCTATTTAAATAAATAGCTCTTATATACTGTTACACAGGATAATCCTAGCATGATCGTCATAATCTCATTTGTGTTCTCTACATTGTACCTACTTTAACTATTAAAATATAAGTACATAGATAGGTATATAAACTTTTTAGTCCAAAAACAACGAAGATGATTATTTCTATAGATATACAATGAATTCCAAGAAAACAACTCTACATTTAGTGGGAAATTAAGGCAATATTTGTCCCTTTTGACAAAGTAACCGACATTTATTAGATTTTCGTTGTCCGTAGAGAATACTCCACGAGGTAATTACTTAGATATTGCTCGAGTTTTTTTTTATTTAGTTTCTACCTACACATTTAGGTTCTGGCGGAAACGGAGGACATAATTATTACCTACTTCATACTACACAATTTCTTTCATAGCCCATTGCTACAATACATTGTCGATAGTTACAAACAATTTATATACTTACTATATTGCGTGGACATCAAAGTAGTTTTTTTGGGTAAAGACAAAAATTATGAAGGTGTAAATAATGCAACTCTGGTTGAACAATGGGTTTCCCTTATCACAGACTAAGGCCGAGTCCTATAAACGTTACTTAGATGTGTACGGCTCTGTCTTTTCGCATTTTTAATTTGACAGCTGTACGACTGTGATGGGAATAGTGCTTAGCCAAAGTACGTTCTAAGTAACGTATATAGATCTCGGTCTAAGTATCTGTGCTCAGCTGGGTAACGAAGGCAATCTCGTTACAGTAGATACCTGTTTTGTCATGTAAGTCGTTCTGAATGTTTCTGATTTAATTATGTGTAATTTCTGTCGTTAAAGCAATTTCCTCCATTCAAATGTACAGCATTCGCTTGTTCATTTATTCTTATTATAAATGTAACGTCTCTGTATATCTGTCAGTTAGTGCGCCTTCGAGAACCAGTTATAAAATAATACGTGTTATGGCATAATGTTCTCTAACTAGGTTTTATTTAGGATCCCATTCCCAATTTTTGCTACGGTTGGTTCAAGATTGAAGCCATATCACCAGCTATAAAAATAATAATAGCTTCAAATATACTTTTGAACTGAGCCAGCTTTTGTATCATAATCATCGTCCGAGATAAAACCTAAATCGAAAATATATACAGTTTAGATCAAAAGAAACAAGTACGTATAATTTTGCGGTGAAACTATAAACAAACTATATTCTATACATAATCTCTGACCCCATTTAGGGGAGCCGCCCCTGAATCGTAAATAACTAGGTATCACGTGGCTCCGAATCACGACGCGAATGGAGAAATTTATTACAGTCACACAGAAAAATAAGTGCGTCTTTATTACCAGAGAAATAGGTTTCAGATTATTTGTTAATGAGAACATTTACGAGGTGCTGAAGCCTGAGTGGAGGTGGGTGGTGATAATAGAATCGCGAAATGTAAATAACTATCTAAAAGTACCTACCGTAGTACTGTTGCCAGCTTCGTCTATTTCTGAACTTACCTACACGATTTGACTGTTGAAAAAAAAAACTTAAATAAACCAGTTAAGTAAAGTCAGGATATTATTTTTTCTACTTAGGTATTCTCCTTAGTTAACTTATGAGAACACTGCACGGCTGCAATATGCATAGAGAGATACCGATACAAGGTGTATCGAATACGACTAACAACAAACAAACACCAATACTGTATTTGTAGGATGTGGTAGTCGGTATTTGTATAAATGATTCCGAACCATGTTAGGGCTGTTCGGGAATTACTGCGTTATCATCGAGTCACTCTCAATGGGGAAAATCGAGTGGCATCCGAGTGTTTGCGAAGCGTTTGTGCAACGTATCGATGTCACTATCGACAATATCGATATCGAAGGGGAAAATGATCGTGTTTTTATATTAGCCACCACTAATGTGCGGTAGGGTGAGAACACCTCTTTTGCCTTTGCCAACGTTGCGAGCACTCACGCTCAAGGCTGAGGAGCTACTATTCTGTAGGTACACTGAGGATATATACACTTCATACGTGTTACAAGGATTTTTATTAGGTACATGTTACCTAAATAACCACCCTTATTTGAGAATAGGAATTTTCGTCTTCTTAGAATAATTACCAACATAATTTAGTACGAACAAGTACCTAATATTTTACGGTCAACTTTCAGAAAGTGACCTCCGTGAGACAGAGGGTCGATGGGTTTATCCCGACTACCTGATTTTAATACAGGTAGAGGTCCCAGTGGATTCATAATTTAACTCTGAACTTCTGATACACTAGTTTGCACACTATTCGCTTGTCGGATTCGTTAATCCTTATTATCTGATGTTCAACATCTGTTAAAAGTTTAGTTATAACTTTAGTTAGAATATTCCAGATAAATATCAAAATAATCATGCGACCTACCTAAATTGCGTTGCGAAATCGTTTATTTATTACGTTTCAATTCAAATCGTCGCGAGTCTATAAGTATAACGCGATAAACCCTAGTAAACAAATTAGGTCTAGTACCAAACAGCGAATAACCCTAGCGAAAACACTCGTATAGGGAGTCGAGTGCTTCGTTGATTTTTAAACGGGTTGTGAGCTAGTTATCTCTGCACACGTAGGGCTGGTAACGAAGTTAAAAAAGGAACCGTGAAAATCACTGAACTTTCGCACGTGAGTACTTGATATTATAATTCTCTTGCACGTCCTCATTTGTATGTATTTTATCTTTTAGTGAATTGAGTGCTACAAAGTATACAAAGACTTTAAAGTGAAGAAGACACTATGGCGTGTTCTTGGATTATTTGTTTGATAGCGGTAGCAGTGACGGTGGAAGCCACGCTATATGACGACGATTACGACACGTACACAAAAGCGTATGACTACAAAAATGCAGGTAATTTGGATGGTATCTCAATCTTATTCCGAACTACAACTTTTATGCGACCAATTTGATTTTCACCGTTATGCTTCTCAATCGAACCGAATGGCGTCCTCTCAAATTGAGTTTTGTAACGAAACCTTCAAGGCAATAGTCCCTGGAGTCTCTAACTAGATTTTCGCATCTGCCTAAAGGGAATAGATTTGAACAATGCCTCTGTATTTAGTTTTCACTACACACCTATACTACGTAGGTAGGTATACGTAGATACCTACCTACGTATGAAGGTACCTTTACCTATGACTGTACCTATTTATAACCAAGCTGGGTTATAAATTATATTAAAAGAATACTTTGTAAAATACCTACGAAATTACTATATTCGGAGAGTAGAACTGGTTTGAATAATACGTAGACATGCCCATGCTATCTAATTATACTAATACACTAATACCTGTTTAAAGTGAGCTCCGGTAGATTGTTTTAATACCATTTACACTCATTTACATAATTTTAATAGTATGTATAAAATGTAATACGACTGAAAATATGAAAAAGCTGGTAATTTACATTACACGATTATTCTGCTTACGCTGTCCCAAATGTCACATTTTTTACTCCGGGCTTTTTTTTTTTTAATAAAGCCTTTTTTTAATATTAATTACATCACACCCGAAAATACATATCATTACACAGTTTTGGTACAACATGTAGACAGTACGACAGCTCAAACAGGCCAAATTCGTAGGCGATCCGCGTCGTAGCAGATGTGACGCTCACCGCGTTTCCGTAGCTCTAGCGTAGCGCGCTACGCATGTAGAAAACCAATCTCCAACTTTTCGTAGAGCTCGGTTACGCGCACAAACTCAGTTTCATTTCCGATGGGTCAACAAGGTGTCAATGGCTGTTGTTTTGCTTAATTCGGATACCTTATTAGACAGAGCGCGCAATATGTAAGTTGAGAGGCGAATAACATATGCAAGTGCGCTCCAAAGCTCCCAGTTACGTCGGTAACGAATGCACTCATCTCTGTTGGCTGCAAGGCCCGGTAATACAATTTCCCGCTGCTCTGACGCTATTGCCATCTTGGGGACAATTTGCCCTAATGCTTGTGCAACTCGCGTTCGCAACGAACATTGTTTAAAATATTTCGCAGAAATAGCTGTAGTCGGCAACGGAGGAAATTGAAACTTTCAATATACTTTTTAATTCCACTTCCAAAACAATGAAAGTGTATTTTCAGTCACAAACACATACAAATGACCTCGATTACAATAGTTCGGAATGAACACAGAACACGCACGTACCTAAGCTAATAATAAGCTCAAAGAAATTTCTCAGCGACAGAAAAATAGGTACCCACAACGAAACTGTTTTGAATACACGCGTACATACCCTACATACATAGTTTGCTACAAAGCTCTTTGAAACATTATACCCTTGTGCAGTCACCTTTATTCTTTTGAACCTTGCTCATAAAACCTGTGTGATATTTTAACGTAAGAAACATGTTAGAAGTCACTAGATCAATATTTTTTTTTAATATTGTTCATTATGATGCTGGATGTAGTTTGTAACACCCTGTTATGAGCGCGGTGCGAGCCTTGCGCTCCATTCCGCGCTGCCCTTGGAGCTCGTAACAGCGTGTTTTAAACTACGTCATGCGTCATAATGAATAATTTATATATTTTTTTTAATTATACAAATGCTAATAAATATTTTTTACTTTTATGAATGATTAGTAGGCATTGGGTATCCAATCCAATCCATGTATATGAAGTGGGCTGCCATAGTAAGACGATTAAAATGCCACGATGTATAGTAAGTACCTATGTACTTTCTTGATAAAAAAACGTTTTGTACAATTATTTTTAGTTTTCCATACAAAGTTGAACTGTTAAAAGCGATAGACCTTTGCAATAATTTGAATTGAGACTCAGAGGATTTTAGAAGCTGTAAAACACACCTTTTCTTTATGCAAGAACGGCGTATACTGCAATTATAAAATCGAATTTCAACCCAAGTGGTGAAACATTTCTGTATTAATTTCATCTCTGGTGAAGCCACTGGATAAATATGAACCAGTTATTAATTATTTGTTAAACGCTTGGGAAACGCTTCATAGAAACATGAACGTGTTACAAGTGTATACAACTACTAAAATCAAATTGAGCTGATATATTGGGAGTATTAAATCTAAACCTACATTTGTTCTTAGTAACAAAGTACCTACTTAAACACAGCTTGACAAGTTGAAACACAATAATGTTATCGGCAAAACAAAACTCGATATCCGAGTATGTGCGATTGAATGTGAACGCGTTATGTCATTACATCAATGAGAATCGTAGATACGAAGGGCTCGAGAGGCAATTTCGCGGACGGCAATTTTTGTCGCCATTTCGCGTTAGAGTGATTTCATTCCACGAGAAGACATAGCTGTCGAACTAGCTTATCGGACGGGTGCAGGACAACGTATCTTCGATTTACCCACTTGTGTCGCTGCGGCTCAATATCAGAGACATTTATGGCCTTTTCTTGCGGACCCCATTAGTGATTCACATCTCTATCGGTCGTAGAACAACTGCGTGTCTAAATTGCGCCTGACAGGACCGTTCGGCTAATGGGACCGCACCCGCTGGATTAATTCACTGTATACTGTCGAATAATCTCTTCGTTCTCTAGTAACCACTTGTATGGATACTTGCGCAAAATTAACTGGGAATAATTTTGCTTATTAAATATTTGATGCTTTATATTCTAGTTTGGCTTTTATGTTATGCTTGGGATTGCATAGTGAATGTGCATTCGTTCATTAATTATATGCACTGATATCATTGAGAGCGTAAAAGGCACAGCAATGGACAAGATTGTCAAACTTTTATTGTTTGAATACGAGGCTTTTGGCTACTTTGTGTGCAATTTATGTTATTTTTTTGTAATGTGCGTTTCGTTTGCGCAGAATAGGTAAACCATTTTTCTTTCATTTCTTTCAATGAGTCTAGGAATGGAGAATTCTGTCATGAGCTAAGTTAAATAGCCATCGTTTACTACATAGCAGTTGGGAATCTCACGTAAAACATTAATGAGAAAGTTGGAGCGATAAGCGAGCTTCAAACAAGGTTTGAAGCAGGCTGAGAAGAAGCTCCCATTAACATTCCAGCGTGAAGGGGGCAATAATGTGGGTGTTGCACGGTGAACGTTTCACTTAAGCAAATGGCCGCGCTCCCGGGATGTGGGTATTCTGTTACGAATAGAATACCGGGGAATACCGGCTTCGGTTACTGCTATCGGGGATACCAAACCTATAATGTACTTCGGCTGCATATGGGTATATCCTTCGAACTGCAAAGACAACAATAATTAAAATATGAGAATGAGAGTATGATGATTATTTTCAGCAAATGACCGATAGTCTTCAAAAAGAATAGTAGATTCGATAGTCTTCAAAAAGTTTCGATTCATTGGAAAGACCTTACTTAGTTTTACTTTTTTTCCAAGAATTAGCTCAGAATGTATCTAACACGCTGTTTCTGAAACTGGAACAAAGCCTTAGTTATTACATGTGTTAATGTGTTTAAAAGATAACTATCCAAGTTAAAACGTAAGTCATTTAACTCTAACGTAAAACTAGGAGACCTAGATGTTCACTTTCGGAGAAAAGCTCTTTGTTTATGTATGTATTCATGCTGTAACTATAACAGCATTATCGGGTTAAAAGACGGAGCTAATTTTCAAATCGAACAACCATTCGATGATCTAAGGGGCAACGAGAACATTGAACGTGAACGCAGAGCGCTGGCGGTCCGGGGTAATATGTTGGCTCGCAGGTTTGCTCGTTGCTCAGCTGAAGTCAAGTTAGCGCTATTCAAAGCATATTGCCAATCTTTTTACACGAGCAGCCTGTGGGTTAATTATACTCAAAAGGCTTACAGCACTCTGCGTGTACAATACAATAACGTCTTCAGGATGTTGTTGCCGCGGTTCTGTAGCGCGTCCGCTATGTTTGCCGAAGCGCGTACGGATGACTTTTTCGCAATAAGACGCAAGCGTGTAGCGTCACTGTTGGGCAGAGTACGCGGCAGCAGCATCGACATTCTGAAGATAGTTTCTGGCAAATATCAGTGTCCGATACACTCGCTCTGGGTAAGCATCGTGGTTGGGACGGTAAAATAGAATGTTTTATTTGTTATTTATATAATATTTAAATTCTTTACTTACTAACATAGTTTATAAGCTCCTGTTGTTACTAACCATAATGGATCATGTTATCTGATTATAAATAAATAATAATAATAATTATCGAGACGTTATAATAAATCTATAAACATGTAAGTAGATTTATTTATATTATAACATCATAATTAATATGATAAAATTCATTTCACGTAGGTACTCTGTACATCACAGAACAACGATATCGCGCGAAGTTTTATACTTAACGTTAAACGTGGAAAGATTATAAAGACAGAGAACGAATATAAACTGTAACGAGAAGACTCGGAAGAAGACTACTGCATACAAACGTACAAAAGTTACAACCTAATATTACCGGCGGGCGTAACACAAATCTAACAATAAATTCAAGGGTAAAATTAGTCAACAGTTTGTAACTGAAGTGTATACCTATTGTTAGTGAAGTTTTTTACGGCGAGTACGGTGCGAAATACCGCTTTACGTTCCAACAATCTCTGATGGTATACTTGAATTTATCGCGTTGGTTACAGTAAAAGGGCTACGTAGTCGGTGGTGGCGGCAAGGCGATATTATTCGGCAGGGGTGCGTTTTGTTTACAAATTGCTTGGCGGCGCGTGCCCGCACTGCCTCGCCGCGAATCACCCCAAGATAAAGCGGCTGCTGGTACCCGCCGATAATTTTCTTAAACCTTGTTTTATACGCACGTTGAACGGTGATTTCAGCCGTAAATGGATTGATCCAGTTTACGGCATCCCCTGCCTTGGCTGAGGAAAATTAGAGCGATGCCGTAAAGTGGATATAATATCGGAATTTTTGCAAAAATATTTTTGTATTAATGTTGTTTTTCGATTTTGCTTCAGTTTATGTAAGACAAGATTTTTCAGTTATGCTAGTTACCTATATTTAGTATGTATTTGGGATTTTGACAGTTTTATTCAAAACTTTACAATTGTTTCTGAAATTGCTTGTAGCGAACTGATTAAATTATTTTCTTCATAAATATTATAAATTGACAGATGTATCTATGAGGGAAGGTACCCAACTTATTTGTATATGCTAAAAATACATGGTTTCTACATAATGTGTAGGGTAGTTCAATATAAGTGGAGATTAAAGAGCCTCGGAAGCGTCAACATGGTCCCCGTCAGATCTTCCAAATAAATTAAAAAGGAGTAAGATCCTTCTCGCAGTGTCACCTCGTTAAATATTAACATCTACAAATGTATACTTAAGGTTCATTTTACATTGACGTTTAAGAGTTAGAAAAATATTTATCAGCAAAATTCTGTTTGGCCGAGAAGTAATGAAAAATTCACCCTTGACACGACCTGTGTAACTAAACCTTTAACGATATTGCTGGATACTGTCTTTTCTATTTGATTAAGTTTACGCTTTGTGTTCTGCAGCTACGGTTCCATTCAATTAATTTAATCTTTTTTCATTACAGAAAGTCGCACTTGTACGCAGTCAGAGTTCCGATGCAAGACAGGAAGATGTATCCCGCTGTCCTGGCACTGTGACAATGAAAAAGACTGTCCTGATGGTTCAGACGAGGAGCCCGGCACTTGCAGTCAGTATCAAGCTTTATTGCCCACACTCACACGCTCACTCGCATTAGGAAACTTGCCGAAAATAACAAACACTTTTACGAGTATAGTCCTTTTACTACTTTTGAAACGAGATTTTGTTATAAATATGAAACTTGAATTTAAGAACTTGAAGTTCTAAACCGTATAAACATTAATGAAAATATTATGAGACCGGAAAATATTGACGTAGACATACATAATCAGCCTATAATGTTCCCACTGCTGGGATACAGGGCTCGTCTCTTCGAGAGGGAGTGGGCTGTAAATCTACCACGCGGGCCCTGTGCGGGTTGGTAGATATCACATGTCTTTTGTATTTTTGGTTCTACGACATGCCGGTTTCCTCACGATGTTTTCCTTCGCCGTTTTGAGAGCAGTGGTGATGAAATTATTTACACAAAGTAAAGCGCCTGCCTGACTTCGAACCCACGACCTACAACTCGTAAGTCGGGGACGTTACCACTGGGCCACCACTGCTCTCGACGTAGACATGTTTGTAAGTAAATTCTATGAATGAGTAGGTATTAAGTTTTCTTGTTAACAGTAAAAGGAACGTCAACTTTGTCGAGCCGCCCACTTAGTTTATATTTTGTGTGTGGAAAATAAGCAAACACTGTTATTTTGGCAAATTTACTTTAGGGTCGAGTTGGCAGTCAGTCGCCTATTGTTTAGACGTAGAACAATGAAAAAACAAGGTCGCAAAATGACAAAGCCAGCGAGGGTATGAAAACTGGACGATCCTGTGATCCCAACCCGAGTTATCCCTTATTATTAGAAACCGAAAACTTTTTATTAACCGCATTTCGGATTTAAACAATCTGCGCCCTCTGCGGTGATGAACATTCATCATTTAATTCAATAATATGGGCTAAAATAATACTAAAGGACCGTTATTATTAAAAAGGTTACTCACAAAAAGATTTTAAATTATAAAATCTCATCACTATCTAGTTAAAATGTTTTTTTTTATTATTACACCGCCGCGCGCCGTAAACTCTAACTTAAGTAATTGCATGGTTACCAACATTCAAACCGTATATTTGGCACCAGGCGGTCAACGTAATGAGATGGCATCAATTCAAGAACTGAAACCGTAAAAAATAATTATCTAACGATTTATGAGCAAAGTTTTGAAATACGCGTATTTTGTCCTTAGCGGGACTTCCAACGTAGATTAAAATCTTAATTACGACCAAGTTTTCAGGATTAAGTTTATAATCTTTGCCCCCATTCACCTGCTTCAGGAAAAATCTAAATTTAGGATCATATTTCAATCAAAATGTTCAGCTTTATCTAAGCAGTACATAATCAAATATTTAAATTGTATTTTACGGCTAACGAGAAGGCTCGTATAGTCGTATCCTTTATGTAAAATGTAATTACAGAAATATAAATATGGTCGTAGGTATATGTAAGTCGGTAAACGTAATGTGAAAAATGTGAATATTCACGAAGACGGGAGGGTCCCCAAATGAATTTTTGCCGAGAACCTGCGGTATTTAAATAAAACACGTAAATTTAAGCTTTCCATGGGGTGCGTAGAGGATCGCGTTAATTTATTTATGGTTGACACATGAGATAACGGACAAGGATGAGATAATGTACGCCACAAATTGGACTTGTTCACGTCGAGCCGACGGGTAAACTGGCATACGTACCTAGTTTGCATTGTTTGGTATACGTACTGAATATGGCAGTCTATTAAGTTGAAAATGTCGATCGATTCGGCGGTTTCCGCTACGGTGGCGACCATGGAGTTCGGGTGGCGACTGATGTAATCCCCAAACTCTTCACCTTGTCACAAGTTTCAAGGCGCGTAATCCTCTTTATGTGAAACACTTGTCTGTGCTTTAGTACTTTCTTTGAAATCCCTTTAAAAAAATATAAGAATTTTCTTTTCAATAGGTATGAAAATGTATTAACATTCTAGCGATAAACACATGGATGATATGAAAATTTTATAGTTTTCATATCGGAGCCGTGATGGATCTAGCTGAAAATAGTGGCGCCTTAGGGATTTGTGTTCTTGGTATGAAATATGATATATGCTGATAGCTATTTCACCCCCACAATCCATATAGGTACCTAGGTAAAATGTCTCAATTTTTTTGAGTTTATTTGCATCGAATTAAATAAATAGAAAAAATAAATAAAAAATAAAATTATAGAATGTTTAAAAATAGATAACCATGCCCGAAAAGGACAGTGTATAAACGACTGCCCACCCTATTATTCAAATGTGAAACGAGTAGAAAATTGCACGTTCGCTTTTTTCCGTTTGTCGATCCATGGGAGGGTCACGCTATAAATTGCGATTTTTATCACCGACACTTTTCAATATAAGTGACCCGTAAAATTAACATGCCTTTTCACGATTTAGGATATGTATGTAGGCAGTTATTATGAAGGATAGCACTGCCAGAAATATACTTGTCCAAATCTACAAAGTCGTTACCTTGCCTAAAAAATATTGCGGATTCAAAACATGTGTATATGTATGTTAATCCAGGGTGTCAGCTACCTCCATACAAAATTTTATAAAAGTTGGTCTAGCCGTTTGAGCGTGAAGAAGTGACAAACACACACACACTCACGAACTTTCACCTTTATAGGTAATACTAGTTGCGCCCCGCGGTTTCACCCGCGTTAGTCTCGATCCTGTGGGAATATCGGGATAAAAAGTAGCCTAAGTATTAATCCAGGGTGTCAGCTACCTCCATACATTTTATTTACAATTTTATCAAAATTGGTCCAGCCGTTTGAGCGTGAACAAGTAACAAACATACACACACACACTCACAAACTTTCGCCTTTATAATATTAGTGTGATGATGATACCTACGTTAATACTAAAATCCCAATATCATTACATAGTCCAGAGTTGGCATCATCATCAGATCATTGCAACCCGGAGTCTGGATTTGTGCTCGGTTGATGGCGTCAGGCTCTCCCCCTATTAAATGGGATTTAAACATAACTGGCGAAATGTACTACAATAATAATGTAAAGTGTATGTACCTAATGTACTACAGATAGGTACGCCTCTGCCCAACCCTTTAGGGAAACTAGGCGTCATGTTATGTTATGTAGATTAAGCATAATATGATTTAAGTAAAAATCTTATTCGTCTATAATTTATTAATCATTAATCATGCTACCTTTCCAATTATCATTTATAATGCAAGCAAGCAACACCGACAAAAATCCTTATAAAAAGAGTTGATCCAGCGTCAAAGGGACTTTTAATTCCTTGTTTTTTTCAAACTGCAACGGTGTGTATAAAAAAATTGTGAAAGTTTTATTTCAACGGAGGTGGGGTTATGGCAACCGCGGGCGTAACTTTGTACACTTAGAGCCACTGTAAGTCGTCTCACATAATGGGAAATCCTTTTTTATTTGGCCGGGACACGCAATGTTTTGTAGGCGACAATGTGGAAGGTAGTTATATATATGAAGTTTATGTAGGTAATCTGGCTTTGTTGTCCTTGTTGACAAATGTATTTATCACCCAGGCTTCAACTGTGGCGTTATTTTCCGGGATAAGTAAGCTTTATGGTGTCATGTCCCGAGCATAGTAGGAGCCAGTCCTAAGCTTTTGTATATTATCCATCTGGATATTATATTTTTCTGTAAGTCGATGTATTTACGTTGCACATCATTTACGTATAGTGTGACAAATGATATCCAATATAGGGTTTACGACATCAATCATGTATGGAATTTATCATCTAATGTGAAGTCATCCCTCAATGTCTTTTGCAGGTTCTAGTGTTATAAACATTGTTTGAATACAAAATACAATACCATTTCAATCTTATTTTATAATTTTTTGGAAAAGGGATTAGATGCATTTCATAACATGACGTATTGTTTTCGCGAAGGGTTGGGCAGAGGTGTACCTGTAGTACACACACATTTCGCCA
This sequence comes from Tiliacea citrago, assembly GCA_963921375.1. Lineage (NCBI taxonomy): Eukaryota > Metazoa > Arthropoda > Insecta > Lepidoptera > Noctuidae > Tiliacea > Tiliacea citrago. Next base: position 20,013,309 of record OY992781.1, read on the forward strand.
GTTATGATTAAGTCCCATGTAATAGGGGGCGAGCCTATTGCCATCAACCGGGCACAAATCCAGACACCGGGCTGGTACTGAGAAATTCCAGATACAAAAACCCAATATCACAACATAGATTAATTTCGCAATGAAGAAAACTAGAACGTAGGTATGTACCTACATAGGTACATATCCTCTAAATAATCATAAAATATTGGAAGATTAAAAAAATATACTTTTAATGTAAAAAAAAAAACAAAAGTCATTTATTCAAACTAGGCTGAGAATCAGCACTTTTCGTGACACATAAGATAGTCCCCCAAAAACGGCCACCCTTCACCACTTCCTAGTGCTTTACGATGCCATACGTTCTATCCTGGCGAGCAAATTGTCTATCGTCTGCTCAGCGCCTTAAAGTTTACTGTTACCAATAATGTGTATAGATGCAGAACACGAGTTATGGGCTGGGATTTAGGTAGGTAGGTATTTTTTACTCTTTCTATATAATATGTAATTTTAAATGCATTAAACTAATAGGTAAGTATACCTACAGCTGACAGATTCCCCATCAAAACTTTTGAGCGGATCACTAAAGCTTGCTGAATTTGCGTCTGTAGAATTTCGTTAGCGCCGTCGCAAAACAACATTACACTCTAATAAGGGGACTGTTTAGAATCATTAATTACGTTTTAGCCGTGCCCGTGCTTAGCATTACCATTTATTATATTGCTAAAGTACTTGGCTAGCATTTTAAACGTGTTTGGTTGTCAACTTAAGTTTCTGCTGATAGCCTCGTTCCAAGTCATTCCATTTGCCAAGATTAATTACATCAGTGTAAATTGTTTATATTGCGAGCCCCCTGATTTATTTGTGTCTGATCGCAGATAGTTTAATGCTGTTAAATTGTTTGCTCCTCGACTAAAGTTCTGCAAATAGTTTGCAAGTAAAGCGTTCAGGGCAACGCTATCGATGCTAAACATTGCCAAGTTACTTTGACGGAAAACACTAAAGTCAATATCATAAAATAACCTTATAAAAGACTGGAGATAAAAGGATCATTCATTGTTGTGAGAAATTCGATATCAATCAAAATTTCGTACACAGCTACGGAAAGGCGTTGTCCGGAGCACAAATTTGTGTGCACGACCGGCCAGTGCATACCAATCTCGTGGAAATGTGATGATGTCGCCGACTGTATGGACGGCTCTGACGAACACCAGTGCGGTAAGAGCATGGTCTCGCAACGGATCAAAAGCATGAAACCAGCAACAATTGGCATGTCGGTATATCTGGTTCATATTTATGATCAACATAAGCATAAGCATGCGAGAATAAAAACATATTTTACGACCGCTATATACGTCTTCGTTTTTTTATCAAAAATATAGTTACGATTTTCTATGATACTCACGGTTACTTTTCTATTTTATTGCCCGAATCGACTACTAGACAGAAATAGGCTTAAATAAAACAAAGGAAACTCGTAATTACGGTTGAACTTAAAGAAAAACAAAAAGTAAGGGAAAATAATATTTTTTACAAAGACTTCAAAGTAATTGGTGTCCTAGTTAGAAAATTTTCTCCTTAGATATATTTAAAGAAAAAAATTGAGCCAAAGGACTTAGAAGAGAGTAGGAAGGATAAGATGAAAACGGATATCAGAATCCCTGGAGGGATTTGTGTACCTTATCGTGTCGGTTTATATCCGCATCGTACTTAGCATGTGCATGAATGGGTTGACAGAGGTGAAGTCGTGCGGGCCGGAGGAGTTCACTTGCAGAGGAAGAGACGGCGAGTGTGTCCCGCTGACGTGGATGTGCGACGACAACGCGGACTGTTCCGACGGATCTGATGAGAAAGCATGCAGTAAGGGTTTTAACATACAATGCAAGAGTAGTTATGTGGACAAAAAGGCTACACAAGACCCGACTTGAGGTTTGGGGTATCGCTTTCTCGTTTGCTGTCGCAACTTTTTCTATGATCATGAAAGAGATAGCGAGATTTTGCCTTACGGGTGGATTTTACGCTGCTATCCTTTTAGCGGCGTGACTCTTCAAAGTTAACTACGTTATACGCTTTTATAATTACTCCTGAATTGTTTATTCACATTACACTTTACATTTTATACCTGGGTCAGCATTTATGATGTATCAAAAACATGATGGTAATTCATCAAAACATTCTTCACTCATTGGTGACCATTAATATGGTATCTAAATTGTGTAATCGACTAGTTATATTGTGGAAATTGCGTGATGCCGACCTAAATCTATTATCTTCTATTTTAAAATAATGTAGTACAAAGAGCACATTATAATTTGTTTCTAGCGTTCTCAGATATCTCTAGTGTCCCCCTTTAACTAATTATTTCATTCAATGTTATTATTTCATTAACAGTGTAACGCGGTTACTACGCATGACACATTTGGTTCGATTCCAATTCACTAAGATAAGATTTTTTACTAATTCCAACAGAGGCGGAATGTAGGACCAGGGGGTATCTCCATGCCTAAAATTTCTCAGGAAAGACATACGTGTTTTATTATTATTTTTGGTACACCAACTTCACGATCAACTTTTAACTATTCGTCCTCAGTATCGGCAGCACCAATCAATCATGGGGTCGGACCCAACTAAACTGTGTATTCTATCAACGCTCGGCTCATCCATCTATAAATTCTTATCTTCCCACATAGGGCGGGTCGAGGCGTGAGCGATGATGTTGCGTGCCTACTTCAATACACGTGGAACTTTCCTCACGCCGGAAAGCCTCATCACGATTATGTCATCGTTTATCTTATTAGGTATCTACTTGATTCTTCTGGAAATTCCGAGATAGTACAAATTGGCCCTAATGTTCTGTGTTTGTTTTGGGTTGCGCTGTTCATTCTGAATTCTCGTGATATCAGAGTACATGGAGGAGACCATAAGTAATAAAAACACTGAGTTGTGGAAATTGAGTTCAGATATGGGTAGCTTTTTACAACTAGAAATATCTGAGAATAATAGAACACACGGGGAAAATTATCCTCTTTTTCTAGTTCATGAACTTTTATTTTCATATTAAATTACTCGAACTACTTCATTGGATTCGCTTATAATGTTAACTGGCTGAGAAGAATTTTAATTACCTACGCTGCATTGTATGCGTAATTCGTTTTAAATTAGATGTGCTCTTGGTGCTCGTTCTAACTTTGCGACTCCACATTATAATTATATTTGTTTCAGTGTCGTACTAAGTGCAAATTGGAAACATTTTAATACTTCGAAATAACTTCTCCTTTGTTTTTTCAATTTACATTGGGACTAAAGTTCTTAATTTATCAATTTGCTGTCAGACTTAAAATTTTACTCATTTCAAAGGATCGGTGAAAATATTAGAGCTGACCGTCTGTGCAAACTTAATTAAAACTGTGTCTGATGTTTTAAGTAATATCATTAAGGGCTAAAAACTTTAATTGTATTCTTAAGTGGACCTTTAATGAATTGATCTTTCTAAAATAGTTTCTGGCAGACATTTAAGAACTTCTCTTTAAAAGTTATTTGAAAACCATTGACGTGATTCAAGTACTAAACTATTTCATCATCTTATAATGACGACTAAGTATCTGTTATAGCTGTTACACTGTGTTTTTTGTCTATTTATTACAACTTATGTGCAATTTGGCCGGGTTGTTATCAACTAAATTTTTACTATGTCATCTTGGAACACCCCGATAATGTCAATTATGGATGCATAACTCTACCATCCGATTACCAAGATGTAACATATCAAAAACTACGTTGAAAATGCAACCCATACACCAATACTCTCACAAATAAGTCTTTACCTGGCCTACCAGATGAGACGTGTCGCTCGGACGAGTTTACTTGCGGGAATGGCAAGTGCATCCAGTTGCGTTGGGTGTGCGATGGCGATGACGACTGCGGGGACGATAGTGACGAGGTCAAATGTCCTGCACCGACCTGCCAGCCGCAAACACACTTCTCTTGTGCAAATGGACACTGCATATCCGCGTGGTGGCGATGTGATGGGACTGAAGACTGTCCCGATGGCAGCGATGAAGTGGTAAGTTTTTGTAGCAATTTAAAGGTTTATTAGAAGCAAGCTCATATAGAAGCTAAGGAAAGTAGGCTTGTTACTCGGGTAACCATAATACAAGCTTAGTAGATTAAACATTAAAGCAGTCAAGCTACTCTGATTACCAGGCAAGCAAAGGCTGAAGTGAGTCTTCTACGTATCGAGCAAATCAACGATTATGGGTCAATACTAGATAACATGAATAAATGATTACTGCTTACCCTCTTAATCTCGCAGTCAATTATTGCGACACTCGCAGGAAGTGATAGTCTGGTCTATTCACGGCGGCGACCACCCAGCAGCTGCTACTTTAATTACATTCATTAAAGGCTTATCTCAAAACAATAATAATTTTAACTGGGCCTAATCTAATCAATGGATTATAGTCATTAAATTATAAATGATTCAATCAAAGCTAAATGTACCGAGAGATAAAAATGTAAATGACCTAAGTGCGTGTACGACCACCCATAAAAGCCATTCGACCACTCAAACCCATTGGGATGAGCTAATATCTACTGAACCGCAATTGAATAGGCCTACAAATCTTAACAATTTCGTCGTTTTATCATGCACAGCTCAATAAAGTCTATAAAATAGTAAAAACCACTATAGTATAAAATAACTAATCTTGCATCCACTAACCAGTTCCATTTACTTTTCAGGGCTGCACAGCGACTCCAAAGGTTCGATCACCTTGCATATCATCAGAGTTCGAATGCAAGGACCGTATGACTTGCGTCCACAAGGCTTGGGTGTGTGATGGCGACCGGGACTGTCCTGACGGAGGAGATGAAGATCCCCAGCTGTGCCGTGGCAATGTCACCTGCAGACTGGACCAGTTCCAGTGCAAAGACCATAGCTGCATCCCTGGAGCATTGTACTGCAATGGAGACAAGGACTGCCCTGATGGCAGCGATGAGTTGAACTGCAGTAAGTATTCTTGGATCACAATAATGTAGTTGCTAAATAATCGTGGGTCCTGTACAGACTGTTTTAAATAGTCTAAATCACGTGTTCGAGTAGTGGACTGTCTATTTAAGCGTTCTATTTAGTTATTTTAACGTTCTTCAAACGTTTACAAGTTGTACAACCCATTTAAAATAAACAACTGCTAAATCGAAGTTTCAAAGCTCTAACAATGTGTATCAATCTACAAAGTTAACGTTCTTATATCTACTAAATGTTTACAGACGTGTAATTTAGTTATTATCTATTTCATGAAGCTAAACAAACACATTCATTTGCATTTTGAATTTGTATTAACTAACCTAATTCATCAACTTTCTTTAAATTACAGCAATACTCAAGACAGTATGCGACAAGAAGACAGAATTCGACTGCGGGGCTGGCATGTGCATTCCCCTTTCAAAGGTTTGCGACAAGCACCCCGACTGCCCGAACTTTGAAGACGAGCCTCGGGATAGGTGTGGCGAGAACGAATGCGCGAAGAACAATGGAGGATGCACGCAGAAATGTGTGGACACCCCCGTCGGATACTACTGCGACTGTGACAAGGGATACAAACTTGTGGACAATAGGACTTGCGAAGGTGAGAAAATTTACTAGCACGAATTTGAGAAGTCAATGGAAGCCTAATTTTGAGATTCTATTGTGGGATCTTAAACACCACGTTATAATTACCATCATATCGAAGATGACCTAAAACAAACGCAAATGGCATACACGCAAACGGTGCTACAATGATTTTAGTATTCATAGAACTTCACGAGGTCTTCACGGTCTTCAGGCGGTGACGTCACGAATTACGGTACACACCAGCTGTTCGTGTCAGCACTGTTATAAAATAAAACACCATCAAATCCCGAGTAAAATTCGTGTTCCTCAAGTGTGATCATTTGCAAAGCGATTAAACCACAGTTCGGTAGTGAAATCCGCAAAATCAATTTTAAATTTTATTAACTTTTTTGCTTTGAAGTTATTTGTTAGTTGTTTGTGCCTGTACCTCCAAAACTTACTAGTTTTACTACCGAACTGCGGTGTAATTGCATAACTGTTGTAGGTGGCTTAACGGTGCTTATTGGTTTAATTAACTGACAGTGGTTAGTTTTACAACTTTTGACAAGCGTCGACAACATTACCACAGATAGTCAATATTTTATTGCGTATCCAGTTGCCGTTGCCAAAAAAGCGTGAGAGTGCTGTGCGCCATCTAGCTGCTCCGAGCCGTACTATTATGGTGAAGTGTGCAGCCTGCGGAAGGTTTCTGTCGGCAAAAGGGGGCGCCACGTGTAGCAACTCTGCGTGCCACAATTGGTCGCATCACCTCGCTTGCTTGTTGTTGCCAGATTTAACGCAGATAAGCAGCGACTCACTGTGTTCTGAGTTCAAAAGAAAGTTGCCCAGGGGAGACAACAGCGCAACACTTGTCAAAGTCCCCCTATAATACAAGCAGCAGCATCGGTACTGGGAGCGGCTCTTGTTCAGGTAGCGTCGCAAACCGCAACAGCTACGCTTTCGGCAGCGTTAGCAGCGTTATCAGCTCCGGTTGTTGTACCAGTCCAAGGCGGTATGATCAGGTCACCTGTCGCGGTAACCAAACTCCTCACTGCGATGGCTAAGCTACTGTCTCGGGCTGGGAGCAAACAGAGTACTGATGGGGAGCCCTCGCTGGATACACAGCTGACCCTCCGTGATGAAATAAACCTCTTCCGATCCGAGCTGCATGAGGTTCGGTATGAAATGAGGGAATTTCATCGTGAGATGGCCGGCCTGCACTCGTCGATGGGAGTCTGCCGAGCGGGTGCACAGCCTGGAGGTTAGGATCTAAGCTTTTGAGAGGAGACAAAGTGCTGCAGTGCCAGACGGCAAATTGGGCCGGCTGGAGCAGATAGTGCTGCAGTTGCAGCTTGACCTCAACGACCTCGAGCAGGACATACTTGGCTCGGACTTAGAGATCACCTACATCGTGGAAACTCTTGGTGAAACGTGTTGTACAATGTCGGCCTGGTGGCGGCAAAGCTTGGGGTGACTACGACGATCGGGACATAGTGTTCGCGCATCGGGTGGGCCTGCGAGCTAAACGAGAGGTACGGACGAGCTCTGCGGGCGGCGCGAGTCCTGTGGGTGCAGCGGCGGCGGCAGCGCGCGGGCGACGTATCGTGGTGCGCCTGACGCGGCGCGCACTGCGCGACGACCTGCTGCAGAGCGCGCGCGTGTGGCGAGGAGCCACCACCGCAGACTTAGAACTCCCCACACCCCGCGTCGCTTCTTCCTTAATGAGAGGCATACCAAAACAAACAAGCTTTTGTTTTAATTTGTGCGTGAAGCTGGCACTCCAGCAGCCGTCTCGGGTGTACGTGAACGAAGTTCGGCCCCATTCTGGCTAAGCAGGGTGACGGCAAGCCTACCCACTACATCCTTGCGCGTGTTTTTGGTTGCGAAGTGTCTACGGAGGATGTCTGATTACATGGCAATACTGTACTAAGCATAGCATCACTGTACTGTTTGTAACAAGGTATCTCTAAAACTTTACCTTTTTTATAATTAGATACGAGTATGTTTTGTTTTCACATAGGTATAGTTTGCCTGTGCGAGGTCAGTTATTTTCTTAGCTCAGTATGCGTTGGTTTCTTCTAGTGGCCCAGCTGCTTGACCAATTACTATCTATGTAAATATTTCAGCAATATTTAAAATACTTCACTATAATTATATTATTACAAGTTACACCTAATACTATGTATTTCAGAATACTAGCGCTGCGACACAAATTTTTAAATGTCGCAGGATCATGCTGAGATAAGAGCCTTTTGGCCTCGTACAAGACCTGTTTTTTTTCATTTTACTTTTTTGTTTCTTTGGGTGTGTTTAATTTGTGATCCCAATGCGTGAGTCCCAATAGATACATTTTCTTTCTTTTACTGTGTGAACGCTGCAGCTATCTTAGTTAGATTTTTTAGGCTGACAGTTATAAACTAGGCTCGGTGCTGAAACTAGCCAGACGCATATAGAAAGTGCGTGTCATGTGATTTAGATACCTACCTAGATATTTAATGCAAATAATCGTCAAGTTTAGGCACCTATAAATAACGCTCACGGCTCGTTAAATACACAAAAGATTAGGCTGTTTATTTTTATTTGTACAGTCATAACCTAATTAGCAAAATAAAGGCAATCGGATAAGTTATTTTCATTAAAAGCACAAGTAGATATATAAATGAGATAAAATAAAATCACAATTTATCGTAAAAAACAATTGAATCCATACTTAACTTTTTTCTATGAATTCGATGTTATCTTACTGACGGTTTAAGGAAAATATTCACTTAGGCTAAGTCCTTAGTAACTTTTCGTAGTAGGTGCCTACCTATTAATAGATCGTGATAAAAAACTGTTATCGATCTAAACTTGTTGTTGCTTTTAACATAGATTATTAATAGATATAAATACTATCAGAGTTGATTCATGAATACCTAAGTCAGCTGATAAAATTACTTTTTCAAAACATCTCCTTTGAGATATTCTCTTGATTACATTTAATGACTCTCCCACGCATCGGGAATATTTATATGGGAGAACCACTCAACAAGGGCTATATTTTCTTTATAATTATGAATGTTTCTTCTTTAGCCCACTTCCTCTTATTTCTCTGTGACCCGGTACATAAAGAACAAAATTTCAGTAAAAATCAGTTTGTGAAACGTTACCGAACGCAATCAAGTACTGAGTACCTACATTAACAGTTCATTTCCTTGACTACAACAAAACTTAATTTTCCAGATGTAGACGAATGCTCGGACCCTGGCGCCTGTTCCCAGATGTGCATAAACGAGAAAGGCACGTTCAAATGTGAGTGCCACGCTGGTTACGCCCGAGATCCTCGAGACCGCACCAGGTGTAAGGCCACGGAAGGTCACCCATCACTCCTGTTCGCAAGGAGATTCGACATCCGCAAGATTAGCCTGGACCACCACGAAATGGTTGCTATCGTCAATGACACGAAGTCGGCTACTGCGCTAGATTACGTGTTCAGGACCGGAATGATCTTCTGGAGTGATGTTACGGATGAGAAGATTTATAAGTTAGTATTTTTTTTTTATTCGAAGAGTGCAAATGGAAGGAATGGATAATGGCCTTTGCCTAACATTGGAACGGTCAAGATTACCTTTATTAGTACCTACATTACTGCAGCGGCCTGCTATAGGGGCATTGATGGGCGAACGTGAAAATGTGTGGTTGCATTGCAATGCCTGGTTACGGCTAAGGCTTGTATACTTAGTGCTTTTCTCAAATAATGCGCGGAAATTCAAACAAAGTAAATTATTTACAAATTCTAGATTCAATGACGAACAACGATATTTTTTTAACGCGCCAATGTGTTCATTTGATTTTTTTTCAATAAACAGCTTCCTATTTGCAAGCCAGTTCGAAATTTAAATAAAACCTTAGATAAGTTACCTCCTTGATTGCCATGTCTCGGAGTAAAAGATAGTTCCATTTTTAAATTACACGATAGATATGAGTTTACTATGTAATTTTTTTGGCCGCTAAACTACGACAGACATGGATTTTCATACAACTTTTGGCGGCCGCTGCTCGCATATATTTGGCCAGTACACCAATTTCGATTTATCTCGAAGGTGTCAAAATAATGCTCGAATTTCCAAGCATGTTTGAGAAATAATATCTAAGTACAGATTCATTCCATGGCACTTATCTACTACACACTAATGTGTTATCCTAAATCCCGTATTTTTTGTTCGTTATTCTCAATGATGTATAAAACTATAGATATGTTGTCCGCACTCTAAAATGGCAACATGAAATGAAGCCAATTGGCCACATTGCGCTCAGTCACGCACCAACCTGTCGCGCGACGCTACGTTTGTTTTTAATTTATATCGTGTGTGAAAACCTGTGCAAAATATAAAGAAAACATGCCGTCGTGTGTTTTCAGAGGATGTACAAATTATACCCCAAAAGTTAAAGACAAAAATGTTTACGCGTATAAGTAGTTATCTAGTATTTTCGCCGTTTTTAAGCGCCGAGATGTTTGTTGATAACGTGTCTATATATAATACGTCATTGGTTATTCTACATCTTTTACAACCACACCAAATTTATTGCAAAAAAATGCGTTTCTAAAGAAGAAAACTACTTAATTTTAAAATGATATTCTTTCTCCCACGCTGCCCATTGTTGTCAAAATAAAGGTCATAGTAGATGATGTAGTAAAAGATAATTAACTCGCATGATGCTGTTACTGCTTACATTATTACAATGAGATAATAAATTACATAAGGAAACATGTTACACGGTCATAAAAAGTATATTTATCGCGTCTAAGAATAAGAGTGTCGTCATATATTATCAACGAAATGCATTTACCGAATGTGTGAGATTAATGAACCATGATTGCGAACGACATAATTATTTATAATACCTACTTGGGAAAATTCACACTTTTGTTTATACTTTATGACCTACTCCGTGTATTGTTTCACGAAGATTAAACAGACCATTATTCCTCTAAAATTTAAAATTGCAATTCAAAACATAGTATTTACTAACTCATAAACCAACTTCAAATAATGACCGCTTATTATTGTACCTAGGTACCTACTTGACAAAACGTGGTTGTGCACGTGGACAGTTATTGGTGATACTAAACGCTTAACAAGCTTATTGTGTTTTAAAAGTATTGAATCTAAATCTTACTAAACTTTTAAATATAATTAAAAAGTTATATCGACCTACTTATCTCTGCTTCACTAATCAATTGTTTCTTAACTCAGGGCGCCAATCGACGAGGGCACACAGCGAACGGTTGTCGTCGGAGACCAGTTGATCACCTCAGACGGTCTCGCGGTCGACTGGATTTACAACCATCTGTATTGGACCGACACCGGCAAGAACCACATCGAGCTGTCAGACCTGCAAGGAAACATGAGGAAGATTCTCATCAGGGACCAGCTTGAAGAACCTAGAGCTATTGCGCTTAACCCTATAGATGGGTACGTATTTTCATAAACACCAACATTAACTGGAACGGTCTTTAACAAAACTGTGCTGCCGCAAGGCATTCCCAAAACAAGGAAGTCCGGTCTATAATCCGCTACCTGCCGTCTTTTTCTAATATGAAAAACCCTAGTGATTTTCCTCTCTCATAGATGCGTTTAAAAACACAAATAATCCCACAGACGTAAACAGCGAGCCCGGTAAATACAATCTGAAGGCAAAACAAAAAAAAAATCCGTGCGGAATCGAACCTGCGACACGTGTATTAGTCAATCGCTCAGCTACTACGTTGATCATGCCATCACGAACACGTTCTTGGTAGCTGTTAAGTTAATTTGCATAAATTAGTTGCCACCCACGACAAACGGTAGGTGACCAATAAAAAGTATTTAATTAAAAGTATATGCAAGAATTTGAACGAAAAAGTAAAATACATTAGGGTACATTACACCGTCATTACATCACCTACATTACAATACTCGTTACGAGTATTGTAATGTACTTGTTGTTAGCAATTAACAGTCACATTATAAATACAATTGAGAAGTAATTTTGATGGAAAAGAACCGGCCAAGGCAAGGATTCCGAAGTTGGCATGAATTTATCCCAAGAACAAACCTAACATTGTAGTTGAAAAACATGTTCTTACATACATTCCAACTGCAAATGTAAGTTGGTCAACTATAACTCGTTAATTTGTAGGGGAAGATCGGGTAGCCCCGGACACTTGAAATAATTGCAAATAAAAAACAAATGAAAGAAATTTCTGTCTTTATTATAAACTTACTTAAATAAAATTAGGAACTTTAAACTCAAACTCAAAAAACTCAAAGCATTTATTTAAATTAAACCATTTACAGGCACTTTTGAATTATCAAGGAGTCGGTCAGTTAGAAATATGAAGCTAGTTGCCCATTCCAAAGAGTAGTAGGTAGGTTCCTATGGAGAAGAACGGGCATGAAACTCCACGGACACTCTTTTAAATTAAAATATTGTAACAAATCTACTCGCAAAGAGTAAGTAGACAAGTTAAATATACAGGCTGGAATTTTGTAATGCCACCTGGAGGGAAAGTACTCTTAATACCTGAAAAAGTTATACCCTGTACTGTACTTTTATTGCATCGATCGTTATGGTCAATTATAAGAATGAAATCTCTCTAACAAACATGATAAATTAAATGAATGGAAAACCAGGAAATCTTAAATTAATTTAATTATTTACAAAAAACGGTAAACTAACTAATTAGTTGCTCGAAATGGGCTCCATTCTCTTGGATACACAAATTTATTCTTTTAACGAATTCATTTCTAGTAACCTTTAATAAAGTGTTGTGGTGAATATTATAAATCGTATTCTGAACTTCAACTCTCAACTCGTTGTCATTCGCATAAGATTTCATGTAAATTTGATTTTTTACATATCCCCACAAAAAAAAAACTAATGGGGTGAGATCTGGCGATCTCGCAGGCCATCTGATTGTGCCGTTTGTCCAGGTATTAAAATGGTTATTAATGTAGGCAGTAGTGATTCTGCTGTTATGTGCTGGAGCACCATCTTGCTGTAGAATTCGGGGAAACCATTTAACTCGTTTCTTAAGAGATCCAGTATTTCAAAATACTTGACAGTGTTTAAATGACCTTCGTACACGTGGACTAACACTACATTATTTCTCATAATTCCGCACCAAACGTTGAAAGATTATCATGTTTGTTAGAGAGATTTCATCCTTATAATTGACCCTAACGATCGATGCAATAAAAGTACAGGGTATAATTTTTTCAGATTTTAGCCGGTTCGATTCCCGGGTGTGGGAGAAGAGAATTTTCGAAAATCTTTGAATGCAGTTTGCTTTCTATTCAAAAATAAAGGAATGTTTCCTTTGAGTAAAATTTTATATCTGCAGAATTAAGAGTACTTTCCCTCCAGGTGGCATTACAAAATTCCACCCTGTATATATTAGAGTTAATTTAAAAAATACAGAAAAAATTATTTAAAAAATAACTAACCTACCTAGCACTCTCAGAAAGAAAAAGGTGGGAGGTTTTATAAACAAGGTACGATACGGCGCTCAGGTTCGACTCGTCAGCTCTGAAGCATCCAGATCCGCTTCCCAGTTATCTTGATAGGATCACAGGCAGTGTAGAAGACCTCAGGCCTCGTTAGCTCAGAGGCCTGAAGATCCGCTTCCCAGTATCACAGACAGTCCAGCCCAGGTCTCTTAGGTAGTGGATGGTCCTCTTGGCAAGAACGTAGTACCAAGAAGACTGAGTATGTTATCAAGGTGAAATGAATATAGACCAATTGCAAGACTTTTGTAGAGGAGATGATTCCTTGAGCGCTTCCAGATCAGATCTGCCGGAACGTGTCAGAAATCCTTTTTATATCCGAGTCTGAGGTGTTCTTTTTTTACATCATCTGTTTTTTTCTGTTCTTTACAGAATTTAATTTAAAATTCAGTGATCTAAAAGGCCAGACATATTCGTATCAAAAACCTCTTTGATGAATTCTGAGAGCGTTATAATTATATATTATAAATGTAAGTTAGGATACAAATATTATACAGTAAACAATTATAATTGTCTATAAAATACAATATTTGAGCTAAACATATTGATAAAAATAATATAAATTATATAAATCAAAAGTAACCTTCATGGACTAAGCCAGTAAGAAAACTATGAGAGAAAATTAGAAGAAAAAATAATGACAGCTTGACAGCCTGACGTAAGTGTCATAACATTGAAAAATATGAAAATTATAGAAAACTAATCGTTTTAGAACGATTCGCAAAGTAATAATGCAAAACCAATAAAAGAGTATAATACATAATATTAATGAATGCAAAGTGTAAGTATATGAAGTAGTGTCTGTAGTATGTAGATACTATAATATTGATACAAAAAATTAAACTTTCATGAATGATTAGTAGTCATTCTACTAGGATACATGAAGTGGGCTGCCGTTTTAATACGAATAAAATGCCACGGTGTATAAATAAAATCTTCATGGGCCCAGTCTTTGCACTCCTGGCACGGAATCTAGTCTTCTTCAAATGTTTCTCCACATAATATGCATTCGGTCTCGTTTTCTCGATCTTCTTGAGAAAGACTTTGAATGTTTTTCTTTGTTTTCAACATCTTTTTATTGCCTTTACTGTGTTGTTGTTCCGTTTTGTCTTTTTATTGCCTTTCCTCTTCTGTTTTTCCTCTACTTCTTCTTTTATATGGTGAAGATGATATAATCTCGAACTTTTAGCATCTATTTTGAATGCATCTGGAAGTGGTGACAGACTGACAGCTATTTCAATAAATCTGTTGAGCTGGTCGACAGTACCGGTTCAGTTGCAGGCAATGCATGACAAGTAGAGGGCACTGGCGATTAAGAATGGGCTGCTAAAGGCTGATTGGACATATTTTCATTACATTTTCCTTTTTACTAACTCTCCCCTTAAATTTCGGCATATATCAAGTCAAAAAAAAAACCATCCCCACTTTACGTGCAGGAGAGCTACCCAACAAATTTTTATTTTGTTTTACCATTTTGTCGACGTGATTGATATGTATAGCCATGCCAGCTTTCTAGTATTAAGATTATTTGAGCTAAGCCACGGACAAACAGACAGACAGGCGGACATGGCGAAACTATAAAGGTTCCTCTGTTGACTACGGAACCCTAAAAATAGATACCTACATAGAATAGTCGATTTCGTAATTCCTTTATCTCCTAGAGGCTGAATGTCACTTGCACGTCACTAAACGACAAGGCCTATTTGTCTATGTGTAGATAGTTCCATCCTTAGTGAAGATTTAATTTACTGGGAAATGTTGTCAGAAGTGGTGAACCAATTACGAGGTCGACTATATGCCTAAGAAATGTTGGGGTCGGCTTCCAGTTTAACCGGATGCAGCTGAATACCAGTATTTTACATGAAGCGACTGCCTATCTGACCTCCAGAACCCAGTTACTGCGTAATACGATTCGCGTTGGTAAGACTGGTTGTCAGACTTTCGGTCTTCTGACGACCAGTAACAAGAATGTCAAAAATGGTAAAACAATGAACAGAAATTAATGAGGAAAATGTAGCATGAACATATTGAACATTACCTTTAAAATCACCAATCATTTACTCAATAATGCAAGCGCTCTGTGCTGTTAGTTTTCACGGTAAATATCATGTTTTTACAGGTTAGCAATAGTTGTTGCTAAAGTTACGGGAAACCTTCCTAAAGGAATACTATAAGTATATTTATAAACGTAAACCGAACAAAATACACATAAAATACCTGCCTAATATGTGCTGTAGGTACAAAGTCAATAATTAAACAGACTCACACATACCTAATTGTTAAACATTTTAATGTTTAACAAAAGTGTTTTCCTAGAGATAAAGGTAGCTTCACTTGTAAGCAATTCATGAAGACAGTAATAGTTTACTACCTTATTTGGGTTAGTTAGTTCGATATTATCAATCATATCATTAATCCCATATTTTTTTCCCATTAAGGCGCTGACAAAAGGCAAATGATCTAAGTAGGCTTGTCTTAAACAAAAAAAATGACAAATCTATATAGTTTGTGGTAGCGGAAAAAATATATGTTATTCTTGAGCATATTTCTCAGAACTTTTGGTTGTTTCCAAAACAAGTTTAAAAAAAAAAATCTCGAACAAAATTAACCGTAAACTAATCTTTTACTTTGAGTTCCAATCCAAAATATATGTATTTAATATTAACGTACGGTTGGTATTTAATTAATAACAAGAACTTCTTATTTGAATGCAGAACTTGGTTGTTTTTTTATTTTCAATTACTCAACTAATTTTTGAGTAAATAGACAATACTTTCATATTTTGCAATAAATTACAAGCGTTGTGTCATCGCGCTTCTCTTTCGTTTGTCCGCACTTTAGCTGTTGTCAGCGTCTTAACGTGCTGTGTTTTCCGGATGAAATAAAAGGGTAAGAGTTAAACAAACCAAAGGACAACTTTCAAATAAGAGGCACATGTAGGTTCAGTTTAAGAGGAAACGTACTCAAGTGGCCGTTGGCGTTCAGTAAATTGGTACACACGTAATCCTCTGTTTTCTACATGGGTCATGAATGACACTAGAGCAAATATTTTTTACGAAACAATCTATAAGGTCTGCCCGCTAAGAGGAAGACTATGCTTGTGCAGACTTTGATTTTCCCTATCATCGACTATGGTGACGTGTGCTACTTTGAAATGAATGCAGTTTTGCTGGATAACCTCGGCAGACTACTCAAGAATGGTATTCGGTTCATACTTAATTTAAGAAAATATGACCATGTGTCGAGCTACAAGTCTGAGCTCAAATGGATGTCCATTCGCCAGAGAAGAAGTTTGCGCACTTTGACCACACTTTTCTCCCTTCTCAACTCTCCCACCTCTCCTTATCTAATGTCTCACTTCCAATACCTATGTTCTTCACACGCTAAGAATCTGCGTTCTTCCAACAATCTTCTTCTACTCTGTTCTTCTCATACTTCTGACTTTGTTCATTCTTCCTTTCATATTCAGTCCATTCTTCTCTGGAATGCGTTTCCTCTTGATATCAGGACGGCCATCAGTCGTTATGCATTTAAGCGGAAATTGCAGTGTTATTTTCAAAACAAATAGCGTAGTCATCTCAATTACCTCTTTTCCTTGAATTTGGATGTATATATATATAATGTAGGGATATATTATAGTAAATATGTATGTATGTGTATTATAAGTTTATAACCTATTTATGTAGGTACTTGTGCACACTATTTTATTTATAATTAGGTAATTATTTTATATTTTAATATTATTATTTTCTCTCATCAGAACACCCGCCATTTTATCTCTTCACCACCCTTGTTTGATTGGGAGAGAGTGCCTAAGGCATTAAGTCCGCCTTTGTACCTTATTGTATGCGAGATTTTTTTAATAATACTCATCATTATGAACAACTTTTACTATGGGAGCAAACCTGAAATCGAGAATGTAGGGAACTGGGGGCCTTAAAACATTGTAGTATATATATAACTGTAGTCAAAAAGTCTGACAACCAGTGTTACCAAAGGGTATCGTGTTACCCAGTAACTGGGTTGTGGAGGTCAGATAGGCAGTCGCTACATGTAACATGTTGAGAAAAGGCTAGGCAGATGATGAAGCAGTCCATACGCATTCGTCATAAATAAACCGCTACGCCAGAATTTAAAACACTGTTGGTAGTAATCAGCTCCATAAAATGCAAATACTAAAGACAAATTCGATCAATTGACGAAAGAATGTCGAGTTCTTTCGATCGTCGTAATGTATTGCTATAGGAATCATTATTCGTTGACACAATTGACTTAAGTGGAGCTAGTGATTGTATTTACCACTCAAAATGTCACGTACACTTTTGTAGATCAACAAACTACGATGTAAATAAGAGCCTTCTTAACGCTACCATACATAAAAACATGATCAGTTCCTCATTCAGATCCGCCTCACCTCCTAAAAATACGTACCTTATGTGGTAACTCAAGTCATGACTAAAGGCCAAACTGACGCAGGTTGACCTGATCAGATTGGCCTATCCCTGTATGGTAGGCCTTATAGATTAGGACAGGAAATTTCCACCTATTTGCATCAATTAGCAAGCAAGCATAATACTCAATTCAAATGATATCAGAACTGAATACAACAATGTTTCCGTTAAAAATGTGATAATAGTTACAAAACCACAGGAATTCACTGTGATGTCAAACTGTCTAATTTATTTGTTAGCCGAATATAATTTATGTAAAACTATTCTAAATAGTTAATTAAATATTTCAACAATTATTTATTTTTTACTTTAGCTGGATGTTCTGGACCGACTGGGGACAAGTACCGAAGATCGAGCGAGCGGGTATGGATGGCTCCCACAGACAAACCATCGTTTCTTATGACGTCAAATGGCCCAACGGCCTCACACTGGACCTTGTGCGCAAACGCGTTTATTGGGTGAGTGGAAAATAAGATAGTTATATAGAAGTAATAAAAGAAGTTGAATCCATTAAGGAGAGCTTCAAAGAAACGGTCATCTACCCTGTGCCATCTGATTTTATATTTAAGGATCTTGGGGAATTTCCTTAAGGCGCTACCCCGAGCAAAACCTCGTTTTTCTTCGTTATTCAGAGGCTATTAACTCATTCATTAAGATAATTAAATTACACCTAATAATGTGCATTATTAATGTTCGATATCCTATCGTCACATTGCACGTTCTTATTTGTTTTTATGTGTTACTAGCTGCGCCCCGCGGTTTCACCCGCGTAAGCCTCGATCCCGTGGGAATATCAGGATAAAAAGTAGGGATTATCGGGATAAAAGTAGCCTATATCTCAATCCAGGGTGTCAGCTACCTCCATACAAAATTTTATCAAAATTGGTCCAGCCGTTAGAGCGTGAAGAAGTAACAAACATACACACACACACACACTCACAAACTTCGCCTTTATAGTATTAGTGTGATAAATAATTTAATATCTCCTTGTAAAAAAAAACTAAAATTGTTGATGGCATGCATTTTTTGCTAAAGGTGACGTTCTATTCATTTGGAGATTACCTACACTAATGGATAGATAATTTAAAAATCGACACGTTTTATTTCAAATCTTTTGAAATAAAACGTGTCGATTTTTCGCTTTGCTTTTTTTATTAAAATAATTCCAAAAACTGTGAATTCGGCGTGCGTAGGGAACGGGCCAGAGAAGGACCGAACGTCAAGGTCGTTTGCTAGGGGAAGCGCCATAAAGTATCCTTACGGAAGTTACAAACCGTTAATTAGAGAACCCATAATTAATTCACTTTAAGCTATTTACCTGGTTCGTCCGCTCAAACAGTGCGCTTTGATAAAGGTATAGCAATACCGAATGGTTTATGAAAAACAAATGACGTTTGAACATCCGATGCCATACGTCATACAGTATTTAGGTAACAACCACAAGCAAGATACAGAATCGAACAATACTGTAAAAATCGGTTTTCCCAAAGCTAAATATTTAGCCCACAATAAATAAAGGCTCGTGCTGGCCAGCGCGACTTGCCGGTAAAACTATCTCCATGCAAATTCCATGGAAATTTTTACACCGGTGTCGCGTCGCGCGACAAGTCGCACTTGTCTGTACGAGCCTTAAGTACTTAGTTTCACCCAATGGCATTAGACATAAACGTAATTAGCATTACTTTGGCAAAATCAAGTGTTATTAATTAATAATTAAAAAGAGATAGGTATTATTATGATAACTCTGTAACGACAAACGTTTCATCGATCAGACGATTAATAATTTTATAAACAATCTGCCCTTGTTTCGCACAGGTGCAATCTACTAATGTGGCAACATGTCAAAACACCGAGATTTCAGTGCTATATCTCTGTGAAATATTAATGTAATATGAAAAAATAACCTTCCGGAATATATTCTCTAAGCGATGGTGAACCGCATCAAAATCCATTGTGTAGTTTTGATGATTTAAGCAATCACACAGTCACACGAAAAGCGACTTTGTTTCATACGATTTATAGATATAATATTACTATATACTATTTTACAATCTATTAGGATAGAACGTTAAATGTCACTGAACTTAAATGTTTGTTCAGGTGGATGCCAAAATGAACATGATTTCTTCGTGCAACTACGACGGCACCGGGCGCAGGGTGATCCTGTACTCCACAGATGTGCTACGTCATCCCTTCTCCATCACCACATTCGAAGACTGGGTCTACTGGACTGACTGGGACAAGGCTGCCGTGTACCGCGCAAATAAGTTCAATGGAAAAGATATTGAAGCTATTACTCCAACTCATAACGTAAGTTGAACACTGCAGCCTAGGTAAGAATGGTGAGACAGACATGAGAACTATAATTATCTGAAAAAAAAAACAAAATGAGAGAATGTTTTTGAACCTTAAAATTAAAAGACAATTCTACCCAATGAATTAGAACAATTAGAAGAAACGACCATAGGGAGTCAGGAGGTCTACTCCGAAGCGTTAATCAGAAGTATCAGCCGAATGTTCGGCCGTTTTACAACTTCCATAGTTTCCTTTTTTGACTTTTAATCCTTAACCGACTTACATTTTTGACTTTGGCTTATCTCTATGACTCCCATTTTTTTTTTTCGCCGTTGTCAAGCAACGGCCGAACATTCGGCTTTCTGTTCGGAGTAGACCCCCTGATTTGCCAATATCGTAAAGCACTCGAACAAATACAACATTTCGTTGTAGTAAGGCCTTGCGAAAATCAACAAAATGTAAAATATCTGATTAACGAGTTTAAAGGCAATTTTTGGTCATTACCGAAAACGAGATATCGGATAGCCTCCTTGACATCGACTTTTTAATTATTTGTATTTGTATTTTTTGTATATTGAAAGACGAAACCGATACAAAATGTCAAAGATAGATCGAAGTGGAGGAGTAAATTATGGCAGCCTGACCGTGCCATTGTCTGTGTGGTGCCGGACGTAAAGAATAGCACCATCCCATTTCTTCCCGTGGGTGTCGCAAAAAGCGACTAAGGGACTTACTAGAGAATGGGCAGCAGCGTTCTCTATGCATTTTAACACCATACTGCGATCGCCAACCCGCTTGCCAAGCGTGGCGATTACGACCCCCCCCCCCCCCCCTCCTGTTGGGGAAGGCCTATGTCCAGCAGTGGACGTCTTTCGGCAGAAATTAAAAAATTATGATGAATGACCCTGCCATCATAATTACCCTGGTTTGACGAGGACCTTGTAAAATGAATATTTTTAAACAAACACCATGTTGTTTTTAATTTCATACAGTAAATTCGTTTCTTATCTCGATATCGACATTCATATTTTCAAATGAATATCCTCTATTTAAACTCTAGCATTAAAAACATTGTGATGTTTTGCATCTCAAATGTCTGACTATGTATCAGGAACTTAATTACTGGCATATATAAAATAATTATGAATAATTGCCCGTAACGATCGGTCATTGTTTTTCATAAAAAATTTGGCGAGTAGTTTTCCAGCACAGCATTTACAAATACGTTAACACTGGCCAACAAACAGATTTTTTATCGGCTCTTACGAAATGTGTTAATCAACTATCATTATTACACATATTATATTAAGTACCTATGCGATTGTTCAAAAACGTAATTTATGGTTTATATACAGGACGTCCCACTGATATGCCACGTGGAGGGAAAGTACCTTGAATATTGTAGATGGAACATTTTACTGAAAGAAGACATTATTTGAATTATAAAAAAACAATTTAAACTGCATTCATAGATATTTAAATAATTACATGATTGAACCGGAAATCGAACCCGTTACACGAGAAAAATAATCACCCTGTAGCATACCGATCGAAAGGCTTCATCATAAGTATTATTTTTTGCTAAATAACATAGAGTCACAAATAAAAGGAAGACCATGAATTTTAACATTTGATGTGAAATTTTGTTCAGAAAAATGAAAAGCTGTCATTGCCGTAAGGACATAGACACAGGGCTAGGGTATACATAATATCCAGTTTAGGCTGATCGCATTGTATAGTATTTCCGTACAATGAGAGGTCAGCTTATGCTGGTGTAATGTATAGCTTGATATGTAGCCGTGTATACAAGGATATCAAGACAGATATAGATTATACAAGTGCAGATAATAATGTTTACCAATAGCGCCACTCTGTCAACGTCATTCGAACACAAAAAAATACTTGTAGGAGTATACTAAAACTGTTCTTACATTGACAGCTCCAAAACCCCATGGTTATCCACGTCTACCACCCGTACCGTCAGCCCGATGGTGTCAACCATTGTGCTGCCGTGAATGGCCACTGCTCCCACCTTTGTCTACCAGCGCCGCGCATCGGGGCCCATTCACCGCGCGTATCATGCGCATGCCCCAACGGACTAAGACTGCTGCCTGACAACCAGATGTGCGTCGAAGACAGTAAGTGCATTTTCATTATTTGGATAATGTTTGACTTTTTTTTACAGGGGCGATTTTACTATGCGAGTCGATGGTTGATCCTTGCTTAATATTTTTTTTTTCACCTAGAGTATAAGGAATCCTTCGTAACTAGCGCAGACGGTTGTGAGACGCTGCGCTATATAACTCCGCGACTACACTACTACTTTTGATATAATCATCTCTACGCGACGACCGTCTGTCAACGCCAGATGCGAAGATATCTGAGAATTTTAATTTTAATGAGCAATTGTTTGCTTATGGTTGTAACTTTGTAGCAAACAGCTAGAAAGACTTATAAAGCTTTTGACCTGCGTTATGTCAGTTTCTAAAAATTTCTTAATTGTATAGAAGAAAACATTAACACATAATTCTGCTGCCAGAATCTTACCGAATAAATTTTGATTGTATTGTATTTAACACACAATTCAACAATAACAAAAGTACGATTTTCTTAATAATGCACGCCTAAAGGCAGCAAAAAATCAAACAATGTAACTTATTCTCTCTATTTCTTCGCATAAATATGGTAATCTAACTTTTTACTTCAGTATCTAATGTATTTTTTTTTTTGCTAATGTTAGTGGCAATTTGACAGCCATTAACTACCTACCTATGTCTGTGTATAAAATGATCCACCATTTTGTTTTAGATTTTTGTGATATGCAATACGTTTTATATGAGAAATACTAAACAATGCCAAAACATGTAAACGGTCAAATGTCATGTGTCGAATTTACCGTAAACTTTACTATCAGGTAGGTATTTCTGAATCGTGAGAAATTACTGTTTATTTTACAACTATACGGCTAGTTATATGTAAACAAAACAATGTTGAGATATGATTTTCTGGATACCAAGGCAATACGTAGAAAAACCGTTTCAGTTCAATGAAAATACAACAAGACTCATACGCATTAGTAATTCGGGTACTATTTTTATCACCACTCTTGTTTGTGTATGAAAAACTTTGTTGTTCGTATGGTTAAAATTAGCGCCTAGGTACGTACAACACGAGGCTTCCTCTATTAAGTAAGGATGATAATTAAAATATACCGACAAATCAAGGTCTCAGTTTAAAAAAAATGCAGTTCCTAGGCAAATTGGCATTGAATCAAATATTTAGATAGCTCGGTATTTAAGAGCATTTATAGGCAGTCTGGCATATGTCTGTGCGTTCTGCAAAAAAACTGCGATTCTTTACTTCAACATGGCTTATTTTACCTGTGGGCAGGTGGGCCAAGATTCATACGATAGTACGGTACTTAAAACAATGTACTGTAAAACAATCGCAATGGGAAAACATGCTTGTTGCTGGTTCGGTTAAACCGTAAAATATATCAGAACCATAGTAGGTATAGTATTTAACTACCTACTTGAGCGATAATGCGGCAGATCAAGTCTTAAAAAGAGACCATCAGACATGTATGAGAGACAGAGGCGAAGCACTACAATGCAAAACTTTTTTACACTAATATTAAAAAGAGGTAAAATTGTAAGTATGTATGTAGGTGGTAATCTTCGAAACTACTCATCCGATTTCAAAAATTCTGTCACTGATAGAAAGCTTATTAAAGCGTATAGTTGGCTTCCACCCGGACGAACTCGCTGGCAGAAGCTAGTTCTTTACATAAACCTCGACGTATAGGCTGTTTTGTATTGGTTTTCCAGCATTTTCCTAATTCATAACTTCAAGATGCAGATGTGTAAAGGTGGAAACTGTTTCTTTAATAATCAGTAGATTATTATTTTAAACAATTGGGTGTTTACGTTACATTTGCGTAATAAAACAGGTGGCGAAATCGGAAATGAATTTCGGTATCGTAATCACTTTTATAAGAAGATTAATTTTAATGTATAAGTGGCGTGATTTCGGATAGATGATACGTGTGAATGATAGTGATAAGTCATTAGGAATTTTCATTCAATCTTAGTTAATTTGTTGACCTTTTTCTTCAAACATAATAGGTATATCGTATTGACGTAAGGGCGTGTTAATTAAACATTATATCGGTATAAACCGGTTTTTGTTTATCGATTTCCTTGAGTATATTTGGAAGCAGATATTTTTCTATAACTATCTACTTTATTTTTTTATTTTTTACTCCAATAAAATTGTTTGTAAAGAAAATTTGCGTACGAGAACACACAAAAATACTTGATTGATTTAAAAAGATTCTCAAGGACATGCATAAAAAGTAATTACCGTTAAATTATTGTATTTAAATGCTTTCATTTGCATTTATAATGTTTAGATTCTTATCAAGGGTGTTGCTTGAGTGGTAAACTCAATATTACGAACTTGTAATGCACCGTGATTCAGCACTTTATATCTACTTAATATGTGAAGGACTAGCCAACATTTCAGAACAGGATTTATTCTATCTACAATATTATTTTGTTGCTAAGCTTGTTTATAAGATAGTCCCCATGTCATAAATTAATGTAAATGCTAATAAATAAACGGAAAGCTCAACATAGTTGAAATATGCAAGCGTTCGTGACTTTGCAGTTTGTGTTTTGTATTGGTTCTGCTCTTGCGTTGGCATGTTCAAAAATGCTCATCAGTTCATCACACGCAAAATGTAGTAAATTAATTTGAATTAAATAAAGACTTCACAATTGCAGACACTTCCTGGTCGGTAATACCCAGTAAGTCTTGGTCTAGACACGGATTATCGGATACAAAAAGATAAAGGTAATTGACGGCGAATCGATGATAAAAATTTGTACGCGGTTATGCCAAAATTTAATTTTAACACTTGGTTAATTCATTTATTACTAAAGTATTGTTCAAAATAAGGATAAATAATTAAATAGGTATTTACTAAAAATATGCATGCATTTTATGCGATTACTTGGTGTGCCTGCCTATGATTTGGGGAAGGAAGTTACGATTCCGTTGAAACCCGCACCATAAGGGAAAACCTAATTATTATCTATTGAACTGTTTTAAAAATATGTTTTGCACGACTCAATAATGCTCATAATATTCTTATTATGAATTAGAACCAAGTAATAAAAAGTAAAAGCCATGAGATTCAGACGAAACTTGCATTCACGAGTTCCAGTAGAAAAAATAGTACGAGTAATGGCTAGTATTATACCTTCACTGCCAAGATAGGTTACGTTAGCCACATGCTCGTAACCTATCCTCTAGTCGTTAGTAACAGAAACAGTCACCTTAGCCGAAATTGGCATTGGATGTATTCCATTATAATGCCTAGTTCAATATGATGACGTGGATTACATAAATCCCTTCCATCATTATAGAGGAAACTGCACAAAGGTGTAGAAAACGGTTACAAAATCCTTATAGGTACCTACTGTTTTTCCGAAAAAATTCCGGTTCTCGTGGAAACAGCGCGCAGCGTTCAATTTGTCTACTGCACTTGTACGATTGGTGGAAGATTACCACACACAGATAATCAGACTGATACCGTATCTAGTTCGATTTTCTTTCACTCAGAATTTAATAGTAGGAAAATAATGCCTTTTAGGAAAGTTAGAAACAAAAAGTCCATAGTCAATGTAATATTGTAAACAATAGTGTAGTTCTAACTTCTACGCGTAATGTGATGAAAATATAGAATATCTACTCTTTATTATGTACTACCTACACCATAAAAATTACAGATTTAAGTAAATGTTGAAATTTTACATAGGTTGACACAATGGGCGGTACTTATCGCTAAAAGCGATCTTTTAAAGACAACCTTTGGATGGATTAAGGGGGAAGGAGAGACAATACTGCAGGTAGTCTGTGGTGTACCATTTACATTTATACAATAAATACATACAGACATAACACATATTAAACTTATCTACAACCATCTAATATACAACTTCAGATCATCTATTTAAGGTGTAGGTCCGTTTATTGCATACATTCATCTGTTGATTAAAGAACAATTGATTGGGTCAATAAAAAATACATTTATTACGATTGGTAACGTTTAGTGATGAATGATTGTGTGCTCGATCAATAAGACGCTACCAAGTAATTCGCTACGTGCTGTTTTTAAACGAGGAAGCTGTTTACAAGTAGGTACGAATATGGAACTTCTTTTAAAAATATTCTGTCGTGTATGTAATTGAACATAACTTTCGCTTTTTTTTCAAGTATGTAGTTTATAGACTTTTAAATATCAAGGTGAGGAAGAATGAAAAAATGATACTAGGTTTCAGTGTAGGTTTAATCGAGAGTTTTCTTAATTGAAAGGTCATCAAACGCTATTAGTCAGACCATCACGCCATTGCATTGCGTCATATAGCGTGACATTAGACAAAAACAAACGAGACTCGTAAATTCGGTCCTTGTGACGATCATTTTCGTAATATCATTGCACAGGCAAGGCCACTGGAACATTGATGTGAATTTTAAAAATACTTGGCCGAATCAGTTAGCTGGCCGAACACGTAATGGGCCACGTCACTAGATGACGACATATCGTACGATATTTTTTATCAGTGGTAAATTTTTGTATGACTGATCCGTTACGAAGAACTTCCATGTTTTGGTTGGAATATACCGCGCCTGCGCACTATCTCCCTTCTTTTAATCATGGAGTTATCGTTACAATTATTACTCATAATTGTTTATAAGCAAATCGTTATCATAAGAAATGATTTACGTGTAGATATTGAATATCGCGTGTTGCGGTGATTTGTAATGTGTATTTACCTACATAAGTCACGTGACAGAAATATTGATTAAGTCGATAATTTTAGCGCGATTGGCGGATTTACTATAAATAAAGCGTTTCGGCGGCTCTTTCTTTCTGATTTATTTGTAGACAGACTACCAAGGTCACGAAGTCATTTTATTAATTAATCATCGGGCTAATTTTAAAATATAAGTAACCACGTAATATAAGCTTTGAGGCAGGAAAAAAATTGTCACAATCCGTTTGTAACTCCTTGGTATCACAGAATCTATATCAATGAGTCACAATTACTAAGGTTTCTATTAGCCTGTAAGGCTTGTGACCTCACACATGGGTGCTTATGCACCGAACAGACCTACTTGATGTGGTCGCACTTGTGTGGAAACATAGAACGCCCAATAGTCTAAACAGTTGGCGAATACGGCGACGTGACGTCACAGCATCACGCCACCTTTTGTTCAGTGGTTCTACCTGCGATCCGGCACGCCGCATGCGCATGCTAGCAACGTTGTTACCTCACACCTGGGTTGCTTACTAGAAAATAATGTTAATTCTTTTACTCGAAGAAATTAGGTACTGATTTAACCTGATGAATGCCAATGACACATGATTCTGAATAAAAAGTATTTTTAATAAAAATTGCCTTACACATTAAGTAGTCAGTGTGTTGCCAGAATTGTTTAATTCAATTATATGGAGTATAAACAAGTAATACCTACTTAAGTACGGAGAATGGAGTAGAAAAAATACAGTGTTATGGGCAATATGGTGCAGTTAAATTTAACCAGTGCATGGTTTGCAAGCGCGAGCCAGATCGCGCTCAGTTAAATTGACAGAACAGCCCGGTGGTGGGACGTCAATGGCGGTTACACGCGACCGGTTTTCGGCCTGTTTCATTCCGATTCGGAAACCCGTACGTGTCGCGTGTGCCGTGCCTATTTACGTGAAATTGTTGCGCTGTGTGATCAATATACAAAAATACTACCCACTTACGGAAAATGAAAACAAGAATTTATCAATAAGGAAGTATTTTAAGTTGTTTATTTCATAAAATCTACAGATTCAATAAAACCAGATGTGGAGGTGCTTAATAAACCCACCATTGGTTCAAATGAAACCATAGTTATTGAAGAAAGACCTGTAACCAGTGAGTATTTTGGAGACATACATTCAATTTATCGTTCAACCAGTTTACCCCCTTGATCTGTCTCACATGAGTTTGTTAATTAATCAGATTCGTGACGTTTGAAATGTTGCCTTTAATCGAATTCACCGAAATGAAAGTGAACGTGGTAGCTATATAACTAACCTTGCTTTCAGTAATAGTTAGAGAAAATGTCTATATAGTTTCAGTATTTTGCTGTCCATCAAACGCCACGATTTTGATTAAAGATTGCTTCATGGATGGGTTGAATCATTTAATCACATCGTTTGATAAGATAAACTGTCGCCCATGTATACATAAGGTAATGGGTATCGAACATCACTAACACTCATCAGGCCATCAACTAACAACAGTTCATTGTGATGATCAATCAATATCTGTGTGTCTTCAACTTGGGATTCCTTGACTGATTTGCAGGGCATGCCAATCTGCTAGTTGTCAAACAGATGTATAGCTATTTCGAATGCGAATGATTTTCGGGGAAGCTTGACACATATGGTGAATTACAAAAGAGAAGGGCTAAGCCTTCTCTTGAAGTTGGGACGTGGCCTCCTGAAGACTGAAGATACGACTGAGGACCCTGAGGAAACAGAGGGACCAATCACTGCGCCCCTGACGGACCCTGAAGCTGAGCCAATGAAGGCCTATTGGGAAGCTGATAAACGAGATCTGGGAAAAAGGAATCAGCCATTTATAGATCTGTTCTTGAAAGGACAGGCGCTGGAGAGGATACCAGACGCCACGGAAGAGCCCGTCAAAGAATCTCATTATAATTTTGAAAAAATCAGTTTGGTTCATTTACCAGACGCCCTGCAAAACTTAAATATTGAGGGTAACGTATTATAACTTTATTTAATTTAGTGCTAAAATCGGAAACATCACACTTTCGATGACGGGAAGACACACAGATTCATTATGAGCTGGGTGCATGTCGCATGAACGTCCGTTTGTCTACTAATAATTAACCAATATTATGGCAACTAACATTATTATTCCAGATGATTCGGATACAATAGTTTTAAATTTATACTTACATATTTTATTGAACACAATTACGACGATTTTGTATAATTAAATAAACAAGTTAAAACTGTATTGTAATTTTAGAATATTCTAGTGTTATTTAAAATAACACGGCATAAAGATACAATTGATATCAACATTATATTCTGATTTATTGTGCCAGGTTTCAGGGTTTTGTTATGTAAATATCAGACACCTCCCATCCTGTCCTGTTTTATTTGATACGATCAGTCCTTGAATTCTATATTTTATTACAACATTACTCATAATACCAAACAAAAGGGAACACCTCTAATGTGAAAGTAGGTTAGGATATTTCAGTTAAATAGTATTAGTTGGCACGTTTCATTGACACTAGCTGTAAATAGAATGTGTCTAGTGCGATCGGGTTAAGCGCCCACACAAATATATAAAGTTAAATTGACAATTAGATGTAAGAGAATTGATCGGAGGCGCTCCCGCCTGTGTCCAACACGCCTATGTGGAAATACGTCAATCTATAATGCTATTCTCGTCATTCTTCTTCAAATGTTTTTAATTTGTTGAGAACGAACTCGTCAACGAGGATAGACGTTCAATATTGTGTACTTAAGCTGTTTCAACTACCAGGAAGTTTGTTCTTGTATTTGTTTCTTTGCGAAGCCTAAACGACTTTTTGTCATAATTATTTGCATCGTCCAGTTGAATTAACAAAATCGGTTTCTTTAATTTCTTCACTTGTTTATGTTCTTCATTTGTTTCTATGTTGCTTTCAATTTAACATTTTCACAGATCTTTCTGCTTTTTGGTGAAAGTTTCATTTTGTTCATAAAACCAACGCAACCGTTGTAATTAACTATAACCCTAATTACGTTTAGTTTTTTAGCTTTGCAACGTCTAACTGTTATTCAAATCCAAGTAAATCAAACAATTGTATCTGTACTTATGGTTCATTTACAATTTAATTTGTCCAATCAATTACATTATCAATACACAGGTAACTTTCGCTTTATTTGTCTTGCATATCAATGAACACGTTGCAAAGGTTTAAAGAACTGTAAAGCGTGTCACTTGACAATGTAATAACAATTGTTTTTTGTTCATTCTAGGCGTCCCTGAAACACCCAAGACTGGTACAGGAATCTCAAGCAGCGGCCGCGATGCCGGCATGGTCGCAGGCGTTGTGGTGGCAGTAATCTCTGGAATTATCATATTGGCAGCACTGGTAAGCACCCAATTGGTACCTATACTCCGGTCGATGAGAGAATGCGTTCCTCACACCATCAGCTGAGTACAAAAGAAAACGTGTTCTACGAATTTAAACTTTATTATTTCCTAATCGTGTCCAACTGACAGGTGTAAGGAACGCAAGCTCTCGGCGGCCGAAATATAGAACTTTCTAACGACCTTCCGGTAATAACAACAGTCATCGAACGTCACCCAAATAGATGGGCAGGTAAAAAATGGGCCACCGAAATGTACCATTGGAACGTGTTAAAAGAAACAGAGCATGTTGAAATTGATACTCCAGTTTTGTTTAATGCTAAATCCTAAATCTACGATCATTGCCTCGTATAGAATATCACTATGTTGCCACCAAAGTTGAATACTCGGACATTAAGAAGAATCTGCAAGTTATGTGTGCATTTACAGTTCTAAGAAACGTGTATGTAGTGAGTTTCTTTATCTCGAACATTCCAATATGTTTGTTAGTTTTTTTAAAGTTTATTTCTGAATTCAGTTGTGTTTGTGTTTTATTTTAAACAATACATTTCGATTCGGCGAACTCAGTTTCGCGTTTGTCGACTTATCATTATCGGATCGTAAATAATAAATACTTATTCAATCTTTGCAAACCCGACTGGGGGATTTATGTCAATATATACCTACCTACCTATATGTACCTACTAAGATACGTCAAAATGGTCAAATCACATTTTAAGATAATTTCGTTGTCGATTAATAAAAATATTGGGATCATACGATCGGAAAGTCCCAAAAATCCGCGCCTAAAACGATCGGAAAGTCCCAAAAATCCGCGCTTAAAACTAACGCAAGTAAAATATTATTCAATTAATCTTAACTCGCGTAAAACCTCTTTGGTACGATAATAGCAGTAATCGATCATGATTAATGTAGGTACGCCGTGCGCACTGTGCTGACTAATGCGTTCGCGGTTAGACGCAAAGTAAATTCCAACCTGTAAGTCTTCTCGTGACGTTAAGGAAATTTGTTGATTGTGACACTAATTAATAAATTGCTTTAGTTAATATCTCAGTAGCATTAAATTGCATCTTAGTAACCGCTCTAATAGACATCAATTGTTTCTATGTCTTTGATGATGTAACTTTTTCGACCTTCCTCGAGATATTGCCCAGATGTATCTGGTCTATTAAAAATCACGTATAAAATTAATGTAAACTACTCGTTTCAGATCGCAGTGCTTATGTACAAACACTACGTGAACCGTAATCATACATCTATGAATTTCGACAATCCGGTGTACCGCAAGACGACAGAGGACCAATTTGCGCTTGAGAAGAATGGCTACGCACCGGGCAGCAAGCTGTACCCAAGCACCGTGGGCGAAGAGGTAAGAGCACTAACCGCCATGGAGTGTACGCTTAACATACAAAACAGTCTGAGATAAGTCGCACAAGGACGCACTGCCCTCCGCCAAGCCAATTATCGAGCTAGTGTCTCATACCACTAACTCATGTCTTCTTTTCATATATTTTTACTATAAACTAAGAACATTATTTTCAAAACATCACTCAGACTTCTTGTGTAAAATTAATTATACCCCGTGTAACTTGGCCAAAATGATAATTGTTGTAAATATCAATGAAAACTAGCATTATTTTACTATAGTAAAGATTAGAATAAGGTCTGCCTAAGACATTTTAAACTTGATGTATTTAGAGTTATTATATTTACTAGAGATTGTTTTAAGGATTTATAGAAAATATTTTCGTTTAGATTTAAAAGATTGTGGCAATTTATAAGGTGCCAACATTTTTACCGCATCAGTATTAAATTATAGTTGCCAAATTATTGGCTCTAAGTGGTAGGTGTAAAACGCTGTAAATAGTCCCTTTTAAATAGCAAATATAATTTTTGTAATCTGCCTAAAGCTTAAAACATACCTAGTCTGTACTAATAATATTTTATTGCCGAAATATTTATTTTTCATGCATAAACATGCGAGGGCATTAATATGGTAAGTGTTAGTAGAATGAACTTAGGCGTTTAGATTAAGGTCGCTCCACAGCTGTATCCCACGAAATTAAAATTTTCTTACGTTTTTTTGCAATTTGCAGGTCAGTGTCAGGTTGTATCTTGATCAAAATATGATTCGCGACTATAAGTATTTACAGAATTATAATCATTAGAATCATTAATACATCTCTTTAAGTTAGATTTGTTCCATTGAATGACTTTTTCATTAAATCATGAACAAATCTTGATTAAAAAAATAAAAATTGCTAAAAACGTAAGAAAATTTTAATTTCGCAGGCTGCAGCTGCGGATAAACCTTACATTTACGTGACAGTGCGATTTAGTTGCATTTCGTTATTTCTTAGATGTTTTGTTCAATCTCTGACTATGTTTGACAATGTTCTTAATGACTAACGTATATTTTTTCTTTGCAGGCCCAAGAACCTCTCAACACACCGGGTACAAATGAGTTTGTATAGTGTACAAGCCGGAAGTAAATACAGTATAATGTCATTGAATGTGAAAAGAAAAAGAAGGACATGTGATACTTAAAATAGTGTTATCCAGTGAATGAGACTTAAGCTAACATTTTTGTAGTACACTCTAAAAATAGTTAGCGTTAGTGCAGTGAAGTGAACGCTTATTGGAACAAAGTTCTGTTTGCAGTCATGCCTCGCGCCGGGATGGATCTCAAAATTACGATTACTTCATCAGCTGGCTTATCACAAGTTTCGGTTTTTTACACAGATATAGAGAAAGTATTTGTGAAAGTGTATGGCTCAGTGTAAGTTTTAATTTTACATTTATAGAATATACCAAATGCGACATTATAGTGATAGCAAATCTAAATTTGTTGAACGATTTGCATCCATTGATTGTAATTTCAACACAATCGCAGTGTTCGATCAGTCAGGAAATGATTCGCCAAAGATACGCTGTGTTAATCAGCTTGCACTAAATCTACCTTTTCCTATATCTGTGTTCTGCACGTAAAGAGATCTTGGTAATGCTTTTGTACTATCTGTATCACATTATTAGACGTTAGAAGGGACATGTTTGCTTTAATTTTCTCTTTACACTGTGAATAGTATAAACATTCTTAAATATTGCTTTATCGAATGCCTGGTGCATTGTAATTATTTATATAGAGTTTACAATTTTTTATTCCACTTTAGTTGATAATTTTAATATTATACACCTATACAGCAATCTTAAACTTTAGATTTCCGCATTCAGAGAGAATGAAAAGCTCATGTTTCATAATGAAATGTACTTAGTTAGTAATTTGTCATGTTTTCCTAAATATATTTAAAATTGAACTGATTCTGCATATTTGAATATGAAAGTACCCAGGTGTATACCTGGGTTTTAAAAATAAATAATTGATTTATTTATTGCGATAACACAATTTAAATGTAAATGTAGGCTAATATAACAGTAAAATGTGCCAATTTTAGTAAAATTTACAATTTTGTCGCCAAATTTTATTGTTCTCTATACTTAATAGTAGTTGAATTCTCATACGATATAGGCACCTATTTGTTGCGTCGGTAATTTATTTGTACTATATGAAATTGTTATTATTATCATAGTACAGTTTTAATATGAATTTATATTTTATGTACCAGTTGAGTTTTAC
This sequence comes from Tiliacea citrago, assembly GCA_963921375.1. NCBI lineage: Eukaryota > Metazoa > Arthropoda > Insecta > Lepidoptera > Noctuidae > Tiliacea > Tiliacea citrago. The sequence continues at coordinate 20,047,013 of OY992781.1, forward strand.
CATCGAACATTTTTATGTATTTATATATATTTAATAGCAATGAACGCATAGTATTTGGAATGTGACTTTGTCAAGCAAAATCCTGCCAAATCCTTTAAATATAAATTAATACTCTATTTGTAATGTAATTCAATTACATTAATACATACTTGATGCACATTTCATACAATATGCCTAGCTCAATAAGTGTGGTCACTAAAATAAATTATTGTGTAAATATTGTCAGTAAAATATATGTAAAAGGTGTTAATACTATGTCTTTTATTTACTACTGTCTTTTTATTTGCTTCCTTATCTTCGAAATGTGGTATGTTCACTACTTCCTTTCAGACAACATCAAAAAGTTGTTGAAACCGATTTGCAGACTGCACTTATGGGGGATGCACTAAGGTAGCCCGCGAAATTCAAATTTTCTTACGTTTTTTGCAATTTGCAGGTCATGGTCAATATCAGGTCAATCAGCATGCTTATTCTAATGATAATAATGCTGTAAAACCATGTTTTTGTTACGTCCGCGAATCATATTTAGATCAACATACAACCTGTTACTGACCTGCAAATTACAAAAAACGTAAGAAAATTTGTATTTCGGTGGCTACCTTAGTGCATCCGCCTTAAGGTGGATCCGCCGCTATAGCCCGCGAAATTCAAATTTCCTTAAGTTTTTTGCTTTTGTTAAATTATGTGTATAAGAATCATTAAATACATCGCTTTAAGTTAGATTTGTTCCATTGAGTGAGTTTTTCATGAAATCATGACAGTGGGGAACAAATCTAACTTAAAGAGATGTATGAATGATTCTTATGATTAAAATTCTGTAAATACATATCCATCATAGATCTGCAAATTGCAAAAAATGTAAGAACATTTTAACTTCGCGGGCTACATCTGCGGATTCATTATTCATCATTCCAGCCGAAAGACGTCCACTGCTGGACATAAGCCTCCCCCAAAAAGGGGAGGGCATAATTGCCGCGCTTAGCGGGCGGGTTGGCGATCGCAGTATGGTGTTAAAATGCATAGAGAACGCTGCTGCCGAACCAGCTGCGGATTCATCTTAACTAAAATCTCCAGTAAAATTTCGTCTCAAGACAGACGGATCCTTAGAAAGGATTTAGACTTTTTACTGTTTTACTATTCGATTTTGCATTAAAGCTATAGTATGTACCCTTCGGATGCTGTAGTCTCATCAGATCCCATGCCCATAGTGGGAACGCCTCTAAAATTTTGGTTGGATATTATAGCCTCCCCGATGCCTTGTCAGGATTGGTTGAATTTATAACATCGTAAGAATATGAAATTAAAGATTGAATTAATATAATCACGTGGTTTATTGTACTATAACAACTAAGCTACATGTACGGCATACAGGCGGAAAATATATACTATGAATATTCATCACACTATAACCGTAGCGGGGTAAGAAATCACGAGCTGAATCCCTGACATACCCCGCAACGTCATTCCTCATCCAGCATATCGCCATTATAAGGAGGTATTAAACTTATAAATATTAATAAATAATATCAGTTATTAATGCTAGTTACAGCCACACTGTTGTGAACAGTCCTTTGTTTTACATACCGTACATTTTATGCGAGGTTATTAAATTAAACTTAAAATTATTATTATTGAAATTACTTAAAAATATTAAAAGTAAATTAACTAGACAATTAACGTTCATCGCTGGCGCATACTGACAGCAGAATATTGGCTAACGTACGAAAGACATTTAATGGAAAATTAACTAACTCACAAACTTTAACGCACCACAAAGGGATAAAACAGTTTATGGGATTAATATGTTGCTTGCGGTATCTTAAACAAATCTAACTATTAATAAACCTTAATTGTTACTGAGGCATTCGCTTCGTAAAAACAGTAATTAACATATTTATTTTATGTACCTAAATTCCATTTATAATTAATAACGGCTAACACCTTTTCATTATTTGGATATAAATGTATAATAAACTCCGTTAATGCACGATAAATACAAAACAATGTCTATTTACCATTTACATTAAAAAAAACTGTACAAATGCAGTAATTTCAACAATATTACACAAAAGCTGCCGTTATTTGTCTAATAAATGGAGTATACGTGATTCTTATGGAAAGTAGGCTACGAAATAAATTACCACAATGAAAATTAGTTGCAATAAAATACGTGAATTAAATTGTTGTTTATTTTAATTGTACTATGCTCAGTAAATACTTAGACAGGTACATTTAAAATTGGTTTGTCTGTTACATACTATATGTTATATTTTCATTATCAATGCAATCGATATCTCGAGGTAGATAAACGTAATGCATATATCTAGAACTTCCGCGTTATTATCAAGGTTTTATTGCTTGGTTTTATGTTTCGAAACTTAAAATTAACAACAAAAAGAAGAAAAAACACCCAAGTACGAATAGGCATACCTATGATAATTGAATAAAGTAACGAATTGGTGATCTAAGTATAACGCCATAAATGCCAAATACCCTGCGGGACTCCTAAATCAAGCCACAAGCCTAAAACATCAAAATAATTATGAATCAAAGAAAACGTTTTTATGCAGTTTTGAAACCGACATTCTAGCGTCTAGTGTCATAGTAGTTCCGAATTTAAATCATTTAAAAAGTTGTAGACTTCTATACAAAAAGTGCAGGGTGGCTCGATTTAGGAGTCGGAGAGTGTAGGTAATAATCATAAGAAACCGCATCATACAGATTTTCAATAAGAGAATTTCGTTTTCATTTTCAACAATAAACGAAAAAGCGAACAAGAATTTTAAAGCCAACATTATTTTAAAATCACAAAATCAGTGTGAATTTTTGGTTCTAAATCACATTATAAATTAAAATTAAGAAATTATCACAACTTGCAATTCGTATTACTCTCTATCAAGTGATGCGTCTAACTTATTATACTTACTAATCTACAATTTTACTCCATTCAGTCGACTATCGTCTCAGGATGTATTATTACAACATAACATCAAGTCTTTTTTTCCCGACGGGTTAGGCAGAGGTGTACCTAATAGTACACCCACATTTCACCAGTATTTTTTAAGTCCCATGTAATAGTGGCCAGCCTAACTCCATATTTGCTATCAACCGGGCACAAATCCAGACTTTGGGGAGTCACTGAGAAATTCCTATTATTTATATCCGATTCGTTTTTCAGTGTTATATTATAAGACTTTTATTACGTTTAGCTACTATTGCCATGGAACTCTAAACGAGGTTTCATTTGTTTTTAATAAAAAATAAGCGTGTTACATTTTAACAACAAGAGACAAAAATCAAAGAGGGAGTAACACGCTTTTGTTTGAAAACTTGAAGACTACAAAGATTTAATATATCGTCGGTAGGATTCATTACCGGAACATTTCCAAAATCACGTGTTTTGAGATGAGTATGTAGAATGGTAGGAAATTGAATATTTTATCCAAATCACTAACGGTACAACTCAAATGTCATTTCTCTTTGACAGAAAACTATTTATTCCGATAAAGAAATATAGATTTTAGTGATCTCTTCGTTTTCAGTATCAGTTTATTTAGAAATGTCCCGCTGGCAGCCTAAATTTTAAAGTGCAGCCATGATTCATTAATCGAATATTTTGAAATGTTCTAGTATGGCTCTGAAATTCTTCACTTGATTATTGTTAGTTACCGAGAGTATTACTCAAGTTTAGAAGCTGGAGACAATCATATTGAACCCGAGGAGCATAACGAAAATGATTAATTTGACGCACCTAATTATTTTAAGATTTAACTGATTTCTTTTATTTTTTTAAATATAAATAACCATTAAGGTTTCTAAATTGATTGGTTGTTTGATTTCATTACTGGCTTATTTAGAAATATTCCAATTAGTTCTTAGATTTTCAGGAATTTTTTAATTCATTATTGGAACATTTCACAAAAATACTGATAACTCATTAATTACAAATGATATTCTGAATCTTAGTAATACACAATAAACTTGGCTATAATCTGCATATTATTCAATAAAAAAAAAATTACAAAATGGTCTCTAGATAAAATAAAATAGCATTTGAATATTTTCAAAAACTTTAAACCTTAATTACTCAGAACAGGCCATTTTGAAATGTTCCATTACTGTTTCCGACCGACGATTATGTAGTATGAAGTTTCAAGGTTTGAAAATATTTTAAAGATTAAAATGTATACAACGACTTATTTCAAATCGGAATATAATTATTTTTAACTTTAATGTTCTTTTTTTATTAACAACTAGTAAAATATTGTTAAAAAAAACCTTTATTTATTTATTTATTACTTTTTAGTATTTATGATGTTACATAACTAATTTAGTAATTTCTATCTAATTTATATATATTTTATTAATAGGCCTTTATAAAACCCCTTACTTTATTTTTCTTCCGAGATTGCGATCATCATTTTAAATTATGGTAAAATAATAACTCTACTTGTTTTTACTTTATTTTACTTGTTTTTACTTTTCATTGTTTTTTTACTTCTCAAGACGAATCAAACGAGGTCAAACTCGATGGGGTGGCGATGTTTTATTACAGAGTTCCCATAGCCACCTTCTAGGGTGCCACGTTCTGGCTCCAACATCAGACCCTGGATATCATCTAGGACCAGAGTCCTTGTCAAGACGAATCAAACGAGCTCAAACTCAATCGGGTTGCGTCGTTTTATTGCAGAGTTCTCATGGCCACCTTCCGGCTCCATCATCAGATCAGCTCCATTTCATAATAATATTGCATTGTCATCCGATTTACATATGCGTGCAAAATTTCAGCTGAATCGGTAACCGGGAAGTAGGTCGAACTTAACTTGCAAGATTTGATTACAGACAGCAGATACCGGGGCAGGTAAAACTAAATAAAACCTTGTAAAATGCTGTTGTCTTAATGTCCATTGATCAGACAAAATGAAATACGATAAGTGACTGTTTGGAATATACACCACCGTGCATTTTTAGTGGCCAGAAAATCATTCTGTTAAATTACTAATAAAAAACAGTGTATTTGCAAGTCATTAAAAATACACGGTGTATAAGTATTAATTACACTTCAAAGCTAGGGTACTAGAATGGTACTTTCTAAAACTAAATTCTAACTAAACAAATTACTATTACAGACTACAATTAACTACTTGACTAGTAAGAATCTCATCGTCACTCACGCACAGTCTCGTCTTCACGAATTCAATTCCGTTCATTTTAATGTCACTTTCTTTGATATCTGTCACTCCATTGGCTGAATGAGGTAGTTTGTATGCTTCATACTGTTTGGTGATATGTTTCTTGTATTTTTGAAATGTATTCGCTGCGATGTGGTGTCTGGCGTGGTGGAACAGCTGATCGAAGTGGTGGAGATTGTGGCTGGAAGGAAAAGATGGTGGGTATAAAATACATAAAAGATATATTAATGGTAATTAGGTACTCTGATAATCTTCTAGTAAGCAGTAATTTGCAGTCAGTTGAACATACGAAGGCCTAGTGTCGTATGGGCTGTCCATGGTTACGAAGCTGGAAAAATTATTGGTGATCGCAGTAAACCCGATCGTACTGATTGAAACGCATTTTTTTTTCCTTTATAATGTGCCTCAATAATTGGTGATACTTTATTCACATTACAATCTAGCTTTAATAAGCTAATGCTAATAAGTAATTTAAATATAAGTTAAACTGCTAAGTAATTATAAAATTAATAAATCGTCCAATAACGTCTTTCCTATCACACTAATGTTATAAAGGCGAAAGTTTGTTACTTCTTCAAGCTCAAACGGCAGGACCAATTTTGATAAAATTTTGTATGGAGGTAGCTGACACCCTGGATTAAGACATAGGCTACTTTTTATCCCGATATTCCCACGGGACCGAGACTTACGCGGGTGAAACCGCGGGGCGCAGCTAGTTCACTATAAGTTAAGGGGAAGACACCTGATTCTCGTGTTCTTTATAGATTGAAACACATTGATGACCATTATTTGTGTACTTCAGTCAACCAGTTGGAATGTCTTTCCGGTATTTGTTAGTCATCATTGCAGAGCACAGTTTGCATGTTAAGTAGAAGATTGGGTGTTTTAAGTAAACAGTCAAAACTTGAAGGTTAAGGCAAACTTCACCATGACTCAACTTTGGTCTTCTGTTTCCCTAACAGCATAATAGGTAAGATCGCTTTATTACATAGATAATTTATACAAATCTTTGTTTATGAAATGTCTATAAAGACGAGAACAGTCACCCTCTAAAAGGGAATCCCCTCAAGATAAGAATTCATTTAGTTATCTTCGATTTGAGTTCTATAATACTGTATCAATATGTATCTACAATTAAGTACTGAAAGTGAAGTACTTCTGAGCGACTACGATCGCTATTTCTTCACTGCGAAAGGGGAATTAAATAATACTTACATGCTCAATAACACAGACGAAAGCATCTCTCTGGTATTTAAAAGATGGCGGATATACGCCCGCGTATGTTTCTTACAAGTTAAACATTCGCATCCTTCTAATACTGGGGTGAAATCTTCTTTGTACCTATAATTGAAATATTAATTGCCTTAAATTGTGTTTGTGAAGATGTTTTTTTTTGTAGCTAGTAACAATTTTTTACCAATACAGGAAATACGACACAAAAAGTTAATGGCAAAACATCAAACAAAAATTACCAAAAAAAAGTTAATGGTGTTTATGCATATTAAGTTCCAAAAATAGAATTTAGTAGGTAACTTTTCTGTGGTTTAAATAATGCTTCAAGAATGATGTACAACAATAAGCTCTGCTATGGATTAATATGATGTATGTATTAATATGATATAGATGTTTTAGTATCACTGCCAGTTGGTACTGATAAACTTAAAGTTGTCAAAAAATAATAGGCCCGTTTTGACATTTCACTAGTTACTAGTTAATTAGTGAAGTAACCATACGGTACGGTACTTGATACTCACGATAAATCGATTAAAGTTAAATGTCAAAACGGGCTTATTATTTTTTGACAACTATAGTCATAAGAGTTTGAGGAGTACTTTCAGAAATATCAACGAACCACCTCCCGACAACTTAGCTCTTTTATAATATCTTAACTAATATTGTGTTTGTTACGCTTTCACGCTAAAACGGCTGAACGGATTTTGATGAAATTTAGCACATGGATAGACCATGATCTGGATTAGGACAAAGAATACTTTTTATACCAATATTCCTACGGGATCGAGATTTATGCGGGTGAAGCCACGAGGCGTGGTAGAATTCTAAACGCACAGAATTCGATACGGTGCTGATTATGTAATCAGTAACGTAACAACTAGCTGCCGCTATGCCAAGCAATAAGCGAGAGGTCGCCGCACCGGCAATCACCAGATCACTTAACACGTGCAGACGAACACTCGTGAACTAACACGTGCGCTTTGACCTCAACATTTTGTAATTTATAGGCGCTGATGCGATGCAGCAAGGCCGCTGTTTCAATCGGAAGATTTAAAGGAAGAAATTAAGAAAATAAATTTATATTACCTAGGCACACAATATACACACACAAAAAAAACCAGAGAATACTTAAAATAGTATTGTGTACCTCACGGCTGGGCCCAATAGGCCCAGTTCAGCATAAATGCCAGACAACTAGTTCCTAGAGCTTATGTTACGAGGACGTTATAAGGATGTAAATCAGTTTTATAGTGTGTAAATATTTAAATATTAAAAATGGACTTTATGTGTAGCAAATAATAATAAAAACGATTATATATTTGTTTGTTCAGTTTGAACTTTGGATCTCGGTGTGATAAGAACAGGTTTGTAAATCGAACGAGTTCGTTATCGTCAGTTCAAACTCCGAAGTCCAGCAAATTGCTAGTTTAGAGCTAGCTACAAGAAACGAAACCCTTGCATTGTTTAAAAAAGACTAGAGGAAAACCGTTCATTATTTTTCAAATTAGGAAGATCAAGGAAATAAGGCTAGGAGTTTAAACATACCTTTCGTCATTGAGATCTAAGATACACGGTTCAGTACTTCGTCGGTCTGTGTCGAAGTTTAGCGTTAAAACATGTCCTGTGTTGCTCAGCTTGGTGGGGTATGATCCGTCAAACACGTCCCAGCCGTGTTCGATAGCTGCTACTATGATCGCTGGGTTCCAACAACCTTCTACTACTCGTAGCAAGTCTTTCGGCAGGGCGTCCTGGAATTGTGGAAAAAGAATAATATAATCTTTATTTATATAAAAAACAGATTGTAGTACAGTTTTCACAAAGTAGGTAGTATAAAATATCTGGCAATCAAGTGGGTGACGTGCTATTCTCCTTGCTAGGGTATGCAATAGCCTGTATTAAGAAGTAACAGTGCCGATCCCCTCTAATTGTATTACTACAATTTTTTGTTTATTGTATTGTAAAGAGCCTAACTAATAATAAAAAAATAACCGAACCTAAATAATAAAAGAATCTTTTATTAAACGACAAGCGGGTTTTTGGAAGAGTACATATTTTATCTTTTCGGCGTTTGGTAATTTCAATGTATGGAGTTATGCGGTGTTGCAACAGAATTAATTGTAAAATAAAGTGTTGCCGCACGTTGAGCACGTTGTAGTTTTTGTATAACTGATTAGTTGGATAAATTAGTGGACGGATGGTAGCGGTATTTCTTTTTGTAGATTCGATCGTATGGCATGAAAGGTCCTTTTCTAACTTTGTATTGCCAAGACGCTAAATAACTGACCTATACAATAATCTCAAGGATTGTTTACTTTAACGATCTAAACGAAACACCACATTTGTTAGTGGAAGTTTTATGGGCTAATCTAATCTATGAAAATGATAACAAAATGCTTTGCTGTTTTTTACGTGATATTTTTTATCGTAAAATGCGAGCGAAGAGTTTAATCTAAGTACACTAATATTACTTATAAAGAGGTAAAGTTTGTATGTCATCAACTCATCATCTATCATTTCAGCCGAAAGACGTCCAATGTTGTATGCACTTAGGGGGTAACTACTGATCCGATTCCAAAAATTATTTCAGTAAAGTCAAAGTCAAAGTCAAACCATTTATTTCAAATAGGCACATAAGAGGCACTTTTGAACGTCAAAATTTACAAAAAAATAGAATTGATTCTAGTTGCCCCTTCCAAAAGGTAGTTTCGTATGGAGAAGAATGGGCAAGAAACTCCACCGGTACTCTTTTAAAAATGTTTTACAATATTTTGTTTGATTACATTAATTATATGATTATATGTGAAGACGATGCACCTAGAATAAAATTACTATACCATAATAGGTAAAACGAATTAAAAACTAAGCAATGAAAAATAATTTAATTATTAGATAGATACGTGGTGTTCACATATTTACAAACATCATACAAGTATGTTTTTCTAAAAAAATAAAAAAATAAGTCAGTGTGTGAGTATAGGTTATCACAGAATGTAAAATCAATATCATAAAAATAACAGATTTTACCATAAAAATAGCAACCAGTTTGATTTTGTCTAGTAGATAATGGGAAGCTGAGAAGATAAGATATATTTTATATTAAAAAGAAATTTCATGCGGATGAAAAGTCGCGGGCAGAAGCTAGTGTTTATTATACCTACGTAACATACGTTTTCACATTCCTACTCAAGGTGAAAAATGACGAATTATAATAGCGTTACGTAAACTATTTGCTAACCATGTGTGTCTTTGGACAAATTGACTTGCGTAAACTCGACAGGTAGGTAATGTTTAACTTGTCAGTTAAAAAAAAAAATAGTTTACGCCGAGTTCAATGATAAATTGTTTACGGAAAAGTTTGATTGATACTAGTATTTTTTTATATAAGTATTTTTCCGCAGGATTTTTCCTGTTTGTTAGTGCGTTAAATTGTTTGTATGTTTATAAATTTAAGGAATGCAAGATAGTTTTAACCTATAGGCGAAAATGTGTCATTATAAAAATCATGTTAATATACTGTACAGTACAGTATATTAACACAAACACTGAATATAAGAGGTAATTTTTTTTTTGTAAGTACAATCCATAACAAAAAAAAAAAAAATCTTAAATTCAGTTTTTATTTTGTAATAAATATGTCTGTAAAAATAGTTCTGTAGTAATAGTATAAACACATTTTTTTGCACTATACATTCCTACACAGCAAGAAGCAATGACGAATATAGGTACGACAAAATGCCAAAGCACATTAATTCATCATTCGTGCATGCAGTATTTTTTATTGGTCTATAAAGAAACCCAACAAAGAATTCGATCAAAATACTTTCCCGGACAAAGAAAAAGCTAGTATTACCGCTGACTAATCAGAGGCGTGGGATTAAGCACAATCCGTTCTGATGTCAGCCATAACACGAAATATTGCATCATAAGTTCGAAATGTACGTGATGATGTGTAAAAAAATTATGTTATTTTTAACACGTTCAGTGCCGGGAGTTCTCCTAGACGGTTAAATTAAAATGTAGGTTTTTCTTAGCGAGTATATTAACACTTATAGTGTGACTTCGTATGTCTGTCCGTCATTCTGTCACAGCTGCTGATTTCAGGCTACTATGGCCATTCACCTATCATGCTTGGACTAGAAAAATCTTATAAACCGTAACTTGATGATACATAATAAATGTCATGTACATGTATGTCATGTACATGTAATTTGCCTATTTATATGTAGTTCATAACTCAAGTAACACCTACCTCCACTATAAGTATTTTTAATTATGGAAAATAAAGTAATTAAGCAAAACGTTTTTATTGCACTTTAAAATAAGCGTACCTACAGTAGAGTATGTATACCATCATCATCATCATTTCAACCGAAAGACGTCCACCGTTGGACATAGGCCTCCTCCAAAGGTTTGCCATAATCGCCACGCTGGACAGGCGGGTTGGCGATCGCAGTATGGTGTTAAAATGCATAGAGAACGCTGCTGCCCATTCTCGTAAGTAGCTTCTTAGCGTAAAATCATGTTATTGATTAAGAAATTATAATCTAAATCTCTACTTAGCAGTAACATAAAATTCTGCCGGTGGCTTCTCTTATTTCAAAACAATTGGCATGAGTTTATGTGGTAGCATTACCCAGAATAAGAATTATTACGAATGCGTCCAGAAGTAACATACCTACATCATCCTGCATTCTGATAAAAAGAAGTTATATTTTAGAAGACGGTTTTCTATTATTACCCCTGCTTTTAAAAATAAATAGATAAAGTCGCATCCATTTTTGTAATAGTCATATCTCGGTATCTAATCCTGTTTTTTCTTTCTTTTCCAAAATGGCCAAATTTTCTTTTCCAAATCTTTGCAAAGCGAAAATTCGGAAATAATCTGGTTGGTGGAGGTTTTTGTATAAATATTACACGAAAAATGAAACCAGGTCTCTAATTAGCGCAGTTTATATAAATTACCAAAAAACTTAGTCATGCGATCGCAAAACACTAATGTTGTTATGAAAATTAAAAATATGTTTCCAACCAAGGTACGGAACTCTCGGTGCGGAAATCCAAATCACTCTTTTGAAATCAATAAAAGATGAATCTTCTACTTGTGTAATGTATTTCAATTTAATATTCAAATACCTATATTTGAATTTATTTAGTTTTATCACAAAGTCATTACATTAACGAAGTGGCGGAGCGACTTACTTTGCCATGACGGTTTATGTAGGCGGCGGACATCGAAAAATCAAATAGCATCAGCAATACTTGATTCTACTGTTTACGCAACTGAACTTAGGACATAATAATGCTGCTTAAACAAAAGCATAATTACGCAGATATTTTGTGGCTTACGCAGAAATCGTTAAGTGTGAAATCGATAAGCAAACGTATATTGAGAACAGCTATACCACAGAATCCGCAGATTTAAAAACCAGTTGAACAATTACCCGCAACATTTCTCACAAAAAACATAAAGAAAACTACTAATACTTATTATTTCAACTAATCATTGAAGAAAAATCTATGAATAAACTTATGATACTTACACCAACTGTCTTAAAAATATCATCTAATTTCTGTGCTGCCAAACTGTCAGATTCTTCTTTTGCATCCGTTATTCCTGCCAAAGCTACTCCGGTCAGAGTATCTTTATGTTTCAGTACATGTTCGATGGATTCAATATTTTTTTTAGTCCTCCCAGTGGCTACCACCACACCTGGAAATTAAATCAATGAGATTTTAGAGGATTTTATTTTGAGAAAAATTTAAGACACATAATTATGTTTTCAGCATAGATATGTCTGTCTATTTACAACTAGAGGGGATTATAAAAAAGGATACCGGGTGGGGGTTAGAGGGATACTTGATTACCATACAGGTAAAAAACATTATCCCGAGACTGGCATAGCCCAAAAGAAGGCAAGAAGAAGGGAGAAGGGGAAGAAGGGGTAAATGCAAAAAAGGTACGTGGATACAAGTAGTAGGTAAGGGTGAGTAGAAAACTTAAAATTTCCAAAAAAAATATATTTAAACATGTTAATAATAAAAAAGTACAAGACATGTGCATAACATGGCACACATTGAGTTTGCCATGCCTATACTAAACCAGGCTTTTTGTAATTTCTAAAAAATAAGGGTAATGCAGTAACTATTTACTAACCAATGAGAGCACTATCTTGAAGCTGCTTTGAGGCCTTATATCGATACACACAAGTATCCAACATATTGCAGGTCCTATCCAAAGACTTCATAATTCTCTTGTATCCCTCATTGAGTGATGTTCGGCCATCTGCAATCGCCAAAATTATTTCTGGTTTGTACACTTCCATCAAATCCATATATCTGAAAATTCATTCAATTTGAAGCAGTGAGATAAAGTATTGTTGTGACATTATAGCTGCAAGTTTCATAATTCATGACACAATTATAGTTTAATGTGTATAAAATAATTTTGTTGGAGTTTGGAGAAAACTTGTACATACAAAGCTTGATCCTATCAGACAAGCTGTTTGTGTATTTTGTCTCATAATAACTGTTTTGTATAAATATATGTACTACTACTACCACTAGTAATAATTATGTGTAAACAACAAAACTAAAACTGCATATTCCCTGCTTCTTATGTCATGTACAGGTCTTACCTCTCCGCAGTAACCATTTTCTTTCCATTCTTGGTCCAAAGAGGTACTTTATCAAGCTCAAAATGTCCAGAAGGGGTTGGTTCACTCATGCTATGTGATGTCACACAAGTTAGATGTTCTGGCAAGCCAGCAAACTTGGCAACACCTTCACCTTGGGCCTTCATACCTAGCTCTAGTTGTAACGAGTTTGATACTGGCACCCATAACAGTTGTGGAGTTGAAAACACTTTGGATAAGACCTCTGCGGTGATATGGGATACACTCCCACCCTGAAAAAGTAAACATTCTACTTTGAAAACAATTCATAATAAAAACCAATAAATAAATTTAGATTTTGTTTATTAGCAATAACAGTCCAGTTTTTCCAAGGATTAATATTAGCAGGGGGTAAAACTCACTAATATGAGTTGAACAAAATTTTGTTTTGTATTCCTTATTTTTCATTTAAGTAGATAAATTATTTGAGAGCATGAGCCACAGAGCCCGTAAATCAGAGAGGATTAGCGCAAGGGACAACCCAGCTGTGGTTGGTTACAGGCTGGTGATGACTGAATTACGACAGACGTACAAGGAAAATGTAATTGAAAAATCATAACAGATGAGAGGCTTGACCTCCTGAGTTATATTTATAATTAAGCTGGTAGATTGTATAGGCAGACTATAATGTATATAATATGAGCCTAAAGTAATATCCACAGTGGTCGATATTTTTTAAAGTACCTGAGTTAATAGAGCTGCTGTTGGAGTTTCAATAACAGTGCCCGGAGATTTCAAAAATCCGGTCAGAGTACCGATACGTTCACTGCCACAGCTTACTTGTTTGATTGCGAAACGCATTTTCAGAAAAACTTTACGCTATTTATTATTGTAGTTAACTTTATCTACACTTATTTACACGCTTTTCGTGCGTAGCTTTAACCTCCAAAATAATAAATATTGCCGAATGTCAAATTGTCAACCACAGAACATATATACCCTGACGGGTTGTCAACTATCAGTGGAGTTGCCTGATTTAAAAACATTGTAATATTGCCAATTTGCCATCAGATTCCAACATAAAAATATTATTTTGAACGAATTAAAATGAAATTATTTGACAATAGCTCAGATAATGTATTTTTTTTGCAATATATATGGAAATATATCTATCTATCTTATTACTCAATTCAATGTCCCATTCAAACATGACTATGATTGAATCTTCTGCACAAAAAAGGCGACAAAAGCGATGTCGGGCAATATTATCTTCTTCATAATCGTTAACTTCATTTCTGAAGGTCGTGCTTAATATGAACTGTGGACCACTCGATGCACTATCCTCTTCTAAGTGATTCTGTCCTCAGCGGTCATAATAGTCCTGGATACTGGTTGGCTAGTGAGCTTTTTTACAAAGTCAGACCACCGGGTAGGTGAGCGCCCGCGTGTTCTTTTCCCGTCGACCTGGCCAACTACCATCAGCTTCTCTAGGCTGTCAGGGTTTCTCCGAGCGATGTGACCAAAATATTTGAGGATTCGCTGAAAACAGGTAGCGGACAACCTTGTGGTTATTCCGAGTTCCTCTAGGATGGATATGTTGGTACGTCGTGTGGTCCATGGTATTCGCAGCATCCGTCTCCAACACCATATTTCAAAAGCGTCGATCTTTGCCCTTTCGATCTCTGTGTTTTACACAGACCAACCCCTTGGTCTTTGCCTTGTTAATGCATATATCGGTATCTAAGGTTGGTAATTTACCTGCCGCCAACAGATATTCCACCTTCCCAACCCTCCAGGGCTCGTCTCATGATATGTTCACCATAGATGTTGAAGAGAATCGGAGATAGATGCAACCTTGTTTGACACCTTTCTGTGGCTTGAAGGGTTTCGACAAAACACTTACCCTCACAACTGTTGATCCATGATGATAAAGGTTTATAATAAGAACAACAAGGTGCTTTGGTACTCCCATTTCTGTCAGAACACATTTAACACAATCAAACGCTTTTGAGTAATCGACGAAGCACATCAGTGTCAGAATGTTGAATTCGCGGCACTTTTCGATGATCTACCGGACATTCACGATCTGTTCCCTTGTAACCCGTCCCTTGACAAATCCCGCTTGCTCTACTGGAATCTGCCACTGCAAAAATGCTTTTAGGCGTTTGTTAATGATGTACCTACAGTAGAATCTTGCTTGCATGGGATATGAGCGCCACAGTCCCATAGTTTCCACAAGACTTGGTTAACCCTTTTTTGTGTAGTGGTATGAGAATGGATTCCTGCCAGTCGCTGACCCATTCACCTGTCCTCCATAACTGATTGCATAGGGTTTATATAATGGATACACCGACATCTCTTATGAGCTTCAAATTCTCGGCAAAAATACAGTCGCTCCGGCCGATTTATTAGATTTGAGTTACTTTAAAGCGAACTCAATTTCAGACTTCAAGATGTCTGGTTACAGAGGGATGTCGGCCATGCTCTGTCGAAGGTTCATTGATGTTGACGTCACGTCTGCGTACAAGTCTTCGCAATAACCTCTCCATCTGGCTGCCACCTTATCAATCTCTGTAAACAAACCTCCATTTGCGTCCTCTACAGCCCAAGTTCTTGCGCTGAAATCCCGCGTTAAGATTTTATTTTCATAAAAAGATCTCGAGTATGCATCTTTTGGGCATGATCTTCGATTTTAGTGCATATGTTATTGTAGTACCGGTCTTTATCTTCCATACGTCGACACTGCACTTCTCCCAAGAGAGCTATATATCGCTCACGACTACCATCATTTGAGAGGGTTTTCAGTAGGTCGTTCCTCGGGTAATACGAGTATACACAATGATAATAGACGGAAAACTGGATAATCATCTGATGTTTCTGGCTGATTCATCTGTCAGAACAAGGCGGATTTCAGCCAAGTTTTTCAACAACCGCTATCAACCTTCAAACACTAAAAACATACCCCAGAAAAATACATAGAATTCTATTAACCATAACTATCCAATCGAGGTAGATAGGCAGGAATTAATTTATTGTCGATGACTGTTAAACAGTTTATCCCCAACATAGTTGAGAAAAGGCTAGGAAGATGATGATGATGACTAGAACTGTTAACAGTTTATCTATTTGGAACTTTTAGTTTCTTTCGAAAACAGGCGGGAAAAATCAAAGAAAACGCCTGGAAAAGCTACTGGTCCATGCCAGAGATGCTAATGAAGGGTGATCTGCCGATGTACCTGAAGCGCAAACTCATCAACATGTAATATCCTACCCGTCCTAACGTACCGTGCTCTTTATTATGAAATAAACCTACGGTGCTCAGACCCACCGAGCCGCAAAAGTTCCGCCTTGGAGTTTTCCAAAGAGCGATGGAACGCAGCATTCTAGATGTAAAAAGTCAGGACAGAATTCACCAAGCTGCGTTCCAAAACGGGCATACTGGATGTAGGAAAGAAGGCTGCCAGCCTCAAATCATTCACAATAACCGTTGGGCAAAAGTCTCCACATAATGGGTGCATGAAGATGGACGACGCCGCCGAGGCCGGCCCAGAAAGAGGTGGCAAGACGACATGGAGGAGGCGAGGACTTGAGGGAGGCGTTTGTACTGCAGTGGGCTAGTAAAACAAATCTTTATTCTCTTACTACTGTTATAGTTGTGCATAAAAAAAAAATCGTTGTAGGGTGTTGCCTGCCAAGCACTCCTCAATTTCTGATTGCACTGGGTACTTACGTTTGTAGCCCTGTCATCACTCCTCTCGTCAGCGTGGCTTATGTTGGACTGTGGTGGTACTACAACAGTCTGCGACAGGGGATGACATGGCTACTCTGCATTTCACTTCGCAGGCGATCAAGTACGTACACTATCATCCAATCTTTAAGCCTAAAAGCCGAAACCTTTGTAGTTTCACTGTGGTGACTGTTGGGAGTGTAAAAGTGTCTAAAGATTGCTTTTGCGTTAGTGGTAGAGTAACTTATTAATAATTTGATGAAGGAAAACATTAAATTTTTAAAGTTCTAAGTACCTTCTTAGGTATCATCCTAGTCTGTAGCTACCTACTACACATGTCTACCGTCAAGCACTGACACTGATGCTGTGTTCCGCTTGAAGGATAGGACGCTCGTTTGGAATAAAAGCACATTAGAGCTCTAAGCTTTGTCTCTGGGTCCAGCATTTTCGCACCTTCAATGCTTTGTTTAGGAGTGTAGCAGTTTGGGCACGCCACAATCGTGGCGATAAGACTTTGAGGAGTGGCTAGAGAGGCGCCACGGCGTCCTCACCTTCCGCCTGACGCAGGTCGTCACCGGACACGGATGTTTCGGGAGGTTCCTGTTCTCCTGAACAGGAACCGCCCGGGTGTCACCACTGTGTGGATCGCCCGGAGGACACGGTGGAGCATACGGTGGAGGTCTGCCCTTCTTGGGCGGAGCACCGCCGTGTCCTCACGGAGGCGATCGGCGGGGGCGATCTCTCGGGTCCGGCCCTGCTGGTTCAGGCCATGGTTCGGAGCGAGAGTGCATGGGAGGCCGTCACCTCCTTCTGCGAAGCAGTAATGCTCGCGAAGGAGGAGGTGGAACGCGTGAGGGAGAGGCAAGGTTAGCGCCCTCGCGCCCCTAGTCGCCGCAGGAGACGCCCTGGACGTCGGGAGTCGCAAGCCGATTTCCGGCCACCGTAGGCGCTGGCCTGCGGACGGTGAGCGATAGGTAGCTCGCCGTCCGATAAGGACCAGGGGGTCTACTCCCTAAGCACGAAGTCCGTTGTGTCGGCCTTCGTTACGGGCGTTTCCTACTCCTTATCACCTTCGGACTGATGATTCGTTCCGGGCCCGAACGAAGAATGAATGACAACATGATTTGACAGTTGTCCCTACTCCCGATGCGTTTTTGCCCGTCCGTAAAGTTCAACTTGACTTTTGTTTTGACGGCTCGTTATGTCAGTTGATACGACATCAAAAAAAACAAAATAGGCAAAGGTATCAACAGGATAATGCCGGTTTCGGAACAAAAATGGCAAAAATAATTCAATTCTATATTTAGACTTAACAAAAAGTATATTGTTAAAAATGCGGTCGTTTCTAACGAGAAAAATATTAATTTTTGATTATTTAAACCTGAAAACCACAAAATAAGTAAACCGGTAATCGACCGGTAAAATTGCGTAACTCTATAGTCATGCGTCATTCGTTCACGAAGATTGTCTATGATTCCGTTGGAAACTGATGAATCCGAAATCATTAGGGAGTAGGGTTCACTGCGACGTATCGGACTACTGTCGGACGGGCCCGTTGCTTCGTTAACGGACTTAGGGAGTAGACCCCCAGCAGGCCCGGGTCGACGGCGCGTTGTGTTCCACGCGCGCCTCAAAGAGACGTCAGCACGAATTGACGGGGTCCATTAGGGCCAATGCCTGCCAGGGTTGCGAGTTTGTCCAAGAGGGATATCGTGGCCCTGGCACACAGGCAAATGAAGGAACACGGGTGGGATTTAGTCAGTAAAAGTCTGACACGCCCTCCCGCTCCGCCTAGAGCGGGAGAAGTTATTTGATAATTTCCCACCCAAAAAAAAAAAGGAGTGTAGCAGTTTTCCAAAGTTGCGTGGTGGTAGCCTAGCCACTACTTACTTACCCGTTAGATTGGATTGTCTGTTTGTCACCAAATAATTTAAAAAGCATAGATACATAAAGACTTTGTGCAAGTTGGACTTACCGTCTAAAACTGCCAAAAAGTTGAAAACTGTGGAATTCAAATTGAGCATGAGCAACCACAAATGGAAATCCACACATCTGTAGGAAGGTATTTACCAATTTTGGTATAGGAACGTAATTATTTATCACGCCATTCACAAAATAGGCTTTTCAGCGGCCATTATTGTAAGTACCTTTTGGTAGGGTGGTCTCACAGAAGGGTACCCACCCTTTTACATCTCATTGTTTCAAAGAATGTTGCGAGATCTAATGGATATATATTAATTAAGTTTGCTCATTTACGACGGATACCTATAGTACTTTGTAGCATTAATTATAACTGAAAAGCCCCTTTGAATAAGTGGGTACACAGCAGGAAGTTTATTTTTAAGAAAGCCATACGGAACTGCAGCTCGTATAATTTCGTATTCCATGCCCTCGGGCATTTCATCATTTATTAATTTTCATATCATTTCAGAGGGGAGTGAGGGGACAGTGTTTTATAGCATGTTGGAAGTTTATTTGAAATTTAGTACCTACTCGCCGTCAAAGTATTAGGTAATCCCGTGTTACCTTGTGAGAATTAAATTAACAGTGGCTAATACTATAGCCCATGTTTTTCATATTTCATACCAGTACCTAATGTCTTATCTTAATTATTATAAAGGCCACCTACCAGGAGCGTTTATGTAGGCAATTTGTTAAATATGCATGAAGCTTTAATTGGTAATAATTCTTCAAGAACATTGTTTTTACTCGCAGTTTACATGTGTAGTACCTACGGCGTGCTTACCATCATTTTTTTTTTTAATAATATTGTGGTGAAGTTGTTGTCAACCGTGTTTCTATATTAATTGTCAATTTTAGATTGTCTTTGCTGAGATAAAATGTAATTTTTATCGAACAGACGAATCGACTAAACGATAGCGAAACGAAGTGTACTTTGTCTGCCAATCGAAGTTCTTTATCGTTGACGCGATAGCGATTGTAGAAATAGAATCGCTCCGAAGCGAATGCCACTCGTCTATGCCCTCTGGACCATCACCAGCGGTACAATACTAATTAGTCTCTTATCATTAAATATGTATTTTATTATATTATGTAGTATTTTATCATCGTCCTGCTTAAGGTATTATGTCTTAGAACCTCAAACAGATAGGTACTAGAAAACTAATACCTTTAGGTACGGTCAGCAATGGAATTCATTTTTTTTTTAGTTTTCATAATTATCATGACTGTTGAATAAAATAGAACAAATCGAAAAAGCATATAAAAAAACCGGCCAATTGCGTGTCGGCCACGTTTTGAAACTCACCTAAAAATACCTATACGGTACTTCCCGTTGACCTACAATCATGAAATTTGGCAGGAAGCAAGGTCACACAGCACAAGCAAGGTAAATAGTCCGAAAATCGTAAATTTTTAGCTTTATTACATAAAAAAAATATTTGTTTGCGATTACAAACATACATTTGCAGTTGGAGAATTGACCGTGATGTAGGTATAACGATGTATGGACACGTTTTTCAACTACAATGTTAAGTTTGTTCTTAATATAAATTAATCCCAGCTATTGAATCCTTCATGATGCGTTGTTCGACACGCACTTGGCCGGTTTTTTTTTCAGTTATGAAACCCTAAAAATAGAGTCAAACTTACGTTGCTGACCGTACATACCTACCCTACTTTAGCTTTTAGGGTTCCGTACCCAAAGGGTGCCAAGGGGACCGGTCGGCCCGTCCGTCTGTTACGGGGCTGTATCTTTTGAACCGTAACAGGAGACGAGACACTTTAAATTTTCACAGAATGTGTACTAGGTACTAAGGCCGCTATAACAACACTGGAAATAAATAAAAAAACTTAAAGGGGTCCCCCTTTATTTTTTTTTATTTACATACAAGAAACATGTGTCTTTCGGCGTTTTTGACAAAAATATGTAGTGTTTAATATTGGTGGTACGGAAACGGAACCCGTCGTATCTGAATCGAACTCGCACTTGGCCGCTTTTTTTAGTAAGCATCCAGGATTGGCTGCAACGTCGAGGGGGAGTATCATTACCACTGAATATTATTTATTCATAACCGTTTATTTTAACTTCAGACCGTTTACCGAGCCACTGCTAAGATATTAATTTTGAGCCCTAGGTTTTAATGACTGCTTGAAAGCTTTGTTATATAACAAGGACTTGTCATGGTAAACTTTAATACCCAAAACGTTATGAGATTCAGTATTTAACGAGCATTTCGATGCCGGTATAAAATTTTGTTTAACCTGAGCAAGGTAATCGTGGAACTTGGCAGCTTCCGCCATTAAATGCGAGGTCATTTAACCTGAAATTCAGTTATAACATAAAAACTTGAGTAGGTAAACTGCGTCAAAGCGACTAGGAACTTTTTCGAGACACATATTTCCCTGGAACCCTAATATTAATATATGCAAGCTAATTTGTGGTCACACTCGGGATTTTAATGCGGGCTGGAGTGGAAAAACCTAGTTTACGGCAGGAAAGCTGGTAAAAAGTTGGCATAATAAGTTTCTCGTACGCGTAGGCGTGGTCATGCACCGCGCGTCGGTGCATTAATGCCTTACAACTTAATGCTAGCTTGCACACGGACCACTCGTGCCAGTAACGAGACTCTTCAAAGAATATGTGATGGATCATGCTTGAGGACGTTTTTACCTGCGTTGATCGTGACTTTCAGAGGCTGACGATACTTGTGACTTCGGATCTTCACACTGCAGAATTAATAGGTAGGTACTTACCTACCTACCAGCCTAAACCAAAAGCTGTAACTATTGTAGTTGATATTGATTGGTCTCAAAACATAATCGATGGTGGTTGGATGAATGTAATCCAGCTGCCATGGACTGAGCTGGATCGATGTGAACAGTCGATGTTATCAATTGATTGACTGTAACCTAGTTGCACCTTTAGCTATGTAACTAGTATTTATTTATTGGACAATAAACTGAAAAGATGTGAATGATATTACTTACTTTAGATCTTATATAATAAATTATAATAAAATCCTTATTACAGGCCACATGATCCAAAACACAATAAAAAAATAAAGAAAAACGAGCGAGCTTTACAGTATAGTCGCATAATGATGTATAACATCTGGCATCTCACCTTGGTAATAAGCAACTGAGCAGCGACAGAAAGGACCCCTCTACTTACAATCTGTATTAGTACTTACTAATTCCATGAGTACACTAATTCCATGCTATTTATAAAGTACTTACTAATTACATGCTATTAAAAAGTATTACTTATTCCATGCTCAAGCTGTCACTTCCTGTTACACATTTCCGTCCCTTTTCACGAAATCACTCTCACAGAAAGCGAGAGGTAAGATGTTAACCATCATAAACAGTCACTACTATTACTACTTTTATAGTCAATGTGCTACGGTTTCTCAACGGCTATGGGATTTAAGACGCTGACAACAGCTAAACCGCGGTCACTGTCAGATTGCATACAAAAGAAAGAGAAGCGGGATGACACAACGCTTCTAATTTATTGCAAAATTAGAAGTAATTATCCTTTTTATATAAAAAATAAAAAACAACCAAGTTCTGCAAACAAATAAGACGTTCTTATTATTAATGAAATACCAACCGTACCTTCGTTGATATATTATAATACAGATACTTTGGATTCAAACTCAAAGACTGTAAAGGGTTAGTTTACCGCTAATTTGTATCGAGATTTATATTTCTAAACGTGTTTTGGTAACAACCAAGTTCTGAGAAATATGTTCAAAAATAACTTACAAGACAAGCCTACTTTTATCATTTGCCTCTTGTCAGCGCCTTAAGGCAACGTAAGTATTAACCCTCTCTCTATGCGGGAGGCCTAAGTCCAGCAGTGGACGTCTTTCGGCTGAAATGATGATGCTGATGAAGTATTACAATGCCTCTCTCTCACAGAGAGGACGCCTGTGTCCCAGCAGTGGGAAAGTTATAGGCTTATTATGTATGTATGTATTTTATGTAAGTACTAGCTGTGCCCCGCGGTTTCACCCGCGTAAGTCTCGACCCCGTGGGAATATCGGGATAAAAAGTAGCCTGTCTTAATCCAGGGTGTCAGCTACCTTCATACACAATTTTATCAAAATTGGTCCAGCCGTTTGAGCGTGAAGAAGTAACAAACATACACACACACACTCACAAAGGTTCCCCTTTATAATATTAGTGTGACTCATGGTAAGTATTTTAGCGCCTTCCTCAGCGAATGCAAATGTCTGTCCCCTCTGCATTAGTTTACCTAAAGTTGCTACTCTTCCAGCAGCTGGTGGCTAAAAGTCTGAAAGCCTTTGTGCCTCGGTGGAATCTAGGGCCACTTGCGCAGCGTATGTATACTCGCCTTTATTTTTGTTTACATTTTCTATTATGTATGCATGCGTGGATTATTTTTAAGGTGCTTTAAATCCTGCTCTTTTTTTACGTTGTTTATTAATGGAATCTTGATGTGGTGGATCTAAAAAACATACACAAAGGAAAATATCCTAATGTGGGTTAGATTTATTTTCATGTTTATTTTTTTCATAATTACGATTTTAATTTTATTTCTATCTTCACAGAACTTTTCTATTCTTATCTTAGAGCACCTGTCATGAAAATCCAATTTCTGATGTGTAATTAAAAGTGCCTATTGAATTTTGGAATTTTATGCTATGTGCTTACAACTACCTATCAAAAACGAGATGGAAAACGATATCTGAACACGATAAAATAAAAATGATTTGATGAATTGTTTTTGGGGGTCAACGGCCGCTGGTATTGTATTACTTGAAGAAGGTATGAGTTTAAAAAAACAGTTTTCTTTTGTTTTATCGTGTTAAGATAACGATACCGATCACGTCTGTGAAGTTTACACAAAAAAAAACAACTGATATTTCAAGTGACACAAACTGCGGTGCCATAACCCCAAAAAAATCTTTAAATTAATTTATTTTTTGTTTTATTTTGTTTATAATAATATCAATACCTACCTATAACTTCTGCGGAATTTCACAGGCCGCTGCGCACCGCCAGTCTGGCGCAACACGTCACGTGCCGCGGTTAGCAGGCCGCATGCCGGTGACGCGAACCCTAATGTTTTGCCCCTACCAAAAATCGCTCAAAACGCCAAAAAAAGTTTTCATTACAAAAATAACTAATCTACCATTCAAATCCAATCTCTTTACCCTTGTTAAGCAAACCAACACAGAGAACTAAAACTTCCCTTTCTTTTTTTTTGTGGGAAATTATCTAATAACTTCTCCCGCTCTGGGCGGAGCGGGAGGGCGTGTCAGACTTTTACTGGCTAAAACCCACCCGTGTTCCTTCAGTTGCCTGTGTGCCAGGGCCACGATATCTCTTTGGAACAGAAAACTTACCTAGTGTAACTACAGGACACTACAGCACTGTCTGGGTCAACAGCAATATTTGTTCGGACAATGACGAACGAAGTCCTTCCCCAGGGACCGCATACACGTCAGCTTTACATATAAGTTAGTGTGTACCAAACACTAGCTACTAATTTCTTTAGGACGTGGGCCAAATTGTCCCTCGTGACCCTTCTATACACATTAATCTTCTCATAACTCAGTTCAAAACCAACATTGCTTGATATTAATTTCATTCAGGCAGGTAGGTAAGCCAGACAACAGGCCCCTCAGGTAATGTATGTAACTCTATCAACATGTTAACTTGTCGTCTTATTTACAAATGTAATATTCTACGTTTCTCACGAGACTCTATATTTAAATTACTTCTCTCAAAGCGGGATTACGTTTAGCTGAGGTTAAGAGGAAAAATTTCACTTAATACTCTCTCGCATCTTGTAATTTCTTTTAACTTATCCAACGCAGTCGGCTTCACTCTGCATTAATGTTAATACTTTCGTATTAAGGTGAAGCCGAAGCTGTAGACCGCGAAATAAAAAAATTCTTACGTTTTTTGTTATTTACAGGGGGCTGATCGCGCTATTTCTCAACGTAATTACCGTTCGAACGGAACGTTTTTGGTTTTGGTTTAGCTGATGTAAGAAACGGTATCGCGCTATTTTTTCTGAGCGACAAAATCGTTGACGTTACCCAATACTGAAAGTTCTTGATCAAAATATGATTTGCGACTAAGTATAAAATAGATTTGTTCCCCAATGTCTTCATTTCATGAAAAAGTCATTCAATGGAACAAATATAACTTAGAGAGATGTATTAATGATTTTAATGATTATAATTCTGTAAATACTTAACTGTCATAGTCGCGAATCATATTTTGATCAAGATACAACCTGATACTGACCTGCAAATTGCAAAAAACTTAAGGAAATTTGAATTTCCCGGGCTACAGCTGCGGATTCAACTTAACTCACGTTTATATGACCTACATCGCAAAGCTTTGAGAAAAAATACTAACCTATGTATTTACGTAGGATGTCGCTATATTAGCAAAATATACCCATTTTAGAAGTACGAAAAGCTCGTCGATCCATCAGGTTAAGCTACGCTTGCTGGGGTTGGTCCGTAGATGGGTAACCATCTTTACATACCGAGACTCCTCCGTGCCTCGGAAAGCACGTAAAGACGTTGGCTGCCATTCGTGGACCTTTGACAGTCGTTACGGGTCATCAGATGCCCGAAAGTCTGACGACCAGTCTTACCAAGGGGTATCGTATTTTCCAGTAACTGGGTTGTGGAGGTCAGATAGGCAGTCGCTTCATGTAAAATACTGGTATTCAGCTGCATCCGGTTAGACTGGAAGCCGACTCCAACGTAGTTGGGAAAAGGCTAGGCAGATTGATTGGAAGCACCTGTTTCGTATTAATATTGACGTTTAAGTGTATAATTATTTTGATACCGCTGTTAACTTTTTTTATTTCATCTATCTTCTTTCAATACAAATAAAAATCAATGGTTGTTTGTTTGTCCTCTATGGACTCCGAAAGGACCGGACCGATTTCCACGAAACTTTGGTGTGTTTTTCTGCATACGCCCGCGAAGGTTTAGGGTTAGGGTAGGGTAGTAGGGTAGGGATAGACAAGGGGTACGGCACCATGCGAACGGAGTCGCGCTGGGCAGCTAAAGTCCGGTCGCGAAGCAGAAAGAATTTCGTACAATGACCCCTCATTATCCGATCTAAAGACCCGTCCATTGCAGTCCTCCCCCAGCGACGCCCGGCACCCTAAGCCGAAGTCCGTACCCCACAGGGGGTGCCCACTGGTGGGGATTTGTCGGTGGGGATTTCAGGAATAAATCCCCTTAGTGTGTAGTCGCGTAGTTTGTAAGTTGTATGCCCTGGCTGTGGGCCCTAATTTATTGAGGCACCCACAGGAAAGTCCGGTTAAGCAGACGACAACCTCCTAGGACCTGCGAGATGGCAATAATATTAAAAAAAAGTACCTACAAGATTTGGTTTGAATGTGCAGGCAAAACTTAAAATCTTACCTAGTAATTATTCAAGACACATAATAGTCCAACACCGTTGAAATAAGGTTGGAGTATTTATACAATTTCTCAGCACAAACACCTAATGTAACATTACAGTCGTTCATTCAATTACACGGAATAACGTCGTCGTATTTGTATCTACTAACGAATAACAGAAGCAGGTTGTAACAACGACATCGAGTAATTTGTAAATGGAGTACACCTATTAGGTAGGTATACTAACGTTTCCGCAACAAAACTAGGCGAATTCGTGAGGTGTCTGATGAAAAGGACAGCGAAGAACCGGTGTTAGTGTTGTGAGTGTGTTCAGGACAGGATCAAGGTTAAGGGTACCTATATGTAGCCAATGAATTTTTGGTACGTCTCACTTTGTTAATTAATGTATCATACCGGACGTACTTATGTAATGCGTGTACCCTACAGATTTTTGAGAATATTATTTTAGCTCTCCATTTGCTAACACTCTGTGACTAACTATAATAAAAAAATATTGAAATGGGAATTAGAAAATGAACTACTTAGATAGATACTACACCCAGGTACATCGCGTCTCTGAAGGTAAAGGTTTCTCTGAAGGCCTTAAGCCAATAATAGTTACTGTTGGTAATTTCAATTTGATGTTAATTATGACAAGGTATTTGAAACTGTTTTGGCTTTGATCCAGTATTATATGATATAGTATTCATTTTTGTAATAGATGTTTCTTAATCTATTACCAAAATGAATACTGGATAATACGGCTGGAACTAGATTATATTTGTATTTCTAGTGTCTAGTTAAAGCTAAAATAGTTCAATTATTTCTAATAAATAAGGTTCATATTTGATTAGTTAAACTCAAACTCAAAGCATTTATTTCAAATAAACCAATTACAGGCACTTTTGAATTGTCAAGGGGTCGGTCAGTCAGAGAGATGAACCTAGTTGCCCATTCCAAAGCGTAGTAGGTTTCTATGGAGAAGAACGGGCAAGAAACTTCTTATTTACATGTAGGTTTCTATTCGTAACTGTAAATAAATTATCAGAAAGGAAAAGATCACGGACATAAATAATTTTTCGTACCACTTGCTCATAAAAGTGACATTCTATGCCACAAAAAGGGAACATAACAATAGTCATTTTTAATCTGTTAAAAACAGGGAAAGAAAATTGTACTGAATTTCATTCATCCTCTAGGGGGAGAATGTGATTTAAATTTGGAATACTTACCGAAATTTATATTGAACTACATCTGTTTCTGTGTTTACACCATTGAGATTGTATATAAAGCATTATACATCTTTTTGAAAAAGGAATACGCATTTATTATGAAGTTATGATTATTAAATAAAATTACGAAAACCGAGGAGGCTGTATGAGCTTGATGCCTTTGCTTTTCCGACAAAAAAATATAAGTCTAGGAGTTTGCCGCGTTTTTTGTTTTCTTCAAATACATAAACGTTAAGTTTATTTTTATAAATAAGTTAATGGGAGACTTCTTGGCGGGAAAGTGAAGCGTCATGTTAGCAGTTTTGTTTTATTTTCTAAAATTTGTGTTTAGCCGAATATTAATGTGTAATAGTGGCGGATAATTAACCATTAAGTGTTCGTGATCCTGCATTAATGTAGGCAAATGAAACAAAACAGTGCAACATCACTTTAAGTTCTCTCAAGAAGTCCGCGCGAGGTTTCAGTAAAGTGCCGCGTCTTTACTTAAACCCAAGGGGGGGGCGGGATATCATCAATCATCTTTATCATGCATTGAGTGGAGTTCATTTCATAATTATTTAAATAACTTTGTACTTGTTACCTAATTTTACATGACACTGGCTAAATGCACAAACCGTGCGAAGCCAAAAAGAAAAAAAGAAAAAAGAAAAAAAAAAAAAAAAAAATAAGTTAATGTTCTAAAAATACGTTACGATGTTAAATCAAAGCGACAGTGACAGTGAATTGTCGGATTCCATCAGTGCAAATGCTGCCGCAATTATAAATAATTTGCTTGCAACAAAATCCAAGGAAAATTATTTAAAAACTTATGAAGAATTTTCAACGTGGAGAAGTGCGAAAGGCCTATCAATTTCAGAATCAGTACTTCTTGTCTATTTTGATTATTTATCCAAGACAAAGAATCCAAATACACTTTGGTGCATATACTCAAAACTGAAAGCTACAATAAGCATCAAACACAGCATTGAAAAAAATAGATTTACGAAATTACTGGCTTTTTTAAAAAGAAAATCAGAAGGGCATTGCGCAAAGAAGTCTAAAATTTTTACGACTCAAAATGTGGAAAAATTTCTTAATGATGCTCCTGACGAATTTTTTCTGGCCACAAAAGTAAGTATACATGATTTAACTATGAATATTTCGTATCTTAGTAATGGTAATTATTCTATATATTTACCTGTTTTTATCTTTGTTATAGGTGGCCTTAATTTTTGGACACAATGGTGCTTGCCGCGGATGTGAACTTTTAAACTTAAAGGTGGAGGACGTTGAAAATCATTCCAAAGAGTTACTGCTGATTAATGTAAAGGAAACTAAGACAAAGAAAAATCGGTCATTTATTGTACAAGGACAATATACTAAAATCATTCATAAATACCAAGCACTACGTCCCACCAACATGGAAAACAATAGATTATTTATAAACTATCGGAATGGGAAATGTACTCAACAAGCCATCGGCAAAAATAAAATTAGCAATATGCCAAAGGAAATTGCTAAATATTTAAAACTTAAAGATGTTGAACTCTACACCGGTCACTGCTTTAGAAGAACTTCGGTGACTTTCTTGGCGGATTCAGGGGCGGATATTAGGTCAATAAAAAGACACGGTGGTTGGAGCTCTGATAGAGTAGCTGAGGGTTATATCGAAAGCTCAATGGCGAATAAAACCATATTAAGCAGTAAAATTAACGAAAAATATAAAACTTAATCCATCAGAGCCACAACCATCAACTTCCGGCATCTTATCTTCGTCCGTACCTCACGATGCACCACCACCACTATCTCCGACGTATACTATCTACAATTAAACGCAAGTTCCTCAGACGCAAGAACAGAGAAATACTCAAATCAACTCATCAACAATAAATGTACCAAACAAAAATGTAACTCTCTCTATCAATAATTGGACCAATGTTTCGAATGTTAACTTTTACTTTTAATTGTCATTATTTTTAAATGCTTATCTCATATTATTATTGTGTTAATTTTTTCGCTAATGGTACGAAAAGTAGAGTATTTTCCGCGGTGATAAAGCTGTCTTAGTCTTGGGTGAAATCGTCATCCGCGACAGAAGACACTGCTTTATCCCCTTGGTTAATAATCTACTAATTAATATCTAGGAACGCCAGTAGGTAGACAAGCCTATATTACCTACCTAGGTAGGTAGCTTCGTAGGTTACTACCTTAGCTACCTTTCTACCTTCAAGTTTAGTATCAGAAGACTGTAACATTAAAAATAAAAGTCTATTTTCCTCTAAAAACTCTTTAATACTTGGTTCTCCACCATTTGCACGTAAGTTCATTAAATTTAATTCCCGACTAAAAGTAATGCTGTCACTTTCTGATAAGTTCCATTAGATAAAGACAGCATTATTTTTAATGTGGAATTAAAAATGGACTTACGTGCAACTGGCGGTGTATCACTACATTTAAGTCAATGAGTTTATATTTTATTCAGATCTCGTTTAAATGCTATTCTTGAAAGGTTTGGTAGCAAGCATTTGTCCCAGAAAATTATTTTGTTACATATTATTGCCTCCACTTTGTTGGTAGCTCGCAAGACAATTTTCGAGTTGAGCGAAAACTCTTTAAAATGTCATGTTCAGTTACTAAAATGTTTTATAAATCCGGAGTCAGTGACAAATTAAATTTTTGATGAAGGTTTATTTTTATGTTCTGGTAAGTACCGTCCCTCTGAATGCTTTAATAAAGTGAGCATAAATTATTCAAAATTCGAATGTAAAACACCCGCGACAAGGGAATTTAAATACTAGAAAATATACATGCTAAGCAGCTAAGCATTTGGGGTTTTATTGCATTTTTATTTAAGCAAGCAAAATTTCAAACGGCACAAAGTTCATAAAAAGTGAAGTTTACAACAAAGTAGGTATATTCTGTACAATCGAAACTATAAGTAAGCCAATATTAAACTAGAAGAGGCCGTAAAACTGTGTACTTTACCAAACATAAGAAACGGAAAGGCCCAAATAAAAAGTTACGGGCCCGAATCCGACAATGGAGTAAAATTCGTTCCCATAAAACGAAGGTCGAAACGCATTAGTATTAAAAATTTACGCGATGAAAAATATGTCTGCGGGCTAAACCAACCTTGACTAAATATTTTATTCCCATTTATCAGCGAGCGTGTGCCATATATGTCAGAAAAAGCTTCAATGTGTAATACATTGGAGACACGTGATGTGACGGCGGTAGTCGACAGGAGTTGTAATCTTGACATCGGAGATAAATCATGTAAAACTCGAGCAAGCCACTCTCACTGGTTTTAAAGTAAAAGTCAATACGCTGTTTTTATATTGCCTCAAACTCAAATATGCAATTTCAGAAGAAGGCTGCCAGTTTTTAGGGTTCCGTAGACAACAAGGAACCCTTATAGTTTCGCCTTTTCCGTCTATCTGTCTGTGTGTCCGCGGCTTAGCGCTGAGACTCACACCGACAAAGTGGTTAAATTCAATCTTGGAAAAAACTATATTGTACCTGTCTTGCACGTAAAGTGGGGGTGATATTTTTTTTTTCTCGTCTCTCCCATGTTGTGGGATATCGTTGGGTAGGCCGTTAAAAAATATTGCGGGGCTGTGAAAATCATTTTTCGATTCAGGGATTCGTTTGGGTACCTAATATTAAGATTGAAAGTGCTCATTTTTAGGGTTCCGTACCCAAAGGGTAAAATGGGAACCCTATTACTAAGGCTCCACCGTCCGTCTGTCTGTCTGTCTGTCTGTCTGTCCGTCTGTCACCAAGCTGTATCTCATGAACTGTGGTAGCTAGACAGTTGAAATTTTCACAGATGATGTATTTCTGTTGCCGCTATAACAAAAAATACTAAAAAACAGAGTAAAATAAATATTTAAGGGGGTCCCATACAACAACCGTGATTTTTTTGCTCGATATTAACAACGGCAACAGATAGACGCTTGAAATATTCACAGAATATTTAGTTATATATTCACTTTAAAAATAAATGATTAAATTCAAATAAAACAAATATTTAAGGGGGGCTCCCATATAACAAACGTGATTTTTTTGCCGTTTTTAGATAATGGTACGGAACCCTTCGTGCGCGAGTCCGTCTCGCACTCGGCGGGTTTTTGTTACACATATCCAAATACAATAGTTATATACAGTGAAGTTAAAAGGAAAACTATCACAGCTAAGTAGGATTTACAAGCTAACGAGTAATAGTCGACCAAGTTACATTTGCAGTTGGAGAACTGACCGTGACGTATATCGATGTATGCGAAAACATGTTTTTCAACTACAATGTTATTTTTTTTGGGATAAATTCATCCCAACTACGGAACCCTTCATTGTGCGTGGTCCGACACGCACTTGGCCGGTTTTACTCCTACAGTCACATCCAGCTGACAGTTACATTATTTTGGCTTTTTTACGGTAATTCTGTGAGCGTACAAGTCGTTTTTTTTTCTACCTAACGTTAGCTTATTTCAGTAAATACAGCTTAATTGTGCTCTTACTCATATTGTTTATGCACATTTAAGCTGGTCACATATTAGTTTACTGAACAAAGATTTAGTACAACAAGCACATTTGTATTGGCGCATAAAATACCGAATAAAAATAGAAGCTCTACAAGTAATAAAATACGTTAAATTATAGGATTACCGTCAAGTACGTACCTACAAAGGAAACCAATTTCTCTAAGAGGTTGGCGTTGGATGCGTATACAAACTCAATAAACTTCATGTACTACTCATTTCATATGCCTAGGAAATGTGCCAAATGTCCTTTCTTACTGCGAGCCTGTTCTACGAAATCGTACTAAGTAAATGAACATTGTAATATACTTATATTTAAAATGGTGCCTCCCTTTTTTTTCAGTACGTATGCACATAAAATATTATGTTTGTTCTAACCCGTAATTTTGGAATATTAGTTTAATAAGAATGTCTCTTGGAAATTGTAGTTTTATCAAGTGGGTTATTTATGTTGAATTTAGAGATGTGTGGGTGTGTCTGTAACAATTTATTTGCTTTTTGAGCTCCTTGTGAAATACTTTGTCTACCATTATTTCAGCCATCAATAATTCTGGTTTTTTGAATAAATATGGGCCACGGAGACATTGCAATTAGATGAATCATCACCTTGGCCATTGGTGTTGCAGCTACTCATGCATTCATGAATGGCGGGCAGAAATCACTTTCCATCTGTTGGCAATTTGAGCACTGGGCCTGCTTGGTAGCCTAGAAAAAAAAAACATGCAAAAAACGACCGAGCCTTATAGTAATATGATGTGTAACATCTGACATCTTACCTCGGTATAGTACTTACTAATTCCATGGGTATACAAATTCCATGCTAGTACTTTATACTTACTAATTCAATGCAATTAAAAAGTACTTAATAGTTCTATGCTCAAGCTGTCACTTCCTGTTGTATACTTCCTTCCCTTTTCACAAAATCATCATCATCATTCATCATTTTAAGCCAAAAGACGATCACTGCTGGACATAGTCCTTTCCCAATTTAGGGGGGGTTGCCATAATCGCCACGCTTGGCAGGCGGGTTGGCGATCGCAGTATGGTGTTAACATGATAAATAAATGATAAATGATTTATTTCTGTAAGTAGGTTTGTACAAACACTTTTACACGTCAATCATATTAAAAAAAACTAGATGAGATCGGCGTTTCGAATCAGACTACTCTGAGAAGAAAGGCCGAAACAAACTCAGAGGTCACAGTCTCTTTTTAAAGTCCAGACATAATCTTGGTCAGATCATGTGAAGACCATGTAGATTGGTGCCTGAAATTATCTTTTGACGAAAGAACCACACAGGTTGAGCGGACCTGTCCAGTCAGTGCACGCATTTGTCAGTAGTCGTGCAGCTCAACTAAGAACTTAAGGAGCTCAACGATTCAACGAACAATACCAAAGAAAGGACATTTGGGTAGGCCGCATGAAATCACTCAAACTGCCAGACTATGATAAAAACTAACTGAGAAAAAAAAGAAAAATGAACAATAACCCACATAGTCTTCACATTTACAATACATAAAACAATATAATACTTAACAAAGTAAATATTCATGTCATTGTATATATAAAATTAATCAATGTTAATGTGTATATAAAATACGGATATAATCTTGGCCAGATCATTTGAGAACCATGTAGATTGGTGTCTGACATGGTCTTTTGACGAAAGAACCACACAGATTTGAGTGGACCTGTCCAATCAGTGCACGCATTTGTCAGTTATCGTGCAGCTCAACTCAAAACTTAAGGAGCTCAGCGATTCGACGAACAATACCAAAGAAAGGACAATTGGTTAGTAGTGTTGCCCAAATTCAGTCTTGGTCTTGCAGTCTTGGTCTTGTTCTTGCGTTTTTGCAAGACCAAGACCAAGAACAAGACCGCGTATTTTTAGCAAGACCAAGACCAAGACTGACCGTGCAAGACTTGAGCAAGAACAAGACATAGCCTGCAAGACTCTTGCGTCTTGCAGCTAGGACTTAGCGCTATTTCACTGAGTAGTTAGGTGTAACAGTTCGGTGTATAGGTAGGTACGCTTAGGAATTCTATGAGACGCAAAAAACTGTATCAAAGAATATGAAAAACTGGACCTATGCGCATTACGACTAATACCATAAACATAGCGAATAAAAAAATATCTATTAAAATCAAACTGAGTGCATGCATAGTTATGTTTTAACCATCGGCACTTTGATAATGCGGCATCAAAGGTTTTGTACTTACTTCTCAAAGAAATTTGCCGCTTTTCGGAAGTACATGGTTATGATACACGCGCCGGCGGCTTCTTTTGAAATCTAAAACAATCGTTGCCGCCACGCCGAAATCATAACATTTGTGACACTATTTGATTGCCGCCATAGGGCGTAGGTATACTCATGCAGAATAATTTCGAATTTTTTTAAGAGTACCTACAGGTGTTCCAAAGAATAAATAAGTTTCAGAGTGCTTAGAATGAAAATGAATACATTATACTGATCACGCAAGTAGTATTATGATTAGGTTATAACTCAAAGCTTATAAATCATAAATGTTTATTAAGAAACAGTTACTTCCATGGAAAACGACATATAGGTCAGTTGATTTTTCGAATTTCTTATCAAATCTTCAGTTATTTATTAATCTGCTTGATCTTTACTATGGCTATGTTAATTCAAGCTCACAATGTTCCAATTCTAATACGTTTTTCTAAGATTTAAAGTAAACTTTAATAAATAGTAATAGACTAATAGGTAATTGCAAGACTTGCAAGACTCTTGCTGCAAGACCAAGACCAAGACCAAGACTGGGAGCGCAAGACCAAGACCAAGACCAAGACCAGGTGTATTGGCGCAAGACCAAGACCAAGACTGGCTAAGTCTCGTCTTGTTCTTGCATTTGGGCAACACTATTGGTTAGGCCTCATAAAGTACTCAAACTGCCAGACCTGCATTAAAGAACGTGTGCATTGCAATGCATTAAATGCATAGAGAACGCTGCTGCCCATTCTCTAGTAAGTCCCTTAGTCGCCTTTTACGACACCCACGTGAAGAAATAGGTTGGTGCTATTCTTTACTTTCGGCACCACACGGAACGAAAGCACTCTCACAGGATGCGAGAGGAAAAATGTTACACATCAATAAATTTTAGAAATAGAACTGACTTAAATTCTCATCTAAAAACATTAATCCAGGGGGTCTACTCCGAACATAGATCTGAAGTATCAGCCGAATGTTCGGCTGTTTTTTTACTACGGCTAACAATGGCTAACTACGGCGAAAACAGAAAAAAACAAGACAGTCAAAGAGATAAGCCAAAGTCAAAAATGTGACTTGAAGTCGGGTAAGGACATAAAGTCAAAAAAGGAAACTTTGGAAGTTAAAAAACAGCCGAACATTCGGCCGATACTTCAGATTATCGCGTCGGAGTAGACCCCCTGAACTCAAACAAGATAGACTCCTACGTTAACGGCCATCCTTTTCAAAGCTTTATCAGCCATTGATATCTTCCTATTGATAATATCTCTAACGACCGAAACGCGTTATAAAAAGGTAAATGTCGGTTTTGCAAGTAGGTCAGGATTTGTGAATAAATCTAGATTGGGCGTAATGTGTGTCGACATTACCCTCTAGGGGTGGGTCATGTCTGTTTGGGCCGATAGATAACATTAGACTGCTGTGTCGATGGAAATAAATCTGATAATAGAGCGGCCATAATTACCTGGGCTATTGGTTGGAGTTTATGGTAGGCGTGAGCGGGTCTAAAGTCAAATTATTCTATTCTATTCTATTTTTGATAAATGGCAAGCAAAGCCGGTGTCGACTATTCTGCCAATGTCTAAAGTGAGTTGAGAAAACAAGTGTGCATAGTGCAAAAAAATAAAACTTAAAAAAAAAAAATGGTACGGTTGAATACAATGTAGATCTTACTTCTTGGCGGGAAAGTGAAGCGTCATGTTAGCAGTTTTGTTTTATTTTCTAAAATTTGTGTTTAGCCGAATATTAATGTGTAATAGTGGTGGATTATTAACCATTAAGTGTTCGTGATCCTGCATTAATGTAGGCAAATGAAACAAAACAGTGCAACATCACTTTAAGTTCTCTCAAGAAGTCCGCGCGAGGTTTCAGTAAAGTGCCGCGTCTTTACTTAAACCCAAGGGGAGTGGGGCGGATATCATCAATCATCTTTATCATGCATTGAGTGGAGTTCATTTCATAATTATTTAAATAACTTTGTACTTGTTACCTAATTTTACATGACACTGGCTAAATGCACAAACCGTGCGAAGCCAAAAAGAAAAAAAAAAAAAAAAAAAAAAAAAAATGTAGATCTTGAGCTTCTTGGCGGGAAAGTGAAGCGTCATGTTAGCAGTTTTGTTTTATTTTCTAAAATTTGTGTTTAGCCGAATATTAATGTGTAATAGTGGTGGATTATTAACCATTAAGTGTTCGTGAACCTGCACTAGTGTAGGCAAATGAAACAAAACAGTGCAACATCACTTTAAGTTCTCTCAAGAAGTCCGCGCGAGGTTTCAGTAAAGTGCCACGTCTTTACTGAAACACAAGGGGAGCGGGGCGGGATATCATCTATCATCTTTATCATGCATCATTGAATGGAGTTCATTTCATAATTATACATTATTAATATTAGTTACAGCTTTGTACTAGTTACCTAATTTTACATGACACTGGCTAAATTCACAAACCGTGCGAAGCCAAAAAGAAAAAAAAAAATGTAGATCTTGTTGTACGGGACTGAAACAAACAAAAAAAAAGTAAATATTATAATTGTTAAAACATAAAATATACGCACCCACACAAACGGAATAGTTCATAACTTTATGTTATTGTGACGGATGAAGGTCATCAGCGCCACAAGCAGATCTGGAGAGGATTATGTTAGTAAGAAGGAAAAATTAGTTTCACTGGAGTAATTTGACACGTGCTAGCTGTCACTTTGTTTAAGGAAATGGTAATTATTATCATTATTTTTTATTTTTATTTTATAGGCAGATATAAAATTATATAAATATTATTTTAATTTGTCATTAAAATATTCATCGACAGAATACGAGTAGTACGCTTTGTTATTCAATAATTTAAAAAGCTTACGTTTAAACTCATTTAAGTTGTTACTTGAGTGCCGTTGTTTTTCGACAGATTTATACTTTGTGCAGTTTAATAAAAAAAGCTTATGCATACAAAGTAAAGCCCTGTAACTGTTTCATATAATTTACATACTTTCATTCATGAACGCTTATGAAACTAAGTGACACCAAAATTGCCATTGTTCTTTGGTAGGTAACAATTAATTCATAAATGATATAAGCTAGGAACTCAAGTATACATATTATAAAAGCATTTATCACTAAGTAGTTTTGTTAAATAACGCTT
This sequence comes from Tiliacea citrago, assembly GCA_963921375.1. NCBI lineage: Eukaryota > Metazoa > Arthropoda > Insecta > Lepidoptera > Noctuidae > Tiliacea > Tiliacea citrago. The sequence continues at coordinate 20,084,259 of OY992781.1, forward strand.
AAATTAAAAAAAAAAAACCGGCCAAAGGCGTGTCAGATCACGCACAATGAAAGGTTCCATAGTTTGGATGAATTTATCCCAAAATCAAACTTACGCTGATAGCACACCTCCGCCGCGAAACCATAGCAGCGTAACCACAGTAGTTCAATTGTACTGATTTGCGTTATGATCCGCTACTCGTATCCGATTCGAGTAGCGGCACATGACGCGAACCAGTCGGAAGTTGTAGACGAGTATGTAAACCTAGGACAAACTGCTCAGTTAGGTAGGTCCAGCTTCGAGAAAGAGGTCAATCGTCGCATCTAAGTCGACTGGGCAGCGTTCGGGAAGCTTCGCAATATGTTCTCGTCCCACATACCACAGTGTCTCAAGACGAAAGTCTTTGACCAATGCGTGTTACCAGTGATGACCTATGGCACTGAAACGTGGTCGCTCACAATGGGCCTTATTACAAGGCTAAAAGTCATCCAGAGGGCTATGCTGTATCAGAAATGAAGAGATCCGCAGGCAAACCAAAGTAACCGACATAGCCCGAAGAATTGCCAAACTTAAGTGGAGTGGGCAGGGCACATTGTTCACAGAACAGATGGCCGATGGGGCCACAAGGGTCTGTAGTGAACCGCGTACCGGAAGACGTAGCGTTGGAAGGCCTCCTACAAGGTGGACCGATGACCTTGTGAAGGCCGCAGGAATCCACTGGATTCGAGAAGCGAATAGCGTAAAAAAAGAATACGCAGTCTTCATAATCTGTAACAGGAGAGTAAGCATGTAGGTACATAAAATTCATATTTTGTATAAATTATATATGCTGTCATTAATAACGGTCAAAGTGGCGGTGCTTGGGGGAGGTCTATGTCCAGCAGTGGACGTCTTTCGGCTGAACTGATAAAGATGTCGATGAATCGTTAGGACTAATAGTTCAAGCCAGCCCGCCCATCATACATGACAGTAAGTAACAGGCTCCCGTCACGTAATTCCCTCAATTTCCCGCAACATAATCACTTGATGTTTTTATTTCATTACTGTAGATATTACAGAGAAAGCTTAGGTACCTACTTCATTGTTTCGCTGTGAGCCGTTATCTTATTAACTTTTATGATACTGGTTCATGTTTATATTTTATTAAGTATTCCACTAACAAATAAATTATTTTATCTTTTACAAACATGAAAATCATGAAATGTTATTAAAAATACGCCAGAGGCAACTAATGAAAAGGTAACGGGTCCCCGAAACGATCATCCCTTTAGATCTCAAACTTTTCATTCTGTCAGGAAAAACTAATAGAATTAGGAAAGACTCCGTAACCCCAAGTGAAATCCAATTCATCATAATTCTAGAACAATAACAATTGCCAATTAACAATTTTAAAACAAACATCAATATGAAAACCGTACAAAAACCAGCATCAATCAATGTTCCCAATAAGTTACAGAACCGATCAATTGTCACACAGTACATCACGAAACTTTGTACCTCCGACATTTATACACAGACCCAATAAATTAATATCGCTATGATAAAGGGGTTCCACACGACAGCCTAACCAAGAGGTTATAGCCGGCCCATCCGTCAATGTGAAAGTACTTTATTACGACGAACGTGCGATTTATAACTTTACATAACCACATTAATCATTGAAGAGAATTGACCCAGTTTAATGGTATCTGTGATGAGGAGTTTCTGTAACTTAGCTTCGATGATGGTTTTTTCTCTTATCTCTTATCTAAAGATCGAAAAATATTCATGAATGATTTTCTTTAAACATAGGTACGTATGTAAAATACCTACCTAATGATTGAGGATGATCAATCAATCAATCAACAATCAACTTTATTTTTTCTCACCACAATATACATGTTATTTTATATTGGTCAGATTAGACAATGTTATGTGTTCGTTAATGTTATGTTATGTGTTGTTTTTTGATGATTCGTTCTAGACAGCAGTTCCTTCCCAGCTCTGAAAAAAAACGAGGAATAGTATTCCATAACCTACTACTGGTTAGCTTAAAGTAAAAGCAGATACTTTTCACATGGGTATTATTAAACTAACGTCAAAATATTTATGACACTCATAAGGCGGTAGTTCACTTATCTTGTCATACGGCACGTTTAGGAGTGCATTAGGCAGTGATTGAGCTAAGTGCGCGACGCATTAGCGATGCGACGCCGGCGGACATCCGCATCGCGCCGCGCCGCGAAGCGACGGTCCCGCGACGACATTTCGCGGCCATATTGTAATGTACTCGTAAACATAATGCAAGCCTTTGGCTATTTGACAACAACGTTTGTTTGTGAGAAGAGGAAATTCGGAGAAATGTCTGGACTTGAAAATGGCTGAATACGAGATATAAAATGGCGAGATGTTGCGATAATACTTAGAGTTGGGAGAGAGTTGAGCTGATTTTGCATATATTAATTAAAATGTTAATTACAATGCTTAGCAGAGCGAGCAGCTCAATCTTTTAAATTTTATACACATATTTTTATAAAGTTTAGTATTAAGTACAGCTTTTGAATCGTTTAATCGGTAAGTTTCCAATATGTAATATGATTTGGCATCGGACCTAAAACCAAAAATCTCCCTTTGCACGGCTGTTTACTAGTTGACTATTGGAATATTTATCATTGTTACACATTTCAGAAAGAAGAAAACTAATATGAAAACGAGGTTACGCAATTAATATTTCTTAGCAGCAAAACCACTTCTAATATCGGAAAGATTGTGAAGAATATGAATGAAAAAGTTAATATGGAGGACCGCACGTGCGTACGGCCAAGAAAAAAAAAGATGGATGTCCGTGAATAATGTTCGGTCGCGAACTGTAGTAATGGACAGCACTAAATATTGCACCAAGGGAAAATAAATTACACCACTTTTTCAAAGGCACAAAAAGAACTCTTCGTTTTCTCTTTCAGTAAAGCGGTGAGTAGAAAAAAGTTTAATATGTTAGGATGCCGGACACTGATTATGTAGGCTGAGTGGTCGTAGGCGTGTGCCTCCGCTGGCTTGTTTACTTTTGTATATATGTATTTGCCGTAAATACTTACGGATATTTTACGTTTACAACAGCATATAATTATAGAGCTTTGAGAAGAGCTTTTGTGAGATTTATGTGAGTTTGCTGACCTATTTGTTTTTCCTGTATGAATTAGTAATCTCAACAGGAGCAAAAAAAATGTTACAGTGAACAGCTTTTTTATTTTATTTATTTATTAAAATCTCCCTTACAACTGTCATTACAGGTGTATACCTAATGCGATAGCGCGGTCTTAAAATTAACTTACAATTTAAAACTATGATAAACGTAAAAAAACTAGTAGCACTTTTATTAACATCTAAAAATAATAACTATTTCACTAACTGCCCTAAGTATAAAAAACACAATATACTCGTATAGAATATTTTTAAAAAATATAAAAAAAACAACTACATAAATCCTACTCTAATCTACACAATAACATAAAAAAAAACAACAGTATTTTTGCGAATTGTGAAGTTATTTAGTTCTACGAGCTAATTAGATCCATTATAAAGTTAAAACCGACCAACAGAAAAGTTATTAAATCTGCATCGCTGTGCCAATTGCAACTCAAACTGGTAGCATTGTAAAGAAAAATTAGCTCCGGCCAGAACCAAATTCACAAATTGTGTAGTCAAACTAATTTCCTGTTAATGAGGTTACGGACAGCTTGCGAGTGAGAAGTTTAAATTGGTTCACGACCATTGCCGCTTCGGTTTTTGTCGGAGGAATCAGCAGCCCCTTCAGCGGTAAATGGATTTATTACCCTGCGCCGTTCAGGTGTACTCGTAATTACTCTTATTGTGCAGAAGCAGATTGTTTATTGTTTGCAGTTGGAAAATTGCAACATATATTTTATGTTCGACGCGCTCGGTGTATGAAATATTATGACTGCAATTCGATATATAATTCTTTCTCATTGCGAAATTAAACGAGGATATTGCAGCAAATGTATCTATTACAAAGATGCATGTTATGGAAGCTAGAAAAAAATAATTCGCAACAACGCGGTTCGAGTTTTTTCGTTCATGATAGACAATTAAAATGTAAAATGGGTGTCCTGGGGCCTTACTCCCGAAAACGATTCGAGTTTGATTTTGTTTTCGATTCGAACTCGTTTCTGATCTGAACTCGATTTAAAACCTTACTCCCGAACCAAATCGAATCATAAACCAAGATCGACATAGGTTCGAGTATTATCAGCGTCGTTATGCCTGTCATTGTCTATATCCTATCATTCATGGATTACGTCATTGTCAAGTGTCTTATGTCTGTGGTTAGAATCTTTTATGTGGTTGAATTTATTTACTTCTCTATCACTTTCTCACGTAAAAAACGATACCCTAGTGCTTTATTTTAACTTAACAAATAAAACCCTATGAAAAAGACATCAACCAATCTGCCTATTCTTTTTTCAACTATGTTGTGCTCGGCTTCTAGTCTAACCGGATGCAGCTGAATACCAGTATTTTACAAGGAGCGACTGCCTACTTGAGAGCTGTGGTGGCCCAGTGGTAACGACAGCGACTTATGAGTTGTAGGTCGTAGGTTCGAACCCTGACAGGTGCTTTACTTTGTATAGATTATTTCATCACCACTGCTCTCAAAACGGCGAAGGAAAACATCGTGAGGACACCGGTGGCATGTCCTAGAACCAAAAATTCGAAGACATGTCAAAACTACCAACCCGCACTGGGCCCGCGTGGTGGATTACGTCCTACTCCCTCTCACACAGAGGAGGCCTGTGCCCCAGCAGTGAGAACATTATAGGCTGATTATGTTGACTGCCTATCTGACCTCCTCAACCCAGTGACTGGGTAATACGATACCCCTTGGTAAGACTGGTTGTCAGACTTTCGGGCTTCTCGCCTTGCATTTAATGGAAATGTCACGTATGTTCATGTATGGTGTTAAATCTTCTACCAACACATTAAACAACTCCTTCGAGAAACTATAACTTCTTCGAAATTCTTCCGAATCCATTTCTATAGCCCCGGGTATTATATCGATTCATATTTCTTTTCGCACGAAGATCCAGACGATGTTTTCTCAAGAACATTGAAAAACAAAGTAAGGCGAGCCATAATAATAAAGATTTTGAAGAAATAAAGCAGTAAAGAACACAAAAAAATCTCACTCGATCTTCATAAAGTAGCTTCTTTGCTATCGAGTAATTTGACGTTTAGTTTTGATTCAACTACTCGATACATAACTGTCAGATGGCGTGTGGAGTACGAACTTTTGGATTCTAACGAATCTTTCGATCGAAATTAGTGTCGTTTTGAACCACCGCACGATCGTGCGCTAGTGTCGGTTTCAAGAGTATGGATCGTCATTTATTTCGAATCTAATTCGATTGATTCAGTACTCGATGCTGTCGGGAGTAAGGCCCCTGTTCGCCTTAAGCAAGTTCTGTTCATGGCTGAAAAAGTAAAAAACAAAAGCATAACATGAAAACTGAGAAAAATTCTCAGACTTCAGTTGACCCCAATGTCGTTGAAAGTCACTTTAGTCCACGCCTTTTAATTAACTGCGAACCGATTCACATAAAATATTCACGCCGCCATGATGGGCCAATCAGAGCCCACAAAGATTCAATGGAACAAAAGACGCTACTGATGTGTGTGTTGCTACCCAAGTACCTATATAGGTAGATTTATACTCAGTTTTAAAAGGAAAATCCTCGTGTATCGGTTGTTCCAATTTAAATATCCTAATCCTGACTGTAGTGGCGGGCAGTAATCAGTCGCCAGTAACCAGCATCCGAAGGGATTTAGTTTCAATCACGCCGGTGGCCGAGAGCTTGTGATTAATGCATACTAAACAGGGGCACACACAGACGATTTCCAGATAATTTACTTTCCTGTATAATCGTCTCGTACGTTCCAGTTTTAAAGTTTTTCAATTTCAGAGATGCGGTTGAGAATTTTGAGAAGCGGTGTAAAGTTTTTTCGTTTGAGTTTTTAGTTTATGAAGATGTTTTATTCTTGTTCGGTTTTTAGAATTGAGATTGATATTTTATATTGTTCTTTGTAAGAAGGAAGCGAAGCCGACCCCAACATATTTGGGACAAGGCTAGGCAGATGACGTGATGATTTTATTGTTCTTTGTACAGTCAGTGACCAGTATTACCCAACCCCTTTCACAAAGAAGATTAATGGAAGAGGGGTCAGGTAACACTAGTCACCGACTGTACCAAAGGTTTAATGAACAAAAATATCATCCTTAATAATGATTAGAGCTTTTTTGATTACTACTTAGGTACGTACCTTTATCAGCTGTTTTAACAAAATCCCCCTCTTGTCATTCATTTCATTTTTAAATATCCTTATTTATCAACTGAACAATCATCTAAATGCACTTATCCTAAGCTACATTCACTCATTATAAATTGAGGTATTCGCCTTTCAAAGCTTATGACAGTTCATCATCATCATCATTTCAGCCGAAAGACGTCCACTGCTGGACATAAGCCTCCCCAAACATTTGAGGGGGTTCCCATATTCGCCACGCTTGGCAGGCGGGTTGGCGATCGCAGTATGGTGTTAAAATGCATAGAGAACGCTGCTGCCCATTCTCTAGTAAGTCCCTTAGTCACCTTTTACGACACCCACGGGAAGAAATAGGGTCGTGCTATTCTTTACGTCCGGCATCACACGAAAAACATGACAGTTATATAGTTTTAACTGATATCAACATAAACTTAACACACAATAAACAAGGGTACACGATGACAATTACGCAAAATTATTTAGTTGTTTATAATTTTGCTGCTTGCATGTAGGTATAAAAAAAAAATATTTGAATAATTTGCAGATCGTACGGCGTACGTATGTAAGTACTAGCAACCGTGCGACCAGTCTATGATCAGCGGAAGGAGCCCCCTGACGATGACGCTGATAAGAAGATATAAAAACTGTAGACTCGATACGTATTTTCATGTAACAAAAACTGATCAAATAAGCGTATTATTAATTATTATTATGTGTTACGATCTCCATAATCCAGACACAACAAGTCAACAACCCCACTTAATAATTAAACCGGGGTCTCTCCACGTAATCAATTTAATTAAACGCAAATAATGTTTTGTTATTTTGTTTTTGCTTAGATTTCGTTTTATAAAGTCAAGTGGGCAAATAAAGCGTTGTTGATGACAAGTGACTGACTGGCGGGCAATTAGCGAGTGGGCAGGCCAAGGAAACAAAAGGGCCTCTTAGTTTCACTTAATTAAAAAAGAGGAAGCCGGCGCGAGACAGAGAAAAATTGCTGTGAAATAACGTTGTACCGCGTTGTGTTTGTGTGTATACGAGACCGTGTGAAGATATTTTTTAAAGAAAATACTCTGCAAAGTATACGTACTTTGACGTATTAGAACGTTAACCTTTCTGTGCTTTAATAAAAAGCTTTAATAAAAAGTATGCAGTGTCTAATGGGTCGCATTTTTATGGTCTCAGAGCCCTGTATTGAAATGACGAACTGATTATGATAGCAATTATAAAAGGAACCGTAGCATATTCAGAAAAAATGTTTTCTTTCCACCTAAAATTGCTAAAAATAATAAAGTATTAGTTATAATATTTAATCACGTAGGTAACTTGTTATTATAAGGTTGTCTGTAAAAGATCGCTTTTAGCGATAAGACCGCCCATTGTGTCACCCTGTGTAAAATTTCAACATTTATATCTGTAACTTTTATGGTGTACATAATAAAGAGTATTCTATTCTATTCTATTCTATTCTATTACTGTGAACGTTCCGAACCAGAATTTAGCTCACAACACAATAGGCGGAATATTTCCGAGGCGCACTGAGGAAATTTAGTTTATAACAAGCTCTGTAACATCAAGTGTACCAGTATGAGTTCACTTGGGGGGGCACAATCGTTAAAAATAATTTACAATTTTTCCTGTTACCATGCAAAAAAAACTGTCGGCTCGAAGTTTGCAGCCAGAGCGTGTGAAAAACTAAATTGCTCGTTGCCAGTCGACGCGCGAAATTCTAGCAAGTTTAGTTACTATAATTTTCCGGCGTGGCCGCGCGGGTTCAGTACAATGAGGCGACGCCCGCAGCCATCATTAAGGTGTGTATGCGCCGCTCGCGCCACGTCTTTCATCCTTATTCCCACTCCGCGAACTTTTCCGTGTGAATGTTTGGCCGCTGAATTCTGATACTTCCCATAATAAACATTCGCCAAGACGTATTTTGTCTGAGAAAAAAGAACGGAATGCTGCGAATATTTTCTTTGTGCATTTAGACACAATGGTAATGCTCATTTGTTTTATGTACCTATTGATATTATGAAGGTTGTATTACACAGTATTTGTTATCAAAATGAAGTGTACAGGTTAAATATGTGAGGGACGACTACAATGTGGTTTAGTTCCTTTATCAAAATGTTAGCAAATGAATATTTCAGTACATAATAATACTGAATATCACAAAATTACAAGTACCGATGTCATGCTAGATAACAATAGATTTTGCTATACAAGCATACGAATAGATGTATAGAGTTCGAATAACAGGCATTAGTAACACAATCAAATATATATTACCTCCCTTCTTATTAAAGTACTTACAGTGTCTATTACAGAAGCTAGCTGTTCCTAGTTGTCTAGTTGAGGTATACACCGAAAAAGCTTGTTATTTATCTTACTAATTGAATTGATCTAGTAAATGTTCAAAAGAGTCGAGTTCGTCCTAAGTTTTGTTAAAGTAGAAAGTTTTCTTTTTTTTTTTAAGTTGAGTCGACCATAGGTGGAAGCGTGTAATTACTTTTTTAGGTAATTAAGAGATGACAACTAATGGTAGGTACATAAAATATTTTTTTTTAATTTTGAGGAAGTGATAGTGTTTTACCAAATAATTTTTTTATTTTTATTAAGTAGTCATAAACCCACGTTCCATAAACAAATAATAATAATAACCCCACGTGATATCTCTACGTTGACGTCGTGATGGGGCTTGCGCGCTCCGTACTGGGTCTGCGCCGGTAGAATTTACTTTGCCGGAACAGGTCTAGGGTAATTTAGGGGAGCCAGACCAAGAGAGATGCAGAAACCCACAGGGCAGTATGTCGCGAGCTGTTGGGCAGTAGCGACCCCAGTGTCCCTATCTCCCGGAAGAATTCTTATTCCTCACCTCTGGCTTACCTTGTCTGGCCGGAAGGAGTGAACACTGACGAGGAACAGAGCTCCCACCTCATTCTTGCCTTTATTGGCCGGCTTGAGTGGAGATTCGCAAGAGCAAACGTGCTCGGAGGAAGGAAGTATTCCAGTAAGTGCTGGTAGGGATCTTAACCATGTTACGGGCTCTGGGATTGTTTTGATAGCCGTGGAATACCTCTCCACTCCTCAAGCACCTCAGGAAGTGTTTCTCCCTTGTCGCTACGACACTTTAAGCTAGCGACCGTTTACAGAGATCCATTCTTGAGTGTGCAAGTCACCCCCTGCCATTTTGTTCGTGTATTGTGTGTATAAAAGATTGGTCAGGCATGGGCAATAGTCTTTCCATAATTTTAGTCCACTTATCTACCCAAATCCATAATCCAATATCTTTTTTTCCATATCCTGTAATAGTACTACACTAACCGGGGTTTGTTCTTGAGTGCATTTGCATAGTGCGTAAATACAGGTGTAGCGGTTTTCAACATCGCCACATGCGAACTACGCGTCACACTGACGTCACGCAAAGCCTGCATCGCGCAAGCAGAGTTTACCGCGCAACTAGCATATATACAACATCCCGACTTCAGCCGTCGGGCAGTTGCCCACCAGACACAACACCCATCTGGTCGGAGGATCCTCCCTTTTCTATGGTGGATGAGTGAACTTACACCCTGTTCCTCATACTACCAAACAGGGATAACCGTCGGTTGGTGCTTCATTTCATTGAAAGCGTCTAACGGGTCTCTGTGAGTTGGTTTCGGCCCCACTACGCTTTCCAAAGGCCCGGGACCCCAGGGTCCAGAGATATGTCAAAGGCACAACAATAATAATATTTTTTTTTTTTATTAGACCAAGAAGAGTAAAGATGTTACACAATTTGTCTTAGCTACTTATACCTGCCAAACTAGGTTTATAGCCTATGTTTCAGCACGCAGCGCCTCGAGCCCTCGAACTGGGTATGCAAGTATGAGCTTACGAACAAAAGGAAACAGTTTATTTTGAAATACGAACTTAATTAAAAGAAAGAAAAAAAAAGTGACTCATATAATGAACATGATCAAGACTAAATAATTAAATTAATAATATGACGCGTAGCAATGGCGTAGCGGGGACTGCTACGCCGCCGTCGTAGCAGCCGTGTAGCGCTTTGATGTACTGATATCGACATGAGTAAAAAATACGTCGAGTAGTGAAATAGATTGAGAAGTCAATTCACTGACTAAACCCCACCCGTGTTCCTTCCGTTGCCTGTGTGCCTAAGACCTGAGATTTAATTTTTGTATCTCTCGTTATAGGTCGGTTATTGGTCATTTCATATTACTCCCTTAATTTTGGAACTTACAATTTTACTATGCATCTAATTTAAAACTACCAGTGTAGGTACCTCAAACTTAACTCAAACTCAAAGCGTTTATTTTAATTAAACCAATTACAGGCACTTTTGAATTGTCAAAGAATCGGTCAGAAAGTCGAAGCCATTTGCCCATTCCAAGACGTAGATCTCTATGGAGAAGAACAGGGGGTCTACTCCGAAGCGCTAAACCGAAGTATCGGCAGAATGTTCGGCCGTTTTACAACTTCCAGTTTCCTTTTCTGACTTTGAGTCCTTACCCGACTTCAAGTCACAGTTTTGACTTTGGCTTATCTCTTCGACTGTCTTTTTTTTTGCCGTAGTCAGCTATAGTTACCTGTAGTAAAGAACCCACTGAACTTCGGATGTAAGTTCGGAGTAGACCCCCTGGCAAAAAACTCCAAGGACACTCTTTTAAATCAAGATATCACAAAATCCTGGGTACATTATTCTTGTCACTTCTATATTTGTGAGAACAACGAATAAAAAAAAATATTTAAAAACAATTCAAAATAATTATAACATTAAAAGACTTGGGTTCCGTACGTATTTTTCGGGTGACCACTGAAAATCAGCGCTCTGCTGTGGGTCCCCCATAGCACAGCATCATGCTGAGTGCAAGCCTTCCCGTCACAGTCATGACGTGCAGCTGCCGACTATTTGTTTTTACCTACTCGAGTTTATGTTTTGCACGTGTTTCTGTGACAAATAAAATTATTTTTCTTTCTTTCTTTTCTTTCAAAAGATTACAAATAAGCCATGGCAGTTAAGAGATGACCAGTCTCAACTGACGGCGCCCGTTCACGAACATGACGCGTGGATCAGCACCATCCAACTCAACAATTTTGTAGGGAACCGAATGATCCAACACATGACACAACATAGGTGCATGTATAAGCAGCATCTATTTACTCAAGGAAAACTAATTTTTAAGGGGTAAATTTACCATCACGTAATTAGCAAAAGGCCGTGGCTAAAGATGGCTTCAAGTATATTTACGCAAACCGTGATGCTCCCTTTTATTGTTATTGCAAAACAAATTCTGAGAGCCGAGGAAAAGTAAAGTGAAATTTAATTGAAATCAACATTATTTGCTTAGATGATACTAAATTGCTTCCAAATGTACGTACGTTCTTAAATAGGAATAACGTAGTTAGTAGGTACTATTTAATATTACAATGTGACTAGTTAGCGTTAATGCTAGAGTAAGTTTTTTTCAGAAACCCTTAATTTAATATTAAATAAACTAAAACAGGTACTTTGTATGCTTGTAAGCTTGTATAAATAAATTAGGATAGATATATTATGGAATACTATAATGAAAATCTATAAAAATATGGCGGCGCAGCAAGTGGCGCCAGCTAGTTTTGTTACGAAGTTACTGGAATCAAATCAAAAGTCATTTATTCAAACTAGGCTGAGAATCAGCACTTTTCGAACGTCAAAAATTACATAAGACAGTCCCCCGAAAACGCGCACCCTTCACCACTTCCTAGTGCTTTAGCTGGGAAGAAGAAGTGGCGCAACTAACTCCCCAGCAGCACAGCTGTCTGTTCAGATATAAAACTTGAATCTCTACAATAAAATGTCAAATAATTTGCATTACGCAATACAACATTAAATTAAATTATTTGCCTTATGTTAGCTAGCACACGCCACTATACCCAAAAAAAACATAAAATCGTCGAAAACTATACTCAAGCAGAAATAACATAAACTGAACGTACCTAAATAAAAGCCTCCAGGCATAATGGGCGTGCCCGCTTACATAAAGCTATAGCTGTAACTCGATGAAACAGATGATAAGAAGAAGAAACAGCGTGGCGGCTGTCTTCTGATGACTGAAGATGATGTCAGGGAAGCCGCTGTTGTACCACGTCCGCGACGAACTGCTATATTTCAATGATATAGAAGCTGCTGAACAACTAATACGATGATCACTTCTGGTAAAGGCTATCCTGTGCCTTAAATATATAAAAGCTGAAGAGTTTCTTTTGTTTGAACGCGCAAATCTAAAAAAAAAATACCATCCGGGTTTGAAAAAAATACTTAATAAAATAAGAATGACTTGTACCGCCAATTTTATAACAGTGTCATCTTAAAAATACTCCATCTTATAGTACAATCTCTAGTACTGTAGACAGTAACTATCTCATAAAACATGTTTAAAATGAACGCCCGTCGCTTCCAGTGAAATTGATACCCATCAAGTGGGCTATCCTATCAAAAGTTATAATATCAGTATGCATTAAATGAGCCGTGTGCGGTATCCGAGGCTTCCAAGAATTAAACGTTGAAGATTTTCGTGCCAGCGGCACTCCCCTCTGAACAGCCCCTGCAATTAAAACGCACCCGAAGGGTTGCACCGCTTTCTAAATTGCAAACACGTCCATTGTTTTAATCTACTCCTCTCCCAGAATCCTGGGTATAATACTGGAATAAGGTTCCCTAGTTTAGTTTGACCCGCTCTTCTTCAACACTCACGAACAATTAGTTTCCGTAAGAGAGGTCTTGATTAGCTGGATGGCTTCATTGGTGCGGAATTCACCGATGTATACTTGATTGAAATATTAATTTCAAGCTTCCTTACTGACAATGCCGCGGAATAAAATATCAAACATCTTTAGTAACCATAGGAAAAGAATGCTGTTCCATACAAAATGGTAGAGCACAAGATCTGAATTATTGAAAAAGATAACATTCATAAATGAGTCTTCTATTTTTAAAAGGGGAAAAATAAATAATGCTTGGGCAGCGAACAGCAAGTAAAAAGGAATGACTTTATACGATTAAATAAATTTAAAAAGACAATGGGTTATGCACATCCCTTTACTGTAAAATAATTATTATAAGTGACATCACGTACCTACATTTGCGCTGGAGGATAGGTGTATAATTACTTCATACATGATAGAAAAGAATTGGATTATAAGAAAGGCGTAATAGGGGCAAAATACATAATGATACGTCTTTGCATGCTTTATATATTTTTCAGTATAAAGAAAATTAACGCTTAAACCACTATAAAAGGACGTTACGGGTGTAATATTTGAAACATAATTTCTGATAATCCATACAGACAGAATCATGCCATCAGATCAGTCGAAAATGTTCAACAAAAATTTTATTTGCTTAAAAATTTTTGGGATATGGTCAGGAAAAACGCCCTGGAAATATTACAGATTCTACTCTTTCATCTACCTTTTTGTGACTTTTGCTTGTTACAATTTACTTCTCACTGTGAATCTACTTTATACGCCCCGGAAAATCGAATTATTACTCCGCGAAGTGATATTTTATTTTACTGAATTAACAGTCACAACGAAAATTTTGACGATTCTCTTTAAGCGCGATAAAATAATTGACGCAATGAAATTAATTGATTGTGATGAATTTGTAGGCGACTATGAAAATAAGAACGGAATCCTGTACAAAACTAACATGGGTTACAGACTAGGTTGGAAATTATACGCTATTTCATCAAACATGGCTTATTCAAGTCAAGTAGTCGTCCCAATATTCTTGGATTTGATACGAGGCACCAAGTCTGAATTGCCAATATGCAAATATTACTTCTTGAGCGATGAAGTTCGAGAGTCGCATTTCCTTTTTTGGTTCATATATCAATCCTTTGGGATGTATGGGCATATGATGTATAACGTGAACATAGATTCGCTGATCGCTGGGCTTTTGTTTGTAGCTATCGTTCAGTTGAGGTTACTTAACATTAACTTGACAAATTTTAAATTATCGGAAGAAGAAAGTAAACTCCCAATAGAAATTCAAGACAAGATTCAGATGATGAGGCTCAACAAGCTGTTACGACATTACGAAGTTAATTTGCAGTAAGTGCTAAGTTTCAAAATGTAAGAATACAGCGGTATAATCGAATTGCAACAAGTAATTTAAATTTTATTTTGTTCCAGTTTTTGTGAAACAGTCCAGAACATGTTAAGTGTAACATTATTCTTTCAATTTGGAGTGGCATCTATGATAATATGTGTGGTGATGTGCGGACTAGTTTTGGTAATTGCCTGTTGTAAATATATATTGTTTTACTTAAAGTTAACATTGAGCAAACATGTGTGAAAATCCCAGAGAGATGTCTTGCCCTTCAGTGTTCAATGAAGGCAAGAAGTAGGTAATAAATAATTAATAGATCAAATAATTAGGTATAACCTTTCCACGTTGTCTGTTGGGCCGAGTTGGTATTCTTTGTTTTAAACACACGCCACGTATTGAAAATATGAGTTAGTGATTAAATCAAGAGATTTTTATGCTTGTTCTGGTAAATCATAATATGGTATGGTAAGAATACATTTTTATTTTAAAACTTGCAGCCATCATCAACAGAGACAAAAGTATTTTTAGTGATGTACCTTTTCACGATGACTCTGCAAATTTTTGTACCTGGATTTTTGGGAACTCAGCTGTCTTACGAAGTATGTAACAAAATATTTTTTTTTTGTCCTAGAATAAATTTCTTTAAGCATTGTTGTAATTCACAATATTATAATGTTTTTTCTTCTAATCTAGAGCGAAGAATTAGTAGCAGCAGCTTACAATAGTGAATGGATACCGAGATCCGAATCATTTAAAAGAAGTTTAAAACTCTTTAGAGAACGAGCCGCAATCCCAATCACGGTTACAGGCCTCAACATGTTTCCTTTATCACTCCTCACGTTTACTTCAGTAAGTTTGTTCTTATCTTTTATTTTTTTGAGCATATGAAAGTTTAAATCCAATAGGATTGAAATTGATTTCTTGTTTTTTTTTTTACATTTCTCAATTTTTAAAACAGGCTAATATAGATAAAACGCTACCTTGCTTTTGAATTGCTTGCTTACGACTGATAACTTTTATGTATGGTGCAATCTGCTAATATAAGTTGGTTATTATTAAATAAAAAAAACACAAATATTAAAAAGAAAATCCTTAAAAATAGTTTTCTCATTAGTGGTGCTTTGTTAAGTACTCTACACAGTCTTAAATAAATTATGTTTAATAAGTAGCGTTGCCTATGATTGAAAAAAGGCAAATTATAGGATACAGGATAGACAGAAGTAATAAAAGCATAAAAAAATCATACAAAATATGAATTTTACATAAATTGTTACTCTCCTGTTACAGATTATGAAGACTGCGTATTCTTTTTTCACGCTGATTAGAAACGTTCAAGAACAATAGAAAGCGGAGGAAAAGTACATTATTATAAAACTCACAATTTCATCTGGAGAGTGCAAACTTCAGGCTTTTGCTTTGTTTTGTTGCTTTACGAAATAATTAGCATTTAAGTTGCTATAATAGTAAATAATTTAGAAAAACACTAATAAAACATTTAATTGTAATATTAATTAACCAGTAGTAAAGATATCGAACGAACCAATCAAATTGATTAATAGATTCGACCTTTCAAAACTTAAAATGGCGTCAAAACTCAGGCCAAAGTTCAGTCACAGCTTTCTGTCTTAGCAAGCTTTGTTAACGAAGTACAGTCAACGAAATAGTTTGGTGTGTAGAAATATACTTTTGGACAAGTTTATTTTCACATACCGATGATGATGATACAGATCCTGATGTAACTTATTGCATTTAAATATTCTATGATCTTGTCAACCGAACATCTGATAAAAATAGGGAGCACCTAGAACATGGTCATGGGAACCCTTCACTGTGCGTGGTCCGACACTCACTTGGCTGGTTTTTAGGGTTCCGTACCTCAAAAGGAAAAAACGGAACCCTTATAGGATCACTTCGTTGTCCGTCTGTCTGTCTGTCAGTCTGTCAAGACCTTTTTTCACAGGAACACGTAGAGGTATCAAGTTTAAATTAATATCAAATACGAAAGTCTATGGTCCCTTGAAGCTCTAAAAAAATCGAGCTTCCAAGTCAACGCAATAAAAAAATACGGCGATATAACTTTAGAAAAATACGGCGACATTATTGCGACATGTTTCGATACTCGCAAATAAATCAAAACCTATAGGGTACTTCCCGTTGACCTAGAATCATGAAATTTGGCAACAAGCAAGGTCTTACAGCACAAGTAAAGGAAAAGGTCCGAATATTGTAAATTAGTAGTTTTATCACATACAAAAAAAAATTGCGAATATCTCGCACATAAATCAAAACCTATAGGGTACTTCCCGTTGACCTAGAATCATGAAGCAAGGTCTCACAGCACAAGTTTAGGCTTAGATGGTGGTGTGGTTTAGGGTTTTTCCTTTAGGAAAAAGTCCGAAAATTGTTAATTTGTAGTTTTATCACATAAAAAAATATTTTTTCGATTACAAACTTAAATTTTCAGTTGGAAAATTGACCGTGGCGTATATCGATGTATGGGAGAACATGTTTTTCAACTACAATGTTAAAAAAATAATATTTTAGTTTCGCGTGTGGCCGACCGCCATGTTTGTTTACAAATGGATTGCAGTGAAGTGATTTTATTGTGTTAGTGCCCTAAATGGATTAGAAATCGGGGTAAGTGGACTTATTTTCATTTATATGTTATTATTACATCGTTTTAGATAATAATTGCACGAAATCACGTCGTAAAATTTAAATTTGTGAACAAAGAAATGTTTCTTGAAAATTCGTTCCGCCGACAATTTTTTTTACGAAATATGGCTCATTTTGTGTTTTATCGCCTGGAAATAGATGAATAATCATAAAATAATACTTACTACATCGTTTTAGATAATAATATCACTAATTATATCATAAATACATATGAAATATTTCGAATGAGATGAGATTTATTATTACGCAAATTTTACATAGAACTCTCTAAAAAAACGCTGTTGTTAAATTACTTATCTATTCATAATGCAAGGTGCAAACTTTCGTGTAAATTCAAGCAGCCCTTTAACCAGAAATAGAAATAAGGTAATCCCAATACAATGGCAGCTGTTATCTGAAATCATATTTTGTTTAGAAAAACAATACAGTTCCCAGATCCATTCTTGCAATTGTGTATTATGGCCTGTCTAATTAGCTTCTCAGAAAAATTTACTCTTAAGGCTTGACGTCTATTGTTATTTTTTTTAAATATGTTTATAATTGCCGGCGGCCCCTGTCATAACAATGACAGGCCATAAAAAAAGGTCGGTGCCTGGGTACCGAATTGTCAAAACGCGGGGGCGCCTCAAAGGTTAAGTTTGTTTTAGGGATAAATTCATCCTAACTACGGAACCCTTCATTGTGCGTGGTCCGACACGCACTTGGCCGGTATTTTTCTTTCTTTTAACTATAATTATTTTTTTGACGTCACTGGCCGGCTGTCGCTGAAAACCAGTGCTGGGGCTCTGTCTCGCATACGGTCGCAGCATTATGCTGAGCGGTGGCCATTTTGCGTGGATGTGACGCATATTTACCTCCAACTTGTTATTTTTTTGTATTTGTGCTCTTTCTTTGCGTCATGTATATCGCAAATAACCGTATTTTGTTTCTTCTTTTTTTCTTTCTTTTTATTTGCTAAACAGCAATATGAGTACAGAGTAAAACAGAAGGTAGCCTATAAATTAATATGTTTTGCTGACTGTAACATGAAACCATTACTCGTAAACGATTAACGAATAAGATTCCACGTATCGCTAATAGGTGGCACCACCTGCGCTAAACTCATTAGTGACGAAACTTCAAATTGTCGTCAATTAAAATTACTACTAACACGGTTATGGCTACAAAGGGAATCACGTTGATTTTGGCACGTGATATTCGCTTAAAATAATTAGAATATTAATGTGTAAGTGATGAATATAGGTAGGTAGGTACCTAATAATCAAAGTGGATTACGTAATGTTATAAGTTGCGAAAGGCTACATCTATAAATAAGTCTAGTCCTAGTAGTAGATAGTACTTAAGGATCAGGTGGATCGGAGATTTACGGCTGGCTTCTTACACGCTACGTAAGTTTCTCCAAAAAATTGGGGGTTTCGAATCCGAAAGGTAAGTACCGATTTGTCTTTTTTCAAATTACATTATTGAGACATAGCACATATTAATATTGAGAAATTAAAATCATCTATTAAACCTAGTCTGAGAATCAGCACTTTCCGAAAGTCAAAATTACATAAGACAGTCCCCTAAAAACGCCCGCCTTTCACCACTTCCTAGTGCTTTATCTGGGAAAAAGAAGTGGCACAACAAACTCCCCAGCAGCACAGCTGTCTGTTTAGTTAGAAAAACTTGGTTCTATACAAAATGTAAAATAATATTACATTACGCAACACAAAACATTAAATTAAATTCATTAATCATTTATCATTTCAGCCAAAAGACATCCACTGCTGGACATAGGCCTCCCCCTAAAGGGGGGGTGTTTGCCGTAATCGCCACGCTTGGCGCCTCGGTTTGGCGATCGCAGTATGGTGTTAAAATGCATAGAGAACGCTGCTGCCCATTCTCTAGTAAGTCCCTTAGTCGCCTTTTATGACACCCACGGGAAGAAATGGGGTGGTGCTATTCTTTACGTCCGGCACCACACGGAACTTAAATTAAATTATTTGGCATAATTATGTTAGCTAGCACACGCCATAATAGCAACAAAAAAATATATTGAAAACTATACCCAAGCAGAAATAAAAAAAAAACTAAAAACGTAAACAGAACTTAATACCTAAATAAAAGCCTCCAGGCAAAAAGGGCGTGCTCGAGACAAACCTGGACTTAACTGTTTATAATCGCCAATGATTAATAGCTATACTCTTTATTGCTAATTATGATAAGGAGTCATTTGCTCTGCATTTAAAGCTGCTACATTCTGTGATTATTTAACTCCATCATGTTTTCAACTAAATTCCATTATCGGTCTTTGATAATTTTTTAAGCATATATCTTCACCGGACTTGGGGACCGATAAACCAGAACTTGAAAACCTTTGGTGAACGCAATTATCGTTAGGTACCGCAATGCCAATGAGCGCAGACTTTCATGAATAAATTAATATTTTTATTCGATTAAATTCAGTTTATTAGTTTCATTTCACTTTGACTGCGCTGAAACTGCTGACTATTAAATTTTTATCGGGCGTATAAAATATTTTTAAGTTTAATTTGGTCGAGTATTTTAATGATTTTTGGAAAATAAAACGTCGGTTTATGGGTTAAGTGGATGAATTAAATATACCCAAAAAAATATTGGTTTGAAAATTAAATCATATTTTTTGTCGTTATAATGCCTTTCGTGAGTATTTGATCTGCGTGATCTACGCTAAAATTTATGACGGTTATTTTTTTAAGCAATAGTAATTGAGAGTCAAACGCAGCTATTTTATTTCGAAACCTTTCCTTTTTCTACTTGGTTAGGAGATATGAAATAATATAGTCGAAAGTTAAGTTCAAACTTAACATAACAAAAACGAAACTCTAAATTCCGTGTGAGCATCACGGAATTTCCTCCTAAACCCCTTTTAAAATTCCCATGTACAATAAGGCATATTTACAAGACGATGTCATACAAAAGGAGCTGTACAATAGACTAGAAACAATGTGAACGTGTAAAGTTTGTCTATTTACATAGTTATCACGGAGCGTTCACATCGTCACTCGGGAGCAACGGTAATGGCTCGGCTCATTACACGACTCCTTACACATATTGTTGGGAGAAAACAATTAGAACTCAGTGTAAAACAGCTTGCTGTTTAAAAAGAAAAGTGGAGAAGAAAAAATCTGAAAAATAAAGTAAACTGTTTTTGTTATTGTCAGAATGCACTTAAATAGAACTGTCACTTGCCAAGTGATGAGAGATCAAAAACATGAAAATGTTTGAAATAGATACCTATTTTTTATTAAATAAATGACAGTCTTAGCAAAGGTCGAAGAACAATTTAAAAAATAATTGTAAATATGATTAGAGTAGATTAAAAATATTAGTGTCCTTAATTTTAAGTCAAAGTTTTAAAAATCACTTTAGCCCAGGAGATTTTTATCTCCAAATCACAGCAGCACTTAGTAACAAAAAACTCATTTTGCCTTCGTTTAAACAGTAGCCATGTATATTGTGTAGAGGCTAGACAAGGGCTCTCCAGTTAGTCTTAATGAGCTTGGTCATTACGGAGCGTGCGTGCCCCGGAAACAAGTTTCTGTAAGGAAACTTAAACACCTTCCCGGAATAAACAGGAGTAAGGTCTATGAAATCATAAGAGCTGACCTGTAGATAATGTAGCTCGTAAATAGGGTAGCATGTTGTCTTTGATAGTGTAAACGTTTTGGAAGTGTCAGGAAAATGTTGGCTACGTCTGGGATGCAAATGTGTCTAGACGGAAAAAATATGGTTGCTTAATTTTTTGGTACAATCATTTAGAAAGGAAGATTGGGCTCCACTGTACTTTAAAATCCACGCGTGAGAACCTTTTTTTTGCGTATAGATAGATTTCTTTACACACACAACACTTTCGGAAAATTTCACACTGCACAAACGCCTAGTTTTTGAGAAAAAAATCAATAAATTCAACTTATTTACGTAATAAAATTGACATTTTGCCACAGATAATGTACGACTTTCATTGAATGCACTAAGAAAGCATTTTTAACAGACAGAATATCTCATAAATATAATTTACCTTACTATGTATAAGAATTCTCCGAACCAAGATAACAAACAAAAAATAGTAACCAATTTATTTACGCTAATGATATCAGAACATGGTGGTCGTATTCGTATTACTTTGTTAATTACACAATGTCAAACTTCATTAGTGCACACACAACAAAATTTAATTTGGCGAGTCTGAATTTGCAAGTTCGAGTTCAAACATTGAATAACATTGTGCTTACTTTATTTGACTGACTAATGTGAGTGGTGTACTAACTGCTCCCTGTATTATATGGTAGGTTTGGCTAAGTAATAACAGCCGCACGGGTCGATCGATCAGGTTAAGCTACACTTGCCGCGGTCGATCCAAGGATGGGTGACCAAAATTGTTGGTCCGCGCTGTCATCTGTAGATCTTTGCCAGTCGTTGCGGATCGTCAGAAGCCCGTCTGTCTGACAAGCAGTCTTACCAAGGGGTAAGTATCGTATTACCCAGTAATTGGGTTGTGGACGTCAATAGGCAGCCGCGCGACATATAATACTGGTATTCAGCTGCATCTGGTTAAGCTGGAAGCCGAACCCAACATAGTTGGGAAAAGGCTAGGCATTTTTACTAGTAATAATTTAAGAAGTTAAAAGTAGTAACAGCTGTAAATTTATAGTAGTTAAAGGCAATGTATTTAACAGTGACTGGGTTTCCAAATGGAAACCCCAAACCTGGCATACCCAATGGGTATGTTTGGTTAAAATGATGGTGTTTGTTTCTGTAAGTTCTTCTCCCCAGCTAAACCACTAGGAAGTGGTGAAGGGCGGGTGCTTTGGGGGTCTGTGTTATGTAATTTTGACGATCAAAAAGTGCTAATTCTCAGCCTAGTTTCATATACAAACACTTTTACACATCAATAATGTACTTTACAACCTATTTGAGGTCAGTGTTTCCAATCTGACTACTCTAAGAAGCACATAAACAAACTCTTAGGGTTAGTATTTGACTCAAACATCTTTTAGCCTAGTGGTCGCAAGGGCTACTGCTGAGAATGAGGTCCTGGGTTCGATTCCCAGGTCGGGCTAAGAGTTATTTTATTTTTCCACCAGGAATTTCGCAGTAGCAGCCCAAAGTCTGGATTTGCGCCCGGTTAATGGCAATAGGCTCGCCCCCTATTACATGGGACTTAAACATAACTGGTGAATTGTTGGTGTACTATAAGTACACCCACTGGGTTAGGCAGACCTAATCTTCGGGGAATACAGGTGTTATGTTATACCTACATGTTTTTGTATCTGATCGTACCCTTTGCAGCATGCAGGTTTAGGATGCCTGTCCACCGAAGCGGAGCGAGGCTGCGGAGCGGAGAAACGGAAAAATATGATATTAACCAATAGGATTGCAAATCCCTCTCCACTTGCAATCCTATTGGTTAATATTTGTCAATTTCTCCGCTCCGGTGGACAGGCAGCCTTATGGAGCTATCACCCGGATTTCGGTAATCGGATTATTCTACAAAAAAAAGCAGGGTGCACAATTCCCAAAAAGTTCTGAGGAGCCTGCAAGGTATTTATGGGTAGGCCAAAGAATACTCTGAGCCCAGAATGAAATTAAATTTATTTACAATATACATTGTCATTAAATCACGGAGAAACTTAACACCGCGATTCAGTATTAAAATAAAATATACAACACCATCTATCGAGGCTGAAGGAACTAAAAATTCAAAATGTGAAAGTTTGACATTCGACACTTAACACAGGTTGTTTCATGTGTATCTAGTAAACGCGCTACGGGATTTGGTCCTATCATACCATACAATTTTCTACTAAACTTATTTATTACATAGATAATCTCCTAAACGGTTTACCAAAAAATTACCCCGCAGTAACAATTGACTTTAACGAAAGAGGACAAACAATTGACAGAACAAAACCCAAACCTTCAATTCCATCCACAAACAGATGAAAATAATATTCTTTTTGTTCTTTCATTAAATAAATCCATTACAAAAATAGTTTACCTACCCAATTAATTTGGAAAATAACAAGTCGCATCCCGGCTTTCAAGTATAATTTAAACATTACTACAGTGAGATTCCCGCTGGGTCGGGATTAATCACTAGCTGTTTAAAAATTCAAATTATCCGTTCTACGTGGTTACTTTCTGAATTCGGTCGGAAAACGAGAATTAATATTTAAAAAAATTAGTGCTTTAAGCTTGGTTGTACTTATAGATCTGTTCAGTTGTTTCAAGGGGTATTTATAACTCAAGATATTTTCCTTATGGTATAAATAATGGGGTTATAGTCTTAGAAAGGCAAGACTCATGCTTAATTTATTTATAGGAAGTTCTATCTTAATTTTCTTTAATATATTCGAAAACGAAATACCGACTGAATACAGTGTGGGTTTAAAATCCATTCACAATTAATACATAATAAACGCTTGACAAAAAGAACTCTAACAAAAATTCACGCCATCATTAGGGCTCTGTACCGCCTGCATTTTAAATAAAAAAATCTAACAATGCCTCCACACTTACCCAACACATACGCAATGCACTGTAAAACGCAATCCAGAGCATACTTCACACCAGGTAGCCCTACAATCTCAAGTAACACAATAGGAAGCAAAGAGCTACCATCGGGAGGGATGATGTGCGCACGTAACGAACCCCTGGAGGCATGCTTTATCCTCTGAATAAAAATAACACATACGTACACTCAAACAAGTTATGTAGTGTATACCTACAGACAAAATATTTATCTTTTCACTCATAATCATTGTTAACCTTGTCAAACATACGTTGCTGGCAGGCATTAAAGGCCTACTCCCTTTTGAGCCATGCTTCCCTGTTCTGTGCGAGTCTCATCCAGGTCCTCCACATGATCTTCTGTAGGTTATTTACATATGTTGCTGTTGGTGTGACAACGCACTTTCTACCGTGCTATATCGTCTATTTACTATACTCTACCAATATTCATTTTGATTATGTGCGTAATTACTTGTACCTATTACCTCTAGTTTCTACTAGTCTACTACTCCTAAACTCATGGCATACATAAGTAAGAGAATGATGTAAACTTGTAGCGGCATCAACATCGCCACATGCGAACTACGCGTCACACTGACGTCATGCAAATCCTGCAACGCGCAAGCAGAGTATACCGCGCAACTAGCATATAGGTATACAACGTCTCGACATCAAACGTAGGGCAGTTGCCCACCAGACACAACACCCGTCTGGTCGGAGGATCCTCCCTTTTCTATGGCGAATGAGTGAAGTTTACACCCTGTTATTCATACCACCAAACTGGTGACCCCGACGTGATGAACGTCAGCGCAGCCTTCGTGCAACTACTTCAGCGTGACGTCATCATCATCATCACTTCCTCAAGCTTTCGAGCGGCGAGTCACACAGCCAGCCAGCACCCACGGCTTCAACGGGTATCCTGACCACCAGCATGCAGCGGACGTGCATTCCTGGTCATCACCCACAGCCTCATCAGCAACCTTGGCACAACACACTGCACTTTCGGCCGGTCTACAAACAGAGAATATGATACCTCTCCTGGTCGACGCCAGCAGTCAGCCCCAACCCGGCGCTGTACCACATCGGATTCACTGGAGCATAATGCAGCGCCACCCCGACTCACTGGGGTATCACCGCAGACAGTTCCGACCCACCGAGAACCATGCGGCACCCGGTTCCGACTCACTGGTACCCTCTACTGGCACTGGCAAGCATCGCAAGATACAAAACTCAGCTCACTATCGACCTCCGGTCTCCGGGGGGAAGTGATGTAGCGACATCAACATGGCCACATGCGAACTTTGCGTCACACTGACGTCACGCAAGCAGAGTTTACCGCGCAACTAGCATATATACAACGTCCCGACATTAACCGTAGGGCAGTTGCCCACCAGACACAACACCCGTCTGGTCGGATGATCCTCCCTTTTCTATGGTGGATGAGTGAACTTTACACCCTGTTCCTCATACCACCAAAAACTAATTGACTACTCAGCACAAATTTTGTTTTTGATTGTTGAATCATAACATGGTTTAAATAAAAGAATTTGAGACTTAGCTGCCTGAATACCAAACAGCTTGTTCAACTGTACATAAAAATAACACATACGTACACAATCAGTTGATGCTACCTGTAAACGTCTGCCTTTGGGCGCCATTATTTTTCACGTCAGAAAAACAAATGCCTATCTAGGTTCTGCGGATGTTCTGCGGGCTTCTGATAATGGATTTCGGCTTATACATAGTTCTACAAAAAAACAAGAGGGTTTTACGGCTGTATATGAAATAATAAAGCACGCAAAGTCAAGGTAAGGAGATTACATTTTGGTGTAATGTTTATAGGCTCGTGAAATATGTGGAAATATTTTTTGTTGTAGTAAATAGATGTGTAGGAGATAAAATGTAGAGGTTATAATTTAGAAAATATCTATCGCCGCCACAAGCGTCTTCCTGTTAAGATTATTATATAATCTTATTCCTAACTAATGAATGAATTATTAAAATTTATCATCATCGTAAGAATTACCTACTTGAGGCGCCATCTATTACCTCCTTTGTGATTTAGAAACACCTTGTATTGTTTTAAGATTAATTATTAAATTAATTATGATGTTCTCGTTAAAACTATAGTTAAAATTAAAAGATAACATTATGTGACTTTTGGGTTGAAGTCTGTTCACGCATGATGTTGACAACCTGCGTGTTGCTATCACACAAGCTTTAGGCGCTCTTTTCTTCGGGGTACCTACCAACGCACCAGGAATCAAAATTATCACACCATCTTCGGACAGCCAATGAGAGCTCCTCAAGGAGGTCATCAAAGAAGCACCAATAGGAGCAGTTTACGAAGATTTCCGAGTGCTTCTTCACGGAACGTTTAAATAGCTTGTTTTCCTTCTAGACTAACACATTTTGAATCGACCTTGCTCTGTATAGCTTCATTGTCGAACTTTAAGTCCTGACGAGTCCATATTGTACATTTACTAACTAATAATTGCATTAAATCATTTTACTTTCTGGAGAAACAAAGAACTTATCATTTAATCTCAACCGCAACCACAACCTGAAGAGGAAGACGGGTAACGCATGAACAAAGTCATATTTAACAATTCTACATTTGACTTAGTAACGGGGGCTCCCATACAAAAAAATCACGTTTTTTTGTATGGGAGCCCCCTTAAATATTTATTTTATTCTGTTTTTTAGTATTTGTTGTTGTAGCGGCAACAGAAATACATCATCTGTGAAAATTTCAACTGTCCAACTATCACGGTTCATGACATACAGCCTGGTGACAGACGGACAGACAGACTGACGGACAGCTGAGTCTTAGTAATAGGGTCCCGTTTTACCCTTTAGGTACGGAACTCTAAAAATGGCACCAATTACATTTGAGTGGTCAATACCTAAATGTTTTAATTTAATACGAGAACTAAATCAGTTTCAACAATAATTTAGAAACTATAAAGTAACAAGATTATTTTACACACCCATTTCTTTATGAAAACTTGTTGTTTGGTTAAAATCCTTGATGTACCGGAAACATTGTCAATAGAATAGAATACTCCAAATCAATGAATTAATGATATGGTCAATTTAAGTGGTAAAAAAAAAGACTTCGCGACTTCGTCCACGTGACATTTCTTGTGCCCCCGACCCACTGCGTCTTCGCTTAGTGTACTTTCGGACTTTTTATCTTTTTGCTCGGCTTCTAGGAGTCATAGCGTGATGTTAAATAGCATATAACCTTCCTTATGAATTGGGCTATCAAAAGCAAAGATTTTTCTTAATCAGACTGTTAGTTCCAGAGATTACCGCGTTCAAACTAACAAACAAAGTCTTCAGTTTTATTATTAGTATTCAGCTTTATTATTAGTATCGATAGGTACATATTGGCACAAAATTAACTTAGCTGAATTCAAAACACATTCTCTTTTAAATATAATGATGGCATTACTATGGCCGACTTACCTAATACCTCAAGGCGTTTTGAAATCATAATACTGAAGTCTTTATTTCAACGAGGTAAAATCAGAATACGTAGTCATATTTTATTCCGCTACTAAAGCAAAGTCATAATTGAAAGTGTTCCAACTATGCCGAACTGAGCATTACCAGTTTTCGAGCAACAATTTTCGTTCGACGCTGAAAGTTACCTGTTGAGGCTGAAGTTTATCATACGTGAAAACAACACTGGAACTTTGCAACTTTGCCAACGGGACAACAGTTTTCACCTCTGTTATGCATGGAGCAAAACATGGTTTATTACATTTCGGTAACGCTCAGGACAAAACTACTATTCGTATTTTGGCAAAATAACATTATTATTCATTTGAGTGTAGCTACAGTAAAACTGGCACCACGAAGACCACTCTAAACCACCTTACACATTATGAGACATGCAGCTGCGACAGCGCGACGACAACACGCTGACCTGTCGCATGCGATTGTCATCGGGTGTGCGCGAGCATCGTGCGTCTAGACGCTGCGACATTAAGTAGCCAGAGCGTATGACTAATACTGACCCCTAGCCTGTAGTTGCGTCTAGTGCCCAAGCTGTTCCAGTCGCATGTTGTATAGTGTGCGAGGTGGTTTAGCATTATCTGCATAATAATATAATGTCCCCACTGCTGCGACACAGTCCTCCTTTCTTCGAGAGGCAGTGGTGATAGATGTCACATGTCTTCGAATTATTGGTTCTAGGACATGCTGGTTTCCTCATGATGTTTTCCTTCACGGATTTTGAGAGCAGTGGTGATGGAATTATTTACACAAAGTAAAGAGCCTGTCTGGGCGTTTTTGGGGGACTGTCTTATGTAATTTTTGACGTTCGAAAAGTGCTGATTCTCAGCCTAGTTTGAATAAGTAATGATGTGTGAGCGCAGCCATAGCTGCGATTGGTCGATATGTGACACAACTGACATAAGCCCCGCCCTGTTGTCACTTGAGTCATGAAAAAAGCCATAGATAATACACTATAATACAGAAAAAGCGTCAGTGCGTAAACCGTATTACCGCATGCGTATTACTTGCCTTACTCCTACAAACCTAACAGAACCCACGTCGTGCAACTCGCAAGTCGGGTCCGTTACCACTGGGCCACCACTTCTCTACTAGGGCACCACTACCGTACTGGGGCACCACTACTCTACTGGGCCACCACTACTCTACTGGGGCACCACTACTCTACTGAGGCACCACTACCCTACTGGGGCACCACTGCTCTACAAGGGCACCACTGCTCTACTGGGGCTCCACTGCTCTACTGGGGCACCACTGCTCTACTGGGCCACCAATGCTCTACTGGGCCACCACTGCTCTACTGGGCCACCACTTCTCTACTGGGTCACCACTGCTCTACTAGGTCACCACTGCTCTGCGCGATGTTTTACGGCTACGATATAAAGGCACTGTCATTGTAAAATTATTACCACTGATGCTCGTCATTTACCTACGATGAAAAAATTATCAAAAGGTTGTAAACCATTTTTGTTAATTAAAGTTATCGTACACACAACATTTTTATTCAATTTGTAAGGAAAGCTGTAATATTGTATTCATAAAGTTAACTTACTATTCATGAAAATTAAATAAAAAGAACAAATAGACGCAGTTACAATAAGGATATTCCAATATCCCTGCATACCGGAACTCGCCTGAAGGCTCAATAAAATAACATTCGTTTCTGTTTTTTCAATACTGAGATATTCAAAACAATTTTGGACGTAGACGTAAAGCTATATCTGTGGACATGGATTCAGAAAAATACAGCTTTTTGTACACTAAACTGAACAATATTTATAACTTACATAGCAGCTTGTATTTCCCGTAGATAGAGATAAATAGTACGAGAGCCCATGACCAAATTTTTTGCCACATTGCATCGTTTTGGACCAAAACCGTATAAAGTCGGTGGATTTGGTTAGTCTGAATCCAATTTTTTTTTTTTGTAATTTTCCGCGCCACTTCTGACCTGACTGCAATTTCAAATATAAAAATATACCAAACTGTTTCATTTTCTGCCTGATTTTAAAAATGTAGTTGAACGATAGATTTAGATACCGAAAACACAATTTTCTTCATTAAAACTCCATTGACAAATTTTCATTTTACAACTAACGTTTCGTATACCTACTATTTATTTCGAAAACAACTTATTCCGCAAATGTTTTATTTTATAAACACTCGTTTTACAAACGAGATTTAGATTCTCATTTAGATTCATTAGGATAAATCACGTTTCTACTAAATATCATTTCATTCATTCATTTATTTATTTTTTCTCCTATTTCTGTCTGCTGGGTTTAAAGAAACCTAACTGAACCTAACTCCCCGTGACGTCAACCATTTTGGGTTAGCGTTTCCGTCAGCAGGTCGACGGAGTCCCGCTGCGCGGGTCTCCTATTTCTGTCTAAAGGGTTTAAAGCAACCTAACCAACCGAACCTCGGGGTGCTCCTGAAGTCAACCGTCTAGGGTTAGCGTTTCCATCAGCAGGTCGGCGGAGCCCCGCTACGCGGGGCTCGTATTTCTGTCTGCAGGGTTTAAAGGAACCTAACCAACCAAATCGCGGTGTACCCCTGACGTCGACCGTCTAGGGTTAATTAGGGGTAATGTCTTTATTCCAAACGTTGTTTATGAAATAAAGTGAAAAAATATGATATGATGAATTTTTTGTCAAATAATACGTTATTAATTAAAGTTTATCAGATAATTATTTTACTAAGTGAAATATTTGGTAAACTTGTTGTAAAATGATGAAATGACAATTAACGTTTTTGCCAAGCGTTGCTTGACACGTAAAAAAATTTGAATTAATGTTTTGGTGAACTGACTGGTCACCCAGGAGAACATTAAAAATAAGCAAAAAAAAAATACCCACAGAAAACCGTCTGAAAACCTTGTTTTCAAGTGAATATTGGTTAGTTGATGCGAAAAACCGCAGGTATCCGCTAGATGCGGGAAGCACAGAATTGGTCGAAGTGGTGGAGTCTAGGGGAGGCCTATGTCCAGCAGTGGACGTCTTTTGGCTGAAATGACGATGATGACACGAATAAATAATTTTTCAGAAGAAATTGTGAGCATCGCTCTTTTAAAATAATTGGCTTTTACAATGTTTTCAAATTACAGTGTTAATAGGTATGAGAGGACAGTGTAGGCCTGTCAAAAGTACCAGGTAAAGTAAACTACTTAATAAAATAGAAAATGGTCTACAAATCTACAGTCTATCAAGGTTCTCACATTATCAAAACATTAAAAAAAAAACAATATACAATATTATTAAAATAATAAAAGTTAGAACCTTGTGTTGAAACCATTTTGCACGTGTTGCAAATATAAAGAGGTATACATACAGTACACCAATATGTCGCAGTTATTCCTATAAAGTTTATGGCCAGTCAGCATTAAATGGGCAGATTTGCACTTTTATTATATGTATGACATGTATTTCTAATAATTTTTTTTATTAAACTTTTTTTATACAAGTTGTAAAAAAAAGAAAAACTTTTTTTTTACAGCATGTATAAAAAATGTTCCAATATCGCGAAAAAATAATCAGCCGTACCATACATTAGGGTGGAGTAGGTTTTGAAGTTTTACAGGGGACAGTTGATAATGTTTTCGCGATTACTATGTTGGTCCCATGTTCAGGTACACAGTGTTCAGTGTTTTGGTTGTATTTCCACATTGTTCTTGATTTTCATTTCATTTTTCGTGTAGGTACCCTCAGAATGTCTAGGTAACCGTCGCGCGTCGCATCGCAATCAGTCGCCTCAGGCCACCCGCCTTGCACGTCAATATTTATTCATAAATTGAATGCGGGACTCTGTAGGTACTATTCTCTTTAGTTTTATATGCTCAATCGTCAGAATGCTTACATTCACATTTGGATGAGAAAACATTCTAATTTATTACCTAATACCTACATCAACTATATATTATAATTATTATAAATAAATAAATATCAATGTTTGTTTGTTTGTCCTCTATGAATTCCGAAAGGGCTGGAACGATTTTCATGAAACTTTGGTGAGTTTTTCTGTATACGCCCTCGAAGATTTCGGGGTAAGGTAGGGTAGGGTAGGGATAGGGGTAGTACACACACGCGAACGAAGTCGCGCCGGGCAGCTACTACAGCTTTACTAAAACTTTATGTAGAAAAAGAACGGTTTTATTAATTTTATTCAGTAATATTCGCTAAAATATTTATCTTTGGTATGTGGACTGAGGGACCACAGTTCAGTCGTTATATTTTTTTTATCTTTAATGCTTTGTGGTTTGTTATTTAGTAAATATCTTTACAAATTCTTTACTAAATGTCTGTATTCACAAAACCTTATTTTTTAAGATACTTTCCGAGATCTGGCTGATCGTCTGTGAGAACTGAGGGACCACACTTTATGGGTCGTAGTTTTTAATATATTTGCTTACAAATTCCCAGATTCGTTCTACAATTGTTTTAAGTCTACTACTAAATCCTAGGATTTTCATTTCGCGAATTCCCAGTGTGGTCCCTCAGTTCACACGCACATAAAAGTATCTCATTGAACAGTTACTTTAAAAATACTGGTTTTTTAACGGAACGGAATGGAAACATGATGTTTGGAGCGTCGCCTAGTTTCTAAGTTAATTCTCATCGAGCCTCGGAACCTAAAGGTTGTCTTTAACATGTCTAAAGCCTATATTGATTATTATATTGAGCACCTAATTAAACAGTTCGTTAAATATTGCTATATACCAAGTTTGTATGTGTTCAAGAAGATAAATACAGAAATATTCGTACTGAAAAGGTGTTTCTTTACACACTGAACCACCTCGTTGCTATTACTTAGTTTTCGTTTAGCATTCTTTCTGACTTTTTTCGGGCCTTACCGTGATGTTAAGTAGGCTAGGCTTTATTAGGCTATCAATTGCAAAAATATTTTTTCAAATCCGACTGGTAGTTCCAGAGATTACCCCTTCATATTTTACAAACTTTTACCTCTTTATAATATTAACAAAGAAAATCTTATTTAAAATAAAATTAAAATAGGTTACTAAGTGAGTATAATACATAGATATTTATCAAGAATAAAATTGTAGTCATTACAACGTAAGTACGTAGAGGCCGTAAATCAAATGTAGGAAATTGGTTGCTTTGTAGATCCATTGAACTATTTGTTAGCTATTGCTATCTTCAAACCTAATATATATATGTACTAGCTGTACCCGCGCGGTTTCGCTCGCGTATTTCAAACGTTGATGTTTATGAGATTTAGTGTGAAAGTTAATGTTCCAAGCGAACAGACCAAGTGCACTTCGGAACTCGCGCATTTAGTGTGAAAGTTAATGTTCCAAGCAAAGAGACCAAGTGCACTTCGGAACTCGCGCATTTAGTGTGAAAGTTAATGTTCCAAGCGAACAGACCAAGTGCACTTCGGAACTCGCGCATTTAGTGTGAAAGTTAATGTTCCAAGCGAACAGACCAAGTGCACTTCGGAACTCGCGCATTTAGTGTGAAAGTTAATGTTCCAAGCGAACAGACTAAGTGCACTTCGGAACTCGCGCATTTAGTGTGAAAGTTAATGTTCCAAGCGAACAGACCAAGTGCACTTCGGAACTCGCGCATTTAGGGTTCCGTACCAAATGTAGAAGTTATAAATTGTATAAGCTTAGTTAATCCATACGCAAAATGAAGTTTGTTGTAATAGTAAAATGAGGAAATTCTCAAAATTTTCCAAGTTTTCTAAAATTTTATTATTTGTTGGTAAACATAATAATGAAGTAGCATAATATTTTCAATTTTTCTAGTTCCACGTCGGAAGTAAATTTACACAATCACGTACAGAGAAAATACAATATTATAACTTAAAATATATGAAGCTCATTGGCTTAGTGGGTTGGTACTACTAAGACAAATTATATTACAATTTCGTAGGTATCAGTTTTAGTAACTGGGGTAGTTGTAGAAAATAATGTGGACGACGTCCTATGCGCATCGCGACTGCGGGTAGGTGTGCATAATACAAATGTATACTAAGGCACATAACACAGTGATTGTTTCAATGCGTTTATAGTAATTAGATGTAATTAAACTTGGTAATAATATATTGGAAAAAAAGCTGACTTTGGCGGCCTCTCATAATTTTGTTTTCCATTGCTTTTGAATATTAAAGATACAATCTTAGTCTACTTAATGAGCTCTAATAAATATTCCACATGCATTTTACACTCAGGACAGTTTTTTACTTACAAATCGGAAAAAATAAATCAAAATATTTTTTTGTTACCTATTTACCTATATATTTGGTTTTGGGTCAGTAAAATATATAAATAGTATAAATATGAAGACTGTAGCTTCATAGGTTTAGCCGCTAGGGTCTAACCGTGCTTCCCCAAAATCAGCAATGAAAGCACCAACCTGAAACACCTGGAAATCAAATGAGAATAGTTCTCCTGCTGCCATGAGTTCACACATGGTTCCGTAGATGCCATGGCAAGACATTTCAGCAACGTATTTACGCTTCAAAACCATAAACAGCTCCTGACCGCTCCTTGGTGAAAGGTACCTTT
Organism: Tiliacea citrago; assembly: GCA_963921375.1. NCBI lineage: Eukaryota > Metazoa > Arthropoda > Insecta > Lepidoptera > Noctuidae > Tiliacea > Tiliacea citrago. Next base: position 20,117,909 of record OY992781.1, read on the forward strand.
CCCAGTTGTTAGACGCGTGGCGCACAATGCTGGCTCGAATTTGAGAAGCCATGGCCACGTTACCGTTCACCAAATAGGATAAGGATGAAAATAAGCATGCGCCATCATAACCAGGTATATTTACTATTTTGCAAAGAATTTGCGCTCCGTTACAAGTGATAATTTGCGATACAATCAATGGCAGTGAATTGGGACTGGGATTGCAACTGCACACATTCCGCTGATTCAGTGAAAGTCGGTGATTCTTCAATTTTTGTATGAGAGGTCAAAAGATCTTTTTGATTATTTAAATTGGCTAACGGAATTAAAACATCAAAATGACCTTCATTGAAGTTTCCTGAGAATCGGATTATTGTTACCCCCTGTTGTGCTTCCCCAAAACCAGCAATAAAAATACCATCTTGAAACACCTGGAACTCAAATGGGAGTACTTAGTTCTCCCGCTGCCATGAGTTCACAGGTGGTTCCGTAGGTGCCATTACATGACATTTCAGCGACGTATTCACCCTTTGAACCATAAACAGCTCCTGACCGATCCTGGGTGAAAGGTTGCAATCTTTCCCAGTTGTTAGACACGTGGCGTTCAATGCTGTCTCGAATTTAAGAAGCCATGGCCACGTTACTGTTAACCAAATAGGATAGAGATGAAAATAAGCATGCGCCATCGCCAGGGATATTTACTAATTATTTGGCAAAGAATTTACACTCGATTAGAAGTGATAATAATTTGATAACAAAAAACAAAATTCCAACCAGCCATAGGTAAGAAAACAATTATTATCCTCCAATTTAAAATTAGGAAGGGAAACAAACCAAAACGAAGACTTAAACCAAACAACGACGATGAAAAATATTTCAAAGCAAATTAGTAGTAGATAATAACAAAATATCGCAGAACAGAAATTTCGGTAAAAACAGCTTGAACGTGTGCCGTCTACAGCAATAGTATTTTTTGTATGGGCATAAAAATATATAATAAGTTACCCATTGAAGTCAAGAACCAGCATTCAATTGGTATTTTTAAAAGGAAGCTAAAAGATTTCCTGATTAAAAAGGCATACTACTCTGTAAAAGAATTCCTTGAAGATAAATAATTATTTAATATTGAAATGATTGTGATATTAAATTCTATGAATAGTATGTGATAATATATGAATGAATAATGATAATATAAAATATATGAATAATGATAATTAATATAATATAATGTTAAATCTGTATAACTGTAATATTGAGTATGTAATTTTTTTTTCTTATGTTTTTAACCATTTAAATTGCAATGCCTTAACAGGCAACTAAGTTCTAGAACCTACCTATTGTTAACATCTACAAAATCCTGTACACTTAGCTCGCAATAAAGATTTTGAATTTGAATTTGTGTATTGCTTAGGTAACCTCGGGTTTTACAGTATTCTGTATTCTGTGATTGATACATGAGTTCGTTTTTAGGGTTCCGTACCCAAAGGGTAAAACGGGAACCCTATTACTAAGGCTCCGCCGTCTGTCTGTCGTCTGTCTGTCTGTCTGTCTGTCTGTCCGTCTGTCACCAGGCTGTCTCATGATCCGTGATAGCTAGACAGTTGAAATTTTCACAGATGATGTATTTCTGATGCCGCTATAGCAAAAAATACTAAAAACCAGAATAACATAAATATTTAAGGGGGCTCCCATACAACAAACGTGATTTTTTTGGTCGTTTTTGCTCGATATTGATAACGGTAACAGGTAGACACTTGAAATATTCACAGAATATTTAGTTATATATTCTCTTTAAAAATCAATAATTAAATCAAAATAAAACAAATATTTAAGGGGGGCTCCCATACAACAAACGTGATTTTTTTTCCGTTTTTATAGATAATGGTACGGAACCTTTCGTGCTCGAGTCCGACTCGCACTTGGCCGGTTTTTTTGAAACGATCGGCTAGTAAGCCGCGATTAAGGTTAAACATTGTGAAGTTTTCTCCTTGGCATTCTCGACTTTATTGCTTTAACTGCAACGTTCAAATTACCTGAACACCAATTAGAACCTCATTTCATTATCTTTTAGCAGACGCTTGCATACTGAAAAATACTGGCCACCTAGAAATTGGCATAAAAACTTTAGAACGTTATCACGCCTGCATATTACTGAACTGAAACATACTGGCCACCTAAAAATTGGCATAAAAACTTTAGAACGTTATCACGCCTGCATATTACTGAACTGAAACATACTGGCCACCTAAAAATTGGCATAAAAACTAAAGATAAACCTCAAGGATCTTCCAAATTCTTATTTCAATGTAAAATATGCTTTAACGCGTTGTCGTAAAATTCAATTTGGATCTTTATCGGCTTCCGAATTCTAATTTTAATGTAAAGTATGCAATAACGCGTTGCCGTAAGATTCAATTTGGATCTTAACTGGATTTGGAACTTTTTTCATACAAACATTAAACACCCTTATTTACACCTTTAAGGGCCGAATTTCGTAAAACCCTTTCTTAGTGAGCACCTAGAAGCCGAAAGGAACAATCAGGGCAACATTCATGTCTCTAACTTTTAAAACATAGGACTTTCATACAAACTTTTTAAAGACACCCTTTTTAAACCCCTTGGGGTGCGAATTTAAAAAAATAGTTAATAGCACATAGCGCATAGAGAGTGCTTGTGCCAAATTTTAGACCTCACGGCCCAGTAGTTTCCGAGATTTCGTGATGAGTGGTCAGTGAGTGGACTTCTATTTTATATATATAGATTACCCGCCTGTGTTTGACAGTTAAACTACGGTTTCGTAGAAGACCGGTGGCCGTCATATTATAGCGGCCGTCATGAAAATCTGTAATTTTCACCAGGATTTGACAATAAGGTGTCAAAAAGATACTATTTATATGGACAGCCATTATTGTGTGACCGTTCACCCGTTTTTAAAGAAAACCAAAGCTCTAGCGGTCTTTCCGCCGAACAATCAAGTTGGCGTTAGAATAACTACGAGTATTTGTCGAAGTTATTTTCGACCGCTAAACAAATTTTCTTTAACTACCACATTAATTTAAAAAATAAGCTAAATTGTATAAGCCTTCGCTGCTGGTACAGACGCCAGCAGGTCAAGCTACCCGAAACTGTAAAATTTTCCCAATCAACCTTGAACCTTATGCTTTAACGATACAGTTGAAAATCTTTTAAAGAAATTTGACAGATTGTAGTAGCTTGATGTGCTGGCGTCTGTACTTGTTTAAGTACAACAGAAGGGGTTTCGAGGCCTTTATAAATTATTTTCAGACTTTCTTCAGCATGGTCTCCTAATTAGAACGGATCTCTGGTTCCGTTTGCGGATGGACGAACGTCACCTCTACTAATTGCATCTCATTTAAAAAGTACGGACCTCTCAATTAACCTACATCCTTTCCCAACGGCACCTGTTTAAGTAGAGAAGGCACTTATTGTAATTTTAACCCCCTTTGAAAAATACCCATGAATTAATAGCTTCAAATTCACTTTGAAGATACGTTAATGTAGTAGTCTAGTGTGGGTAGTCTTTAATTTAAAATATAAATGCGTTTTCGTTGAAAAGACAGCTAATTTAATGTCAGGGTCACGCTCAGAATAAAACAGACGTATGGTTTACAGGATATATGCAAAAAAATCAAATACATTATAGGAAAAAAACCATTTCTATAAAATTCCATCGTAGTTCTAATGTTTTTCCAAAGAAAAATAACAAACTTTCAAGAACCGACACTTCACTCTAAATTATACACATACTGCAGGTCCTTATCTCGTCCTATTTATTATTACCTACTTACCTATCAGATCCAAACAAAGCCCCACACGTATAACTATGTCGCTCGCTATTTAACAATAATGACCTCTCTCTCTAATAAATAATCATACATTTTTCAACAAAAGACCAAAATTCAACAATCTTGGCTACTGGATTGCTCTGCGCTCCATTATGGGTAGTTTGTTACCTAACTAAAGAAATGCCATCAAGTAGACTGTTTAAAATAAACATGAGATTTTGGAAGCTTCTTGCCCTTTGGTCCGGGAATACTTTAAGCCGTTATTACAACTCATATTCAAAAGCAATTCTTATTATCTTCGTGTTCTATTTACACTTTTCCATAAACTTTTATTTCTTGCTGAGACAATTGGTCGTTTTATAGAAGAAATTATATTTAATTTCACCGATCTAGCCGTGATGTCTAAAGTCTGACCTTTGTTTTTATGCGTCACAAATTATAGCTGAGATACTAGACGTACTGAAAAGTGAAATAATAACGAAACCAAACAATTCTGAAGGTTTGGCTGGTTCTAGTGGTTTGGTTGGTTTGGGGTTTTGCTTGCATGCCGAATTATGCAAATATAAACAGGAGTGCCCCAAGGTAGTGACTTAGGTCCGGTTTTGGACTAATCAACTCGTACGAAAAAAGAATAGGTGCATAAGTAGTAATGACTTGGCACAGTAATTTGTTGTACTGATGCATAAAGTTTAAATAAATATATAAAGAAAACTTAAGGCTAGTTTGTAATAAAAATACCTAACGTATAGTCTTCATCTTCAAGATACTTTATGGAAAATAAATTATTGTAATTTTAAACTCCTTTGAATACCTACTAATAAATTATACTCTCTTTGAACAAACTATAATTTTGCAGTCTAGTGTGTGTATGCTCTTTAGTTAAAAAAATAAATGCATTTTTGTAGAAAAAGTGCTAATAACAAGCCAGGGTCATGAGTAGAACAAAAGCGGTGGAGATGTAGTTTTTGTTAAGCTTGCGTAAATAATTTATGGTAATAGGAAAGTAACAGTTTCATCACCGTCTAAAATAAGTATTACGTGGTGGATTACGGCCCACTCCCTCTCACAGAAAGAGGAGGCCTGTGTCCCAGCAGTGGGAACATTATAAGCAGATTATGTTAAAATAAGTATTGCCGCCATACTGCTATGAGGAACCCATTGAGCTACTAGCATTTTAGCTATTGGTGTCTAAATAAGTGTTGTGGACTATAAGTTTAATGCACTCAAAATTACATACAATCACAAACAAGACTTATAGACTCGTACAAAATATTATTAGAAAGTTGATAATTTTTGAGACATTTTTAAAATAAAATACAACCAAACGCAACTCCACTCTACTATAAACATTATCTATTCTGCAAGTCTTGGCTACTTTGTAACAGCACAGCTATCAGATCCACACACAGGAGCAACACAGCCATATCTCACACGCTCGCAGTACAACAATTTGGATAATGGAAAAGCATCAAATAGACTGCTTTAAAATACACATGAAGTTTTGGAGATTCCTCGCTATTTGGCCCGGTGACGAGGCCAGCCGTAGTTACAGCTACTATTCCAAAACATTTATTATGACCTTTGTATTCGTTTACTATGTCTTATTCTCTATAAACTTCTATTTCTTGCCGAGGCGCTTGGACATTTTTATTGACGATTTGGTGTTTTATTTTACTGATTGTTCCGTGTTGTCCAAAGTTCTGACATTTCTGTTTCTACGTAAAAAAATCATCCAGATCTTAGATGTACTGGAGAGTGAAATATTCCAACCTGTCGATGCTGATGGAAAGGCTATTATAGAAAAAGCCAAGAGATTCAACAAGCTGTATTGGAAAGCCGTAGCATTTGTGTCGGTTACCTCAGATGGCACGCTACTTTCGTCGTTAATAGGGCATTTTATAAAGGGTACAGAACTGTTACTTCCCGTCTGCAGTTACGGTTTCTTTTCTGAAGAATTCAGAAGTATGTTCGTATACCCCTTATATATTTATCAGGGTCTTGGCATAACTTTTCATATGCTGTACAATGTGAACGTTGACACGTTTTTCTTGGGATTGATGATTTTCATAATAGCCCAACTGGAAGTTCTTGATTTAAACTTAAGGAAAGTAACAGATCAGAATAAACTTGATGATGCAGAGGGTGAAATATCCAGAAAACCGTCCGATAGAAACAAGGAAGCTGTTATGAAAATCATAAAATGTATCATACATTTTGATGAAGTGGGCAAGTGAGTCATAAGTTCATAACTGTCTTCTCCTTCCGTACATAGAGGTGGTACTAACTAAATGTGTGTATTGTGTATGCTACCAGGTTTTGCGATCTCGTAGAAGAAGTTTTCAGCATCACGTTATTCGTACAATTCAGCATGGCATCCTGTATCATATGCGTTTGCTTGATGAGATTCACTATGGTGAGAAATATTGATTATTTGTATTAATTTAAATCAATTTTAACAACAAAATAAAAGTATAAATGATTACATTTATGTTGTTTCCAGCCAGCACCGTTGGACTATTACTTATTTCTTGGTACTTACATGATTGCGATGATCCTACAAATAATGGTTCCTTGTTGGTTTGGCACACGGATTATGGATAAGGTAATAACATAACATCACGCCTGTAATCCCCGAAGGGTTAGGCAGAGGTGTAACTATAGTACAACCACATTTTACCAGTTATGTTTAAGTCCCATGTAATAGGGGGCGAGCCTATTGCCATCAACCGATAAGGGATAAAGTAATGTGCATTGTAAAAGTATCAAAATGAATTGTAAATATTAACATAACAACTAAAATCAGAGAAGGAAAATCATTTCTGGTGATTTTTTGAGCGTCAAAGCTTCAAATGAATAATTGATCAATTAAAATTATTGTTTCCTTTTCAGAGCAACTTGCTAGCATTCTCTATTTACAACTGTGACTGGACTTCTAGATCGCGTCAGTTCAAGAGCAACATGCGTCTCTTTGTGGAGAGAACTAACAAGCCTCTCTCCATCACTGGAGGCAAGATGTTTTGTCTTTCACTTCCTGCTTTTACTTCTGTAAGTATTAAATCTATACCCATTTTTATCCTGAGATTGAAAATATAGGAATTGGCGTTTTCTTGCATCTTTAAATTACTGTTTGTAAATACTGAATGGATCGATATTCAGCTGCTCCGGAAGCCGACTCCAACATAATTGAGAAATAAGTTAGGCAGATGATGATGATTGGATCGATATTATAAGATTAGTGAATAGTAACTTAATATTCTCTTTAATTTCAGATTATGAATTCCGCTTATTCATTCTTTACACTACTTCAACAAATGCAAGACTAAAATCTTTACGTAAAATTAGGTACACACGGCTCGCATCAAGCTACATTTCCAGTATTAGCTGATCTGGTATTGTATAGTATTTCCGTACAATGAGAGGTCAGCGTACCTAACGCTGTTTTCACATGCTCAATCTACCGCGCTGTATATTTCTTTTTTAGGGTTCCGTACCCCAAGGGTAAAACGGGAACCCTATTACTAAGGCTCCGCCATCTGTCTGTCTGTCTGTCCGTCTGTCACCAGGCTGTATCTCATGGACCGTGATAGTTAGTCAGTTGAAATTTTCACTGATGATCTATTTCTGTTGCCGATATAACAACAAATACTAAAAAATAGAATAAAATAAATATTTAAGCCATACAACAAATGTGATTTTAAAAAATACAAAAAATATAATAAAATAAATATTTAGCCCATACAACAAACGTGATTTTTTTGCTCGTTTTTGTGCGATATCGATAACGGCAACAGGTAGACGCTTGAAATATTCACAGAATATTTAGTTATATATTAAATTTAAAAATAAATAATTAAATATTTGTTTTATTTTTTCACAACAAACGTGATTTTTTTTTTGCCATTTTTATAGATAATGGCACGGAACCCTTCGTGCGCGAGTCCAACTCGCACTTGACCGGTTTTTTCTTGAATGGCCTCCAACAATTGTTTACACTGTTAAAATGATAAAGTAATGTTTTACTAAAATCTAAGGTTAGTGTAACAATTACAAATAGGTTAGCACCGCATGCCCCGTTTATATTAAGTAGTGTCTGGACAAGGAAGAGAGCTTCCACAGTTTTCCCCCGGCTAGCCCATACAGTCGCTGCCGATCCTGAACGTGTGAAAAACGCCTCACGAATAATAGAATGTACTTAATATTAATCAAAACTATACTTGCTTACCGTTTTCAAAGTTCCAGTCTATTAAGCAACGTTGCTGTTCATTTAGATTGATGTTATTTTAATATTAGATTAGATTATATTATTTATGATTGATTACCTTTCAAGATCAAATAAGTTAATTTCATGCAATACGGCACAATGTTTCATTAATAACCAAGGTAATTAGTTTTTAGCCCAATTAATTCATAGCACGAACTTTTAATTATAATAAAATCTCGCAAAGTAAATGGTCTAATATTATTGATGAAAAGTAATATTTATAAATATTCAAAACACTAAATAAAGCTCGACGCCATATTAGATTTGATAAATTAATAGCATTAAAATGTTTCACTTTAATAAATTATTAAAATATTATTTGGAACCTTGTTTGATCCACGATGTTTGAACTTGGGATTTATTTTTAAATATAATATCGAACTTATTAATTATATTTAAATTACGAAAGTACTTGCGTATACTTTTTATATTGTACCTACCAGGTAAACTAATACACCGTAGGAAAGCATACAGCATCCACGGCAATTAATTTAGGACACGTTCACGAAAATTTACAGCAGGTACTTCTGAATGCTTAAAGAATGATTTCCTGGATCATTACACGGCTGGGCGAACGTCGCCTCACTAATTGCATCTCATTTAAAAACCACGACGTCAGCAATTAACCTACATTCATTAAAACCTCCATAAACTTCACCAATACATTCATATTTTATACGTCTTGGAAATATACCTCTAAATTAATTCCTAGAGGCTGTTAATTTGCTTTGAACTAAAATGGGTGTAAATTAGAAATTTCAAGACGAATAGAACGTACGATGCATTTAAACACCTCTACTTATTAATTAAGAATATACCAAGGTTTAGAGAGGTGCATGTAATTACAGGCCTTTTTCTAGCCTTTGTGACCTCGGGGTTTATAAGCTGGTACAGTCTAATCTCGTACGGAAAAGCAAAGAAAACTTGCGACGGTGATAAACAAACCCTCGTACCAAAATTTTACAATGGGATATTACCAAATAGATTGTTTCAAAATACATTTGAAAATCCTTCGAATCCTTGGTGTATGGTCTACAGAAAATCCGAGCCTTTATTATACCTATTTCTCTGGAATATTTGTGTTTATCTTCACTGTGCTTTATGTCGCGATATACACAATGAATTTTTACTTCTTACCCCAACAATTGGAGATTTTTGCTGAAGAACTAATATTTTATTTCACGAACGTTGGAGCTCTGTCTAAGGCATTAGCGTTTATATTCTTGCGTGGCAAAGTTCAGAAAATGCTTGATATGTTAGAAAGTGATATTTTCCAATCAGATGACCCTGCAGAATTAAAATTAATAGAGAAAGCCAAAGAGAAATCTTTATTTTACTGGAAGATCGTAGCTGGTTTATCTGTATCAGCAAATACAGTGAATGTATTCCTTCCATTCTTAGTACACGTAATTTTCAATGTTAAATTAGAGTTTCCTGTGTGCAGATATTCATTTATACCAGAAAAATATGAGGCTATATTTTTGTATCCAGCTTACTTGTATCAAAGTATAGGGATCACTTCTCATATGTTGTATAATGTGAATGTTGATACATTTCTTCTGGGAGTCATGTTTCTCGCTATGGCTCAGTTGGATATACTTGACAGAAAGTTGAGAAAAGTTACCGATGTTTGTGTAAATGTGAATGCTGCTCGTGGGTCTATTGATAAGGTAATAGATGATCAGAACGCTGTTCTGGAAATTAATAACTGTATCAAACATTATGATGCAGTGTCCGAGTAAGTTCTTGGTTTGATTAAAATAAATTTTTAGCTATGCAGGTATGTTAGTTAGCATTAAATTGTAACTCATTCTCTTACGCCCTTTCAGGTATTGTAAATTAATTCAGGAAGCCTTCAGCGAGATATTATTTGTGCTGTTCAGTTCTGGTTCCTGTAAGATATGCATGTGTCTCTTTCGGTTTACTATGGTAAATTCTCTTATCAAACTTCCTTCAATAAGCTTGATTTTAAGGATTAGTTAATATATTTGTTAAAATTATATTGTTTTATTTTTTTAGCCTGCGGAGACAAAGTATTTAGTTTTCCTAACTCTGTATACAGTTGTGATGACTTTGCAAGTGATGGTTCCTTGTTGGTTTGGATCTCGACTCATGGAAAAGGTACACAAAATGACGCCTCGTCATTTTCTATTTTGTGCTGGCTTTAGTGTTGATTGTAAACTTGCTTGGAAATGTGGATGTAAAGTCCTGTACCAAATTAAATTGTCCGTATTATCAAATCACAACTGTCATTGTTTGACAATTTTATGGAATACAGACCAGACAGTTACTGTTGTATAACACAGCAAATTCACATAGTGTGTGAATTTGATAAATAATTAGATTCCCTTACTGTATTATAAACTTCTGCCTGAACCTTCGAGGAATACTGGTGCTATGTTAATTTGTATATTTTTATTTTTACAGAGCACTCAAATAACTTTTGCAGCATATGATTGCGATTGGACACCACGATGTCGTAGATTTAAGAGCAATTTTCGACTATTAATTGAAAGAGCAAACAGACCCATAACTATTAAAGGAGGCAAGATGTTCCTGCTCTCACTTGCGACTTTTACTGCGGTATGTACCTTCGTAACATAATATAAGTTATGTTCTCTTTTATCTTTTGGTTTTATCAAAAGGTATTTACAAGCCAGATTTGAGTAGAAACGGGCCGCTCCCGACGTTCTGCGTCATGGAAGCCTCCATATGGTGATGTTCCCCAGAAAGGTCAGGTGCGTAGTACTCGCAACCGGCGTGCGTGTATGACCAGATATATGAACATAGCGAAGCAAAAGGAGTATGAAAGGATTGTAGCAGAAGGCGTTCTACCGACCCCCATGGGAAGAGGCGTGAGTATATAGTGTAGATATGTATGTAATTCATCTAAAAATCTATTACTTCTGGCACATTTTTCTAATTCTATCTCTTGGCTAAATGTTATTTCTGGGATCCTGCCGTTTTGCCAAATAAATTTTAGCAACCTTTTTTATACCAATGCTATATTTGGAATGATTTTAGTAGGTACGCACATTTTCGGCAGAATATTACCAAGGATAATGTCATCAAGGCATTTGGTCTTTAATCAAATGATTTATTACAGCAAACAATCTTTAGACAATAAACATTTAGTCAAATAATTGTATTCATAATTTTTAGTGGGCTACCTGGAACCAAACTAGATAGATTAGATCTATTATTTAAAAAAAATGGTTTGGTTAGGTTAGGTTAAGATTGTGACCCCCTACGCCAGAAACGACTAGAATATTATAGAAAAAAAATACTTTAGTAGGTTGCAATTGACTGAATAGAAATGGTACATTGAAAACTGACGATATTTGGCTACATTAAAATTGGTGAAAGTATTATTTGGTAAACAAGTTATTGTTTAAAAGTACACTTGCCGAACATTAGGTTTGCGTTACAATTATTTGTGAAAAGATTTTTTGCTAAGTAATAATTTGGCAAATGAAATTATGCTGAAAATTATTTCGGAAGTGATAATTTGTCAATTTCTTTTCGATGAAACAAGGGTAACCCGTGTTTTATATGTCTTGAGTAAATGATAACAGCCACATGGGTCAGCCAAAGGTTAAGCTACGCTTGCCAAGATTCGTGGATGAGTGACCATCCATTAGATATCAAGACCCCTCCGTGCCTCGGAAAGCATGTTAAACCGTTGGTCCCGGCTGTCATTCATAGATCTTTGACAGTCGTTACGGGTCGTCAGAAGCTCGAAAGTCTGACAACCAGTCTTACCAAGGGGTATCCTGTTACCCAGTAACTGGATTGTAGAGGTCAGATAGGCAATCGCTTCATGTAAAGTACTGATATTCAGCTGCATCCGGTTAGACTGGAAGCCGACCCCAACCTTTATACTTAGTTGGGAAAAGGCTAGGCAGATTGACATTTATATTTTCAATTATTCATTCTATTATTAGTGTAAATATCATTTAAGTAGGTATAGTAGACTAGCACAATTTTAGATTTCGTCTAGGAGAAATTGAGAGGCCTAACGTTTTGGGGACCTTTCTTGAAACCTGTCAGTATCAATATCAGTTGGTACTTTATTCGGAAGGATTGCCTCTTGATCGTCACAATCTAACATCGGTTCCTCTGACATATTGCTCAATTGACCTTTATACTATATTTAAGCTTATGTCTTCTGAAACTTTATTTTAATAAATGCCATTTGTTGTTTCAGATAATGAATTCCTCTTATTCATTTTTTACTTTACTACGCCATATGCAGTCTCGTTGATCACATTGCTTAGAAACAAGATCAGCATGGCAGGAGAAGACAAAAAGCATAATTTGCGTACATATAAAATAATTTCTTAGCGATTAGATCTTCTTATCACCTCTTTCGGGGGATGTGACGGAGCATGAAGTATTAATAAATTATTAATGAAGCTTTGATAAAGTAATTAACAGCAACCGAGCAATATAAGTCAAATATGAGTCGTCATTGAACTGCCTCGCTGGTCTAGTGGTTGCAAGCGCTACTGCCGAGCACGAGGTCCTGGGTTCGATTCCCAGGTCGGGCAAAGTGTTATTGGGCTTTTCCACCAGGAATTTCTCAGTAGCAGCCCGGAGTCTGGATTTGTGCCCGGTTGATGGCAATAGGCTCGCCCCCTATTACATGGGACTTAAACATAACTGGCGAAACGTGGGTGTACTATAGGTACACCTCTGCCTAACCCTTCGGGGATTACAGGCGTGATGTTATGTTATGTTATGAGTCGTCATTAGTCGTCAATTTATTTTATAATTCTGAAACATTTTCAGTAACTTTGCATGTTCAATTACCTATGAATTATACGTAATAAGTTCAATGTTTATGTTAATAAAAACTAGATTGCGCACAAAGTGTAAATTGATTGTCTACTTACGTAACCCTCGGTAGTTTTCCTTTTATTTTACTTCACGAACAGCAAAATAAATAGAGTGAACACATGAATAAATAGTCGTTTCTCGACGTCCCTCGTCGAGAAACGACTATTTATATACAATTTTTTTATATATACAATTTTTTCTTCGCGTCTGCGAGGAACAAACGTCACACACAAGGTCCGGGGACAATGGTCCTGTTCAGCAGTTCATCTGTTAGCCAGTGGCGGTAATAAGGCGTGTTTTTGCCCGAACACACAACGAAAAAGGAAACAATGATTTTGCTCGTGACTAGATAAATAAGATGTCCGGACGTGACGAGGGTACCATTACAGTTTTTACGGATTCTTTCAGCGGGTACAGCTCCAGCCCCACCTGGCTCTCTTTGTTTAGGTCTGAGTACACTGACAATGCACGAATACGCAAAATTATACCGAATACCGATCGCCGAACGAGGTCACATGCTGTATCGAATTCGTAATCATTAGCCCTTGACATTTGTCGAGAAAATGGAAATTGTAATTATGGACACAATGGCAATGTATCCATTTGTTTCCATCGATGAAAAATGGATAAAAATTGCGCCCGCACACGTCCTTCCACCGCCGCCGCCTGCAAACGATGATTTAGTGGCGATCCCTGGATTTATAGAGCGGCCCGCCCCGCCCAGCGACTTCAATGAATAATAAATTGAAGATCTTTTTCGATATTATTGATACTTCGGGTATCTTCGTGTGATGTATGTTCGGGTGAGAATTGAAACCCTTTTATTAAAACATATATTACAGGACACGTCCCGACGGTGACACTGAATAATACGCTCCCTGTTGCGACTATTCTTTGCGAGGCTCTCTTATTTCAGATTTTATTACTCTAGGATTATTTATAGCATTGTCTGTATACTTTCGTAGAGATTTGTCGGGTCATAAATCCTTTGACTTTATTACATTTTGCTTAAAATGCATGCCAAATGGAATAATACGTAAGTTATACGCCAGTTTTTCCAGAATAAAACTCAAATGTGCAGATTAACGTAACAAAGTTAAAGTGAAGCTGCTCACTGCAGCGTAAATGTCTTTAGAAAACCTCATGCACAACGTTCTCTTGCAAACTGCGCTGGGTAATCAAGACTGTACGTTAACTTGGTGGCTTTCAAAATTCTCACAACAGCGATCGTCGTTAGTTGTCAGGCGTAGAAGTGGAGGAGTTGGCTGTTTGAATTTGCCGAGCTAATTCCGAAGGGCGTACGAACCAGTTTATCTTGCCGAGTCGCGTAGTCGGCACTCACAAGACTTACCCACGAAGAGGCAACGCAAACATATGCTAGTGGGGTTAAAACTTGCCCCGCATGTAAAATTAGTTAAATAACTCCCCAGGAATCTTCACTCTCTATATGGAAACACGTCTTTGCTCTAAACCCGAGCAAATTAGACTACCGAACTTGTACACATTAAGCTCGCCTTCTAAATTAATCTACGTACTGTGGCTAATTAAGAAAAAACATTGTTCGTGAACTGGAATTTATGTTTGTTTGTGTTATAAATTACTAAAGCATTGTTGTTATTCAGTGTTGAGTCTGTGCCAGAAATAAGTTGTGTAACAATATCAAATGGACCAACCCTAACGTGAAGTGTATTATTATATTAACTGCGCGAGGCATTCCACCTTATGTTCTATATAATAAATAATTATGTTTAATGGTATTATCCCCGACGGGTATAGAATCTATATGTTCCGAATGACGTTAATTTGACATGTTACATACATACATCATAGGAATTTTATTGAATAGGGCAGTTATGTTATGGAAAATTATAAAAAGTACGACAAAAAAAAAACTTAGCGACTGATGATGAGATACTGTTTTAATAACTTAACTTTAACTAAATGTGGGTTGTGATTAATCCATTTCAGATATTAAAATTCTAGCCGTTCGACTAAATGACTAAGTGAGCGACTAGAAATACAGAGAGGGTGCGGATATTGAATCATTTGGGCTAGGTTAGGTTAGAACAGTGACCATTAACGCGCGAAGGCGAGCGAGCGAAGCGAGCGTGCCGCAGCAGCGGCCGCCGAGCGCCAGATTTCCCTCTATTCTTGGTGAATCATTGGGGTTAGTTGAGGTTGTGAATATGAAAATTAGGTCAACTGAACGTTATAAATATAAATAAAAGCTTCTCATTTTGTATTTTAAGTAACTCAAATTAATGTTTGTAAGTCGCTGTACCTACTGTTGATTTCTCGTCACTCGCAGTCAGTCGCTCACTTAGTAATACTATAACGTAAATTAATTATTTTTGTCACTTAAAACTTTAATTTACAGTCACTCGTTTAAATACTACCCTTATGTTATTACCTATAGTTAACTGGGAAAACTTCACAGTCGGAATTCAAGACTTTGATCGCCCAATTAGTTTATCACATATTTTTTTATAAGGTATCCTCAGTTTGTTATCCTTAGATACTTCTTTTTGCACTTAAACAATAGTACTTTATATAAATAACGAATTACACAAGTAGGCTTTTAGGCGATTTATTAGTAGTAGTGGCTAGTATTAGTAAACGAATGGCTTGCTCCGATCATTGGAAGTTACTAACAATGTTGCAAGGCAATAATAATAGCCCATAGCAAAAACCACAATATGAATCCACCAGAATGCGAATTTGAAGAGAAAAATGCCGTTTGATTCTATCAAACGTATTTTTTTTATATTATATAAACCATTGATTCTTCTATATAAGTAGTGCTATTGGTTCATTTAACAATACAAAGGCATCTTTCCTCACTAAACTAAAAAGTGGCGATGGCCCTGTAGGATACATTTATTTGAAAGTAGGACATTTACCGCTTTATTATTAAACGTTGCTTAAATTTATGTAAATACATATACTCGTATATTTTTTTAACAAATAAAGATTAGCTACTTCTTAGAAATGTAAACATTCTTTAAGTTTATAAACGTTAATAAATAAACCCTTTAAAGATTTGTAATTTTATATGAACAGTTAGATCTGTCAGGAGATCTGTTTATTGGGGCAAATGACACATTAAAATCACATAATCAGCCTATAATGTTCCCACTGCTGGGACACAGGCCTCCGCTCTACGAGAGGGAGTGCGCCGTAACACACCACGCTGGCCCAGTGCGGGTTGGTAGATGTCACATGCCTTCGAATTTTTGGTTCTAGGACATGCCGATTTCCTCACGATATTTTTCCTTCACCGTTTTGAAAGCAGTGGCGATGAAATAATTTACACAAAGTAAAGCGCCTGCCTGGATTCGAACCTACGGCGTACAACTCGTAAGTGGCGACCGTTACCACTGGGCCACCAGCTGCTCACACTATGAATTGAATGATAAATACTTTGAATAGAATGATCAAAATCATTCAAATCAATTGACGAATACCTTTCCTGAACATTAAGGATAGATTTTTCATCATCATCTTTGGCAGCCTTGTTCCATCTATTGTTGAGTATAGGGCTCATCCCTTCTGTACCATGCTACCCTGGTCCGTGCGAATCTCAACCATGTGTTGCAATATTGTCTAAACATCTTCACATTATGTCTAAACATCTCAACCATATATTGCGATATTGTCTAAACATCTTTGCTAGACGAGAACTACTGCCGACAAACTGCAGTTTGCAGATTCGCAAACTTTATGTATGTTATTGTTAATACAGATTTTGAATAATAAACAAAAAAAATGCATTACGCTTTATTTATATTATTAATAACTAGCTTCTGCTACTAACTTCGTTCGCGTAAAATTTTTAGTTCCTACGACCCACCGCATCGCATGCCATCGCCCGCCCGCGCTATTCGCTTAACGTTCTTTCTGACTTTTATTTTTGCTCAGCTCCTAAAGGTCGTAGCGTGACGTTAAATAACTTATAATTTTTCTCAAGAATCTATCAAATCCAAATATTTTTCAAATCCGACTGGTAGTTCCAGAGAGCATGATCAAACAGACAAAGAAACAAACTTCAGCTTCAGCTTTATTCGGATTTTTCAACAAGAACTTCGTTTTTCAATATCAACACCAACAACATGACAGTTTTGACATTTAGTTTTTTAACATATCAGTAGTAGATGCTTTGGAAATTGTTACAATTAATTCAATTTCGCTCGAAAATCTCAATAAAAAAATTATTAAAAAAATTATTAAAAATAAAATTTATTGCAAACCAAATTTCCCGATCGCATAATTTCAGGAAATTCAGTTGTTGTGTGTGATTCAACACCACTGGCTATGTTTAAGACAGAGTCTATACGGAGCCACTCGAATCGATTGCAGCCTTAAAACTGAAAATCCGTGACGCGATTAACAAAATAGACCCGCCATTTTGCCAAAAAATAATTGAAGATTTCGATGACAGAATCGACATCTGTGAGCGTGGTCTTGGTGAACATTCGTCTGATATCATTTTTAACCGACTTCTAAAAAAGGAGGAGGTTCTCAATTCGGATGTTTGTATTTTTTTTTATTTTTATTGTTGTTCGCGCATAACTCCATCGCTTGCCAACCGATTAGAAAAATTCTTTTTTGTTGGGAATACTTCCCAAATGGTCCCATGAAAATTTTATCGAAATCGGACAAGCGGTCTTTGAAAAATCAACAAACATCTAAAAATTGATCTACATTGTACATTAACGATCTTTTCGTTTACTCTGCATTAAGACGATGATGACATTGAACGGAAGCGGAGGGCGTTGTCGGTTAGAGCGAACATGCTGGCTCGCAGGTTTGCGAGTGATGCAGCACAATGCTCACTTCCTGTTAAAATCACGCTCTTTCGAGCCTACTGTACTGCTTTTTACACGTGCAGCCTGTGGGCTAGATATACGCAAAGATCATACAGCGCTCTCCGCGTTCAATACGACAATGCGTTTAGAATACTGGTGGGGCTGCCCCGTTTCTGTAGTGCGTCAGGGATGTTCGCAGATGCGCGTGTAGATTGCTTTTATGCAACAATGCGTAAAAGGTGCGCTTCCCTGGTGCGCAGGGTGTGGGGCAGCTCCAACAGTGTCTTAAGCATGGTTGCGAGTCGCCTGGACTGTATATACGTGGGTCACTGTTGTGCCGTCTCTCATGGAATGTCGCAACGGTGACCAACAGTTATTTCTTTTATTGTTTTTTTTTTTGTTTTGTTTAATGTCTCTGCTTATTAACATAGTCGTAAGTTGTACTAACAATCTTGTTGAGTCTTGGTTACTCGAATAAAAAAAAATCTATTCTATTCTATTACGTTTTTTGTTCGCGCATAACTCCGTCATTTATGAACCGATTTGGAAAAATCTTTTTCGGCACTAAAAAGTGAAAAATAAAAAACTTTTTACAAAAAAAAAAAATAACCGACTTCCAAAAAAACACTACAAAGTGAAAAATAACTTTAATTTCGGAAGTCGGTGGCATAAAACTAAAATACAGATCCAATGACACCGACTTCCGAAATTAAAGTTATTTTTCACTTTGTAGTGTTTTTTTGGAAGTCGGTTATTTTTTTTTGTAAAAAGTTTTTTATCTATTCATAATTGCTTCGATCATCTCTATTCATCTTACTCTTTCTAATACAATAAATATTTGAATAATTCTCATCTAAATTCTTTGTTTTATTTTGTATAAAAAAATAAAGTTCTTGTTGAAAAGCCCTGTATTATATAAGTATAGATTCATCTATTATTGTTGTAGTCTTCTGCTTCAAAACGGGTCTTCACCTAACTTTACAATTCGCCAAATGCGAAGTAAGCTACAAACACATGTTCATACTATAAATCGACTCTAGACTTTCAATGTATTCCTAAGTCCTCACTAATTCTGGAAGCTCAAAGCGTCGACATGTTTGTGCCATTTGTGTTACTTGGTCGTCTAAACATTTGGCCAGTTAATTTCTTCAGTCTGCCCCTTAGACCACTGAGGGGCGTGCTTAGGGAGAAAATAGTTCATTTCAATACAAGTAGGTAGATGAAAGGGCTTTTTTTACGTCCATGATTCGTTGTGATGCATCAATTAAGACATACCCATTAAATAATAGACACGTGTATCGCGTATGTCTTAATTGATTCAAGGTTTTACCTTTCGATTTATATGCAAAATTCTTCCTGTGGGTGTCGTAAAAGGAAAAGGCGACTAAGGGACTTACTAGAGAATGGGCAACAGCGTTCTCCATGCGTTTTAACACAATATTGCGATCGCCAACCCGCTTGCCAAGCGTGGCGATTATGGTAAACCTTTAGGGGAGGCCTATCTTTTTTTTTTTTTTTAACGTTGTCCCACACTAGGAATTTCTCCTGTATCGTGGGTGCGTTTACAAACATTTAAACTCACATACACAAACAGCCAGACCAGGAACAACTACTTGTAGGTCATACAAATATTTGTTCCGTGCGGGAATCGAACCCGCGACACGCAGCGCAGCAGTCAATCGCTTAACCACTGCGTCAACCGTGCCTCTATGTCCAGCAGTGGACGTATTTCGGCTGAAATGATGATGAATTACTGAATTACTTACTTTAGACTATGATGTTTGATAAGCAATTGAGTAATCCATTGAGTATATTTTTCAAGATTGCAACAAAGCCTTTCAATGAACTCTACCATAATGATCGCTCATGAGATATTATTGCAATACCTTATGACCAGCAGGGTAATTGCGTAACTCACATAAAATGGCAATCGATTGCAATGCCTTTCATTTTGACAGTACAGCCACGTTCATTGCTTGCCACGTTATTACTTTCCCTTATATTTATCTTGGGAGCACCACTTTTCTCTAGAATATGTTATGCAGAATTTTCTGTTTTGTTTTACCATACGTTTTCTCCTTTTCACCTGATAAAATAGTCACAAATCCTTATAATGACAATAAACAGGTCTGTTTGAACGACATCGTCATGCACAGACACTGATTAGTAGCGAATGGCTGCGGTTGTGACCGCTGCAACTCTGCTGCACTCGCCTGATTTGTGACCCCGGAGATCAAAGAATATGGAAGAAACTTCAATTTTGTTCGAAGTCGAAAATGTTGTATTTGACTTGGTCAGGTTTAAATTAAGAGAAAGGTTTTGCTTGAACGAGAATGTTAGCAGCAGATATTATATCTATTTATTTATTTATTTTCCTTTATTGGCCAACCAACAATTGTTTACACTGTAAATAGTTGAAGTAATATCTAATATGATCTAACGTTAGTGGAACAATTTCTTACAGGTTAGCACCGCATGCCTCATAAACATATTAGGTGTGCCACAAGCACTAAACTATGAAACTAATATTATATGATAACTAAAATTAGCAAGTAGTAATATAAATAGCAAAACTAAAATTCAAAAATAAAATGAAACATTGCTAGTAATTGTTTCATAAAACTTGGCATATGAGTCAAAATGCACGTCAACAAGAGCGCTGGAGCCATTTAACAATTTTCAAAGACGAGGAACGACTGAGTTTGCACCAAGTATTGTTCTGCGGAGTGGAGGGTATAAAGGAGTAATAGGAGCACGAGGGAGTCTAGCAGGTAAACTGAAACTCGGATAGTAGAAGGGGACAATCAATATCTTACTACTAAGAGACATGAATATTTACAGTTATTGCTAAAGTCCGCGCGCAAGTGCTAGCCACTGCCTGAGGTCTGTCAGCTGTGAGACGGGGGAGGTAGACAGTGGTGAAGCTAACTCAGTCTGCCAATCTTGTCAATGGAGCCTCCCCCCGCCTCACCGATCACATGCTGTGAACTAGCCCTGGCTCGCGGACTATACAATGAATTTAAATCAATAGGTATCGGTGGAGCGGACTGGCGTACCCAAAAAATCGTACCACCTTTAAAAACGAGGACTTAAATGAAATACCCACTGGCATATAACTACCAAGAAAATAAGTATAACCTACCTATAAAATTGTTGTACTATTTTCTAGGACCAGTCCATCCTGCCTAAAAACCGTGAAATAACTAGACCAAAGATAAAACCTTAACAAATAACTTTCCCATTATTTTCCCTCCAATCTTCCTTCCAGTTTCTTTACATTCCCGGTCACATTTGCTGGGTCGAGTGATCGCGACCGGGTCCAGTCGGAGGGAATGAGTTTTCTATTTATCTAAAGAGTCAACTAAGCTCAGTCGGTTAGTTAGTTGTGGCAATGGATGGGATAGATAGTTGCAGGCATGTTTGCGCTGTGATCAAGATTGCTAGTGGAAATTGGTGACAGATCAGATGGATGTAGCTAGATGCAGGTTTCTGTCTTCTGTGTTTATTTGTTGAGCTTTGCTAACTCAGTCGAGCGCGCTATGTGTAAGGCCTTTCTTTTAACTAGGCAATTTTATTAGCCCGCTAGGTAGGTAAACGTAATTTTTAGGGTTCCGTACCTCAAAAGGAAAAAACGGAACCCTTATAGGATCACTTCGTTGTTCGTCTGTCTGTCTGTCAGTCTGTCAAGACCATTTTTCTCAGGAACGCGTAGAGGTATTACGTTGAAATTAATATCAAATACGTAAATCTTGAAGCTCTAAAAAAATCAAGCTTCCAAGTCAACGCAATAAAAAAATACGGCGATATAAGCGACATTATTGCGACATATTTTGATACTCGCAAATAAATCAAAACCTATAGGGTACTTCCCTTTTACCTAGAATCATGAAATTTGGCAAGAAGCAAGGTCTTACAGCACAAGTAAAGGAAAAAGTCCGAAAATTGTAAATTTGTAGTTTTATCACATAAAATAAAAATTGCGAATATCTCGCACATAAATCAAAACCTATATGGTACTTCCCGTTGACCTAGAATCATGAAATTTGGCAAAAAGCAAGGTCTCACAGCACAAGTAAAGGAAAAAGTTTAAAAATTGTAAATTTGTAGTTTTATCACATAAAAATAAACTTTTTTGTGAATAGAAACTTAAATTTTTAGTTGGAAAATTGACCGTGGCGTATATCGATGTATGCGAGAACATGTTTTTCAACTACAATGTTAAGCTTGTTTTAGAGATAAATTCATCCTAACTACAGAACCCTTCATTGTGCGTGGTCCGACACGCACTTGGCCAGTTTTTACCTACGAAAATGGAAGCGTTAATTAGTTTTTTTCTGGAATTAACGCCGTCAGTACTTAGGCTAGCCCAAGATTATTTCATTCCACATTGATAGCGACGTTTGCTAATGAGTCCAAGTTCGTTCAATATCGATTTGTACAGTCCACGAAAGTGCTATTCTAGATGACATTTCTAGGTCACTTTCATAACCCAATTCCAATGTTTATTGATTTAGGATCTCCAACAAAAGATGTACAAAATACTAGACGCATAAATAAAGGGCAACCGTATTAAGAAGATATACTTCTTCACCGCAGCATGCACAAAAAAGATATCAACTAAGCTAACAAATATATGAATCGTAGGTAAAATTTGGAACAGTTAATACATTTTAGATTTATAGATACTTAAATTAAATCTATTAAATTTTTCTTATATAAGGTGCTAACAAATTAGGTACCAATACTTTTAGAGCTGATAGTACTCGTCTCTAGGAGTAGACTTAAGTATGAAACATTGAAAAGTTTATGTTACTTTTTGGAGATAATTAGGAAAACAACGTTACAGCGTAAAAACACCCTGTTAATAGATAGTCAACAATCATTGACGTTAGTCACAAACGACGATGTTCACTTGACAGAAAGTGTGTCTTGTCAGTTAAAAGCACAGGATGATTATGTTTGGGCGAAATTTTAATTTATTTATTTTGTTCCGTAAATTAAAACAAAAATATCATATAATAAGTTTTCTTAATTTCTATTTAAAGTTAATTGTTTTGATGTAATGTAACACCTCTTAAAATATTGGTACTTAATTTGTTAGCACCTTATATTTAGACAAAGACTCGCAGATGTCTAAATCCTTTAATTACTTTTAGCTAACATTTTATATTGCCTACAAAGTCTTGGCATAGCTGTAAGAAAGAAAAATGCATAACTATTATGTATAAATGCATCTATATATTGGTAAAAGAAAAACCATGAATTCTCACTAAAAATGCTTTGAAAAGTGTAGATTCGACTCAACCAACTTAGAAAACTATTTGAATGCGAACAAACAGTAATATAAAAGTCCCGCTCAACGTATTCCCACAAAAGCCATTGAACAAGTCCATTTATTCAATGTTTTAAAGACACATGGTCTCTTGAAACTGTTCGGGGTAGAAGAAAAGCTTCCAGTTGATCCGTTCAACTAAAAGTTCTCAACAACAGTTCAAACATTTTGCGGCACGACATACAACGTTCCCCTTTCAGCGGAGACTCTTTGTGCTCGAATGCTCAATGCATTAGATCGATTGTTTTGTGCCGCCAATTGCTGTAATGTGTTGCAAGACGAGATGGTTGTTCTAATCGTTGGATAGGGTTTCACCGTGCAGTTCTTAAGAGGCTTATGTTGTGTTGAATTGGCGTAGATGTAAATTCGCACGGTGAAAAGTTCACCTGGCAGTTTTTTGCACATACTCGTATATTGGGTTTCTTTGTATAGCTCCCAGTCATCCGGGAGTCCGGTGTTCTTGGGTCGATTGAATTGATCACGAAGTGAATCTCCGAGTTTACTAAGTTCGGCGTTCCACTAGGGGTACCTCTCAGCCTTGGCTTGTGGCGCCCTTAGTTTGCAGCATGCATGGTAGTTTTTTTCTTTGTCATAGTGTATTCCAATAGTGCAGGGTCAGTTATGCTGGTCAGTGTAAGGTGCCTAGCTAGCAGGGAGGCTAGGAGACGTTAATATCCTGGCACATTGGTTCGCCGTGGATTTCGTCTTGGTACGGGTTTTTTGGTGTTGGTTGTTAGTTTGAAGCGGAGTCTTCTATGGTCTGAGCAAGAAGGCTCGTCTGACACGTGCCAGTTTGTGATGATGTGTGTCACATTTTCTGTAGCAAGCGTTAAGTCTATGATCGTTTGTCCTCGGACTGTGACCCAAGTGGGTTCCGAGCCGCGGTTCACGATGTTAAGGTTAGTTAAAAATAAATAGGTAGATAGTACCTCTCCCCTGGAGTTCGGTGCGCCGCTGCCCCAGAGCAGGTGGTGCGCGTTCGAGTCCGTGCAGATAATCAGGTCTAGGTTGGCTCGCTCGCAGTGCTGTACTATGTCGGTCATCTCCTTCGCATTACATATGTGTAGCTAAAAAATAAAGACGCAGAATAAAAAGAATAAGAATAATACATTACATCTGCCTAGCCTTTCCCCAACTGTGTTGGGGTCGGCTTCCAGTCTAACCGGAAGCAGCTGAATACTAGTATTTTATATGGAGCGACTGCCTATCTGACCTCCACAACCCAGTTAATGGGTCACATTATATCCCTTGGTAAGACTGGTTGTCAGACTTTTGGGCTTCTGACGGCCCGTAACAACTGTCAAAGATCTACAAATGACAGCCGGGACCAACGGCTTGACGTGCTTTCCGAGGCACGGAGGAATCTTGGTATGAACAGATGGTCACCCATCCACTGGCCAACTGCGGCAAACGTAGCTCAACCTGATCAATCGACCCGTGCGGCAGTTATTATTTAGCCACAAGCTAGCAAGAATAATACATTACATAATATATTATTCTGCGTCTTTATTTTGATTGTACAATTTTGCTGGTACCCAATTTATCTGCCTATTTATTTAACCTGTAAGGCTATAATTAGCAGATAAGTGCGGGCAAAAGCTTACGTTTATCCATGCTCTTAGGTACGAATAAAATTAAAATAAAACCCATTATATAATAGTATAAATAAACATAAATTACTCCCCGCAAAGCGATTCGCAAACATCTAAAATGCATATAACAATAAGCAAATTATGTCTTTGCATAAATTTGTTCTCGAAAATTAACTTAAATTATTCCATAAATTCAAACGGACACCCTTCACATTATTAGCATTCACAACGTAACTACAGTTGAAATAAAAGGGTCTAAAGTTCAAATATTTCAGGTCAACTTAATTTGCACGAAAATTGCAAGTTTAATTTCTTCCTGTTAAGAGTCCATTTCGTCTGTCCCCCGTTCGGCTTTGTCTTCACAATTAATTTAGTGTTAGGAAATCTCCATTCCGTGACAATGTCATAGCATTTACTTTTCTTACGGCCCTGACTTTCATTTATATTTCAAAGGGACTAGCCGCTCTAATGAAATTGTTTTAAAGACCGGCTTATGATTTATTTATTAACATAGAATCCGGTGAATTATGTCGTTATGGCAGCCTTTGTGATTAAATCATTATGAAGTTAGTATAAACTGGTTTTGCTTTTTCGTTCAATGTTTTTAATGTCAAAGAATTTTATGGGATGTTTATTTTGGTTCAGCTTTGTATACTAGAGTTGAACCTTCATAGTAAGTACTTAATACAGTCGCCAGCACATCAAGTTAAAACAAACTGTCAAATTTTCTGATTCGATTTTGAACTTAACCATCAACATTTTAACGTTTAAAATCATTGCCATAATCGCCACGCTTGGCAGACGGGTGTTAAAATCCATAGAGAACGCTTCTGCTCATCCTGTAGTAAGTTTTTACGAAACCCACGGGAAGAAATAGGATGGTGCTATTCTTTACGTCCGGCACCACACGGCGCACATTATGTGTACAATGTTGCTTTTCTTTTATCTTTTTATTTTAAATGAAAAAACAGTAATATAGCTGTGGCACGCAAAATCCTGCATCGCGCAAGCAGAGTTTACCGCGCGACCAGCATAATATGTTTAACGTCCTGACATCAACCGTTGGACAGATGCCCACCAGACACAACACCCGTCTGGTCGGACGATCCTCCCTTTTCTATAAAGTATGAGTGAACTTTACACCCTGTTCCTCATACCTCTCTAGCTTCCAGTTGTTTTCAAAAAGTTGTGTAGGTAGGTTTATAGTGCAGCATGTTTTCTACTACCTACCCATCTACGAGTAGCATGAAATGATTTTATTTGTATTTAGTCTATTACATAATCAGCCTATAATGTTTCCACTGCTGGGACACAGGCCTCCTCAGGGAGTGGGCTGTAAATCTACCACGCGGGCCCAGTGCGGGTTGGTAGATGTCACATGTCTTTGAATGTTTGGTTCAAGGACATGCCGGTTTCCTCACGATGTTTTCCTTCACCATTTTGAGAGCAGTGGTGATTAAATTATTTACACAAAGTAAAGCGCTCGTAAATCGGGGACGTTACCACTGGGCCACCACTGCTCAAGTCTATTGCCATTGCTTTAGTCAATTACTGGTGTTTAAAACAAAGCTATAACTTTATAAAACACATATTATAATTTTAAAAACCCTCCGGTCAAGCAACACAAAAACGGCACTAAAGCGCACCAGCGCTGTAATGTAAATAAAAACCTAAGAGCACTGTATTATTTTAATAGCGGATCATTTTTC
The DNA here is from genome assembly GCA_963921375.1 of Tiliacea citrago. Classification (NCBI taxonomy): domain Eukaryota; kingdom Metazoa; phylum Arthropoda; class Insecta; order Lepidoptera; family Noctuidae; genus Tiliacea; species Tiliacea citrago. The sequence continues at coordinate 20,144,232 of OY992781.1, forward strand.
CACACTCCCCCTCCGTTCATGTTCAAAGAAATAGCCACTACTGCGATTTTATCGGTAAAAAAACTCGCCCCAAGTTAGTTGACCTGTGGCGCTATGTTTTAGAATTCCTTATTTCAAAAGGAAAATAACGAAATGGAATAGGATCACTCGTGTGTTTGTCTGTCTGTCCTTCTGTCACAGCCAATTTGCTCCGAATCTGCTGGACCGATTAAGTTTAACACTTTCGACTCCACCCACTTTTCGTAGAGCTTTCGTAGAGCCATACCGCCATACATATAGATAAAATGAAAAAAAAATATATGAATAAAAATAAGAATGTTTTCTAAATTTTTTTTTTTTTAATTACAAATAAAAATGCTTGTATTTGAAAACCAACGAGTATACTATTAAATCTTGCTAAAATATAGGTACAACTGATTTTATTTTCACACTTTATAATGTTGTATTCGCTAAGAAAAACGGATATTTAAAATGAGCCCTCCGCGAGGGCCCCTGGCATCCCATGCGACTTGAGTGAACCCTCCAGGAGGGCTCCCGGCGCTGAACGTGTTAAACTTGGTACACATATGAATTTCTGTGACCCAAACACGGACGTGTAACGTAGATTTTGAATATGGAGTCACTTTTGGGGGGCAACTGAGGAAATTAAAAAAAAAAGTTTTGCCAACGTTACCGTGTGACATATCAACTTGTTGTGGCTTGTTGTAAGAATTTCAGATATATATTATTTATAATATTAATATTTATATATTTCTAAAATTATTTAAGAAAATAGATGAAAATTGACCATTCGTCCGTAATCTCCGAAACAACAGAAACTAAAATTTTGGAAAAAATACAAAATGGACATAGCTCTTTACTTAATGATTACAGCAAAACCTAACCCACGAAGTCTATGGTCTTAAAATAACATGGTAAATCACTCAATATTGTGCGTACAAAACTTACATTTGCGGTTGGAAACATGAACATTTCTTTCAACTACAATGTTAAGTTTGTTCTTGGAATAAATTCATCCCAACTACGGAACCCTTCATTGTGCATTGGCCGCCACGCACTTGGCCGGTTTTTTCATAGGATAAATAAGACTAGCATCACCCTAGGGAGTAATTCATCACGACCGTGAGTAGCCTCTAGGACTTTTCCCTCTCAAGAAAACTATATTATACTTGGGAACTATGATTTTTTCTGTTTGAGTTATGAAGCTTAGGTATGAAGTTTATGTGATTGTTTTAGTTATTTAAGAGTGTTAGAGTAATAGAATAGTGTTTTATGCGAAACATGTTTGGCTACAGCAAATATTTAAAACATATAGAATCAGGATCAGAATCAGATCTTTATTTGCTATGAATGTGTAGGTACAGCTATAAGATGTTGTACATAAATTAATGAGATCGGCTACAATCTAACTTACGGCGTGCAAATTATTACATAAATTAAAATATTTAATACAAACAAAATTATGTCAACAAAACAAAACAGAAATTAAAATTAAGTCAATTAATAGGTAATAATATAGTCCGGTACATAAGTAAGTCTTACATGGTCAATTTGTAAATAATTATATCAATAATAATCTGGACAAACTCATATCATTTAAAAAGTCTTTCATTTAACATTAGCCTAAAAGTAGTGCAGTTACCTTAGATTTAAAAAAGTTTACAGAACAATCCTTAAAACCATGAGGTATTTTATTGTAAATGACAGGTCCCATTGTCATAATGCTCTTCCTTAACAGTACTGTTTTTTAATTACCCGAATGTAGCAAGTTCTTGTGATCTCAAGTGGCCATTACGTGTTCTTACATTGTCCAGTGACGGAAATAAATTAAGATTGGTTTTTACAAATATTGCCACCTCCGATATATACAAACATGGAAAAGTCAGTATCCTAAGAGACCGAGACACAGGTTTACAGCTGTCTGTGCTTTTAAGATTTGACATAGATCTAACACACCGTTTCTGGGCCTTAAAAAATCCTCCTAGATATTTATAAGCCTTTGATTTTAGTTTTATTCTATACAGTAAATATGGTGTAGGTAGTCTTATGACGCCCGCTACATAAAAATACACGTGCAAAGAGCACGTGTATTTGAGTAATTAAATGAATTGCAATTAATGGGTTTTGACCTATTTTTGCTGCATGCTATAGAGCCACTACGGTGGCGGCGGCGTAGGCGGCGCGTACCTAATAAACGTACCAATAATCTATTATTTAAACAGAACATGACAAAATTCCAATCACAGCGGATTATTGAAACGTGATTCTAATTCAAAATTAGTCTAAAACAAAATAATGCACGAACAGTAAACTAAGTAAATACTAATAAATGCAATCCAAATAAGTTTGTTACCGAAACGTATATTAACGGCTTTGTCATGAGGCTGTAACTAATTGGACGTGCGGCTATTTGTTTTAATTTAGTTCTAATAAAATTGTGGCTGTGGTGAAACAAGGATTGAAATAAATGGGACCTAAAGTTTATCTACTACTAGCTTCTGCCCGCGACTTTCTATGCATAAAATGTCTTGTTTTAACATAAAATATAAATACATAAAGCTGTGAACCGTTACTTCGTTTTCGCTTAGCATTCTTTCCTGACTTTTTAGGGTTCCGTACTTCCGAATGAAAAAACGGAACCCTTATAAGATCACTCGTGTGTATGTATCTTTGTCTTTCTGCCCATCTGTCACAGCCAATTTGCTCTGAATTTAATGAACCGATTAAGTTGAAAGGAGACCATTCACCGTCCATACATTTTTGGGCTAAATGTGAAAGTAGAAAGTAAAGCCAAACAAAAAAAAATACTATATTCTGAAATAATACGTTTTTCTCTTAATATTTTATTATGGGAATAAACCTTTAGGGTCATTCTCCGTCAAGTTACATGAGTACAAAAAATCACTTTCTAAAAAAATCATTCAGAAAAGCTATTGCTATAATTATCTCTAAAACATACTGAAAACAGTATTTTTCAAAATCGTTTATCAGTATAATAGTGAAGAGAATAACATGTTCTAACGGAATATTTTTTTTTTTGTTTGGTTACTTTCATAATTTAGCCCAAAAAGTACATGTAACGGAAATAAATAAATTTTGAATATAATTTAACTTTTCGGAAGCAATTAAGAAAATTTCTAAAAAAAGTTTCGCATGCTTTATGTGTACCGTGTGATATATATAATATATGAGGGTCTCAATTTTTTTTTATAATTTAAATAATAATTTCTTAGTTATTTCAGAAAATTAATGAAAATTTACCATTCCTTGAGGGGATTCTTATCTCCGAAACTACTATGCCTCAAATTTTGAAATAAACACAAAAAATTGTTCTACATTTATAGATACTAGAACACCTATAAGAAGTCTATGGTCTTAAAAGAACATGGTAAATCACTCAATATTGTTCGTGCAAACTTACATTTGCTGTTGGAATGTATGGGAAAACATGTTTTTCAACTACAATGTTAAGTTTGTCCTTGAGATAAATTCATCTTAACTACGGGACCCTTCATTGTGCGTGGTTCGACATGCACTTGGCCGGTTTTTCTAAATAATATTTATATTTCGTACAGGTAGGCCAGTAGGAACAAGCTTATTTGGCACAGTGCAACACAGTTTGATCATGTGAATCTCACACGTCAAATAGGCTAATTGCAGTATTATTGCCAAAGAGATAGAGTCTGACGATGGTTTTCAAATGAACCTTGTTATCTACAGGTAATGGATGGAATGGTACATTGTTCACCGAGGGGAGAAAGTGACCGATTACTAACGAGGTTGTAGTTTGAGGTCCGAGGCTCAGCCGAGGGAATTAATACACACGAGTTAGGAATCGTACTTTCTTCCGAGTAATATATAGTGCTTTATACTATACCTACGAGGAAAATAAAAGACATATTTGTTAAGTGAAGTTTATATTCAAATTGTTACAGTTATTCAAATTCAATGTAATACTTTTGCCAGGGAGATTAATATTGGTTTGAGATGTTATTGAGACAATGCAGAACAGATTACTTGCTGTGCCTGTGCTATTGGCACTGCGCTAGAGGAAGGCTGTGGTGCCAAAGGGGCAACTGACCCCCGAGGTGCCACTGCCGATGCCGCGCTTGTTAATCGTTGAGGAGATGAATCCTGATGCAAAGTAATCGATTCTGCTATTTATTCATTTGTATTTTGTTTAAATTGTTGGAGCTCGTGGCTATGTAATAAAAGCCGCACGGGTCGATCCATCTGGTTAAGCTACGCTTGCCAGGATTGGTGACCATCTTTACATACCGAGACTCCTCCGTGCCTCGGAAAGCACGTAAAGACGTTGGTTACGGTTGTCATTCGTGGATCTTTGACGGTCGTTACGGGTCGTCAGAAGCCCGAAAGTCTGACAACCAGTCTTACCAAGGGATATGATATTACTAAGTACCTACCACTAGTACCACTAGTACTATTACTTCACCTACCTATAAAAGGGCAATGAAGGACCTCTCAAGTTTAATTTATTGCAACATACACCAACTGTCATGAACTAGACAAGAAAAAAGACAAAGGCTTAGCCACTGAGTAGGTGTACTCAACAGCACTTGTTTATCTTCTCTGCTCATCGTACAAGTACACAAAAGTTACGAGGAATATCGTGCAAGCGCCAACTGGAAGTGTTTGCTCTAATGAAACGCGATTGTTCACGAAGCACACCTGATGTCGTCTATCTTTCCGCACACAAAACTCCCCTCGCCCGGAACTGGCTGAGATATGAAAATGTTATTCTTTTTTTGAATCGGAATTGTGTGTTCTTTGCTTAGTTCTTAACGAGGTAGGCAGCGAGCGCCAACGGCGGCGGCGACTGGATTTGTACATTTTTCTTAGTTATCTTATCCTTGTTCTTTGTTTATTCTACAAAAATAAGGAAAGTCTTTTATGCTCATTGATTGCGTTGTACGTTTTTACGAATTAAGACATTTATTTATTGATTTATTCACAAGGCAACTACAACAGGTAACAATCACAGTATGTCAGTGGGATCACATTATAGGTTTTGACCTGATTGTCACCCAAAGCATAATCACAACATGACCAGCAACAACAATGCATAACTAAGGGAGCCGAAGGTTTATCTACTTCTTTATAAACGAAATAATAGTGCCCGTGCCCGTGTCGATAAGGCGTGCTCAATCTTTGTCCACTTTTAAAATTTTGGTAAAAAAACCCTTCCTGTCTCCTTAAACATCATCATTACAGAATTTTTTGTAATGATTTTTTTTTTGAACAACAAAAAAAGAAACAAAAAAAAAACAAAAAAAGATTTGAACATTTCTTGCTCTTGTTTCATGTTTATTATTGTATATATTTATATAGATAAGTGTATGCTTTATGTATGTATGTATTTATTGTATATGTAAATGGTACACCACTGACTACCTGCAGTATTGTCTGTCTTTCTCCCTTTAATCCAGTCAAAGGTGGTCTGTAAATGATCGCTTTTAGCGATAAGACCGCCCATTGTGTCACCCTGTGTAAAACTACAACATTTATATCTGTAACTTTTATGGTGTACATAATAAAGTGTATTCTATTCTATAGTTCCGGTTTCATATATATGTGAAAATTGGTATTTTAAGACACTTCTTACCTATTGTATAGATTTTTTTTTAAATAAGTAGCTGTTAAAGAGGAATAGAACTGAGTTACATGAACATGGAATTGAAAGATGGAGTCAAAAGTTCACTGATAAGACATAGAACAAAGGTGAGAAATGCGGTCAAACAGGTCCTGACACTGAAATGGAAATGGTCAGGTCATATTCAGAAAGCTATGGATGAAAGATGGTCGCAAATCATTACAAATTGGTATCGAATATACAAAAAAAGAAGGAAAGGTAGACCATTTAAAAGATGGAGTGACGACATCGTACAAATAGCCGGAAACTTATGGCCCAGACGGGCGAAAGATACAGCCACCTGGAACGGTTTGGAGGAGGCTTTCACCGCAAAAGGCGGCCCTTACACACCCTATAAAATTAACATTACTAGCAAATAAATAAATAAGTACACAATCTAAAACAGTAGATAACACCTATAATGCAAGGAATAAAATAAAGCTAATAAATCATCACTCTTCATACTATCACACTAATATTATAAAAGCGAAAGTTTGTGAGTGTGTGTGTGTGTATGTTTGTTACTTCTTCACGCTTAAACGGCAGGACCAATTTTGATAAAAAAATTGTATGGAGGTAGCTGACACCCTGGAATAAGACATAGGGTACTTTTTATCCCGATATTCCCACGGGATCGAGACTTACGCGGGTGAAACCGCGAGGCGCAGATAGTAATAAATAAATTGTATTTAGAGAATATCACTGTTTCAAGTGGTTATTACAGTACCTATGCAGGTACGGGGTAAGGATTGCTGGTTGCATTCTTTTCTAACGCCGCATCCAATAACCAGATTTGGCATACTGGAGAAAGAAAAATCTATCTATCGATGGTTTTAACGTCCCAATAATCTATCAGACAATATGGTATCTTACCGGCCCATGCTATCTTTTGATGGGAGGGTCTATCGCTTACTACGGATAGCTATTTGTACAAAAATGCCAAAGTTATGCGCCCCAAAAGTCTGTTGACAGCTATTCGTTTGACGGGACAGTTACAAGATGACAGCTTGGTCCATTCCCCGAATGGCAGGGATAAATGTATTTAACTAAGCGCTGTTTACTTAAAAAATAACACTTTATAAATAATCATATAAAACATGTCCGATTCAACTGAAAGTACGTTATCTGGAGGTGATTTTGAAATGGTAACAGAAGTTATCGACTCGCAAAGTGATTTTGGGGTCCAATCACTTCACAGAGAACTTACCTATAAATACCGCATCGACCATAATAATATGAGCAAATAAAGTTGTTATTAATTTAAATAAAACAGCAGTGAGTAATTTAATCACCGAAATATTATTATCTGGTAACCTTGGCAAGGTGTGATGTTTCTTATGTCAAACTGTCAATTACGTTTCATTACTCCTTTCCAGCGTTGACTATTTGTTCAGCAAAATGCAATAAAATCTTGTATCATGTACTACTTACTTACTAGAGTTTTAATTTAAAATAAATTATATTAATCCAGTAATTTATTTAGAATTAAGAAACAAAGAAGTTTTACTCGTTGTTTTTAAAGTGATGTTGGTTGTAACGGAACGCACGGGAGGGCCAAGTAGAGAACCTTAGCTTGTGTATTTTAATTAAAGATCAATTGTTGTAAATAAATAGGAATACCTATTCCCTACTTATTGTTTTCGTTAGATATAATTATAACCTTTATCAATGATTGTGAGACGTCATTCAAGGATAGATAGGATTATACTGTCTATCATCAGTAGCGATCTGTCTTTCACAGAAACTAAGTTATTGGGTTCGGACGTAAATGGTTTTTCTGATACTATAGATCAGGAGTCACCAAATGGTGGACGGCGGTCCGGATCCGGACCGCCGTCCTATTTTGTGTGGACCTCAAGTAAACAGTAAAATTAATAATTAAAACATAATCTAAAATAATAAAATTTTATTTTTGAGTAATTTAATTTATACAGATAATTGAAATTAAATAAAAAAATATCACATTAATATGAATTACTTACTTTGTTTTTGCCAATTTCATAATATTTGTTTATTACTTAATAAAAAAAATATATTCAGATTTCTTTTCGTTTTATTTCTTAATTGATATTTTTAATCTTGGTTGCCAGTAAACCAAATGAACCGTGACCGTCATATTATTTTTGAAAACGGACTCCCAATGATTGGTGAGCCCTGCTATAGATAGACAGATATCTATCTATCTTTTTCATATTTTCTTTCTTTATAGAAAGAAAAAAAAAGAAAGAAAATTCGTATAAGAAATATTTGCGGCAAACATAACGCAAGAACAAGTTGGGGGAAAATATGCGTTACATCCACGCAAAACGGTCATCGCTCAGCAAAATGCTGCACCCCTATGCGAGACAGAGCCCCAGCGCTGGTTTTCAGCAACAGCCGCGATAAATTCACGGCACACAAAGAAATAGCACAACACAAAAGCACAATTGAATGATAACAGATTACATTATTATTAAGAAAATAATTACGAGGTGCTATAACATAGTGATTCATTTATTACCTCTTACTGTGATTGGCATGAATTTAAATACCTTTACAATGAAAATTTACTTCAGCAAAACATTACACATACCAAAAACTCAAATACCATTACAGTAATCACGACACGTTTCATTTAGTATTCTAAATTACGTCTGTACACAGTCAAACTAATTTGTTGGGCACACAATTTCAGTTTTAGTTAGTGATTTATTTAAAGCACATAGTTTAATTAGATCGGCTCGGTCTGCACAAAACTGAATGCGATTTACGTATTTATTTACGCATGCGGCACAAATCTAGCGGTGTTGCAAATGTGATATCAAATAGTAACCATACGTTAATTTATGTAATGATTATTAGTTTTATCACCATTATATTCTTCTTCTAAATGGTCTTGGCAACAAGATTACTTAAGATAACTGTTGCGTGATATGAGTTTTCTTTTTGAAATCATTCCACATTAATTAAACCAATATACAGCGTTATTTTAAATTGGCTAGCCAAACTCCACGACGCGAGGGGCAGCGCTGAATATGATAAAACAAATATAAATTATAGTGATGATTTTTTTTTGTGGGGTCATTGACCACAATTATAAATAAATAAAATACGTTTATTTCGACCCACAAGGATCATAGGCACAGTGTTTTACCAAATTAAAAATTAAAAATAAAATAAAAACATAAAAAAAAAACAATTAAAATACCACATTAATACATTACCAACCTCGATTGCTCAGTATGTGAACCATACAGCAATGGTTCAAGTACTGGCAATCGAACCTCTGCGCAAATGCCCTCAGGAAAATTAAATAAAAATAATAAAATTAATATAATATAATTAATTAAAATGAATTTAATTCTTTTTTTCTGGAGGAATTATTGTAGTCACTTGAAATATTAGTTTAAAAAATCGTCTTTTTTGTGAAAACTTCACAGACGTGATGAGTTTCGTGTTCTAAACAGAAAGATAAAACATAAGAAAACAGTTATATTCTCAATACATATTTCAAGTAACAACACTAACAGCGGTCGTTGACCTTCCAAAAAAAACATCGAATCTTTTTATTTTATCGTGTTTAAATATCGATACCCATCGCATCTGCGGAGTAAAGCTAGCCAATTTAAATTAATCCTGTATATTCAAACTCGAACCGATGACCGTCGGGGTAGACGTGTTCTCGAGTGGGGACCACGAATCGGTCAACGTAAGATAGGTCGACGCCCTCAGGCTAGGTGGAGCGACGATCTTCGCAGGGTGGCTGGTAGCAGCTGGATAAGAGTTGCCGAAAATCGTGTTGAATGGCCTGCAATAGGAGAGGCCAATGTCGTGTTGAATGGCCTGCAATAGGAGAGGCCAATGTCCAGCAGTGGACTGCTGTAGGCTGTTGATGTTGATGACCTAAAAATTATACCTACACATTAAATAAAAACACTTGTTGATTATCAAGTTAAACGGTTTGCATTAAAGATGCTCAGAGAGTATATGAAAATACTTATGCATTCGTTTAATGCGCATTGGGAAATAATTCGTTGAGTCATCTCTTTTCACTAGTCATGTTGGAAAATCAGAAACTTCAGCTTCATGCCAGTTCAGGTAGCCTAATTCAAACTTGTGAAGGGCTACCTCTACCTCATTTCGCTCGAGCAATTTTTATAACTCAGTGAAAATCGCCGAATGCTAATAAGATAGGTACCTATAATGAAGCAATTTAGATAAAAAAGTACAGTTCTAATTAACACAAAAACAGAATTAAACTTTATCAAAATGGTTTCCAGCTAATATTTTGGGCTTAACAACGTTCTGACCTAAATACTAAATATAAACGATTTTATATATTCTGAGATTCTGCGTTATAGGCACTGGAGGTGGAAACATGTCCGTTAACGAACTATACCCATATCATGTGGGATCTAAATATTAACTTGAAACAAGATCTAAATGCGTCATCGTTTAGGCTGGGTGTTGCTGAAAACATTATCTAAGGAAGGAAGGCGGGGACCACGTCGTTAGTGAATCTACAATGGGGTAATGGGGTCGTAAAGGATCATAATATTCAACCATGTTGGCTACTTGGAAATTGTCATGAAACTAATTTGGCGGTAGATGATATTACTTATGTAAATAGTGTAACAGATATATTAGTACCTAAGTAGTGAACATTTTGTTGTTACTGCATAAAATATTTTTTGATGAGTAACATATTTTCTCTTGCTTACTGTGGGAGTAATTTCGTGAAAAGGGACGGAAGTGTGTAACAGGAAGTGAGAGCTTGAGCATGGAATAAGTAAGTACTTTATAATAGCATGGAATTAGTGTACTCATGGAACTAGTTAGTGCTTGGTTAGATTTTAAATAGAGGGGGTAATTTCTGTCGCTGCTCAGTTGCTTATTACCAAGGTTAGATGTCAGATGTTACACATCCTATCCGACTACCGTAAGGCACGCTCGTTTTTCTTTGTTTTCAGTCAAAGTCTTCGAATAAAAATGAATTGCTCAAAATTAACTATGTTTTATGCAAAAGCAGAGTTCCTAAATAAATAAACTGCCAAAATGTCTGGTTCCATTTAGACATAAAATTATATTACGGTCGGATACTCGGGGCATTTACCATCATTTTGGCGCCGTCCTAAAATATTAAAAGTCCAGTTGACGACTTCGTAAACTTTAATATAATGTGCGAATATAGCATTCCATATATTCCACTGGCTGACAGAACTGCAATGCACTTTTATACTCCCGTACGAAATGTGACATTTACCCATTTGCGTGGTAAAAAAATAGTTTCGTACATTGTAATTTTTCCATTGAATTGGGTCAGGGACGTTATACGTAGTTATTAGCCCATTCTGCAATTTTTGTGCTGTCAAATGAAAATATTTATTGTATTAAGCCAGACTACAGTATTGGTTTTCAGTCGAGCGAAGCTCAGCCAAGCGTCGATATTCTTTTTCCCTATAATAAATTGTAAATAAAGGTACCGCGTGCGGGTCACGCATAACATCTCATAGATTTATATCCCACACTTCTGTCCAAATTTAGATTTAGTGTTATGTGTAGCTATAATTCAAGTTTATTCTAGCCACCACTTACGTTTTCGCGAAATTGAGAAAAATTGGATTACGAGGGCAGTAATTATTAATATTTTATAAGGTTGCAACGCAACACAAATTAAAAATAATAAAGCAGCCCGTCGCAGTCCCACGGATGCTGCGGACGTTTTAGATAAGCGCTGCTGTAGTTAATTTATTGCAACTTGTGTATAATATTTTATTATGCAGTTTGCATTTTCATAATATCGCGTCTAGACAGTAGACCATATGACGTACAATAAAAGCGCTCACGAGCGTGCACCTATCAAGGCAAGTGGACGATTCATCCAAAAATGCTGCGGATTCATATTTGGGCGTAATATCCTGCAATTACCCACCTCTCCAACTGACGGAGGGGTTTAATACATCTAGGGGTCCGCCGTAGTTATTCGTCGCTCAAACCGTCCGCTCACATATGAGTTTTACGTCATTTGGGCAAATTTTTCAAAGCGGAACAATTTTTCCACGAAACGAACCGACCGGCCCGGTTTAAATAACACTCGTTAACTTTTCCGCACAGTAACGGGCTACGCGATTATTTTCGAGAATGCGATTTTTTAACGGGTTGATTAAAACGAGCGTTTTTTTTTCTCTGAAGCACGAGTAATTTTTCACGTTAATGCACGGCTGGTCGAAATAGGCACTTATTATGTTAACGTTGTTTACGTTGGAAACTCAAAGTAATTAAGTTAAAAATATTGACGTAACAATAAAGTATTCGTTGTGATGTTTAAAATTGAGGCTGAAAAATAAAAAATTATGCCTATTTGTACGTGACTCGTGTTTATTTTTAAAACGAACATAAAGCTGTAGGTGGTATGAATATAAATAAAATGTTTTTCTTATAAATATAACAGGATTAAATGTTAAATTAGTATTCAACAGCATATCTATCCGGAGCTAGCCGGTACCAGGGAAACAGTGCCCTCGGGAGGCTTCGGTATCACCGCGCGGCTATGTGAAAAATTTAATTCATTGCTAGCAAATTTATATGCATACCGCGATTGCAGTTTATTAAGAATGCACCGTCCTCCGTCACTGGGAAAAATGGTCAGCTTCATTCCATCCGTCATAGCCATCGAGGGTTAGAGAAAAGAAAAAATTAAATCTGCTTTTTCCTGGTATTGGGGTTTTGAAGTGCTTGTTTGCATTACTTACCAGCTTTTTGTGGCAATTTTGCTAGTGGTTGGCTATGATTTGCATTTGTAAGTACCTATTTATACTAACTAAGAGAAGGGAATAAATTGTGCTTTAATAATAAAATGCCGTCAGTGTCATCGCTCGTTAAAGCCTCATCAATAAAAGGTGGCGTAAGCTATGTACCTGTTTTCGATAGTCGGGTGTTGTATGTCTCCCCTGAAAACATATCAGATGTTCATTGTCACAAAAGCAGAGGAAATAAATCTGTTATTGCTCTTAAATTTTCCCGTCCATCAGCCAAAAATAACACGACACCAGTCTCCTTAAAGGCAATCGCCGAATTTCAACCAAATGAAGTACTTACATAAGTACTAGCTTTACACCACAGAAGTTGTTTTATCCGATCTCTTACAAAGTAAACGTCGGCTCGCCATGAAATATGCATTAAATATTTACTGAGCCTCGGGCCAAGCCATTCCCTTGAAGTTGACTGAACCGAACAGATTTGCAATTCACCGAACATCCTTTAAGAAAAAAGAGCCACCGAACAAAGGGAAGTAGAATCGAAATGAACCACTAAATATCAACCGGCTAAGTGTTCGCTCGCCGAGAAATGGCTCATTGTGAAACCTTTTGTTTTTTGCTATATTTTGCTGCTGCACCTTTTAGATGCTTGAGCGTGTCTTACTCTAAATGTTTTGTTGAAGATATAGGCATACCAGAGATTGTGAGGGAATTTCATCTTGGTATTGGTAACTTCCAGTCAATTTCCGTAATTAAAAACGTTAAAAATCTTATCGCATTCTCATGACCATCATGATTTCAATAATGTAGGTTATTGTAAAAAAATATACAGATTGAAACTGAGATTAGATTGCGAAGTTTCTTAAAAATATTGGAATTGCTCCTCTGTTTTGGTATTGGTATGTTTCTAGTAAAAAGTGTAAAATCAAGAATGAATTGATAAATGACATGCTCACAAACTTGATCCACTTAGATCTCTAAAACACTTTTATACTGAATCAAGATGGTAAGGATAGAAAGACCGAACCCTTAGCTTACACTGACAAAGCGTGGGTAATACTGACCTACTTTTATCTGATCCCCCATCTTTCCCCTACAAGAAATCAATACTAGACAAAAACAAATGAAATTCACAGTCACGAAAAAAAAGAGAACTTAGCTTAAACCAATTATAAAATTGTTAATTTTCCAAATGATTTAAACGTGAACATAATCGTTATAAACTAAGTGAACTGTTTTTATGAACGTCCAGTACCCCGCACGTACTGATAACAAAACCAGTATAGACTGACCTTTTGTTCTATTCAATTTCTGTACTATCCTAGGCCAGCTCCAGGTCAAGTCTTCCCAGCGACGTGCGCTCGACTGTACGGTGGAAGTTAGTTTTATGTTGCAGTATAAAACGTTATTTAAAATCAATGAACACTTTTATCTTCACGCTCTGTTTCGCAGGGTAGTAAAGTTTTAACCTTATTGCTGCTAGTGCTTAGCTGCATGAAGAATGATCGAAGCCGAATTGCAGGAATCTTTGCGAGAATCCAAATATATGAGGAACTTCCACGACATTACTTTTTTTTTTCTTACTTATTTTAGACAACTCAAAAACTTACACCACACACATACATCACAAACACACACATATACACCCAAATTCACACTGTTGAGAGGCTATACATTTTTTTTTTCTGTTTCTATAATTTAATTTAATAACTTAATTTTATTTTTGCACTCAAACGATAGCTACTAACCCAACGCAACTCAGTACCTACTAGTTTGTATTAATTGGAAAAAAATGAGAGAGCCCTGGCACCCATAACACAAGTTTAATTTTAGCTTGGGTGCCGGAGGTAATAAATCAGTGATTTATGCAGTTTAAAACAACATTATTGTCATAGTACTAACCTATCGCCTTTGTATATATTATAAATTTGGAAATAAAGTTTATTTTATTGTAATTTATTATCAAGACTATGTTTTTTTTATGCAGTAGTTTGGAACTATTTATTAGCTTTTTATTAGACTTTTTCTTAGGTTTAAGTCTGAAATGTGTCCAAAGTCACTTATTTCTCGCTGTAAGAAAATTGTCGGAGCTGATATTTACGAGCTCATATTATTATGTGTGTTGGTAGGGTTCTTCTTCATTTAAATTCGCTTCCGTACAAATATTTATATTTATTACTGTTTCTGCATAGGTATAGAATTACTTAAAATAGGTAGGACGTGGTCTCATAATAAAGAGTATTCTATTCTATTCTGACTGCGGAGTTCGTAGCGGTGTGCCAATAAGTAGTTTAGATTATAATTAACAAAATAACTTACATTGTAATTTTACTAAGGAAATAAATAAAAACCTTACTAAGTTCTGGGAACTTGAAGAACTTCCTTCTTCAAGTGCTTCTTACTCTGAAGATAATCACGTCTGTGAAAAAAAATTCATAGAAAATACTTCACGTTTAGAAAACGGGAGATTTAATGTTAAATTGCCATTTTGTGAATCACCAGTAACATCACTGGGCGATTCCTATAACATGGCCTCGCTCTCAGAGTCTTGAAAGGAAGTTTATTAAAAATCCTACACTTAACAGACAAGTATTGAAAAAAATACGATCATTTTATAATTTTTTGTTGTAACTATACTATATGCCACAAAAGCATTACTATACCTAGTAAGTACCAAAATACAGGCATAAAATTCCATATCACATAGGACACAGCAAGACGATTCTCGTCTAAAACGGCCCTATTCCGAAGGTAATAACTTTTGATTTTTCATATTAGATCGAGAACGGCAAACGACGTCGATTGTTGGGGACATTAAAGAATTGCTGGAAGACTGTTACGTCCCCGCAGGCATTCTAATAGAGTTCGCTACTGCCTGTGGGATGTTGATGTAGAATCTTACAGAATAGGGCACTGGGTATTTTGATAGGGGGACACTGATTTGAAAACGGAATGTAAAGCAAATAGACGTAATAGAAAAGGTGGAGTAGCTATAGTACCTACGTAACTAAAAACAAATCATGGAATGTGTGCTACGTAATTTTATTTCGTAGAGCTTTCGTAGCTACTACGAAAGCTGTTCTCGTAACCACTAAGAAAGTAACTCTCGCAGCAGCTACGCAATAAGAGATTCAGGAATTAATTGAGATCGCGGGCCTGCGGACGGTGACCGATGGGTAGCTCGCCGTCTGATAAGGACCAGGCCCGGGTCGACGACGCGTTGTGTCCCACGCGCGCCTCAAAGAGATGTCAGCACGAATTGACGGGGTCCATTAGAGCCAGCGGGTTGCCCGAAAGGGATATAGTGGCCCTGGCACACAGGCAAATGAAGGAACATGGGTGGGTTTTAGCCAGTAAAAGTCTGACACGCCCTCCCGCTCCGCCCAGAGCGGGAGAATTTATTTGATAATTTCCCACCTAAAAAACAAAAAAAAAGGTATTCATTGAGATACTGACTGCATTAACTTTAATCCTGTGTATACTGAGATCGATGAAATAGGGTCAAGCTCACTATTGTTGTCTAGCCAAAGTTTTTTTTAATTTTTAGCATCTATCAATTCACTCTAGAAAGCATAAATTAAGGTATGAGATGGGTAGACGTAAAAAATTAAAAGCGTAATATGAAGTAGTACGTTGCTAACTAATATAGATAGAAAGATAACTCTTTTATCGCGGTAGCTCAAAAAACATCACCAACCACGTTCTACTCAACAAAATTGATCGCAACAATCCAAGACTGTCTTCAACCTAAACTATAATATCAATCACCCGTGACCAGCTGCCCCATCCAGTTCCAACAGTTCCATTTAAGAAGCGTTTCCGTTATTAAACGCATCAATTCGACGGCGACAAGAGATAACGCGTGCATTCACGATCTGAAGCGACAGTTATTACCCTCTAATGTAATGCCAGTTTGGCACATCCATTCAATTACAGTTTAACAGTTTGTTACTAAACCGTTGGAATTTGTTCTATGTACCTACCAGACCTTACCTACAAGACAGACGTTGTTGGTAAGTTGAGGAATAGACTGTCCGGATAGGTAGGGATGTTAATTTTAATATGAGACTGTGAGACGGAAGGCGTTAAAAGAAGTCATTCAATTATTCACCTGTAGTTATTGCTACTAGTAGTTATAATTTAAGTCTCGTCAAACCATATCTGGCTTCTAAATGATCATAGCTTAGTGGACCTTTACACTCTCTTAATGAAAATGTGGATATAATTGAAATTGACCTAGGTCTAAAGCCAGCTTCACTCTGGTCTGCTTGAGTGTACTTAATGGTAAAACTTATTTTAATTTAATTTTAGAGAAATTAAATAAACAAATCTCATATGTAGGGGGGATATTTGTTTGAAGTGACATTTAACGAACTTTACAGGAGAGCATTGATTCAAAATTTGGAAAAAAAATCGTTATAAAAATAACTACTGCTCTTACTTTAATGGGGATCGGGGATACTAAGGGAATAAATCCTGAATGTTATGGTACAATTATCAATAAAAAAATAGCTATAAGTTCCAAGATAAATGTCGCTTAATACAAAATTATCTGTATTACCTTATTTCTAGTGTAAAGAAAAATTATTCAACTTTCAACAGTGTCACCACTCAGTACCAGGAACAATGGTTTAAGTAACTATACAGTGCTTATGTAGTTGAAAGCCAAATGATTTAATAGACGTACCTCAATGATAATAGCGAACAATTGGGGTTTGATAACACAGGCAAGTTAACTTAAGCAACTTATGAACATTCTTAATGAGTTGTTTGATGTCTCACATTTGGAAAGGATTTTATAAAACATGGTTGTTGATACAAGATAATAAATACAGATTTATGAGTAAGTTAAGAAGTTGTAGCATTGAAATGGGTGAATAATTTTTATGTCAGGAAAAAATTTTAAAGTTCTGTTAATTAGAAAATCTTTTATTACGTAGGTACTTAATTAACAATCTGTCTATGTTTGTACAATTTTGCAGTGAGAAAAGATAAATTATTTTATTTCTGTAAGTAGGTTTGTACAAACACTTATAAACGTCAATGGTTGAACCGACATGTCTTATTGAATTTGTATTAGTGTTAGTAGTAGAAAGCAAAATGTTTGAAGGGACTTTTCACCTAAAGTTAGCTACATCCAAAAACGCTATAATTGCCATTCAACTGGAATTTTAGGACGAGAATAACGATTTTTGCTCCGATTCTCTGTTTTTGTGTACAACTTTAATGAAGTAAGTACTAAAAAAATATGGCAAATTTGGTGTCGGATCATACATCACGTTTGAGAATAATGCACTAAAATTGCATTGTCTTAAGCGCAATAAAAGTGATCAGAATTATACGTAACCCGGCTTATCCAACGCAGAAAAAGAAAATTTGACTAACTAAATCTGAATATTCATAATAATATAATATGTCATCCAAAATGTCGTTTCAAACAAATAGCCTTTCACCCCTCGATATTATTATTTAACGGAAAACGGCCAAAATGCCACAATCCTCAGACAATATTAGTTTGAAATTCCAGTTTTAATAATAAATAGCGTTTACGATCCAACTTTTGTAATCATCACGTTAAAATCGTTAATGACTTTAGCTGTTTTATGAAAGGTTTTACGATATAAGTTACGTGTGAACGATTCCTGAACTGTTTCGCGATCAGAAGGTAAAGTTACTTTAATATTATAGGAACACTTTATATAAGCTTAAAATTACTAATAACGTACACACGATGTTTCTTCATAGCTTGCTTAATAGCTATTGATTTAGGATACAAGATCTTACATTGAATAATTTGCGTAGCTGACTATTAATGTGGATATCAAGATGCAGGACTAGCTAAATCTGACCTAGCCTATCCCTTGCTGCCCTCACACACCACAGGCCCACAGTCCCACATGGGGTGCCCTTAGCCTGTAGTTGCTCAGTTCATAAGTTTTATTTTGTCCTGGCTGGAGGCCTTAATTTATTAAGGCATTCACAGGATAGTCCGGTTAAGTAGCCAACAAGCTCCTAGCTTGACCTGCGAGATGATATTCCTATAAATAAAAACAGGTCTAGCCATTGGACCACGCGATGAAACGACTAACCTGTTCATATTAGGTACTTAAGTCCAGGCTCTTTTACGCTGATAAAAAAAGTTATATCAGTCCATGCTACCTACTGTTTTTGTTTGTGTAGCGCCTTCTGCGCAATTATAATATTTAAAATTTCATAGAGCAACTAAATAAACCCAAAAGTTAATATCATTATTAACAAAACTTAGCTAACAACTAAATAAAGTGAACGTAGCCGACTGACCTTTGAACGTTGAGACATCTGTATTATTAATGTGCTACATTTTCACGCAGGAACGTGGAGGCTTTAAATTGTTCTGTGCTTAATTAAAGTTGTTACCATGTGTAAATTTGTTTACATTGTTTACAAATTAAAATCTTTGATGAGAAGAGTTTTCGAAGCACTTGTATATGTTTTATTATTGTAGCCTATAGCGTGTAATTATGTTCAATATTTACAGGCTGAGAGTTTGAGATATTGTTTAGGCAGCCTGGTCAAGATTGCAAAGATTTTCTCATAAAGGAATTGAACCATGGAATCGAACTAATATCAGCTAAACTAAATACGCCTTATTACAAAACAAGATTTATATTATGACATGGCTTAAACCCTGCAGCCAGTTTTTGTAATAAGAACGTAACAGTGATTGAAATACCGTTCTTTATACAAAACTGAAAACTTAGTTCGGTACTAAGTTGTCAGTTTTGTGTTTAGGAACTTTACCATAGTCGGAATAAAGTTCGAAATTCCATATTGGCTCCATGTTTTAAACCTGGGTCTGAAGATAAACCTTGTTTTGTAATAAGGGGGAAATAGTTTAGAATCAAAACAAAATCATCGTATAGGAGTGTTTACTTATCGCAGTACAGTCAATAAGGTTTTATTATAAAGTTATAAATCCTACAACATAATCTCAACTCACACGTGTAACATATTGATTAAGGGACTCCACAAGTAATTATCCGGTCAAAAGAAAATTAAGCCCATTCACATATCTGTAGAAAACAACGTGATTACTACGTACAAGTAGATAAGGAGGGTCAAAAAGAATAGAGGATTAAAAGCTATTGGCTGACTGCCCATCCAATTTTCTTTGTTGACGTCTCCTGGGACCGAGCTAAGATAATCTTAACAAAGCAAAGGCGTTAGCGCCAAGTTCGGCCTCTGAAACAATGTTATCCAACATCGTCTAACAAAGAAAACAATTACAACTTTTTTACAGATAATTTATCACATTACTTTCGTGTCTAAAATACTCGTACTATGTGTTGGTGGAGAAATATCGCGCCCTTCTTTTGTTGTTTGTTTCTGTTTTTGTTTAAGCCAGGTCTTTTTTTGTTGGAGAAAAATGTGCGGTGAATATTTTTTATTATATTTTGTAGCCAGACAAATTAATGCTCCTAGTGCGTTTTAGTACACAATTAATGCTCATAGGAGCGCTGACAAAAACTGTGCACTTAGTACATGATATGATCAATTCAAAACAGGCTAAATGCGTGTCGGACCACGCACAATGAAGGGTTCCGTAGTTAGGATTAATTTATCCCAGGAACAAAGTTAACTTTTTAGTTGAAAAAATGTTCTCCGAAACATCGATATACGTCCCGATTATCTCTCCAACTGCAAATTAATGTAATTTTTTGAACGTAAAAAAAAATGTGATTAAACTACAAATTAACGATTTTCAGACTTGAAATATCGGTATTTTTGGGAGCCAGTACCATACGCCTTGGTGTTATACCGGTACTAGACGTAGTACTTTTGGTCTTTTTAATCAGTATCGGTACTGTACCGGTCCCAAAATCGGTACCAAAACCGGTACATATCAAATATTTCCGTAAGTCAAAGTGAGAAAATAGATATAATAAGTAAAACGGATAGTTAAAATAGGCATTAGAAAATAAGTTTAAGGTTGCCAACCATACAAGGTTCCTCGTACAAATATGACACCTCAATAAGAGGTCTCTGAATTTGGTACCGGTGTAGCACCGGTACCCGTCTGGAACCGGTACCCGTCTGGAGCAAGACTGTAGCTTTAAATGATAAATGATTTATTTCTGTAAGTAGGTTTGTACAAACACTTTTACACGTCAATCATATTAAAAAAACTAGATGAGGTCGGCGTTTCGTATCCCGACTACTCTGAGAAAACTATCTTCTATTTTGTTAAGTACTTGGTACTTGTTGACGGGACTACACTGTCCTCCCATACCTATTAACACTGTAACTTGGAAACATTGTTAAAGCCCACTTTTTTTTAAAAGAGTAGCCGTGGAGTTTCTTGCCGGCTCTTCTCCATAGGAAACGACAAATTTGAACCGTGCATCTAGCTTCTGACGTTTCATAAGTGCCCATGTAGGTTTATGTGAAATAAAAAAAAATTGATTGTGATTTTGATTTCAAGTACCTTGATACAGAAATGGCAAGAAGCGCTGAGTTCCGATACAGAACCTGTTTTTTTGGTACCAGTTCCAAGCCCTGGCTGTGAGTCCTTGCGTCTTGCCAAATTTCATGTCAATGGGAAGTATCTGTAGGTTGGTACGATTTTAATTTTTTTGCGAGTATCTAAATATACATTACATATTTCGCATAAATAGCCGTGTTTTTTATTGCATTGTTAGAAGCTTAATTTTTTTTTGAGTTCTTAGGGACCGTAGAGTTACATATTTGATATTAATTTCTAATTGATACCTCCACGTGTTCCTGAGAAAAACGGTCTTGACAGATAGACGGACGGACAGACAACGAAATGGGGTAAGGGTAAATAAGGGTTCCGTTTTTCCTATGAGGTACGGAACCCTAACAAACAATGACTACACTGTTTGCAGCTACAGGAATCAGTCTCCTGAAAATCTAACCTAATAAATTATTGTCTAAACTGTTCTTAATCCGACTGTTTTCAAACAATCGCTCGGTCATTCCAATAGACGTAGCGCCGGGTATCACTTTGGGAAACGTCTTGCTGTCTACAACCGACCGTTTACTTAATTCGCAGCATGTGTAGGATTTTAGGCTGATTACGTAGGTAATGGTTCTGGAGCAGTGGTCGAGTGGTGACGGCCTCGACTTACCGAGTTGTGTAGATCATGGGTTCAAACCCAGATAGCCGCTTTTCTTTGTGTAAATTATTTCATCACAACGGCTCTCAAAACGGTGAAGGAAAACATCGTGAGGAAACCGACATGTCCTAGAACTAAAAATCGAATCAATCGAAGACATGTGACATCAACCAACCCGCACTGGGCCCGCGTGGCGGATTACGGCCCACTCCCTCTCACATAAAAAGAAGGCCTGTGTCCCAGCTGTGGGGAAATTATAAGCTGATTATGTATGTGTTATGTAAGTAGATAATATAGCAATAGATAATCTAGAATAGGATTTATATTACTTTTGTTGAAAATCTTTGGAGAGAAGCTGAAAGGTTTTTCTAAGATGTATTCGAATTTTAGTGGCTTCGTCTAGACATGTGTTCACAGTTATTGTTTGACTGTCATATTATGTAAATGTAGTTCAAATATCTGAATTAAATAAATAAATGATCAATGAAAAGAGTTTCTTTAAAATTTCTGAAATTAACGTTGGCTAACTATACCCTAGTACTAAACATTTTGACTATTAACTGTAAGATCATCCCCAACTAAATCCCCAAGTTACTAATCCTCAGAACCTTAATTCGAATTAAAGATAACGATTATAACTTATAGCCAAACTGTTTGCAGCCAATAAATATCGGTTCTCAATTCAATAGACCTCCTGCAAACGTTTGGTATCCTGGTACCCTGATATTGATGGTCGATATCAGCAGATTTCCGTTCACTGAGTAATACGTTTGCTTTAACGACTGTATAGCTGTATAGGTTTATGTGAGCCTGGTGACTGATGTGACGGCGCCATTTGGCAAAAGTTTTTTGGTTCGTTTGCAATATTGAGCTTCGGGGGTTTAGTGATGGATTCCAGTGTTTTAATTTGTAGGGTGTGGAGATTTTATGGTGATGATTTGAATAGTATTTACCTTTGAAAGTTGAAGTATGATTGTGGTAAGAAAAATATACCCACTAATTTAATTTGTTCTCCTAGCATACATACGACAATGTTGAGGTATGTTTTACTCAATAAATTATGAAGCTTATTATACTAAGGTTAAAGTTCAAAGACGCTGAAATAAATAACAATTAATCAGAATTATTATTAGTCGGCAAAGTTGGCAAAAAAATTACTTATTCTGCTTCACATACGTAGATTATCTCAATAATATTATAGTTTTGGGCTAATTCGGAGTAACCTCAATCAGAATAACTAATAGTTTGTAAATAATACGTAACTTTACGTGTGAATTTACTGCAGGTTTTTTATAGCATTTTTTGTATAGCGTTTAAAACATTACATATTATATTTTCTATCTAGTTTATAATTTCTATGTCGCTGCCTTTCGCACCCGCGATCGCGTGAGTCTGCAAGAGCCTTTATCAATGTTTTGAGCCATAACTTAAAATGTAGCGTATCTTTTCAAAATACGCCGTGCAGCCTGTGTAGCCTGGCGTACTAAACTGTCAACGAAGCGACCAACACGAAGCGAACCAGTGCACTGTTTTCTACTATCCTAGCAAACGCAGCTATAACGCCGGTTAGTACACCTCCGCCGCCATTTTTAGGGTTCCGTACCCAACGGGTAAAACGGGAACCCTATTACTAAGGCTCCGCCGTCTGTCTGTCTGTCCGTCTGTCACCAGGCTGTATCTCATGAACCGTGATAGTTAGACAGTTGAAATTTTCACAGATGATGTATTTCTGTTGCCGCTATAACAATCAATACTAAAAAACAGAATAAAATAAATATTTAAGGGGGCCCCTATACAACAAATGTGATTTTTTTTACTCGATTTTGATAACGGCAACAGGTAGACGCTTGAAATATTCACAGAATATTTAGTTGTATATTCACTTTAAAAATAAATAATTAAATTAAAATAAAATAAATATTTAAGGGGGGCTCCCATACAAAAAACGTGATTTTTTTGCCGTTTTTATAGATAATGGTACGGAACCCTTCGTGCGCGAGTCCGACTCGCACTTGGCCGGTTTTTATAAAAATAAACAAGTGCATCGCCATTCGATATAGCGTACGACACGCAGGACGGCAGGCGTCATGAAGCCTTCTTGCAATCGATAGTGTTATAGTTTTGTATTTGACCAGCAAGCCAAGGAAAATGCAAATCCAAATAGGAACATGGATGCATGTTTTAACATGCATTTCTTAAACTGCCCCAAAAAAAAAACCACCACATATAAAATACCAAAACATAACCTCAAAATAATGTTTTGGTATTTTTGTTGAGGAAGCTATAGAAGTTTATAAACTATTTTAATATTTATTTATATATATTATTTAAATATTTTTTTTAGTAAGGCGTAGTCGACGGCTCCAATTTCTGTCTGCAGGATTTAAAGGAACCTAACACGAAGGGGATGACGGGGGCTCGTTCGCTTGCTTTGCTTGCTTACTTACTTGAGCTTCGAACCTAACCTGGCCGAGCCCCAAGTCTCAAGCTCGCTAGGCTCGCTCTTGCATCCTAAGTTTTCATTGCGTTTTCACTTTACTTTCTGTCGAGATGTGTTATTTTTGTATAGAAGAAATTTAAATGAATCGAATGTAAGTGACGCTAACGTTTGACAATTATTGTTACCTATAATTAAAAATAGAATAGAACCTATTACATTACACACCAAACCTGTAGTGGTTTGGTGTGTAATGTAATAGGTTCTATTCTATTTTTAATTATAGGTAACATAAAAAAGAACAATAATTATTGTCAAACGTTAGCGTCACTTACATTCGATTCATTTTGAGCAGTGCGTTTGCGTTTCGTTTCACCTTTAGCGGATACCATCAGGATAAAAAAAATAACTTTAGATTGTTACAAAATCAAAATTTTCACAGTTGTTCATCCAAAAAAAGCTTAATATATTTATGTATATTTTATTTGTGCCTCGATTTATATATAATTAGGTGTATATATAATATTTATTGTTTTAATAGGTATAGGCATATCTATATATTTAAATAATATTTATTCCTCAATTCTTGATATTGCATCTACCGTTTGTCTCTGCATCGCCCAAAAGTTGACTGGTAGAAAATGCCTATGGCATTAAGTCCGTAGTTTGTGTTTAAAGTATTAAATAAATTAATAAAATAATACAAAAGTTGAGGTTATTTTATCAAAGTTTGATCTTTTTTATTTTAGAAATCATTCGTTTCCTAGACCTGAAACTTCGTGAGATTGTTAAAGATAATAAGTACTATGCACAAAAAAATAAAATTGAAGAGTATACGACAAGTCTCGTATATAAAAGACAAGCCGGATTTTCAACTCTCCGCTTTGAGCCGAACATTGAAAAACCAACTTACAGAACGCGACCGGGGTGTTAAGAAAATATGCTGTTGATTTTCAACTCTCATTGGTAAGCAGTTAAGAAGATCTTTGAAAATCTAGTGCTCGAAAAAAATCGCCTGTTTGTACCTAGGCTTACTGTGCTGTACCTACTGAACTCATGTACTTTCTCTTTCTGTTGCTATGCTTGTGAACTTTAAGTATAGACTCTGTATTACGAGTACTTACACATATTTACCGATCTACGCTCTAATCAATCCTTCTTACTTTCTGTGCTTATTTCTGTGTAACTATGCTTTGGAACATTTATTTATATATCTACTACTACTTTATATTTTATTTATATATATATATTCGTATATATATTTTTTATACCTTGAATGTATTTTTTTTTACATTTTTTTAAGTATTTTTTTTTGCATTTTTGCTAGCTGCAAAACCTGCTTGAATATTTTCTTTCCAGCGACCTGAATCACGCCTGTAAGGAAGTATCAACGACAAGAATGTAGACGTTTCTAATATTAATCCTACAATGTCGAGTATATTTGCCATCCTGATCATAGAATATCAGCTGTATAGCCTTACAAGCGAAATAACTCAGGAGAAATACATCAGAGGCCATAAACTCTGATTTTTTATTTGCTAGACCAAAATGACAACTGCGGTCGACCGGTTTTAAAAAATAACGCGATAAATAATTAATATTACAGAGACAACACAGCAAACAGTGAAGGTCTTCCTGCAGATAATGATTCAGTGGACCTTGGTGAGAGTCACTCGGTAACTAGATTATTTACTAGGTTATTTTTTATGTCGACACCAAATGTAATTTCAGTCTAGCAAATTAAAAATCAGAGTATAGCAGAAAATAGACTCGTTTCGCATATAATATTCATTTAGTTTTAAGCCTTCATGTTAATGGGTTAGCCCACGTACACATGGTCGCTTTTTTAATGTGACATTTTTTTACCGTATTCTGGATTTTTAACGCTCAGTTCGACGGCTAGAGTTGAAAATCCAGAGCACGGTCAAAAACCTACCGTTAAAAAAGCTCCCGTGCGTATGGGGGCTTATACTAAGGTACAGGCGCCGTATAAGGTCCACCTCCTATCATGGCCCATTTTAAAAATACTTACCGATAGCCAGAAAAAAATAAAAATTCGCGGGATCCTTGTGAATGCGTTTTTAGACGAAAGGCAAACTTTATCCCAACAATCGCACGCGACCATTTTGAATGCTGTGAAAAAAATGCTAGCCTTTATAGTACAAAGATATTCATTTATTCATAACGGGCTTTCTTGAGCTACTAAGTTCCGAAGATGGCCATTGACTATGTATAAAAAATTGATTTTTCTCGGTTGTGATCATACAAAAAAAAATGTGTTTATTTAAAATGTTTCACTAATAGACACTTTCCATATTTAAAATTGTTGTTTAACTCCTGTATTTAACTAATTTATAGGGATTTAAAATTAGGTGGGCCTTATACGGCGCCTGTTACCTTAATTGTGCTTGCCGCATATTTAAACCAAAATGCTATCGGATGGTAGTAATTCGATTCAAAATCGTTTGAATTTACGTTATGTATTCGTCGCACGGTCGCACTAGGCCCAGACATCCAACATCTTGTAGGCGGATTCTAACTCTCATTAATTTTCATTCCAAACGTGATTAATACACAGACTTGTTCGTACAAATCGGTCTACAGATGGCTGTACAAACTCTAGTGACAATTTATCACTTCATCTAATAATAACGCGACTGTCTTGCACAGCTGGTGAAGACAAGCTGACCAGCATGATCATTTTTGTGAGATGATTAATTTTCTGAACTGAAATTAGATAGACTGTGACATTTCGGGAATTACCTATATGTTTTTTTAAAGTAAAACTTCTTTAGGCGCGTTGAGTTATTTTTGATAGGAGAAAAACTTATGGGTTCGCGTCACCGATTTGGTAAACGCGTCACGTGACGTGTAGGGCCAGACTGGCGATGTACAGCAGCCTGTGTATGTATACGCATATAAATAAAGTATAATTATAATATAAGTTATTCCAAAGGTTTAATTAAGTCTGCATTTCTGTTGGCAGTCCCTATTAATGCCATAAAAATACATGTGTCTATAAAGTTTCTCAGTTGATGATACTTTATTCACATTACGATCTAGTATATTAGCTAATAAATAATTTAAATACTTATAACTTAAACTTCTAAGTAACTATAAAATTAAGAAATCGTCCAATAACGTCCTTCTTATACACTATGTTAAGGGGAAGACAATTTATTCACGTGTTCTTTATAACAGTCAGCACTCACACAGTTCACTGCATTTGGAATGATTTCACTGAAAATGTTTTTGTGGCGAAGGTTTTAGGTGATAAGTGTAAATGAAATAATTTTAGATCATCATTCATTTATTATACAGATAATAAAGATCCATAAGGTTAGTAACTAAATAGTCTTAACCTATGTTAGTACTTAACTGATAACACAAACAGTGTACAGTGTACAGACAGTGTAACCTCACCAACGGGCTGTCATGTCTCCCGGCTATAGCACGTAGAATGCGGTTGGGGCTGCCATACAGTCTGTTTAGCAACAAGGCCGCTCTCTTACGCCGTACAGCATTGAAGCAGTCGGTACGTGCCTCAGCGAACATAGATGATGCGCTACAGAACGTAGGCAACCGCAACACCACTCTAAATGCGTTGTTATACTGGATCCGCAGAGCATTGTAGGCCTTTTGGGTGTTGCTGAACCACAGGCTCCCCGAGTACTGCGTTGAATAAAGTTATTTTGACCGCGGCTGTCCATCCGAAGAACCAGCGGGCCAGCATATTATCCCGAACCGACAATGCTCTGCTTTCCCTCTCCATATCTGCGTCGTCTTTCAAATCGTACGTCACCAAGTGACCCAAGTATTTAAAAGGCTACACCCTGTGCAACCCCACACCGTTTAGTAACACAGGAGACGGTGGAGGGACACTTGGTACCAGACTTGAAGAACATGTATTTTGACTTGACTTCGTTGTCATGCATGTCCATGAGACGCAGCATACGACTCGCAAATATCGAGAAGCTTACCTTGTTCCTACCTAACTTGTTAGTAAGTTGATCAATTAAAAAGTGTATGTTTATTTTTCTAAATGCTTGATTATGAAATAAAACATTCCATGGCTTTAGTAAAATTGAAACAAAACTCTCAATGAAATGTAAGAAAAACATCTATTTTCCTTATCGAAACAGCTGGTTTTATTTTATAAGGTAAAATGCAAGAGGGCAAAGCGATAGCATTTTCATTATCTCTAATTTTAAAACCCGCTCGAGCAAAACTGAGCACAGGTGCTCGACCTGAATGAATGGATAGAAAACAGGAGACAAAAGAAATGAAAATACTTCTTCTTTATTATCATTTACATGTAAAACATGGTAAATTAAGTAGTTTAAGACTTCTAGAAATAAACTCTATGGAGTAGACATTTTCAATTCAACTTTTCATATACAATAATCTACTACCTATATTCTATTTCTCCAGCAACTATCAATATATATTTTTTTCTGTATATTAGCATATATGCTGTATATAGCCTGGGTGCGCAGAATAGTTATATATGCAACTTTTGTATAAAAAGGGGTATTAAAACACGAATGTGGGTTTATCACACGACGCGAAGCCGACTGTGATAATAGTATCACATGAGTTTTTTAATAGGTTTATTATTATTGTTATATTATTTAGGAATTTCTCCTGTATCGTGGGTGCGCACCCACGATACAGCCAGACCCGGATACATACACAAACAGCCAGACCCGGATACATACACAAACAGCCAGACCCGGAACAACTACTAGTAGGTCATATTAATATTTGTTCCGTGCGGGAATCGAACTCGCGATACGCAGCGCGGCAGTCAATCGCTTAGCCAATTATGTACAGTTGCATAAAAGACACCCATGATATGGATCTTCTATAAAAGGTTTTGAATCCATAGGGTGTTGTACAGTGTTGTAAGAACTCTATGTAAATTCATGGATTGTTTAATTGCTAAGTAGTATCTAATACACACAAACTGTGTTTATGTAATAATAGTTTTTTTTTTTTTTAGTTACGCCTCTGTGGTACTAAAAAGCGCTTGCATGACAATGATTTTCTTTTTTTGAAATTCATAAAGATGCCACGAATTTAGTAGTGAGAATGTGGCTGTTTGATGAGTAAGGAAGGAATCGAAAAGCAAAGGAGTTGCATAATGTAATTTAGTACAACATTATAACACTGTTGTTACGACACTGGTTTTTTTAATGTTGGCAATAAGCTAACTGTTTCAGAAACTTTTATAGAGTATTGAGATAGCATGGGTAGATAAAATGATTTATAATTCGGCAACCAAGGTAAATGGAACTCACTTGATCTGATTGTAAGTTGCTCCCGGGTTTATAAGAAAGAAATAACTTTACTGCCACCTCCTAGTACATTCCCGCTCTGGGCGGAGCTAGGGCGTGTCAGACTTTTACTGACAAAACCGACCCGTATTCCTTCAGTTGCCTGTGTGCCAGGGCAACGATATCCCTTTCGGACAAACTATTACTACTTCACAGAAGGAGGTAACGGTCTCCTATGCACTCTCGCTCCGGACCACCGGCCTAAATCAGGGCCGGACGTGAGAGATCGCCGCCGCCGATCGCCACCATGAGGACACGGTGGTGTTCCGCCCAAGCCAGGCAGACCTCCACCGTATCCTCCGGGCGATCCACACAGTTGTAACACCCGCGCGTTTCCTCCCGCTTTATCCTGAACAGGAACCTCCCGAAACAACCGTGTCCGGTGAGGACCTGCGTCAGGCGGAAGGTGAGGACGCCGTGGCGCCTCTCTAGCCACTCCTCAAAGAGGGGACTTATCGCCACTCTTGTGGCGTGCCCACCTTATTTATATCTAAGTATTATCTTTCGGCTTCGGGAGGTATTTTTATATTTAGATTAAATTTTAAGTATTCTATAATTACATTTGCTAAAAATCCCCTACATTTTTCATTTGATTTTTTCAAAATGTTTTTCTGAAGAATACCTTTTTATCGTATGTATCGTAATAAGCATGATGCATACGATGTTCGAGTGTCCTGACAATATTAAGCCTTTTGTTCAGAAGACTAGGAACATTCTAGATTTTCTAATACCTATCTAAAACAAGTCATCAACGAAGTACCTATTACTCCTTGTAGGTACCTCAATTATACATTCAACGTTTCTGAACTGTAGATGAACGAGGTTAGTTTGAATTTCGAATTAGTTAGAAACCAATCAGGAGCGATGAGGTCTCTCCAATTAACTAATCACATGTCGTTAAAGCAAACTCTATCAACTTTGTATCACCCTTCGGGTCAATAGGACTGTATATAATTCTAGATACCTACAGTTATACAATAGCCACGTAGGCACATATGAGATTTATCTATTTAAAGATTACCAACTAGATATATAACAATTATCTTCAAAAATATTACAACTTGTAGAGTATAGATTATACTGTAATGCACATCACTCAGTTACAGGTAACCACAGCTTACAAATTATCGAGTACATGATTTTGCTCTGAATATACTTTATACCCCATTTCTTCCCGTGGGTGTCGTAAAAGGCGACTAAGGGACTTACTAGAGAATGGGCAGCAGCGTTCTCTATGCATTTTAACACCATACTGCGATCGCCGACCCGCCTGCCAAGCGTCGCGATTCTGGCAAACACCCCTCCTTAGGGGGAGGCCTATGTCCAGCAGTGGACGTCTTTTCGCTGAAATGATGATGATGATACTTTATACAGGGCGGCGACGTGACGCCTGAAGGTAAAATTTAGATGCCTTTTATTGCGGGGCATCCGAATCACCCTCATTATTAGCGGTTATTAGTAGATTAGGAGATAGATTTTTTAAAATGATATTTTTAATAATACTTTTCGCCTTACATCAGTCTTTTTTTTTTCTCTTTCTATTCGACGTTTGTGGACAATTCATCATCATAATATCAAATAGCACGTAAAAAATTTTGGTTGACCTGGGCCAATGGAACATGACTGAAATTGAGTAGAGTTAAAAATTACAGCTCAAGCATAATAGCCACTTAAAGTTCTCATGATAAAAAAATAAAAATTGGTGGCATTGGCTTCTAGTGTTTCTATAAACTCCTATGGACCTTCAATATTTAAAAAAAAAACATTTCAAATACTCGACCTCTATCGGGATTTATTTTCTGTAACTTGCCTACAAAGTAAAAACGAGTAACTTTTTAAGAAAAATACATAAAAATAAGTTGAATGAATTTACTTTAAAATTATTATTTCTTTTATTTCAGCCTCAGTTTATTTTTTTTTATCATAAATCAAACTTTTGTGGCTATTAAACTTGAGCAGTAATTTTGAAATCTTTACTCAATTTCAGTCATGTTCAATAAAGTCCAGGTAAACTACAATTTTTAAGGTGGTACTTGACACTATGGTGCTGCATTATAACAAAAAAAAAAAACATCCACAAACGTTCAATAGAAAGAGAAAAAAATTAAAACCGATGTCAAGTGAAAATTATCACAAAAATAATTTAATAAAATCTATCTCCTAAAATACTAATAATCGCGGAACATACATGGGGGTGATTCGGATGCCCCGCAAAAAAAAAATTACCTTTAGAAATCACTTCTGCAGCCACCCTGTATATAAATACTACAAACGAAGAGATACCACAAAAGGGCAGTATTGAATATGGTAACCAAGGAAAGCACCTATATGACCAGACGCCAGCACATCAAGCTACTACTATCTGCCAAATTTCTTTAATACAATTTCAACTTTATCGCTACAGTTTAAGGTTCAAGGTTGATTGGGAAAATTTTACAGTTTCAGGCTGCTGGCGTCTGTACATAAAATGTGAGTTTCATACACGTAGGGTTAATACGTCCAAAGCTTCTTGTTTAAACTACTCTAATACCCTAGTCATAATTATCCTGCAAATCAATGAATTTTGACAGTTTTTGCATAAGAACTGACAGACGTCAACGTATTCTACCCAGAAAAAAAAATAGCTTTACATGCAGAACAGTGTATTTTGTTACTACTGTAGTGCTTATGTAGTACAATTACTGTGTATTTCTCATGAGTACCTATTTGTATTTTTAATTATACAAGCAGGTACTTACTTCGGAGCTTCTAAGCTTCAAAGATGAGGGCTATAAATAAAGATATTTTCCTAACTATTGTTTGAACCCAATCTACAGCTGCACATTATCATTCAGACGAGAGAAGGTATTTCTGTAATAATCGCCCTTCCAGAACGATAATAGCTTATGTAGGTACTTATATTTAATGAACAACGGAATTTACAAAAGCTCTCCAAACCAAAATTATGTAACCACTGTTATCATAAACATGTCTATTTATATAATTAACGGAATAATTGTTAGGACTACGGACATTACGTGTGGTGCACCCTATTTTTAGTTCCGGGATTTCGGCCCAGTTTTTCGGGAAAACTTCTCAAATATGCGTGGGGAGAGATAGGGTTGTCACCTGCAGCGGGACCTAATGTGCCATTAGGTCGGGAAACGGGTAGCGATGGGTTAGACACCACGTGTTGGCAGCATAAGGGTTAAGTGATATGGACCAACTTGCGTTTTCAATTAATGTTTTGTAGCGTTCTTCACAATTTATTTGTTTTAGAACTAGGTGCGTAGTTTTACGGTGGCTACCATATAATTTTGTATTGATAATACAAAATCTTGTAGTATGTTCTTGTTTTTGGTTCTAAATAAAGAAACATGTTAGTACCTACCTACATTGTCGTACACCACTTACCTCTTAAGGCTCTTAATACACAATACAATTATTATAACTAAAATTTAAAACTCATATTAAAAGTACACTTTGTAAACAAGCATAGTACAAATTAGAGGATTATAACCAAGATAAGAATGCTTGGCAACATGCTGGTCCAGCTCCATAGGACAATCTAGCGTCTAGACAAAATCAAACTGGTTGCTATTTTAATTGAATAATTTATAAAATGAATGTAACTATACAAAATATTTTAAAACATTTTAAAAGAGTAATGGTGGAGTTTCTTGCCCACTCTTCTCCATACAAAACTACCTGTTGGAAGGGCCGAATAGAACCAATTTTATTTTGTTGTTAATTTAGACGTTTAAAAGTGCCTTTGATGTGCGCATTTGAATTAAATAATTTGAATTTGACTTTGACACACGTTTTTCTTGACGTGAAAAACTACGGTTTTATTCGCCGTGTCGCATGGTCGTCAGTGTTGTATGGATGATTTGTCGCCTCGACGTCGAGTCCCACCACGTCGAGTTGCCACCACGTCTAGTTCCAAAACTCCCGCTTTTATTCCCGCCTCGTCGAATCGTTGAAAAATACTCTTTTATTACCCCTACGTTTACTTAACCATTTTATTTGTACAGTCGGAAAAAAATACTCATAGACCAACTATCAGTATTTTTATTTGGAATAAATAGGTTACTTATAACTTATATGTAATACAATTAATACAACTCACAATATAATAAATAATTTTCTAAATTTTGTCAAGACGTAAGAACCGTGCGAAGCAGGGGCGTGTCGCTCTCGCTAGTATTATATAATTGAGAACAGATGACGTCACGTGATAAGGGATCTACTAGACCAGCTAACAAATTAGAAGGGACGGCCTGTCCCTCACACCTGCTGCCGTGCATTTCTAAATATTAAACAACGCATCTATAAGGATTTATCTAGGTTAAGCCTGGTTGTTATATTGTCTAATTAATAAAATAAAGAGTATTAAAAGACGAACGTTTTTATAACTCCATTTTTTATAGGTAGTAGGTAAAAAGGTAGAATTATTATTGCTGTGGACACTGACAGTACAACATTAAATAACGAAGAACATCGACTATAAGGCCCTTTGTACACGGCATGTAGAAAAAAACGTGTCTGTCAACAAGCTTCCGTAGTAATCCATACGATTTGTCGCCTTGACGTCGAGTCCCGCCACGTCGAGTCGCCGCCACTTCGAGTCGCCGCCACGTCTACTTCCAAAACTCCCGTTTTTATTCCCGCCTCGTCGAATCATTGTAAAACTCTTTTATTAACCATTTTTATTTGTACACTCGAAAAAAGAATACTCATAGTTGGTTATTTGGAATAAATAGATAGGATACATAGATAATTTATGTTTAAACGGAAACATATACAACTCACTCACACTTTTTGTACATTATGGCTACTGGTCAATTGAACCAAATATAGATATTGCTACGTTATATCTATACAGGGTCAAATTAAATTAGCTAGCGAAACTCTGCAGATGGGTCTAAAAATCTATACACGAAAAAATAAATATTAAAAAGATTTGACGGTTTTTTTGGGGTCAACAACCGCTGCTATATAATAAATGATTTATTTCTGTAAGTAGGTTTGCACAAATACTTTTACACGTCAATAATATATTAAAAAAAACTAGACGAGGTCGGCGTTTCCTATCCGACTACTCTCAGAAGAAAGGCCGAAACAAACTCATAAGTCACAGAGGCTAGTATTGTTATTGGTATGGTAGTATGAGTTGAGAAAATCTGTTTATTTTTATTTTATCGTGTTTAGATATCGATACCCATCATGTCTGCGGAGTTTCGCTAGCTAATTTAATTTGACCCTGTATATTCTGTCTGCGACGTTATTTTGTGAGGATACAACGGTTGAAACAGCAATATCGATGTTTGGCACTAAAATGTACGCAGTATTTACTTCATTTTAACTATGGGTTATAAACTTATAAGTATATTTTTCTGTTTATACATACATTATACGAATGAATGAATGAAAGAATGCAATGCACCGACCCCAGCATAGTTTAACTAGACTCGATTGCTCGAATTAACCCAGAGATTCACCCTAGCCCCTGAAGCCTCATGTTTCATGAGACTATAGAGACCATTGTGTATCAAAGAGTAGACCGGGGGGCGAGATGATGGTAGGGAAGAAGTACCCTTGGATTAAGGATGGATTATTAGAGCCTACCGGATATGCATCCTTGAGCAAGCATTGGAATAGTGGAGAGACGGGTGATATTTATCTATGGGAGGGGCGTTTATTATACATACATTTTACATATATTTATTTTTATGGCACTTCAACGACTGGCTCACTTAAGACATACACAAACAAAAATCACATACAGTTTTAGGAATTGTGAATTCGTCACTTACAGAAGTGCACAGTACTAGAACAGAAATTAAAACTACGTATACAAGATAATTATGTTTAAAATAAACATAAGCCTTCCGGAATAAATTCTCTAAATGATGGTGAATACGCATCAAAATTCGTTGCATAGTTTAGAAGAATAAAGGCTCTTACACACTCACGCGATATTGCGGGCGCGACAGGCACCGACAAAGACAATTCCTTTGTCGGTGCATGTCGCGCCCGCGATATCGCGTG
The DNA here is from genome assembly GCA_963921375.1 of Tiliacea citrago. Taxonomy (NCBI): domain Eukaryota; kingdom Metazoa; phylum Arthropoda; class Insecta; order Lepidoptera; family Noctuidae; genus Tiliacea; species Tiliacea citrago. Next base: position 20,179,538 of record OY992781.1, read on the forward strand.
TGTTTGTAAGAGCCTTAACGCGGTCACACATACAGAAGCGAAAAGCAACTTTAATTTGTAATTTATCAGGTGGCGCAAAAGTAATGTCATAGTGTGGATGTGCCATAATTTTTGCAAATGATGCCATTATATCATTATGATTTGATACTTATGTTGTAGACTCATACCGCCTTATTACAAAACAAGATTTATATTTTGACATGGCTTAAACCATGCAGCCAGTTTTTGTAATAAGAACGTAACTGTGATTGAAATACCGTTCTTTATACAAAACTGAAAACTTAGTTCGGTACTAAGATGTCAGTTTTGTGTTTAGGAACTTTACCATAGTCGGAATAAAGTTCGAAATTCCATAATGGCTCCATGTTTTAAACCCGGGTCTGAAGATAAACCTTGTTTTGTAATAAGGGGGATAGAGAATTAGTTGACAATGCAATTATGGAGCGATACACACAGCTCAGGCAACATTGGAGATTTTGAAACACTTATTTCCGGGCCATGTAACTGTGTGCCGACGGGCAGTATGTCTCCCGTTTTGGCCATTTGAACTGACCAATCAGACCCGAGAGAGATCAGAGACCAGAGGGATTTTTCAACGTTGAAGAAGAAATCACCAATTTGGAGCCAGATGTTTTGCGAGCAACAATTCAAAATGCCGTAAAACGAGCACAAATGTGCATCAACTCATGCGGTAGACATTTCATCGATGTAATTATTTCGACTTTTAATAGAATTTAACACCATTAAATAAACTTTCCGTGACAACACACACCATATCTCTTTCATTTACAACATAATGCAACCAATTCACATTATCACATTACTTTTGCACCACAAAAAAAAAACAAAGTGTATAAAACAAAGTCGCTTCCCGCTATCTATCTGTCCCTATGTATGCTCAGATCTTTAAAACCCCCGCAACGGATTTTGATGCGGTCTTTTTTAATCGATATAGTGATTCAACAGAAAGATTTATGTGTATAATTCATGCATAATATAGTAGAGACCCACTGATAATTTTAGAGGTTTCTAATGTGATGTCGTAAATAAACACATTTTTTTGCGCTTACATTGCAAATGCTGGCTGAATACTACAGTATTGTACACCTTAAAAAGGTCTACAAAAAGTCCGCGATGGTATATACCATCGCGGACTTTTTCTGTGTAATAAACATTTTTTATCCTTTACTTTTTACGAGAAATAATGGCTTATTTACGAAGCGATTTTAAGCAATACAGCATTAATCCTTATCCAATCGCTCTTTCAAGAGTAACCTCTAAAGAAAACATGTTTGTATTGTCCAATGACAAAAAAAGCTGTGAACGTTGTATATAAAGACATTCTGTAGTATATTTAGTATCAGCATTGCACCCGTGCGAAGCCGGGGCGGGTCGCTAGTATATAAATATAAACTGTATTTATTGCTACGTTCAAAACAAGGCCAGTTTTCAAAATTAGAATATCCTCAATACCACTCTTGTATTGAATTCTGGGAAGGGTGAGAGAAAACTTTTAATAATTATTCGTTTGTGCTCTATATGCTTTTGTTAGAAAACGATCGCTCCTATTGAGTGGTATTTATCCGCAAATCGGTGCTTTAAACCTTATTTCAGAGAATACAAGCCTAAAATATAACTTATTAGTTATGTTTAAAAAAATATGGTTTGTATGTTTGCTATAAACATGTTCCTACTATTATTTTCATGCGCATTATTTATTAAAATTGACCGAAGTAGATATAAGTATAATATAGTTTTAAATTGTAAGTCAATTTTAAAACCGCGCTATCGCATTAGGTATACACCTGTAATGATAGTTGTAAGGGAGATTTTAATAAATAAATAAATAAATAAGTCATCGTCTTGTAACTCAAGACGTTGTCATCATTGGCTAATTAATATGAGCATCATTATATTAATACGTGAAGCGAAAACTTTGTACCTCTTTTTACGAAAATTGCGCGGATGGAGGAATATGAAATTTGGCACAGTTGAAGTTTATAAGGAGGAGGAGTGCTGTGCAGAAAGCTAATATTTTGATATAATATAAATATGCATTAGAAATAAATTAAATTAATAAAAACAAACATTAAACACAGTACCAGGCATTTGACACAATACACATGACATGTACATGGGCCTCATGACTTGAAGATAAGATAAGTTACAGAAGTGACAGCTTGAGCATGGAATTAGTGTACTCATGAAATTAGTAAGTACTATAAAGATTGTAAGTACAGGGGCTAAAATTTCGTCCAGTGATCGACCACTAGTATGAATAAATTCCCATAACCCCCAAACATTAGAAGGCAATACAAAAAGAAACGAAATAAAGTATATTTCACAGGCTTAGATGTTCTGAAGCGGGCCAAACAGATCGTTACCCGAAGTCGTTTTGTGGGAACAAGTCTCATTTATCGCACGCGTTGCACTATCCAATATTACTGAGAGTGGCTTTTATAGATTTTATAGCCCAACGATGATTGCCCATGGGGTACGTATATCACTGTACATCTCTATAATTTATGGAGTGGATAATGATGTTGAGTGCTATATGAGCTGGGAAGCTAAAAGGATTTTTATTGGAGAAGTGATCGGTTTATGGAAGGTGCAGATAATTTATGGGAAAACCTAGTGCGGAATTAAAAACTGATCGAATTTTGTAATATCAGGGAAATACGGATTTTGTATCTGCTCTTTAGCAGAGTATCGTTAGTTTTTTCCTATCCCGAAAAAAACACTCGAGTTACTAGGGTCGCATCCTCCATCGGCATGTCAATTTATGCCACTCGCTCGTCTCTCACTACCTTCTTTGATTTCCTTACTGAAACTGCCAATATGATTTATTTATTTATCGTCTTAAATCTACCGTTACAGGATAACCCAATGCGATAAATAAATAATAATTGTGTGCTTACATGAATGAACCTCATGAAAATTATTTTTAAAACGGCGGAAAAGTTACCAAGCCTTCTTTGTGCAGAACATGACTGTCTTTAGGTATACCTGTAGATAGTAGCTTACTCAAGCTTCATCTAAATTCCCTACAAACTGCCAATAAACCTTTAACACAACGGCCGAGCTACCAGGATCGCAGCGGCCACAGGACGTCACTCCCAACAACTATTAATTAGGAGCCCCGGGTCATCATCCGGTAGCAAGACAGCTGTCTACCCGAATTGCACGAACCCTCCCAAACGTGTTGCTTGCAAATGACGGCTGGGCTTTTTTTGGACAGTTCTAAAGTTGGTCGTCCACTTATAATGCGATGCGGTGCGAAGGTTTTTATTCCTGTAACAAAAAAAAATGCTTGAAAAACGGTGCTCCTAAACAGGGTATGATTGAAAAGAGTCATCGCGCTCATCATTTTGAACAACTTTTACCATGGGACCAATACTGAAATCGCAACAAAAAAAATCCCATAGTAAATTAGGACTCCTTTTCAGGTTTTCACTTATTTCAATTAGGTACATTTTTTTTACGAAGCTGGTTATTAAAAGCGTTCTTAAGTTATTTTGTTTAAATATAATTATGTTGCACATAATTATCTTTTTCCGACATTTATTCAAGCAAAATCTTCGCTTTTCATGAGCTGCTGTCTTTAAGTAACACGATATAAAAAAAAAAAACATTAGAGAGAACGTAATTAATGTTCAGGTCTAAATCAGGTAATAGTTTCGCAGTTTGGTAGTATTTAGTATGAGTTTAGTATACTTAGCGTTACATTCCCTTTTAACGCATAATTTTTCATACGCCCGTCCAATGATTTAAGAGTGGAAAAAAATAAAAATAAAATATAAATAAAGAGGTAGATAGGTTATATACCCAACATTCGATCTTCAAAAACGGCACAATGTCACACTATTAGAAAACACGTGGAAGTGGGACTGCGTGCCGTAATTATTGAGAGAGAAAGAGAGACAAAATGAAGAAAATTTGGCTATTTAGTCAAGTTTTATAACTTAATATCATTGCACCCGCCCGCCCTGGCTCTTTGATGTATCTACGTATGAAATTATGAAGCGGTACATCGCTGTTATATAATATAATTATTGGAGAAATGTTTACAACAGATTTATACGTAATTCGACCTTAACCTTACCCTAACTTTATAAAAACTCGTTTTTTATTTTTATTTTAGATCTAATTAGATATGGTCACCGACAAAAGTCGATTAACACTGCTACTTTTACGCAAAATCTCACAAAATTATTTGATACAATGTGTTTTAAACTTTCGTGTAAGCTAATAGTTACTAGTCTCTTTCTATTCCGATTTTAATTAAATATATATCTCAATAATTAAGATTTAAAAACTGAAGTGTTAATCGACTTTTGTCGCTGACTGATGAAAATAATGTCTTTTTGAGTGGACTGGGTTAGATGGACTCACTCACTCACTCTTCATTTAAAATAATTGTTCACCTATAACTAGACAAGATTCCACAAGAAGCCACTAAACAAAGTGATTCTTATAAATGACACAATATTCACACTCAAATTCTTTGTTCAAATAAAAGTGCAGGTACCTATCTCCCACACTTACTATCAGTAACTTATACGTATCAAGCTAAGTACGTGACGAGATCCAGCAAATTTTTGTTACTCTCAATAAAGGTGATACCGAGCAATGTTTGACGACTCGAAACAATGTCTCCCGATCCTCCCCTATCACCTTTGACGCACAGAAATTCGCAAAAACGTGTAGACGATATCAGGTGAACGTGTTATGATGTACGGGGGTTTATTATTGAAATATATTATTAGAAGCTAGTATGAGTGGATTGTTAGATGAAATAAAATTTATTATTTTATAGAAAATTATATTATGTTTGTTGCAGAAAATAGTTCCATGGTTAGGTACTAAGACATAACACATACTAGGTATCATTATATTAATACGTAAAGCGAAAAATTTGGCACAGTTAAGTTTTATATGAAGGAGGAATGCAGAAAGCTAATAATTATTTTTATATAATTTGCATTAGAAATAAATTAAATTAATAAAAAAAACATAACACACTACCATGCGTTTGACACACACACATAGTACGAGAGCCTCATGAATTGAAAATAGATAGGTGATAGAAATGACAGCTTCAGCATGGAATTAGTAAGTACCTTTTAATAGCATGGAATTGGTGTACTCGTGGAATTAGTAAGTAATATAATTATAGATTGTACTTACAATCTCTCCCTCTACATAGAGGAGGTCGAATTTTGACCAGTAGGCGACCACTATTTATTATAAATCTACCAGTCTGAAAAAGGTGTTTAAGCAATTTGGAAGACTGAATACCTGAGTAGTTTGGGCACATTGGCGCAAAAGTAAAGTAAAATTTATTTATTTGCATAGATTGTAGGTACATGACATAAAGTATTAAAAAACTGTTGTGATCTTTGTATAATCTACCTTAGATTAGGCATGCAAACATTAATGAATGAAGGCAAAACGGGTACAATTAAATAAGTTGGTATGTCGTTAAATTGTAAAAAAATATTAGAACTATCATAAATTAGATATTAACATTAGGAGACATTTAAGTCATTGTCATTTAGAAAATCGGTAATCGAGTATAAACATTTTTAAATGAATAACGCTGTTAACTTCTTTTTAAAATTGCGTATTGTGTCATCTTTTATTATGTCAGGTGTTTAGTTATAAAATTGTAGGTCCCATACAAATATTTTTTTTTGATATAATGCGGTATTGCAACTCTCAACTAGTAAAAGATTTATGTACTGGCTTCTGATTGGTCTCTTACGACTTTGTGATACAGTAGTAAAAAGATGCATGACAATGGAACACAGCTATCAGTCGTTTTCATATTTAACATCGACCTCCAAGAACGTTTCTGGGCCTTGAATGCGGGGGGGTTCCCGCAGGCAAGAATCCCCCCAGAAAATTATACCGTATCTCAGAACGGAAGCCACGAGACCATGGTATGCAATCAAAGTTCAACAGGACTTATGCAGATATGCTCAATTTTTTACATACCTCTTCTACTTGAGGTTTCCACATCATTTGATTGTCAATTACTATGCCTAAAAATTTTGCTTTTTGACTAATACTTAGGAAATCTATGTGATCAGGTATAAGTAGCTATCTAAAAATATACTACGTGCATAAAGTTAGTACTAAAGTAGAAAAGATAAAAAAAAAATCGAAAAGAAAAGTACATAATATAGAAAAACTTAGCTACATGAGTCTTGAATGTAGTGAAACAAACCTGCCAAACAGAACAATATTCAAACGTCGAGCCAAAGCGACTAAAAACAGGCCCCATACAATATTCAAGATATCGAACGTTGCCTGAATAGCGCTCCCGTCGTCAGCGTTCCCGATTTCGCGTGAATTGCTTGTTTAACATATTTTTTCGTTTCTGTCTCGTTTACGTTTAGCGTAACGACTTCGCACGCGTTATGTATTTGAATTGGAAGTCGAAGCCGGCCCATTGTGATTGCTCTTTTTATAACAATGTCTTCTCTTCAATGCAGATTTGGAAGAACACTCAAATTATCCAAATATTTTTGCTGTTCATTCTGAAGCCAAATGGATTCTGATTTGGGTCGTGTTGTATGTGGCGATGTTTTCTCATACATACATAATGTCATGTATGGTACGGAAAGCCGAGTGACAATTAGTGGTATTGCAATACTTGGAACTATATTTGCCATGGATACGATGGGTTTAATTAATTGCTATATGCAGGGTTATACGGTGTGTTTACATTATAACCACATAACCAAGCGTATGGAAATTTCAAACTTAAAAATTCAACATAGCAGTAAAGAGAATTACACCTATGTTCAGTTTTAGACGACGGCTGTCCACGAATTGTTTTTATTTTGAGACTAGCTTCTGAAATGTCTTGTTCCCCCGACCTACCGCATCGGTCGTCCCCGCCATTACTTATTTTTCACTGAGCGTTCTTTCTGACTTTTTTTTCTTTGTGCTCGGTTCTTAAGTGTCGTATCAAGATGTTTAATAGCTTTTAACCTTCCTCAAGAATTGGGCTATCAAATGCAAAAGTATTTTTTTCTAATCCGACTAGTAATACGCGCTTCCAAACCAACAAAAAATAAGCAAACTCTTCAGATTTATTAATAGTATAGATAAACACGACCACGTTAGGTCTCAGGAATACATTAAACTTCTTTTTCGCTGTGTTACGCTCGACCGAGTTCCTGGAAACGTTAACCAGCTCGTACTCTCTATTTATGATCCGGGATGAAGTACTTCTTCTTCTTCTTTAGTCTTATTACTCTACGTAAACCTGAAACGGACGTTTACATAAGATTTCCATGTCCGTTTCAGGTGTTTCGTACATAATGAATCTCGAAGAGGCGGTTCCGGGACTAGGTAGCGGGTTCCTGCCTGGGAAGTAAAAAGTACTGTATAGCTGTAAAGTTAACTATCCTGAGAAAAGAGTCATCATCTGCTTAGTCTTTTCCCAATTATGTTGCAGTCAGCTTCCAGTCTTACCGGAGGCAGCTGAATACCAGTATCTTACATGAAGCGACAGCCTATCTGACCTCCACGACCTAGTTACTGGGTAACACTATACCCCTTGGTAAGACTGCTTGACAGACTTTCGGGTTACTGACGACCCGTAACAACTGTCAAAGATCTACAAATGACAGCCGGGACCAACGTTTTAACGTACTTTCTGAGGCACGGAAGGCTCTTAGTATTTATTTATTTCATTAACAATTTTTACATTGTATCGAAATCTATTAATTAAAAAACTTAAACTTCATGAAGACAATTCAAAACTCAAATGCATTAAAAAGTAAATAATAAAATGTTTGTAAAGATGGTCACCCATACACGGACCAACTGCGGCCAGCGTAGCTTAACCTGGGCTGCATGACGCTTTCTATTCCTACTCTACTGTAGAATAGAAATCGCTTGTCTAAATTTCTCGGTAGAAAACTGTCAACTGTGTAGACAGTTGACAGTTTTCTTCTTGACGGAAACGTCAGTTTTGTCTACTCTTCCGTCGACAAAACGCTTCTCTACGGATCTCGTTCTAAGCCTGCAGGTGGTTAGTGATCGTTTTGTGGACCCATCCTTTGTGGTGAAGCCTTTACCGTGAAGCGAAACAATTCTATTACAGTCTCAAATTATTAAACCTAAATTAACTCAGCTACGGCAAGTATAAGATAATCGTATTACGCAGCTGATGTAACAGTTAAGTAGACAGCAAACTGAAGGAACTACGTAGTGTACGATATCTAAGTAGCAAACTACGTAAATCATATTCAAAGCGATTATTCACGGCAGTGATCGCATAAATTATGCTAAACTTAAAGCAACTAAATTCGTACAAGACGTTCTATGCCTGAGTTAATGGATCTAATCGGAGGACTAGTAAATTAGGCTGTCTAGTTCATATAGGTTACTAATCTAGGCGTCATTGGCTAATGGCACGACTCTAAATACTTTTAAAACAATCAAAGTTTAGTGCACTGAAAAAATTCCAGCTAACTAAGATACATTTTCTCTTAGTTGGCATAAAAATGTTTGTAATCATTATTTATGTATTTACTATAAGCAAGATAGCATATTTGCCAGAAAAAAAACATTTTATTTATATCGACAATGTAATATGTACAGAAGAATCACCGGTTGTTACATCATACATGCTTCGTTTGATTTTACTTCTTCACTTTTGTATATCAAATAATAATTTAACTTGATGTTAAGCAACTTGTTAGCATTATATCATGCTTAAACTGGCAAACATTTGAGTTAAATTAAATAACTACCCGTAATTAAACTAATTCATTAATTAGTAGACGGAACTATGATAATTTAACAAAGTTCTCCTAGCTTCAGAAGTCATGATCTTGTTAGGCTCGTATGAAGTCAAGATGCGTGATCACATGAAACAAGATTTTTGTTAAAGCAAACACTTCTGTTTTTTCAATGTGTCCCGAACGATTGGGTCAAAAGGTAATGAAGCGGTAATCTACGCACTGGTCATGTCGCAGAAGGAGGCTGCGGAAAGGGAGCTGGAGATCTCTTCCACTCACCCAACCCACAGCAGGCGCACCGGGCGTCGGTGTAGGGCGGACAACGCCCTATTCCAGTCCCCTTAAATGGGTCCAGGGACGACGGACTTGGGGACGTCCGTCGCCCCACACACAGCAAGACCCGAGGTGGTGGCGCGTAGTGTCCCCAGCGTGCCCCAATTGGACGTCATGGGGGTGGTCAAACACCTAACCCCCAGACTTGAGGTGGCCCGTAAAAGCAGGCCGACCAGCCGGGGATCGCGGATGTCGCACAAGATTCCATGATCCCGATGCATGTGTGGGAAGGGAACACCGGGGTGGTTTTTAGTCAGTCAGAGTCTGAGAGACACCCCGCCCCGCCCCAGGGCGGAGGAAATTCATTAGGATTTTCCACCACAGAACAAAAAAAATGAATTGATGATCTGACCCACTGTAAGCATTTTAAGGAGGTTCCGGGTACTGGCTACTTAAAAGTAGTTTCCACTACACTGCGAGTGGCACAATATTTTAACATAATATTTCCTAACAACATTCAGTATGTTGTGTTGTTTTCATGTCTAAAATAAAGAAAGTATCCGTTGGTTGACGTGGAAGATACTCCTTCTACTACAAAGAGTTTGAAGTATATAAAACAATACTGCTTAAATTATCTTACTTGACAATTAGGTAATGAAGGTGACACCTAAGTTCTTCACCTACTCCTAGTCAAATTAGATAATTTGACTACCGAATTATTATCGTTAACGGTTAAATGCAAATGGATTAGATGCAAACTTTTATCTAATCATACAATTTGCAAATTAGCTTAAAGTTTATGGCATCTCTAACTGCCATATGAACTATCCTGAAGGCTGACTGCCTAATACAATTCCAAACAATACAATTCCGTGGCTCCACCATCTAGTTCCCAGCTACTTTGCTCTTTTATTTATTACTTGCACACTGAACGTGCTCAACGCGAATTTGTTTTCATAATATTTCTCACAGGCGCCGCTTCTGCGTTATGTGCTCATCCTACACACAATATTCAACTTTAATCTAAAGACACAAGCTCGAAATTGGATTGTTAAACTCTGGGAGCATGTACATTTGTCTCTTTATTTACTTTATTGCGACGTTATAAAATATTCTACGTTTTGTGCGATAAGGCGCAAGACGCTCAACCGTTACAAAGTGCTTCTTGTTTTGAAATCATAAGGAGTTTTGCGTGAAAGTTTTCATTACAAAAACGTTATAAATATAATTTTGCTGAATATGAAGGTGGGGTATAAGGTAATAACTGAAACAAGTCGGTAAAATAATTACGTTATTCATTCTAAAAAAAATTATAGTGAAAATAAATTATCATTGATTTATTTTCATCGTGAGGAAACCAGTCTACTCCGATAATAAATCCGAAGTATCGGCCGAATATTCGGCCCTTTCCTGACTACGGCTGACTACGACGAAAGAAAAATCAAAGAGATAAGTCAAAGTCAAAAATGTAACTTGAAGTCGGGTAAGGACTCGAAAGTCAAAAAAGGAAACTGGAAGTCAAGAAACGGACGACCAGTTGGCCGATACTTCGGATTACCTATCGCTTCGGAGTAGATCCCCTGGACTTATAGTTAAGTCTGAAATCGCCAACCCGTCTTGAGCAAGAGTGCAGGGGATCAATGGTTGTGCCTTCTCTGTATGAGAAGAGACCTTTGCGTTACAGTAATAGGCTTTTTCTGTGGGTGAGAAATTATCAAATAACTTATTTTAACTTTTAATTACTAAACTTGCTAAGGAGTTTTTATAATTATTTTATTGTAGTTATTCACATCATCATCAGCCTACAGCAGTCCACTGCTGGACATAGGCCTCTCCAATTGTACGCTATTCACTTCAATACTCGGCAACTCTCATCTAGTTCCTACCAGCCGCCTAGGCTCAGTACATCCTGTCTTACGTTTGCTGATTCGCGGTCTATACTCAAGAACATGTCTACCCCAACGGTCATCGGTTCTACGGCTAATATGGCCGGCCCATTGCCACAGTAGCTTGCTTATTCTGTGAGCTATGACGACAACTTTAGTTCTCTGCAGGATCACCTCGTTTTGTATTCGATCCCTCAGAGAGACTCCAAGTATAGCCCGTTCCATAGCACGCGAGTGACCTTGAATTTATGAACCAACCGTACCGTGAGTGTCCACGTTTTGGCTCTTTAGTCATAACTCGCAAGACGCACTGATTGAAGACCTTAGACCTTAGTCTTTTGGCTCTGTGGAATACGCGATGGAAAGACTGGGACAAAGTTTCCCATACGCTGCCCAGCCCAGCTGTATTCTTCTGTTAGCCGGATCTTTCCTCAAAGTTGTTCTTACCAAACTGCAGAGTTTTCACGTATTCTCAAACAAGCCTGTAGTGTACCGCCATTGACAGCAATCGGCTCCAGGTCGACGTGTTCGTTAAACTTAACCTGGGTATGGTCCAAGTTTATCCAGAGACCAATGCGAATAATAGAATCAACTAGGCCATGCAGTGATTCAACCAGTATGACGACGTCATCTACAAATCTCAAGTATAAGATGTACTTTCCGTGGATGTTACTGCCACATCCTTCCCACTTCAGGGTTCACACAAATTCTCCAATGCATTAGAGTACAATTTCGGGAAATTACGTCCCCATGTCTCACCCCTCGATGCGATATATTCAGTTCGCTGGTCTTAGTTTGGACGGTCATCAGCACTTGTATATACCGCCAGTCGATTTGGCATCGCTGCAGAGACCCTAAAACAGACCAGGTCTCGATAGAGTCAAAAGCTTTCTCATAGTCCACAGATGCAAGACATTGGGGCCGATTATACTTTTCGGACTTTTGTATAATTTACCGCACGGTGTGGATGTGGTCTATGATACTGTATCCTCCTTGAAACCCGGCCTGATCCGGTGAGTCTTCGCGCTAGACGAGTCTTGACAACGTGGGAGTTCTCCCAGAGAGCAGGACAGAGTTGAAGAGCTCCCGAAGCTCTTTCAGTACAGGACTTCGTCCCGCTTTCAGGATCTTGGTCATAATCCCGTTCTCACCAGGGGCTTTACCATTTTTAAGCTGTTTAAGAGCCACCTCGATTTCGCCTTGGCTGACTTCCGGCAAGTCTTCCGTGAAATGGTGGGTTAAGGGGGCTCTGGAGTCCTCATTTCCGGGATCAGGTCAAGCTGCATGCAATGCGTACTATTTGCTATAGAAATTTTCGACTTCCGAAATGATCTCCAGCTTCGAAACGACGATATCACCACTGATTTGGTCAACTTCATCAAGTGGCTTCTCAAGTGACTGGATGAACACTTTCCACCGTATGCACTAAATATTTAATAGGTAAAAACTCAGCTAAAAAAACATACAGTTACCATTTTTTTTTTCACGAAATTCGGCGCATACTCGTATAACCAATAAAATAAAACTACACTGAGTTAATAACTATATTCTAAACAAAAATATTATTATCAAATGCAAAGAAAATCAGAATTCAATAACTTAATTATTAAAAGATTCCATGGAGCAGACCTTAAAACTTGCACCTGCCGTTATCCGACGAGTCCGCTTACACAAACTTTCCTTTTCAATGAATGTTGGAAATCTTTTCCTTTTGTTATTGTTTTCGATCGGCGAAGTTCAAGGGAAATGGCGGAAAGTCTGAGATCATAACATTCAACTTAATGTCTTCAATGTGACCTTTTTTTAAGCGAGTTTGTTAAGTAAATGTCGGTTTCTTTTATAGACAGGAAAAGTAATATTTTGTACTTTATTCAAAGGTAGTATGGTAGAGTGGGGTTATGGTAGTTGCTTGTAATTTTTGATAAAGAATTCTTTATGAAGAGAATATGGCTATAATATCGAGCAGCATATGCACATAAGCTCATGCTTTTGTCAATTTAGGATATTTTATTATTTCATTTCAATTGCATACTCACTTAAATGGAACAGTTTATTTCCTGAAAATTGTGGTGGACATCGATCTGATCGGATATTACTTTAAAATGGCACCAGTGTGCGCCGGCCTATGTGCGTTTGTCCACCACAATCGTCACCGGGACGTGGTCACCGAGAACAAGATGACGGAGCTGAAGCAGCGACACATACATCTACTATGGCCGTGTATCCACCGCACGTCCATCACCTGAGTGCCCCGTCATCCGGTGAATTATAAACGTCACCATGAAATAAGATTATTCGAACAGAACGTGACGTTCTGGTGACGGCGATCGTAGCGGCGCCTGGGTACGCCACAATTTTTTTCGCCTGAAACACAGGATTACCTAGTTCAGGCACGTAATTCATCACAATATAATTTACATTTTAAGCAAAACTGTACACATTTTTTACCTAGTAATTTTTGAATAAATATATAATATTATTAATTGTGGCAATAAGTCCCCTCTTTTAGGAGTGGCTAGAGAAGCGCCACGGCGGCATCCTCACCTTTCCGCCTGACGCAGGTCCTCACCGGACACGGTTATTTCGGGAGGTTCCTGTTCAGGATAAAGCGGGAGGAAACGCCCGGGAGTTACCACTGTGTGTATCGCCCGGAGGACACGGTGGAGCATACGGTGCAGGTATGCTCCACCGCCCGGCTTGGGCGGAGCATCGCCGTGTCCTCGCGGAGACGATCGGCAGCAGCGATCTCTCGCGTCCGGCTCTGGTTCAGGCCATGGTTTGGAGCGAGAGTGCATGTGAGGCCATCACTTCCTTTTGCGAAGCAGTAATGCTCGCGAAGGAAGAGGCGGAACGCATGAGGGAGAAGCAAAATTCGCGCCCTCACACCCCTAGTCGCCGCAGGAGACGCCCCGGGCGTCGGGAATCGCAGGCCGATTCCCGGCCACTGTAAGCGCGGGCTTGCGGACGGTGAGCGATGGGTAGCTCACCGTCCGATAAGGACCAGGCCCGGGTCGGTGGCGCGTTGTGTTTCATGCGCACGCGCGCCTCAAAGAGATGTCAGCACCAACTGACGGGGTCCGGTAGGGCTATTGCCTGCCAGGGTTGTGAGTTTGTCCGAAAGGGATATCGTGGCCCTGGCACACAGGCAACTGAAGGAACATGGGTGGGTTTTAGTCAGTAAAAGTTTGACATCCGACACCCGCTCCGCCCAGAGCGGGAGAAGTTATTAGATAATTTCCCAACCAAAAAAAAAAAGGCGATTGGCGCCGGTGCGACGGAAGTGTGTGGATTGCCAGCTCGTCGGTATGCACAATCTCGGGTCGAATTCTAGCGATCGCGCCGAACTACTGACGGGATGACGGCGCTCGGGTGACGGACGTGCGGTGGACTCGCGGCCATAGTAAATGTATCAGATTGGGGAAAAAGTCTTTTGGCATTATAGTATGTATGAACTTGTAATAAAATCTCTTTGGCTATACTATTTGTATCTGGCTGGTTTTGGTATTATTGAAAGTTTAAATTTTAAAGAACATAATTCCAAATTCAAATTAGGAAAATGTGTGATTTTCATTTTTTTAAACTGGATACACAAAAAAGCTCGATATTTGGGTACCTCATGAGCTCACTGAAAGAAACCTAATGAACCATGTACTCATTTGTGATTCTTTATTACGACGTAATGAAACGAACCATTTTTGAAAAAGCTGATAACTGGTGATGAAAAGTGGATCACGTACGACAAGAACGTGCGAAAAAGGTCGTGGGGTCAAAGGCCGGTCAGGCTTCACAGACTGTGGCAAAACCCGGGTTAACTCGCAACAAGGTGATGCTGTGTGTGTGGTGGGATTGGAAGGGCATTATTCATTATGAGCTGTTACCACCAGGCAGGACCATCGATTCTGAACTCTACTGCGAACAACTGATGAGATTAAAGCAAGAAGTTGAGAGAAAGCGGCCGGAATTAATTAACGAAAGGGGTGTGATTTTTCATCATGATAACGCTAGACCTCACACATCTTTAGCCACTCTGCGAAAATTTAGAGTTTGGCTGGGAGGTGTTAATGCATCCGCCGTATAGTCCTGACCTTGCACCTTCAGATTTCCACCTGTTTCGGTCTCTTCAGAATTCTTTAGGCAGTGTCAGGTTAACATCACGAGAGAACTGCCAAAACCGCTTGTCGCGGTATTTTGATCAGAAGTCCCAAAATTTATATAGCAATGGGATCATGTCCTTACCTACAAGATGGCAAAAAATTATCGAACAAAATGGTACCTACATACTTTAGTTAAATGTAAATAAACTATATTAAAAAATGTTTTGAATTTTCTTAAAAAATGCGAAGTAACTTTTTTCCCAACCTATTATTATCACCATTTCGGCGCCGCCATCTCGTTCTCGGTGACGTTCCGGTGATGGCTGCGGTGGACAAATGCACTAAAAGTCTTATAACTCAACGTTAGACGTCCCTACGGACTGGTGAAAACTAGTAAATCAAGTCTTTGCGGCACGTAGATACCTAAATGAAAGTTAGAAAAGTGAAAAATCTTCCACTTCCTCAATAAAAAGTCTGCAAAGTTTTGGTTGCTAGATGCTTCTATAAACTGGTTACCGATTCTCTACTGCTATATGACAAGGTAACTTCGTTGGGACTACGTCACAATCTCAAGACAGATTGTTATGAAATACTGTTGTTCCGTTCCTGAAAGTCAAACACGAATCGAATTTAAAATTTGTGTCGAGATCTTTTGCCAAAACCATGTGCCGATACGTACATACATGTGGAAAGCCAAAGTTCGCAATTACGAAGTGACAAACATTCTTGAATAATCGACTGCTATTAAAAACAAAAGCTTGCGTGTTATTTTTTCTATTAGCAGTATATAACTCATAACACAATCTCAATCTTGTGCAAACAAGAGCAAAATAATTAAACGAGCCGTCGGCCGCTCGTTGCTTACTTTCTATAAATTCTACTGAAAATATGAACGGTGTCGCAGTATTTCAAAAGGCTATTACTTATTAAAGAATTATGCACACAGTGTGGGGAGTTTTACGTGGCTTAAGACCTCGCTTATGAAAAGAATTTAATAATAATGTCGCATTTTTATGCCTGTGATATCGTTTACTTGGCTTCGGAGGACGCAATTATTCATACTCTTTAATAATTGAGTTGTTAGTATTATTTCCTGCAGTAGAAAAGCTTTTTAAATTATGTGACGATGTTCTTTTTAAAAAGCAACGTCTGTGTCGCGTCGCCATCCTTTCCTATACTGCCCGTGCGGGATCTAGTTTCATTGTATACCCTCTCGAGTGCCAAGACGACGTTCGATGTGAGACTGAAACACAAAAGCGCAAACAAGGAATGGCCTTGCCAAAGATCCTTGTCAACTGGATTAATTCTGTTAAACAAACCACCAAGTAAATGCTCGCAGGTTGAGGTAGATAAGGGCTCCGGAAATTGCCTTAGAGTAGGAACCGAGTGGCCATTGCCAGTGGCACAGGGCAAGTGGGTGATGGATTGGTTGCTCGCATGACCAAGTAATTGTTACTTGAGGTCCGCTGACCGCCCCACGCTCGCGTGATAACACTCGGCCTTTCTTTAAAACATAATCTGTGGACCTTGTATTGTTGCTTTTGCTTTAAGTGAGACTTAGCGAAGTGACGCTTGGAAATGGAAATGGTGGTTCATGGATATTTTTGTCTGAATTTATATGTCGTCACAGAGTTGTGTGTGTAGAAAAACGAAATAGACTGAATCGAAAATGTTTTCGTTTTTAAACGGTCAAGCTAAGTTAAAACGTGGGCTTTAATTCTGCTGTCCTAGGAGTTGTATCACACTAATCACCATCATCACATTCACACACTAATATTATAAAAGCGAAAGTTTGTGAGTGTGTGTGTGTGTATGTTTGTTACTTCTTCACGCTCAAACGGTTGGACTAATTTTCATAAAATTTTGTATGGAGGTAGCTGACACCCTGGATACGCCTGACATAGGCTACTTTTTATCCCAATATTCCCACGGGATCGAGACTTACGCGGGTGAAATCGTAGAGCGCAGCTTAATCATAAAACACACTCAGTCTAGAAAATAGCAAAAAACAAAGTAATTTAGCAACCACACGAGTGCTCAAACAGGTAAGCCAGATGAAACGACAAAACTTTTCATACAACATAATGCTCAATGCTCACTACTCAAAGGGAAAAAACGAGTGTTCAGCATATCATATCATATTCAGAAAGGCAGAAACACACGAGTAACACAAATAGGCCGTCGATGTCGCGATTGTCAGTGCAGTTTGTTTTTGATTTCATTCAACAATGCGCGCTGGATGCAGTCCGTCGCAGCATTTGTGACACATCGCTGCCTTTCTGTCAGAGTAATAAATTCTGCTGCGATACCACTGTGTTTAATATTTTTTTGTTGTAGTTTTAGATAAAGAGATCGTGATTTGATGAAGATTTATAAGCTTATGAGCCTACCGACATTGAGACTGACCAATATTAAAAAATCTGTTGTGGGATAATTTTCAGTAGACTGCAGCTCGGAGATCCGAAATGTATCTAAAGGAGGTAGGTATATCCAATTAAGTGATGAATGAAATAATATTAATAGGGAAGGAAACCTTTTTTTCTGACATCCTCCATAACCGAGCTAGTTTCGGAATTAGAGCTAACAACTAAAATGATGTCAGGATTTATTTGATGATACAGACCTATATACGAGTATGACATTTTTTGTTCGAAGTTCTTTAACGCGGCTGGCGGTAAGAGTTGACTGGTAGAAATCGTCACGTAACGAAAAAGCGTTATGCCTATGAGAGCTTCTAAAAACTTGTACTAGATGGCTCTGTATTAAAAACGCGTACGGGCTAAACAGTACCTACGAGCTAAAAGAAACTTCGGTTCAAGGTCTCAAGTTTCAAGTGTCACAAGTTTTTGTTTTAAAATCATACGTGAGAAGGAACTTTTCCTGACGCCGCACACGTGTTTTTTTATAAATTGCAATCCTGAATAAAAGTCGGTCGAGCATCGATCTAAGAACAAGAAACAGGAGTTCTTGCCTTCAGGGTCTAGCAGCTAAAGTTTATGATTATAACGAAACCCTTTATCATATAATTTTATCGCCATATTAAATAAATCATGAGGTGATCCACACATTACTAGCTGAATGAAAGCGTGTCGCAGACTGCACGCGATTGCCTCCGCCTGGCCACTCACAGGCTTAATACGGCAAACTGTAAACTGTAACCGAGTTTACACGATTATTGCGCATCGATGATCAGCACCCTTTATTTTTGGATTCGATTAATTGAATCTGGAATTCGATTGGTGTTGTTTCTTTTTGATTGATTATTGAGTTGAATGAGATGATTGATTTTTCGTACTGTTTATTTTATTTATTCGTTTAATTTTGGCAGATTGATATTTACAGTAAAATTGTTTACAGTCTTTCGCTCTCGTGTTTGTGTCGGGCTGTCCGAATAGTCTTTCATAAAAATCATGCATTTAAGTGGGGAGTTCACCTGCAACTCTGCAAAAATTTACATCAAATTACATCCAATAGGCCCAGGCTAATCCTTGCTACATGATTTAAGTTTTTTTTTTAATTATTTGGTACCTACTTAATGTTAATTTTATTTATCAGACTATTTATGAGCAAACTCATCCTCACATCCAAACAAATGGATATGCAAATCGCCACTATTCGTCTTAAACCAAAATAATGCTCGAATCTCGAATAAGCAACATACTACTTTCAATGTTGATGTTCGCAGATTATTACTAGCGCTATACATGTATTATTCATAGTTGTCTGTCCGTATTACAGCGGTCATACATCACGGGATGATTTCCCCTTTTATCAACAATGTGTTATTCAGTTCTCGCATCAGTCGTCAATATGTGATCATATAATTTTGACCGGGAGAAATTTTGGGCTGAAGAGGGACATTGATTATATACGACTATATTTTTGACCGAGCGAGCGAACCGTCTCTGCTTTAAGTCTAGCAGCTTTGTCAGTTTGTTTGAACCGATCTAGATGAAACTTAGTATACAGGTTTTACGACTTTATAGATTTTTTTTTGTGGTTGGGGATTTTTGATTGGAGAGATACTTCCTCCAAAAAGGTGCAAGGGCTACTGGATATCTCCGCCTTATGAGATCGGATTTCAACGGTTCTTTTTTTATTTTTCAAGCTATTAATTTTAAATTGGTATCATAGAAATTTGATGAGGATCTTCGACGTGATGAGCAGAATAGCTCCTCAAAATGCAGTAAATTGCTCACTTTTTAGATTTCTACGAGTGGAATCGGCCCTTTAACTACTAGGTAGGGTTTGATGGAGCACTTGGGACCACCTTCTCATCACAAAACTAGGCTACAGCGTTAATTCTGCCAATTAAAACCTATTGGTTAATTTTTCTAGCTGGCCTACGAATTTTTACTTATAATTTTTCTTGAACATGTTTTTAAAAACTAAAAGAAACATACTCGATATCCCGTTTTAAATAACTTTAGTGGTATATTTATTGTCCAAAAAAAATTCGCAGAACTATTAGTAACAACAAGCCATGTTATGGAATGTCCCGTTGGAAAAAAGACAGACTTCCATACAAACTTTCATCCTCAATTTTACCCATCTAGAGGGTGAATTTCAAATTTCGGAGGAGCTCGTGGCTAAATGATAACAGCCGCTCGGATCGATCTAAAGTTAAGCTACACATGCCGCCGATGGGTGACCATCCATTATATTATATCGAGACCCATCCGTGCCTCGGAAAACACGTTAAACCGTAGATCTTTAACAGTCGTTACGGATACTCAGAAGCCCAAAAGTCTGACAATCAGTTTTACTAAGGGGTATCGTGTGTCATTAATAAAAAAAAATGCTTTTATTTATTATAAATTAAAGCAAAGATTTCTTGATGAAAAACAGGTTTACTAAGGTCTCCGTTTCTGTAAGAGGGACTGAACCGCAATCCACCATGTGCGGGCTGGTGGATGTCACATGTCTTTGAATTTTTAGTTCTAGGACATACCGGTTTCCTCACGATGTTTACCGTCACCGTTTTGAGAGCAGTGGTGATGAAATAATTTACACAAAGTAAAGCGTCTATCTGTGTTCGAACCCACGACCTACAACTCGTAAGTCGACGTTACCACTGGGCTATCACTGCTCTTAAATTAAACTGATCTCAAGTTAATTAAATGGGATACAATTAGGTATGCACACAGACAGATATATAGGAGAAAAATAACGTCATAAGCTTAGAGATAAACTACGATAACATGGCTCGCCCCTCCAAATTACTGTTTCAATGTGTGTCACATCCTTGCGAAAGAGTTTGTATGTAGTTGTAAGTACTCGTAATAACTCACTTATTACCAGATTTGTTGGTCAACTAATCATAACTAGCCGACCGCGCAAGACAACGCACGTGTCGTTTTCATAGAGTACGTCAGTGCAGCGCCATACTAATAATAATGAGCTATTAATGACGCCACTAGTCGAGCAACAAATCCGTGATTTGTTTTTGTTTGACGGCCGTCTCATTACGCACGCCACACGCGTACAAATACTTTCAAACGTTTTGAATTTTGGACCTCGTTTGCCTTTGAAAACGCGTTTATTTTCAATTTATAATAAACAAGATGTGATTATAGAAAAGACCAGCAATTATGACTTAAATACTTGAATTTAATGTTTATTACGTAAAGCAGGCCTAGTGATTTTCTAGCGTATTACTTTAGTTTATGTAAAGAAATAACTCATGAGCCGAAAATGGTGCAACCAGGAAATAAATGAGAATTTCCGCCGTTTTTAAAGCACAATATCTAGTTCTAACAAAACCATGTCAAAATCTAGGCCACCACACGGTGGTTTAGATTAAGCGGTATTAGATTAAGACCTCAAAGCAGTGCTATTACTTTTTTGTTAAAAAAAACAATAATGCAGCACCCGCTTTCATAGCTAATGCAAACTTGGCGTGAGAGCAAAGCTTTCGCTTTGTTCTAAGTTACTGCAGTTTATTCTAGATCCAATAGGTAGGTACCTATATGTAGTTTTATTATGGTATTCATATATTATAATTCAATTGTAAAACATAACATAATATCACGCCTGTTTTCCCCGACGGGTTAGGCAGAGGTATATTATAGATTTATAGTGCCTACACCCACATTTCGCGACTTATGTTTAAGTCCCATGTAAAAGGACCTTTTCGACAGCACCGCCAGATCATCCGTTAAGCACAAGTAAAATATTTATTTTATTTTTTATTTATTTATTTTATTATTTATTTATTTATTTAAATGTAGGTATGTATTATTTTATTATGTACTTGTACACACCGTAAAATACAGAGATACGACATTATTATAATTACAGAGAGACAGAAGTACAGAGGTTTTGCTTATTTCTTAAAAAATATATATATAATATTAGGAATATAATATTATAATTATTAACTTTGTACATCTAAGTAGATTCAGGGAAATTAATTGTATATCAAATTGATAGACTACGCCAATTTACAGTGTTATAGTCACAGTGTTTAGAACTAAGTATTGTTTTTATTTTATTTCTTCTCTTGTTATTTTGATCTCACTAAATGCTGCTCCGGTTGACGTCATCGCGTCAACGCCGGCTGTCGTTGCCAAACCAGCGCTTTAGCTCTGTCTCGCATAGGGTCGCAGCATTATGCTGAGCGATGGCCGTTTTGCGTGGATGTAACGCATATGTTCCCCCAACTTGTTTGTCTTCGGTCTTTGCGTTATGTTTACCACTTAAAAACGTATTTTATGTATTTTCTTTCCATTTCATACAACTGTCAAAGAATGACAGTTGTGATTTGAATATACGGACAACATAAATTGGTAGTTAATTTGCTTATCAAATAATTTCCCTGCATAACCGCATAAACAGCGCCTATAGAATGTCCCCACTGCTGGGACTCAGACCTCCTCTCATCGAGAGTGGGCTGTAATCTACCATGCGGGCCCAGTGCGGGTCGGTAGATGTCATATGTCTTCAAATTTTTAGTTGTAGGACATGCTAGTTTCGTCACGATATTTTCCTTCACCGTTTTGAGAACAGTCGTGATGAAATTATTTACGCAAAGTAAAGCGCCTGGCTAGGTTCGAACCCACGACCTAAAACTCGTGAAGTCGTGAGTTGAAACCGTTACCACAAGGCCACCACTGCTCTCCCTGCTCTCTCAATTCCCTGACTTGGCATTAATTGTGTTTGGTATTTTTATAAGAACCATGTTTTGGTTTACAGTTGGTTGGTAGTTGTAATTCAATTTCAAGCAATATAAAATCACTTTTAGTACAGATACGGTCAGTGCTTGACCCCTCTTAAAAAGAAAAAAAGGGGAAAAGGGGTTGGTTTATTGTACCAAGCGGGAAATAGACCATAAGTGGCAATTGAAAACAAAAATAAAGGACATATTTAACAGTTTTTTAGGGTTCCGTATCCAAAGGGTTAAACGGGAACCCTATTACTAAGGCTCCGCCGTCTGTCTGTCTGTCTGTCTGTCCTGTCACCAGGCTGTATCTCATGAACCGTGATAGTTAGACAGTTGAAATTTTCATAGATGATGTATTTCTGTTGCCGCTATAGCAAGAAATACTAAAAACCAGAATAACATAAATATTTAAGGGGGCTCCCATACAACAATCGTGATTTTTTTGCCGTTTTTATAGATAATGCTACGGTACCCTTCGTGGGCGAGTCAGACTCGCACTTGGTTGATTTTTTTTTACTTATCAATGGAATCTAAATTTAGATCATGAACTAAATGGTAGTAGTTCTTGACGTCGTTTTTGGGGATATTACTGTATAGTAAGAGGAAGGCCTTATCAAATTAGTAAAATAACTTGGAAGGTAACAGAGACTTGGCTCTGCTTTGCATTGTTGCATTCTTGTGTAGCATGCACAAACCTCATGAGTTCCGTGTGTTTCATGCACATTTAATAAACCTTTCGGAACAAATTCTTTACGAAATGGTGAACAACGCGTCGAAATCCATTGTAAGTTTAGAAGAACTAAAGGCTTGTGCAGACTGGCGCGATATCGCAAGCGCGACAGGCAGTGCGACACTTTTCATTAAATTTTCATAGAAAATGTGCCACTAGTGTCGCTTCGCACCTGTGTGCGGGAGCCTTAAGGGAACACACACACAGACACGAAAAACGGCTATACTATTTAGATACTAGTTTCAAGCCGCGACTTCGTCCGCGTGAAATTTTGGGCCACGATCCTCCGCGACGCATCGCATCGCCCGCCGGCGCTATTACTTCGTTTTCGCTTAGCGTTCTTTCCGACTTTTTTCGTTTTGCTCGGCTCCTACTAAGAGTTATAACGTGATATTAAATAGCCTTAACCTTGCTTAATAATCGGGCTATCAAATGCAAAAAGAATTTTTCATATCCGACTGGGAGTTCCTTCGCGTTCAAACAAAAAAACAAACTCCTCAGCTTTATTATATTAATACTAGCTACAGACCGCGGCTTCGCCCGCGTGTCTTTTTCTTAAGTAAAATTTACTCCTCATAACATCGAGTGAAAGTGAAAGTCCCGTCTAAATCGGTCCAACCGTTTCGGAGATTAGCCGGAATAAACAGACAGACAAAAAATGAATAAAATAAATTGCTATAAGTACCGTATAAACTTTCATAGGTAGAGAGAGGTAAGTGGTGGTTTCTTCTTTTTTCTTTCTTTAAACGCCCTAGAAGGACACTCCTAGAGCGTTTCCACTCACCTCTGCTTCATAAATACCTATTGTTAGTCACCTTTCACTCATCCTTTCAACATAACCATGTGAGAATTATGGCGTTCTATAGTTTCTGCCTACCCCCATGGGAAGAAGGCGTGAGTTTATGTATGTATGTATACTTTCATAATGCATTTAGTAAAAAGCTGTTATTTTGACATTACTAAAAGACACTTAATTTTTTATTTAATTGTATAGACGTATGGAGATAGGAGATATATGGGAGGGTAGTTTAGTTTTCATTGAAAACAGGATAAGTGCCTACTCCTCCACCTTAATAGTGTAGTATGCAGATATTGCCTGAAGTTTACCCACATCCAAAACATGTGTTCAAACTATTAGTAATCTTCACGTTAGTTCTAAATACTTGGTAGCTGCAAGGTGCTAACGAGATTGGAGTTTGATTAAATGTCTAATTATGTGCCTAAAAAATGGAAATAAAATTTGTAGGCTTTTCTTTCCATTATACAGGATTTCAGTTTGATAAATTAAATTAAATGAAACTTCATTTATTTTTTTGCCAGAATATTAGTACTTACATATTAACATGATAAAATAATTTGAGTCTCACTATATTCCACATATCAGTCGTGTAAATATTTCTACATGTACAGACGCCAGCACATCAAGTTACTATAAACTTTCTAATTTCTTTAATAGATTTTCAACTTTATCCCTACAGCATAAGGTTCAAGGTTGATTGGGAAAATTTGACAGTTTCGGGTAGCTTGACCTGCTGGCGTCTGTACATAATATCATGACATTAAAGGTTAGTACCAAATCATTTTATTTTTAACACTCTGGTATAACACATAACATGACGCCTGTAATCCCCGAAGTATTAAAGCTCCCGCAGACAGGCGCGACACGGCACGACATCAAAATTTAATAGGAATTGTTCTAGCAGAATCGCGTCGCACCGTCGCGTCGCGCCTGTCTTTAGTTTACCTGTAGAGCACGGCCACATTTCTGACTCATCATTTTCATTTTTTCACTGACTTCTGTAATACAGGTTTTTACCTAGCTCAGAAGTCAGGGTTTTCATAGGATTTTTTGTAAAAAAGTTTGTGAATAAAATTTATTATTTATTTATTTTATTTTATTTTATTTTACATTTTATTTTACACTATGGTATCTCAATTGTTATTCGAGCCTCCTCTCTTTTATTTACTTTTCAACTTTAAGGCGACGATACCCGACTTTTAATGATTTTATACTGAAGATCACGTCTAAACGAGTAGTGTTAATGTTTTGAAAAAAATATGTGTTAAATTAGAGCATTTTCTCAATAACTTGAAAAACGAATATTTTAGATTATGTCTATATTACATAGTGAAATTAATTTGTAAAGTTATATTTAATGCGGATAAAAAAACTGAGAATGGCGCAAAATCTCCCAAGCATATTTTCTGAAACCTTCACCAATTTAAAGATAATTTAATTATTGATCTTTTAGTATACGCGTTTTATTAAAATACCTTTTGTTTTGTGTTTAATAAATTAATAATGCGTCAAATTGGGGACAGCGCTCCTTGATGGGCTCCGTGTGCTATTACTGGCTGAACGTACGACGCGTTGCGTGAGCTCAGTACAGAACACGCAAGCTAACCACTCATGGTCGCTGGCATATATCTGCGTCTTAATGAAGAAATTCAGGATTACAAATTTAAAGAAAATGACTTTGATTGGAGTGGTCATGAAACAATACGCCACTGCTGGATTTTTGAAGTGAAAACGTCTTTAGCCGCGTTAAGCGATTTTTGGTAGGGGCAAAACTTATGAGTTCGCGTCACCGACATGCTAACCACGTCACTGATATGCTAATGTGACGTGATGCGCGCAAAGAAGAACAAAAAAAACAACAAATTACAGTTAGATCGGTTCGCAATGCTATAAAGGAACCTGTATACGAAACAGACTGTCGTGCGATGCTATTAAGGCTCGTACAGACTAGTGCGATATCGCGGGCGCGACGCGACACTAGTAGCACACACTCTTTATCGGTGCCTGTCGCGCATGGCGTTAAAATGCATAGACAACTCTGCTGCCCATTCTCTAGTAAACCCCTTAGTGGCCTTTTACGACACCCACACAAAATGTACTCAAGAAAATAAATTCTCAACTGAATCATCATGGCCTATTTCTGCCCACCATCATTCTATTACAAATTTCCTTCTAATAAGAAAACAAAAACAAAATAAAAGACAACAAATTAAAGATAGATCGGCTCGCTACCGCAGCAATGCGATAACAGAACCCGTATACGAAACAGACTATCGTGCGATGTTACTATACGTATTAATCACGAGTTTGCGGACCAAGTGATAAATTAAACCGAAGCCTTATATTTAGGGTTGCCTCATCTAAGCCTCACAATATATTTTTTCTTCCGATTTTGTTTACTGTGGGAATCAAGATAGTTTTCCTTAGGGAGAGAGATTTGTTCTGATTTGTTTTTCGGTAAATATGAGAATTTTTGTGGTTATGTTTGGCAGGTGAGAATATTTCTTGTAGGTTTGGTTTGTTCGTAGATATTGATTAGCTGAATATTGGATTTCGTGATTTATGAGTTCGTCACGTTTTCAATTCATCTACCTTTTTACCTAACTGACATATTTTAAATAGTTTTGTAATCTATTGGCATCCCACCTTAATTGTAATTGCCTATGTTTATTTTGTACGCCATATATTTTCAAAACATAGTGCACATATTTTAGACATTATAATACATACATACATAAACTTACGCTTTCTTCCCATGAAAGGCAGAAACTATAGAACGCCACCTGCTACGCTCCTTACATACTCCTTTTGCTTCGCCAACGTCCATAGATCTGGTCATACACGCACGCCGGTTGCGAGTACTACGCACCTGACCTTTCTGAAGAACATCACCAAATTGGTCACTATATGTCCTCCTAGAGCGTCCCCGGGGTCCCGGCGCGGCGGCGCGGCGTTTCCACTCACCTCTGCTTTATAAATACCTTTTGTTAGTCGCCTTTCATTCATCCTCTCAACATGACCAAACCATCTAAGCATACTCTTTTCAATTTTTGTTACTACATCTTTTAAACTGCACCGTTGCCTTTAGACATTATACTATCTGTAACCATACTTATGTTCAACAAAATAAATGATTGATTGATTGATCTACATATTTTCCCCTCCTTCGTGACGTCACGCACTTTTGACCTTGTAAAGTAAACTATCCCTAATTTACTTTACTATGTTTTAAATGCAAATCTAATTTTAGTTGACGTTCCTTGAAACAAACTGGTTGTTGCAATAAGGTCCATTTTCATTAAGTAACACTACACCGTTACTTATGGCGATACCAAAATAAATTGGGGGCTTTTTCGTAACCATTTATTTCACTAATTTAACATGTATGGATTTGTGTTTTGGGTATTATATATTTATTGTCTATTTTAATAGTACTCTGACTGAAGGATAACCCAATTGGGTTAAATTGCCTCGATAGAATTTAATTCCGAAAATACATCTCAGTATCTACTTTTTATATTTTCTTTCTGTAATTCTAAAATTTTAGTAATTTCATTGCAAATTTGTATTTAAAATGCGGTTATTATTAGGTAATTGAAAATTCTGGCTGAAAATATATTTGATACATAGCTTAATTTATTTTTAAACAATTTTTATTTAAGTTTGGCGCGCTTACGTTACGTTGTTTTATTTTGGTTCCAGCGCATTGTAGCGCTCTCTTTTTTCGCATGTGGAAGTAATTGACACTGTCACTTTTTTATGTCCGCCCAGGTCACTATGATTTATTTTATGTATCACTTTAAATGCCTAAATATTATCGCACTGTTCCATGCGCTTTATACATTCAGTACGTTTAGAAAACTTCAACAATGCACTTTTCATTCATTCTTCTTTTCATTTTTTTTTTTTTTTTTTTCATTACATTTAGGTGTCACCTAGGTCAAGGTCTGGGTAAGTTTTTAAGTCACCGTAATGTATGTTATCTCTCTTGAATGTACTCTAAACGACTAACGAAGGCTTTCCACTATAGCAAATTAAGTAAAGTACCTATCTATATAGAAACGTCTGGTCTAGTTATGTAAATTGAAATGCCTGAAGACAACCCTAGTCATATCACAAACGTGTGATCTAAACGCCGCGTTTTTGGTACGCCCGCTTACTAGCAACGCGTTATCATTAATCACGATGATCTGACTTATATTTTTTTTATTTTAGCTATAACCTAAACACATGTATGATTTATTTGTTGCATTAGCTCTAATGTTTTGTGATATATGTCCTTTATGTGTGAATAATGGACAGATAAATCTAGTTCTGTTTTCAAATCCATCGATAAGGTTAGCAGATAATTAATAATGTGTGTGTATTTTCTCTCTGGATGATTTACAAAATTGAAAACTATGAGTAGGTACCTAAGCCATACAATTTTTTTTCTACATAGTCGAACCCGAGACCTGTAGCGCGAAAACCAATGGTTCAGCAAATGCGCCAACCGTCCTGTCATATTATCAAAATGAAAATCTTACTTTAAAGTACTGACTTGGAATAGTCCTTCGCCTGAACCTGTCATGAATTTAATCCTTTATGTGGCGAATTTCACGAAGTTTTCCGCGCTATGAAACTCACGGACGCAAAGATTTCACATTTTTCGCAGGTATTTTTAGGGTTCCGTACCTCAAAAGTAAAAATGCAACCCATAGAGGATCACTCGTGTGTCTATCTATCTGTCTGTCTGTCCGATTTGCTCCGAATCTACTTGGCCGATTAAATTTAAATTTGGCACACATAAGAATTTCTGTGACCTAAACACGGACGTGTAACGATTTACATGACACGTCCGTGTTTGGGTCATGAATGAAATTAATTTTGAATAATAATTTATGAGGGTCACTTTTGGGGGCAAATTAGAAAATTTTAAAAAAAGTTTGGCAAACTGTACCGTGCAACATATCAGGGCCTCAAGTCTGCTATTACAATAGTGTCAGAATGGTCGATCATTGATTTCATAATTGTTGGTTTTGACAAGTTTGGTAATCTACTATTATAATGGCGTCATTATGACTTTCCAATGGTCGGCCACTGACACTACATTGAAAGATTTTTTTTGTTTTTGTTTTTTGAATGCATATATTGATAATCTCGTACATAATGACAAATGAATGACAATTCTACTAATGGGTTTTATAATAATGGCAATACGACAATGCCATTATAATAACACAATTATATTACGAGAACATTGACCGACCAATGATCGACCATTATGAATTTACCAGATTACGAACTTTTAGCAAAATGACAATGGCATGACAATGGGATCGTGTTGGAATGACTGAATTTATAAAAATAGCAGACTTGGACCCCAGGCTTGTTGTGAGGGCCTTAAAGATATATTTTTTTTACAATTTTAAAACAAATAGTTTTAAAGTTATTTAAGAAAATAGATGACAATTGACCCTTATCTCCGAAACGACTGAGCCTAAACTTTTGAAAAAAATAAAGAAAATAGTTGTTTACTTATAGATTACAGGAAAACCTATAAGTTTATGGTCTTAAAATAACATGGTGAATCACTCAATATTGTGCGTACAAACATAATATACATTTGCTGTTGGAATGTATTTATTTATTTATTTAGAACATGGTATTCGGGAACATGTTTTTCAACTACAATGTTAAAGTATGTTCTTGAGATAAGTCATTCCAACTACGGAACCCTTCATTGTGGGTGGTCCGACACGCAATTGGCCAGTTTTTTTAATTCGAGCTATTTTTTGCATCATCAGTATTATAGTAGTTTCACCCGGGTGTAAATATGATACTTCAACTTTGAAAAGAGATTCTACAATCATATATCAAAACCTCCGTGCCTCGGAAATCCCGTTAAGGGGCCGTGCACGAAATCGCCTGATTTTGATCATTTTTGTTCATTGGTTGTGAGAAACGGAAAAATAATTTAAACAAAATTATTTGTGATTTGTAGTGTAGAGTTCTTTGTTTTGAATGTGGCGGAAAGGGATTTTTCAAATAGATTAAAGTATTCATGGAAAATCACTAATATTCGCAACAAGTTTTCCTAAAAATGACGCGAGACTCACGTTTGATCATCTTTTTACAAGACACTACTTTTGATTTTAAAAATTAAAAAATATAATCAACATTATTATTTGTGTACTTGCATGTAGGGGAAGCACTTTTTTCAACTTCAATACAAAATATAGCAGAAAAATAATGTTGAAACAACCTATATTTTTTTTAAATCCTGTCTTTAGTGTATTTTTGCCTATTATTTAGCAAACCATATCAAGAAATCGAAAAATCACACACTGGGCTTCAGCTATCCTTGAGAGAAAATCAAAATTTTATTTTTTGATTATACAATATCTTCATTACGTAAATCAAAGGCGCAATATACTATATTTTGGAGAGCACAAAAGTGATGAAAGTATTAACAGGTGCTGTGACTGACACGAACAGTTTAGCACCACGAAAACTGTACTCCTAAGTTACACAGACATAATGTTTCAATTATTTCAAGCTTTCTCAGAATTAGATAAGAAATTAACGAAAAGGGTTTTTTTTCGTGCACGGAGCCTTAAGCCGTTGGTCCCAGGTGTCATTCGTAGATCTTTGACCCAAAAGTCTGACAACCAGATTTACCTAGGGGCATCGTGTAACCCAGTAACTGGGTTGTGGATGCTCCGGTCAGCTGGACCTGCTCGTTACTGGACCCGCGGGTCCACTTGACGACATAATTCATTTTCTGCATTTTTATTGGTTAGCTGGAACCACGTTCAAACTTAAAAAAAAAAACATCTATTGTTTAAAGCCACCACCAGTGGATACAGTCGAGCGCAAAATTGGTTAATCAAAATATAATAAAACGCAAATCAATTAGGTTTAAACGTTTATTCTCAATCAAAATCTATTTTTTTTTAAATTAGGCACATGTAAGTAAAATCAAGACAACATTTTTTATAACGAGAATATTAACTTAATGTAATACTCAAATATAATACACAGAAAAATAAGTACTATTTAAAAATCACAGACAGATAAAAAAACCTTAAATTTATATAAAATTATACAAATCAACGTAGTATCATAAATCATAACATAGTTGCATAAATCAACTATTAGCGGTGCTCTTGCATTTAAATTAGGAATTATTATAGTAAAAATATATTTAGTTTTAGTGTTAGTGAATCAGAGTGGTGCGTAAATGCCAATACCTAATTGAATAATATTGGTATATTTAAGTCGTAGGAATAAAACCAAAAGATTCGGCTTTACTCCGTGGCTGTATTAATAATGAAATTGGGCAGTGGGTCCAGTCAACTACGGGTCCATTTCGAGTGGATCCGGTTGACCAAAGACTCGAGTTGTGGAAGTCAGATAGGCAGTCGCTCCATGTAAAATACTGGTATTCAGCTGCATCCCGTTAAAATGGAAGCCGACCCCAACATAGTTGGGAAAAAGGATAGGCAGATTGAACTTTAGAAAGAGATTGTCACACCACATCTATTTATTTATTACCTAAAACATAATAAATAACACAATAAATAAATAACTGTGGTAATATGTAAATCTAACTAAATTGTGCTCAATCACATCTACGAAGAGTAGTATAAGAATAAATAATAAAGTTTAACATACAGTAATAAAAGAGGAAACTACCGTAATAATAATAATAAAAAAATGGTTATAAGTTACAACGTATTTTTAAACAAGAAAGTGTCATCTATAAAAACCTTTTTATGATTTGTTTATCTTTATTTAACTACCTAAACCTATGGAGTATAGGTACTTTAATTTCTTAATTTTCGAGGTAAAATTTACTTGAAACACTTAAGTTAATTTCTATGTTCATTACAGCTGATAACTCAATTAAGAAATTGTGTACACAAAACAACAGTTTTATTATAAATGGAGGCACACTTTACAGCTCAAATTATATTCAAGCATGTTTCTGCAACTATGTCTTACGTTGCTGTTACATGTTAACATGTTAGCAATTTAAAACCACTTTAATACAGTAACGTCCAATTAAGTGCTTATCTTCAAATTAATTTGAAACTTCAAAGTATAGTTAGAAGTTTCCTTGAGGAGACTTCTAGACGGGCCTAGTTTGATTACCTATGGACCTTAGCTAATTTGTCAGTGATATACGAAATGAACCACATGCGTGATACAGATTTAGTAGGTGACCTTAGTGAACTTTATACAAACTATTCTGAATACATACATACATAAACTCACGTCTTCTTCCCATGGGGGTAGGCAGAAACCACCTGCTACACTCCTTACATACTCCTTTTGCTTCGCCTACGTTCATACATCTGGTCATACACGCACGCCGATTGCGAGTACTACGCACCTGACCTTTCTGAAGAACATCACCAATTTGGTCACTATATATCGTCCCGGCGTTTCTACTCGCCTCTGCTTCATAAAATTAGTCGCGTTCCACTCATCCTCTCAACATGATCAAACCATCTAAGCATACTCTTTTCAGAAAGCATTTTATACTGTTAAAAACTTTATTGAGGACAAAAAGGCTTGGGATTGAGCTGCTCCAATTTACAGTGAATCTTGATTTGATTTTTTTTACCAACTATTTATATTATTTTTTTGATTGAAATTTTGAAATACCTAAACTATGACATGAATATTTACTTTGTAAAGTATTATATTATTTTAATTATTATGAATGTGAGGACTATGTGAATTGTTTTTTTATTTTTATTCTCAATCAAAAAAAAATTTAATGCAGGTCTGGCAGTTTGAGTACTTTATGCGGCCTAACCAATTGTCCTTTCTTTGGTATTGTTCGTCGAATCGCTGAGCTCCTTAAGTTTTGAGGTGAGCTGCACGATAACTGACAAATGCGTGCACTGACTGGACAGGTCCACTCAAATCAGTGTGGTTCTTTCGTCAGAAGACCATGCCAGACAC
This sequence comes from Tiliacea citrago, assembly GCA_963921375.1. Taxonomy (NCBI): domain Eukaryota; kingdom Metazoa; phylum Arthropoda; class Insecta; order Lepidoptera; family Noctuidae; genus Tiliacea; species Tiliacea citrago. The sequence goes on from OY992781.1 coordinate 20,212,196, forward strand.
CAATCTACATGGTTCTCAAATGATCTGACCAAGATTATATCCGTATTTTATATACACATTGACATTGATTAATTTTATATATACAATGACATGAATATTTACTTTGTTAAGTATTATATTGTTTTAAGTATTGTAAATGTGAAGACTATGTGGGTCATTGTTCATTTTTCTTTTTTTTCTCAGTTAGTTTTTATCATAGTCTGGCAGTTTGAGTGATTTTATGCGGCCTACCCAAATGTCCTTTCTTTGGTATTGTTCGTTGAATCGTTGAGCTCCTTAAGTTCTTAGTTGAGCTGCACGACTACTGACAAATGCGTGCACTGACTGGACAGGTCCCCTCAACCTGTGTGGTTCTTTCATCAAAAGATCATTTCAGGCACCAATCTACATGGTCTTCACATGATCTGACCAAGATTATGTCTGGACTTTAAAAAGAGACTGTGACCTCTGAGTTTGTTTCGGCCTTTCTTCTCAGAGTAGTCGGATACGAAACGCCGACCTCATCTAGTTTTTTTTAATATGATTGACGTGTAAAAGTGTTTGTACAAACCTACTTACAGAAATAAATCATTTATCATTTATCAATTTTTGTTACTACATCTTCTTTTAAACTGCACCGTTGCCTTATCATCTCATCCTCTGAATCTTCCAATTAAACTTAAATTAGATTTATATCATAATATGTTACGACTACCAGTCAAGTAAATAAATATGTCTAGATAGACAGACAAAGTTGAGAACTCATCGAAAAAAAATGCGTCTAACCGTTGGCCGCAAAATTCACGCTTACTAGAATAACACAATGACGTAGCTGTCACGCACACCAGTCTAGCTAAGTTAGCCTGCTTGTTTTAGTTCTTTTGCAGCGCGACTATCGACTATCGACGCTCTATCTAGACATAAATAAATAATCAAAGCTACCAACCACTATCACTACTAATAGGTACTCGTTTAATGCTGATGATAACTGTTGTATAACACAGTTCTAAAACAGAATAAACAAAGCACCATCTCTCAAAAACACAACAAATATTGCACACAAAGGCAGTAGGTATCTATTCGTAATTAATTTCAAAAACTCCGATTGTGGAAACACAAGCAACGTCAATTCCGTACTGGAAATGCAATCAGGGGCACAATAAGATAGCCGAGCTGACCAATGCCAGAGAATCGCATCATCTGGTGGTATTGAAAATGTAATAAAACGATGCACAGTGGACTCGATTCGGGATTCTGTAAACAAAGTTACAGAGAGGATTATACGAACAACAATGTATCTGGTTTTCATTTGGTAATCGTACAATTGCGTTTGATTTTATGATGTTCAAATCACTAGTCAAAGTCACATTTCTAATCACAAGTGAAGATTGTATAGTAAACAATTTTGTTTTAAAGTTTAAAGTTATATTTAAAATAGGCAGAATAGTTTACAATAAGTAGATTTTTAGAAATGAAAACAGAAAGCTTTTATGTTTTTTTAAGCATGGAATAAAAATAAGCATAAACTTATTCACAGTCATTAGGTATGCACTGAGGCACACGACTGACAGACGCAGACAAACTGTCAAACACATGAATGTGACGTATTTGTCCAGGAAATTCGAAATCATGCCCACTGTGTGCCAGTTGCGCTGTGCACTCGTGAATTTTGTTCCAACTCTCTGATAGATTGTTAAGTCCTGCTTCTGTGCAGTTTGCCGCTTCTAATGTTAGTTTTTAGGTGACTGTGGCGAATCGGATTCTTCTAATTTTTATACTGTCTATCTCCTAATCTGGAAATAATTGAAATGAATCGGTTATTGGGTTTATCTTTACTGATTCTGTTAGATAGGAGATTATATTTCATAATTTTTTACAACTGTACCTATCTATAAATAGACACATACCTGGTGGTACTTAGTGGTACCTAAGGGGGATCCGCAGTGGTAGTTCGTGAAATTCAAATATTCTTACGTTTTTTGCAATTTGCAGCAGGTTAGTGTCAGGTTGTATCTTGATCAAAATATGAGTCGCAAATTGCGACCATAACAAATATGTATAAATTTACATAATTATAATCATTAAAATCATTACTACATCTCTCGAATACATCTAAAGTTAGATTTGTTCCATAAGAACGTTTCCAATAAGAGATATTATGTTCATATGGAACAAATGTAACTGTTACTAAGAGAGATTGTAAATACTTATTTGTTGTGGTCGCGAATCATAACTTGATGGGGATACAACCTAACACTGACCTGCAAATTGCAAAAAAAAAATGAATTTCGCGGGCTACTACTCTGTGGATCACATACGAGCACCACTAAGTAAAGAGCTTGGACCAGTAAAAACTGTAAATAGTGAAAATAATAACTTATTAAAATAATTAAATATTTGCCAATGTAAAAGACAAACCTGTTAGTAGAACCTACTTAAACATTTAAATAGGTACGTGCTAACCACTCTATTAATTAAAATCACTCTATTACTGGAATTCCAACAAAATTCTTTGAAAAACTGAATAAAAACTTTACGTGCCTGAATAAAATTCAAGGTAAGCCGCGTAGAAACTTGCCATGATTGCCGGCGACAGTGACACATTACCATTCCGTTCACTTCCCCTACATTGGCAACATTGCTTAATAACCATTATGGAAATTACCATTTTCTAACCCTACTTTAAATCATATTAGCTTAGGCTCGTCTGGGGATTCGACTGCTCCATGAAATGTATTTTTTGTTTGTTTCTTGCGTGAAAAGTGATGCTCATGGAATATTTGTATTTGTAATGGTGAGTAATAATAATAATAATAATAATGGTCATCAGTGATGAGACTGTACATCCCGCGGAAGTGTGGGGGCCGAGGTTTCTTAAATGCTAAAACCCTCCACAACCGCGAGATTTGCAGTCTCAGGGAATATTTCCTTCAAATTGACGTGGGGATGCACCGAGATGTGGTTGCAGTGGACAAGGGCCTCACTCCGCTCTCCTTGGCGAAAGAGAACTGGCGCAAACCTACAGTTCTTGATACTAACGATCGTAAGGAAGTATGGCAAGGCAAAGAGCTTCATGGACGCTTTTTCCGGGCCCTCCATGGGCCTGATGTAGACTTTCTGGCGTCCGTATCCTGGCTGCGTTTCGGCGACCTCTTCGGGGAAACCGAAGGTTTTGTCTGTGCGATTATGGATGAAGTTATTATGACGAATAATTATCGGAAATACATTGTCAAGGACGGTACGGTTGACATCTGTCGGGCATGCCACCGTCCCGGTGAATCAATCCGACATATTATTTCTGGTTGTTCTCGTCTTGCTAACTGCGAGTACTTGCACAGACACAATCTAGTGGCTAGGATTATCCACCAGCAACTTGCCTTGCAGTACAACCTTTTGGAGTCTGAAGTACCATACTACAGGTATGTGCCCGACCCAGTTCTCGAGAATGGTCACGCCACATTGTACTGGGATCGATCTATCATCACTGACAGGACTATTGTAGCCAATAAGCCTGATATTGTGGTGATAGATCGACGAGAGCGCCGTGCAATGATTGTTGATATCGCTGTCCCTCATGACGAGAATCTCGTGAAAGCTGAGAAAGATAAAAAAATCAAATATCTTGACCTAGCACACGAGATTGTCGACATGTGGGACATGGACTCTGCAATCATTGTACCGATAATTGTAACAGTAAATGGCCTAATAGCGGAGAACCTTGACCAACACCTCAGGAGGCTCTCATTGCGCGGCTGGATCAAGGGCTTGATTCAGAAAGCAGTACTCCTGGACACGGCACGTATAGTGAGGAGGTTCCTCTCTCTAGAGCCCTAACCACCGGCAGCTTGGACCCTGTTCCTGATGCCGATGGGTCACTATTTTTTATATTTTTAAATGTTTTTTTTTTTTTTTATGATTTTATAAAAATATTTAAAAATGTAATTAATGTGTATACAAATGTAATAAAGGAAATAATAATAATAATATTTTTTTATTGACATAAATAGGTTTAACAATTTCATAAGAAGCTCTGACTCCTGAGCTAGGTGAGACCTGTGTTACAGAAGTCAGTGTCTTCTCCCGTTTTGGGATTAACAGTTCATGTAATAAAAAGAGAGAAAAATACAAGAAAAAAATAAAACAATCATAAATTACTTAAAATTAAGTTGAAAGCAAGCATGCTCTTGTGTGGTACGTGTGATTGTATGTATGAGTGTGTGTGTATAAGGGTGTGTATGTGTGTGGGTTGGTTTCCTGGGTAATGCCTAATATGAGAGTGGGTTTGCCTACTGTTTAATCATCTTGAGTATTGATCGTTAATTAAGTGTTCCGTCTGTAGATAATCTAGTGTTTGAAGCCATGAATTTAGTTTAAACTTAGTTTTATGTTTTGTTAGAGAGTTAAAGTTGAGGATGGAGTTTATTTTGTTATATATATAAGTAGATAGGAATAATCGTTGCCGTCTAGCCGATGCGGTATTACATTTGACCGTGCTACATACGTTGCCAACTGTTCTTTTATGTATCGTGCATGGTTTACAGGTGTGATTTCATGTTGTTTTAAAATGAGATTGAGTAGGTATAGTTGTCTCACTGTAAGTACTTGGCAATTTTCATAGAGGCTTTTTGTAGGGAACCGGTACGGCCTGAAGGTCATAACTTTTAACAGAGATCGTTGGGCTCTCTCAAGGCGTATCAAGTAGGTTTTACACGCACCTCCCCAGGCCGTGATACAGTAACCTATAACTGACTGGGCCAGTGCCAGATTGACGGAACGGAGAAGCTTGAATTCAGCCACTGCTCGTAGTTTTTTAAACGTCCATATCAGTTTCCTAACACGGGAAATGGTTTGTTCGATGTGGTGACGCCAACTAAGTCCCTCATCCAGAATCACTCCCAGGTACTTCATTGTCTTTAATTGTGTGATTGGAAGACATGTGCATGTGTTACTTTTCACAGCGTTACAGGAGTGAGCTTTGAGACTTATACCTAAAGGTCTGGTTTTGGCGAAAGAAAATTGAAGAAATGCCGTTTTCGAGATATTAAGAGTTAGTAAATTGGCTTCCAGCCAGTGGATTATTTTTCTTAAGCCTGTCTCTGCAGCTTCCCGTGTTACTTCCCAATCCTCTCCATGAAATATTAATACGGTGTCATCTGCGTAGCTAAAGATTTTACCGTTTGTTAACGATTGTTGGCATAAGTAATTAACGTAGAGCAGGAAGAGGCTTGGGGATAGGCAGCTTCCTTGGGGCACACCGTAATCAACCCTAGCTTCACTGCTAATGACTTCACCAATCTTTACTTTTTGTGTCCGGTCATTGAGAAAGTCTGTGAATATGCTTAGAGCCCTTCCCCTGATTCCAGCATGTTCTAGCTTGGTCACAAGGGTTGGAATACAAACGGTGTCGAAGGCCTTGGCTAGGTCCAGGAAAACCCCTAGGCATTTTTGTTTTGAGTTTAATTTACTAGTGAGTGAGTATTGTTTTGTGAGCTTTATTTTCGGTAGATACTGAAATTATTATTTCGTACACACATACATAAACTCACGCCTTCTTCCCATGGGGGTAGGCTGAAACTATAGAACGCCACTTGCTACGCTCCTTACATACTCCTTTTGCTTCGCCTACGTTCATACATCTGAACATACACGCACGCCGATTGCGAGTACTTCGCTTCTGACCTTTCTGAAGAACATCACCAATTTGGTCACTATATGTCCTCCCAGGGCGTCCGCTCCCGGCGTTTCCACTCACCTCTGATTTATAAATACCTTTTGTTGGTCGCGTTCCACTCATCCTCTCAACATGACCAAACCATCAAAGCATACTCTTTTTTTTCTTTTTTTTATTATTTCGTGTAACCTATTTATGCTTATTTGTTTTGTTAAGTCTTGCCGCGGTTAGTCCATGGCTGGGTGGCCATCTTTACATACCAAGACACCTCTATGCCTCGGAAAGTATGTAAAGCCGTTGGTCCCGGCTGTCATTCGTGGATCTTTGACAGCCGTTACGGGACGTCAGAAGCCCAAAAGTCTGACAACCAGTCTTACCAAGGGGTATCGTGCTACCCAGTAACTATACTAGTTATGGAGCTCAGATAGGCAGTCGCTTCATGTAGAATACTGGCATTCAGCTGCATCTGGATAGACTGGACGCCAACCCCAACATAGTTCGGAAAATGCTAGGCGGATGAGATTTTAAGATTTCTTTGCTCGTGGCTTCTTATTCCGCCAGTGAAATATGCGTTTAAATATCGAAATTAAACGATTAATGATTGGTGCAGAGGCTACTTACCTATTTATTGACTTCTAATCTAAGGGACTTTAATTCAAGGTAAGCCGCGTAGAAACGTGTCATGATTACCGCCGATAGTGACACATTTTATCGTTGCATTCAATCCCCCTACATTGGCTTAGTAACCACTATGGAAATGACTGTTTTCTAACCCTACTTTAATTCATATTACGCTTAGGCTCGTCTGTAGGGGTTCGACTGTTCCATGTTTCCTTCGTGGTTCCAAAACAGTTTATTTCAAGCTATAAATTAAGATGGATCTGTACGTAGTAGCTCGCAAAATTCAAATTTGCTTATGTTTTTTGCAATTTCCAGGTCAGTGGCAGGCTGTATCTTGATCAAAATATGATTCGCGACCACAACAAAATTGAATATTTAATAACAGAATTATAATAATTAAAATCATTAACACATCACTCTGAGTTAGATTTGTTCCCTACGAACTTTTCTATAAGATATATTTTGTTCATAGGAAACAAAAGTTAGATTTGTTCCCTATGAACAAGATACAACCTGACAATGACCTGAAAATTACAAAAAAACGTAAGAAAATTTGAATTTCGCGGGTTACCATTGCGGTTCCACCTTGACTTGTTTCGTTCGTAGGTATGTGTTTCCGGTTAATCTCTTTGTCATTTTTTTTGGTTTCTGCGGAAATATTATAGATATGACATCTTTCATGAGGATTGTTTTGTGAGCTTTATTTCTAGTAGATACTGAAGTAGTATTTCGTATAAACTATTCATGCTGATTAGTTAAGTTCTCTTTGCTCGTGGCCTCTTATTGTGTTTAAATAATGTATTCTTAAAAAGTCAAAACGAGCTACTTACATGAGAACATAACATAATGTAATAAATTTATTCTAGGTAACGGTCACCTATACAATATTTATTTATTTATTATTATTTATTTATTCATGCAATAGCCTTAAAATTATTTTGTTATGTAAAAGAAAATAATATTAAGACACGTTCAACGGTTTTATTCTCAACTATTCCGCTAGTGAATTGGGAATTTAATTAGCGAACTTAAAATATTAATGGTTGGTGTCTGCAACCTCTGCATCTGGGCTTAGCTACCTATGTACTTATTGGCTTTTAATGTAAGGGCGGTGGTTCCAATTTTATATTTACAGATGTTCTATTGAAACGAATAAAATTGAACGACAACATGAACAATGTTGTGCATAATAAATTATTATTTCATGTAAAGTTTGTTGAATTTGCCATAAATTCGTATAGCTTCCTATGGCCTTTTGTCGCATAATTCTGCATTTTACAGGATGTGTACAGAATTCAAGCTATAAATTATGTCTTTTCGAGGGCAGCGGGTGCGGCTGATGCTAATCTATGAGAGCACTTGCTAGACAAAAGTCGAGATCTAACCTAATTTTACACTCAGCGCTTTTGAACAAACCTGCATATAAAATTGTTTTAAGGAACCATGTTTTGACTTAAATTCAATATTTTACCCGCGACTTTGATTCCGTCCCTAATTAAACTAATCAGTTGATTGCTTCGCACAAAATACCTTTCCAAGGGGCCGATCGCGCTAATTTTGAACGTTAATACCAAAACTAAACCACAACCAAAAAGGTTACGTTAGACACATTTCGTATCGCGCTAATCATTTCAACGGATACGATTTAGCTTTACTTTGGAAGTTACGTTGGAGGAACGATCGATCGAACTTTCAGTATTGGGTAACGTCAACGATTTTGTCGCTCAGAAAAAATAGCGCGATACCGTTTCTTACATCAGCTAAACCAAAACTAAACCAAAACCAAAAACGTTCCGTTCGAACGGTAATTACGTTGAGAAATAGCGCGATCGGCCTACTGGTCATAACGAAAACAAAGACTAAATGGATACTATATTTTATTTTACTCTGCAACCTGAGTAAGATAGAATCTATCAAAATATTCCTACAAAAAAAAGGAAATGTTGTCAAGTAATAAATGATTAGTAATAAAGAACATACATAGAACCATTTTTAATTATTTTAGGGCTCCGTCAAATATTTTGTTTTCCGAAATGGTTCCGTCGCTTAAAAAGTAAGAGAACTACTGCTCGATTAGTTTCATGTTAGGTACCTACCTATCTGTGCTAGTTTTTTTGGGAATTTATAAATAATTCGATTTTGCGATGTCATGTCAATCAGATGGCCATTCAGTCATGAAACAGGCGTTATGAACACAGTTTTTTTTTAAATCTTTAAATAGGTTTTGAAGGAAAATACTCACATCGGCTGCAGAACATAACGTCGACCTAATTCTAATAAAGCGTAAGTCAAAATTTGGCATACAAACGGTTAATAAGGCGTTAGTCCGATTTTTATCAATCTAAAGTGTTTTAAGTAATAAAACCTTAAAAATAAAAAGCAGATTTGATAAGTCATGTAGAACATTAATTTTATGTTTCCTAATAACTTCATAGAAGCAAAACGTTTTTTTTCGCGTCCTGAATAGTTGCCAATTTCGACTTACGCCATATTAGAATTAGGTCGATGATAATCTACAATGTTCATTTTTGTTTTATTCTTAGGCGTCGCGGCGGACCTCGTAGAAGATGGCAGGACTAGCTAGAGAAATCAAAGAACCATATTATCCATAGATCGAAAGAGCTGGAAGTCATGGGGAGAGGCTTTTGCTTAGCAGTGTGATGATGCAGGTTTTTTTTTTGGGTGGGAAATTATCAAATAACTTCTCCCACTCTGAGTGGAGTGAGGGCGTGTCAGACTTTTACTGACTAAAACCCACCCGTGTTCCTTTAAATGCCTGTGTGCCAGGGTCATCATATCAGGGCCAGGGCGAGTAACTCTTTTATTGACTACTTACATAAAACTTTGAACTGTAACAGTTATTTACCTACATAATTATAGTGGAATACGTAAATTAGACAATGTCGGTATGATTTATTTAAGGAAAAGCAAACACATTTCAAAATGGAGACCCATTTTTCTACGGAAATTACTTTATTTGAAAAATATAAGTACATGTTTAGCGAACATTTTTAGCCATAAAATATTGTTATGCAAAAACTGCCGCTATCACAGATAAAAAACATGATTAATTTATACTTACCAAAGTAATTACCGTTATGAACATGCACTTTAGTAAATTGTGTTACGTAAACGGTATTATAAATGCCGGTAATTTACCGGGAAGATTATCCGCACCCACTTCCATATTGAAATCAACGAAGTGCAATAGTAGTTATGTGTTTTCGTGTTAATAATGTAGTTAATTGAATAATAATAGCGGTAAAATGCACCCTCCAATGTAAGGAACCCTCAAAAACACACGCAACCCGTCAAATTGTCACTCACGAGAATTTTTTCGACCAACATTTTTCTTTTATATTTATTCAAATAGCCCAATAAAAAAATGCATTGTGAGTACAGGCTGGTTAAAAAGTTGAAAGCGTTTCATTTATTGAAGAATGATTCGTAGTGGCTCGAGGCTAAATGATAACATCCGCACGGGTCGATGGAAAGTTAAACTACTCATGTTGTGGTCCGGTAATGGATGGGTGAACATCAAGACCCCTTCGTACTTCGGAAAACACGTTAAGCCGTTGGTCCCGGCTGACATCCGTGGATCTTTGGCAGGCGTTACGGGTTGTCAGAAGCCCAAAAGTCTGACAACTAACACTGACTGGGGTATCGTGCTGCCCAGTAACTATACTAGTTATGGAGGTCAGATAGGCAGTCGCTCCATGTAGAATACTGGTATTTTGCTGTATCTGGATAGACTTGACGCCAACCCCAACATAGTTGGAAAAACGCTAGGCAGATTTATTGACCGGAAAAATGATTCTTAAACAAAGTCCTTATAAATAAGTTAATCATAATATCTATACCAACACTGAATTGAAATCTTAGTAGGTAATACCAGACTACTCCGAGTTTAAAAAACAGTCAGATTATTTTCAAATGCCTAATTTATGAAAAGTTAGAAATTCAAAACTACTTGTGCAAAAAACTAAGTGAGTAGCTAGATGATTGCTTTATTAATAGATAAGCTTAGAAAGCATATTTAAACATAAAAAAATAAATTTAAAATATTATCACAACAAAATTGGATGCTAATAAATAGGTATCTTTCTCAAACAAACTACTTAGGTAGGTCCTAAGACAGAAACAATCGTTTAAGTCGACTCAAATAAACTAACTAGACAAAGAAAAATGTGATATCCTTTGTAAATGAAATTAGTCTGAAGTAAATTTTTTCGTCTGTGACCTCGACTCCAAATAGTTGTTGATCGATGAACAAGGATCTTATTAAAAGTTCGTGTTTTATTAACTCGAACGAAATTTTCGGGAATATATTTTGGGTTTTATTACAATCTTATTAAATATCATTTATTTTAGTTTAGGTACTGTAGAAACATTTCACTTCTTTTGACTTTGTTTTATTTATTTATTTATTATGGCACTCCAACGACTAATTCACAAAAACGTTATCAGAGCATAACCACTACTACTACTAACACTATCCGTCTTATTACAAAACAAGGTTTATCTTCAGATCCAGGTTTTACCCATGGAGCCATTATTGAATTTCGAACTTTATTCCGTCTATGGTAAAGTTCCTAATGTAAAACTGACAACTTAGTACCTAACTAACTTTTCAGTTTTGTATAAAGAACGGTATTTCAATCACAGTTACGTTCTTATTACAAAAACTGGCTGCATGGTTTAAGCCATGTCAAAATATAAATCTTGTTTTGTAATAAGGGGTAAGAGTCTTGGTTGCTTGGATTAAATGATTAATAATAATAATAATCTTATTTTATAATTACTACAGTGAACTTGTCACTTAAAGGTGTGCACGGCACTTACATAGTTTGCCTAATACACATAAAGATAATCATAAATTCAAATAAATTTATAATAATAAAATAATAATAACAATAAAATCAATAATAATACAGTAAAATAAATCAAATTAAATTATATTATTTCATTAAAACAATTACATTAATTAAAAAGGTTTTAGATGGTTAATTCTGTTAATAATGATTCTGAATAAGTTAGGATAGTAAGAAATATGAATTATGATATTTTTATTGACTTTATTAATTTAATTATAGGTACCTGTTTTAGATTCATGACCTGAAAGAACTGACTATGCTGTGCCCGACAGGGTCCATAATTGTGTCTTTAATTTGAAGCCTACCACCTGTTTTAATAACATTATGGAATGCAATAAAGAATTGTGTATTGTGAAATATAATAAAGTATGAAAGTAAAGAAACGTACAATAGTTCAAATCACGCGCACAGGTAAACAACGATCAGTTTTTAAGGCTTTACGTGGGAACAAACTTATTTACATTCATAGTCAGTGGGATTAATAACCTTCTCTGCCGTAGTTGGGTAAAAAGGAACCTGAAATACAGACTGCAGCAAAATAGAAATGAAAATTCACCACTTTAACACGTATAATAATTTAACGATATTTTAAAAGAAATCGAATAAACAGTGTAAAAAAACTTAAGTTAGGACCAAAATAGTTCATCATTCTCCTGCCCTTATCCCAATTTATTTAGGGTCGGCGCAACATGTCCATTTCTTCCATACTTCTCTATTAGTCGTCATCTCGGTGTCACTCCCTTCCTAACCATATCATCTTTCACACAGTCCATCCATCGTTTCTTTGGTCTTCCCCTACTTTTATAGCCATTGACATCCATACTCATAACTTTTCTCACGACATTTTCCTCATTCCTCCGCATCTCATGCCCATACCATGACAACCGATTTCCGCACAACTTTTCAGTCACCGGTGCCACTTTCAGACTTCCTCTTATGTACTCATTTCTTATTCTATCCATTCGTGTCACACCACACATCCTTCTTAGCATTCTCATCTCAGCTACATGCAATTGCCTTTCATTCATTCCTTTCATGACCAAAATAGTTGCGGTACCGATTATTTGGGATAAATGAAGAGAGATTACGAGAAAACTTAAAGTACATCTGTACCCCAAGTGTAAGTTTCCAAGAGAGTAAACGTAACTATTTCGTTTGCGTTAAAGTTTGACCGATAGTTCATAATGCTAAGAATATAAAGGTGAGAATAAAAATCTTAACGCAAACGCGTCAGTTACGTTTACTCACTTGCAAACTTACACTCGGGGTACAGATGGTAAATCTTAGTCACGCATTCGGTTTACGAACGAAGGAATCGATTGCAATCGGTTTTAGGTTGCGAACCTAAATTACTTTTTGGATATGTGAAAAAAATATGATTTTTTTGCCGTTTTTATAGATAACGATACGGAACCCTTCGTGTGCGAGTCCGACTCGCACTTGGCCGGTTTTTTTATAAAAAACCGACAACCTTCTACAAGTCATGATTGATGAAAATCAGAAAAATTAAGAATTGAAAATTGATGGCCAGCTAGAAAAGGTAAACTAATAGGCTTAAACCGCAGAGGTGGTTTACACTGCAATACGTAGGTAGGTGCGATACTCGTACTAACAAAAAACATGATCGAAGGTTTCTTTTTTGTTTCAGTACCTAGACTTGCGAGTGTTTTTCGTGTTTTTAATTTAATGCGGCAAAAGCTTGGAATTCCCTGGTACTGTTCAACTAATTCTTAGTAATCAAAAGGGTACGTGACCAAAAAATACAAAAAAAGCATGAAAACCGAGTACATTCCTGAAATTGCAAAGGTCTTTGATCTGTTACATAAAAAAAAGGATCATATTATTGAACAATACATATAATATATTCATGAATACATTATTAAGTTAATCGTTGAATAGCACTTGTTACCCATTAAAATATTCATAACATCACGCCTGTTTTCCCAAAGGGATAGGCAGAGGTGTACGACATATAGTACACCGACATTTCATTAGCTATGTTTAAGTCCCATGTAATTAGGGGCGAGTCTCCTTTCCTAGTTAGTCTAGTGGTCGCATGTGCTACTGCTGAGGATGATCCGAGGTCTTGGGTTTGATGGGTTTTTCCATGAGGAGTTTCTCAGTAATAGCCGGGAGTCTGGTTTTGTGCCCGGTTGAATGAATTAATGAATTGATAAAATCTTCATATTTCAAATAATGCAAGTACCTACCTAATAGGTCTGTTTATAACGGTGTACTTATTATAATTATGCGCCTTAATATTTAATAGGTAGAAACAACGCTCAAGCAGTTTAACATGCACCGTTAATACGTGACTGGATCAAACATATAATTATTTAATACGTATGCAAATCACTTCATTGCCCCTGTATCGTGTATAGTGTACAGACGGCTACACATCAAGCTATACATTTCCAGTATACGCAGATCTCTCATTGTACGGAAATCCTACACAATGCGAGATCAGCTTATACTGGAAATGTATAGCTTGATGTGTAGCCGTCTGTACATATTAACAGGTACAGATGAGTACAGTTTAACGTGGGGGTTATAATAATTAGCTATACTTAATTATTGGAGCCTTTCAGTGTTGGATGTTTAGGAATTGTGGTATTTTGCTATTCAAAGCCACATATTTATTATATATATACCTATATTTGCCTTTTAAAGGGCTGCTTTGTCCATCAATTTCTTTGTTTTCAAACATGAATTCTTACACATACACCGTGGCATTTTAATCGTCTTACAACGACAGCCCACTTTCTGTATCCAATGACTACTAATTATTCATAAAAGTAAAAAAAATAATATTTATTATACATTTGAATAATTAAAAAGTCTGAAACACCCTGGTAGGTACGCAAAATACGCGCATTGACGTGGAGTTGCGGACACCAGCCCGTATTACCTACTCGTACCTAACACCCTGTTACGAGCGCGGTGCGAGTCTTGCGTTGCAACGGCGGTGCAGAATGGAGCGCAAGGCTCGCACTGCACTCATAACAGGGTGTTTCAAATCATCAAAAAAAATACTCAAATGTTAATAAATACTTTTATTACTTTTATGAATGATTAGTAGTCATTGGATACATAAAGTGGGCTGCCGTTGTAAGATGATTAAAATGCCACGGTGTATATTATCATCCCCTTTACAAATTACTCCTAAAGCCGGCTGAAGATCCTGTTCCCGTATCTGCTTTCCTGGGCCGAGCCACTGACCTCTATATTCCTTTTTTATAATTTTTATTACTTTTTAACTTGTGACCTACGACTGGCCCTCCGGCCAATCGTAACGTTACAGTTTGGCGCTCCTGCTTTTTTTTTTTGACGGCGACAGCTAGTCCTAAAGAGTTGGTGCTGATACAGGAAAGTCTCTAATTATATTATTGTATGACGTTTCATTGGAAAGAGAGAGCAGTGGTGGCTCAGTAGTAATGTCCTCGCCTTTCGGGTTGTAGTTCGTGGGTGCGAACCCAGGCAGGCGCTTTACTTAAACTGCTTACTACTGCTCGTAAAACGGTGAAGGAAAACATCGTGAGAAAACTGGCATGTCCTACAACCAAAAATTCGAAGAAATGTGACATCTACCAACCCGCACTGGGCCCGCGTGGTGGATTACAACCCACTCCCTCTCCAAAAGAGGAGGCCTGTCCTAGCAGTGGGAACTTTGTAGGCAGATAATGCTTATGTATTGTATTGGATGTATATTGGACTGGTGTAACTCCACGTCCAAGCGCATATTTTGCTTAACGGATTTATTTGGTATATTTAGATTATCACAACTGCAATCAAGCAATCTAGGTGTCAAGAGCAGTTATGGCCGAAACCACACCCAGGTAGCAATTGCAGGTAATTGCAGGTCTAAGCTCAGCAATGCATGTTTAACAGGCAATTTAATGGTGATGACGTAGGTAAATGGTTTGCTGGTGCTGACCATCAGAGGTTTACTTCACCCTTTTCAAAGTGTTGCAACAACAACGGTTCAGCTTTCAGCGTCCAATGGATGCGTACGCATCTCCATACAAAATCGTTGTTTTCTATGGACAAAAGCTGAACAGATCTGAATAAGTGTGGTTAGTCTCTTAATTACCGGACCCCTGTATCATCTGCCTAGCCTTTTTCCAACTATGTTGGGGTCGGCTTCCAGTCTGACCGGATGCCGCTGAATATTATTATTTTACATGGAGCGGCTGCCTATCTGAACAGACATCCTGTATGATCTGGACTTAATAGCACTAAGTGTCAGTCAGGTTTCTCTCAAAAAATCACTACAATGGTTAACAACATTTTTACGAACGTGTGCGACTCTAACTGTACGTAGACATCGCGTGATTGCCGACATCCCTTGTAACACAGCGTTTACTTTCCGTGATACAAACAAAATATTGCAAAACGCAATAATTTGCATTACACTTTGCCGAGGAAGGGCGGGGTGAAGTCGTCATTAATAATAGAGTAAAGTTAGAGGGCGTTTCCCGCCCTACAGGACGGGGTTAACAACCCTTGTTAAACAATATCGTCTGGGTTCATTTTACGGTACAATGATCAGTGCATTTATGCTAAGTTTCGTTACCAGGAAAAGTGGTTTTTATATAAATTTTATGCTTGAGACGTTTTGTTTGTTGGCTGGATTAAATTTTGTTTTTGTTGCTAGCCTACCTACTTTATCGTTTTTAGGGTTTCGTACCTCAAAAGGACAAAAAACGGAACCCTTATAGGATCACTTCGTTGTCCGTCTGTCTGTCTGTCAGTCTGTGAAGACCATTTTTCTTAGGAACGCGTGAAGGTATCAAGTTGAAATTAATATCAAATACGTAGGTCTACGGGCCCTTGAAACTCTAAAAAATTAACCTTCTAAGTCAACGCAATAAAAAAATACGACATTTATTCGACATATTTTGATACTCGCAAATAAATCAAAACCTACAAGGTACAGGTACTTCCCGTTCACCTAGAATCATAAATTTGGCAAGAACAAGCACAAGTAAAGAAAAAAACCTGAAAATCGTTAATTTGTAGCTTTATCATTCATCACACAAAAAAAAATTGTTTTGCTATTGCAAACTTACATTTGCAGTTGGAAATTTTACCGTAGCGTATATGTATCAAAGAACATGTTTTTCGACTACAATGTTAAGTTTGTTTTTGGGATAAATTCATCCCAACTACGGAACCCTTCATTGTGCGTGGTCCGACACGCACTTGGCCGGTCTTTATTACCTTCCTACCTCAACTTACCAGTTTAATAAAGAGGTAGGTACCTACTAGTGTTCATATTTTCTGTAGGATAAATTAGCTTGTATTCAGCAACTTCAGTATTAAGGGCTATCTCTACTGACGAGAGAAATGCGGCGGTGGTTTCGCCGTGCTATCAATTTCCAGCTGCGATGATATCGCCGTCTGTAGATTGCTCCATACAGTTTCTATAGTATTTGATCATCTTTCTTTTACGTATGGTTAGTGAGGATGGTTGTCTAGGACAAAGTAACATTCGATTATCCTATTTTTATTATGTTATTTCACTATTCTATTTTTATTTTATTTATTTCCGTATCTGGTCTATTCGTGACATCACAGCGGGCCCTATCAGAATACCAGCGCTGCGACACTTATTTTTTTTTTAAGTGCCGCAGCATCATGCTGAGATAGGGGCCCTTTTGGCCTCGTACAGGACTTTCTGTTTTTATTTTCATTTTTACTTTTGTTTTTGTTCTTTATGTTTCTATGAGTGTGTTTTTCTTTAGTTTAATTTGTGATCTGTGCGAGTCCCAATAAATGCTTTTTCTTTTTATTTATTAGAGATGACGCTAGTAGAAAAGCCACAAAATGTATGGGATTGACATAAGCTATCGAAATGTCACGTGATCATAGGTCAACGAATATAAATTATCTATACAATGTTATCATAATTCGATTCCATGAAACGAGACAGCTTCGAACGATAACTTCCTTAGAGATGCGTAGCCAAGTGGTACTTTTTGACAACCGTTATCGCCTGCCAATCGAACTTCGTTATCGTTGAAGCGATAGCGATTGTAGAAATAGAATCGCTCCGAAGCGAATGCCATTTGTCTATAGGCCCTCTGGTGTCAGAGTTAGATAGAATAGGTTTTGATGTCACCGTGTGACTATCGCAGCAATACTCTCCTCCGTGTAGATGGCCCCTTAAATGCTAAAAATTACTGACATGTCACACCCTCTACAATCCTATTTTTACCGATAAAAATTTAATAATATAATTAATGTATATTAAATATTTTAAAACATTTCAAAAGCCTTAACGGTGGAGTTTCTTGCCCATTCTTGTCCATAATTATGAAACTACCTTTTAGAAGGGGCAACTAGAATCAAGTCTAGTTTCTAGATAAAGTGTCTTCTACGTGCCTATTATAAATAGACGATTTGACTTTGACTTTGATTTTGAATCTATTGTTCTAATATGAAGTCGAGAAACTGTTAAAATGAGAAAAATATCATCATCCATCAAACACCACTTCATAAATGAACCACAGCTACCAAAAATAATTTTCTAAACTGCTCCACAATAATGACGGAGAAATCGGTGAACAAAAAGAAAAAGAAAAAAAAAAACATAAATACAGACGAACATAAATAACCTCTTCCTTTTAGGAAGTCGGTTAAAAGTTAGCTTGTTATATACCTCTTACTTCGTTTTATCCCCAGAAACTTGCTATAATAATTTAATTCAGATAAAAAAGTTGCGTTAGCCCAGCAAGGAAGAATTAGTGATTGCAAGTAATAATTCACTTCGGGCCTGTTGGCGGTCCGACTAGCAGCCGCAATCCGTGAAATTGGCCGCACGTTACTTAAAAAATTGGCCACACATTATTTTTAAAATATGCGGCCATCATCGCTCTTGTTTTGTGACTTAATTATCTTCCGTTTTTTTGCTGTAATCTTCTTATTTTTGGAAGATTAATGGCGACCTGATTTGGTCCTGTTAGTAATTGAACAGACTCTTTCTGTTGTTGTTCTGAGAGTCATAAATGAATAAATACGATCGAAATAAAAAATAATAATACGAAAAAATTAGATTCGGATATATCTGACGTAAGATAAAAAAATTATATGACTGTCTACTACGATTTATATAATAAACAACATTTTATAGGAACATCACCAATTTCTTATCGACTCATGAATACCAATTTCTTTCAAAGCTGTAAATATCAAAATAAGGTCAGTTATAATTAAACGACCAAATAGAACCGTGCACCTAATTTCATAAGTGCCTATGTAGGTTTATGTGAAAAAAAATATATAACGGCGCAGAATAGCCTTTACCAGAAGTGATCATCGTATTAGTGGTTCAGCAGCTTCAATATCATTAGGATTGAGCCGGAAAATAGCAGTTCGTCGTGGACGTGGTACGACAGCAGCTTCTCAACCATCGATGCGACGCTCTGCTAGAGGGACTGTCAGCAGCCAGTGTCACTCATATTCGACCTTTTCGAAGATTCCAGTAACTTCGTAACAAAACTAGACGGCGCCTCTTGCTGCGCCGTCAAATATTTTGATTTTGATTTTATAAAATGACAAGATGTGATACGAATCTGCAATAATGGACATTATAATTATAGTGCTTCTAAGTAGAAGCACTTAATAATGTCCATTATTGCGAGTTTTGATTGCATTATTGTGAGTCAGAGTCAGAGTTTAATTTAATCTTTTCGACACCCATGGAATCTAAATGAGAATTTATAAAACAATTTCGTTACATGTCCATTATGACTGAACAATTTTGATCAGATTACAATGTAAAGTATCTCTGTGTGGTTCGAACGAAAATCCTAACTTCAAAATTAGCCGTTAATTCATTTTCAGTTCTTGCCAAAACCTTTAAACAATTCACGCAAGAACAACGCCACTAGAAACCTAAAGCCTGCGGCTTTAATAAAGCACTTTATAATTAAATTACATTAATATTGATGGAGGCTAGAAAGTACGTAGATAGCATTACACTGACGGGACCCAACCCATTTCGTAAGCCGATTAAAGACCATCGCACACGATATCAACTCGAAATCACCCATCTTTCAATTCAGCCTCAACGTATCGTCAACTAAGCATCTACTAGTTCACAGCGCTTTGACAAAGTATATGAACGCGTCGTCTATATAGGAAACCCGGTGCTGACGAGTCGTCAACACGAAATCAATCCGATGAGTGGCATGCGGATCGCAGCTAATAGGCAGTTTTCGACGCGTTATAAACATGTTGTCTTCATGTCATGAGTCTTATGCTCGGTGTGCGTGAAAGAACGCCCTCCCGCTCTGGGCGGAGCGGGAGGGCGTGTCAGACTTTTACTGACTAAAACCCACCCGTGTTCCTTCCGTTGCCTGTGTGGCAGGGCCACGATATCCCTTTCGGACAAACTCGCAACCCCGGCAGGCATTGGTCCTAACGGACCCCGTCAGTTTGTGCTGACATCTCTTTGAGGCGCGCGTGGAACACAACGCGCCGTCGACCCGGGCCTGGTCCTTATCGGACGGCGAGCTACCCATCGCTCACCGTCCGCAGGCCCGCGCCTACGGTGGCCGGAAATCGGCTTGCGACTCCCGACGCCCGGGGCGTCTCCTGCGGCGACTAGGGGTGCGAGGGCGCGAACCTTGTCTCACCCTCACGCGTTCCGCCTCCTCCTTCGCTAGCATAACTGCTTCGCAGAAGGAGGTGACGGCCTCCCATGCACTCTCGCTCCGAACCATGGCCTGAACCAGGGCCGGACGCGAGAGATCGCCGCCGCCGATCGCCTCCGTGAGGACACGGCGGTGCTCCGCCCAAGCTGGGCAGACCTCCACCGTATGCTCCACCGTGTCCTCCGGGCGATCCACACAGTGGTGACACCCGGGCGTTTCCTCCCGCTTAATCCTAAACAGGAACCTCCCGAAACATCCATGTCCGGTGAGGACCTGCGTCAGGCGGAAGGTGAGGACGCCGTGGCGCCTCTCCAGCCACTCCTCAAAGAGGGGACTTATCGCCACAATTGTGGCGTGCCCAGCGCTGGGTTGCGACAATCGCACTCTCCATGTCGCCATGAGATCCCTCCGGAGCTCCGTCCGCTGTACCGCGATTTCTTGCGGCAGCGGAGTTATGCCCGGAGTTTCGCCTCTTCGCGCCACACCCAATTCACGGGCCAACCTGTATATTATATTAATTATTATGTTTTTTTCTGTAAGTGACACGACATGACATTCAAATGATTTAGATACTCTGATTCAAGTTAATTCAAATGTACGATACCCTTTATTTAACCTAAACAACTGACAAAATTAATCTGAAGACCATTATTGTTGACATGTAAAACGCATTAAGCGACCAAAAGCCTCTTTGCTAATAAATTAATCGATATCGAAAGTCGAATCCGATAGACTGACATACGGAAAATGCTCGTTTATTTTTTGAACAATGTTTATTTTCGTTTAAAAAAGTGAGGAACTACATTCATTTATACTGTAGAATTAATGGGGATGACTCTGTGCTGTATGTGCCGAGACGAACATTATTTATACTAATGTTTTTGTAACAATATAATATAAGAGAGTGTTCATGGAGTCTTTTGCCCGATTTTCTCCGTAGGTACTACGCTTTGGAATGGGCAACTAACTTCATATTTCTAACTGACCGACTCTTTGACAATTCAAAAGTGCCTGTACATAATCTGCCTATAATGTTCCCACTGCTGGGATACAGGCCTCCTCTTTCTGTGAGAGGGAGTGGGCCGTAATCCACCACGCGGGCCCAGTGCGGGTTGGTGGATGTCACATATCTTCGAATTTTTAGTTCTAGGACATTTCGTTTCGTTCATTTTCGTCGGAAGTTTCCTCAAGATGTTTTCCTTCACCGTTTTGAGAGCAGTGGTGATGAAATAATATACACAAAGTAAAGTGCCTGTCTGGGTTCGAACCTACGACAAACTACTCGTAAGTCGAGCCCGTTAACCACTGGGCCACCACTGCCTGTAAATGGTTTAAATGGAATAAATGCTGTGAGTTTGAGTGTGAGGATTTCGTACACGTGTTTTTAGAATTATTAAAAGTTCAAGTCCAAACTGTAAGGCCAGTTTATTTAAGTAGTCTGTTAATAATGGACTTAACGTATTTTAAGGTGGCTTACTTAAATTACTGGTGATCAGGTTTTTGAAAGCATGGTGTTTAACTAACATTGAATCGAATCGAATTGTTGTTGATTGTAGGACTTTTGCGAGTAAATGTTTTAAAAATGATAGTTGAAACTATCATTTTTTAATCAGTGACTCCCAAAAGTAACAGACGAAATAAAATTTAAATTTTATCATATCAGTTACCTTATAAAAGCTAGTATTGTACGTGCCCTGAATCTGCCTTCGTTACAGTGCAAACACAACTCGCTGTACTAGCATACGAATGTTGTAGAAAATTTCCAACTTATTGTACAAAAGGAAGCAACAAACATAATATTATGAACAGAAAATATTAGAACACATACAGAAAAAGGACGACGCTTTACGCAACAACATTGTATATTTTATGAAAATCACGGAACTCAGGAAGGATACGCTGATTTGCCCTGTAAAATTTTATTATAAAGAGGCAATTAAAACGAAAATTAAACGTGTGTTTTTCGTGCATCCCTTAATCAAATAAAGCGACAAAATTAATCTGCGCGATTCACCGCTCCCTTCCGCACCCGGTCGGCCGAGATCCAGTCCGATCTCGTCTGCTCCCCGCCAATTTCATACAATAACACATCACGTATTTGTATTGCCGTAATGGAAACGTATACATACTTGTTTTTGTTTGCTCCGTTATTAATTCATCGTATTCATAGAAAGACCCACCTAAAGCATATCGCCTGCCATTTTGATTGGATTTCACATAAAGAACATTTTTATAACTCGAGCATATACGTATGATTCAATAACCGTTCCGAGATTCCTTTGATAATGTTATACGAACGTAATAATATTGTACCCTTTGAATAGATATTTAATTTCGTCGGAGGCAAAACAAGATATCCGAGAAAAGTAATATCCACGTGAAATATCAGGACGATGACTTTGTTTTACAAAACGAATTTCTTCTGTAAAAAAAAGTGGATAAGTCATTAAAAGTGTCGACGAAGCGTAAGAATAAAGTGAGTCGAGCAAAAGTGGTCGAATCCACGCGGAGCCGCGTCTTATCGAAAACTTGAAACTAGTATGGTTCCTATCCAACGAACGGTTATTAAACTTTTCTTTACTTTAACGAGTCGAACGTCAAATTTCTAGAATAGTTACCGCCTTCATATCTTGCCGTAATAGTTCCATCTTTCTTTTCGTTCGTATTTAATTCAATTAGTTAAATGAATGCCAATTGATAGCAAAAGTTACAGACTCAGTGATTTCTTGGAAACTTCAGCAGATTCCTAGATTTTTCTGGATTGATAGCAATCAAATCCAGACATAATAAAACGTTCAGTAGGCAACACAGAAATAAAATATAATTAATATTTCGTCTTATTGTTATAAATAGCTAAGTAAACATATGTAATTAAACTTAGCTATTTATAACAATACTCTTGGTTATTGTTTGAACAGTTTATTTTCATTACCCAACTACCTAAATTAAAAGCGTTCCGCATTATAAGTCAACACTCCCAGACACAAAGCGTAAGTAGCGAAAGTAATTTTGAAGACGTTTCTAGAAAATTCTTCTAGAAACGTCTTCAAAATTGTCTTGTCCAACGCGTAGCAGAACCAAACAGACCTGAGGGTCTACTCGTACTCCCAAGCGATAATCCACATATCGGCTGAATGTTCAGCCGTTTCTTGACTTCCAAAGTTTTTTTTTTAACTTAGAGTCATTATTTCAAGTCACATTTTTGACTTTGACTTATCTCTTTGAGTGTCGTATTTTTTTTTTCTCCTTTTTCAGCCATAGTTAGCCGTAGTCAGGAAACGGCTGAACATTCGGCCGATACCTCGGATTTATGTTCGGACTAGACCCCCTGTCCTCAACAAATAGGTCAGCGATCTATGTTTTCTTCATCAATACATATAAATTAAAGTTGCTTTTCGTGTCTGTCCGTGTGACCGCGTTGTTCTTCTAAACTACGCAACAGATTTTGATGTGGTTTTGAACATGATTAATAAAGAATTTATTTTGGTTTATACAGGGTTATATTAAATTAGCTAGCGAAACTCCGCAGACGTGATGGGTAGGTATCAATATCTAAACACGAAAAAATAAAACTGAAAAAGAATTGAAAAAAAAAAATTTTTTGGGTCAACCACCTCTGTTTGTGTTGTTACTGGAAGTATGAGTTGAGAAAATCAGTTTTTTATTTTATTGTTTTTATTGATACCCAGACGTCTGTGAAGTTTACAAAAAAAAAAAACTAATACTTATTTCAGGTTCACTAACGGTGGTTGTTTAATCCGTGTGGTGCTGGACGTTAAGAATAGCACCATCCTATTTCTTCTCCCCGTGGGTGTCGTAAAAGGCGACTAAGGGACTTACTAGAGAATGGGCAGCAGCGTTCTCTATGCATTTTAACACCATACTGCGATCGCCGACCCGCCTGCCAAACGTAGTGATTACGAGCCCCCCCCCCCCTTGGGGGAGTCCTATGTCCAGCAGTGGACGTCTTTCGGCTGACATGATGATGAACGGCGGTTGACGACCTCAAAAGAAACTCATCAATATAAGTTATTTTTAGTTTTACCATGTTTAGATATCGATACCTATCACTTCTGCGGAGTTTCGCTAGCTAATTTAATTTGACCCTGTATGTATAATACACTAAGCGCGAAGTCTCGACCCCGTGGGAATATCGGGATAAAAAGTAGCCTATGTCTTAATCCAGGGTGTCAGCTACCTCCATACAAAAAAAAAAAAAATCGCCAGCTGTTAGAACGTGCAGAAGTAACAAACATACACACACACTCACAAACTTTCGCCTTTAAATTATTAGTGTTATTATTTATTATATTATATTATTTAGTACATGCGTGAACTTACTCCCACTATATCCCAAGGGCACGTCTTCCCTACCATTATCGCGCCCCCCGGTCTACTCTTTGATATACAATGGTCTCTGTAGTCTCATGAAACATGAGGCTTCAGGGACTAGGGTGAATCTCTGGGTTCATTCGAGCAATCGAGTCCGGTTTAACCACGCTGGGGTCGTTGCATTTCATTCATTCTTTCTGTTACAGAAAGTCATAATATTTAATTTTTTCGTTGCACTAATTGTACATGCGTGAAGTTACTCCCAATACGTTGCCAAGTTACGTGCTGGCAACTAGACATTAATGTTAAACTTACATTTATTAAAGAAATTTCGATTTTTCGTCAAGTCGTAACCATGCGAAGCAGGGTTGGGTCACCCGGTTTCAATAAACAGGTCAAGCTTAAAATGTCTTATCCAGTAGATAAAATCAGATTGGTCCCACGTTTTTTGTTCGTCGAGAGTCGGTAATGAGCCGTCTCAGTGCTTCGATTGACCGTCCCTCCACCTTCCGAGCCAATTCACTCGCCTTTTATATACTTTTAAACCCTCGTATCTGTCTTTTAGAAGGAAGCTGTTGCCAAGTACCATCGGATACACAACTAGATGTGTATTTTAATATCTGAGCTAAATTCAGGCATTGGCGTTCAGTTTTAGTAATTTTAGCGATATTTAATGATTGATTGATTACCTAATGGGGAAATTTTAACTTTTATTTAGACTTGTTTGGTTACAATCCGTTTTCTAGAAGGTTTATGAATGCAAGTAATGACGTTCATGAACTGAGCTGCTAATTGATTCTAGCTCTTTTCACTGTAGGGAATTTTGAAGGTTAAAGGCTCTTACACACTCACGCGATATCGCGGGCGCGACAGGCACCGACAAAGACAATTCCTTTGTCGGTGCCTGTCGCGCCCGCGATATCGCGTGAGTGTGTAAGAGCCTTAATGTAGGAGCCAGGTGCCTATGTCGATACAGACAAACGGTAGAATTCGATGCTGTTGATAAAATATGATTTATAAAATAAATATATTGAAAAAATCTCGTGTCGTAAAACGAGTCTGTTCTTGAACGCGCAAAAACGTGAAGCAGAAGTAAACCAAGACAATTTTCAAGTAATATAACTTAGAATAAGAACGCAAGGTGCTCTGGCTTCGGGGATGCACTATGAAAACACACGTGATCCAACTTTGAATTAAACTCATACATGTCATACATAAATAGGTATGTATATCTACGAGCTAGGAGTACATCACTATAAGTTTGGAGACAAGATTGTTCCTGGATTGTATAAAACTTTTTTGAATATTTTTAATGAGTTTTTAAAATTACTGCCTCCTGGGTTCCCGGTTTAAAGCATTAGGATCCTTATTAGGATGGATACATTACATGCGGCCTTTTAAAATAAATATGCAGCATGTAAAAATTTAAATGTTTCGTTTTTAATTTCATTTGTAATTAATCTCCTTATTTTTTAATGACATGGTCTTTCCCGAAACTGCAACATTGTCTTTATCTTGACCCTAATAATAAATAACTAGGTGCCACTGTCAACGAAGACATATTTCAATTTTTTTTTCTATAGAATTCTATAGAATTTTTAATTTGACACTAGATTAAATTAACATTTTACCACGATATTTGATGAGTTTTACATTAATTATCTTGTTCCTATTAAATCACGTTTAATTAATTTCTAAGAAATCTCCGAGTAA
Source organism: Tiliacea citrago (assembly GCA_963921375.1). Taxonomy (NCBI): domain Eukaryota; kingdom Metazoa; phylum Arthropoda; class Insecta; order Lepidoptera; family Noctuidae; genus Tiliacea; species Tiliacea citrago. Next base: position 20,238,043 of record OY992781.1, read on the forward strand.
TATTTAATGTGAATTCAAATTTATATTTGCAACGCAAATATTCGTCCTTTACAAATATTGATAATGAAATGTGCGTGCACGAATTATTATTTTCTGTGTAAAATATTATTATATCTTTAATGTTTGAAAGACGATAAGCCATCCATAGAAGGCTAAATCAGTGATATAACTTTAATTATAATTTAACAATAGGTTTAATATTATGAGAATGAATGTACTTTAATAAATCAATTCTTTATCGGCTCAGGCGAATAAGTTAAATTGCGTCTCATATGTCGATTTGAAGAAACATTTAACGACTAAATTCGAATTGTTTGAAATTAATGTCCAATTATCTATAGAAAAATATTAATAAATTTACAAACTCCAGCTAAACGCATTCGTAAGATTTAGCAATGAACTAAATACTTAAAAAAAACAGCTAAGAAATAAATTCTTGGTACCAAAGTAATTATTACTACTAATTAATGCCAAATTAAATATGGCTGACATTCGTTACAAGCACAAAGGTAATTAAATAAGGCAGCTAAAATAAAATAAAAGCTTAGGGGACGTTATTAACTATACTCACGACCCCTCTCTTAGTTAGCAAAGTTTTAATTCTGTTTTGTTTAATATAAAGTGCAGTAAATTATTACGCATTAAAGGGTAGGCTAATAACGCCAACTGCCTCGCTTATGGCTGCTGTAGAAATTAATAGAGGCAATAATGATGTGAAACGTGTGGCGTTATCGATACTTTCGTTTTAGAAGTTGTAACGAAGCAGGAGTTTGGCCGAATAAAATTCCTGAAGACTGATAGCACAGCGGTATATTTTTGAACAGGGTCACATTCTTAGTAAAGTATTTCCAAGATTGGAAAATGATGTATCTACCATATTTATACTTTTACAATTTTAGTCGAAATACAAACAAGTAATTATTGGAAGTTGTACATAATATTGAATTAACTATTTAAATGTAAATTTAAAATAACCAATTCAATTATAGAGGATTTCTTCATATGAATTCTAATGTGATACATAGCAATCACTGCATGATACGTCATACTCGGCGGATGCCTACTTGGTGTTGCGAGCAATCGTTATCAAAATATGTTTAGCTTTAAATAGAAGGTAGATCTGATAAGTGTCCAAATACTAACACTCCATCCAATCCACATCCATCCGCCTAAAGGAGAGATCTGATAATGTAAGATTACTCACAAAATATTTTTCTCTCATTTTATGGCTAAGTATTCTGGGACTAGTACCAAAAAAGTGGATAAAATAGCAGTAATGTATTCAGATTTTAAGACAGCTTTCTCAAGCCAGGGTGATATTTAACTGTATCGAGGTCAATTATGAAACCTTACTCGAGATTCACATATTTATCAGCATCACGTGAAATGTCTTTTCAAATGGCTAAGCTTATTAGAGAACCCATGATATGACAAATCGACTGATGTAATAATTATTATAAGAGAAAATCCATTAAGTAGTTACAGTTACGAAGACACATACATACTTATTTATTTATATACATACCAACCAGAAAAGGCATAAAACACTATTATCGAAATAAATATTTTTGTAAATCGATATTCCTGTGTCCTATACTTATTTTCCTAACTTTGGGGGTAAATGTTTCAATATAAACTAGCAACACCTAACGATTTTTCAAGGTTTTGTGTTTCAATATGTCACTAACATTAAACTCGTAAAATAATATACAAATAGACAAATAATCAATATTGAAGTATGTAATGATACTCCATCTTCTTTCTTTTGATTTTAGGAACAGTTTTTACAATGTTTAAAAACACAAGACGGCATTATTTATATTATCTGTTAGAGTCCGTGATATACTAACGATGCGGAGCTTCGTGCTGTACTGACTACCCTATATAATATTGTAGTCTGTGGTACTGACTCGAGACTGTATTAGCTTTTGAATTTGTATTTGATTTGTTGGCCGCACTCTCGGTGTTCCGCGCGGTCTATCTGCTTCTTTCTATAATCTGAGGCTGCAGTATTTTCGACATAACGGAGGATCATGCTAACCCATTTGTGGTAGTACAGGCTCTTAAACGGTAGTTTAGGGAAATTAATCACTCTAAAGCTAAATAAATCAAATAATCAAAAATCTATTATTTATAAACTACTATTAGATACTACACAATCTACACATGTTACTCTGGCATTATAAAACCACTCCAGACTATCGACACCCAAAACTTCCCGCACAGCCCATCACTAAACGTTCTTTAGATACGTGCTAGGGCGTCGGTGGGGGATTTCCGGCTCTCGGGTGGGTCGCTAATATAGCTATCCTCACTCGGGGCGAGGCGATGTCGCCGGCCTAGCGAGAAACTCATTAAAATTACACACCCGGCACAAAAGCATACAGTAACACAGCCTCCCGTCGAATACGGCCTTTGCCGTGTCAACTTGTCGCGTCAATTACTTTATTTAGCGGCTATAGACGTATTTATAGATTCTGTTCATTTGAATAATGCTTAGTCAATACCAATAAAAATATCAAGTAAAAAAGATTAATTGGTATGGTTTGATTAGCTAAATATCAAAATTATACAAAGCAAGGAAAAAACCTAGCAAGTAAGCTGGGTTAGAATAGAATATAATACTTTTTATTATGTACACCACAAAAAACAGATATAGCGCCGATAGCACACCTGCGCCGCGCAACCATAGCAGCGAAACCGCAGTAGTTTAATTGCACTGGTTCGCGTCATGTTCCGCTACTCGCATCCGATTCGAGTAGCGGAACATGACGCGAACCAGTGCAATTAAACTACTGCGGTTTCGCTGCTATGGTTTCACGGCGGAAGTGTGCTACCAGCGTAAATGTTGGTTAGTTGATTATTAATAACTTTTTGATTATATTAATATGACTAGCTTCCAGTGGCGACGGCTTCATACAACCCCATTCCTACCGGCTTCCCTTCGGAACAAAGACTCTATCTGAGTTTACTATTACTAAATAATATAGTACATAGTCACATTACAGGTATTTAATAAGTAAATCATAAGATAAAAACGCGTACCTAGATACGTACGCGTTTTTAGGATAGACTATAGGTATCCTAAATCGCGAACGCAGTTTACATTTTCTGTTTTAACTAAGAATTCCGAAAAAAATATATGGCGTTAAATTAAGAAAAGTAAAGTAAACATTTTTGAGGTAATTTTGATGTTATCTTGAATTTATGTGAACTGAACAACTTTTTCTTCGGCTGGGATCTAATGGAAGTTGTACCTTCGCTACTGCTAGCTTCTGGCCGTGATTTCGTCCGCGTGAAATTTCTTGTTTTAACATAAAATACCTACATCCTATACCCCATGCTCCGTTACTTCGTTTTCACCTTTTTCTGATTTTTTAGGGTTCCGTACTTCAAAAGGTTAAAATGGAGCCCTTATAGGATCACTCGTGTGTCTGTCTGGCCGTCGGTTACAGCCAATATGCTCCGAATCGACGGGACCGATTAAGTTGAAATTTGGTACACATGTGAACTTCTGTGACTCAAGCGCAGACGTGTAACGTAAATAAATGAATTCTGAATTTGGAGGCCACCACTTTTGGCGGCCAAAAAAGAAAATTAAAAAAAAATAAGTTTTCTAAACTGTACCGTGTGACATATCAAAAGAAAGGGCTTGTTGTAAGTATTTCAGACATTTAATTTATATAATTTTAAAATAAATACTTTTAAAGTTATTTAAGAAAATAGATGAAATTGACCATTCCCCCCAACCTTATCTCCGAAACTACCGAGCCTAAAAGTTTGAAACAAATACAGAAAATAGTTCTTTGCTTATAGATTGCATGAAAACCTATGTAAAGTCTATGGTGTTATAATAACATGGTAAATCTTTCAGCATTGTGCGTACAAACGTACATTTGCAGTTGAAATGTATGAGAGAACATGTTTTTCAACTACAATATTAAGTTTGTACTTGGGATAAATTTATCCTGACTAGGGAACCCTTCATTGTGCGTGGTCCGATATGCATTTGGCTGGTTTTTTTATTTTTGCTCGGAGCTTATGGATCGTAGCGTGATGTTATAACCTTCCTCAAAAATTGGGCAATCAAACGCAACAAAAAAAAATCAAATTTGACTTTCAGTTCTTGAGATTAGCGGGTTCAAACAAGCAAACTCTTCAGCTTCATTATATTACATACATAAGTAGAATAGATGTGTCATATTTGCTTCCTAATCTGCTCACTGTGATATTTTCAGGGTTCAGACGATTTTTCACCTAAAAATCTTCACTCTTCATGTAGCTGTAATCTTACAAAGTGCCCGAAAGGCCTTCCATACATTTGCGTAGGCCAGAAAAAATCTACTTATCCAAATTATAATAAACTTATCCGTGTAAAATAAATAGGGCCGAAACACTTTGTATATTAAACCTGAAAATAATAAAAATAAAATAAAACAAACTTTGTTTAAAATAAAAGCCTAAAATCGCGTAAAATACAACATTCAGGAAGATAAAGCGTCTGTATTTAATTGTACTTAAAACCCATATTTCTCCATGAGATATACCCGTAGTCTTTACTAAAAATTAGACGACAGTTAAATTTTTTACGGGCCTTTGCCCGACCGCAATGGACAATAAAGCTCAGGCAATCCCGGGGGTATTTCACGGTAGCCCGACGCTTGCAATGAATTCGTTCTGAACAAATTTTAAATATTAGAGAGGTAAAATATATAGTTCTTTGTAGTCTGCTCGTTTATGAACTATATTGTACTGGATAAACGTGATACATTGAAGATTCATTTAATAAATGATTAATGATTTTATGTCTGTAAGTAGGTTTGTACAGTCGCCAGCACATCAGGTCTAAACTGTCAAATTTCTCCAAATGATTTTTAAACCTTAAAATATTGACGGTTAAGTTCAAAATCGAATGAGAAAATTTGACAGTTTGTGGTAACTTGATGTGCTAGCGACTGTACAACACTTTTACACGTCAATCATATTTTAAAAACTAGATGAGGTCAGCGTTTTCTATCTGACTAATCTCAAAAGAAAGGCTCAGAGGTCACACTCTCTTTTAAAGTCCAGACATAATCTTAGTCAGAACATGTGAAGACCATGTAGATTGGTGTCTGAAATGGTTTTTTGAGAAAAGAACCACACTTGAGTAGACTTATCCTGTCAGTGCACACATTTGTCAGTAATCGTGCAGCTCAACTCAGAACTTATGGAGCTCAACGATTCGACGAACAGAACCAAAGAAAGGACATTTGGGTAGGCCGCATAAATTATATAAAAAAAACAATGTCCCACGTAGTCTTAACATTCACAATATTTTTTTTTTTTTTTTTTTTTTTCTAAAACAGAGCCTATTTTACAATTTTTTTTATAGCCGCACAACGAAAACCTCACAGGGTTTATCTGTGTGCCGGCGAGCCGTTCATTTTATGTTTAACATGTTATTTTTAAATGTTAATTACTACAATGATATATTATTTTATAATGATGATAATAAGTTAAACATACTCTATTACATACATACATTAGGAGTAATTTTGTGTAAGGAAACGCTTTGATTTGTACTTATAATTTTTCGAACTCGTTTTGTATAACGTTGGCAAGTCGTCTGGAAGTTTATTAAGAAAAAAGGTACTAAATAATCTGCAGCCCTCATCCCGTACACATTATTAAATTTAGGTAGGATGTATTTATTTTTAAGTGGTATCATTCTAAAAAAGTCAGGTCTTGTTTTTTCGATTATCAGCTCAGGTCTATTGACTTCCACAAGAGTAAAAAATTTTACTTTATTGAAAACATTCATAACATTACAGTGTTTAAAGAGATCGTCGTCACTGTTTTTGAATATCTTGTTTAAATGTTTTGGCGTAATTACTTTTAATATTCTTAGTTGTAGCTTATAAATGTCTGTCAGGTATGTATGATAAGTTCTCCCATAGCTGCTGAGTCCGTAGTTGATAACCGAGTCGGCTAGGGCCATATATAACATTCTAAGCGTTTTGTAAGGCAGTTTATATTTAAGTATACTAAACTTACCTAGAATAGACCTCAGTTTATTGCAAACGTAATCTATGTGCGGTCGCCAACAGAATCGGCTATCCACCATTAGACCGTTATACATATCAAAATCAAAATCAAAATATTTATTTATTGCATAAAAGGTATTTGTAGTACGTACATAGTAAAACTTAATAATTAAGTAAAACATATGTTTATCAACTACTTGTAATGTCGGGCACATGCATGTCTTTGGCGAGCTATGTAGGCAAGTGTGTTCGTGAGCTATGACTGTAGGTATAGTGGAGCATTTATTATGTGATGAATGTATGTGAACAATTTTTGTTTTTGTTGCGTTTATTACCAATCCTACGTCATGAGCCCATTTGGTCGAAGTTACGTTGTAGGGATTCCTCAGCGTCATGTATGTTTTTATTAGCGACCAATATACACGTGTCGTCGGCGAATTGGTATACAGAACCTGAATTTATAGCATTACTCATATCATTAACGTAAACTAAGTACTTGCTTCTATTGAGCAATGCGATGACATGTTAAATAATTCAGCCAATAATTTGGTAACAAAAATTGACATTAAAAATAATTTAAATTAGAAATTAGGACAATAGAGTCAACCTCTAGCAATAATGTACAGAATTGCAAAAATAAATCAAATAAAAGTTTAAAATCAGTCAATAGTATCAACCTGGTGCATCAAAATATTCAAGGATTTCTGAACAAAGATTTAGAAGTAGAATTATTTATGAATAATAACAGTATTGATATTCTTTGTATAACAGAACATTGGCTTAAAAGCCACCAGTTCTTGTTAAATTTTAATAATCACCAGGTTGGTAGTTCGTTCAGCAGAGTAAATGCTATACACGGTGGCTCATTAATTTTAGTAAGTAACCAGCTTAAGTTTAAAGACCGTAAGGATATTGTGAGCCTATCTGTTGAGCGGACTGTTGAAATAGCCTGTATAGAATTGGAGCAGTTTATTGTATTAAGTGTGTACAGACCCCCTTCAGGATTGTACGACTGCTTTGAAAAGGTAATGGATGAAGTGTTGCACAAGATTTGTAACTCAAACAAGTCCATTATCACTTGTGGTGATTTTAATGTTAATTTGTTAGAGAACTCAGGTTCTTGTAGTAAAATAATAAGTCTGTTTCAGTCATACAATCTTGTAAACTTGTTTTTGGAGCCCACAAGAATAACCTCTACTAGTGCCACATGTCTAGATAATATTTATACAGATATTATACCAAGCCACAAAGAAATTATAAATTTACTTGATTCTGATCATTGTGGGCAAAGGATTACTATCCAAAACCGAAACAACAAAGTGGCTAAAAAGGATATCACTGTTAACCCCAAAACAGCACGTCGCTTGGAAGCTTTTAAAGGTAAACTCATTGATAAATTACCAGTTCCATCTATTAATGATGATCTTAATCATCTTTATAATGTTTTTTTTAATATTTACTGTCAACAATTTAATTCCACATTTATTCCCAAGACTATCTCGGTTAATAGTAACGCATCTTTCAGTGATTGGGCTACCATTGGCATTCATAAAAGTAGAACACGGCTTTATGAGCTGTACAATGAAAGGTATTATGTAAACACTGATGAATTTAATTTGTATGTTAGAAATTATTCAAAATTATTCAAAAAAGTTTGTTGTATGGCCAAGTCGCGTTATTTGAGTTCGAAGATTAAAAACAGTAGTAATGTAATTAAAACGACTTGGAATATTATTAATAGTGAAACGGGAAGGTCTAGGAACCGAAATACTGACTATAGCCTGTCAATTAATGACAACATAATAAAATCAGACTCACAAGTCGCCGTGGCCTTTGAAAATTTCTTTTCGGATATTCCCGTTTCAACTACTAAATCCCTAAACTCATCACCTTCTGTTGCTGAGTCTTTGCTTAAGGAAAATGTAAATGTTTGCGATTCGGAATTTCACTTTGAACATATTACCTGTAGAGATATAATTAAAACCTTTAACACTTTAAATGTAAAAAAGACTGCAGATCTGTGGGGTAATTCTGTAGAAGTTGCTAAGTCTATTATAGACATCGTAGCACCTACTTTAGCTCTTATCTTTAATAATTGTATTGACTGTGGGGTGTTTCCTGACCTCATGAAGAATAGTAAAATAATACCGTTGTTTAAATCTGGTAGTACATCAGACCCCACAAATTATAGACCTATTTCAGTACTACCTACCTTTAGTAAAATTTTTGAGAAATTAATTTTGGACCAATTGCAAAGATTTTTTAATAAACATAAATTACTACATAGCAAACAGTTTGGTTTTACAAGGGGTCGTTCGACTACTGATGCCGGTGTTGAACTGTTAGGACATGTTTATAATGCATGGGAAGATAAATGCGATGCCTTGGGCATTTTTTGTGATTTGTCCAAGGCTTTCGATTGCGTTTTTCATGAAACGTTAATCAGGAAACTCCGCCACTACGGGATCCGGAACACCGCTCTGGATCTTCTTACTTCATACTTGAGTAATAGGATTCAGAGCGTTGACGTCAATGGAAAAAGATCTCCCGGATCTATAGTAACAATGGGAGTTCCACAGGGCTCAATTCTTGGTCCTTTCTTGTTTCTTATTTATATTAATGACTTGCCTTACCTCATAAAGGATAATCATGATATAGTGTTGTTTGCAGATGACACTTCACTTTTGTTTAAACTTAAACGTCAGCAGCTGGTTACTGACGATGTAAATAGCGCGATCTCAAAAGTAGTTCACTGGTTCAATGTTAATAATTTACTTCTAAATGAAAAAAAAAACCAAATGCATTAAGTTTACGCTACCTCACGTTAGGCAGGTGAAAACTGATGTGTTGATAAAGGGCGAAGAATTGAATCCTGAAGAAAGCACAGTATTCTTGGGCTTAACTTTGGATGCTAAGCTTCAGTGGGGCCCACATATAGATAAACTGTCTAAAAAGCTAAGCTCCGCAGCATATGCTGTTAGAAAAATTCGTAATTTAACTGACATAGAGACAGCCCGTTTAGTGTACTTTGCCTATTTTCATAGTGTAATGTCGTACGGTATTCTGTTGTGGGGAAATGCCGCCGACATTCAGAATATCTTTGTTTTGCAGAAAAGAGCTGTACGATCAGTTTATAAATTAAGTCCAAGACACTCTCTCCGAGAGAAATTTAAGGAGATTAATGTAATGACTGTACCTTCTCAGTATATTTTTGAAAATCTTTTATATGCCCATAAAAATGTAAAATTGTTTAAAAAATACAGTGATATCCATAATATAAATACTAGAAACAAACATAAATTTGTTGTACCTACAACAAGGCTCAAGAAAATAGGTGGCTCGTTCCGATGTCAATACGCTTTTATAATAAACTTCCAAGCCACGTTCAAGATCTAAGCCTTAATAAATTCAAATCATTCATTAAACGTAAGTTGTGTCAGAAAGCTTTTTATACCGTTAAAGATTATATTGAGGACAAAAAGGCTTGGGATTGAGATGCTCCAATTTTTACTTATTGAAGTGGTTTATTTTTATTGTTTGATGTTTTTTTTGCTAACTTTTATTATTTTATATACGTAACGTAATATATACGTAATGACATGATTATTTACTTGTAAAGTATTATATTATTTTAATTATTGTGAATGTGAAGACTATGTGGGTTATTGCTCTTTTATTTTTATTTTCACTTTGTCTTTTATTCTCAGTTAGTGTTAATCATGGTCTGGCAGTTTGAGTCATTTAAGCGGCCTACCCAAATGTCCTTTCTTTGGTATTGATCGTCGCATCGTTGAGCTCCTTAAGTTCTGAGTAGAGCTGCACGATTACTGACAAATGCGTGCACTGACTGGTCAGGTCCACTCAATCTGCGTGGTTCTTTCCTCAAAAGACCATTTCAGACACCAATCTACATGGCCTTCACATGATCTGACCAAGATTATGTCTGGACTTTAAAAGAGACTGTGACCTCTGAGTTTGTTTCGGCCTTTCTTCTCAGAGTAGTCAGATAGGAAACGCCGACCTCATCTAGTTTTAAAAATATGACTGACGTGTAAAAGTGTTTGTACAAACCTACTTACAGAAATAAAAATCATTTATCATTTATCATTTATCATTTACTCTGTCGGACCTATAATTGAGCCCTGGGCCGTTCCTTGCGTGGATGGAAGCTTAGTACTATACTCATTTTGTATTTTAACCATGTTGTATCTGTTGGTATGATAGTTTTTTAATAGTCCTAATAGTGGCCCTTGTATTCCATTATGTGACAACTTGTCAAAAAGTGTATTACATCGGAGCATATCGAATGCTTTGCTAAAATCTATAAATAATCTATAAATATATAATAATATAATATATATATATATATAATATAATAATATAATCTATAAATAAAATAATATAATACTTTACAAAGTATCATGTCATTGTGTATAAATTTTATTTATTTTGTATTGTTTTGTATCGGCTATTGGACATCAATTTTTTTTTCTCTTTTATCCATTCCAGGATTGAAGAAGGATAATGCTAATCGCCTTTATGCTGAAAACGTATAATGTTACACTGAAGTCACCTAGCATTTATCAAGTGCGTAGGCATTATTTTATTACTTAGGTAACAGATATAATAAAACGATTTATATTTCTAGTCAGATTGGACAAACTTTAACACCACATTTTATGCCTGAAGCCCAATAGTTCTCGTAATATCTATAAACGTTGAAATTATGACACCTTTGGAAACCAAAGCTTTTATTATTTAGCTACAATAATTTCTTCAAAGCGGCAAGGATTCCTATTGTTTACCTACGTAGGCTACGTTATGTAGGAGTCTAAACAATAAATTTAAATATACTACTTGCAAAGTAAAAGGAGATGCCTATTGGAAATCGAGACAGCACGGTTTATAGGCTTCAGTTATTATAAGTTCGTTTATTTATTAGGAACAATTTCGATATTACTTAACAAAAGACACGAAGATAGCTCCAAAAGTAAAATACTGTGGCGCATCTATCAATGCCCCACGCAACTTACATTTGTTCCAGACTTTCACATTTTTATGGAAGTCTTATAGTAAATTTAGAGTTACGAAAGAAAAACTTGTTAAGAAAAGTTTGTATGTAATGATGTAGAGTGGATGGGAGGGTGTGAGTGTGTATGAAACTAGTCTATTATGAGAGGATGCTAGCGTGAGAGGTTATTTATGATACTAAAAGTTGCTCAGTTGCATCATAGGACATAGATTTAAGACGTTTTGTAAATTTTTGTCTCAGTAAATTCCTTGTTAAAGATTGATTTTGACTCTCCTATTTATATTGTTGGGATATTGGGATACAAAGTAGCATATGTCTTAATCCAGGGTGTCAGCTACCTCCATACAAAATTTTATCAAAATTGGTCCAGCCGTTTGAGCGTGAAGAAGTAACAAACACACTCACAAACTTTCGCCGTTATAATATTAGTGTGATGTGATGTGATGTGATTAGTGTGATATATAATATATATAAGATAATATTATAGAGTCTGCGTATCACTGCTCAGTTTCCCTCAGTGGTCAGTTTATTTAATTCGCCATTTTCGTTGATTAGTCAGTTTCACTGATTGGTCAGTTTTACCGATTAGACAGTTGCCTTAACTCGCCATTTTCCAGTATTTGCCAGTTTTCGTTGATTCGTCAGTTTGGTACACTTAAGGGAAAAAGTTTTTACGTGTTGAATAAACACTTGTTGATAATTTAATCTGCTGTAAGGAATACCTAACCTAAAATCAAAATTCTGTTTATATTTTTAACATAACATAATTATATAAGAATAAGAATAATTTATTTGTTCAAAATCATACAGACATTTAAATATTTTAAGGTACACTATATTACATTTTTATTTTATGATGTGATATTGAACATCTGTGTCTGAACTAGATATAAAATATCTGTATTTCAGACATCAGCGCTCTTCCCCTGATGTAGGCGACACTAGAAATAACACTTTGTTTGACCTCTATTACATATCTATAACACATAATAAACCATTATTGAAAAAAATGTGTCCTTAACTTCTAACATTACTTAACTGAAATCTGAATACAATACGTAACGATATTTTGTAAATACAAACAAAATTAAATTAAATAAGAGTAAATTAAAATGGAAATGAATTCGATCGAAGTACTTAAAAACATTTATTTAAATCTCGTATTTTAATAAATCTATTTGTTTTAACATCTTTCTATTTATGTTAATAATTCTTAACCGAACTAAACACGTCCAAACGTAAATTTTTTCGGGTTCGTCATTATAAAATCACCATCAATGGTTTTAATTTGTTCATCCAAATTTGTTTTCTACCGACTGTATTTTGGCTGACGAATTGAATAAAACTGACAAATCGACGAAAACTGGCAAATACTGGAAAATGGCGAGTTAACGCAACTGTCTAATCAGTAAAACTGACCAATCAGTGAAACTGACTAATAACAAAAATGGCGAATTAAATAAACTGACCATTGACGGAAACTGACCAGTGATACGCGGACTCAATCTTATCACTACAAAATCAGTTATTTTTGACCAATATAAAGTTGGTTCCTCTTTAGGAACCTACCTTTACCTTTTACCATTTTTTTACCTTTGTATTGCAATTGTGAAAACAATATAATTTTGAACCGATTTAAAAAAAAACGGGGGTTCTCATGTTTGTATTTATCCAGCTTTCGTCATGCTATTAATATCTTGCTAAAAACCCGTAATATACACGGCAAAGTGATTTTAATCAGAAGATGCTCAGCTAGTAGAGTCAAATGTAAAAAATCGGCCAAGAGCGTGTCGGACCTCGCACAATGAAGGGTTCTGTAGTGGGGATATCCTAAGAAAAAGTTAGCATTGTAGTTGATAAACATGTTCAACTGCAAATGTAAGTTTGTACGCACAATATTGAGAGATTTACCATGTTATTTTAAGATGGAGTTCTTAGAGGCTTTCTTGTAATCTTTGTGTAGAGAACTATTATCTGTATTTTTTTTTTTTAATTTTAGGCTGTAGTTTCATCTATTTTCTTAAATAATTTTAAAACAATTTTTTTTAATAAAAAAAAGATATATCTGACATCCTTACAACAAGCCCTATCATTATTTTGATGTTGTTACACGGTTCAGTTTGCTAAACAGATTTTTTTTTTAATTTGTCCCCACCATATTCAAAATTCATTTATTTACATTACACGTCCGTGTTTGGGTCACAGAATTTAACATATTATGTGTACCAAATTTCAACTTAATTGGTTGAGTAGATTCGGAGTAAATCGGCTGTGACAGACAGACAGGCAGACACATCTTTTTTGGGCTCGAAATACGAGTTCTCTATCTAAAGAATTGCCCCAGTATATCATGCCATATCTGAGTGTTGATGCAACATAGCCATGATAGGCTGTTAGTGATACTACAAGGGTTACCATTTTTCCTTTTCAGGCACGGAACCCTAAAAACCACTTAACCGTAATCATTAATGATAAGATACCTTACAAAACCTACAGACAGCGGATAACCTATTTAATGATCATGATTGGTCATTCAACACGCTCAAATTCCCGGCCAAACTTAGCAGTAAATCAACATGACGTAAATCGCGACACCGAAAGGATGGAATAATTAATGAGGTGCATTGCTCGTGACAGTGGCGGAGAATCATTTGGGCCATAATTAACATGTTCTGTTCAGCACAGAGGGCGGAACCGTGGACAATGGAGCAACATGTTTAGACCAGGTCAGTGTATTATCCGCACACAATTAACTGACAAATGGACGTGCTCAATACTAGATAGATTTATAAATTAGTGTTATGATTTATTCTTGTGGGTGTATTTAGTCATGTAGGCGGTAGATAGATGAATGGTGTGAGACTACAAAATGGAACTTAATTTAAAAGAGTATTACCATCTGTCATTTTCAAGAAAGTCTCACCCTATACACTTGGAGTACATCATAGGCAATAAAAAAATACAAGAAGTGGATGTAATTTGGGATCTGGGAGAACTGTTTGATAAAAAAAAAACTTTTGTCCCCCACATCGAGACTATTGTCAAGAAAACATCGAAAATGTTAGGGTTTGTGCTAAGAAACACAGGGGCTTTAAACAGGTTGGTACTAAATAATGCTGTACTATAGCCTCGTACGAAGCGTCCTGGAGTATTGCAGTGCTGTATGGAGACCACACTACGCCACAAATAAGTTACTTTTGGAAAGAGTTCAAAAACGGTTTCTGTGGCACCTCGCATTTTCTAGAGGAAAAAGTAAACAGCTTCTCTCCTATAATACTCGTCTCAAATATTTCAAAATTCACTCGTTATCAACTCGAAGAGAAGTTATTGATGCCTTGTTTCTCTATAAGTTTGCTTCGAAATAAAATTGACTGCCCAAACCTACTGAGTCTCTTGAAGTGGCGTGCCCCAGCCCGATATCCGCGAAATCTTACCACACCACTATACCTACCCTTGTGCAGAGGGTGCTAACTCACCGATTTCTCGCCTATGTAAAAATATAAACAGTTGCAGTGATCTTAGGTAATATGGGCTGGTGTCCGCAACTCCACGTCAATACGCGTATTGTGCGTACGTTTTGCAGTGATCTTCCTGATATACATCATGCCAGCATAGGATTTTTTTATAAAATAATTGAGAGTTGAGTACTATTCTCACAACGAATGATCTCCTTAGTGACTGTTAATTTTTAATTTTATTTTTATTACTTATTTTTTCGTTTTTTATCATTTTTATTTGTTAATTATTTTGAATGAAATTTTTGTTATTATTATTGTTACGCGTGATTCACAAAAAATATTGAATAACTTTAATTGTAAATATTCTTTTTGGCTTTGTAATAATATGTAAAACCATAAATGGTGCATTTTGTGTTAGCCTGTAAGTGATTGTTGCACGTATAAATGTATCTACTATTATGGAAATTATTGTAAATGTATCGTGTAAATACTTTTTGGCTAACCTAAATAAATAAATAATCTATGTGGAATTGGTTGAAGGCTTTTTTGGCTCCACCGCGCCGTGTAATTTGTCTTATTATTATTTTCTGTAGATAGTAACAATCACCTGCAAAATCTGGATAAAATGTGAACTTAATCGTAAGCCATTTACAATTACTCTCAGATTTTCTCCTGATTTTTAATATCCAACTTGGAAAATAGTAACATTATTTTTTATATTTGATGCTCATAAATCACACTTACTTTCTCCGAAAACCTTCCAAACCGCATATTTCCAGTAAACAACATCGTAGCGATAGACGAATTATTTAGAAATCAATTTCGGTCGTGCAGCGCGCAATCGAATCGGCCCGCAACGATATTGGGAACGTAATAAACTGCTCCAAGATTATTTCCACTTGATCCAATACGTACAGATTCTACGAGAATTCTCGACCAACGTTGGTATGTGGATGTTAACACAAACGGTTTCAGTGGGTACTTGAAAGCTTGGCTACGATCAACAGACTTTCAATCTTGTCTGTGGTGTAAATATTCAGGATTCATTATAAGGTTGATTATTGATGTAGAAATACATTTATTTTTGTCATCATAATTCGAAAACAAGGTTTATAACTGGCAGAGTATAAATAAGGCAGCAGTGCTTTCGTACGAGTAGTAGGTACATTGCCCGCGTAGCGCATCGCGTAGGCCGTAGGCTTTCTTTCGTAGACATCTCGTAGACTGCATCAATTTATTGTCACTAGAGTTCGACTGTAACACGATTTTCAGCCGAAACCGAAAACGTAACCGAATCTTCGGCTCCTCTTCTAGTTTCTGCCGAAACCGAAGAATATGATCTTAAGAGCGTATACGCCGTACGGCATTTCATACAAACTTTCAAGCCCTTGTTTTTCGAAATGACTGAACCGATTTTAATGAAACTTCATACGCATAAGCAAGATACAAAGGTCTAAAAAGTTAGTTAAGAACATTTTTGAAAAATAGTGTTACAGCCAAATTAGACCTATTTTAAATTTTCCATAGAAACACATAACAAATAATAAGTTTTTAAATAAGATATTTCGAAAATGTTCTTAACTAACTTTTAGACCTTTGTATCCAGCTTATGTGTATGAAGTTTCATTAAAATCGATTAAGTAATTTCGAAAAACAAAGGTTTGAAAGTTTGTATGAAATGCCTTATGGCGTATACGCTCTTAAGTAAAAGTTAATCGAATTGACACTTATATCTGAGTAATATAGTTATAGTTTAGGTTTGTAACAAATAATTTGATTACTCGAAGATTAAGTTAACTTTGGACGATTTTGTGTAAAAAACTGTAAAAATTGCAGAATGCCGATTGAAAAATCAGGTCTAACTTAAATATTATATAAGGCCCTTAGCAGACATGCTAATGTTAGCATCTGCGGTTAGAAATTTTGTAGTTTTCAGAATCTCGTTACAGCGACTGAGCTCTGAACACTGCATAATTATATCATCAGTAATCAGCGATTAAATCGCTTTTCGGAAAATCGATACAGTGACTATATTTTATCTCCGCCAAACAAGCCGTCAACATCCTTAGAAAACGCAATTTTTAAACCGTACTTAAACGGAACGAGTCGCAATTAAGCGATGCAGCGTCAACGTAATCACTGAAACGTGTGATTTTGCTATCGCCAAACGCAGAGTCTCTAAGATGCATCTCCTGTGATCCCTACTCACTGATACTAAAAGCAGTATGTCTGATAAGAACCTAAGTGACTTCAATTTGTAAGTAAACACATTTTTTTTCACAAAAAGCACCACATTACTAAGTCTACGGCATCTGTCTTTCTGTCATCTATTTCTGTTTATCTATTTTATCAAAACCCCTAAGAGAATGCCTGAGTGTTAAGTCCACATTTGTACCTTTTAGTGTGCGAGAAGTTTAAATAAATAAAACCCACAGCTCAAGAACGTCAGTTTCGGTCGGGCACATTTTGGCGAAGATTCGGCCACATTTTGGCCAACACCGAAATTGCGGACGTAACCTGATTTTATGGCCGAAACCATAACCGAACCTTCGGTCGGACACTTATTGTCTCATACATAATGCATAACAGACAAAGACAGAGTTGAAATGCAAGAGAAATGCCTTTGCCGTAACATTTTCCGCGTCGTGCGTCTAGGATAGGCCGGAGAATTTACCATAGACATTGCATAGACGTCGTTAATGTTCTCTTTTTCATGACCCGCGTCAAGTTGTGACTGGTCACCGTCAGTTGCGACTGGTCATCACTTAGCTACCACGGCTTATTTTAATTATTTTAGTTTTGAATTGATTTTTTTTGTGGTTTCTATTTGCTATACTAGGGACGCGTTTTTTGTTATATCGTCCTCACATATAGTTATAAATTCAACACTAAAGATGTAGCAATATTTTATATTACGACGAACGAGGAATGGTATCCTTTTTTACATTTTTCATTAAAAGTCGAAAACTATGATGCCAAAAAAAAAATGTTTGAGAATGTGCAAACAGCGCTCTATCATATGATACCCCACATACCCTAGTATACTCCATTCGATTTTTTAAACTCCCTTTCAGGCCCTGTTGCAATTTTATTTTATTTTATTTCTTTCTTGTTTGCAAAATAGTTGGGTAAACTTCATCTAAAATTATACCAAATTTCAAGTTGATTGCATTAGTTCTTGAGATATCCGGCTGTGACAGACAGACAGACAGACTTAGTCTCACCATAAGGGTTCCTTTTTACCATTTTGGTAAAGAACCTTAAAAAGAGGAAGAGCTCATCTGGCATCAACCAATTCTTCCACGCCACTGTCAATGAGGTCAGTGCCCATAAGGCTACTGCTGGCTGCTAATTCTTTGGCCTCAAACTAGATTAAGGGGGTCTACTCCGAAGATAAATCCGAAGTATCGGCCGAGTGTTCGACCGTTTCCTGATTACGGCTGACTACGTGGAAATAAAAAAAAAAAAACGGTCAAAGAGTTAAGTCAAAGTCGACGTGACTTGAACTTTGACTTTGACTCGGGTAAGGATCAAGATCAAGAAGTCAAGAAACAGCCAAACATTCGGCCGATACTTCGGATTATCGCTTCAGAGTAGGCCCCTAGTATAATAGCAACCGACGAATATTTCTCATGCAGTTGGTTTTTATTTTTGAAAATCAAACAATCATGCATGGCGGTTTATCTCCTAAACCACAATCATACATTTCCTCAACAATCCTGCCTTATCGTTCTAAACAGCGTCCCGCATTTGCACGTGTGACTCAAAGGGTTGTGCTGTTTTAATTTGAATATTTGCATCGCAAGAGTTGTTATCATAATATAGTGGTTCGTCACAGTGTTCTGGTTCGGATGATTTTGTCCGGGAAATGGATTGTGTTGGGAGCTTTTGGTTTAGTATTTTGCATATTTGAGGACTTCGAACTTATTTTAGTGTGATTTGAATGGAGTATTACGCTATGGTTTGTTAGATAGACTGTGAAGATGGAATCATTTGATACAAGTGAAATGCTAAGCATAAAGGCGATAATTTTTATACGAGGGCAAAATGCTATCTCTCTAGAACTTTTGGCTATCGCCTTTAAGTGGTATGAGAACTTTTTAATCGGTCATTATCAAAACATTAAAACCATACATATCATAGAAGATCCACTTAACGAAAAACTTTACCCTCTCTTTTTAGCTTCCCAGCAATCGCGTAAGAAGTACATTTTGTAATTATACATGTACTTTTAAACGTAAAAAAGAACCCATCTATCTCCCATACCATTTTTGTATTCAATTCAATCTCTCCCAACAGGTAAAAACTCCTTTCAAACAAATTCAATTTCATGGAAAACACTCTGAATCCAGCCCATCTCATTAAGTATTCCCCGTGGACTATTAATATCCTACACCGAAGATGCATTCGCCGCTGAAATATATAGGTACCTATGAATATTTTGGTGCGAGAATAGTGCTCAGTTGCGTCCGTATTCAATGAGGCAGTCGCGATTCAGTGAGGACTGAAGTATTTCACATTGTGCAATCTCTCTCAACAGCAGACAATGCGATACGCGGTGGAACGCATCACTCAAAGTCAGCCTTGACGTGTATTTTTACATCCTCACAATACTCAAGGGGAAATAATTTCTATTGTCAGTAAACAGAGCCTTACGATCGGCAACTACGAGGTGCCGTTTATTTTTCGAGACAGAAATTCTGAGAATTCGTAATATATCTCGCTGTGCGTTATTTTACGTCAGTCAACTGTTTTTGTGTGTTAAGCACTTTTATTGCTTTTCAGTGTAACTTCGGTTTTGGGTTAGTTTTTGAAGAAGAACAAGACAAGAATGTCTTACTTTCTATGAAGATAAGTCGTAGGAAAATCCAAAAAATCACTCGTAATACTTTTAAAGCTTCCCGCAGTTCATATTCATATTCATTTATTTGCGTTACACAATGTAAAAACAAGATGTTAACAAAAGGCTTAGAGCTAAGAGCCGTTGTAGACCCTGTCAGGGCACAGCAAAAAATTATGTTTCACTATACATTTTCTACAACTTTATAGTTTTTTTTACACTTCGGGGATTTTTGATTAGTACCCAAAAAGGGGCAAAATGGGGTTACTGGATATCTCCGCTTATGAGATCCGATTTTAATGGTTCTTTTTTATTTGAAAGTTACTAACTTTAAGTTAGCCTCATAGAAATTTGGTGGAGATCTGATGAGAACTTTCGGCGTGTTGAGCAGAATAGCTCCTCAAAATGCAGTAAATTGCTTACTTTTAGAGTTCTACTAGTGGAATCGGCCCTTTAACTACTGGGTAGGGATTGATGGAGCATCTGGGACCACTTTCTCATCACAAAACTTGGCTGCAGTTTTAATTAGTATTTTTTTCGAGCTGGCCAACTAATTTTTACTCATAATTTTTCTTTACCATGTTTTTGAAAACAATAAACATGGTAAATATCCCGTTTTAAATAACTTTAGTGGTGTATTAATTATTGTTGCAAAAAAAGAAATGAGTTCGTGAGGTCTACTGTACGCAGAACTGCTAAAAATATTACTAACATTTCTGAGGAACTAAGTTCTTTTCTTATTTATCTAATAGAACACATTATTTACAGGCACTTGAGATGTTCCATATTTTTAAGCTCTTTCTTATAAATACACCAATCTCCAGTTACATTCACCTTTAAACGTTCACTCCAACCATTTGAAACGAAGAAACGAGTTTAACATCTACCAACGGAATCATTAATCAACTATCAGGGAGCTGGAGCAGAAAATAAAATATGGCAATTCGTAGTCCACAGAATCGTGCTGTCAGCTCCTATGATGTATTTGAACGTTTTCATGGGAACCAGCGAGCGCTTTGTCAACGTCCCCCATTAGAGGTCATCGCTCATGGCGACCCCTACCGTCGGACCCCGGTTTTCCTTAAGATGTATGAATATCGACTCGAATTATTGTAGCTATTAATACTGTGATAGAAACAAGACGCCAATTATGTTGGTGAGTCAATTTTATGCGGATATTTGGGTCTTGGTGGTGGTAGGTTGGTACCTATGTGTTTTGTATTGTAAAAAGTGTGTATACGTGGTAGTGGAAAAATATAAATATGGAGTAAAGGATGACTTTTCTGTCGTGACACCGTTAATCTTCTTCGTTTGCTGCTTATTGATACCTAATGATTATTTATGTATAGAATAGGTACTAATCTAAGTTAATTTTAATGGCAATTATAAACACTGCAAAAGCATTATGCAGTTTGAAACTGTTAAATATTTTCGAATAGGGAACCGGTTCGCGTAGTTCAAATGAAATTATTGTGAAAGGAATTTTGTAACGACGACGTTTCACAATTTCCAAGTAAGTACTGAATGAAACCCCTGAAAGTTATTGCCATCGTTAGGAACATAGTTCCATTTTATCACTTTGAATGTAGACGATAAATACAAACGAATGGTTGAGCGACGCTCATTACCGCCCAGCACTCGAAACTCCTCGTAAAGCCGCAGAAGAGTGATGCAGCTACCAGTAATGGACGGACAGAGAACGAGTGCCGGATCAAGCAATACTCCCACTTTGAGCTCGCGCACATCTGAAGCAAGCTACTCCCGTTTATGTGTGCCTAGTACTTCTTCCCCTCCACGCGAATAAAAATGGAAATTCTCTCAAAGACAAATCCTTATAAATCCCTCTCGCAATTTCTCACTTTTAATACAACCCTACTTCAATAATTATTTTCATCACAGTGAAAATGAAAGCCGAATCCGGTGTCGCACGCACGACAGGTGGCGGCCGCACCTGGCATTCGCAACTTTCCTTTTCAATAAATCCAACCGACATTCGCGCGACATTGTTCTACCAGAATATACTCAAATTATGATTTATTATTATGAAATGTTAGTTCTAGTAATAAGGGGAAGTTTGCCGCTTATTCTGAATGTTAATTAGGGTCGAAATGAAAACCGTGTAGACAATGTAACGATTATCCGGCGGTACGTATACGAGCCCCAGAATACAATAGAAAACTTTATTACAGTACCCGCGGGTGAAGTCAGGTTTCTCGTTAAGAGGTAAATATTTGCAGAGAGCGAAGCAACGTGTGAGCACGAGTAAATAATGAAGCCTACGTCTGGTAACGAGATGAATGTTTGCGGACTACCAACGAAAGTAATTAAGAGTTTAACAAGAGTTACAGAATAAGACAATTTCGTCAAAAACTCGTCAACTTTGTACCTGAGTCGCGAACACTGATTATGTTGCTTTCGAATTATTATTTTATAATTATATAATACAATATAATTTTATAATTATATATACAAGATAACCGTAAGCTTTAAGTTGATATTAGCAACATTGCGAAAAGTTTAAACATTAATATTAAAATATTTAAAAGCTTAATTTTTTTGGTCTTGTTATCAAAAGTGAAAAGATTTTCAAATAAAATTATCATTAATTGAACTTTATTCAGAATTACAATTGCGTACAAAGAAATTCTAATAAAAACTTTAAAAATGTTCTCAAACACGAAATTTAATAATCGAATAATAAACAATTGAGTTTTCACGTGCAAATAATATAAAACTAATAGTAAAAACGTTCGTTAGACTTTTATTAAATTTCTTTAATAACGGACCAGACTATTGCTTTCGTATTTGTACTAGCACAGCAATAGCAACTGATAAAATTAAATAACTTTTGTTATGGAACTCCAAAATACTTTTAATAAGAACTTAGTATTATATTTGAGCTTAGTTAGTAACACGGTCACTGACTTTTATTGCAAAAGTAATTTTATTCTATCTGTGCCTGTGTATATGAAAAAAGTAGGAATACATGATCTTCTTTAGAGATACAAAAAGGTTTTAGTATTCAGGCTACACAGATTCAGAATTTTATTTAGTTTTTAGGTAGATACTTGAATTAATATAACATTAAATTCGTCCGACATCACCATAAAATACTTAATTAAAAAACCCCAAAACACCTTACCTTTCGTTAAAAAACCTAGCATTTATCTTAATAAAGAAACATAGTGGCGGGAAAGACGGACAGTCCCGATAAAGTAATCCCCTCGGCCCACACTTCGTCACTGTCCGATCCTTTCGATGCCACCTATCTCCAGCTTAACGAACGTGTACAAATTTAAGGATACACAGCCATGTGGTTACAGCCCTTAACCGAAGCTTAATCCTCGGTTACCGAACAAAAGGTTCTGGCGTTAATTCTTAACAAGCGTTTGTCTTAATCCTGATTGTATAGAAATCCTATTTAAGTTTTAATGCTGCTTAAAAGTTTTGAGGCTTTGGTATGCGGAGTGGAGCGCCTACTCATTTACTTAAGTTAAGTTGGCGCTGTTTTTCGCTATGGGGCGACCGGAATTCCATATTATTATTGTACATAGATGAAGAGGCTCTCAAAATTATGGAAAATACAGGCTGAACGCTTCATTATTAAGGTCACCAAATGTACTTAAAATAACACGTTTCTAGCCCATCCGTTACAAGTTTGTGAACTACAACTAAGACACACAAGGCTTCAAGAAGTTCAGAGTTTCAATCAGGACTCCGTTTACTCTGTGTAGGCTAAATCTAATCCATGCATATACAGGAACATTCCTGATGTTCCAACACATAGTTTGAAAATGAAGTTACAAGTTCTGTTAAGTTTGTTTTGGAATAGGATATTATGCAATCAAGGAACAACAATGGTGTCTGTTTTGTAGTAAATATGTCCAGCAGTGTACTGATATATTTGTTTTATTAAGGGGTACCTAAATGACTTGAATAGAAAACTAAGACTTCAAAATTAAGTTTAAAAGCTAGAGCTTCAAATTGTCGGATGGTGTAATAATTTTATTTTTATGGGATGTACCTAATGGTTGTATTGTGATACTGTGTTGGGAATTCTACTTATACATAAAAAAATATGTTAGAAATACATTCAATTCCCAAACGAAATAGACCATAGTTCAAGCCGCCATCTATCCGGGCCATCGTGGTCACATAATTCACATTTACGTGTTAAAAATGTTTGTCTATTCGTCTTAATAAAGGCGGATCGATCCGATTGGGTTCGTACGGTATCGTACGGGATCGTTCGGGATCGTCCGGGATCGGTCGGCCATCGGATACTAATCCCACCCGCTCCTCAGTCAATGTCGTGACCGCGTTCGCCCATTGCCGCCCGATGGCCAATGGGATTATTTGACACATGTTTGGATTTAGTATATTCGGTTGCGTAGTGTGTGGAGATTGGACTTTTGCAGTTTTGCGTTATTTTTGGCGTAGATTTTTTTTTTATTTTTTTTTGAAGCTCACGTTTCTGGGTTTTATTATATAAGACAGGAGCATTAAGAGCATTAGGGCCATCCAGTAGTAACGTCTGTGACTTACGAGTTGTAGGTCGTAGGTACGAACCCAGGCAGTCGCTTTACTTTGTGTAAATTATTTCATCACCACTCTCAAAACGGTGAAGGAAACCATCGTGAGGAAACCGGCATGTCCTAGAAGAGAACCAATAATTCGAAGACATGTATGTGACATCTACCAATACGCACTGGGCCCGCGTGGTAGATTACGGCCCATTCCCTCTAAAAGAGAGGAGGCCTGTGTCCCAGCAGTGGGAACATTATAGGCTGATTATGTTATGCATATATGATACAATCATTTAGATAAATATGTTTTTTATGAAGGTTCACGTAGGCACGTAGGCAAATACATGGGAATAAATCTATTACATTTTTAAAGAATTTAGTATCACCTAGGTACACGAATATGAACGTTTAAGGCTTACAAAGAAAATTTTTAGGTAAACATGTTTCTTTCAGGATTTTCTCGGTTCAGTTATCCTTATGTACTCTTTCTTCATGCTCATGGCTGGAAATAGGTTGGCCCATTCAGGCTAGGGATCAAACGACTCATGAATATTTTAAACTAGCTATGGTCTTGGCTCCCCTTCGTAGACTTTTAATTTTCCAGGTTAAAAAGTACCCTAGAGCTCTTTTCCAGATTCAAACCTATCTCCAAACATAAATATCGGTCTGGACAAAAAAATAATAAAAGCCAGAATGTGATGCAAATATTTTGTATTTTAAACCTACTTAGAATTTATAAACAGCTAACCAAGGTACTTAAACAATTAACATCAAAACACTTTTTGCGCCCATGATTGATTGACACAGCACACAATTATTTTCCATGGCTACTCGCGTGACCACGCTCACATAGTTCCCGCGTTTTAATACAAAATACACAGTTTATTTTGTATAATTCTGTGCAACGTTTCAGAAAAGGTCTTCGGTGAGGTTTATAAAAAGAAATCTAGGCACGTGTGACATGAAATAAAACAATTTGTTTATAAGAAACCATCGTGCATCGGGGCGAAAGACCGTCGTTGAAGCAGGCGACCATAAGTAATGGAGAGGTTGAATATTTGTCCACCGACCCTCTACGAAGTCCTTAGCGCATGAAATTTTCATCGGGAGCACAGAATAGTACAGAAGGTTGGCTCCGTACAACGAGTAACAACGCACGCACACATAGACACGCTTCACGTACAGTGAGCGCAAGCGCACTTGCGATCGCGACTGACATTTAGCTGAGATAGTATTTGTTGAACAACAAAGCCGACCCGACCGGCCTGGCCCGGCCCTTTTTACACATATTCGGCTTTCATTCGACTCGTGCTGGTTGGTAAACTTTGTTTAGCATCTACATACGCTTAATTACGAGTATGTTCGTGTCGGCTCGGCACAATTCGATCTATGCCGAGGGGCTGTTTCGCGAACATATATTTACATAATTATATTCGATTTTACCGCCTAGCTATACCGAATCATGCCGACCCGGTCATGCGTGTGTGTGTACGTGCGGTGCACCTGCTCTCCCTCGTTTTATGGACTTACCGACCTTCTGTACTTACTTATTCTGTCGGAAGCCTTGTATTGTACTAAACTTGAGGGGTGTTGCTGCCTATTGACGTTTTAAGCTTTCATGTCTGTTGCGTCTTTGAGACGTCTATCATTTTGTTACGATTTTGGGTCGGGTCAAGTGCCTTTTGTTTTACGTTGTGGTATAGAATTTCGAATGACTTATAATAATACTGCACCAAGTATCTCGATAAATTGGAATAATGAAAAAAAGGCGATCTGTTGATGTTGTACCCATGTACTAATATAGAAACAACAAATACATAATATAATTGTAGGTGTACAAATACTAAATAGGACGTAAAACTCATTTCAGTGGCGTTTTCGTAGTAAGGTAATAATGGAAGCGATTGTAATCGACGAATAACTTCGTCTAGTTGAATCGTAAAACATGAAATCGGACAGCGAGAAAACCATTTTACGTAGATGTATTAGTAAAACGGAAATAACTTAGAAAATAAGCCTCCTCCCCTCTAACAAATCAAAGCGAATAGTCCAATAAAACGCGACCAACCAAGCGTATCGTCTAGATGTCCCCTTAAAAAGTTAAGTTCATATCAAGCACCTGGACACACAAGAAAAGTAGAATTAGGGAAGAGACTGAAGTAATTTCAGTCATAAATTCAACTTTTATAACTGGCGCGTTACGTGGCAAGGTCTGACTCCTCAGACATCAATATAATTTAACTTTTTCCTATTATCTTTATGCTGACGCCGTTAAGTGGCTCACTCACATATTGCAGAGCGAGCGTTTTTGTTATAATTTCGAATTTACTCCGCTTTTCATGCATTTTTACCAAGTTTAATTTTATTCGGAGAAGGTTTCGGACCCGAAGTTTGAGTCCAATTATTACTTTGGAATTAAGTTACACATTGTTAAAGGGATGTCTTACCACGTACTAAGTTAAGTTAGTTAGTTTCAGTGACTATGGACGCGTAGTAATAAAGTGTTTTCTGTACAATAAGTGGTTAGTGGATTTCTTTATGAGATTTGTGTCTCTCTCGTTTTTTGAGGCGAAAATACTTTTATATCTGACATGTTTCAGCTGTAGGCTTTCGTATTTCGTTTTATGTATTGTATGTAGCCCTCGGCGTGCGTTAGGCTCTGTTACATATTTTATTTGATAGCAATCTTTAGGGTGCTTCATAAGTAGAATGAACTACTTATTTTTTATAGTATTTTATTTTTTTATCTCTGCTCTTTTCTTTAAGGTTATGATGTACATTAAGCTTATACAAGTAACATATCCTTCCAACCTTTATCTAAACATGTTTTACACCTATGCGAAACTTAATTCAGTATTTTGTAGGTAAGTATCATATTTGGAAGGTTTTTTTTCAAGATACTAGAGAAACTCATAGCATTTTTAAGATATTTTATAGAGGATAACTGGGTACAGCTGTAAGGTACCATTGACATTTCACTCAAAATTGGCTCGTGGTTCTACAAATAACGACTTACTTCACAGTGAAAGATGTAATAATCTATTTCTTCTTTATAGTGAAACTTGCGTTTTCAGCTTTTTCTAGCTCTTTAAAGAGCTCCAAAGAACTAATTAGGTTCAGACCGTGTTTTCTTCCCACATCGAATTGTTTTTCTTAGTAACGCAGATGCTTTTAGTAAACATTTTGCAGATGCAAAGTACGAGTACTTAAATGATGGAGGAACTTTGAAGATGTTTTCCCGCAATTTATTATGGTTATCAATATTTCCATCGTTCTTAAAACCACGAGTTCTCAGGAGGAAGCAGTCATATTATAACCAATTTGTTATACAAAGTCAAATGAAATTAGCTAGCAAAACTCCACAGACCATAAGGTCTGCGGAGTTTTGCTAGCTAACTTAATTTGACCCATAAGGGTATCGATATCTAAACATGATAATAAAAACAAACGAACATATTGGCGATGGCGTGTGAAAAATGATTGTTGTTCGTCATTGAATCTGGAGTTTATAAATAATTTCCGCGCATTATTTGAGAAAAGCACTATACAAGCCATGGCTGCAACCAAGCATTGATGGACGAACGTGTAAATGTGGGTGAGGCGAAGCCGAGGCACACATACGTGAGAAGGTGTGGAGAATGGTGGAAACGTTAGAAGGTGTGAAGGAAGTGGAGAATGTTTGTTATTGCAGTGCTCGGCTCAAAAACAACCTCGCCTACAGCTTGGGGGTTATTTCCGCCTCGAATGCAATAACAAACATTCTCCACTTGTATCAAAATGTACTATTGTCAAACCATATTTCAAGTAAAAACACTACCAGCGGTCGTTGACCCCCACAAATATACATCAAATCATTTTTACTATACTCATCACGTCTGCAGAGTTTCGCTAGCTAACTTAATTTGACCTTGTATATTTTAAATTAAATTAAATACTTTTTTGTAACAACAAAAAAATACATGATGTAGTAAGATCAAACTCAAAAATCCTATAACAACGTCCTATAATTTTATCACACACTCTGATTCGTCCTCATAAATTCAAAATACCGATACATTAAACATTTCGTGGCCTCACATTAAGTACGAACCTAGCACGGCCCTCGGCTATACTGTTCACATTCGCATCTTACCATTGGAACACCGTTTTGCTCTCAAACACATCGTATCGCGACTCCGACGTCTCTACTAGCCAACTTCGAGTCAAAGTTCCCTCGGGCCAAATCTATAAGACTGTTTTGCCACATGATCGCTTTCACGATTTGCCAAGAAAATAAAGTAGAATCGAACAGGAACTAGTTCCCACCACAAGTGAGTTGATAAAAGTAGATATCTTTGCAGCGTTCTAACTTTGCCTGTGAATAATAATGTTAGAGTTGGAGGGAGATGTTTAAGTTAAATGTAAATGCTTTTGATATTGGTTGGTGTCAGTTTGAATTATATGTTGCAATGAAATTTCAGAATATCACAATAAATTGGCACGTGTAAGAAGAGTGCGATTTTCCCGTTGTTCGTACATTTGTTAGTCATTACAAATTATTATAGTGAGGTGGGGCTAAATAGTATGCTAATGAAGGATGACGTGAAAGAAATATTAACCAATGTTAATATCATCATCTACCACGATCCGGGACTATTTCAAATCATCCGGTGTTCTTATCACAAATATAATTGTTCAAAGCACACGTTGTGTACGTAACCTCGTGAAAACAATTTCGAAGTGAACAAGAAAAGCACAGTTTTAATTATAATTATTTATAATATTTTGTCTCAAGAATACACATGGTTACTTGTCTTGTAGAACTTTGTCCATACAATTATGAGAGAGTACACGATTAATTAACTAAATACCTAATTGAATTTCTAATTACGTGCTGAAGTTATTTCCTCGTATAAAGAAATGTTTGTTAAGAGCAGGCAGTCTAAATCAAATTTAGAATTCAATATCGCGTGCGCTCTTTGATCGTGATCGAGCACGAAACTAAATAGCGTAAGCCCAAATCCTATTACGTATATAACTAAAGTAATACTTGATCGATCTTGAGAAATAATATCTTGAGGCTATATTAATAAACTAAACGATATGATAACGATAAACTATATTTTCTTGTTGTGAATATTTATTTTAGACATAAAAGCCAAACAATCTTGTTTGTTTTTTTATAATCATCCTTAAAAAATACATGATTCTCGAATAATAAATATTGAGAGAAAATATTACAATTACGTAACTATCTTCAACATGGAGAGAAAAAGATCCAATAAATCATATACTTTAGTAAATGAAACTTTAGTTTCATTTTTCTTGTATGTGTGACAGTTTTAGAATATTCATGCAAATTAATACAAAAATAGGAAGCCTCCTCTTAAAAGGCGTGCGGTAAACGTCCCGCATGCGGGGCTTCAATACGCATACGTCTTCAAACTCAAACTCAAAGCATTTATTTAAAATATACCATATTCAGGCACTTTTGAATTGTCAAGGGGTCGGTCAGTCATAAAGATGAAGCTAGTATCCCATTCCAAAGCTTAGTAGGTACCTACATTCTTATTGATCATTCTTAGATGACCAACAATAATGATAAGTCGAAAAATCTTCCTTCTTTCCAAATCAAACTAACTTTCGCTTTCACTCGTAACGAACCATCCGAAATGTAATGAATAAAAAATGTTCCCGCATGCGGACATTGCATGCGTGACAGAATATTCTCCCGTACATATTCCATGCTGTTTTTTCGTAAAAAAATGCCCTAATTCGAGCATGACTTCGTTGGAATAAACTGCCGGAGCTTCATGAATATATCGCTTAATCATAATTAGATCTTTAATTATGCCTATACTGCGGCCAAAATATTACTTAGATCGTTTGCATACAATGCTCTTCGTTTTGCAAAGTGCACGCAGAGCGACCTCCATAATATAGATAGCGGTTTATTATGAATAGTCTCTGGTGACTACTAGAATCCATGCAGCCGACAGTCGTACCGCAACGGACTATTGGAAACGTACCTATAGGTATTATAGATGAGCTGTTAAACAACATCTTGATAGATTTTGTCAAAGATACTTGAGTTTGCTCATAATATCTATTTGTTAAATAAATAAAATAAACATACATTTATTTGTGTTGAGAAACAGACTTAATTTGAAATTGTTAACTCACTCTTTCTTTATTTTTTTTAAAATGTTCTAACTGCTAGAGGGTGGAGACCTGGTGACCTGAAACACAGGCCCTTAAAGCCTAGCTTAGGCACCAGTCTCCCACAGTAAATTTAAGCCTTTTCATGTACCTTTATGTTAATAATGTCTGCATGTTTATTGTGGTGTGGTGTGTTTAAAAAAAAAAAAAAACTTTAACGTAAAACTTAGAAAATGTCTACAGTAGACGATGGTTTTTCTTTTCAACGGACTGATACCTAAGGGAATATAGTTATGTGGGAATCAGTCTCCACTATAGTTGTAGGCTGAAAATGTTCACACAAAAGGCATGGACACTGAGATAGATAATTGACAATTTATTTCCATAAAATTAGGTATACGTATTCACTACAAGTACGTTCCGTAATCTTGAGGCATTCGTGTCCTAAAATCTTAGAAAAACAATCATTAAAATGTTCAAACTCAAACTCAAAGCATTTATTTCAATTAAACCATTTACAGGCACTTTTGAATTATCAAAGAGTCGGTCAGTTAGTCAGAAACTGGAAGCTATTTGCCCATTCCAAAACGTAGATCTCTATGGAGAAGAACAGGCAAGAAACTCCAAGGACACTCTTTTAAATCAAGATATTACAAAATCCTGGGTACATTATTCTTGTCGCTTCTATATGTGAGAACAATGTAAAAAACAAAAAAAAAAATATATTTAACAAAAAACAATTCAAAATATAAGATTAAAAGATTACAAAATAAGCCCTGGCAGTTAAGAGATGACCAGCCTCAACTGACGGCGCCCGTTCACGAACATGACGCGTGGATCAGCACCATCCAGCTCAACTACTTTGTAGGGAACCGAATGATCCAACACACGCGCCACCATCAGCGAGACATTTAAGTGAGCATGACATACTCTCAACTGCCAGGCTTTCTTTAAGTCAACATACATCATAACATAATAAACGGCTCCATGGTACTCACATTTACAAAAATGAAAAAAATGCTTCATAAATGATGAAATGAAAAATAATGTTCCATAAATATATAATAATTATTCTTGTAATTACCGTCCATCCATCTATCTACAAGCTACTGAAAACAGAACCATAACTTCTACTGCTTGCTTATGTATACGAGTGCATGCTAAGAGCCGACAAGGCTGAATGATGGATGAAGGCGGAATCCCGACAGTTCAGATAATGTCTGCGGAACGGAACGATCTCCGGGCCTAATGAATTTTTCATATAACTCTTAATGTTCCCGGGGTTTCTTTGATGCAGTTTGGTGATAGATGTGTCGGTACGCTTGTGTGAACTCAATCAAAGAGGTTCCAATCTGTTTGCTTGAATAGCAAGAAAACTGAGAAAATTTTAATAATAATTCCAATACTAGGTCGATAAAGATCTAGAACCATTTTAAATATTAGGGATTTGTTGCCTAGGACTTGAAGCTTAGTGTTGATAATGAAAGTAATTTATTATTTCATGAATTGCGTCCCTAAAAGTACTTAAAGAGAATTTATTAGAAACTACAACAACCGCACATAAATTATTCTATGTAAAGAACCTGAAAACTTTTATAGAATACTTTAATAAAACAGCAATACTTAAAATCATCAGTCATTAAGAATTCTAACTCCTCGCAGTTACAAGAAGTAATCAAAAATGAAATCGTGCATGTCTCAATAATTGAACTCAGAAAGCAAATAAAAAATAACGTTCCAAAATCAAATTACAAAACGATATGCAGTAAACCGCAATCTAATTCACAAATCGTATGATACCGTTTAGTATTCTCTTCACAATCTCCCTTTACGAAAACAAATGTATGATTTACTGCAAAATTTTACTCTCGTTATCAGCTAGGGGCGGTTGATTTACACGGCGCCAAAACTCCGGCTGAACCTACCTACCGTTATCACTACACCACGAAAGTAATCGGAGACGTTTATCTCTTCACTCTTAACTCACAAAGGAAAACAAAACAACAGTCGACCCTAGAGTAGAGAAATAATCCTGATAAACAATATTTTAAAGTTGCGTGAAATATAATTATGATACTAGTTGTTGCCCGTGGTTTCATTCGCGTTCTAAAGAAACTTCTGCACGTATCCGGATAAAAAGTCTCTTATATTTTAATCCGAGTCATAGTCTACCTTTATGCCTAATTTTATCTAAGTCCGTTTTAAACTTTCTCATTTATAATATTATAATTAAGGTTCTATGAACAATCCAATTCCGTCGCAAAAACAGCTTTTAAAAGCACTGTTGCGGAGTAATTATGAAATTGAAAATCAAGGATGGCAGGCTGAGGAAAAAGCGAACGTTTTTCCACGACGAATTAATTAAGGAGCTGGGCGGGCGCTACATTGAATTTCACAGCGGCCTTTCGATTCCTTTTAAACTACGCTATGTGGATGAATCGGCGGTAAAGCAATCGGTTACGTGACACTGTAATTTCCTTTTGCTGTAAATATTTTTAATGGATGATGTCTTTTCAGTGTGTTTTCAGAAGTGAGATCTTATATCACTTAATTTATCTACATGTTTAAGATCTTAATTATTAGTGTTTAACTAAATTTAAAAGAATAATTAACTAACATTCTTAAGATTTATGTTAAATATTGTTAAGAAATCAGTTGTCCTAATAGTAATTGTGAGTACTCATGCCGCCTGTGATACAGGTTTATCCCTAGTACAGGCATCATACTTTGTAATACCTACCTTATTTCTTAGATTTATACTGTATTTTACCCATTTTTAATAAATTTTATTATTATTTATTTTTATTATTAATTTTAACTATATGCGCTCAATTTATACGTATCGTTTGTTGTGGACATACGGTTTTAAAACATCATAAAATAATCGACCGATCCAAGTCTTGACAGCAAAATATAGTCAGCATTAAACATAATGTAGGTGGGTCTGAATAGCCTATTCAATAAAGCTGAACCCCTTTTTAAATAGTGTTGCCCAAATTCAGTCTTGGTCTTGCAGTCTTGGTCTTGTTCTTGCATTTTTGCAAGACCAAGACCAAGAACAAGACCGCGTATTTTTAGCAAGACCAAGACCAAGACTGACCGTGCAAGACTTGAGCAAGAACAAGACATAGCCTGCAAGACTCTTGCGTCTTGCAGCTAGGACTTAGCGCTATTTCACTGAGTAGTTAGGTGTAACAGTTCGGTGTATAGGTAGGTACGCTTAGGAATTCTATGAGACGCAAAAAACTGTATCAAAGAATATGAAAAACTGGACCTATGCGCATTACGACTAATACCATAAACATAGCGAATAAAAAAATATCTATTAAAATCAAACTGAGTGCATGCATAGTTATGTTTTAACCATCGGCACTTTGATAATGCGGCATCAAAGGTTTTGTACTTACTTCTCAAAGAAATTTGCCGCTTTTCGGAAGTACATGGTTATGATACACGCGCCGGCGGCTTCTTTTGAAATCTAAAACAATCGTTGCCGCCACGCCGAAATCATAACATTTGTGACACTATTTGATTGCCGCCATAGGGCGTAGGTATACTCATGCAAAATAATTTCGAATTTTTTTAAGAGTACCTACAGGTGTTCCAAAGAATAAATAAGTTTCAGAGTGCTTAGAATGAAAATGAATACATTATACTGATCACGCAAGTAGTATTATGATTAGGTTATAAATCAAAGCTTATAAATCATAAATGTTTATTAAGAAACAGTTACTTCCATGGAAAACGACATATAGGTCAGTTGATTTTTCGAATTTCTTATCAAATCTTCAGTTATTTATTAATCTGCTTGATCTTTACTATGGCTATGTTAATTCAAGCTCACAATGTTCCAATTCTAATACGTTTTTCTAAGATTTAAAGTAAACTTTAATAAATAGTAATAGACTAATAGGTAATTGCAAGACTTGCAAGACTCTTGCTGCAAGACCAAGACCAAGACCAAGACTGGGAGCGCAAGACCAAGACCAAGACCAAGACCAGGTGTATTGGCGCAAGACCAAGACCAAGACTGGCTAAGTCTCGTCTTGTTCTTGCATTTGGGCAACACTATTTTTAAATCCGTTGATCACAACCCGACCATATTCAGCCTTCCGTTGACACAGTTTAGTGACACAACAACCTCAATGGCTTTGTACTTTCAAACAAAACCCGAAAAATAAATAAACGAGAACAATATTTTATCGTCCGAGCGTTTTACGATATTAATGCCCAGTTTTACGTTATCAGAGTACGTGTTTCGGCTTGTCGGGTAGTCACATTCATCAATCAGGGAAGTGAACTCGTTACCGAGTTTCTCGAAACGGCAATGAGGCCGAATATGTTTGTAAAAACTTTTTAGATCATTCACTTTCGCCTGAAAAGGTCCGAAAGTTGGGAACTATCTACATAGATGCGTAACTAGTGGGGTACGTGACTTATTTTCTTAACAGCGGTTTCCTTTTTGTTTGAACTATTAGTTTTTCTTGTGGAATGATTGTTTTATTGATTCGTGGCATGTGTGGGAAGAAGAATAGTTTCTGTTATATTTTACCTATCTTGCTAAACGTGATGTAACATTTCTGAATGAACTCAATGCCTGAGTGAGAAATAATTTGTTGTTTAGACATCTCGCTGAAAAGAGATGTTATTGCTCCTAAGAAAGAAAATAAAACTGTTCCATTCGAACTTTTATCTTCAGATAACAACGAAACCAGCGTCCAATAAACTTCAACAACAAAAAGTTAAGATACTTTTCCAGGAAATCTCATTACCATTCCTCCAATAATTCGGCAAACAACGGGCAGATTGACTGGCCTTTTACGTTGTATCCGGAACATTATTAACACGTTCTGAACGGCGCTATAAACAAAAGGGATTATTTAATATAAATTGGAAACAGGAAGTTAATCAGAGTCGGCAACAGACGGCCAAACTAAATGGGTCAGTCGTGCCTGAGACTCGAGCATCGAGCAGCTAGCGTCTCAACACGGTCTTTCAATTGCTCTAAATTAGGTAAATAGCCAACCCTTGTTGAATTAGCTTTTATTAGTTCAAGATTTTCTCTTGAAGCTTTGACGGTGTTCGATAGATTATGTTTCAAGTTCTCAGTGCAATGTGAAAATGCTCAGCATTATTTGTATCCGAGACCTACTATCACCGCCTGCATTAGGCGATCAACGTCGCATGTGCTAAAGTTCTGTTTTTTGTTATTACCACATTAAAAAATACACCTTGGTTTGCTAGCCTTTTGTGTGACTATAACTAGGCTACAAGAGGTTGCAAATATTGATAAGGGAAACTAAATAGACCCAACCTGCGTGCACGCCTCAAACACAGTAGCGTTTGAACACGACCTTTCAATGTCTCTAGGCTTAGATGACATCCTATCTATGGCTCTAGGTAAACATTCGAACCTAATAGAAAATTATGTAAGCTAGCTTTGGATTTTCTCTTGCAAAACAACGAGTTAAATTAAATATTTCGCAATCAAATTAGAGCGGGCAGGTACAAGGGTGTCTGCTCTCATTCTTGATGCGAAATATTTCAATTTACGTCAGATGTTTATTAACTAAAACTGGTTTTATTCTTGCATATTTTATACACACATCAACAAATTACTAAAGCCTACTAAAGTATGTTTATAATAAATATAATACGTGATGTATATTATCATTATTATATACCTAAGCCTACAACACCAACTTTCCTTGTCAAGTTGTTTAGGAATTCGAAGTATTTCATCTCATTAATAATGCCAAGAGGATGCTTGTGCGTGCGCCCATTCTTGACTTCTTATAAATTTATGATACCAATATAAATACTTCGTAACTTGGTTATGATCAAGTGCTCAAACTCAGGTTGTGGGATGATATAAAGTATGTGGTATATCGCTCAGTGTATCGGAGTTTCGGCAATAAATATCGTGCAAAGTCTTCATCGCAAATTAAAGTGAGATGTGCTCAGTAATTTATGTTTGAGAGGGCAGATATAAATCGTGGTATTGAATTTGCTCTTTTGTTTTTATATCGCGATGTTTCTGCAGTGGAGCGAAATAAAAGCATATAATTTTTATACGAATTGATATCGAAATATCTGATGAAAAAGGTTGATTACTGAAGCTAAGAATTGGCGATTGGAATAAAACATATTAATTGGCAATCTGCAAATTCTAAATGTACCCTTAAAACCATTGGATAATCAAAAACATAGGAAACAAGGATACAAATAATGTGACTAACAATAAGACCTTATCCAACGTAGAATTATTACAGGTTGATGAAGAAAGTATTATGCAAACCCAGCAAATAGCTCTAACATTTAATTAATAGTTTATGTACACATATGCGACCCCACATATGCGAGATATAAAGTTGAAACCTTCTAAACACAGATGAATGTGTTAACTTACAAATTCCCTTTATTGAGTGTTTAGGTTAACAAACAAGGAGAAAGGAACAGAAAAATACGTACATAAGTGATGCTTATTCCTAAAGAAATCTCTTCCAGCAGTCCTGCGATAGGAAAGTAGATAAAGAGATGTACACACTGTGTGTAACAGAAGAGAAAACAACACACATCAAATTAAAAAATTACTATT
Organism: Tiliacea citrago; assembly: GCA_963921375.1. Taxonomy (NCBI): domain Eukaryota; kingdom Metazoa; phylum Arthropoda; class Insecta; order Lepidoptera; family Noctuidae; genus Tiliacea; species Tiliacea citrago. The sequence goes on from OY992781.1 coordinate 20,274,661, forward strand.
CAATAATTTAAATATAAGCATACAATAAGAGAATATACTTACATATATACTTCTAAAATAAATATCACTTAAATATATATAATTATAAATTTATAGTATAAAATAATAAATAGGTACGTAATAAGCAACTATGACGAAGTGGAAAGTTATTGTTCTTAGTGTTCTTGCTAACATGTAACCATCAAGTCAAGCAGTCACTCCACCAGTCCCCAATCCCCAAACATACACGTACGCATCAGAACACTCTACACAACCGATCACTTACATTGAAGTAGCACAAACAATAGTGATAATCCCATTCAATAAGCAGTTGACTATCGATCGACAGTCGATAGTCGAAACCGAGCTGAGCGATGTCCATTGCAAGGCCGACAACAATGCGATACAGTGAGCACTAGACCTAACTAAAGCTGCTTATGGAAGCAGTTTGGATACCCTTAGCCACAGATGATGGAATTTTGCAAATATGTTTCAATGATAATTTATTTTATTGTTATTACTGCATAAAAAGAAAAAAGAAAAGAAAGAAAATATGTTTATTTGCGGTAAATATAACGCAAAGAAATAAAAACACAAACACGAAAGAACAAGTTGAGGAAAAATATGCGTCACATTCACGCAAAACGGCCATCGCTCAGCATAATGCTGCGACCCTATGCGAGACAGAGCCCCAGCGCTGGTTTTCAGCGACAGCCGGCGTTGACGTGATGACGTCAACCGGTGCAGCATAATGAGAAAAAAAAATGCAATACTTTGTTATCAATGTTTATATGAATATAATATCTAGAATGGCAACATTCAGCATAAATGTATATATTAGGTGTATATAATTGTTATTGCCGATACTGAATAGAACAATTAAGAAAGTATTAAAGCCAGTGAAAAAGTAGCTATCTCGAAATAATTCATTACCTCAGCGTCAGTAACAAACAGAACTGTGCAAACACAGCGTCCGGTAATTCTTGAAAGGTTATAAATAAATGATCAGTTTTCAGTAGTTATTGTAGTATACAATTTAGACTATAATTAGAGGAGAGAGGGTAAGGACTTTCCTTTTAAATGGTTTTAATAAACCAATAAACCTACATCACAAAACAAAACAATACAAAACTCAAGCAATTACTACAACAACAAGTCAAAAATTGCCTTAATCACACGAGAACCAATAAAATAAAGTTACACACGAATAGATAGCGTTAAAATAAAGACATAACTCAAAGAACGGTAAAACCGAAAGGGTATTCGATATTAATTAACGTCGGTTCTAAAGGCGACGAAGACTAATGCAAGGGCCTCCCGTGATGTATTTTTCCGAGACGAAGTTGGACGAAACAAATGATAATCGGGAAAGAATGAAGTCAACATTAATGAGGTTTCATTAATTATAGGTCGTATACGAGAAATGGGCGGGAGCAGTGTGGTAAGTAAGACTCGTTATCGCTTTAAATGATAGGGGACTGGGATTGAATGGAGATTTGGGTGAAGATGTATGTTTGTTTTTGTATTGTTTTCTTTGTTTAACAAAGGCAAACAGAAACATTATATGTCCTCTTTGGCCCCTTACATGTTGGACAAGACACGCCGTCTAGAGAATTACGTCTCTGCAAGAACTTGAGGTACATACAAAGTGAACAGTATACTGAACAGGAGAGCGCAAGGAATTCCATGCGGCATTGAAACTTGATACCTTGAGCGACACCTCCTGAAGTCAATGTTGTTGTTCGTCCTATCTAAATATAGAATAGGAAGTTTTGTAATATTTAACTATTAATAATGAAAAGTGGACGCAGAGATTACAAACTTTATCCGACATAGGTTGATTAACCTGCCAAGGCCCACGCGCGCGCGACTATAAATTAAAAAAAATGAAATAGAAATGGGTATAGTACACTTGGAACTCATGTACGTTGATAATGTCAGATCAACGGTAGGTAACTTTCAAATAAAACGGTTACAAATTATACGTAAAACAGAAACAGAAACAAACAAAAGCAAAATATTCGAAAACTAAATCAAAATAACAAAACAATATCGCATTTATAACTCGAAGAACGCTATCTTATCTGTGGCAGAAACTTTACAATGGACACCAGTGCCAACTTGATGGATGGCCAATGGGGATGTTTGTGACGTCAGCAGGGGAATCTTATGGCTTCGTTAAACGAGTGAAATTTCTTGCCACGATAAAGCGATTAGTGAAATAAGATAATAATTTGATTTGTGAAGTTCATGCACGTACTATTAATATGCATGTTTAAAGGCGAAAATAGTATTGCCATAATAAAACTAACAGCATCCATGTCAACCCAAAAACTCGTATAGTTTTCAAATTACAAAACGAGAAAATCTCCCGGCGAGTTGCTTATGCCATAATCATGTTCGAGATTTTGTTTCTCGCTACAGAGCGATAATAGCATGGCAAGTCTCACCCGAGCATTTTCGCCTCTTCAAGGTCTAGAATCTGTTCTCGTGTAAAAGAGCCTTTATTGTGTTTATTTCTTATCTACGCGCAATTCCTTAAAACTTCTAAATAAACCGCTGAAGGATTAGTGATAAAGGGCTTATTGTTACGTCACAATGGATGGGGCAGGACGAATCAATCTTCGAATTGTCTTTGTAGGAAAATGATTTTCCAATTAAACCTAGCTTTATAAATGATTCAAAGAGTAATTGTTAGAATGAATTTTCGATTTAAACTGTATTGATTTATTTACTACAATTAATTTTCGTGGCGTGGCTGTGACACAATGACTATACGTATTAAAGGACGGTCTTTAGTGTTTCTGTAATTTTCCGACTAAATTGTTCCATCTATGGTTGACAAAAAATAATAGGCCCGTTTTGACATTTAACTTGAATTGATTTATCGTAAGTATCGAGTACCGAGTCGTAGGGTTATTTCACTAGTTACGGCGCGATGGTCTAAATTGAATCAAGCTAAATGTCAAAATGGGCCTATAATTTTTTGACAACTTTAGTTCGTTCAATCGATTTTGTTTTAACTAAAGATGTCCTCCTAGCTGTCCTGCATAGCATTCATTAGCCTATAATGTTCTCACTGCTGGTACTACATAGGCCTTAAATTTTCAAAAAGAAAATTTAATTAGCAAATATTAACAGGCTAGATGCTAATGGCGCTTATCAAACCCATGTTGTTCAGGAATGATAATATTATGCAGAAGAGGGTAAATCTCTTGTGAACAAGTCTTTCAAAAAGCTTTGACAAAGTCGACAGAATCGAGTTGTGTCTATATTGTTCGACGTTATGCTTTGAGCCACCCATAAGCACTAGGGTAATGTTAGCTTGCTTCCACACCACCGGGAGCACACCTTCATGCAGACGTCTATTAAAAAGGATTATAGATCGGCTCCCAAATATTATCAGCCGTAACCTTAACCCTTTAATAGTCATAACGATTTAACAATCGGACAACAATTCCAAATAGTCATAGGTTTTAAGTTTTATTTATTGGTAGAAAATGAAATTTATTATTTTTATTCTTGCTCAAAAAATCCGTCATTGTAGCGTAACAGAGCGGGGATAAAATAGAATATTTTCCTCTAGGGGAAAAAGTTTTTTTTTTGTCTGTTACCAACGAGCCTACAAAAACGAAAAAGTCTTTAGAATAATTATGAATAAAGACTCGACTTATTACTGTTTCATAAAAAAGAAAAATTATTTATTTTTGAAAATGGAACTAAAGCGGCGATCTCTTCGGTAGAATCATGCATCGCGTCGCGGCTTCAGAAGAAATAAAAAAATGCATTGGAATTTAAAAAAAGTTGCGTCCGTGATGCGACGAATACGGGGGACCCCAAAAATAGCGTCCTAAGGATGATTCGATGACGTCCTGCCGGTGAAAGCGTAAGTGAAGTAATCTAGAAATGAGCTCAACTTGATGCTAGGGATTGACAGCTCACTTCACCTCAGTTTTCACGGTAAGATTTGAACAGAATAGATCGGCTGTTCTGCTCAGTAGGTTCAATGAACTCCATGTGTTGCCAGACCGATGAGCCTACTGATACTGGTAGACGGTATTGGCCCTGGCACACAGGCAACTGAAGTAACATGGGTGGGTCAGTAAGGTAGGACACACCCTCCTGCTCCGCCCAGAGCGGGAGAAGTTATTTGATAATTTGGCTTTAAAGATTCTTTATTTATTCTAAAAGAACATACATTGTTCACTTGGCGAATAAGTACATGACATTTGCCATCCAAAAAAAAAAAAACTTGGTAGACGGTGTCTAGTTTCTTCTTTATACTTTTTAGCTACTTTTTATACTTTTTAGCTACCTTGCCTTGCGTATGGATTTGGTTTTTTTCCAAATTTGATTTTTTAAAATTGAATTGGTGACCGTAATTTATTTTACAACAGTGAAAATGTCATCATCTAGTGAGAATGGAGATCCTAATTTGCAGACGGAAGGGACAGGAAATAAATAATTTTCAATCTGTTGCCCTTGCCGTCAAGGTGTATTGGATTATTTTATTTTCTCGCAATCGTAGTGAAAAGTAGAGTATAACACACGCCAAAAATCCATTATAACTCGGTTTCTATTTACTCCCTCGCTAAAGCTTGGGAGTAAAACTACCTCGTATATAAAGGGTCATTTTAGCCCCTTGTATAACAATTTACTATTTTAATATTTTTTCTTATAATATTTAGTCAGTTATTGATAAGTCTTCAGCTGAGCTGTCAAATTTATGGTGGTAAGAATATTCTCCGCCGGAAGACCGTCAGATCCTGCCTCCTTAGAGGGGTCCCCAACCTTTTCAACTCAGTGAGTATTTTTGATTTGTCGATATGTAAATTACTAAATAAGCTACCATTATCTGCGCACTGCAGCGGCGTACCCCACGTGGTGAGCGTTGGTGATACGGACTCAAAAACGGACAAGAAAAAGTCCGAAAAAATATTGCAGACAACATCGGGATCACTTGACAATTGCACCATGGACGGAATAATATATTATAAACATACAAGAAGAAAGGAACAGAAAAATACGTACAAAGGTGATGCTTATTACTAAGGAAATGTCTTCCAGCATACCTGCGATAGGAAATTAGATATACAGGATGTGGCGTAAATAGTGGTCCAACGTTAAGGGGTCGACACGCGGTATATTCAGCTACCACATACCACAAATTGTTTTTTTTTTACCATGGGTCTCAGACTAAAACATTTTTTTTGAAAAATTAACACCTCACGTTACTAATTTAGCTCTAATTTCAACAGAAAACATTATTTTCCTATTTTGTTTTTGGTTTATAACTGCTGAATGAATGTGCTATCTTATGCAAATAACTGTTTTACTGTAAACTTATAGATTAAGTAGTGTATTTTTTTTTTATTTAACTCCTTTTCAATTTAAATGGCAATATTTTTATTTCAAATTATGGTATCACTTATTATTATACGAAATTAGAATTTGAATTTAATGTACAACTTTTTTCAATAATGGGCACCGACAGTGTAGTACATTTCTTTTACACCGTTCGTGCCCAAAGTCTCTTGATTCTCTGAAGATTATAGTTAAAATTTTAAATAAACACGTTTTTCTTTAATATCTATAAGTTTACAGTAAAACAGTTATTTGAATAAGATAGCACATGTATTCAGCAGTTATAAACCATAAACAAAATAGGAAAATAATGTTTTTTGTTGAAATTAGAGCCAGATTAGTAACGCGAGGTGTTAATTTTTCAAAAAAAAAATTAAAAATGTTTTATTTTGAGACCCCTGGTAAAAATAAAAATCAAATTGTGGTATGTGGTAGCTGAATATATCGCATGTCGACTCCTTAACGTTGGACCACTATTTACGCCACACCCTGTATACACCGTGTGTAGGAGTAGAAGAGAAAATAGAATACATAAAATCAAAAACGATTATGAGGATATAGTAACATATACATACCTACATACATACTTTTAAAATAAATATCACTAGAATATTAATAATTATAATAAAATTAAAATAATAAATACATACGCAACTATGACGAAGTGGAAAGATAGTGTTCTTTCACTCAATTATACTCGTATAGACTTTATCACTAACAACATTATCAACTGATCTCCAAATCTTTTCCTTATTAAACTCGATACATTTTACGCTATAGGTTAGTAATTAGGTATTAACATGGCTTCTAATTTGCGTTGGTATTTTACAAGAGGGTTGGAATGTGAATTATAATTTTTGCAAGTACTTACTTATTGAATTACGAAATTTCGTAAATAATTCAAACTTGCTTGATTAATATTCTTGAATACAGAATCACAATTCGCAGCCTACAGTAATTGCCTCGTGCAAGCGCCTATTTATTAGTGAATAGTACCGAGCTGCGTTATAATTGCGGAGCAAGTTTTTGTAGGCGCTTTCGACACGCATCTGAATCAGATTGCGTTAATGATCTTTTGTAGCTTAGAACAATCTGTTTTCTAATTAGAGCTTAAAGTAAACAAAGAGTTTTGAAACTAGATTGTAGAAAGAATAGGTATTTATTTTTCTTAATCAGACAATATAAACTCTCAAGTCAAATATAACAATTTTTCAGTGGTATTCAAACATTTGAATTCGGAAAATTCATAGTCGCTTTAACGCAGTCTGCGGCCATGTTAAGTGGTGCTTTACTTATTTGAGACACTAACAAAATTTTGCATTACAAAAAGGAAAAACAACGTGCAACAACATTGCGTGCCTCTACACGTTTTATCATTGTTAATTTTTTATTTAAATTCCCACAATGGCGACGAAAATCCCACATGAACCGCTGAAAACACCATTTGTTTTTCCTAAGTCCAAGTCGTTAATTTCCTAATTACAGTTTCAAAATAAAAGCGTGTTTTTGTGCGAAGGCGTCCCTTCCGTGGGGCGTACCATCCCGGCCGGAAGGTTAATGGAAAAAAAAATACGCTGTACAAATTTGCATAACATTTTTCTCTGTCTTCTATCAAAATTAAGTCCTCTGGCCCTGCATCGGCTTTGTTTAAATTACTGAAGTGAATTCCGTGATTCGCTTGTAATATTCAATTTTATGTTTGCTGCCCCTGCTTTTCCATCTTGCTCTGAATTCTTTTGGATTAATATCTTTTTGTGCTAAAGCTTTTGGCGACATTATTTGCTCTCTTCTGTTTATGCTTACAGTTTACTAAATAAACGCGCGGTTTCGCACTTTGCTAATTCAAACGTTTTGTAATGTTTCTTATTATTTTAATATTTGTGTTTTTACTCATTTAATTAAGATTATGGACCTAATTGCCTGCCTAATAAATAGAGTAATTATGAATAGCGTGAAAGCCCTGCTTATTTCTTTAGAATAACTTTGGATATAAATTAATTTCTGAATCTATTCAAATGTAGATTTGGTAAAAGCACTAGTGTATCATTTCCTATCTTTAAATGATCCTATCTACACTTCGAAGTACAGATGATAATAAATAACTAAGTGAGTGTCAGAGGAAGTTATCGATATAGTCTGGCAAGTTGAAACTGGCGTAGGCCCTTTGGGAAATCTGCAATCTTGGCCTTCCGCTAACAAAGTTTTCAACTAAAATCCTATTGTGCTCTCTGTCGTAGGGGAGTATACTTGATTAGTACTATGAAGACTTGAAAGTTGATGGCAAACCACGTTATCTGAGGCAGCCTGTTAAAAACTTGATAAGTAGCTCTGATTAATTAGGCGTGAAAGTTCCAAAGACGTGTGAGGTTCCTGTTTGTACGCTTTTTGGGAAGTTTTTGGGGATGAGGGTTTTTATACTGAGACCTACTCAGGCACTAATCAGAGGAAACATAACTTGTAGGTAAATGTGAAATGAAACTTTTTGTGAATTGCTCATGTGTTCATATCAAGAAAATCAACTTAGACAGACTTACTTACTTCTGAACTTGGCTTTCCGCATATTGTGCCTTAAGGCTCCATACAAATTTAATTTAGACACTTATTAAAACTAATTCGTTTAATCGTAAGCGCGCTGTTGGATTTTCATTGCTTGGCTCAGCTCTGAAAGTTGAAAGTAGTAGTTTGGACTTTTCCAACTGTAATTACAGCCATTGAACAATTAATAAATATGAACACACACTTAGTTCTAGCTTAGTTGAATGTAGATCTAGCTACATTGAAAGTAGGCAACACGAAACGTGTGATCTATTCCCAAAAAACCCAATAGAGGCAAGATCCTCAAGCAATGAGCTCTACAAATATCAAAAATATTAAAGAGTGTGAAAAAAACAAACCAGTTCTTATAAAAAAAATCTTGATAATAATATCTGAGTGAAGGGAGCCAGTGAATGATCTCTAAATGAATAGGGTCTGCCAAGTAACAAAGCACTGCTGGATAAGAAATCCTAATAAACGCAGAGAAGTCTCATTTTTACTACAGCTGTGACGATAACAGCTCTGTTGGTGCAGACATCAAAGATCCAGTAGGTAGTTAAATTGAAATAACATTCATCTGAAAAAAATAAATCCTTTATTAGAAAAAAGGAAATGTCTATCTCTTAATATATTTTCGTTAATTAATTGTTAAAAAAATATATTTTTTGTTTTTGTAAAAGTAGAGCCAGAGAGATAGTGAGAGAAGGGGGAGGGGGGGGTGTGAAAACATATTTACAACTTATTCTCATGGGAACTGAAGCACTGCCCCAAACACTTTCCTGATAAAAGGACAATAGTAAAACAAAATGACATTATCTGCCCTGCTTCTACATAAATAGGTCAAGCCACCTACGATTCTTATACGCGATAACTAAACCGTTTTATTAAACAAACGCATGCATCGTACTATAATTATCTCATAACCCTCATTAATAACGACGATACTAATTCCTATATGACCTTTGTTTACCCTCATAACCCCTTGCCGTGCGATTTGCCACAGAATAGATAGGTACAGAAGGTTAGATTAATACAGCAAACGAAAATGCACGTACACTCAGACACGCTTCTCGTACAGTGAGTGTGGACTCGCGACTGGAAGTCGTTTGAGATCTCTGTGCGTACGTGTCCAATGTCTGTTCCTAAAGTGTAAACAAACCCTGTTCAGGTTAAAAGTCATTCATCATTCTCCTGCCCTTATCCCAATTGATTTGTGGTCGGCGCAACATGTCCCTTTCTTCCATACTTCTTCTATTAGTCGTCATCTCGGTAGTCAATCCCTTTCTAGCCATATCATCTTTCACAAGTTAAAAGTCTTATTTCTTGTTCAGGTTAAAAGTCTTATTTAAAATCACTTATTAACGGGAATTAGTAACACATTCATCTGTTTTAGTAGGTTTTAATTTGATATCTCACCACTTTTGCCAATAATATTAAATTGTAATTGAAAAGTCATCAACGAAAATTGAGGTCTTACATTATCCTCAATTAATTATAATTTTAGGTTTTTAGGCATACATACATAAACTCACGCTTTCTTCCCATAGGGGTAGGCAGAAACTATAGAACGCCAGCTGCTACGCTCCTTACATAATTTCTTACAACGCATTTTACACTATTTACTTTTTTTTTTCTGCTTTACATTATATTGTGTGCCTTTTTGTCTGTGCTAAATAAATGTATTTGCTGTCTTTCTTTCTTTCTTTACATACTCGTTTTGCTTCGTTTACGTTCATACATGTCGTCATAATACGCACGCCGGTTGCGAGTACTACGCACCTGACCTTTCTGAAGAACATCACCAATTAGGTCACTATATGTCCTTCTAGGCCGTATCCTCCCAGCGTTTCCACTCACTTCTGCCTTGTAAATACCTTTTGTTAGTTGCCGTTCATTTTAGGTTTAAGTATTCAAATAATAAAATCAAAGCACTCCATTTTCGAAGCACTCCATTGAAGCTACAAGAATAATGTACCCAGGATTTTGTAATATCTTGATTTAAAAGAGTGTCCTTGTAGTTTCTTGCCTGACGTTCTCCATAGAAATCTACGTTTTGGAATGAGGTTCAACTTTCTAACCAACTGACCGACTCTTTTTTAATCGAAATAAATGCTTTGAGTTTGAGTTGGAATCCACACTTTCTTTTTACCACACTTACATTTTCATGATATACTTTAGGAATGGGCTATATGTGTGTGAGCGCCTGTCTTTGCTGATATATGGAGCCGACCTTCTGTACCCATCTCCGTTGTGGTCTTGCGAAACGGAGCTAACTCGCGATAAGGCGTGATACGAATCGCGCCAAATCAAACGCTCCCTCGACGCAAGCAGCGATTTGGCGCACTACGAAATATGGCCGCGATACGAAATACGTTTACAGTGCGTTTGGGAATTTTTCTTGTTACCTTTAGATTATATCTTGCACAGGCATGTTAGCAATTACGTTTTTCGTTTAAGGGTGTCTTCGGATGAGAAGAGAGGTCGTTAATGTTGTTATGTTGGTTGTATACCGACATGCTTATGCGTAGATTGTGACTTTTATCGTCTTATTGTGTGCAGAAAGAAAATTACAAAATTATACTTGAGCATAATCATCAGCCTGTAATAATATTCCTACTGCTAGGACCTAGACTTAATGCCAGTGAAAATAATTGTGCTATAATCTACCAAACAGATCAAACGGGGGTTAGTGAATCTTGCAGTCAAGTCTTGCATTTTTAACCCCCGACGAAAAAGAGGGGTGTTATAAGTTTGTAGTGTGTATATGTGTGTCTGTCTGTGGCATCATAGCTCCTGAACGCATGGACCGATTTTGACTTTTTTGTTTGAAAGGTGTCTTAGTCGAGAGTGTTCTTAGCTATGTTTCAAGAAAATCTGCTCAGCCGTTTGAAGATCATAACATCTTTTCTAGTTGATGAAGAGATACAAACAACTTCTACAGGTCTGATCAATTCGAAGGTTGAAATCCTGTCAATAGACAGGTTGTCAATGATATTACAAAATTATTCTGATGCGCAGGTATCACCAGGATCCTGCAGGATACCCTAACGGCTAGAAGAACTCCTCAGCGGTGTACGGCATCTACCTTGTGTTTGGGCTCATACGATGCGTTTTGACGAGTACATGCTAATACAAGCTAAGCGGTTAGGTTCATAATAATCTAGTCTATCTATTCATAATAATCAGGTTACTCTAAATGTAAAGATTTTTATTTTTGTTCAATAATCGATAAAATTCGGCCGCATTTTCTGTTGAAAATGCGGCCGAATTTGGGAATGTATGAGAGAACATGTTGTTCTACTACAATGTTAAGTTTGTTCTTGGGATAAAAAATATGGTTGTTCACGATGAAACAAAGATTTGTTTGGATTAGACTTGGGTGGTTCTTCAATTAAAATAGAAAGGTTACATTAAAACTGTATATTACTTTCTGCAAGGTTTCGTGATTTAGTTTCTAGTTAAACGTAGGTTTGGTTATGTTGAATGTTCTTGTAAGAAGGAAGGAAGTGAAGTGCTTGCGCTGCGCTGGCGCGCTAGTGCGGTCCCCTCGCTAGTGATGCGTCGTTGGTTACGGTTGGGCTGGCTTAGTCGATTAGCTGTGCGGAGCGCGAACAATGGTAGATAACATATTCATTATACGGAACCCTCACCATGCAAGTTCAACTCACATTTGTCTGGCTTTTTTACCCATCACGCAGACTTGAGTGCGACTGAGAAGACAGAAAGGAGTTTTGCTAGCTAATTTAATTTGACCCTATATACTCCACCATAATTTGACCCTGTATACTCCACCATAAATTGATCCTGTATACTTGGCCTTTAAAGATAAAGATAAAGATCGTTTATTTGTCAAAACATGCGTATGCAAATTATGCATGCAGGATGTCACAACATTAATATTTAGTACGTACATGTTTCACCCGTAAGGCGTACAAATATATAAAATTTACAAAAAATAAGTAGCATAGATTCAACATAAGTATGATAGGTACTGATAGCAGTTTTAGTGTTTGCTATATTTTTAACCTTTCTGAGTGCGTCATCATCATCTGCCTAGCCTTTCCCCAACTGTGTTGGGTTCGGCTTCCAGTCTAACCGGATGCAGCTGAATTGGTTATTTTACATGGAGCGACTGCTTATCTGAGCTCCACAACCCAGTTACTGGGTAACCCGATATCGCTTGGTAAGACTGGTCGTTAGACTTTTGGGCTGCTGACGACCCGTAACAACTATCAAAGATCTACAAATGACAGCTGGGACCAACGGAAGCACGGAGGAATCTTGGTATGATGATGCGACGTGGGTACGTATACGAATTTATTAATTCTTTATATATATCGGTATATCATTTACTCAGGCAAGTCTCTCTATTTTGCCACCTGCATAAAATGGGTTTGCGTGTGGTAAGAAACTTTCTAGGTATGTCATCAATACCATAATAAAAATTAAAGTCACTTTTTGTGTCTGTCTGTGTGATTGTGTTGTTCTTCTAAACTACGAAACGGATTTTGATGCGGTTTTCACAATCATTTAGAGAATTTATTCCAAAAGGTTTATATATATATAAACTTACAGTGCTTCTTTTTTTATGTTTCTCGGCAATCATGATATTTCCGACTTTAGCAGCTTTTCTCCCATTTTTAGGGATCCGTACCCAAAGGGTAAAACAGAAACCCTATTACCAAGGCTCCGCTGTCTGTCTGTCTGTCTGTCCGTCTGTCACGAGGCTGAATCTCATGACCCGTGATAGTTAGACAGTTGAAATTTTCACAAATGATGTATTTCTGTTGCTGCTATAACAATAAATACAAAAAAACAGAATACAATAAATATTTAAGGGGATTCCCATACAACAAACGTGATTTTTTTGCCGTTTTTATAGATAATGGTACGGAACCCTTCGTGCGCGAGTCCGACTCACACCTGGCCGGTTTTTTAAATAAATTGCATAATAAGTAAAAATAGTAGTAACAACTCTATATACTTCCAAGTCGATTGAGAGCGTCCGGCCTGCACCAAGTGCAAAAGGCAACTGATAGAAATCTGACGACTGACGAAATACGAAGTTTGCCGAGAGACATTAACAAAATAAAAGTACTGTACATTTAATAAAGAAATCACGATGCTTTGTCAAGTTCTAAAAACCGTGAGAAGCAGGGAGGCGGGTCTCTGTATATTATTTCAGATACCGTCTAACTTCCCTAACTATAAATTGGGGTACTGCTCTTGACTGGCGTTCTCACCCCATAATCAATTTTTCACTAATTAATTAGTTTATTCAGTTCAGGAGGGTGTTTATTCGCTACCTAATCAGATTAATAATGCAATCAGATTATTTTAGCCACGTTTGTTGTTTTGTGAGAGTATTTACCATGAACAATTGTTTTGTCATGTAGGCACTTACTACAATGAGCATTCAACATCCAAAGTTGGTAGGTACATTTTTGCTACGTGAGGTGAAAATTATATAATTATTACATAATTTTGTCTTTTAATTTTAGAAAATATCCTCTGTGGTAATTGATTTTCCGTGGTCCTTAAAACTTTTCTTATGTCAAAAATCAATCGCTGCAATGTGTTCCTAAATTAACAAAAAACTAACGGAGATTATGTAATACAAGGATGAAGATTCATCATATTCCTGCCTTCATCCCAAATGATTTAAGGTTGTACTAGGACGCCTTTTTCGTCCATACATGTCTCGTCAGAACAATATTCAATTCCACTTTTTTATCGTTCACATTTTTGAAGGTGAAACTTTTTTAGGGCGGTTAAGCGAGTTTTGGTAGGAGAAAAACTTAAGAGTTCGCGTCACCGACATGCTAATGAGACGTTTTACGCCAAACTGGCTACACGCAACGGCCAGTGTATATGAATATGTAGAATAGAATAGAATACTCATTTTTTTTTCTTTTTTTTTGTGTATTTTTTTTTGTGTGTGTATTTATTATGTATATATCTATGTTATTCTAAAGTTTTAAGTTTTCACTTCAGTCGGCAGTCCCCATGACTGCATATTTTTCTTTGGCCCCTTATTACATGGAACTTAAACATAACTCAATAAAATAATGTGGGTGTACTACATATTAGTATATCTCTGCCTAACCCTTCGGGTATTACAGGCGTGATATTATATTATGAGAGTTTTGTATGAATTGGTCTGCCTCTTCTTATTGCTATTCACATTTGCTTAAAATCACGTGCTCTTCATGTAATTTACAATAGCGTCTTTAAAAAAAAAGTATTTTTTTTCTTTTGTTTTTGTTTATTAGCATGCACCATGTAGTTATTCTCAAACTCAAAACATTTATTTTAAATTATACAATATTACAGGCACTTTTGAATTGTCAAGGGGTCGGTCAGTCAGAAAGATGAAGCTAGTTGGCCATCCCAAAGTGTAGTAGGTTCCTATGGAGAAGAACGGGCAAGGAACTACACGGACACTCTTTTAATTTAAAATATTGTTACAACATATTGGTTACATCATTCATGTTGAAATTATACATGTGAGAACAATGTAGAAAGACGTACACGTTAAAAGTGTCCGTAACAAAAATATAAAAACAATTGAACGATTTTAATAAATTAAAATAAGCCGTGGCAGCTATGACCAGTCCCTACTGACAGCGCTCGTTTGCGAACATGACGCATAGATCAGCACCATTCAGCTCAACCATTTTGAAGGGAACTTAATGATATATATAACACACATAAAACAAAAACATGACCAAATTACATGAATATTTTAATAGTATTCATGTAATTTGTTATTACTTAACAACATGTCTTGCTATGTCTTTTACACAAAAGACATAGCAAGACGAAACGATTTATCTATCTATTTATGTTCATTATTTTGCATCACATCAGATATTACCTAGTAGGGTGTGTTCTTTTAAAACAATAATAAGCATAGATATTTTACTATCCAGCCAGTATCCAAAATTAAATTAAAAGATGACCCGCCCGAAGTAAGAATAGTCTGAATGTTGTCATGACACATTTTTGCATAGGTTTGGTTAATTACTACTGCATTCTTGTTAGATTTTTTATCAGAGTTTCAATATTAAATGTGAAATTCTGAGTCATGTTATTGATATTCGTTCACTAGACGAGAATGTGTCAATTTATGGCATAATTTTGTATTCTTAAAACAATGTGTTCGTTATGTAATGGTTATGTCCTAATTTCCATATCGCTCTGAGGAAAAAACATAGAGATTTTTAATGACACAAGGTCGTATAAGACAAATGAGGTAAAGCACCTCAGGTTTTTATTTTTTCCTTATTTTTGGTAATAGGTTGATAAACATGGCTAAATCCTAATTGATGGAAAGTGGTAGGTACCAGTCATCTGCAACAACAAGGGATTTTTGTGTGTGGATTATAAATATGTATATAATTATATAATAATTAATGTACCCGTACAAAATATTTTAAAAGAGTAACGGTGGAGTTTCTTGCCCATCCTTCTGCATACGAAACTACCTTTTCGAAGGGGCGATCAATTCTATTTTTTTGTAAATTTTGAGGGTCAAAAGTGCCTTTAATGTGCTTATTTTAAATAAGTAATTTGACTTTGATATAGAGTTTGATTATTGAAAAAATCTTGAATACCTTCAGATGCCTTTAATTTTACCGTCATTCGGTAAAATTAGGAAATTAACACATCCGTAAATCCATATATTGCCTAAACGGTTCTTTATGTTTCGGTTTGAGTTTTTTCCATTAAGAATTTCTCAGTAGCAGCCCGGAGTCTGTGCCCTGTTGATGGCAACAGGCTTGCCCCCATGGTACTTAAACCTAACAGGCGTGATGTTATATGTGTAGTTCTTTATGTTTTATTTTTCTTTATTTTCATAATATATCAGTGTGTTGTGCCCATATCACCTTTTTAGGGTTCCGTACCCAAAGGGTAAAACGGGAACCCTATTACTAAGGCTCCGCCGTCTGTCTGTCTGTCTGTCTGTCCGTCTGTCACCAGGCTGTATCTCATGAACCGTGATAGCTAGACAGTTGAAATTTTCACATAATTATGATGTATTTCTGTTGCCGCTATAACAACAAATACTAAAAAACAGAATAAAATAAATATTTAAGGGGGCTCCCATACAACAAACGTGATTTTTAGGGTTCCGCACCCAAAGGGTAAAACGGGAACCCTATTACTAAGGCTCCGCCGTCTGTCTGTCTGTCCGTCTGTCACCAGGCTGTATCTCATGATCCGTGATAGCTAGAGAGTTGAAGTTTTCACAGATGATGTATTTCTGTTGCCGCTATAGCAAAAAATACTAAAAACCAGAATAACATAAATATTTAAGGGCGCTCCCATACAACAGACGTGATTTTTTTGCTCGTTTTTGCTCGATATTGATAACGGTAACAGGTAGACACTTGAAATATTCACAGAATATTTAGTTATATATTCACTTTAAAAATCAATAATTAAATTAAAATAAAACAAATATTTAAGGGGGGCTCCCATACAACAAACGTGATTTTTTCCGTTTTTATAGATAATGGTACGGAACCCTTCATGCGCGAGTCCGACTCGCACTTGGCCGGTTTTTTTTATGTTTTTTTGCGAATTTTAAGGGGTGTAAGTGTCCTATGATTTCTTTGTCGTTAAAATTAAACGTCCCAGTTTTATTTTTACAGCCTACATACCTTAATAAATCCATCACGCATAAAGGGAAATACAAAATAAAACCACCTGCCCTCATAACTCTCCAGTTTTTCAAATCTTGACAATGAGGATTACATATAATTGCGAAAAGATAAGTCAACAAGGATTTAGATAGAATTATGATACAGGATTGTGTTCACAAAACAAGATGAAGTACATACACACAAAGCCTGCTTAACGAAGAAGTTACAACAAAGATATGATGACGTGTCACAGTCAAAACATGGATTCTGGCGAAAAATTGTATGACTAATTAAACTATTTATTACACATACACACAAACTCACTCCTTATTCTAAAGGGGGTAGGCAAAAACTACACTGCTACGATCCTTACATACTTCTTTTGCTTCGTTTATGTTTATACATATACATCTGGACCTTATACCACAAAACTTTACAAGTCAATTCTACAAAATTGTTAATTTGTAGAAAAAAATACGTAACACAGAAATACAAATATGTATGACTTACAATATTGTAGACTTGTCACTACAATTTACATATTAGTAAAGTTTTTCCGTTACAATTGTGTGGCTTCGATTTTTGTGGTTAGTTAGTACATGTACTTGTAAGATTTACAAAGGAGACGGTATCACAATTGACCCAGGAATCGATACGAACAAACTGTATGCCAATCGATTTCTTAGAATGAGTGAAATAATCCTACCCGAGTCACATACCCCAAATCCATGGGGTGTCGGAGCTATAGGCTGACAAAGTATGCATGAAAAATCATTATCTATACTATGGATTTTTTTTTAATTAGTACCAAAATCATTCATGCTGTCGCGTTTAAAGTTAAGTTAAAACATTTAAACCTTGTTTTCGTAATAAAACATAAAAAAAAGTTGGAACTTTAGCCTTCAACATCTTCGTAACCAGAAAGTTTCCAGATATGATACAGTTGTAAAAGTAGAAGAAGTGACTCTCGGCTTCGTTACCTGAATGAAACGCGTCTAACATGACGGGTGTAAACAATACCCTTATTTTTACACCTGTCATGTTAGACGCGTTTCATAGACACGTCGTACCTACGTGTCTTGTTACCATGTATATAGACTTAATAGACTGTAGCTTTGTAAACCATCTTCTATTTTGTTAAGTACTTGATACTTGTTGACGGGCTTACACTGTCCTCTCATACCTATTAACACTGTAACTTGAAAACATTGTAAAAGCCCACTTTAAAAAAAAAGAGTAACCGTGGAGTTGCTTGCCGGCTATGCTCCATAAGAAACGACTAATTGGAACCATGCACCTAGCTTCTGACGTTTCATATCGATGCCTTACGGGCGAAAAAGGATAACCGCCTCTTTTCAAATTTTACAGGGGAGTGATTTAAAGTTCAAAATAAACGAAAAAAAATCATAAAAAATTAAGTATAGCTCCCGAAAGCCTGGAAATGAGTTTTTATAATATTTAGCATGCTATCTATAAGATGGCGTTTTTATTTTTACGTAATTCAGCCTGCAAGAAGCAGTTACTGTCGGTTATCCCCAAATGGTCTTTATTTTAAAATCACCCAAAATGTCGTAAATTGAATTATCAAATTATCTGATGCGAGTAAAAATGACCTAAATTCAACCCATGTTTTATTTAAATTAAGGAAAAAAAGGTCAAGTCTTGGTTTTTAGAGAAAAAAATGTGATATATAATCTAACCCACAATGTAACAATAGTTGACTGAAAGGAAAATTGTATCAAGCACATTTTTTGAAAAGATGTCAATTATTTAGTGGATGTATTTTGATTATTTTACTTTAAAAAACTGTTATCTCTGCATTTAACATTTCAAGTTCACCCAAGAGGTATAGGTATACAATAAAAAACCATTTAATTAGGTAATCAGCTCAGTCTTTAATTAACATAAAAATGGCACCTCGCACTTATCAAATTAAAAACATACTAAATAACAATTGTTTGTAATAAACCCTCGTATCAAAAAATCACCGTGATCAAATAGACTTAGAACTATTGCAATTAAAGCAACAGCTACTTGTATCACATTGAGATCAATGTTTAAAATCAAATTTATCAAAATAATGAAAACAAATTCTTAAAATTAGTGGCCCTTTCAACATCATAATCACTTGTCTCAATATATTTTTTACTTAGAACAATTCAAATAATTGCAATATAGGTACCTAATCTAAAAACTATAAAAAAGTTCAACTTTAATAAAATAACAAATATTCTCATGATAGATATATTCTTTTTCATTTATTTTTAACGAGGAAAAAAAGTACTGCAAAATTCGGCCAAAACGGAATAAACGACTAATTATGTTTTAAACACGAACAGGCATAACAAACTAAATACATATTTCTGAATTTTTACTTCCAGCCAAAATAGTTTAACGTACAATCATTAAAATATTACAAAAAGTCCAAAAGGTGTAACTTCTTTATTCTTAAATAATTCGTAGATCAAACACCAAAAAAATAATTTTACAAACATTGAAGTCGTTTACAACGAAATAAATTGACAGAAGTCTATATTTTTCCTACCGCGTAACCGACAAAAAGTTTCACGTAGGCAAACGTTACCTAGACCAATCGACGCAGAAAAAAAAGGTGATTCTAAGTATGTATATAACTGAATTTCTCAAAAAATGTCGCTTATCCCTTTTCGCCCGTAAGGCATCGATATGTGCCCATGTAGGTATAAGTGAAATAAAATATTTTGATTTTGATGATTTCGATTTTTATTTTATGGCAATCGTAGTTGTAGATGTTGCTCTTGTCTAGACAGTCTCCAGCTGAGGAGAAACACCTACATTATTGACGATCGATTAATATGCATAGAATTTATCTAGAATTCTTTAAAAATAAGAATCTAGGTTGACATAACTGCTATGTATAATCATCCTGTAACGTTTCCACGGCTGGGACACAAGCCTCGTCTCTATGAGAGGAATGGGACCATAATCATTTAGGTTCCCTACAACAGAACTTTATGAAGTTAGCAACTTGCTCTCAATTAGAAAACTTTATATTCTAAACGTGTCGTTAACCCTGCATAAGTGTCCTTTCGACTGGCAACTCAGAACAGAAGGCGCAAAGATATAGTGGCCTACAAACTAGGGATTCAAACTGTCTTTGCTAGACGTCAATATGCTACACAATCCACCTACATCTATAATAAACTGAACCGTTAATTAGATATATATCCCCTGTTGTTATACGATTGTAAAAAAACTATAATAAGAAACAGAAAACATTCTGACAAGATTAAGCTAAAACAAGAAAAAAATAAAATGGTCCACACACACACCCATATACTTACACACACACACACATATTCACACACACGCCTGTGCACACCTCATACACCGAGAGTTGCTAAATTAATGTTTTATTTTATTTTTGTTTTTATTTTTTCTGTATACTCTCTATTTACTTATTAGCCTCATCATTGTAAAGCAACCACTAAAGGGAAGGGTGAGACAGCTCCGACACAAGTACGTTTATAACTTACTGGGGCTGCATCAATTTATGTAGGGCACAATGTTTAAGTTAAAATAAATATTATTGTATTTTGTATAATCGCGAGCTCCGTCTGCGGATTGGTGGCTAAACTGCTTTACCTATAATAATACCAATTTATACCAAATCTTCAGTCATCAATAGATTTTATTAATCTGAAATCATCTTCAGTTCAGGTTCTACTAAAACATTACCAACTGTACAAATCTACTAAAATAGCCAATCGTCACAGATAAGAAATTAGTTATTCAACACAAACACAGAATTACTCTACCTACCTGCAACGCTCATAAAGACTATAATTCCGATAAAGTCACAACTGCGAAAGCTTTAATGCCTACATTTGTAATCAGGACCGCGTTCTAACATAGGTATTCTAATAACTAAACTTGGTTATACGAGTGCAAAATGAGTTTAAATCCGCGAACTAAATTAAAGTTGTTTTACCTTGCGACTACTAATTTTATTCGGAAAACATTTAGGTAAAAGACTTTATTTTCATTGTTTGAAGACTAAATTACAGATGTTGAAAATGTTTCTTTAAAAACAGGTTTTTAATGTGATTTACACCTTACCACGCTACACTGCACTACACTGCTCCATACTTCATCACACCACACTGCACTACACTACAGCACACCACACCACACTGCACTACACTACACTACACCACACTATATTGCACTAAACTGTACTACACTACACCATACCAGACCACACCACACCACTCTGCACTACACTGCACTACACCACACCACACCACACTGCACTACACCATACCACACCACACTACATCACACTGCAGACACACCACATCACACTGCACGATACTACACCATACCACACCCCACCACACTGCACTACACCACACCACACTGCACTACATTACACTACACTGCACCATACCACACCACACCACACTTCACCCACAACCTTCAACAATAACTTTAAATTTTGTATCTGGTTTATTGTGTTCTTTTACCAAAGGTCAAAATTATTTGTTATTAATATAATCTTTAAGATTTAATACCCAAACACTGCTTTCGGGGCCTAGTAAACTGTGTGACAGGTTTTCCTAGTGCATGGATTTATTTGATGTTATAATATTCATATTTTTAAGGCGCCTTTGGCACCTTGAAATAAAATGATTATTTATTATTACTATTACATAGAGACATTTAATTCAGTGTGATTATGAACCCGATCGAAAAGCGTGGTGAATGTGGTGATATCTTTTCGACAATTAACAGGGCCTACATCTTCGGGGTCCACATTTTAAATTCATTAAGGGTCGGGTAATCGCCGTTGACCTTGGGCAAACAAATGCGCGTTACGCTTAAGCCACGCCCCGCCGCCACCGCGGGCCGTTCGGTTTCATAGGGGATATTTATTTTTAGTAACGAAAATAGGAATATTATGAAAAATCACAGAATTATAGATAATAAAATCTGATAAGTTGTATGCTGGCGTAATAACAGATTTAAAAGTCACTAAAATCATATATCTGCGCCTAAAGAGACCCACAGCAGGGGTTGGGCAAGGTGGGCACAGTTTGTCATTTACACATTGATCCGAGAAACACTATGATTATTTTTTTTTTTTACAAAAAAAAAAACAACCGACTTAAGGCTCTTACAAACACACGCGATATCGCGGGCGCGACATGCACCGACAAAGGAATTGTCTTTGTCGGTGCCTGTCGCGCCCGCGATATCGCGTGAGTGTGTAAGAGCCTTTACGAGTCCTAAGTACCGCAACTATAAAGTTGCGATACCTATCCGACACAAATTCGTATACCACTACTTGATAGGTAAATATCAGAGACAGGAAGTTATTATAACATCATAATTATTATAAAAAAATAAGTATTATTGAAGCTGACTCACAAACTACCCAAGCAAAATTAATAAAATTTATATGGGACCACCGCGCAAGCTTCATCTGCCAAATGAACAAAGAGTCACGTAAGTAAATCAGCCCAGTAATCAAGGAGAAATCGATGAACATACATAAAAATACAGATGAACATAGTACCTCCTCTTTTTTTGAAGTCGGAAAGTCGGTCCATGATATTTGTTTCAAATTAAAAACTGTAGGTACACCTACGCTTTACCCAAAGTGAATAATAATATAATTCAAAAACTTTTAAACTGAGGTTAATCAGGAACTGACAAGCGTCTTAACTCTGGTTAACAGAAATAATTGGTTAATAGACGAATAAATTAATAAAACTCATTAACAAATTAACGATGATGCCAACTAAATTGCATATTCATAAAATTTTAATTTTAGCAACCAATTGGAGTTATTATATGGCAATAAAGTCATTTTACGAGATACGTCTGACTGTTCTTTTTTCTTTGGAATTTATAAGGAATGACATCATTTAGGAGATCTTCTGGTATTGTGTATTGGTTCCTTAATGCCTACGCACGCGGAGGATCCTGGATTTTACTAAAGCAGATGCTCTAGTTAGAAATCTGAGTCTCCAAGGAATTACTAAAAAAGTAATCGATAACGCGCCAGTATAAATTATAACCCACTATCTTTAAGCGCAGGTTAGGTTAGACAATACAAAAAAAAAAAAAAACAAATAGACAAATTTTTCAATGAGATTTTTCTTTTCAGTTAGAATATTCAAAATGTTGTCATGTTAAAGCTTTTTACTTTAAAGGATGAAAGTCGAAAACAATAAAACAATATTTATAAAATAGTTTAGTTTAATCTTCTTCTTAGTGTTTCGATGGATAAAATATATCGATATTAATCTATAAATTAGCTAAATATGTTTAATAGATTTCTAGTAATAAATCAAATACTGATGGAAAACAAATGAACAGTTTAGGTAAAATATTTAGGCGACACAAAAATATTACAAACACCTATATTTTTAGGTTTTACGTTAAAAATCTAATGATTTATGATTTTACACGGCCTTATACTGCACCTAAAAGCATATTTTACATTATTCACGGCTTTTTATATGGTGGCGGCTTTTTTGAAGTTGCAGTTTTTGTTATAAACGTTGTCACGTTTAGTCATTATGTGTTTCTTATTGGTATGTGAAACGATAAATTCGAAGATAATTGTCATAACATCCTATGTGATCATTTGCTTCAAATAATTTACTGAGATCACCAATCCGTATCCCAAGCGAGGTACCTAAACAATTATTTACTATGAAAAACTTTTTTACAAAAAAAGAAACCGACTTCCAAAAAAACACTATTGAGAGGATGAGTGAAAGGTGACTAACAAAGGGTATTTATAAAGCAAAGATCAGTGGAAACACCGGACGCACTAGGAGGACATATTTATATAGTGACCTAATTGGTGATGTTCTTCAGAAAGGTCAGGTGCGGTTCTTCAGAGTACTCACAGCCGGCGTGCGTGTATGACCAGACGTATCAACGTAAGCGAAGCAAAAGAAGTATGTAAGGAGCTTAGCAAGTGGCAAGGCAATGCAAAGGCAAGGCAAAGGCAGAGCAAGGCGATGGCAAGGCAAGGCAAAGGCAGAGCAAGGCGATGGCAAGGCAAAGGCCAGGCAAAGACAAGGCAAAGTCGAGGCAAAGGTAAGGCAAAGGCAAGGCAAAGGAAAAGGCAAGGCAAGGCAAAGGCAAGGCAAGAAAAAGGCAAGGCAAAGTCGAGGCAAAGGCGAGGCAAAGGCGAGGCAAAGTCAAGGCAAAGGCGAGGCAAAGACAAGGCAAAGGCGAGACAAAGACAAGACAAAGGCGAGGCAAAGGCAAGGCAAAGACAAGGCAAAGGCGAGGCAAAATCAAGGCAAAGGCGAGGCAAAAGCGAAGCAAAGGCGAGGAAAAGTCGAGGCATAGTCGAGGCAAAGGCGAGGCAAAGGCGAGGCAAAGGCGAGGCAAAGGCAAGGCAAAGGCGAGGCAAATGCAAGGCAAAAACATGGCAAAGGCGAGGCAAAAGCAAAGCAAAGGCAAGGGCGAGGCAAAATCAAGGCAAAGGCGAGGCAAAGGCAAGGCAAAGGCGAGGCAAAAGTGAGGCAAAGGCGAGGCAAAGTCGAGAAAAGGCGAGGCAAAGTCGAGGCAAAGTCGAGGCAAAGGCGAGGCAAAGTCCAGGCAAAGGCGAGGCAAAGGCGAGGCAAAGGTGAGGCAAAATCAAGGCAAATCAAAGGCAAAGGCGAGGCAAAGTCGAGGCAAAGGCAAGGCAAAGGTGAGGCAAAAGCGAGGCAAAGGCGAGGCAAAGGCGAGGCAAAGTCGAGGCAAAGGCGAGGCAAAGGCGAGGCAAAGGCGAGGCAAAGTCAAGGCAAAGGCGAGGCAAAGACAAGGCAAAGGCGAGGCAAAATCAAGGCAAAGGCGAGGCAAAGGCGAGGCAAAGGCGAGGCAATGGCGAGGCAAAGGCAAAGGCGAGGCAAAATCAAGGCAAAGTCAAGGCAAAATCACGGCAAAGGCGAGGCAAGGGCAAGGCAAAGGCGAGGCAAAAGTGAGGCAAAGGTGAGGCAAAGTCGAGGCAAAATCAAGGCAAAGCAAAGGCAAAGGCGAGGCAAAATGAAGGCAAAGGCGAGGCAAAGCCGAGGCAAAGGCAAGGCAAAGACAAGGCAAAGGCTAAGCAAAGGCGAGGCAAAGACAAGGCAAAGGCGAGGCAAAGGCGAGGCAAAGGCGAGGCAAAGGCGAGGCAAAGGTGAGGCAAAGGTGAGGCAAAATCAAGGCAAAGCAAAGGCAAAGGTGAGGCAAAGGTGAGGCAAAATCAAGGCAAAGCAAAGGCAAAGGCGAGGCAACGGCAAGGCAGAGGCAAAGGCAAGGCAAAGGCGAGGCAAAGGCAAGGCAACGGCAAGGCAAATGCAAGGCAAAGTTAGAGGCAAAGGCAAGGCAAAGGCGAGGCAAAGGCAAGGCAAAGGCAAGGCAAAGGCAAGGCAAAGGCAAGGCAAAGGCAAGGCAACGGCAAGGCAATGGCAAGGCAAAGGTAAGGCAAGGCGAAGGCAAGGCGAAGGCGAAGGCAAGGCAAAGGCAAAGGCAAGGCAAGGCAAGGCAAGGCAAAGGCAAGGCAAAGGCCTTGCCTTTGCCTTGCCTTCGACTTGCTTTCGCCTTGCCTTGCGGTTCCGGTGGCCATCTGTGGCCTTCTTCATCAGTTCCACTTCACCAAATTATACTTTCTGAATGCAAATGATTGACTTGTTGATGAAAATATAAAAATCGCTATATGTATGCTTATAATATTTGAGGAGTTCCTTCAGTTACTCATGGATCCCAACATCAGAATTGGATTTTGATAAAAATGGGACCAATCTGGAAGTATATCCTTTCAAATAAAAAAAATATTTTTCGGTTCATAAACCACGGAGTTCTGAGTAGAAATAAACTTAGGCGTCCTACTGACCTAGAACAAACTAATCAAAAGTCTAGATCTGTATGCTATACGATAAGGTTGAAAACTAGTGAAAACCACAGCAACTTACAGTAGCACATTAGAATATACATTAGAATATCAAAACAAATCAGCCTTGCCTTTTCCCAACTATGTTGGGGTCAGCTTCCAGTCTAACTAGATGCACATGAATACCAGTATTTGTGGAATTTACGATACCCCTTGGTAAGACTGGTTGTCAGAATTTTGAGCTGACGACCCCTGACGACATCAAACATCCACGAATGACGGACGGGACCAACGACTTAACGTTATTTCCGAAGCACGGAGGAGTCTCGGTATGTAAAGATGGTCACCCATCCACGGACCAACCCCGGCAAGCGTAGCTTAACCTGATAAATCGACCCGTGCGGCTGTTATTACTTAGCCACGAGCTCCTCCAATACACATTAGAATATAAGTATCTAAATTATTAAAAATAGCAGAAACAAGATATTATTTAATAAACCAAATTAATGGTAACATTCATACCAGGCACATTATGTTAATTCATCTTATTTATTTGATAGCTAAACAAATTGTGTTCGTGATTTGTTTTAATTGTTCAGCAATAAATTAAAAAACCCCCTTGGGGTATTAGTTAAAAATATTGTAACTGTACTAGCTTTTCCACGCGACTTCACTTGCAGTCTACAGCTTTGTCTATTTCTACATGATGGTCTGTTCAATTGTATGTCATATAGCTCGATCCGAGGCGTGTCTCATCCAGCTGCCCCAGCCTACCCTCGAAGGTCTTCGCTCCTAGTCTCAGGGCGTGCTACTCTATGCTTGCCGACTACGTTCTGTAGGTATACCTAACCCGATTTTTCTAACTGTCAACGTCAATATATTACAGCGTATGTATAATACGGCGTATTACAAAACGTCTAGCCGAAATACATAAAGGCGCTTTTTTCTATTTCGGCTGATTGACGTTCAGCCAAAATGTCATAATGATACGTTCGCCAAGACGGCGCGGCGGCAAATCTTTAGCCCTATCGCCGCTAGTGGCACCCCGACTAAATGGGTGACCATGTTAAACAGTCGCTAATCATAACCAAAGTCAAAGTCAAATTATTTATTTCAAATAGGCCACATAAGATGCACTTTTGAACGTCAAAATTTAGAAAACAATAGAATTGATTCTAGTTGCCCTTCCAAAAAATAGTTTCGTACCTAATATTAAGCAACGTTTACAAATAAACCCAGGTCTGTTTGTGTGCATGATTAAGTGACAAATATCTCCACAAACTTGCAGATTTATGTATAATATCAGTAAGGATTTGCAAGGATGTCCTATGACACATCGTACTGCTTATACGAGACTACAATCGTCATCAAAGTGTAATGTCACTTTACAGTGATACGAACAGCATCCGTGAGTGACGTTCGTGTAATAACCACGCATCTAAATTGACATTAAATGTCTTTCCCTATTGCATAGTGTTGTGCAGTTGCAAAGCTATGCATAGCCGATGGTGGCGCTGCCATGCTTGTTGGAGGACAGAATAGTGTGGAAATAATGATTTATTTTCGTTCGATCCCATTTTTTAGGTATTAACGATGGGTCCTTGGTATTTTATATAAAAACCGCCCAAGTGCGAGTCGGACTCGCGCTCGAAGGGTTCCGTACCATTATCTATAATAACGGCAAAAAAATCACGTCTGTTGTATGGGAGGTCACCTTAAATATTTGTTTTATTTTAATTTAATTATTTATTTTTAAAGTGAATATATAAATAAATATTCTGTGAATATTTCAAGCGTCTACCTGTTGCCGTTAACAATATCGAGCAAAAACGAGCAAAAAAAAAACCCATTTGTTGTATGGGAGCCCCCTTAAATATTTATTTTATTCTGTTTTTTAGTATTTGTTGTTATAGCGGCAACAGAAATACATAATCTGTGAAAATTTCAACTATCTAAAGGTCATTTTGTATAGTGTTGGCTTCATATAGCCTGCAAAGACAGGTTTCCTTTCATGAAGAAAAGTGAGCGATGACATTGATGCATATTGTAGCTACCCTTGGGAACTGCTCATCAGCTTCGTAGTATAGAACACTAGCTTCTAGCCGCGGCGTGGAAGTCAACTATAGCATAAAACATATCATAAGGCACACGGCAAATAAAAAACGTTTTTGTCTTTTCAGAGTGTTTTTGTAGTCCAGTTTTTACTTTTTTAAATAATTTACTTTATTTCAAGCCTTTTAGTTTTATTGATATAGGTTTTTATTTGGAATTGACTCATTACTAGCATTTATACCATACCAATATTGTTGAAATTTATTTAAAAAAAGCCTTCTCTCCCTTTTTTAGGGTTCGGTACCCAAAGGGTAAAACGGGACCCTATTACTAAGACTCGACTGTCCGTCCGTCTGTCTGTCCTTCAGTCACCAGGCTGTATCTCATAAACCGTGATAGTTAGCAGTCACAGATGATGTATTTATGTTGCCGCTATAACAACAAATACTAAAAAACAGAATAAAATAAATATTTAAGAGGGCTCCCATTCGACAAACGTGATTTTTTTGCCGTTTTTATAGATAATGGTATGGAACCCTTCGTGCGCGAGTCCTACTCGCAATTGGCCGGTTTATTTTTTGTATTTTGAGATACAATATACAATGTGGAGACAACAATACGACAATAAATGAAAACACTGGCAATACTAATGCATAAGAGTATTTTGGAACGATCAAATAAATTCTAGCATCGAAATTAAAAAAGTGATTTTTTCAAATAAACTAAATAGCAGTGGTGTGCCGACTATGGGTTTTGCCAATCTTTGACTAGCTATAGCGACTAAACTATTGGATATATTTGATTGAATTTTCGTGTGCAGACTGCGAACGTCATTAGATATACGTAGTTGAATTTATTGTTATATTGTCGTCTCCACGTTGTATAATAAATATTATATAGCCTATGTCACTCCGACAATTAAGACGAATCTAACAATACCTTATAATAATTATGTTAAAATCCATCAAAGCGCTATGGCTACATAGCGTGCCAAAGAAATCGATATACATACATACTCTCGAAAAACATTACCCTCCTGTGGCAGTCGGGTAATAAGTGAACGATTTTTAGTATACGGATCAGTAGGTACTTCCAAAGATTAAATAAGTACCTCTAGTAAACAAACAGTTTCTTCTTCCTCTATCCTCTAAAAACTTATCGAACTTCTAATGATGGACACTGTTTTTAAATTAATGAACCTCTAAATACTTTTTGCATGACCCTCTTTTTTAAATTGAGCGTTTTCATTTCACTTAATGGTGATGATAGCGCTGAAGGTGGAAGCTAGCTTCACCTGGAATCCTCAACCACAGAGGAACTGGCTATCTTACCTCTTACTGCCGAAAGACAACAAATGCTGTTAACATTTTTATTATGGCGACAGACTTAGATAAGATGGTGGTTGCTAGGCAGGTGGACTTATAACCAGCCATACCACCAACCAAACCGAGCAGAAAATTTTGCCCCCCACTGAGAATCGAACCTCTGGGTTTGAGACATGTGGTCTTACCACTAGACCACAGAGGCGGTCTTTTCTCACATCTGTGACAAAACCAACCAAAGCCTAAGTCAAAGCTCCAAAGCATACTGCGGCCATCTGGTCGCAGTATGCTTTAGAATAATAGAATACCTACTCTTTATTATGTACACCACAAAAATTACAGATCTAAATGTAGAAATTTTACATACATTACACACAATGGACGGTCTTATCGCTAATCTTAATTAAATCTTTTTTTTCTTAATTAAAATTAACTAAATCTTTTAAAGACAACCTTTTGATTGATTAAGGGAGAAGGAGACACAATACAGTGTGGGGCGCCCCCCACCTAGATAGACCGACGACCTTAAAAAGGTGGCTGGGACAGACTGGATGCGGAAAGCGGAGGACAGTGTGTTGTGGCGCAGCCTGGGAGAGGCCTATGTCCAGCAGTGGACTGCTATAGGCTGAGTTGAGACACAATACTGCAGGTGGTCTGTGGTGTACCATTTACATATTATATACAATAAATACATACATAACACATATTAAACTTATTTTTATAATAGATTCAATAATAATCATGAAACAAATGCAATGAACAAAAAAAATAATTTTGTTTAAGGAGAGAGATAGTGTTTTGTACCATAATTCTATTCCATTCCATTGATTTTATTGGTTTCCATTTTTTAAGAAACCAAAATAGTAATTATTTGATGTTCACAAAATCATATGAAAATAAAAATAAAAAACCAATCAAAATCATATTGTTTATTATTATCTCAATAATATTATTATTATTTTTTCGAAAGCAAAATGGGAATTAATTGAGGTTAGATAAATACATGCCTTTATTTTAGACACGTTTAAGGTTTATCCAAGGATGATAAAAAGAATTTGTAGACATCTTCCCACATCTTCCCACGTATTAAAGCGTCCTACGCTAAATGCGGGCGTTTCATCAAGGGCGCAGACAGAGGGTTTCTCTCTTGTCACATGTCTTATGAGAAAAAGTACGTCATCAATTTTAGTCAAGCATTTATCTTCCTAAAATGTCATCGATCCAAATAGCTTTTAATTTTTTTATAAATAATTATATTCTCAAGGATCTGAATTAATGTTTTTATTTTTTTATTTCTCAGTTTATAGTACCTTGACATCTTACATTAAACATTTTTTCACACATACTACCATTGCTGGTATAGAAATATTAAATAATAAGCTAGGTACATCCAAATCAGAACTAGGTACTTTAAGGCGTTTGTGGTGCGCACACCAACGTGCTACCTGCATCAGGTGATGGAAGAAAGATTTTGGCCTCAGGATGTGGTGTTTCGCCGCTTTCGCGGTCATGTGCCACCAGAACGCGCAAGGACTTAGTGCATCTAAGTGATACTAACATAGCTTTAAGTTTTATTTACTAACACATTTGTTAATACATGTATACTTAGGTTAAGGTCTTTGTAACCTGAAAATAAATGTATAAGTATTGATAGGTATTAGGTAAGAAAACAGGATAAAGGCTTGTACAGACTAGAGCGATATCGCGGGCGCAACGCGACACTAGTAGCACAATTTCTTTGTCGGTACCTGTCGCGCCCACGATATCGCGCGAGTCTGTACGAGCCTGAACATGAGCTCTATTCGGTAAAAAAATGCAAAACAGAAAAAGATCTTCAACATTTTAAGCAATTAGATACTCATCATCTGCCTAGGCTTTTTGCCAAGTATGTTGGGTCGGCTTCCAGTCTAACCGGATGCAGCTCAATACCAGTATTTTACATGGAGCGACTGTCTATCTGACCTCCACAACCCAGTTATTGGGTAACATGAAACCCCTAGTAAGGCTTCCTGTCCACCGGAGCAGAGCGAGACTGCATAGCGGAGAAACTGAGAAATATCAACCAATAGGATTTCAATAGGATTGTAAGTGGACAGGGATTTGCAATTCTATTGGTTAATATAAACTCAGTTTCTCCACTCCGCAACCTTAGGCTGTCAGACTTTCGGGTTTCTGACAATCCGTAACAACTGTCAAAGATCTGCAAATGTCAGCCTGGGCTTGACGTGCTTTCCTAGGCACGCAAACAGATATTGTGTCACCAAAACGTGATAATCATTTATTAGGTGAAACCTGTGTTCTAGAACCGTTTAGTCTAGACTTAAAATTAGACTCAAATCGAGTAGAAATTGGCCATTTTAAAATCAAGATTTTTAACTAAACATTCGTATACGGGCCTAATTTAATTTTTTTAAGGCTCTTACAGACTCACGCGATATTGCGGGTGCGACAGCCAGCGATATAGAAATTGTGCTACTAGTGTCACGTCTCAGCCGCGATATCGCACAAGTCTGTACGAGCCTTTACGTCTAGCATAGTTTCTTACTTTCTAATAGGCAGTAAGTTATAAATACAAAAATTACACGGCTATATTGGCTATCAATCACTGGCCATGGTTCAACCAATGATCAGCATAGCCACAAACCACTAATATTCGTATCCACATCACTAAACTCGATGACTGCACGTATTACCCGGGCGGACACGTCATCTCATTACCGGCTTTATTGCAGTGTAAATGTAAATAATTGATGCTTACCACGCAATGGCTAGTAAATGGAGTGCTGACTGAATTTGTTTGATGCATGGGGTACAAATAAACATGCGCAGTAAATCGATTTTGTGTCCTGTGAAAGCAAGAGTGCAATTAGGATGCAATTAGGTAAAAATACCCAACAAAAAGCCGAACATTTGAAAAAAAAATTACACGTACTTTTTAATCTTTCTTTTTCGTGATTCATTTACCTTTTAAGGGTTCCGTACCCAAAGGGTAAAACGGGAACCCTATTACTAAGGCTCCACCGTCTGTCTGTCTGTCCGTCTGTCACCGGGCTGTATCTCATACACCGTGATAGTTAGACAGTTGAAATTTTCACAGATGATGTATTACTGTTGCCGCTATAACAACAAATACTAAAAAACAGGTTAAAATAAATGTTTAAGAAGGCTCCCATACAACAAACGTGACTTGTTTGCTCGATATTGATAACGGCAACAGGTAGACGCTTGAAATATTCATAGAATATTTAGTTATATTTTTTTTATTTAAAAATAAATAACTAAATTAAAATAAAACAAATATTTAAGGTGACCTCCCATACAACAGACGTGATTTTTTTGCCGTTATTATAGATAATGGTACGGAACCCTTCGTGCGCGAGTCCGACTCGCACTTGGGCGGTTTTTATATAAAATACCAAGGACCCATCGTTAATACCTAAAAAATGGGATCGAACGAAAATAAATTTATTTCCACACTATTCTGTCCTCCAACAAGCATGGCAGCGCCACCATCGGCTATGCATAGCTTTGCAACTGCACAACACTATGCAATAGGGAAAGACATTTAATGTCAATTTAGATGCGTGGTTATTACACGAACGTCACTCACGGATGCTGTTCGTATCACTGTAAAGTGACATTACACTTTGATGACGATTGTAGTCTCGTATAAGCAGTACGATGTGTCATAGGACATCCTTGCAAATCCTTACTGATATTATACATAAATCTGCAAGTTTGTGGTGATATTTGTCACTTAATCATGCACACAAACAGACCTGGGTTTATTTGTAAACGTTGCTTAATATTAGGTACGAAACTATCTTTTGGAAGGGCAACTAGAATCAATTCTGGATTCCAATGGTAACCCTCGACGATATGTTATTCAAAAGTCTTTAAATTATGTAATTTTCTACAACTAAAAAAAAACACAAAAAATATTACGTATAGTTGCGGTAAACATGACGCATAGAAAGAACAAAAATAAAAAATAAAACGGCCAAGTGCGAGTTGGACTAGCATACAAAGGGTTCCGTACCATTATCTATAAAAACTGCAATAAATCACGTATGTTGTATGGGAGCCCCCTTAAATATTTATTTTATTCTGTTTTTTTTTGTATTTATTGTTATAAATACATAATCTGTGAAAATTTCAACTGTCTAACTATAACGGTTCATGAGATATAGCCTGGCGACAGCCGGACAGACAGACGGACGGACAGCGGAGTCTTAGTAATAGGGTCCCGTTCTACCCTTTGGGTACGAAACCCTAAAAATAACAAGTTGGGGAAAATATGCGTTACATCTACGCAAAATGGCCACCGCTCAGCATAATGCTGCGACCCTATGCGAGACACCACCCAGCGCTGGTTTTCAGCAACAGCCAGGGTTGACGTGATGACGTCGACCGGTGCAGCATATAGGGAGATTATAAATAAGAAATAAAAAATAAAATAAATATATAATACTTAGTTAACTAATTAGTTAGTTAGCTTCGTATTTATATTGTGGGCTTTACATACGGGCTGTCTACATCAGGCTTTATAATAAATTAAGCTCATGTTGGAGGCAATCCACGAATATCGGCAGTCATGTTAAAAGTTCGGTGGTCGTAGTATTTGCTTGTACATTGACAAAAGTCCATAGCAACAGCGTATGTTTCCGACAATCAAATCTCGATGCAATATACACACTATGTCACTTCATCTGCTAACTACTCTGTGACGCTCCGTATTACTGAACTATTCATAGAATACGCCACAGCGAGCAGGGAGGACTTAGTCCACTGTCTGCGGACTTAGACGGCCGTAGGCGGTTGTCCCGGGTGTCCCAAACAATTGTTCACTAATTGTTCGTACTTGCTCGCCCCCGTTAGCGCCGATAACAAGGATGTATTACAAGAATTCTCTATACCTTGATGTTCGAACTCGATTATTTGTTAATCGGTACTGATTTTGTTAACTTAGACTTTCGTATATCGGTTTTGAAAACTCGCTATAAAATAAATGGTCAGGTGTTTAGAGCAAATCGATTTAGTTCATAAGCGTCTTCACTGAGTCAGATCGAATGAACTATGTAGGACATATTTTTAGATTTCGCCCTTTGATAGATACAAATAATTTGAAACTACTGGGTAAAACAGGCTGTAGATAGATACAGAAAAAATCAACAGCATACCTAGTGGTTATATATTTTTTTATTAAGGCAAAAGTGCCAGGTTTGCCCACCAAATTCATAGATTCAACACTGGTTTGCAAATTGCGGAAAACGTATAAAAAAAATAATTTCGCGGGCTACCTTAGCGCATCCTCCTTAAAAACAAATAATGATATGACTATTCAAGTTATAGGAGTACCTAGACTTGTTAGTAATTCCTATAACTTTACTAGTTTCTTTATTTTAAAGTTTTGAATACAGTAAGAAGTTTCTTCGCAGGCAATCCTGCCGGCTTAGCGTTGAATCCGGCTGAAGCTCTGCTTTTCCTGCAATGAAAATAAAATGAGGGAGATAAGTGTTTTGCATTTTGTACCGGTTTTAAGTTTTGTAATGTTCTTGGTATCCTATTTCATTATCATGATATATGGTTACTATTTATTCCCGTGGGTGTCGTAAAAGGCGACTAAGGGACTTACTAGAGAATGGGCAGCAGCGTTCTCTATATATTTTAACACCATACTGCGATCGCTAACCCGCCTGCCAAGCGTGCCGATTATGGCAACCCTCCCCTCCTATTGGGGCAGGCCTATGCCCAGCAGTGGACGTCTTTCGGCTGGAATGATGATGATGAATGTTCATGGTCATATAAAATTACTTACTGTCTAATCTAAATAAACGATATATCATGTTAAGAACAGGCAGTCTAAATCAAATTTCGAACGCAAGCTCCGCCCCTCGCTACCCGCCACTCCGTTATGTGCTAAACGATAATACATCAGTAATAAAGTTGAATATTGCGTGCGCTCTTTGATCGTGTTCGAGCACGAAACTAAATAGCGTAAGTCTTAATTCTTATTTCATTTATAACTAAAGTACCTAATAATTGATCTAGAGAAAAATTTCTTGTGTCGGGATAATAAACTATATTTTCTTGCTGTAAAATTTATTTTAGACATAAAAGCTCAACAATCTTGTTTGTTTTTTATAATTATCCTTAAAATGACATGATTTTCGAATTAAAAAAATATTGAGAGATAATATTACAATTACGTAACTGTCTTCAACATGGAAAGAAAAAGATCCAATAATCATATTATACTAAAGTTTCATTTTGCTTGTATGTGTGACTGTTTCAGAATATTCATGCAAATTAACATAAAAATAGGGAGCCTCCTCTTAAGTTCCCAATTCCTACGTAATTTACCACTGCTTTTATGTACGGTCAGGGAAATTAATTGTTTATCAAATTGACACACTACGTCAATTTGCCGTCTCTTAGCCATTTCATACAACTGTCAAAGAATGACAGTTGTGATTTGAATATACGGACAATTTAATTTGATAGTCAATTTATTTCAAAATCAAAAGTCATTCAAACTGGGCTGAGAATCAGCACTTTTTGAACGTCAAAATTACATAAGACAGTCCCCCAAAAATGCCCACCCTTCACCACTTCCTAGTGCTTTAGCTGGGAAGAAGAAGTGGCGCAACAAACTCCCCAGTTGCACAGCTGTCTTTCCCTGACTTTATTTAGATGAAAAGTCAAAGCTATCGTCCAAAGTAGAATCTTTCTGACTTTGGAAATATTGTAAAGCTAGTATGAAGACTAAATACGCTTTGATGAAGATGATGCGATGTGAAAGTTTAATATCAAGGTTGAACTAAGGACTTGGAATGACACCTCTGGTTAATAATAGGTATACATAAAAAATAATATAATCAAACGAACCTAGGACGAACGAAGTTCTAAATTGATGTTCCTAAGATAAAGTTGTTATTTGATAAACTAGTCAAAACATCTCTCCAGATAATTAGTCAGATTGCATAATTTTGCAGTCTAGGTAAGACTGCAAAATTATGCAATCTGGAATATCGTAGTCAACATAGTGTTATTTTGAGAATGGAATACTAAAAGAAAAATGAATGAAAAAAAAAAAATAAG
The DNA here is from genome assembly GCA_963921375.1 of Tiliacea citrago. Taxonomy (NCBI): domain Eukaryota; kingdom Metazoa; phylum Arthropoda; class Insecta; order Lepidoptera; family Noctuidae; genus Tiliacea; species Tiliacea citrago. Next base: position 20,310,522 of record OY992781.1, read on the forward strand.
ATTATCACGCTAATGTTTAAAGGTGAAAGTTTGTGAGTGTGTTTGTAACTTCTTCACGCTCAAACGGCTGGTCCAATTTTGATAAAATTTAGTATGGAGGTAGCTGACACTCTGGATTAAGACATAGGCTTTTTATTCCGATATTCTCACGGGATCGAGACTTACTCGGGTGAAACCGCGGGGCGCAGCTAGTATATCAATAAAAAGAAAATAATCATTTCGAGCATTTACTTAAATGAAACGACTTAAAGCTCATGCAGACTAGCGCGATATCGCGAGCGCGACAGGTAGCGCGACACGTTCCATGAAGTTTTCATAGAAATTGTGCTACTAGTGTCGCGTCGCACCTGTCTGCGGGAGCCTTTTTTTGTGAAAGGTGGTACCAAACTAGGAATTTATATTTACGAGTTTGTTACTCAAAGCATTTAATTCTGTCTAGACTTTAGACATTATACTTATTATACCTTTTTTTTTTTGCCGGGGTGGAAAATCCTCATGGATGTCCTCCGCACTGGGGTGGGCGGAGGGGTCTGTCAGACTCTTACTGACTAAAAACCACCCCGGTGTTCCCTTCCCACACTTGCACCGGGGATCTTGGGAGCTAGTATTACTTCCGTGATCCCCGGCTAGTGCCGGCCCGCCTCTGCGGGCCACCTCAAATCTGCGGGGGGGGGGGGGGGGGGGGGGTGAGGTGTTAGACCCCCCCCGCGACGTCTGAAAGGGGCGCGCGTGGAACACTACGCGCCGCCATCTCGAGTCCAGTGTGATAGGGGGCGGCGGACGTCCCCGAGGTATGCCGTCCCTGGACCCATTTAGGGGGGCCGGAAGAGGGCATGATCTGCCCTCTGCCGACGCCCGGTGCGCCTGCTGCGGGCCGGGTGAGGGGACGAGATCTCCCGCTCCCATTCCGCAGCCTCCTTCTGCGATACGACTGTTTCGCAGAAGGTTACCACCGCGTCCCAGGACTCCTCGCTGCCGGCCATTGACTCGACCACGGCCGGCAGCGACAGGTCACTGCCTACTCCTGAGATACTTATTATACCTAACCTAACTATAATACCGGTAAGGGGGTATATGTATGTTCTAGCTAGACGTTATAAATAAATATACTTTATCTAATCAAAGAGGTGATTGTACAGCCATACGGGTCGATCCATCAGGTTAAGCTACGCTTGCCGCAGATGGTCCGTGGATGGGTCCCATCTTTACATACTAAGACCCCTCCATGTCTCGGAAAGCACGTTAAGCCGTTGGTCCCAGCTGTCATTAGTAGATCTTTGAGAGTTGTTACGGGTCGTCAGAAGATCGAAAGTCTGACAATAAGTCTTACCAAGGGGTATCGTTATGCCCAGTAACTGGATTCTGGAGGTCAGATATGCAGTAGTTCCATGTTAAATACTGGTATTCAGCTGCATCTGGTAAGACTGGAAAGCGATCCCTACATAGTTGGGAAAGGCTAGGCATATGATGACTTTATCTAATCATAATTTTATGTAGATACTATACTCCATTTGAATTAAGCTTAGAAATTTAAATAAACCTTTTTTACAGTCCGTTCAACCGATTTTGACTTTTATTCCGTTGGCATAAGGATGGCATTAAAAGCAAAAACACGGTTACAATACCAACTGCTTATTACAGCTGCCATTTGGCATGCCATCAGCGCAATAGAAGTCAAAATCAGGTGAACGGACTGTAAAAAGGGTTTATTTAAATTTCTAATCTTATTTCAAACGGAGTATAGGTGACTTAACTAAATCACAGTTTTCTCTTAACTCTCAAATTCAATGGCCTTCATTGTTATGCCATTGGGTACATAAACTTTAACAAACCTTTCGATGTTACCAAGTTTTCTAAAACAGTTAAAAGTTAAAGGAAGAAGTTCTTAACCATTTTCATAAATTATCTACGTACTACTTTGACACACCAGATAAATCTTTTATTTGGCATTAATCGTACGTTACTTATATCTCTATGTTAATTAATGTAATTGGTGTTACCGTTTTAATAAACAATAAATTATGGGGAAGACCATCTTCATTAAATCAGCTATCTAACGAGGTCCAAAAGTTACAAAAATATTTAAAGGTGCCGACGAAACAGTGGATACTGCTGGCACAGGTAGAATTTGCAAATGGTTGACATATAAAAAAAAACCCGGCCAAGTGCGTGTCGGACCGCGCACCGCGCCCTATTTAGCTTTCATATTTAACACCAGTGTGGACCAAGGAGTCTTTCCGGATCTCATGAAGCACAGTAAAGTAGTTCCTTTGTTCAAATCCGGAGATAGTAAAGAACCCAACAATTATAGGCCCGTGTCAATTCTGCCAGTTCTCAGTAAGGTGTTTGAAAAGTTGATGCTCAATCAAATGTTACGTCACTTCAATAAAAATTCCATCTTTCATGAACAACAGTACGGTTTCACTAAAGGTCGTTGTACCACTGACGCCGGTGTCACCCTAATAAAGAACATTTTTAACGCCTGGGAGTAAGCACAAGATGCCATTGGAATCTTTTGTGACCTCTCTAAGGCTTTCGATTGCGTTAACCATGAGACACTTCTGCTGAAACTAGATCATTATGGGTTTAGGAATACAGCTCTTGATTTACTTAGATCATACCTGAAAGATAGAAAGGTTAAAGTTCAAGTAAACGGCGTGAACTCATTGGGGTCTGAAATGGCAATGGGCGTTCCTCAAGGTTCGATATTGGGTCCATTCATCTTTTTAGTTTACATTAACGATTTACCCCAATTACTTCAAAATCAACCAAAGATGGTTTTATTTGCAGATGACACGTCATTGATCTTTAAAATAGATCGACGGTCTCAAAACCTTGACGACGTGAATAATTCTATTTTTCAGGTCCAAGATTGGTTTACGGTAAATAATTTGGTTCTAAATGAAAAAAAAACCAAATGCATTAGATTTAAACTACCTAATGTTAGAAGTAGCGAATGTGATATCATATTGAATGGAGAAAAACTGGAATGTATTATTCAAACGGTTTTCCTAGGAATCACTCTAGACGAGAAACTACAATGGGGACCACATATAACATCTCTTGCGGGGCGGTTAAGCTCGGCCGCTTATGCTTATGTAGAAACCGCGCATTTGGTCTATTTTAGCTACTTCCACAGCATTATGTCGTACGGTATTTTATAGTGGGGTCGGGCTGCTGACATTGAATCCATCTTTATTTTGCAAAAGAGAGCTGTCAGAGCCATTTATAATCTACGTCGCAGAGAATCTCTTAGGGAACTCTTTAAAAGGATTAATATTATGACGGTACCTTGCCAATTCATTTATGAAAATATTATGTATGTAAGAAAACCTACATCTTTTCAAAAAAATAAGTGATAGACATAATTTCAATACTAGAAATAAAGATAAAATAGATCAGCCATGTTTCAGATTATCTAAAGTACATACATCTTTTATGGGGTACTGTGTTAAATGTTACAACAAAATACCTTGTGATATATTGCAATTAAATGGAAGAAAATTTAAAACTCATAAAAAGTACACTTTGTAAACAAGCTTATTACAAATTAGAGGATTATATCCAGGATAAGAACGCTTGGAAACATGCTGGTCCAGCTCCATAGGACAATCTAGAGTCTAGACAAAATCTAACTGATTGCTATTTTAATTGTATATGTTATTATTTTTATGACATTTATTTTACACTCTGTGATTACCTTAACTCACACACTGATTATTTTAGGAAAACTTTTTTTTTTTTTTACAATGTTTGTAAATATGTGAGCACCATGTATCTATCACATAATTAATTTATCTCATTGCTTCATTATTAATTCTTTTTACCTATTGTGGTATAGTAATTTTATTCTAGGTGCATCGTCTTCACATATAATTATATAATTGATGTACCAATACCAAATATTGTAAAACATTTTAAAAGAGTAACGGTGGAGTTTCTTGCCCATTCTTCTCCATACGAAGCTACCTTTTGGAAGGGGCGACTAGAATCAATTCTATTTTATTTGTAAATTTTGACGTTCAAAAGTGCCATCTATGTGCCTATTTGAAATAAATAATTTGACTTTGACTTTGACTTTGACACAATGAAGGGTTCCGTAGTTAGGATGAATTTATCCCTAAAACAAACTTAACATTGTAGTTAAAAAACATCATCATACATCGATATACGCCACGGTCAATTTTCCAACTGAAAATTTAAGTTTGTAATCGCAAAAAATGTTTTTTTTATGTGATAAAACTACATATTAACAATTTTCGGACTTTTTCCTTTACTTGTGCTGTGAGACCTTGCGTCTGCCCAAATTTCATGATTCTAGGTCAACGGGAAGTACCCTATAGGTTTTGATTTATGTGCCAGATATTCGCAATTTTTTTTTATGTGATAAAACTACAAATTTACAACTTTCGGACTTTTTCCTTTACTTTTGCTGTAAGACCTTGCTGGTTGCCAAATTTTATGATTCTAGGTCAACGGGAAGTACCCTATAGGTTTTGATTTATGTGCGAGATATTCGCAATTTTTTTTTAATGTGATAAAACTACAAATTTACAACTTTCAGACTTTTTCCTATACTTGTGCTGTAAGACCTTGCTTCTCGCCAAATTTCATGATTCTAGGTCAACGGGAAATACCCTATAGGTTTTGATTTATTTGCGAGTATCGAAATATGTCGCAATAATATCGCTTATACTCGTATCGCCGTATTTTTTTATTGCGTTGACTTGGAAGCTTGATTTTTTTAGAGCTTCAAGGGACTATAGACTTACGTATTTGATATTAATTTCAACTTGATACCTCTACGCGTTCCTGAGAAAAATGGTCTTGACAGACTTACAGACAGACAGACAGACATACAGACAGTTTTTCCTTTTGGGGTACGGCCCCTAAAAATGTGTGATAATCGAAATAATTAACTGGTCTCTGCCATCGTACTGTTTTCTAACCTTTCAGCAATCGATCACATGGTGTACACCCAGGTCATCAGGACCAGTAAAAATCTCACCGTGAAATCTTATGTGAAGTGAGCTATCAATAGTGTCAATCCCTAGCGATCCGTAGCATCAAGTGAAATGACAGCTTACTTAAATCTCACTTCACCTAAGATTTCACGGTGAGATTCTTACAGAACAGGCAGCACTCGCCACAAGTCGCGGAGCGGTTTTTGAGTTTTTAACATGATTCAGGGTTTACTCGCTGGTCTCGGTTCACTTGTCGCTTAGTTCGCGTCACATATACTCATACCTTTTTTCCCATGGGGATAAGCAAAAATGACAGAAAGCCAGCTGCTACGGTCCTTTGAAAAACCAAAATTTAACCAAAGTATAAAGACATTATATAAACTAACCTACATAATATTCAAGCTTTTAATACTAAGAAAAAAGGTAGGTATAGTGATAAAAAGTATCTATAAAAAATCTATGACACACATACCTACAATTTATCAATTATTATTTTAATTACCCAAGAATTCCAAACAACTAAATTGTAAAAGGTAGCGTGAAATATCTTATTACTCATCCACGCTTTTAACCTTTAACACCAACCGGTATACAACATGTTATTTTATATAATAAATAAAAAACCGGCCAAGTGCGAGTCGAACTCGCGCACGAAGGGTTCCGTGCCATTATCTATAAAAATGACAAAAAAATCACGTTTTTTGTATGGGAAAAAATATTAAATATTTGTTTTATTTCAATTTAATTATTTATTTTTGAATATATAACGAAATATTCTGTGAATATTTCAAGCGTCTACCTGTTGCCGTTATCAATATAGAGCAAAAAGGAGTAAAAAAGTCGCGTTTGTTGTATGGGAGCCCCCTTAATTATTTATTTTATTCTGTTTTTTTAGTATTTTTTGTTATAGCGGCAACAGAAATACAACATCTGTGATAATTTCAACTGTCTAACTATCACGGTTCTTGAGATATAGCCTGGTGACTGACGGCGGAGCCTTAGTAATAGGGTTCCCGTGTTACCCTTTGGGTACGGAACCCTAAAAACCTGTACGTTCCTAATATGGCAAGATACAAGACTACCAGTAAATAAAAGAAATACTTATTTAACCCGTTGCAATTGTCCAATGGGTCATGAAGACATTTATTTTAAGCAGAAACTCGAAACTAAACAAACATCATTATCGTAAATGAAAGATTAATGTTTAATAAACAATCGAAACAGTTTTATTAATGCAATCTTAATATAATTCAATGTACCCCAGAGATCAGTCAGATTTAATCCATCTATCTCCATTCCTTTTTTTCTCTTTTAACTACAGGAAAAACTCATACTTATTGCGAGCGAGTAAGGACTTTACTTTTCTTTGTAAAGAGATCTCATTTGACCCGTTTATTACTAAAACCTATTCTGCACGCACTCGGCTGAACGCTGACTTTTTTTAAAGTGCATAGTGCTTATGCAAACTCAAGCTCAACGCATTTATTTTTAAATAAACCAATTATGGGTACTTTCGAATTGACAAGGGTTCGGTCAGTCACGAAGATGAAGCTAGTTGCCCATTCCAAAGTGTAGTTGGTTCCTATGGAGAAGAACGGGCAAGAAACTACACGGACACTCTTTTAATTTAAAATATTGGTTACATCATTCATGTTGGAATTATACATGTGAGAATAATGTAGAAAAACGTCAAAAGCGTCAATTAAAAAGAAAAAAAGAAAATTAAAATTTGCCATGGCAGCTAAGAGATGACCAGTCCCAATTGACGGCGCCCGTTCACGAACATGACGCATGGATCAGCACCAGTCAGCTCAACCATTTTGAAGAGAGCTAAATGATCGTACACACGCGCCACCATCAGCGAGACATTACATTGAGCATGACATAGTCTCAGCCGCCAGGGCACATTCAAGTCAATGAGTGACGAACCCAGTAAATAGTAGCTTTATAGTAAGTTTTTTTTTTTTATTGTACCTTTTAAGGAAGGGGAGCCCAGAGGGTTTTTGAGTAAGCATAATTATGCAGGGCGAACTGGTTGATAGCTGAGTAGGTGCGGCACGATGGGAGAACACCGAAAATGTATTTGAAAAGTTTCAGTTTTCTGAGCCCCGTGGTCTGGAATCCAATTTCAGATTTTGAAAATGGAAAAAAAATAACGTGATCTTCAGAGCCATTGATTTGGGTATGATCGTGTACTGCCTAACCCATAATGACTTAAATAGGTAAATCTGATGAAGAAATTGTGTGCTTTCCCTAAATCTGACGACGTTGAAATCTCAGATTTGGACAATTTTTTAAAGGATATTCAGGGTAAAAAGAATTTATTCTGTGCAATAGTGATATCATAAATATCTGACGGATTGATGGAGCCTTTTGGTCAAAAAGTCAAAAGTCAAATAATTTATTTCAAAATAAAAGGCACTTTTGAACGTCAAAGGAGATGTTTCATTTTCGGCCATAAAGTGTACGGTAATGAAAAAAGAGGAAAAAATTCCACAAATTCAGGAAAAGTATTCTTTCCTGAATTCTCCCCTGATTACTTCGGCACAAAAAATAATAGTTTTTCAAATTATTGTCTTATTCTATTGAACATGGCGTCGCGGTCGTCTTACTTGCATACTGCTTTCGTCCAGAAATCATGTTACATTAAAACGTAATAATATCACGTAGGAGTTATGTATCATTATAAATATGAAAGCCATGAATTTCTGTGCTATTTAGTTAAAATAATAAGATAGCTATCTTAGACAACTTTTTTGGCTGATTATAAGAAAGTGATCGATAAAAAAATATATATTATTTTTGTAGATTGTAGATTTGTAGCTATTTCTGGACGAAAAATAGCTGGCTGTCGATGGCCGTAACAACATGACAAACGTCAAACATTTTCAGTTTTTATTTAGTGCCTAAATTATTAGTTATTATGAAAAAAGACATTCTTTACTGTATTCAGGGGTTCGTTTCCCAGGTTTTCTAAAGCGTACATGTTATGGCCGGAGTCCTATACAAAAAAGAAACGCCTCCTTTACAAAAAAAAAATAGATTTGATTCTAGTCGCCCCTTCCAAAAGGTAGTTCCGTATGGAGAAGAATGGGCAAGAAACTCCACCGTTACTTTTTTAACACGTTCGGTGCCTTCCTGGAGGGTTCACTCAAGTCGCGTATGGGATGCCGGGAGCCCTCGCAGGGGCTCATTTTAAATATCCGGTTTTCTTAGCGAATACAGTATTATAAACTGTAAAAATAAAATCAGTTGTGTATTTTAGCAAGACTTAATAGTATACTCATTGGTTTTCAAATAGAAGCAATTTTATATTTATATTTATATTCATATTTTTATTCTTAGTTATTTTTTTCATTACAACTTGCTATATGACGGCACGGCGTATGAGCTCTACGAAAAGTGGGTAGAGTCGAAAGTGTTAAAATATTTTAAAATATTTTGTATAGGTACATTAAATATTTAAGTAAAGACGATGCACCTAGAATAAAATTGTATTGTAATTTTATTATACAATTTGGCAAAAATGATCAAAATTTTCATTAATTTAGATATTTACCCAAAAGTGGTAATAATAGACACCCTCACCAGCAGATCCATTGAAGAAATCAAAACCAAAGGAAGCCAACATAATAGTACACGCTCACAGTTGGCACGCCTGATCCCGCCGGAACCGGATGCCGTGTTAATTGGATATGTCAGATGCCTCTGGCTTTCTCGCCCTGAGATAGTTTCCCTAGTTGTGCTTCCTAGACATTAATTATTAGGAACTCGTCTGTTCGCTGTCACTATGTAGAATGAGGTAGCTTGTGTATTGTGCGAATTAAAATTTTAGCAGGGTTGATGACTTGTTGAGCGAAATTTTCCCTGTTTAAGGAATTGAAATTATGTTTTTGAGTCATAGCCGTTTCTTGGGAAATAATGTCTTACTTAGTCTTGTCTTGTCTTAATTAAATTTTTAAATTCATTAATTCCAGTGAATTAATATTTTTTTCAGTAGCAGCCCGGAGTCTGGATTTATGCCCGGCTATTAGGTTCGCCCCTTATAACATGGGACTTAAACATGACTATACTCCATTTGAAATAAGATTAGAAATTTAAATAAACTTTTTTACAGTCCGTTCAACCGATTTTGACTTCTATGCCGTAGGCATAAGGATGGCATTAAAAGCAAAAATGTGGTTACAATACCAACTGTTTATTACAGCTGCCATTTGTCATGCCACAAACGCAATAGAAGTGAAAAAGAAAAGTAGGAAGGTGAAATAGTTTGAATGGGCTGTAAAAAGTTTTATTTAAATGTCTAATCTTATTTCAAATGGAGTATAGCGAAATATGGGTATGGGTACTGTAGGTACACCTCTGCCTAACCCTTTGGGGAACACAGGCGAGATGTTATGTTATGTTAATTTAGAAGGACTCGTTCATATAATTTGGATAAAGAGGGAATTACCTTTCTTGACGGATTAGGTTATTTTTCAATAGGATGATTTTCAACCACAGTAGAAAACACAATTTAGTAAAAACAATGTAAATAATTGTCTTTGGTTTCTGGCCCTGACATCAAGCAATGGACAAGATTATAAAGTTTTTAGTGTATTGAATACGAGGCTTTTGACTACTTTGTAGGTATGTAATTTATTAATGTTATTTTGTTGTACTCGTAATGTGCGTTTTGTTTGTGCAGAATAAACAATTTACCTTTCTTTTTTTTATTCAAATTATTCAAAGATAAGCTGTGTGCCTGATGGGATTTCGCATCAGCAAAAATTACGAATTTCCATACAAATGTCTATTCTGACAGAAAATCTTCGGCCTAGTCTTTTTCCAACTATGTTGGGGTAGGCTTCCACGCGCGTAGTGTTCCACGCGCGCCCCTTTGAGACGTCGCGGGGGGGTCTAACACCTCACCCCCCCCCCCCCCCCGCAGATTTGAGGTGGCCCGCAGAGGCGGGCCGGCACTAGCCGGGGATCACGGAAGTAATACTAGCTCCCAAGATCCCCGGTGCAAGTGTGGGAAGGGAACACCGGGGTGGTTTTTAGTCAGTAAGAGTCTGACAGACCTCTCCGCCCACCCCAGGGCGGAGGACATCCATGAGGATTTTCCAAACCGGCAAAAAAAAAAAAAAAAAGGCTTCCAGTCTAACCGGATGCAGCTAAATATGTATATTAAATGGAGCGACTGCTTATTTGACCTGCACAACCCAGTAACTGGGTAACACGATACCCCTTGGTAAGACTGGTTGTCAGTCTTTCGGGCTTCTGACGGTGTCAAAGTTCGTGTACGTATATGATTTAAAATTGGAATGGAAATTCGTCAGTTTTGCTGATGGGAAATCCCATCAAAACCAGATTGCCTGTAAATAATTTGAATGCTGTGCTTTCTACTGTGGAAGACCTACCACACTGATTTTCGGCGTTTTTTTAGCCTATTATACTATTATATTTGTTTGGCCTATTGAAAAATGACCCAATCCAGCAAGAAAGGTCATTCCCTCTTTATCCAAATTATATGAACGAACTGAAGTCCCTATAAATTAACATGACATAATATTTCTCCTGTATTCCCCGAAGGGTTAGGCAGAGCTGTACCTATATGTACACTCAAATATCGCCAGTTAAGTTAAAGTGCCATGTAATACGAACATATTGCCACTAACCGGGCACAAATCCAGCCTTTCGGGCTGCTACTGAGAAATTCCAGATGCATGGATGGTCCCTCTAAATTATTTAATGAAATAAAACGTAATAAAATTGGTATTTCCAATGATCACAGACATCATAATGTCAATACACAGTTACCGCAGCCAACTGACCTACAAAATACAACAAAAGGAGTTCAAGTGGTGTCGATGTACTGTTTGATGAAGATTCCTGTCCACCCTGACAGCAATACAGTAGATTGATCGTAGAGATATTGAGCGATAACACCATTTTATAAGTTCTAACAGTAATAAAAGCTATCATAGTTTAATTAAGTGGGTAGAACATTAAAGACAAAAAACTCAATCATAAAGATATGACCCCTCTGATATGAACGGTATCATTCGGAAATACGAGTATGAAGAACAAAAAAAACTTAAGAATGAATTTTGAAATTCGAATAAGAAGCAAGATAGATATCAAGTCAAACAAAGATCAATTCACCACTGATGACTCGCGTTCGAAAAAACGTCATGGTAGTGCGAAAAAGGAAATCAAGTTGGTGAAATTTGATCTTAATGTCTTTAAATAAAAGCAAAGTGGATGAAACCTGCTGAAGTAATATTTCAGCGTGTATCTTAAGGAAGGATCTCCTGATATACCTAAAAGTAATTCTGCCGCTTAAGACTTGTGACTGACAAGATTGATTGATGGATGAGTAACCGACAAATTCACTCCGTCTCCAAATACGAAACTTTAGAGGGAAACGGGAGAGCATTTAACTTGGAGCAAAAAAGTCGAATTTTGTATCTAAAAAGATCATAATTCTTTTTAGCTGCAAAATTTCGACTTTTTTTCTTGCTTTTAAGGTACGTTTTCTGGCAGGTGTTGAAAATTATAAGGATAAAGAGCGTTTTAAATACAACTTATAGAAAATGAGAGGTCTCAGACATTTACGCAATTTAATGCTGATGACGGCACGGTTGGCGCATTGGTTAAGCGATTGACTGCTGCGCTTCGTGTCGCGGGTTCGATTCCCGCACGGAACAAATATTTGTATGACCTATAAGTAGTTGTTTCGGGTCTGGCTGTTTGTGTATGTGAGTTTAAATGTTTGTAAATGCACCCACGATACAGGAGAAATTCCTAGTGTGGGGCAACGTTTAAAAAATGAAAAAAAAAAAAAAAGCACTTTGAACTGAATGATTTTGTGGTTCAAAATGAAAAAACCGCGTACACAAAATACATCAAGACGTGAATGCAGCGAATTCAAAGCTCTACTTGGTTATAGAAAGCCAATCACCAGTTGAGTCAAAAGAGAAAAAGAGTCGTCAACAGGTAGGAGAATGATCATTGATTACCATAAAATCCTAATGTAAGTTAATTAACATATGAATAGTTCTGATTACAAGATGATACTCCTAAGGCCCATATTAATAAACGTAACTCAGCCGAAGAGCTCGCACTTGATAACAGTCTTGAGGTCATGATCGTAAACATAATAATTGATGTATTCCAATTACGGCTTGGATTTACGTTATCAGCCGAGTGATGGACTGATTAATAAACGAAAATCGACACATAAGTATACAATAGGTGTGTGTACTTGAGATGCTCAAATCTGAGTGTAGGCTGTCCGTGACTTGAGGTCGCGAAACATGGAGTTTGAAAATATTTTGGGTGAAATTATATTATTAATTAATATTACGATGAATTAGAGAACTATGACGATGTTTTTGCCAAAAATCTATATATCGACGGCGAAGTGCCAATAACTTCTAACTGTCAGAGTCAACACGACTCCCATGGAATTTGAAAATGAAATGTAGATAAGAGATTTTGCTAGAACACACGAATTAAATTCGAAACCATAAAAAGTGAATTTTGCGAAAAAAAAACCGACCAAGTGCGTGTCGGACCACGCACAATGAAGGGTTCCGTAGTTGGGATGAAATTATACCAAAAAAAAAATTTTATTTTAACAAAAAATGAAAAACATGTTTACCCTATACATCGATCGATCAGGGACCATTTTAGTTACCTATTGAAAAGGTTTCCGATATTAAGCAGTTAAACAAAAACCCATACGATATGGGTCACCCTTTTGAACGGCTCAAATTAAATTTTGGTTACCCGTTGAAAGGGTTTTTGATAAAAACCCATACGGTATGGGTAACCCTTTTGAACGGCTTACTTAAAGCCATTCAAAATTACCCACACCGTATGGGTTTTTGATTAACTGCTTAGAAAAACCCTATCGAAAACCCGTTCCATTGAAAGGGTTTTCGATAGGGTTTTTCTAAAATGGTAACCGAAATGGTTCCTGGGTAGAATAGAGATAGAATTGGTCATGATACGCGTTCTGGGCGGATGTCGAAATAACATAATATTATGATTTTTTTCATGTCACTGGGTCACATTCAAGTAGGTATAGAACCCATTGAATGGGTTATCATGTAACCCTTTCACTGGGTTTCAAGTATAAAACCCATTCAATGGGTTATCATGTAACCCTTTGATTGGGTTTCTAGTATAAAACCCATTCAATGGGTTACATCATGATAAAGGTAACCCATTGAATGGGTTACCCCTTCGAAAGGCTTAACCCTTAACCGGGGTTGTACGGTCCCTGCGATCGATATACGTCACGGTTAATTTTCCAACTGTAAATGTAAGTTGGTCGACTATTACTAGTTAACTTGTAGAGCCTACTTAGCTATGATAGTTTTCCTTTTAGTTTTATAATAAAACAACAAAAAAAGTGATAACTTAAATTATTTTAAAACTTATTAACAAGTTTTAAAATAATTTTAATTTTCACAGATCCGCAATAGTTTTGAAATACCTGTCCAACGATAGCACACCATCGGAAAGACGAGCAAAAAAAATATCATACCCACTTGTACAGGTACCTCCCTTGCACGTTAAGTGGGGATGATATTTTTTTTCTACAATAAACCTACCAACAACAAAAAAAAATTTTCGAGTTTTTATTTTACCACTTTGTCGGCGTGATTAATAAGAGTCATATGGAAAGACAGACAGGCGGACATAGCGAAACTACAAGGTTCCTTGTTGACTACAGAACCCTAAAAATGATCCAATTCGTTCAAGAGTCACATTAATAAAAAGACTGGTGAAATACAGTAACAGAGGTCTTCCAATTTCCCTAGAAATATTTATAACGTGATACAGCGATATGCATTAAAGTTTTAATAAAATACAAGTATTTCAATAAATCTTACGACTTATCAAGAAGGAAATGTGATGAATGTCATTCAAAACTTCGGTCAATGTGACGTAATCGTTCATCAAGTACAGCGCCTTGAGGAGCTGATCTTGGTAACTTAGATACTGTTTTCATGTGTTTATTAATTAGTAATGATCTTGAGATGCTGATATCGTAATAATGGCGTATGAAATAATTACGCACTTGACTACGTCGTTGGGGAATGTTTATTAATACGGGCCATAGACACACAAAGTTGTCATTCCTACATATTTTTAAAATGATTCACCCAAAACTAATTTCGATAAACATGACAATAAGTCATTCTTCTAATTATCCCAATGTCAACATGGATCCGGAAAGCCTATGTTAATTTTATTCGTCACCATCTTTAAAACGTCATTATTGACCTCAAAGATGGCGATGAGATGTGACGTCGGAGCATAATCATAGTCATCGGTAGAATGTATGGAGCTGAACCTTGAACTTCCTCGGAGAATACCCAAGCCGGGTCTTCCACATGATCTTATATTATTGACTTTTGATTAGCATTTACTTCTTAGATTTCTTGTCTAAAACCAAGCCTACTAATATCTATGTGAATAATGTGAAAAGTCATATTTAATTCTCAGACATCTCTGACTCACAGTGAAGGAAAACATCGAGAGGAATAACGTAGTTAATAGATTGATTGCATATGTCAAAACGCATGAATCGTGGTGATTATTGCTTCTTTCCTGAACAAAAACATACCCAGTGGTACTGCAGTTACAGGCTGTTAATGATTCTAATATTTTAATAGATAGTTGAATGTTATGACATGCCCAATTATAGTTTGCAAGTTATTTAAGTCCATTGGCCTGTCATTCCTTACCAAGCCAAAATCTTCCTGCAATCTCACTCTGACTAAAATGAAACCCACCATACATTTGAAAGTCATCAATTCCATCAGCTGAATTGTAGCCTGACTTTTACACGTGTTTATTAACATCATTATTGTTTACTCTATAACGTTTCAAATTACCAATTTTCGTATATCCATATATTTACTTCCATTTAATTGGTTTTACCCGTGTTATGATTAGAGAATTGTTGTTACCTATTCAGGGTTACGGCTACGTGAAAATGTTACTAGACGCATGTTATGTTTCGAATCCGATTAACCGTTATACTATGAAATTGAAACTGTTAATGTGAACTTGAAAATGTTGTCTCTAGTTGTATTTCTGGCTGTTTTTCTACTTCCCCGTAAAAGGATGAACTATTAGAGAATAGCATAAGCCATGGTAAAAATACAAGTCCCTCAAGCAAAATGTTTAAGTTAAATGTTGTGCCCATTATGCACATTTTTTTTTTATTATTTAATTTATTTATCTTCTTTTTTCTTTTTTAGCATTACTAGTTATTACATACACCTCACATTATTGTGAATCTTAACAGACGATTTCCTAAATTATGTTTGTTAATAACGTAATTAATAAGTAGTGGTAACAATAGGATACCACTTACTTCAGTGGTGTCCCAGGCGTGGGACGATACGCAGGTGCTGAAGCTTTCAAAGAAAACTTGTCTCTTACAATTTTAATATTCACCTGAAACTGATATGTCTGTACATATCCGTTTAGAAATAATAACAGAACTTGTTTGGAATGACAGGTAAACAATAGAAGCATATTTCTTTATAAAAAAAAATACTACTGACTATTTTATTTTAATACACCTGAACACTGAATGCAGTTTAAACAAGCAAATTACTGAATAAGTCTTGATATCTACCTTCGTTCTGAATTTTCGACGTAGCCCTCTCAAAAGAAGTATCTAATGCACACTAATATCACGTACCTGTTACAAAGTGTATCCTACAAATTATGTTAACACCTAAACAGTGTTTACATTTTAATGTATTTATTTATTAATTCTAACCATCTATCATTCATGCAATATATAATATCACCATCGCGATTAACAAATGCAACAAGACAGTATGCGTATCAAAGATGAGAACGTTTCTAAAAATATAATCATAAACCAAAATGAACAACAAAACGACATAACAATAAAAAAATAAACACTTATACTGTTAAATGCTCTCTGTATTTTGTCCGCAAAGTCCGCCTGCATAGGTACTTCAATTTCGTATTATGAATCAATTTCTAGAAACTGCCTTACTCATAATAGTTGACCGGAAAAACCATTGGAGTACTAAAGTGTTACTAAAAAGATTTAATCGAAGTCTTGACAATTGGAATATAGATAATAATATTGTTCCCGCAGACTGGTGCAACTCGACGCGACGGTGCCACGCGATTCTGGTAGAACAATTTCCATTAAGTTTTAATAGAAATTGTTCTACCTTCAGCCTTCAGCCTTGGAGCAAAAACTTAGATAAAAAATAAGTATCGACTCAAGAATAAATAGGTCTTAAAGACCTTGTACCTACTTATTTGTATAAAGTTAAAAGACAACAGAGATAAAATGTGACTAATTATGACTGTAATTATTAGTTACTAGCAACCCGCCCCGGCTTCGACCGGATAACAGAACATATTTAAAAAAAAAAACTGTCGTATCAGCCTGTTGCGTTGAGAATGTGGGTAAAATTAAAATATAACTGATGTTCATTATACTTGGAGTATTTTTAATGTATTTTATTTCCAATCCTGCAAATATTGAAAAAGTAAAGGATAGACATATTGTTTTCATAAACACTATTATTGGCTATAACTCAGTCGGCTTGATTTTTTCCGAGATCATCAACAATTATTATCATATTTCAGCAAATTTACAGAAAAACTTAATAAATTATACACCTAAACCTTCCTCATGCATTACTCCGCCCATTGGTGAAAACCGTATGAAAATCTTTTCGGTAGTTTTTGAGTTTATCGCGTTCAGACAGACAGATTAACGCTGCAGGGTGACTGTTTTATTTATGTAGTGATTTATTTTGAAGTAGACCGACCTTTATCTTTTGTATCCTTTTAAGAATAATGCAAGGTTAGGTACGATGTTATGTGAAGCATGAATCATAAGCAGATTGTGAGAAAAAAGCCTACAATGTAAATTTTTACTATGCTCCTTGTTACAACTCAGGGAATGTAGCAATACATCACACTAAAAAGGCGAAAGTTTGTGAGTGTGTGTGTGTGTATGTGTGCATGTTTGTTACTTCTTCACGCTCTAACGGCTAGACCAATTTTGATAAAATTTTGTATGGAGGTAGCTGACACCCTGGATTGAGACATAGGTTACTTTTTATCCCGATATTCCCACGGGATCGAGACTTACGCGGGTGAAACCGCGGGGCGCAGCTAGTACATTCATAAATTGACGCCCTCATCCCATGCGAGTAGGCAGAAACTATAGACCGTACTCGTCCCCTGCTACGCTCCTTACATACTCCTTTTGCTTCGCCTACGTTCATACATCTGGTCATACACGCACGCCGATTGCGAGTACTACGCACCTGACCTTTCTGAAGAACATCACCAATTTGGTTACTATATGTCCTCCTAGGACCCGGACCCGGGCCCGGAGTCTGGATTTGTGCCCGAATGATGGCAATAGGCTCGCCCCCTATTACATGGGACTTAAACATAACTGGCGAAACGTGGGTGTACTATAAGTGCGCCTCTGCCTAACCCTTCGGGGATTACAGGCGTGATGTTATGTATTATGTTATGTCCTCCTAGGTCGTCCCCTTTCGGCGTTTCCACTCACCTCTGCTTTGTAAATACCTTTTGTTAGTCGCCTTTCATTCATCCTCTCAACATGACCAAACCATTTAAGCATACTCTTTTAGATTTCTGTCACTACATCTTCTTTTAAACTCTCTCTCTTTGTAGCAATAACTTGGAAATATTATCATGTTTCGCGTTAGCAAGACCTACACTAATATTGTCTAACTCTTTTTTCATATGGATTTACCTCATCCTAAGACATACCTATGTACATTATTTTAAAACCATACGTTCCCAGTGCAATCTAATTAATACATTTAAAATCAAAACAAGCTGATAAATAATAAGCTTAGATGACAAACAGCATTATGCGGAAAACTTAGTACTTATAGCCAGAAGAAAAATATTACTTTATAAAATGGGGCTTGTGACTAAGAATTAACAGCTGCACGGGTCGATCGATCAGGTTAAGCTACGCTTGCCGCGGTTGGTCTGTGGATGGGTGACCGTCTTTACATACCAAGACCCCTCCGTGCCTCGGAAAGCACGTTAAGCCGTTGGTCCCGGCTGTCATTGGTGGATCTTTAACAGTCGTTACGGGTTGTCAGGAGCCTGAAAGTCTGACAACCAGTCTTATCAAGGGGTATCGTCCTACCTAGTAATTGGGTTGTGAAGGTCAGATAGACGGTCGCTCCATGTAAAATACTGGTATTTAGCTGCGTCCGGTTAGACTGGAAGCCGACCCCAACATAGTTAGGAAAATCGGAAAAGGTTTGGCAGATAATGATGACTTTATAAAATCGTAGCATTTTATGTTCAAAATACATTATATATAATAATATTTTTTTCAGTATAGGTCTTTATTTAGTACTAAAATCGGTCAAAGACCTCTGTTATATCATGCCCTAAAATTTCTAGATAGAATCCCTGAGGGGATTGCTAAAAGTGGACGCCAAACATCAATAGCAGTTCTCCAATCCTAACTAATATTCTGAATTCGAAAGTGAGTATGTGTTTGTTACACATTAACGCTAAAACGGCTAAACGGATTTGGATGAAATTTCAAAAGGACATAGGATACTTTTTATCCCAATATTCCTACGAGATCGAGACTTATGCAGGTGAACCTGCGAGGCGCCGCTAGTACTTAATAATTGTTCGGTATTTAACAATTGGGTTCACCGAAGTAGTGATAACATTTGCACTCTCTTATTTAACATTTATACAATGAGCTCCTTTTCGTGTCCCATAGCTCTAAGATAAGATGCTGTATGTAAAAATAATACAAGAAGTCCTAGAACAAGTGAGTATATTCTCATAATAATTGTTTTATTTTATTAAGTGAATCAATTTTTATTTTATTTATTCTAGTTTCTCTTCTACTCTTACACACGTTGTCTACATCTCTGCATCTACTTTCCTATCGCAAGCATGGTGGAAGAGATTTCTTTAGAAATAAGCATCACCTGTGTACGTATTTTTCTGTTCCTTTCTTCTTGTATTTTTATTTTGTTTCGAAGATAATATCAACCTTAGAAACACATCTAAGGTATCCAAGTGTCATTGATTAGTACGAGTAAATAATTTCTCATTTTCATTCAAACCAATCTAAGTTAAGAAAATGCGACGATATCATATTTCACGTAAAGGTGTTTTACATAAATATTCGTGACTTTGTCCAATTATTTTGTATGAAAAACGAAAACGAAAAAACAAACAAATTAATCAAACTCAAACTCAAAGCATTTATTTCAAATAAACCAGTTACAGGCACTTTTGAATTTTCAAGGAGTCGGTCAGTCATAAAGATGAAGCTAGTACCCATTCCAAAGCTTAGTAGGTAGGTACCTATGGAGAAGAACGAGCAAGAAACTCCACGGACACTCTTTTAATTTGACATATAGTTACAAAATATTGGTTACAACATTTGTGTTGAAATTATACATGTGAGAACAATGCAAAACGTCAAAACCGTCCGTAATATAAAGAACAAAAAAAAACAATTCTAAAATTAAAATAAGCCATGGCCGCTAAGAGATCGCCAGTCCCTATTGATGGCACCCGTTCACGAACATGACGCATGGATTAGCACCATTCAGCTCAACTACTTTGAAGGGAACTAAATGATCCAACACACCATCAGCGAGACATTAAAGTGAGCAATTGAAAACTAATTCTTATGCCAGTCGATTCTTTAAAATGGTCTCATTAATACCTTAGAGTTACGGACTATCAAAAGGAACAAGTAGTAGAATAGCAGAGTCCAAGAGTTGTGCCCAGACCAAAGCCTAAAAGTGTTCTGGGTCGTGTTGGTTATATTTGATCTACACCATCCGAAGTGTTTTTCAGTTTAACAGGCAAATTACCTAGTTCAAAGTTTTTGTAAATTGGAATTTACACTACATTTCACATATAATCACTATCAAGTGCAACATCCTATCACACGCGTTTCTATTGACTTTATTTATCTGTAAAATCAGAGTCAGGGGGTCGGAGTCAGGTGCGTAGTACCTACTCTCAACCGTGTACTGTGCGGTGATCAGAAAAAGTAAGTAAGATCAAAAGTAGTGTGTAAGGATCATAGCAGGTAGCGTTCTATAGGTTCTGCCTACCCCCACGGGAAGAAGGCTTGAGTTATCTGAAAAATCTAACGAAGGCAATTGATTAAAATAGTTAAAATCAAAAATTGTTACAACTCCCAAGAAAAGCAAGCTGATGTGGCAGTGGGCTGGCCATGTTTGTCGAAGGACCGATTGCTAGTGGAGCAGACGTGTCCTGGAGTGGAGACCGCGTATCGGCAAGCGTAGTGTGGGACGCCCCCCAGCCAGATGGACCGACGACCTTAAACAGGTGGCTGGGACTGACTGCTGGATGTTGTGGCGCAGCCTGGGAGAGGCCTATGTCCAGCAGTGGACTGCTATAGGCTGAGTTAACAACTCATGTCCCAATTACAACTATTCGAGTGAGTAGTTACATAAACACAGGCCAGAGTCTAGTCATTGAATCCTACCCATGTAGCGCATACGTTCTAAATGCGATATTAATGCAGTTATCTCAGAATTAATGCTTACATTTCTACATTCCAGTAAAACAAGTATAATTTGCAGTGATTCTAGTTGCGTAATGAGCCACTAAGTTGCAAGGATGTGTAAGATTGTGGATTCCAAGAATTTCATGCTAAAACGATACTGATTTTAACGTCGACCTGGGATTTACCTCACCTGTTAGTACTACCCGTGGAAATTCGTATGGGAAAGGGGTAATACCATGTATGAGGAACAGGTTCACTCATCCTCTATAGAAAAACGAGGGTCCTCCGACCAGCGGTTGATGTCGGGATGTAGTGCATTACGGGATGGTGGAGTACGCCTCACAAGTGTGGAACCCTAATTATAATATTTATATAGACCGAACTGAGGGAATTCAAAAGCGGTTCCTACGTTTCTTGCAGTACAAAACTAGGAAACATAGGTACTCCCAATTATATAGCGCGATGTAAGAGGTTCCACATATTACTACTGCATGAGCGTGGACGCGTTGCAGATGACGTACCTACTTATTTTAAATTGCAAATGGTGTTAGGCAGTTTAGAATTAGTTACACACTGCAAAATGATTCGCAAACCTAGCTTGTTACATGTCCTTCATTCAAAATCCGCGTACGGAGAGAATTCGTTTCTAATCCGTGCGAGCAGAAGTTATAATAAACTTTCTAGTGACCGTGATTTGGATATATTCAAAACCAATGTTTCTCGGCGACTAAGTTGGCGAAAAGCTTCTTTACGTAAAAGTATTGTTTGCGTCTAAACGATGTTTAGTTTGTATTATTCGATCGTTTACTATTTATTTCCTAATTTATGTTATAGGTATTTTGTACCGACCTTTTCTTTTTTCGTTTTTATTTTTAGTTTTTATCAGTGGACATTTGTAAATGCCCTTCAGTTTCATATTGTTTAAGAACACTGGATAAGTTAGCTGTATTTTTCCCGAATAGAATAAAATAAAATATGCCAGCAGGATTTTTGTGACGAGTAGGACCTGACTACTAAAAAAACTAACTAAAAAAACAAAGAAAAAAAGAACGAGAAAAACTACTTCAAGCTACACTACTGCTACGCTACTGCTGTTACTGTACATACTGAAAAAAAAAGTGTTTCCTTTAACAACAACAAAAATCTTGTTTAATGTGATCACGCATCTTGACTCCATACGAGCCTAAGAAGATCTTGTCTTCTGAACCTAGGAGAACTTTGTTAAATTATCAAAGTTACGTCTACATAGTAATGAATTAGTTTAATTACGGTTAGTTATTTAATTTAGCTCAAATTTTGCCCAGTTTAAGAATGACAGGTATAATGCTAACAAGTCGCTTGTTACCATGAACTTAAATTATTATTTGATTTACAAAAGTGAAGAAGTAAAATCAAACAAGGCATGTATGATGTAACAAAGACCGGTGATTATTCTGTACAAGTCACATTGTCGATATAAATAAAATGAATTTGTTCTGGCAAATATGCTATCTAGATAAACTAACTGACTAATTTTGTAATTTTAACTCGAACCTAAGTCAAGTGACCGCACACAATTATTAGGCTAGTTTACAGTTTTTGAGAAACCAATTAACTGGTAATGTTTTTTGTATTTAACACGGAGCGACTGCCTATCTGACCTCCACAACCCAGGTACTGGGTAACACGATACCACTTGGTAAGAGAAAAAAAGTTAGAAAGAATGCTGTAAAGCGAAAACGAAGTAATCACGCGGGTGGGCGATGCAATACGACGCAGTGGGTCGAGGGAACAAGAAATTTCAGGTGGGTGAATTCGCGGGCTGAAGCTAGTCTTGCAATAAATTGCATAGTAATCAATTATTCTGACACAACACACGCGTTATGATAACTGAATAATGTATCTACAGTCATTGACTTGATGATAATATTTATACGACTTTATGTCACGCAGATTATGTTAAAACCAGTAAGTAGGTACCGTGCAATTATACATATAATACTTACAAATAAAATGAGATTTTAAATAGTAATTAAATTATTAATAATTCTGTTAAAGTAATATCGTTATTTCATTGAATGGTAATTTATATTCCACGCGTGGCTAGTCAACAAAACGTTCCATTTACGAAGTATATGTAAGAAGCTGATCATGAACCATAAACTTTATGGCTCATCATCTCATAAACAAAGTTCGCAATATCATTATCGAAAACTTAAATTAGTTCTCGAGATCGGTAATATAAATAATTTTAACACCTCGACCCTCATCTCTCGAGACTAAAAAAAAAAGAATTTTGTGCCCGATTTGCCAACCAATAGCGTCTCAAAACAATTTAATCTTACGACTCTCATACCCGGATACGAATTCCCCAATCAAGGGAGTATTCAGGTTTGTTCGGGCGCGTGGGTTTTGTACACACAAACATGGAGGTGTGTGATAGTGGAGTGCTCATTCACATAAATAAAATACCAAGTCAGTCAAAGTAAAGCGGCTGTCATTCGGACAATACTGAGTTGTGAACGGCTATGGGTATTTCTGTAATTGCTGTATTGATACAACTACGTATGGTAAGACTGATTAATTTAACAGATTACTATAGAATAACCACAACAGCACCACAACAGAGTCAATATAAAGCATCTGACATCGGATATAGAATTGGCATTTATCCTCTACCAGACACTATTCGGGAAATCCTAAGTTTGTAACTGACTACTGTAGTTACTGTCAATAATGCAGAAGGGCACAAGTTACGTCATCCAATCTCTTGTTTTTCGAAATTTCCCCATACACGATCACTCCATTCCCTCCCTACTCCATGTCTAAAATCATAAATCACGCATTTATTTTGTGAGGTACGGACCGTTGCGGCATCGGGACGTGCTTATCTGTTATTTGCAGCGAAAACGCAGCGTTCGACCGGCGGTTTTCACCAACATGTTGATAAATATTGGGGCACACTAGATATAATGGCAGCGGTTGGTTGATTGTCCGTCCGAGTACAGTAAATCTAACGCTAAGTGTGGTACGAATGGCCAGTGTACACGAATTATTGCTTAATCGACTGGATTTATGCCAATAGATGCTTGTTTCGAACAAAGCTTACTAGTTATGAAACACTGGTTATTCGGAGTTTTCGTCAGTTGCACAAATTTTCCAAAATTTAGAGCATAAGTTGCCTCGTTGGTTTAGTTTTCGCAAGCGCTACTGCTAGCATGAGTTCCTGGGTTCGATTCCCAGGTCGAGCGAAGTGTTATTGTGTTTTTCCATCAGGAATTCTTCGTTAACAGCCCGCAGTCTGGATTAGGCTCGCCCCATATTACATCAGACTTATACATAACTAGAAAAATGTGGGTGTATTATAGGTACAGTTCTGCCTTACCCTTCGGGGAATACAAGCGTGAGGTTAAGCTTGTTTCGAATAAAGCTTGCTAGTTATGAAACACAGATTATTCGGAGTTTTCGACAATTGTACAAATTTTCCGGAAAATGTAGAGCATAGTCTAGCTAATGGATTCCCAGAAAAGTATTAGTATGTCTCTCTACCCGTGTTGAAAATGGCGATAAAATGATTGTCTACCAGCTTTGTTATTTTTTTTTTTTGCTGACACTTGTTTTAAGGAATAAACTATTAAATCCTGTTCAATACTGTACAACACAGTAAGCCTTGGTAAATAGTAAAAACCTTGTTTAAATATTATGAAGAATTTAACACGCTTCTTAGATGAATACAGGGACGAACTAAATAATGTCAACAGGATGTTACGTAGCTCCTATACTATAAAAGCTTGAAGAATGTCGTTTTATGTGTCAACTGTTATCTTTTAATGATATACAAATTAGTCTACGCTTACCTAGGAACTACACTCGCAGACAAAGAATACGGGTCAGTACGAAAAACTAAAATTACTCTTAAAATAACAGAGCTAGCGGCATGAATGAAACTGAATATTGTAGATAATTTACCAGTTATTAAAACAACACCAAATTTTGGAAACATTATTAGTTTAATTGTCAAAATTACATAAAAAAAACAAAATATCAATAATTTTTACGTTGAAAAAGGTATGGTTGGTACCTCACATACAACACAAAAACGAACTTTACAACAAAATTAGTACTTTATATTGCCTCCACGGGATCTTCTGACAGCTGCCAGGCTAGGCCAGGAATGGGCATGCTGTTTATTAAGTTTCTTATGCGATGTTGCGGGATTTTGGTCCATTCTTCCACTAACGCATCTATCAGGTCTCGAAGTGTAGCTGGGGCAGGGTTTCGATTTCTTACACACCTCCCAAGCGTTTTCAATTGGATTCAGGTCCGGCTTCTCACAGGCTAGTTCATGCGATTGATGCCACGGTCCTGAAAATTTTAGCTATATGTGGCCTGGCATTGTCATGCATGAATATTGATTTTTTTTACCCATATTAATAAAAAATGGGTCGATATGGTTACTAAGAATTTTTTCCACATATCTTGCACTAGTTAGCGTACCATTTTCTATCAGCACTAACTCCGTGCGACGCTTTGAAGAGATTCTAGTCCAAACCATGCAAGATCATAAAGAGCATAAATCTGGATACGTCAGAAAACATTACTCTTGCAATCTTCGTCTCTCCATTGTGCGTGTTTGCGGCTGTAACGTATCTTGCTATCCGATGTTCCCTTTCAAGTTTTGGACGATTTGCGGATCTATGTGTGGTCAAATTAGCTTCAAAGAGCCGCCGCCTTACTGTCCGCTCGCTTACGTCGTCTCTATGGGTCTTCTGAAATTGATTTGTTACTTCAACTGCCGTGAGGTGCCGATTGTGGAGCATGGTCGTAACAATAAATCGATCCTCTCGAGTCGTAACGTAATACATCTCGGTCTGCCGGTTCCCGGTCTTCTTATGTTCTGCCCAGTTTCTCGGAAACGTTGGACGATTTGCTGCACTGTAGAAAGTGACACGCCTATTGTTCTTGCTGTACTTCCTTTACTTCTGCCTCTTTCTAACATAGTGACTATACGTGTTTAATTCTTCTGGTGTTAGCGACATGATAGTAATTCAATGGTGGAAGTCGACAATGTCTGCCTTTTATCAATTTGATTTAACAGATTGAAAACAAAAGTGAGAAAACAAAACAATCGCGAATTGAATTTGTTTTCTTTCTGTTTTTAATTGTGAAGGTTTTATTTCATACGATATTAAAATAATCTGTAATAGAAAATTAGTTTCATGCATGAATTTGCAAGTCACAGGGATTTTCATCATCGACCCGTATTATTTGACCGCGAGTGTAGATACAGATAAAAATATCGATAGAGATAATATTTATCACTAATTTAATAAAACCAGTTTAATTACAGCTTCATTTTGATTCGATGTATGTTTAGACCTACATTTAATTAGGTGGAGGGAACTGAATCAGATTAATATCTGGTTTCTAGATTGAGAATAAGAAGTTGAGAACTTGTCAAACTATACTTTAGCATTTTCTCGGGATATTTTGAAGGAATCTCATAAGTACTGGTAAAGTAGAATTTGACAAGTTCTTAACAAATTCTCAACTTGAAAACCGTGTCTTAGTATTATTAAAATGAAAGCTTTACTTCGAGTTATGACGCAAAAAAAAGGTTCGTTTAAGCAGTTTGATGTAAACCTAATAGGAGGCTAGCGCTCCGGAGACTCATAATTGACGTTCATAGGCGATAAGTTCTTCTGCGGTCATCAATCATCAGGCTATCAGCTATAAACGAGCACCGGCGGACGTAAGCCCCTTCGTGCCTCCCTGTGCCCGACTTAATATGGCCGGTCATATCGACAGGGGTGTTTTCCCTAGGATAACTTCCCATTCCAATTTCCCAGATTTCATGTTTTGAAGACCATAATATCGTTAGCTAAAGTTTGACTATTATTTGAAAGGTCTGGTCTATTTAGTCTCTTTTATTTCCATATTATTATATTTTATATACTTACGTGAACATAGGTAATTGTGTAAGATAATCGTGTTATTAATTTTGGGGCGGATACGCCAAGAGTCAATTCTATTCACGACGTATTATAATTATTTACTCGAATATTTCATACTCCTCGTGGATCAGGACAGTCGTTACGGGTCATTCGAAGTTCGAAAGTCTGCCAACCGGTCTTACCAAGGGGTATTGTATTACCCAGTTGTACTGGTTTCTGGCGGTCAGATAGGTAGTCGCTCCATGTAAAATACTGGTATTCAGCTGCATCCGGTTCGACTGGAATCCGACCCCAACATAGTTGGGAAAAGGCTAGGCAGATAATGATGATGATTTCATACAGTTCAAGTTTCATATATTAAAATCACTCTACCAAAACGTATAATAAACTTCAATACCATTCTGAATCATAAACCGAGAGGCATAGCATACATAATCCTATAATGTCCCACTGCTAGGACACAGGCCTCCTCTTGCTGTGAGAGGGAGTGGGCCGAAATCTACCACGTGGGCCCAGTCCGGGTTGGTAGATGTCACATGGTAGCTGGTAGGTTTCCTCACGATCTTTTCCTCCGTTTTGAGAGCAGGGCCTCAAGTCTGCTATTACAATAGTGTCAGAACGGTCGATCATTGATTTTATAATTGTTGATTTTGACAAGTTTGGTAATCTACTATTATAATGGCGTCATTATGACTTTCCAATGGTCGGCCACTGACACTACATTGAAAGAAATTTCATATATTGGTAATCTCGTACATAATGACAAATGAATGACATTTCTACTAATGGGTTTTATAATAATGGCAATACGACAATGCCATTATAATAACACAATTATATTACGAGAACATTGACCGACCAATGATCGACCATTATGAATTTACCAGATTACGAACTTTTAGCAAAATGACAATGGCATGACAATGGAATCGTGTTGGAATGACTGAATTTATAAAAATAGCAGACTTGGGCCCCTGTGGTGATGAAATAATTTACACAAAGTAAAGCGCTTGCCTGCGTTCGAACCTACGACCTACAACTCGTAAGTCGCGGCCGTTAGCACTGGACCACCACTGTTCCGACAGGCATATTAATCCTTCCATAATCAAATTATATTTACAGCCTCTAGTATCGCGATTCCACACACAGATTTAAATTAGTTGTTTAGATTCAATAATGTGTTGCTACAGACATGTAGAGGTGATCAAACAAGGCGGGCTTATGGTAGTTCTGTAAACAGACAACGCATCCATCAACGAGGCTTAATGGCTTATCCAAATCAATTAGAAACTTGAAGCTTATGTTCAGTATCAGATCGCTTGTGTATGTGTTTGGGGTAGGCAGCGGTAGAAATGTTATGGGTAGGAATTTGTTTGGTACTGTGTGACGGTATGAGGGTAGGTTTTGATATTGATGTAATGCTGGGGCTTGTAATAAGTAAGTAAGTATGCAATACTTGATTGTGAGTGATTAGAGTGGGTCATGCTCACTCAAATGTCTCGCTGATGGTGGCGTGTTTGTTGGATCATTAAGTTCCCTTCAAAATGGTTGAGCTAAATGGTGCTGATCCATGCGTCATGTTCGTGAACGGGCGCTGTCAGTAGGGACTGGTCATCCCTTAGCTGCCATGGCTTATTTTAATTTTTTTTTTTTTGTTCTCATATGTATAATTTCGACATGAATGATGTAACCAATACTTTGTAAGAATATTTTGATTTAAAAGAGTGTCCGTGGAGTTTCTTGCCCGTTCTTCTCCACAGGAACCTACTACGCTTTGGAATGGGCAACTAGCTTCATCTCTCTGACTGACCGACCCCTTGACAATTCAAAAGTGCCTGTAATTGGCTTATTTGAAATAAATGCTTTAAGTTGAGTTGATTAGCGCAGACTATGTTCTATTGGAAAACGAAGTCGTTTAGCGTGTATGAAAGAAATCTTTATAAGTAAAAATAGTTAAGTTGGTACACTGCATAATGGGTAGTCAGTTCCGAAATATTTTCTGACCTTTTATCTACTTTTCCGAGACGATATGAGCTATTCAGAGCTATGAGGTTGCTAACAAATTATACATAGGTGTAATTTTATACCTACTATATAATCTGGACAATTGGATATAGGAATTCTGAATTGTTATGAATTTATAGAAATCAAAATTTTTAATAATGTTTAGTCATTATGTAGCTTGAGCTTTTCAATCTTCGTCGAGACAACCTTTAAAAAGGCATCAGCAGGTACCTAATATACATATTTCCAAACTCTTAACGAACTTATTATTGGCACATAACAAAACAATCTTAACTTTATAATCCCCAAAATCAGCTGCCAATAATTAATTTATTGAATATTGCGTCAAAAATGTGATAAATTAACATAATATTGACATTTGTCACAGTGATACTTGTCACAGAAAGGTTGCCTTCCTTGATCACTTGATAAATTGTTCAAGATAAACGTTTTTATAAAAAAAACGGCTCATCGGAATGTGATATTTAGAACATAATTATTCAAAATAGAATATGTTAGGGTAAGTTCGGCGCAGGGATAAGTCCGCACGAATCAAATTAACGGCTAATTTGGCATGTTTAATGCTAACAACACTGTGTTCTGCGTCAGTTTATTCTGCCCCGACCTACACTTCCCGCATGTCATCGAGGCGAGTTAAGGCTCGTGCAGACTGGTGCGATGCGACACTAGTAGCACCATTTTCTATGTCACTACCTGTCACGCTCACGATATCTCACCAGTCTATAAGAGCCTTAAGACGTGTGCTACGTGCGATTAGAAAAAATAAGGATTTTTTTGCATTTTTGATAGGAAAGGATCGGATTTATTCCTTTTATAGACCAAGACCAAGCACTACGAGATGACGCTTTAAAACAAAATCTTTACACACATGTACAAAGCAGATTTCGCTCAGTATACAAAACCAATCTAAGGTTCGTTTTTAATCCCAGACACTAATTTGACTGGTGCAAATGACAATCTTCAAATTGAAAAAACGAACAACAATCACTTGAAATGTCAATTAGTCTCTGGGATTCAAAAAGAAGTTTAAGTATATTCAATGCTAAACTTAACCATTGGCTAAACATTTGCATATTTCAGTAATTTTAAGTACTTAAACTAATGCAGAATTTAAATTAAATACTTTAAAATTAAATTAAATTTTACGTGAAATTTCATTTAAAATACTGGTATTCAGCTGCATCCGATTAGACTGGAAGCCGACCCCAACATAGTTGGGAAAACGCTAGGCAGATGCTGATGGTGATACTGATGAGAAAAAAATGTTTTTTGCAACGCTTGAAAATCCGTCCGGTTTATCCCAACGCTATCCATTTTGTTTGAACTAACACGACTTTGTAATAACCTATGTTATTATGTTTATTATGTCTGTTCTTGTTATGGTTTTCTACATTTTTGTGGGTCTTCATATCAAAACGAAGAATACAACGTACCTAAATGGTATCGTTTGGTAGTCTGTCTGCCAAAAGATTTATAATAAATAAAAATATTTGCTAAACATATTCGACTCTTCATAGAACAATATTTCAACGAATTAAATGTTTCTTAAACCAAATCAATTTGCGCTTAAGTAGGTACCTATATCAAATATGGGATCAGGGTATAAGCCGTATAAATAAGTTGTCTGTGTCAAACACTTCAAAAAAAATATCGAATAAATACTTTGAGAGAATAATTTTATTAATATACCTACCTTGGAGATCAACAATTACCTACAATAAGTATATCTTTATTTCTACAGAACCCTTTTTGCCAGGACGCAGTGTAACCATAGTGTTTTCTTCGCTGTGTTAGAGGCAACGAGTTCTTGAAATAAATTAATGATTAATCAAGTTTTATACAAAGTAAATAATAGCACAAAATGCAAAGACAATAATATGGCTTAATAAACATAATTTCCCCTTATAGATACGGCGCGGCGTCGAGTTCCATTATTAATTCAGAAACTTAGGCTTTATTATCCTGGGATTTAAAACTAACAGATCCACGCGATTCCAGTCCGTATAATAAGCGCTTAATTGAATTAAATTTCACATTCCCGAAGTCGTAACTACCAAATGACCGGGAACATGAACATGAACACCAATAGTTATTCCATTATAATTGATAAAAACAGATCCACAGAATGGGAATTAAAAATTAATAGAAGTTAATAAAACTGAGTTATAAAAGTAGATCAACGGCAGTAACCTAGTTCCATATTAATGTGGAAATAACTATATGGATCAAGATTAGATTTTAAATAAAAGTCGTAATAATTTTCGCAGATCTGATGGCTTCCTAATATAAAAGTTATATGTATAATTAGAGACGTGTTTTTTTTTTCCCTTTTTTCTTTTTTAAAAAACGTTGCCCCACAATAGGAATTTCTCCTGTATCGTGGGTGCGTTTACGTAATTAGCCTATAATGTTCCCACTGCTGGGACACAAGCCTCCTCTCTGTGAGAGGGAGCGGGCCATAATCCACCACGCGGGCCATAATCCACCACGCGGGCCCAGTGCGGGTTGGTAGATGTCACATGTCTTCGATTTTTTTTTGGTTCTGGGACAAGCCGGTTTCCTTACGATGTTTTCCTTCACCGTTTTGAGAGCAGTGGTGATGAAATAATTTACACAAAGTAAAGCGCCTGTCTGGGTTCGAACCTGTGACCTACAACTCATAAATCGCGGCCGTTACCACTGGGCCACCACTGCTCTCTGCGCCTACAAACATTTAAACTCACATACACAAACAGCCTATCAAGATCATAAAAACATATTATAAGATCATAATTATATTTTTTTTTCTGCGATACTATTATTATCGAATGGTTTTACCGAGTTCGTGAAAAATATTTTAGTAAATATACTCATCAATCGGTAATCTGGCAAGATTAGACCTAGACGAGGCTCGTGACTGAAATCGAATATAGTAATAGTTATTACAATAATAAACAATAAAATATGAGAAATATCATCCAACAACATACAATCATTTCGTATGATATTACCAACTAAAATACGCGTCAATATGATGCGCTTATTATCTTGTCATACAAAATTCGTATTCATATTCGTAGTAAATTACAAAAACGCTGAAAATACAAAACCATACATACGACCACTAATAACAACGATGGAGATAAAAAGAAGTGTTAAAATTAAAGCATTAAACTTAAATAATGAGAGGATACTTCGCAACTCTCACGGGAAGTCGTAAAAAAGTACTCAAACTAACTTATATGGAGACCATCTGTTCTACAATGTATTGGATTAAAAGATGTTATAAGATACAAGAGTACGCCCAAGGGGATGGGAAAACACCTGACGTCACGAACTAAAAAAGAAAAAAGGAAAAGTTAAATAACAAGGGTTTACCAATTTTTGGGTAGTTAGTATTTTGGTAGTAGATCTATTTGTCCAGCTAGATGCTCTTTGTCTAGCTAGGAGCTCTTGTCCAGCTAGGAACTCTTTGTCCAGCTAGATGCTCTTAGTCCAGCTAGGAGCTCTTTGTCCAGCTAGCAGCTCCTTGTCCAGCTAGGAGTTATTTGTCCAGCTAGGAGCTCTTTGTCCAGCTAGGACTTGTTTCGGGGAAGATCTCAATACTCAATCGTTTACTGCCTTCCACAATGTGTACGAGTACTTAGGTGGTAAGTTGACATTTTATGAAATTATTTATGGACACTGACGGACATAGCAAAATAGTGGCTCTCCACTATTTTGCTATGTCTTTGAAAACTTAACTTATCCGTCTTCTGAACTTAATCTTTTCAAATAGTATTTTAATAGAAAAGTACTATCATGGTGATAGTAATTTTCTATTAAAATACTATTTAGTAAGAAAAAGAAAAAAAAAATATTTGTCACAGAAACACGTGCTAAACATATGAAAACATTAACTCGAGTAGGTAAAAACAAACAGTCGGCAGCTGCACGTCATGACTGTGACAAGTAGGCTTGCACTCAGCATGTGGGTCCCCCATAGCATAGCGCTGTCTGTTTTCAGTGTCACCCGAAAAATACGTACGGAACCCGTCAGGTTTAATGAGTTGTACATAATAGCTAACAAAATAAAATAAAACAAACAGTACTTAGAATATAATGCATAAATAACCAAATATATAAGAATAAATATGATTAAAAAACATAAAGCTTTGAGAGAGAGAGTAGCAGAGATTAGCTGTTTTGACCACCAATCAGCGATGCTTTGTCTCTGGTATAGCAACACAATGTGATGCAAAGGCATCACATTTATAATGCATACCAAATGCATTAAGCATAAGCTCTTGCAGCCTTCAATAGGCGTTGGTGACTATACTTATAATTAGGGAGGAGTTCTGCTTAATTGCCACCTAATGGCATAAAAAAGTGTATTGTCTAATCATACCTAGTTAATACAAAACTTATTGGAGATTAACTTAAACGTAATTTTCTTGAAACTCACAATAGCTTCTAACCCTTAGTTGAAGTATAAATTAAAACACAAATAAGCCTAGAGCTTTGGCAAAATAATAATTAAACCGTACTTTTTGATTAACATTGCCTGGTTATATTGTTATTAATTTTAATCCACTAAGACCTCATTTGGATAAAAGACAGTAGAATACTCGTAGCTATGACCACTTTTGGTCGTAGAAATCCTAATGTTATACCAAAATTATTTTCGTCCACAATCACCATTTAAGTTTTCAATGTGTCATCAATATATTTGGAGCTGACTTTAGAAAAATGTGAACCTAGGTGGGCAGGTCTCCTTAGATGTCAATTTATATTACAAGACAATGGAATGCAAAATCGGATCAAAAATACCATAAAAAAATAATGTAAACATGTTGGAATGTTCATAATATTTCAACTCCTACGCAAGAGGCTTGTTTTGAATTCTGCTCTAGTTTTTAAGTATTCTTTTTGTTATGTTTATTTTTATACTTCAAAATAAAACGTATTATAACGATGAAATGGAATGTCAGGGATGTCATCTGCGACATCAGATGTCCTTGTCCAAATCGCGTTCTTCATCGAATATCTTGAAATCTGACATTGGTTTTTTTTTAATTAGATAGAATTCCTGTCTTATTACCTGTGATTTATCTCGATGTCAAATTAATTCGTGATAACACGCTTAAAAGTGAAATCTTTTAGCAATGACATATCGAAAATCCGGTAGATAAGCTCCGAGTTAATTGGTCGAGAATTCCTTCGAATTCTTCTATGCAGTCACGTCATCTGAGATTGAGCCATCATTGTTAGTTTCCGCATACATTCAATTTTTTACGACCAAAAAATGATCAATTAATTCCTGGCAAAGTAACATTAAAATTGAACTAATTGTAATTTGCGAATGATCGTGTTTAAAAAAAATAGTAGCTAAAGGTTTCCGCAGCAGAAGATTGGTTTAGTTCTTTTTTTAAATCACGACCAGTCTGAGGTCATCGCATTTCGGCGGCCTTGCCGGGTCGCCGACCAACTGTGACACTGCGACCCACGACATTTGCATCCACGAGCTAAAGTTACAAATTATCATCTCCAATACAAAACACAACTTAACTTCATTACTCAAGGATTAATTTTGAATGAAATTAATGTTGAGTTCTGAGGCGTAGGGGAATTAGTGCTAATATTTATTCGAAAAAACATCTAAAAGGCATAAATTGGAGCAGTGTTTAGCTTATAATATCCAGTTTTTGTTCTAGAACAACTTCAATAGAAATCGATTTAATGTTGTGGCGCTGTTTAAATAATAATGTGCTTTCAAGTTATTGTGTAGTTCTTGAAAACATATTTTATTTTTATGCTTTAGTACTTACCTATCTAACGACCCAGTAAAAACTAATAATCCATATCATCTACCTACAGACAGAACATTCTTGAATTTTCTGTTACAAACTTTATTTTTTCTCTGTTTCCTTCGCATTTTAAAATAATATCTATTTACCTATATCCGAAACCTTGAAAATCATCCTGTTTTTAATCACATGATATATAATTAAAATTACATGAGATCTTAGATTATAAATCGTTACTACGAGTATCCCAGGCTACGGACAACTCATACACAAACATTCAAATTCAATTCACAGTTCTCTTTTCAATTAGGTACCTACTCGTATGTTCCAGAATTTAATCAAACTTTTGAATAGAGTTTGAAAACAAATGAAATCTTTATTTAATATAAAATTTATAAAAGGTATTCTTTTCAAAAACAAAACTCGACACGTGTAGTAACTTACACGTGATAAATCGTTTAAATTAAAATATTTTTTAATAAATTACCCATTCTAAACGATCGCCAGTCGATTATGTAACAAAATCGATTAGTAAACCAAATATAGATCTATATTAACACAATTAATACTTTTTGCATGATATTAGAACAGCAGGAATAATATATAATGTGACAAGAAACATTTATGTTGTTTAATGTGATGAAAATACAATGCTTTAATATAACACTATTATAATACTATATAATTTACATGTGGAAGCTTGTAATTAGCAATTTTCCTACCTACTAATGATTTTCAATCGTGTTATTACTCTGTAAGATTTCTGTAAAATAAAAAAAATATACAAGCCGTGTCAGCCGGCCGATGGAACTTTCCATCGGCAAAACTTATGAAATTCCATACAAGCTTTCTTCCTCTATTTAAGGAAATGTTCAAAAAAAACTTCCTTCTTCTTCGTAGCGTGTTGATGGCAATCTAAATAGAGTCAACCCAGAATTTGACTACGAGTTTAGCAACTTCAGTAGC
Source organism: Tiliacea citrago (assembly GCA_963921375.1). NCBI lineage: Eukaryota > Metazoa > Arthropoda > Insecta > Lepidoptera > Noctuidae > Tiliacea > Tiliacea citrago. The sequence continues at coordinate 20,345,758 of OY992781.1, forward strand.
GTCCATCAGTTCCTGCAACGTGCAGGCAACAGCACGTGCTGAACACGATATTAAGTGCCCCATTTTATGTGAGATAGCATTACATTTACACTCCTGGAGTAGCTCGCCTTCCGATAAGGACCAGGCCCGGGTCGACGGCGCGTTGTGTTCCACGCACCCCTAAACAGATGTCAGCACAAATTGACGGGGTCCGTTAGGGCCAATGCCTGCCAGGGTTGCGAGTTTGTCCGAAAGGGATATCGTGGCCCAGGCACACATGTAACTGAAGGAACACGGGTAGTTTTAAAGTCAGTAAAAGTCTGACACTCCCTCCCGCTCCGCCCAGAGCGGGAGAAGTTATTTGATCATTTCCCACCCAAAAAAAAAGGGTGTAATCATCCGTGAATCTCCACATGTTCAGATTTTCCTTGCTTCGGCCTTCCTGGGTCCGGAGTCTATTTAAAGACTTCCAGGTACTTGTAAGCCAAGCCCCCTCATGTCCAGGTGGCAGATATTCAGCAGGTGGAAAGAATGAGTTGTATAGGGAAGCACTAACTCGCCGGAGCTTTAGCATTTCCTTAGACCGTTCGCCAATGAGTGGGAGGACATACTTCAAGAAGCTGTTGCGCCGTTCAGTTTCTGGCACGAGGATGTTAACCCTTTCTTAATGCTCATCTTCGTTAAATAAGGAAATCTGGTAGTGATGGGTTTTTTGATGGTTGTTTTTTCGGCTAAGTCTGTGCGTTGTCTATAAGTGAATTTAAGATTTCATTAAGTAAAACGGTTCACGCTTGACCAGCTGTTTAACTCTTGACCTAGACCTTTGTCGGCACGATTCTAAGTACTGATCTTTACAGTAACCTGACTACTCTGATCTGACGCTTGACGTGCATTGTTATAATATTGAGATGTATGTTTCTGTTAGTACTTCTTTATTATTTCACTAGCTTCTGCCCGCGTCTTCATCCGCGTGAAATTTCTTGTTTTAACATAAAATATATTTTATGACACTCGCTTCCCATTTGTGAAAGAATTTTGGTTCCGAGGATTACCCCTACATATAGCTCACAAATTTTACCTCTTTATAATATCAGCATAGGTAGATATTTAGATTGCAAACAGCCAATGATCCTCCTGCAAGATTATAGGTTGGTTTAGGCATGAGTGTCATCCTGGGATGGAGCCCACAGAGCGCGGCCCATCACCAGTCCGGAGCAGCGGAACTCGCATTCGTACCCCCACAACGTAAGTGTGCGAGGGCACGCCGCGATGGTTTTTAGTCAGTACGAGACTGATTGACCCCTCCGATAGCTCAGGGAGGAGGACATCCATGAGGACTTTCCTCCCTAGAACAAAACAAAGGCATGCCATCCTAACATTTAAAGATAGCTTTAAAACTAGAAAACTGTACCAAGGGTTGGTGGTATAGTACCTGCCTACCCAATTATACCTTTCCGGACAAGCCCTACTACCTAAATTGTGTAATAACTTAAAACTTTTTAGGGTTCCGTACCTCAAAAGGAAAAAAACGGAACCCTTATAGGATTACTCGTATGTCTGTCTGTCTGTCCGTGTATCACAGCCGATTTGCTCCGAATCTACTGGACTGATTATGTTGAAATTTGGTACACATAGGAATTTCTGAGACCCAAACACGGATGTGTAACGTAAATAAATGAAAATTTAATAAGAAAATTAAAAAAAAGTTTTGCAAACCGTGTCACAATAAAAGAGCTTGTTGTGAGGGTCTCAATTTTTTTTAAATAATTTAAATATAATGATTATTTAAGCTACGATTATTTAAGAAAATAGATGAAAATTGACCATTCCCAAAATATAATGTTCTGTTGTTTCGAAGATCTTCGAAACAACAGAACTTAAAATTTTGAATAAATTGCTCTACATTTAGATTACAGGAAAATTTATAAGAAATATAATTATGGTGTTAAAATAATATGGTAAATCTCTCAATATTGTGCGTACAAACGTACATTTGCAGTTGGAATGTATGCGAGAACATGTTTTATACTACAATGCTAAGAGTTTGTTCTTGGGATAAAAACATGGTAGATAACATACTATATAATTGTAGGTACGGATCCCTCACCACGCAAGTTCAACACGCACTTGTACGGTTTTTGCTTTAGAAGCGTAGCAATACTTAAAGGATACGTTAACTACACTGAACATTAAATGGATTTCCTGAGTAATTTGCAGATGACAGAGAATTTTTAATGCTAATGTAAAAATAGAAACGCAGACATGGTCGAAAAATCCAGCCGTTATATTCAAATCAGTCCCTGAGCTCTAAAGTTTAGAGATTATCAAGGTCGTAATTTATAACTACAGAAGTTTAGACAAAAATTTGTGATTTTATGCTTTTAGCAATCTTGAGTAGGACGTAAAACACATAAATTCAAGAAATTATGACCGCATTTCTTATTTAGACTTGAAGTCATTAGTCACTGTACACAAATGCATTTTATTATCAAGTGCTGTTCTCTATCCACCCAAAAACTTCGGCTCAGTTTGATACATTAACACCTAACGGGTTTCCGATACCAGTGCAAGCATAGGTATTGATGTCAGAAAATAAACATGAACTTATAACAACATACCGATTAATTTTTTTCACATCTGACACAGAATCAATGATGGATATCTTACTTACAACTGACTAATCCAGGCTTTAGTGAATTATGTTTGTTCATAAATGTACACTCGCATCGAATGGTGCGTTAATCAATGTTTACTGTTAGCAACGAAGGTTCAAACTTATAATTATCGCTCATTCAAACACAATAAATTACCAATACGTATGATTGATATTTTAATTTCGGACGCATAACTGTTTAGCAAATTCGATGACCCGACGGTCTCAATGTTTTAGAAAATTGTCGTAACAATAGAGGTTGTTCTAGCCTTTTTTGGACAAAAAATTAATGGCCTATTATTGGCTGTAATAAATCGGCCACATTAATATTATCCATCAGAAAAAACTGGGTATTGTTCAATTTGACACAAATTATTGACGATCTCACCGTTATGTTGAAGTAGGTGATATAGGTTCACTTGATCTTTGCCCACAGAAGAGGTGTTACACCGTTAACCATTGTCGATTGTACCCCACATAATAATCCGTTTCACTGACCACATACCAGTGATTCGCCACTGTCGATAAACTATCAGACAGAATTAACGTGTCTTGTTGTAAATTCTCCAAATAAGGAAACAATTTTTGATGAAGATATTTTCTTGAAATTACAAACTCATCCATATTCGATCCACGTTCGGGTTCAGCAGGATCATAAAAGATAGTTACGAAGGCATTACGGAATTCGATCTTGCAAAAACGTCCACAAATTGCGTGATATTAAAACGTCAAAATTAAATCACTATAATTATTGCGAAATTTCAGCGTTCCAACGTGCAACGGTTTACTTGAGGTTTCAAAGGTTAAGCGCGGATCCGGTGGCGTACTCTGAACTCAACATTGAGTTCGGGCGCGGTCCATTACTGACAACAGGAATGTTCGGAATGTACCGACTATTAATTTTGTTTCGCGGGCGGATGTCGCGCAGGCGTCGGCCGCGGCTGGCGTCTCGCGCAGGCGCCAGTAAAACCGTGACGCGCCGCGTGCGCATAAAATATCGCAGATTCGCAGCCTTATTGGTGCACTCCGCAAAAGAAGTAAACAACGTTGGAACGATTCCGTGGACTGGCCTGTTTCGGTGACATATTGAATAAATTTTCCACATTCCATCAAAACGAGTTGATTAAAATCGGTCTTTTTTGATCACGTTAATTTATTTCGATCAAAAATTAGCATTTTTGCGGGCGGTGTTGACTTAATTAATTTTGAGGCGTAGTTAAAACCAAAAAACGGAACGTAAATAAAAATAAATAATAAATCATTTATTTTCATAAGACATGGTACGAGTATACAATGGTGTTAAAATATAAATATAATGGCACACACATGTTTAGCTATGATAAAACTTAGCATGCAAAATTTCAGGGTTTTTAAAATGTTACAATACATCCTTACATCAACATTTTTAAAACCACATTTATACAACATTTCCATAAATGCTTTTACACTATAGAAGCTACACTCAATCAACAGAGTATTGCTAAGTTCTGACGGTATAACCAGATAGGTATAGGCATAACCTGACCCCTCTTCTTTTCTTCTTCTTTGTAAGAGAAGTAAGGCAGGTCACTGTCTGTACTTGTTCAAATAAAACGTTTTTTCTGTAGCATTGATCTGCCTGCATCCCAGTATTATCGATAAGTTTATATCACGAGTTAAATTTTCGGATTTACATTGCCAGTATTCTGCATCGTCACGATAACGCATTCAAATAATCGTTAACAAGAAGTTAAAGGGCTTATGACGTCAATTACTGTACTTGCGGGCAGGTTACTATTAAGTTATTGCTCATGTTTAAGCCCATTTGTCTCCATAAACGGTCTTTTGACGAACAAGGAAGTGACATATATATCAATCTCCTAATAGATACAAATGCCACTAATATAAATCTAAAAGGCAAATTAACAAGGCACTCTGTTAATCATGCGATTGTCAGGCCCTTATAATTATCTCCTTCTTTAACACATTTAAAATCACTGACGTAATTCGTATTTAATCAATTGATTTTTAAGACGAAATTAATAATGCTATAATAAATCAATTAATCTAACAAATAGACGATCGGCAACATTCTTTCGAGAGGTCGTTTATTGTTGGTACGTGGAACTTACAAAGTGCCATTGAAAGCTTTGTGGTTGATACAGGAAGATGCAAGTAAACAACTCTTGAAAAGGTGACCTCGACAGTGCCTCGGTAGGTAAATACCTCTGGATAAATCCTTATCGATTCATAGAAACCTTAACTTTATATTTTGATTGAAACCGCATTTATGTGATTGGAGTAGAATGTTCTGAGCCGATGCGCACGATTTGCTTTCAAAGCGTTAAATATCCTGTTACTAGTTAGCAGTTGTCGTGTTTTCCGTGTCTCGTGCATGTCATACATCTTGGTGTTAGGGTTCAGTAGTAGTTCTCATCCCCTCATAAATAAAAAATACATCAATTTATACTTAGGTAACAATACTTAAATGTCGATGTTTACTTATGCAAGATATATTGAATACAGAAGCTGTTGGTGTAAACCTTTATTAATAGATACCGTAATTAGCCAAGCCGCTAAATGACAAATAATTAGGTAGTGCCTGAAATTTTAAAAATGAATTCTCAGCCGAGATGGCTCTTAGCCATAAGTAAGTACCTAAAATAATAAATCGACCACATCAACGTTTACCATCAGGTTATATACCTACTTAGGTAGGTAGTGGCCAAACACGAGCCAAACAATAAAAAAAAACGTGCTTGCCATACAGTAGTCGCATATGATGCATCAACAAACATCTGACATCTCACTCTATATAGTACTTACCAATTCCATGCTCAAGCTATTACTTCCTGTTACACACTTCCGTCCCTTTTTACGAAAACTCTCCCACAGAAAGATGATACACATCAAAAATAGGTAGATGCCAGGCAGGGGTCCTTTCTTGTTCGACCAAAAATCTTTATGTAGATAATAATATGTACACTTGAACAGCCCTGTAAAAGTAGAAAAACTTTTACTATCAGGGACTGAAAACACGAGGTCGATTCTAATGAAATGAAAACAGTTCGCACCATCACCGAATATTATCGTTTTTATACAGATGGGCATAGAAATGTTTTGCTTTGAAATCCTAACTAATCACACTAATATGATAAAGGCGAAAGTTTGTGAGTGTGAGTGTGTATGTATGTATGGTTGTTACTTCTTCACGCTCAAACGGCTGAACCAAATTTTGATAAAATTTTGTATGGAGGTAGCCAACACCCTGGATTAAGGACATAGGCTACTTTTTATCCCGATATATTCCCACGGGATCGAGACTTACGCGGGTGAAACCGCGGGGCGCAGCTAGTATTATAAATGCGAAGGTAAGTTAGTTTGTTTGTTACCTTTTCACGCCTAAACCACTGAACCGATCATCCTGAAATTTTGCATATTATGTTGTCAGGTATACAGAAACGGACATAGGGTACCTTTCATCCTGGGAAAAATACTGTTCCCGAGGAAAACAACAATAAAGTTCTTATGATAATAGATGGCGGCACGTGTCTTCTGGCGAATCATGATTGAATTATGTTCTGGGATGTATTTAATAGCACTTTAAATTTCAACAAGCAGAGTACAACCCGAAATGATTGTTAAATTCTAAACTAACGCGAGCGAAGCCGCGGGCAAAAGCTATTTGATTTATAAAGGTGTAAATGGCATTTTTAGCAACTGTTTTTACGTTATTAGCAAAATAGTGAGTTAAAATAGCATTGTGTTTAATAAATTGACCGATTAACATTGTGTGATGATTATGTTTAATTGCTCAGATTCGATTATTTTTTGAGTTTAATTAAATATTAGAATAACAATACAAAATTTACATGTCAATCATGAGGTATAATATATTTCCTGGATTTAAATAATTGATATCCCTTCACAAAGACTTATCAAGAATGGAAAATATTTTATTAAGGTCAAAAATGATGACTTAAACGAGATTGATCTCAATCAACATGTTTTTCTAAATACAGATTTAAAATCATCCCATTTAATACATATAAAATAAAACGCAAATCAAAATGCCAATCTATCGCCAAAAAAACATTACCTATTATAAAGAATTTTCAATCAAAACAGCAGGAGACGGAATTATTTTGTAATTTTGATTGTCCTTAAATGACTTTTGACAAGGGAGCTCCGATGTCGTTAACGCTATGGCAAATATGTTTTTAATTAAAAATAATTGATTAAAACTGAATTGAGTTATGAATTATGCGATATAAATTAAACCAAAAATAAATCCAAAGATTAATCATTTTGTTGGCTATGTTAACGTGAAAACCAAATGTTGGTAGCATTATTTAGAAATCACGAGAAAGAAATTGAAAGTAAATTTTTAAGTGGTAATAATTTTGTTAACTGTCAGGTTTAAAAGCAAAAAAGGTAGGTATAAATGTATCTTTTTTTTTGAAGCAGTGGTAGATATTGATGTGTTACTTTTAATATATCGGTCAAGTTTAATTTGGCCGCATATTGTTCAAGTAATATCAAGATTCAAACGCTCATCATATTATATTAAGAGTTATTTACATACATATGTACATTTTTCTTGAGTAACTTAGCGGTATTTTGACAGCTCCATAATCAAGTCCACAAGCATGAAATATTATACTTCCATTTATATTTTTTTTGGGTTTTGTGTACAATTATCATTAACATTGCTGCGGACAAGAGTAGCAGCGATGTTTTCGTCTTTTTTGAAGACAGAACCCTAAATTTCGTGTTATTCTTTTATAGAACATAAAGAGGAAGAAATAAATAAATGTCATGGTTGGTGGGCGCGACACACGGTGCCAAAATCTCGAGTAAGGACAGCCGCGAAGGTCACATTCCGTTGTTAAGTTTCCTTCTTTTTTTCTAAGTGGCAATGCACCCCGATAAAATGGCGGGTTGAGGGTCGATCACATCGGCCATATTCTGGCAGTTTCCGACGAAACCTGTCCAGGCACCTGTTTCAACAATAAAAGTAAACCCAAATATTGACGACAATCAATAAAGTAGACATTAAAATGATGCCGCTTCTTTCCCCCTACCCCAGGGTGCTAGACGATGACGTTTTTAAGAAATGAAGATTTTGTCCAGTTTGTCAAAGTCGGTAATGGACCTAGCATGAATTTTATAGAGGAAACAAAGCACCACGGACAACAAGATCAATTTACATCAAGATAAACATACCTAGGTATTTCCATACAATATCTTATACCTTTCAATGTTTCTAATGACGTCGCACTCGATGCACCACTGTGCATCTTGCATCGGAATGTTAAACGATATTTAGTTAGAGGTTCTCTGATATTTCAGATGATAATCAGATATCGATGATCGTAAAAAAACGAATTGAATACCAGTTACTTAGTCAATCAATTTATTATTCGGTAAGATCAGTTTTCGGGTCTTTCAGTTTGATAATTTGTTGCAGTGTCATGTAAATAATTGTATATTTATTCATATTAAACAGATTATATGATGGCGGTACCTACGATTCATCTTGATTCAAAGTTTAATTAATATCTAATTGCTGACTCCTAAATACAAATGGCAGTGACTCCAAAATATTATTCCATTTAGCTATTTAAGGAATGTTATCATTTGAAGATCGTTCTTCAAACATAATTTTGATTGCATCAAAGCAGCTATACCGTGAGTTTAATGTCGTTTGACAGTCAAAGCTGAATCGAGATCAACCTTAGATGAACTCTGATAAATAATATTACCAATAGAAAACGTTTAAGTATAAAAGTTTTGCATCAATCTGCCTAGCCCTTTCCCAACTATGTTGGGATTCGCTTAACTGGATGCAGTGCAGGATGTCAGTGTTTTACATGGAGCGACTGCCTACCTGACCTCCACAACCCAGTAACTGGGTAAAGGCTCGTACAGACTGGTGCGATATCGCGGGCGCGACAAGCACCGACAAAAAAATTGTGTTACTAGAGTCGCTTTGTGCTCGCGATATCGCACCAGTCGTGCAGTCTGGACAAGGTCTTAATAAGATACCTGATTGGTAAGACTGGTTGTCAGACTTTCGGGCATAACTTTTGCATCAAATAAAGTGAGTAAAAAAAGAAAACTTTGGAAACTATGACATAGACTAAAATAATGCAATCTGTATTAAACTTTGATGTGAAAATAGTACCCATGTCTTTTTTTTTTACTTCCACTTTTCATGAATGACCAGAACTATGGGTTTAGAAGCTTGGCTCATGTGGGTAATGCCATTTTACTGCCACAGTTCCATCACAGCTTCGCATAGAATGACTGAAAAAAAAAACTGCAACACGAAATAATGATAAGTGCATTGATAAGGATTTGGCCAAAGAGTCTACAAACAAAACACTAAACATGTCAACATTTGAACAAATATTAGTTTAGGAAGCAATATATTATATTTATCGGAGCAAAAACGATTAAGTTGAAAAACCAATTGAAGTCTTAAGATGTTTGTTTAAATTATCAATAACGTCTTTCGGAAATGAGTACCAAAAATAATATGAAACCAATACATGGACTAAAAAAAAAAACTTTCATGATAATAGTCAGTAAATAATCATCATTTAAAATTGTATAAGAGGCCTCTACGAGTTGGCTTCGGCTCCTCGTACGCCTTTCAAAAAATCCGGGGCTTCAGGGTCCCGAGATATGTCCAAACATTTTTTAAATAACAATAATTAATAAAAAAATGTTCACAAAAACAAATTTTCAAGTAAAAACCGGCCAAGTGCGTGTCGGATCACGCACAATGAAGGGTTCCGTAGTTGGGATGAATTTATCCCAAAAACAAACTTAACATTGTAGTTGAAAAACATGTTCTCCCATACATCGACATATGCCACGGTCAATTCTCCAACTGCAAATATAAGTTGGTTGACTATTACTCCGTTAACTTGTAAAGCCTATTTGATTTTACGACTTTGTCGGCGTAACTAACATGTACACCCATGCCAAATTACAGCTGTCTAGGACTAAGAGTCTCTGAGCTAAGCTGGTGACAGACGGACGGACGGACAGAAAGACAGACAGATGGATATGGCGAAACTATAAGGGTTCCTTGTTGACTACGGATCCCTAAAAATGAACATTACAGACAAAAATGTACTTATCGTAGGTACCGGTACTAATAAAAAAATATTTTATCACGGACACCAGCGCCTTCCAAACTAGGTTGCATAAAAATACAATAAAAATTCGAACGTCCTACATTGTGATAATAATCTATAGGTACTTATGTATTGTACCTTTGTTGTATTACATATAGTTAAAATTGGACACTGCAATACGTTGCTTAAATGAAATGAAATTATTTATTCTGAAAATAGGATATCGGAATAACTTTTGAAAGGATTTCATATAAAAAAGCTAAAAGGAGTCGACATTTCCTATCTACCTCTGAGACGAAATTACAAAGCAAACGAAGGGTCAGTCTCTTTTAAAGTTTCTAAGTAGCAATGCCTCGTAATTTTTGGTTACGAAGTGAATAATTATGTACCATAACCTTCACAAAAAGGGACAGAATTATTGTTGGATTCAGATAACAATCTGTAACTATATTATGCATCTATGCATTTCTGCGATCTTTGACCTATTGCTTAGTAACAATGCCACTGGTTTTGGTTACAAAACGACTGTCACAATACCTATTTTACAACATAAAACAGATATCAATTCCATTATACTAAGAAAATTCATCATCATCATTTCAGCCGAAAGCCGTCCACTGCTCGACCGCACCGCCTCTTCGACCAGTTCTTTGTTTCTCGCAACCCAACTGCATTCTTGCAGTCTTCCTCGGGCCTTCCAACGCTATGACTTCCGGTACGCTGTCGCCACTCCAGAACCGTTCGGCCCCTTCGGCCAGCAATGCCCACTATCACTTAAGTTTGGCAATTATTTGGGCTACGTCGGTTGCCTTGGTTCTCCTGCAGATCTCCACATTTCTAAGACAATTATTTTTTAATTAAATAGAATAGAATAGAATAAACTTAATTTCCAAATTTACAATTTACACAAAGGCGATAGGTTAGTACTATGACAATATTGTTTTTTTTTTTAACTGCATAAATCACTGATTATTACTTCCGACACCCAAGGTTAAACTTGTGTTATGGGTGCCAGGGCTCTCTCTATAAATAAAATGCTAGATCAATATACAAATTCAATCATCGCCACGCAGAGAAATCGAATGTCGTCAATGTTACTGAACTGTAATTATGTGACACAGTAACCACAATAATAGATAAGCAAATACCGTACAAAGATCTGCTAGAGGCCCCACAGGATGAAGTAAATGCGAACATAGGGAAACTGATTTCTGATTCTGAAACAATTGGTAGTGTTCTCTAAAGCCTCATTTACGTAATGCTGTTTCTTTCCTGTAGCATAGTTACAATAAAATTGAAGAAGTAAATGACTTGTATAGTCTAAACTCTAAACACTGTTTAGAGCGTACAACGCTGCTTCAACTTAAGGTATGCCATAGATCATACCGTGTCAATCAGACTTTACTAACAATTTGAAATTCGAACAAGATGGAGGTGCGAATTTCTGACTATAAAACGAATGAGTTCTCTTTCGAATTTAGTGCTGTTACTTGAGTGAGATTCGAATCGAACTTTGCAGAACAGCCCTACAGGTCGCAAAGGTATTACAAAAGTATTTATGATACTGTGTAGTTCCTTAAATCTGAGGGTACATGACCTAATGAGGTGTCACCTTCTCTGCGATCTTAAGCCACTATCGCTATATTAAGCGAAACGTAGTTTGTTGTTGATACCATTGGGAGTTTCACAATTGAACTTCACCTTTTTGTAGGACAGAGGCCTCTTGTCTAGGTGAAGGACCTTAGAGTGTTGAGAAAAGAGGTCGAAAATGAGTCATGCGTCAATCTACGATGATAAGAGTGACGTGTCTGTTAAAATAAAGTTTATATTAGAAATTTTATGTGATCACGCCGGTAATCTTGGAAGGGTTAGGCAGAGTTGTACCCTATTGTACACCCACATTTCGCCAGTTATGTTTAAGTCCCATGTTATAGGGCCTGCATGGGATATAAACTCATTCTTGAATCAAAAATAAGGTAAATTAAATGTGCAACATATTTATTTACAGTAAAGTTAAGAATATCGTCAGTTTTTTCATATTGAAGTATATTATTATTTATAAACAAACTTGAATTTGCCCACGAAGGTCTAAAACGATATCAAATCTGATCCTAAATATGAAGGACAAAAAACTACGATACAATTGCCATGGATCATAATGTTATCCAAAATTATGACAATCCCTCAATACCCGATATATACGAGAGACTAAACAAATACATGACTTCTATTAGCTATTAGTTAGTGTGATGTGATACACTAATATTATAAAGGCGAAAGTTTGTGAGTGTGTGTGTGTGTGTGTATGTTTGTTACTTCTTCACGCTCAAACGGCTGGACCAATTTTGATAAAATTTTGTATGGAGGTAGCTGACACCCTGGATTAAAACATAGGCTACTTTTTATCCCAATATTCCCACGGGATCAAGACTTACGCGGGTGAAACCGCGGGGCGCAGCTAGTAATCAATAAAAAAATATTGATGAAAAGAAAGAAAGAAAGAAAAAGCATTTATTGGGACTCGCACAGATCACAAATTAAACTATACAAAAACACGCTCATAGAAACATAAAGATCAAAAACAAAAATAAAGTAAAAATGAAAATAAAAACAGAAAGTCCTGTACGAGGCCAAAAGGCCTCGGCCTCTATCTCAGCAAAAAAGGAAAAAAGAATGATAGGATAGGATATAGGATGCAGGATGAAAGGTTATACTATGAGATTTAATAATCATGAGCATACTAATCACTGTAGCAAAAAAAAAACACAGTCGAGAAGTGTCGTGGGACACCCGGTTGGCATGAAGTTCCTTTCGCTTTTGCACTCTTGGTCAATGAGAGCTAGCTCTCATTGCAGAGTATAACCGTGCAATAAAAAACTTAGTTCCAAAACATACAGGAGACCTTGATTCCCAGATCTTGATTGATATTGAGGAAAATGCTGGGGCATTTGAGTAGGAAAACTATATTACTGTTTACCACGTGCTTGCAAATAAACACAATACTTGAACCTATATTACAATAACTTTGCCTATGTATTAGTCATCCTAAAAAATACTTAGGTGTCAAAAGTGTAATGACATGAATGAATTGACATGCGATCACAAAAACACACATCGGAGCACAAGTGATGACACATCTCAATCAACGATATTTTACAATGACACAAATCCTAATTTGTTAAGGCGCGGTTCCACCAAAATTGTGTTCAGCACATTATTGAACACAAACATTTTGTGAGTCACACAAACATCAGTGGTGGCCCAGTGGCATTGGCCCCGACTTACGAGTTGTAGACCGTGGGTTCTAACCCAGGCAGGCGCTTTATTTTGTGTAGATAATTTCATCACCCCTGCTCTGAAACATCGTGAGGAAACCGGTATGTCCTAGAACCAAACCGCACTGGGCCCGTGTGGTGTATTACAGCCCACGCCCTGTCACAGAGAGGAGGCCTGTGTCCTAGCAGTGAGAACATTATAGGCTGATTAAGTAAGTTCACAAGCATTTTGTGCAGAATTCCAACGGTGCAGGTACTGAGCTGCAGATTCGTTAGTCTCTGTTTCCACCAGCAAAGCTGTGTGTAATTTTTGTAAGCGTACAGTACAGCACATTTGTAAATCTTTACTTGAGTGAGTCCACCGAAAGAAACGTTCGTGCCGTACACATGCACAGTGTACGATCAGATCGTTTATATAATAATAATATAATATAATTATATAGAGGTTAAACAGTTTATGTGAAGTTATTCCTCCTTGTCTAACCCCGCACTCTAGCCCGTACGACACAGACAGCTCATCGGTCCATCTCACATGGCTCGGTACCAATACCGGAAGATACACAAGCTCCACTGGTATTTTTCTCTTCCACAGCTTTTCCCACATAACCTCATAAGATACAAGGCCAAAGGCACGGGAGAGATCATTAGATATTGGCTGGTAATATTATTTTTAGTCTTGTGAGTAAACAAGAACATAATTTCTATGAATCCATTCCTATCAATATTAAGCGTTAAGGTGACATACATTAAGAACAAAATACCTACATTTATAGGAAACAATGTTAATCATATTTTGAGGAAAACTTCATACCTAAATTTATGACTAACAGGTTGTTCAGTATAATTTAGATTTAGGCGCCATTGAATTAATAACGGCGGCATTTTTGTGGCTCAGTATCTTCTGAATGTGTACATTCTGTGTTATGATTAGCATTTATTTCGTTCTACGCCCATAGAGTTAGTAACAATGGTCTAAAGTTGGGGGTTTGAGGAACAGGGTGTAAAGTTCACTCATCCACCATAGAAAAGGGAGGATCCTCCGACCAGACGGGTGTTGTGTCTGGTGGGTAACTGCCCGACGGTTGGTGTCGGGACGTTGCTTATTTACTAGTTGCGCAGTAAACACTGCTTGCGCGATGCAGGATTTGCGTGACGTCAGTGTGACGCGTAGTTTGCATGTGGCGACGTTGATGCCACTGCAATAAATACTAAACTTGTCAAAAAATAATAGGCCCGTTTTGACATTTAACTTGAATCGATTTAGCTAGATTCGATAGATTCGCGATGGCTAATCGCGACTTAACTAGTGAAGTAACCATACGACTCGGTACTCGATACTCACGATAAATCGATTCAAGTTAGATGTCAAAACGGGCCTATTATTTTTTGACAACCATAGTGTTAGTAGACATACAAGTTTTATTCAGTGTGGAGTTTCATCCAATGTCGCAGCATTGGAGAATCCCATCTATCTGCGAATAAACTCAAGATAGTGTTGGTACTGCCACGAAGACGAGCAAGCAGAGAAGCGCTTCTTTTACGTATGATGGCCGCAAAACCATCTATATGCCTTTCCGCAAACATCTTTGACGCACTACATCGCCATGGCAGCCTCAACAGTATCCTGAGTGCGTTATTGTACTGGACACGTAGATCACTATAAGCACACAAACTATAACTCGTCCACAGGCTGCACGTGTAAAATGACGAGCAAAATTATTTAAACAAAGTAATCTCGACCGCCTCTGTACATCGCGCAAAACTGCGGGCCGGTTGTTTGTTCTTTATAATTTTACTAATTAGGTACAATATAGGTAGGTACGAGGTAGTTATTATCACTAAATGAAAATAATAATGATAAGTTAGACACTTAATTAAGGCTATAAAACTGCGGGGTAATCGATCGAAATGCCTTTCATTTTGAAAGTTCAGACACGTTCATTGCATTATTTACGTAGTTGAGACGAAGTTTTCAAACCAATGTGTGCACAGACTCATGGACAGGTCCACTCAATCTGTGTGATTATTTCATCAAAATACCATTTCAGACTCAAATCTACGTGGTCTTCTCATGATCTGACCAAGATTATGTCTGGACTTTAAAAGAGACTGTGAAGTCTGAGTTTGTTTCGGCCTTTCTTCTCAGAGTAGTCAGATAGGGAACGCCGACTTCATCTAGTTTTTAAAATATGATTGACGTGTAAAAGTTTTTGCACTGAAAAAAATGCAGACTGATTATGTTAAATTTTCTCTTAGTTGGCATTAGAATGTTTGGAATCATTATTTATCTATTTACTAATAACAAGATAGCATATTTGCCAGAACAAATTAATTTTGTTTATATCGACAATGTGACATGTACAGAATAATCACCGGTCTTTGTTACATCATACATGCCTTGTTTGATTTTACTTCTTCACTTTTGTATATCAAATAATAATTTAAGTTCATGGTAACAAGCAACTTCTTAGCATTATATCATTCTTAAACTGGCCAACATTTGAGCTAAATTAAATACTATCCGTAATTAAACTAATTCATTAATTAGTAGACAGAACTATGATAATTTAACAAAGTTCTCCTAGCTTCAGAAGTCAAGATCTTGTTAGGCTCGTATGGAGCCAAGATGCGTGATCATATTAAACAAGATTTTTGTTAAAGAAAACACTTTTTTTTTAGTTTGTATAAACCTACTTACAAAAATCGACTGCCTCATTGGTCTAGTTGTTGCAAGCGCTACGCTGACCATGAGGTCCTGGGTTCGATTCCTAGGTCGGGCAAAGTGTTATTGGGAATTTCCATTCGGAATTTCTCAGTAGCAGCCCGGTGTATGGATTTATGCCCGGTTGGTGGCAATAGGCTCACCCCCTATTACATGGGACTTAAACATAACTGGGGAAATGTGGCTGTACTACCTATAGATACACCTCTGCCTAACCCTAAACCCTTCGGGGAAAACAGGCGTGATATTATAATATTATGTTAGGTTCAACTCGAATTAAAATAACGTTTTGAATTAAATACCGAAAAACCCGTATAGGGCAACGACACATTTATTGTAAGAACATTCTTGAGTAGTATTTATCATTTCATTGACTCCTAAAGTATGACTAAACTCATAATCTAAAACAAAAAAAGGTTTTACCAAAAGCTGTTTATTAATCAACCGTTAATACTTGAAAGCATGTCGAATCATTGTAAGGTTCAGATTACACAACAAAAAGATCTTACTGTAAAATTATTCCAAATCACGCTAAAATAATGTAAATATTGCTTTTGGAGGTATTCTTAAGTTTAAGATGGAGACCTTCAATAAATAACAACCATTTTATTTCCTGCTTTAAAGTTAACGACTTCTGCAAAGGATATAAAATTGTGCGAACTCTTACTTTGATATTTTATTGAAGAAAGGCAGGAATTATCAAGCAGATCCAAATAAAAATAAATTTAATTTCTCAGTAGCAGTCCGGAGTCCCCGGTTGATGGCAACAGGCTCGCCCCCTATTCATGATCATAATCAGTATATAATGTACACAGGCCTCCTCTCGGAGAGGGAGTGGGCCGTAATCCACCACACGGGCCCAGTGCGGGTTGGTAGATGTCATATGTCTAGGACATGCCGGTTTCCTCACGATGTTTTTCTTCACCGTTTTGAGAGCAGTGGTGATAAAATAATTTACACAAAGTAAAGTGCCTGTCTGGGTTCGAACCTACGACTCATAAGTCGCGGCCGTTTCTAATGAGCCACTACTGCTCTCTGCTAGGTCACCACTGCTCTCTGCTGGGCCACCCCACTGCTCTCTGCTGGGCCACCACTGCTCTTTGCTGGGCCACCACTGCTCTTTACTGGGCCACTACTGCCCCCGTTTACGTGGGACTTAAACATAACTGGCAAAATGTGGGTGTATTATATATATATAATAGATACGGTACATCTCTACCCAACCTTCCGGAAAAACAGGCATGATGTTATCTTATCAAATAAAACGCGTAGCTCTAAATTCAGTACCCAAATACGTAGAAAACCATAAAGTTATTCATGGCTGAAATTATATTTTCATTCAAACGATCTTGTGGCGATTGAACTTTTTCTAAATGGCCGCAATAAAACCTTTTTGGGAAAACACTACTGTATTCCAATGTGATAGGTTCACTAAAAAACGGAATCTTCAAATAGCATAATCAGCCTAAAATGTTCCCCCCCACAGCTGGGACTCAGGCGTCCTCTCTTCAAGAGGGAGTGGGCAGTATCTACCACGCAGACCCAGTGCGGGTTGATATATATCACATGTCTTCAAATTTTTGATTCTGGGACATACCAATTTCCTCACGATATTTTCCTTTACCGTTTTGAGTGCAGTGGTGATGAAATTATTTACACAAAGTAAAGTGCCTACCTGGGTTCGGAGCCACGACCTCGTAAATCAGAGCCATCACCCCTGGGCCACCACTACTCCACTGGGCCACCATTGCATAATCTTCGAATACCTAGGGACCTACGGAAAGAATCATAACATCTAAATACTTTTTCAGCAGCAATTGGTCAAAAAGTAGTAATCATTATTTCATCAAATCATTTATTTCAAATAACCGGACATAGGCATTATACGAAAAAGAACCAGAGTTACCGACATAGTTTGCAGCGGAAGCAAACTGAAGTGGCATTGGGCTGGCCAACGTTGTCGAAGGACCGATGGCCGATGGAGCAGACGAGTCCTGGAGTGGAGACTGCGTATCGGTAAACGTAGTGTGGGAGGCCCCCTAGCTAGATAGACCGACGACCTTAAGAAGGTGGCTGGATCAGACTGGATGCGGAAGGCGGAGGACAGGGTGTTGTGGCGCAGCCTGGGAGAGGTCTATGTCCAGCAGTGGACTGCGATAGGGTGAGTTGATTGTAGCACATTTGAAGGTCAAAATTAACAAGAAAATAGATAAATTGTAGTTATACCCACCTTAGAAACCTCACTTTTATTTTATTTTACCGTAAATGGTCGGTTGATAGTCGTCAATGTTTTTAGTAGAGCTTCATCGTTATACTAGTAGGAAACCAATGTTTTTGATCCAATATCAAGTTACACTCAACTGCCAACGTGCTCCTGCAACCTGCTGTTGTTCAACTGCCTCGTTGGTCTAGTGTGCGAAAGCACAGTAGTGCTTAGCTGAGAATGAGGCCCTGGGTTCGATTCCTAGGTCGTGTAAAATGTTATTGGGTTTTTCATCAGCCCGGAGTCTGGATTTGATTTCGGTTGATGGCAGTAGGCTCGCCCCCTATTACATGGGACTTAAACATAACTGGCGCAATGTGGGTATACCATGTACACCTCTTTTTAACCCTTCAGGGAATCAGGCGTGTTGTGTTATGTTATATATTTAGGTTAGCCAGTAATTGATTACACAATGCATTTAAAATAATTTTCTTTATAGTACGTTTTACTTACAAAGCCAAAAAGGATATTTACAATTAAAGTTATTCAAGTTATCAAGTTTCATATGCTTATAAATGACTTAGTTATAAAAAAATATTAAAATTTAATTTATGCGTCCAAGCTACATAATTTAGCTACTGTATAACTACGTACTAATCCAATTATAATTATTTTATTTTTCCAATTAATTGACTAGTAGATCAAATTATATCAATTTATAGAATCACTTTTGTGTTAATATTATAATTATTGTGGGTTTTAATTAGTAAATTAAGCAATCATAGATTCATGATAATTTGGAAGTTAAACAAATAATAATTAAAATTATGGTAAAGAATGATTCGATTATTGTTTATAATTAATATTCAGTGACGTAGTATATTACTTGTTTCATACGTTTTTAATCAATATCGAAATAACTGTAAGTCTCGGTAGAAGCAAAATTGTTTATTTTTTGTATCGTCTAGTTTCACAGTTTAATTAAGTTTTACCCCCGGTTTCTGAATAAATAATTTGACGTTAAGAACTTATGAGGAACCCACCAAGACAAGTACTCGAACAGACTACGTCGAGTATGGACTTGACGTAGTTTGTTCGAGTATGTGAAGTCGAGCGTTACAGGACCACATTTGCTACCCACCAATAATTCATCCTAAGTTACCTCCACATCTCAAACACGATAGTTATTATATAACTTAGAATAATATTAAATCTTGTATTGTAACCCTAGCGATTATTTTCACTGTATTGTATCCTATTGTTAATCTGTGAAACCCTAACAAGGGTTTGAGTGTGTGTGTGGTTGACTAGTTTAACTCCGCAGCAACACACTCACACAAACTCTATTCACAATTAACCTTTAAACCCACTCAATAAATTAATAAGCTAATATAAGAATTATTACGCAGTTAAAAATACTTTGTAAAACGTGTCAATCCCACTAAAGAACACTGTCCTTCAAGATACAGGATTTTCCTAGTTTGAAAGGCAGGGTCTTACTCATTAGTAACAGCCATACCCGGGTAGGGTATGGCTATTACTAATGAGTCATTATGATGAATTATCCATTCGTCATTATTTGGTAAATAAATGATTATTTTACTTACTTACTTTGTTAACGAAATTCAAAATTTCTGACGTTTTTACCAAAGAAGAATTTCGCGGGCTTTAATTATGCCTTATTAGAGTTTGACAGAAAGCAGTGGTGGCCCAGTGGTAACGTCCCCGACTTACGAGTTGTAGGTCGTGGGTTCGAACCCAGGCAGGCGCTTTACTTTGTGTAAATAATTTCATCACCACTGCTCTCAAAACGGTGAAGGAAAACATCGTGAGGAAACCGGCATGTCCTAGAACCAAAAATTCAAAGACGTGTGACATCTACCAACCCGCACTGGGTCCGCGTGGTAGATTTACAGCCCACTCCCTCTCGAAAAGAGGAGGCCTGTGTCCCAGCAGTGGGAACATTACGAGTATAGGCTGATTATGTAGAGTTTGACAAGTTCTCAACTTCAAATTCTCAATTCAAAAAGCACAGCTCGGGCTGCTTAAATTGGTCTAACCCTAACGGAGACAAGTAGATGTTCACTTTAGTTTATTTTTAAACTGCCGGACATTGTGCAACCTTGCCAAGAGTCGTGGGTGTGTTTGCAAGACGGTTACGTATTGCATACAATCAAACATTCCTAGATGTTTATCTGTCAAAAAACGAATCTAGACTAAGCACAGCAGCAACCGGGAAAACGCGACCGAAATGTCAATAAGTAAAATATATCATTTATATAATTATGTAAAGCTAAACCCAGCAATAATCAAAGCCGGAGTATCAGCCGTTTCTTGACTTCCAAAGTTTGGATTTGAATCCTTACCCGACTTCAAATCACGTTTTTGGCTGTGACTTATCGCTTTGACCAGTACTTACGTACTTACGTACTTACTACCAGACTTAGAATAGTCAGCCATAGTCAGGAAACGGCCGAAAATTAGGCCTTTACTTCGGATTTATCTTCGGAGTTGACATTATATTCGTCCATATCCATCCATACATGATAAATTAAAGTCGCTTTTCGTGTTTGTTTTCGACGTTGTTCTTCTAAATTACGCGACGGATTTAGATGCGGTTTTCACCACCATTCAGATAATTTATTCCGGAAGGTTTTAAGGTTGTACAGACTCGCGCGATATCGCAGGCGCGACAGGCACCGACAAAGAAATTGTGCTACTAGTGTCGCGTCGCGCCCGCTATATCGCACTAGTCTGTACGAGCCTTTATGTACATCATTATATTAAATAAATCTCGATTTTTTTATCAATTTGTAAAATCCGTTCGTAGCAGAGGCCGGTCGCTAGTTTATAATGAATCTAATCTAATAAATATTTTGATCAACAATGAATATGTTAGTTACTTACTTATGGGTTCTTAATTATGATATTTTTTTTATCACCACAATAAACATACAGATATTATTACACATAAAGTTACATGAAATGGTTTAAATTTACTGTGGAAGACTGTTGCCTTAAGGGCCTGTGTTTCAGGTCACAAGGTCTCCACCCTCTAACAGTTAGAACATTTAAAAAAATAATAAAAATAAAGAAAGAGTGATTTAACAATTTTGAATTAAGTCTGTATCTCAACACAAAAATTTGAGAAATAAAAATAATTATAGTGTGGTTTGGTGATGTGTTACTCGTAGTACGAGTATTGTAACAATCCTAACTAATATGATAAATGCGAAAGTAAGTTGGTTTGTTTATTTGTTACGCTTTGATGCTGTAACGGCTGAACGGATTGGGATGAAATTTGGCAACCAGTAGACCATGACCTGAATTAAGACATAGGATACTTTTTATCCCGATATTCCCACGGGATCCAGACTTATGCGGAGTACAAGTACACACAATCCTTAAAGTATTTAGTAACAATGACTTAAAAACTAGTAGTATTACTTACTTTATTTTAGTAATCTTTTATTATCTAAAACAACAAAAAACCGGCCAAGTGCGAGTCGGACTCGCGCACGAAGGGTTCCGTACCATTATCTATAAAAATGGAAAAAAAACACGTTTATTGTATGGGTATATTTATGTAAGGGGGGCTCCCCTTAAATATTTGTTTTATTTTAATTTCATTATTTATTTTTAAAGGTAATATACAACTAAATATTTTGTGAATATTTCAAGCGTCTACCTGTTGCCGTTATCAATATCGAGCAAAAAGGAGCAAAAAAATATATATAAAATAAATAAATATATTTATTTTATTCTATTTTTTAGTATTTGTTGTTATAGCGGCAACAAATACATCATCTGTGAAAATTTCAACTGTCTAACTATCACGGTTCATGAGATACAGCCTGGTGACAGACGGACAGACAGACAGACAGACAGACGGCGGAGCCTTAGTAATAGGGTTCCCGTTTTACCCTTTGGAACCCTAAAAAAGACGCAGCCTGACTTAAAAATGTTACAAGTCATATTTCGTTCTAAATGATTGAAACACGAGCTTTTAAAGTCCAGGTTAAAAAAGACAGCCCCACCCAATCCTTCATCATACACATCCTGGTGTTTCGCGGCTTCTTGTCACTGTGTCGATAATTCTGAGCTTTACAGTGTTCAGCTGCATGTAGGTATAGCTATTTTCAGCTTCATCATCATTTTTTTGCCTATATGTTGGTACGTGCCTCCGTACCCAGTGTCTTATGAAAGGGCTGTCTACTTTGTCTAATAATGTTTTTGTGCTATGTTTGAATGCAGTTGGAGCTTCTACAAAACTTACCCATTATTGAAGCTGTTTTCCTCCTCATATTGGCATGAAAATCATCAACATGGGTTTCCGTGAACATCTGCGAAGCGCTCCAGACGCGCAGAAGCTCCATCAACATTCTAAATCCATTATAATACAGACTGTACACGCAGGACGTTGTAGGCTCTCTGCGTATATTTCATCCACAAGCTACACGCTACTGTAGAAGGTGCGCAGCATGCCTTGAAAAGAGACTAATAATAATTGCTAATGTACAAAGTTAACCTACTTTATGACACCGCCGTGACCTTTGCTTTTGCTTAAATTGATTAACAAACAAAAATTATTTAAATAATGTCATTTGTATTTTTTAAGACGCAATTTGACAATTTTTCATGTTATCAAAAATAATCTTGAATAATTACTATTTGTTGGAAAATGTCAAGAGTAAAGTGATTTAGGTACTTAACTGCCTTGTTGGTACAATGGTTGCAAGAGCAACTGCGTCTGCGCATGTAGTTATAATAATAATACAATATAAAGATTTATTTCAGATAACATCCATATTTCATGACACATATTTTAAAAACAGTTAATACACAACAAACAACACACAAAAAATAAAAGCAGTCAAGGACGCAGTTACACACATTAGGACCGGGAGGAACTGTCCACTGCTCACAGTGCAGTATGCAAACGTATCCAGTGGCGCAGCAGTGGAGAGTCCCACCTGTCCACGAACACGCTTATTAAACTGTTGCTACTGGACCTAACACAACTCAGCAGCGACGCACACTGCTTCCTTATAAGAGCATGAAACCCATTAGTGTGCGCTTCTGCGAACATAGTCGAAGCACTACAGAATCGTGGTAGCCCCAGCAGCATCCTAAACGCGTTGTTATATTGAACACGTAGGGCATTGTATGACCCAAGTGTGTAGTTAACCCACAGGCTGCAAGTGTAAAGTGTTTGGCGGTAAGACTTAAAAAGAGTCACCTTCACTTGATTACTGCTACGCGCGAACCTGCGGGCCAACATATTACACCGGACAGCCACCGCCCTACGCGCCCTTTCCACATCCGCGTTATCATTTAGGTCCTTGGAAACCCAGTGGCCTAGATACTTGAACTGAGCGACTCTATTTGAGCGATTATATTTTCCCCTTAAATACTAGGAGTTCACTTTTCTTTGCGTTGTATCTGAGCCCGTGAGCCTCCGCATAGGACTCACAAATCCGTACCAGCTTACGCAAGCCCCCGATCGATGGACCCAGCAGTACCAAATCATCTGCGTAACTAATATTGTTGAGACAAACGCCGTCTATATAGCACCCGACCCTGGCACTGCTGAGTTCACCGACAAGTCGGTTAATGTACAGGTTGAAGAGCTTCGGTGAAGTCAGTCCGCCCTGCCTCACCCTGCACTGCAACCTGTACACATCCGAGAAAGAGCCTGCCCATCTGACAATTTTTTTCTGGTTGTTGTACCAATACCTAAAAATAGATGTAACTTCTGGACTGCAATCTGTCTCACCTTCGAGCTTGTCATATGACACCAGGTCGAAAGCTTTTGAGAGATCGAGAAAGCATGCAAACACGGGTGTTTTCCGATCGCTATAATATTGAACAGTCTGCTTAAGACACATGATAGCTCTTTCCGTTGACAAACGAGATCGAAATCCAAATTGTACGTCATTGAGCTTAATATGCCTGCCCAGTTGGTGGTCAAGGAGACTGTTCAGTACTTTCGCAGTAACCATGGCTAATGAAATCGGTCACTAATATTAGAAAGGCGAAAGTTTGTGAGTGTGTGTGTGTGTGTGTTTGTTTCTTCTTCACGCTCAAACGGCAAGACCAATTTTGATAAAATTTTATATGGAGGTAGCTGACACCCTTTATTAAGACATAGGCTACTTTTTATCCCACGGGATCGAGACTTCCGCGGGTGAAACTGTGGGGCGCAGCTAGTATTATAAAACCAAAAGTTTGTGAGTGTGTATGTATGTTTGTTACTTCTTCACGCTCTAACGGCTGGACCAATTTTATTTTGATAAAATTTTGTATGAAAGTAGCTGACAGCCTGGATTAAGACATAGGCTACTTTTTATTCCGATATTCCTACGGGATCGAGACTTACGCTCGGCGTAATTTAATAAATCCGAAGTATTTACACCGGTTTTATTTATAGGAATTGGTACAACAACAGTGTATATCAGTCTATCAGGTGGGTACGAGTGGCTAACGCACAGATTAAAAAACATGGCCAACACCCTTGGCAAGTGAACTCCTGCATTTTGCAGAGACTCGATGCTGAGGCTGTCGCGGTGACCAGGAGATTTACGTCTTTTCTCATATTCCTAATAATGCCTGCCTCATCCTTGGCTGAAAGAGTTGTAGGTATGATTTCCATGAATTTTTGTAAGCAGCTTGTTTGAATTTAAGCTCGGTTGATGTCTGTAGGGTCGCCTCCTATATGACATAATTATGGGACTTCACATAAATGGAGGGGGTGTAATAACTAATAGGTACGTTCACCTTGGCATACGACTTCGAAGAATATCGTTCAATACAATAGTACCTACTATTGTATTGAACGATATTCCCTTCCCGATAACCTACCTATCTGAAGTAAAGAACCATTTGGCGTTGTACATAAAAATAAATAAACTTGAAGTGTGTTTGTAATGTCAAAATAACAGCTTTTTACCTACGGTACTTGTAACAATTTTTTTTTTGTATGTGTCTGTCTGTTTGTTCCGGCTAATCTCCGAAACTACTAGACCGATTTTGTCGGGAAATTCACTGGCAAATAGCTGATGTTTTATGGAGTAACTTAGGTTACTATAATTTTAGAAAAAGCCATGCGGGCGAATCCGCGGGCAGCAGCTAATTAAAAATAAGATAATACAGATTTTATAATTATACCAAACCCTTGTGTTCAGTAACAGCTATTCTAATGGTAATTCGATCCTCTAGTTTTTAAACATAAAAAAACATAACATCACGCCTGTAATCCCCGAAGGGTTAGGCAGAGGTATACCTATAGTAGGTACACCCACGTTTCGCCAGTTATGTTGAAGTCCCATGTAATAGGGGGTGAGCCTATTGCCATTAACCGAGCACAAATCCAGACTCCGGCCTGCTACTGAGAAATTCCTGGTAGAAAACCCCGATAACACTCTAGTCTAGTCTCTAGTTTGTGTCCATATGTAAACAACTGACATGCTCAAACTTTATATGTACATACATACATACTACATACATAAACCCACGCCTCCCATGGGGGTAGGCAGAAACTATAGAACGCCACCTGCTACGCTCCTTACATACTCCTTTTCCTTCGTTTACGTTAATACATCAGGGGGCCGATCGCGCTAATTTTGAACGTTAATACCAAAACTAAACCACAACCATAAACGTTACGTTAGGTACATTTCGTATCGCGCTAATCATTTATATAGCTCACAAAAAAAAGCGCGATACCGTTTCTTACATCAGCTAAACCAAAACTAAACTAAAACCAAAAACGTTCCGTTCGAACGGTAATTACGTTGAGAAATAGCGCGATCGGCCCCCTGTACCCCAAGTGTAAGTTTGCAAGAGAGTAAACGTAACTATTTCGTTTGCGTTAAAATTTGATCATAATACTAAGAATATAAGGGTGAGAATAAAAATCTTAACGCAAACGCGTTAGTTACGTTTACTCTCTTGCAACCTTACACTTGGGGTACTGGTCATACGCGCACGCCGGTTGCGAGTACTACGCACCTGACCTTTCTGAAGAACATCACCAATCACCGGCACTATAATTATGTCCTTCTAGGGCCTCTCCTCCCAGCGTTTGTGTTAGACTCACTTTACATGTAAAAGGATCTTTTTGTTTGCGTATAGTTTTCATTGTATTTTTTGATATATTGGCGTGTGCTAGCTTACATATGGCTCATAATTTAATTAAATGTTCTGTGTCTCGTAATGTTCATTACTTTGCATACCTACTATTGTATAGAATCAAGTTTTTCTAACTGAACAGACAGCTGTGCTGCTGGTGAGTTTGTTGCGCTACTTCTTCTTCCCAGCTAAAGCACTAGGAAGTGCTGAAAGGCGGGTGTTTTGGGGGACTGTCTTAAGTAATTTTGACGTTCAGATAGTGCGGATTCTCATCCTAATTTGAATAAATAACTTTTATATTGATTTTGAAACCGATCTTGTTGTGTTGTAGTGATCCAGTTTCATGATCCTCCTGGATGGTGCACTAAGCCGCCAGTCTTCAGATATCTTTGAACGCCAGAACGATTTACATGAAGGTTTGCACTTACGTTTCGCTGACTAAGCCCAGGACGTCTACTCCGAATATAAATCCAAAATATCGGCCGAATGTTCGGGCATTTCTTAACTACGGCTAACTATGGCTCACTATGGCGAAAGGAAAAAAAAACAGTGAAAGAGGTAATCCAAAGTCAAAAATGTGACTTTGAAGTCGGGTAAGGACTCAAAGTCAAAAAAGGAAACTTTGGAAGTTATAAAACGGGCGATCATTTGGCCGATACTTCGGATTATCCCTTCTGAGTAGACCCCCAGACAGAAGAAGTGCCACAGCTTGCGCGGCTACTTCAGGTGCAGTATCCATAATTTGAACGTCAGAATGGATTCAAAAATAAGGAAAAACAATTTTGACACCCTTAAATGCAAAAAAAAATTTTACGAAAAAAATATTAACTTATTGATGCTCTCATCAAAGCTTGCTTCTCTATGAGCGACCAAACTCCGATTTTCTTCTTTTTTAAAATTCGTGACTTCAAATTTGGAACTATACTGATAAAGAAATGATGGCCAGTACGTCAGCTTCAAAACTGCATAGACACTTTTTCAAAACTTTTCTAAAAACAAAAAAAATGCACGGTGTCTCGATTTAGGAGTCTGGGAGTGTATTTGAATGTCACTATTTTGTATGTCAGCAAACAAGGTTTAAGTAATTAATAATTTTTCAATAAATTTCCATTTTAATTTCCGATAATAATACACAATCGAGAAGATTATGCATATGCAAGTAACTACTGATTTTTTTCCATGAATACATAAATCAAATTCTATTAGTAAACAATCTTAATTAATAGAAGGCGACAAGGTTATGCTTCTAAAAAGATATTATTTTTCGCATAATTTTCCTTCACCAATAACTTAAAACCAATATTGTTAATGATTTGTCATTATCAGGCCTACAACGTCCTTGAGCCCTGAGAAATTTGCATTCCTATTAGTATTTTAATTAACAATCTTGTGACATAGTCATCATGGTTGGCTCACATATTGCTGACAGATAAACGTTCATCATCAACACTTCAGCCGGAAGACGTCCACTGCTGGACATAGGCTCCCAAAAGGGGGGGATGCCATAATTGCCACACTTGGCAGGCGGGTTGGCGATCGCAGTATGGTGTTAAAATGCATAGAGAACGCTGCTGCCCATTCTCTAGTAAGTCCCTTAGTCGCCTTTTACGACACCCACGGCAAGAAATGGGATGGTGCTATTCTGTAAGTCGGCACCACACGGGACAGATAAATAGAGAGAGAGATAGATAGATAAACGCTAAGTCAGGTGAATTAATTGTTAAGCAAAATTAACTACCAACTTAAAATATCCATATATTCAAATCATAAATGTCTTTCTATGTAACACGGCAATTTAACGTAGGGGGTCAATTTAATGTTCCCGACAGAACGGTACATACCAATCTTTCTAAAATAATCAATTGGTCGCAATTTAAGGCATCAACAGAAAAAAAAAGAATGATCTATATTTTTTGCCAGATACAGCACAGAAGTATAAACGAACAAATGTATTCAAAATCTGATGAGACTATATATAACGTAAAAAACATAACACATTTTAATAATATAACCATCAATTTTCAAATCCGATAAATACTTATTATAGTCAAAGCTTCCTCAACTTGTACTAGACTCGTAGAAATGATACTCTAAATATTTCCTTACTATTTTATATGTAGATCTCTCATTAGAGTCACTTTAATAAATGGTTATAGGCTTATAAAACCGGACTGAACGAATAAAGTGTTTAGTGAGAGATAAATCATTTTTTCATCACCTCTTAAGAATCTTTTGGGTGAAAGAAAAAGTGATACAAGTTTATTTTATAGATGCTGATGCTAATAGCAATCTGTTAGATAACTGACTCGTAATAAGTTATCATTCATTTATCAATCAATCTTATCCAGTCTGTAGCGGCATGAACATCGCCACATGCAAACTACGCGTCACACTGACGTCCCGACATCAATCGTCGGGCAGTTGCCCACCAGACACAACTTCCGTCTGGGCGGAGGATCCTACCTTTTCTATGGTGGATGAGGGAACTTAACACCCTGTTCCTCATACCACCAAAAGTCTATATGGTCAACTATGCTAGCAAAACTGACGAGAGGTGTAGGGTATCGATATGTCAAATCTAGTCTTTGCACAACTATGTTGGGGTCGGCTTCCAGTCTAACTGGATACAGCTGAATACCTACCAGTATTTTATATGGAGCGACTGCCTATCTGACCTTCACAACCCAGTTACAGGGTAACGTTACGATACTTCTTGACTGGTTGTCAACATTTTGAGCTTCTAACTATCCGTAACGACTGTCAAAGATCCACGAATGATATCCGGGACCAACGGCTTATCGTGCTTTCCGAACCACGGAGGGGTCTCGATATGACAAGACGTAATGGATGGTAATATTGCAATGTACCCATCTTTTGCTGGATATACCATATAGCCATATTCTGGCTGCCAGCGTTCGGCGTTTAAATGTTTAAGGCGCAGATAAGTATACGATTTTAGTGACTTTTAAATCTGTTATTGCCACGGAAACTTCTTATATCTATGGTTATTACGCCTTCATATAATAATGCAAGTTATGCAAAAAACGTAGGTATGTTAAATTACAACGCATACACATTAATTCTACGCATGGAAATTTAAGTATTCTTTATGAAATAAATTCAGAAAGTAATGTCTACCCAAAGCATGAAAAACGATATTACTTTCAAATTACCTAAGATATTGTCATGTTTTTTTTATGTATGAATATATTAGACTATTTTATTATCTATCTATTATATTTGTGATTTTTTCAAATGTTCATATTTTCGTTACCAAAAACATTTCTATGGCCAAGGTCAGCGGCGATTACCCGACCCTTAAATTGTTAAACGCTGTT
Source organism: Tiliacea citrago (assembly GCA_963921375.1). Lineage (NCBI taxonomy): Eukaryota > Metazoa > Arthropoda > Insecta > Lepidoptera > Noctuidae > Tiliacea > Tiliacea citrago. The sequence goes on from OY992781.1 coordinate 20,375,185, forward strand.
AAGCTGCTAGCATCCAGCAATCAGCTGAAATACATTATATATAGTAAGCTACGTTTGGTTCTGGCAGTAAATCCTAACACGTTATTATTTATTTCGAAGGAGCGTAGGAAGCAGATTGAAAACCACCGTTACTGGATCAGATATTCAAACATATAAAAACAAACAAATATATCTATAGTAATGTCCTTATGTAAATTAAAACCAAACAATCAAGTTTATTCTACTGTTTATTTTGATTTTCGAAGTTAACATCTAGTCGACAAAAATCATTGTTTCGAGTCGAAAAGTTCCAATACGGTCCTCCAAAGTAGGTCAAAGTAAGATGAATTGTGAAAGCTGTTAATTGATTTATTTGAATACCCATAACCTTAAAATTTATGAAAGATAATAAATACTTCTAAAGCATTTAAGCAAAATTTTACATTTTATTGCGACATTTCTTCGAGATTTTTACCAAGCTATAATACTAAACTAGCAATGGTGTGTTCAAAAGGTTTCTTTTGTCCGGATTATCGCCGTGGATTCTAAGAAGTCTAAAGTTTAGGGGGCTTTTGTAAAATACACGAACTCTAACTTTCTTATACAGAAAAAAGCACTTAAGTTTTTTTATTTTTTATTTGAGCAGGCGAAGGAAACCAGTGGAAAGATTTATGATTATGACTGGAGGTGTTATTTATTGAACCAAATTATTATCTTTGCCTATGCGCCGGCGTTTAATGTGAAATCTTTATTGTTATTAAAGAAGGCTCGAGCATACTGGCGTGAAATCGCGGGCGCGAAAGCTTCCATTAAACTTTCATAGAAATTGTGCTACTAGTATCGCGTCGCGCCTGTCAGTGGGAGTCTTAAGGAAGGTTCACATCATTCGTTTCTATGTCGATTCATACCGCGATATTCCATACGTTTGTAGGGTTCGCAAGAAAACTTTCGCCAGGAGGCTTTATGATTTGAATGTGCGTCGGTGTGGACAAGGCTTTAAGATTTAATTATTAAGGGCGTGGTTTAGTTTTTATGATTTATACGATTGTTTAACTTACTTTTCACAGTTATGAGGCAAATCATAATATAGCAGTATTGAATGAAAGAAATCAACAGAACACCATGAAGAATGCAATTAAATACGTAACTTAATGGCATTTTATAACAGAATTTACTTTTACCTGCGACTACACGCACATTAAGGCTCGTACAGACTAGTGCGATATCGCGGGTGCAACGCGACACTAGTAACTGTAGCACAATTTCTTTGTCGGTGCCTGTCGCGCTCGCGATATCGCGCGAGACTGTACGAGCCTTTAATCCCCTAGTCTGACCGGCTCAGGGATCGAACCTATTTCGATTGGTTATTTAAAAGCGTCTGGACACTCCCTAAAGGCTCTATCAGACTCATGCGATATCACAGGCGCGACAGGCAGTGACATTGAAATTGTGCTACTAGTATCGCGTCGGGCCCGCGATATCGCACCAGTCTGTACGAGCCTTAAAAAGCCGCGTCCTTTTTAAAAGCGATCGCCGCGCGTATACGCGATTTGATGGCACTTTTTGTTCGGTGAACCTGAACGCATGGTCACGCCGAAAGAGGGCGTTTTCCAGTTTTCCGAACAAAAAGTGACATTTATGTACGCAACGATCGCGTATTCGCGCGGTGATCGCTTTTAAATAAGATGTGGGGTCAAAATCATATATTCCCAATTTCATTCTACTATCATCAGAGTTAAGGCTTTGTGTTGCCTGTCAATCAATCAATCAGTCAGTCGGGTCATAAAGCTGGGTTCAAGGCAGCCTCTAGAAAAGATGCAACTTCGAGAGTTTGTCTCAAGTCAAGTGCATAAGCACCTTTACATAGCATTCGTGTGTCAATATTTAAAATTTTATTCAAGGTCGTGATTTGATTGCCTTGTTGGTTTAGTGGTCGCAAGCGCTACTGCTGAGGATGAGGTCTTGCGTTTGATTCCCCGGTTGGGGAAACAAAAAAAAAAAGGAAAAAAAAAAGAAAACATTAAGAATTTCTCAGCAGCAGCCCGGTATCTGTATTTGTGCATGGTTGATGGCAGTACTCGCCCCCTGTTACATGGGACTTAACCGCATAACTTTCGAAATGTGTGTGTACACCTCTGCCTTCGGGGATTACAGACCTGATGTTATACTATGTTGTGTCTTTGTTTGAGTTTTTAGGGTTCCGTACCTCAAAAGGAAAAACGGAACCGGGATCACTCGTGTGTCTGTCTGTCTGTATCTCCGTCTGTCACAGCCGATTTGCTCTGAATCTACTGGGCCGATTAAGTTGAAATTATGTACACTTACTCGTATCAACTACGTACGTGTAACGTAAATAAATGAATTTTGTTTATGGGGGTCACTTTTGGGGGGCCAATGAGAAAATTAAAAAAAAAGTTTTGCAAACTGTACCGTGTGAATTTAGGTATTTTTTTTTATAATTTTAAAACAATTACTAATAATATTATTTAAGAAAATGGATGAAAATTGACCATTATCTCCTAAACCAATTAGCCAAAAATTTTGTAATAAATAGGTACACAAAATATTTCTTTACTTATAGATTACAGAAAAACCTATAAGAAGTCTATGGTCCTAAAATAACATGGTAAATTTCTCAATATTGTGCGTACAAATTACATTTTTGCAGTTGGAATGTATGAGGGAACATGTTTTTCAACTAAGTACAATGTTAAGTTTGTTCTTAGGATAAATTCATCCCAACTACGGAACTCTTCATTGTGTGCGATCCAACACGCACTTGGCCGGTTTTTATGTTCTGCTCTAAATAGATAACAAAGTTCATAGAAACTAGATCACTAGCTCCTTTAATAGCTGATTAACACACTTTCATTACATTTTGATAGTAAAAAGATTTGGATATGCCTATTTAATAAAGCAGTTTCACACTTTAATGGCCACTCAAAAATTATTTTTACTTACAGAATACTTTTAAAATTAATATCACTGATGGTGTCACAGTCCCGTTACAAAGTCGATATAAAAATCGTAAAAGTAACTGTTTAACTATCTACGTATGAGATCCATATTTTTATTTGCTATTATAATAAAGTTAACGCCTTCTTTTAGAAATAATTTTGGTAATCTAAAATGGAAGCGCATCTGATCTGTTAGAAATACCGCTTGCACTAAAAGTTACGTAGGTACTGGTAAGTGTATATATTTTGCCAATAACAAGGAACTATGAATAAGATATTAGCTGCGCCTCGCGGTTTCACCCGCATAAGTGTCGATCCCGTAAGAATATCGGGATAAAAAGTATCTTATGTCATAATCCAGGTCACGGTCTAACTTTGTATCAAATTTCATTCAAATCCGGTTAGCCGTCAGTCGCAGGCCGATTTCCGGCCACCGTAGGCGCGGGCCTGCGGACGGTGAGCGATGGCGAGCCTCAAAGAGATGTCAGCACAAACTGACGGGGTCCGTTAGGACCAATGCCTGCCAGGGTTGCGAGTTTGTCCGAAAGGGATATCGTGGCCCTGGCACACAGGCAACGGAAGGAACACGGGTGGGTTTTAGTCAGTAAAAGTCTGACACGCCCTCCCGCTCCGCCCAGAGCGGGAAAAGTTATTTGATAATTTCCCCGCCCAAAAAAAAAAAAGAAAAAGCGTAACAAACGAACAAACTCACTTTCGTATTTATAATATTATATAAAATATAAATTATTGATGATACTATTTAATCAATAGTATCATCAATAATTTATATTTTATATAATAATATTATATAAATATTATTGTATTTTTTTTTGATAAATGTAAATTATGTAAATACAAATAATAATAATTAGTAATAGTAGTTAATTAACCATGGTAAGGATAGTTAGGATTAGGATTTTGGTAATCTAAAATGGCCTCTGATCTGTTAGTAATACCGTTTGCACTAAAAGTTAATTACGTAGGTAGGTATGTATATTTTGCTAATAACAAGGAACTATAATGATATTAGCATAGATATAAGGAGCATTGTATTATTATGCATAATATAGATTATAAATCTATACTACATCAAAACCGTAACAGAAGAAAATTCTGAAAGGACAAAAGCGTACAAAAAGCGAAGTAAATACCATCCAAACACGCTAAGCAGTAAATCTGATGAATACCCAAACAGTCGCTAGAAAACTATAGAGACGGATTCCTTAAGACCTTATTTAAGAGGATGTAAGAACAAACGGGGCAGTCACTAGACAGCTACAGAACAAACACGTTAATAATATCAACCATATTATGGCTTAATATCTCCAAGTAGAACGCAACGAGAAAGCAAGAAAAAAGATAAAAAAGAAAAGGTTAGAAATTGAAGTCGGAAATCGGAGAGATGCGCGTGGCTAATAACAGCCGCACTAGTCGATCTTGGTCGAGGTATGCCGTGGATGTCACAGCTTCGCGCAGCCCTGGTGGCGGAATGGCGGGACAGGCTTTCACACCCTACCGGCCTCGCCACCATCGAGGCGGTCCGGCCGGTACTCGAGCCCTGGCTCGGGAGGAGACACGGCTCCCTGTCGTTTCGGGTGACGCAGGTGCTCTCGGGTCTGTGTCGCATAAACAGGGAGCCGGACGCCCGGTGTCACCACTGCGTCGACTGCCGGGAGGACACGGCGCGGCATACGCTGGCAGAGTGTGCCGCTTGGGAGGAGCCTCGCCGTGCCCTCATCTCAGGAGTAGGCAGTGACCTGTCGCTGCCCACCGTGGTCGAGTCGATGGCCGGCAGCGAGGAGTCCTGGGACGCGGTGGTATCCTTCTGCGAAACAGTCGTGTCGCAGAAGGAGGCTGCGGAAAGGGAGCGGGAGATCTCGTCCGCTCACCCGGCCCGCAGCAGGCGCACCGGGCGTCGGCAGAGGGCAGATAATGCCCTCTTCCGGCCCCCCTAAATGGGTCTAGGGACGGCGGACTCGGGGACGTCCGCCGCCCCCCATCACACTGGACCCGAGGTGGCGGCGCGTAGTGTTCCACGCGCGCCCCTTTTAGACGTCGCGGGGGGGCCAACACCTCACCCCCCCGCAGACTTGAGGTGGCCCGCAGAGGCGGGCCGGCACTAGCCGGGGATCACGGAAGTAATACTAGCTCCCAAGATCCCCGGTGCAAGCGTGGGAAGGGAACACCGGGGTGGTTTTTAGTCAGTAAGAGTCTGACAGACCCCTCCGCCCACCCCAGGGCAGAGGATATCCATGAGGATTTTCCACCCCGGCAACAAAAAAAAAAAAAAATGTATGCCGTGGATCCCTACGTGCCTCGGTAAGCACGATGAACCGTTGGTCCCGGCTGTCATTTGTAGATATTGGACAGTCTTTGCCGGTAGTCAGCAGCCCGAAAGTCTGACAACCAATTTTACCAAGGAGTGTCGTGCTACCCAGTAACTGGGTTATAGACGTCAGATAGGCAGTCGAATCATGTAAAATACTTGTATTAACATAATTGGGAAAAGGGTAGGCAGATTAACAAAAAATTACGTAGCAATGTTTATTTTGCGATAGATACAAAGAAAACTATATTGTGTATATAGACTAGAAATTGAAATAGTACTGTTATTAAGTACATTATATTTACATAATGATCTTAGTTATTGTATTGATGGTATTATGAAAGTCAAATGAGGGAAAGGGTCCCCATAATGGTTGCGTAGACCAGATTTGGATTGTTTGTTTATAAATCACCTGATTCCTTTTTGCTATAGTCCGCGCGCGAGTACTAGTCACCGCTTGAGGTATTTTAGCGGTGAGACGGGGGAGGGTGCGATTGACAAGATTGGCAGACTGAGTTAGCTTGGCCTTTGTCTACCTGCCCCATTTCACCGCTCACATACCTCAGGCGGTGAATAGCACTTGCGCGTGGACTATAGGGACGAGTCTATCTATAAGTTACACTGTGAGTAGGACATCCAGAGTCCAATTCATTTGTTCTTTAGCTTATTTCAGCCTTGAGTTTTGATGCTGCGTTTAGAGTTTTGGACCATTTCCTAAATGGCTTCAAGTTTGCTTTAGCAAGACGCTGCTGCAGCCTCACTATTCACGAGCTCGGATTGCTACCTCCAGCACGTAGAAGGTGAAAGAAGCGTCTCTTCAAATCGCTGGAGCACTCTTTGAACGGTAGATAGCGACACACCAACATTTCTCGCTGTAGCTATAGAATTCGATTTGATCAGTAATTCTATGTAGATTCTACTAGACTCGAATGGCGAGGTATAAAAACTATACTTTAACTAGCCTTTTTTAACTCACTGATCTGAGGACTACAAGCAAGTTACATTCGGAAACCTATAGGTTAGGTTATGTCCAGCAGTGGCCGGAACTACGTAATACTTTTTTGGAGACTGTGATGAGGTTTTGGTCATTCTTTTTGTTTCTGTAGCATCTACGCATCAAAGACCTGACGTCACACAAATCCTGCATCGCGCAAGCAGAGTTTACCATGCGACTGGCATATAATAGTATACAACATCCCGAAATCAACCATTTGGCAGTTGCCCACCAGACACGGCACCCGTCGGTCGGAGGATGCTCCCTTTTCTATGGAGGATGAGTGAACTTTACACCCTGTTCCTCATACCTCTAAACCACCAACATAAACCATTATACCGGACCTTCGGTCATTTCGAACCATATAAGCCTTCTGCGTTTTGCAACTACTGCCACACCTCGTGTTGAAACGGCTCAGAATTTAGCTCACATAATAAGGGAAAAGGTAGGACGACGTAAAATAACCGTTTAAAAATAAAAAGCAGTAAAGCGCATGCCTTAAATGGGCAAAGTCCTGTTCCGTTCCTTCCAAAAATTCCTTTGACGCATTAAAAAGTGTGCGACTGGTTACTGCTCCAATATATTTACAAGAAATTGAACGCGAGCATAAACCTCAGACGATTTAAGGTACTCACTGATTTGTATACGACGACGCTAAATACATTTATGAAGGATTTTAATGCGATTATATGAAATTTTAGTGCTGTGCGTCGGCATTTTGTCATTACGATACGAAGGCCAAGGTGACCCGAACGGCAGACTTTACGATGTACCCATATACACATTCGGGTGCACGCTAAATTTAATAATGTTAGTTGTTTTTATTATTGAAAAACGTAGGCGTATTTTTATGTAAGTAATAATATTTGACTGTACGTACGCCTCTAAAGAGGCGATAAGTGATACTTGTAAAGGTTTAGCGTGATAGGCAGTTTTCGGAGCCGAAAATATGTTTACTCATTGTTGTGTCGCCCTTTCTTGTCATAGCTTATTATCGCCCCTCACTAGTTGCGACGGGGTGAATAAAGTTATTTTCGTGAACTGTCAGGAGGCACAGTGGGTGTCTTAAATTAATATTACTGTTTATTAATCCTCTTTACAAACCGGAAAGAATTTTATTATTCGAATACGGTCTTGGAAGGTGAATTTTGAAGATTTTGAAAGAGGAATTAAATACATATATAAACGTACGCCTCCTTTTGATGGGGATAGGCAGAAACTACAGAACGCCACATACTCCTTTTGCTTCCATACATCTTTTCTCATATATCTGGTCATACACATATGCCTTTTCTAAGTACCTTTTAGAATTAGAATCAGAACTTTATTTGCTATGAATGTAGGTACAGTTATAAGATGTTGTACATAAATGAGATCGGCTACAGTCTCCCTTCATTTCATTCATCAGTTCAGCCAAAAGACGTCCACTGCTGGACATAGGCCTCCCCCTAAGGGGGAGGGTTTGCCATAATCGCCACGCTTGGCAGGCGGGTTGGCAATCGCAGTATGGTGTTAAAATGCATAGAGAACGCTGCTGCCTATTCTCTAGTAAGTCCCTTAGTCGCCTTTTACGACATCCACAGGAAGAAATGGGGTGGTGCTATTCTTTACGTCCGGCACCACACGGAGCAGTCTCCCATTACGGCGTGAAAATTATTACATAAATTAAAATATTAATAGGTACAAACATAATTATGTCAAAAAACAAAACAGAAATTAAAGTGAAGTCAATTAATAGTAATATAATCAGATACTTATGTCTTACATGGTCAATTTTGCAATTGATTATAACAATCATAATCTGGACAAATTCATATCATTTAAAAAAACATCACGAAGTAATAACATGTGCCTAAAAGTATTGCATTTACCTTAGATTTAAAAATGTTTACAGAACGATCCTTAAAACCATGAGGTATACCTACACTAGCTTTGCCCGTGTGGATGTCGTCGGAACATATCCCATGGGAACCGACTACCGGGATTAAAAGTACCCTATGTGTTAATCCAGGTAAACAATGTATTGAATCCATAATAAATAAGTTTCATATAACTCTATTGGTCGACTGGGAACCGCGGCGCAGGCCAGTAAAGTAGTCGGCCAGTAAAAACATCTTCAACAATTATCGTCATATTTCAGCCAATTTACACAAAACCTTTATGAATTTTACACTTTAATCTTGTTCATGAATCACTCCGTCCATTTATGAAAACCGTATGAAATTCCTTTCGGTAGTTTTTGAGTTTATTGCGCTCAGACAGACAGACGCGGCGGGGGGACTTTGTTTTATAATATTATATGTGGCGATTATTTTTAAATATTATACCAAAATGTTCAAGTGCACCTACCGAACTTTTTCACGAATTCAGCATACATTCTCAATGGAGATGTTTCAGCTCTCGGCGAAATTAGAAGTAAACGAACCCCGGTCACCATTGTCAATTTAGTATGAACAAAACATAATTTACCAAAAGTTATAGTGCAGTAATTTATTGCGGTCTAAATTAAATGTTACGAAAAACCAAAAATGATGTCAAAATCAGAATTAATTGATAACGCAATTAATATTTTATGACCTACCTACTTAATTGTTTGGTCCACATTTAGAGTTAGGTGGAATCAACAAAGAAGGTGACTTACCAAAATCTCTGACGAAGATATAAAATAATATCTACGACATTGTAAATTATAAGTTAAGTATCAATTTAATTAAGTGCTAAGTTTTAATTTTTTAATTTATGGTTGTCGCAGAAAAAAAGGTTTTATCGGCGGAAAATCTGACTGGACAGAGTAACTTATTTGTTAGGAAATAAAGCTGGGCTGTATCTTAGTACATCATTATTATTTTTATCGGTCATTGATCTCTTGATTAAGGATCTTCAACAGCATCGGAATGATTAAGGCCTTCCAGATAGGGTCAATTAGTATCATTGCTAAAAAAAAACATAAACGGGGTTTGTACCCGGATACAAACCAAAGATTTAGGACACATAATTATTATCTACAAAGGTTGATTGTTTAAATAACATACCTAATAAGAATCCTTTTCCTCTCGAAATATTCTTCACGACAACATGGATTAGTCTCGTAAAATGAGCTACACTTAGGTAGGTAGATATCTATGTTAAAATCAATTAAAAGATTTGTAATTTTTAATAAGTTTTAAAATAGTTATCTCATCCACTCAACAAGAAAGCTCGTCACTGATAATTTAAAATAAAATGGCTGCTAACAACTAACATACTACCTACATAGCTTTTTTTTTTTTTTTTGGGTGGGAAATTATCAAATAACTTCTCCCGGTCTGGGCGGAGCGGGAGGGCGTGTCAGACTTTTACTGACTAAAACCGACCCGTGTTCCTTCATTTGCCTGTGTGCCAGGGCCACGATATCCCTTTCGGACAAACTTGCAACCCTGGCAGGCATTGGCCCTAATGGACCCCGTCAATTCGTGCTGACGTCTCTTTGAGGCGCGCGTGGAACACGACGCGCCGTCGACCTGGGCCTGGTCCTTATCGGACGGCGAGTTACCCATCGCTCACCGTCCGCAAGCCCGCGCCTACGGTGGCCGGAAATCGGCTTGCGACTCCCGACGCCCAGGGACTACCTATATAGCTGACTCAACGAAGTTAGTCAGAAATACTTACCTAATTTCCCTAATATTATTACCATAAAATCAGAAATATTTAACAACAATTAATGACTCGCATCGACATTAAATCCTTTTCATTCGAAGAAGGCTACATTGTCACTGGGTCCATTTATTGACCCTTACAATTTTTCACAGACAATAAAACCGATTCACAAAATTCAGACAAGCAACATTCAAAGGTTAGGTTAAGAGGAAATAATGAAAATATTCGTCATACAAAACCAGCCACTTTAATTGTAATAATTTTATCAATATTTTAATAATTGTTTTGTCAGGTTCATTGTAAATTCTGAGTAACAGGTGAATTCAGTTCGTAATTCGTATGTATTGTTTAGCTTACAACGTTGTCAATTATATTTTCATGAGTAATTTTGTTCGTATCATATAATGAGTCATGTATGTTTTATTTAATTGTTATGTTCTGCATTTATGTTTAATTATTTATATTATGCTTGTTCTATATTTATCCTTTAAGGCTCCCACAGACAGGTGCTACGCAACGTTGCGACGCCATTCTGGTAAAACAATTTCCATGTTTCCATAGACATCTACTAGAAACGCGCCGTCGTGTCGCGCCTGTCTGCGGGAGCCATTAAAGTTTATTTGCAGTACGTACCTAATACGTAATTTACTTTCGCAATCGACTTGCACCCTTCGCCCCGCTTTTAATTTTATTTGAAACATCATTCCATCTCTCTCATCTTCAAAAGATTGACAAAAAATTACGATATTCTAAATTCGTTTAGCGCTAAACGTATTCAGTGATTTGTTGTGCAAGTGGGCCTTAGAAACTGAGAAAAAGTTAAGGCTCCCGCAAAGGCACGACGCGGCTCTACTAAAACAATTTCTATGAAAACTTCATGAAAATTGTTTGTTGTTTGTGCCGCGTCGCGCCTGTCTGCAGGAGCTTTGAATCAATGACTCTGACTATAGCAAGTGTGCCACAATCTAACCGACAGGTACCTTGACGCCTACCTACCTAGGTATCATTATGTAAAAGCCATCAGTGTTATGACTGTACACTTTTACCGAAATCGTTATTATATCGGCAGAAATTCAGATCGATAACAAACAATCGAACGATAAGTGAATCCCGTTTTAAGTTCTCGAAAGGGCAATGACCGGCATTATATTCTGAAAATAATATTATGTCACACCTAAATAATTGAAATATTGCCAAAATGAGAGCTTAGAACAACTCCAAATAAGTTTACAAGATGGTCTCAAAACAATAACTTGGACAAATTAATGAATAATATCGAAGAACGTAACAAAAACGTCGTCGGATTCAACAAGGGGACTTTTTCGAGAATGCTAACTAACTTATGTCACTAGTCGATAATCTTTTAGAAAAAATGCCATATTATATAGCCCTGTCTACATAATAAGGATTTTTCCATTCTTTTAAATTCTTTCTAAGTACGTAATAATTACGTAAACATTGTAGGGTATCTCCGCTTCATCTACGTCAAATTGCAATACAATTGATTATAATAAAATAATATCGAAAAAAAATTGTCCGTTCGTCTGGATGTATGTTCCGGATTGGCACACAGATAGTTTATAACCTTTTTTTTTTTTTTTTCACGCTGAGAAATGCATTACGCATCACCGCTCGTCGGGGGACGAGTCGGGGTATGTGGGACTCCTGTCACTACAGTATACCCACTAAAACTCAGCGGTGTTCCCACATCGCCGTGTTGGGAGGGCCATGGGATAACGGCTCAGCCTTTTCTTCCACAACCCTCCCGGCGCATGCCCGCCTAGCTGGCGGGCCCCTCATGCCCCCCCTTCGTTATTGGGGGGCTACGGGAATGGCCGGGAACTCCGGGCCATTCCCGTCCGACACTGGTGGAGGCCTGTGCAATACAGGTAAGGGTGCCCCCGCACCCGTTGCCTGCTGGCCTCCACCTGGGAGGAGTCGGAGATGACGTTCAAACTGACGTCTTCTTCGACCCCTCCTCCGCCTTCGGAGCGGCGCCGCGGCAGGATCGTCCTCCCGCGCGTGCTCTGCCACCTCCTTCTGGGACATGACGTGTTCGCAGAAGGAGGCGACTGCCGCCCGGGACCCCTCATCCCTCAGCATGGCGTTAACCAAGCCGGGGAAGATAGTTTATAACCTAGATTAACATATAGGGTACTTTTAATACAGGTAGTTTCGTTACTGAGGGATATTTTTCCCACATCAACGCGGGTGTAGTCGCGGGCAAAAGCCAAATTCATGTATACAAATGTGTTGATACAAATCAATGTATACTAATACATTGATTTGTATCAATCGATAAATAATATGAATACCTCATTTTTCTTGGTAAAATTAAGGTAGCCTACGTGTCAATTAAGACGGATTTCAATGGATTTGGACGGATGAGGTTAGGTAGAGAATTATAAAATACAGATATACGTGCGAATGGTCACGAATCGATAAATTGAAACGATTAAACCCGATAAACATGCGTAATCGATAAATGATCGAAGCTTTACTGCTGCACTGTGTGTGCGCTTTAAAGCGCAACGTGAAATAAAGGTATGTTTGATTTAAGCGCCACCTTGTATTTAGATACTTAGGTGCTCAATTATTGACAAAAATATTGATTGAATAATAAAAAATCTTGTATTGATAAAAAAAACCTGGCCATGAGCGTGTCGGACCACGCACAGTGAAGGGTTCCGTAGTTGGGATGAATTTATCCCAAAAACAAACTTAACATTGTAGTTGAAAACCGTGCTCTTCCATACATCGATATACGTTACGGTCAATTCTCCAACTGCAAATTTAAGTTGGTCGACTATTACTCATTAACTTGTAAATCATAGTTAGCTGTGATAAGTTTCCTTTTAATTTCGTTATTTAAACTACTGCCATGAATTTTTACACATATTCCAAACCAACCATTTAGCTGGCAGGGGGGGGGGGGGAGGCACTTGACTCTAACAAAAAATAGCACTTTAACGCTTAATATTACGCAAACGGATCCCCGAATTGAAAAATGGTTATCATAAACCCACAATATTTTTGAACGGCCTATTCAACGAAACCCCATACCATGGGATAGACGAGAAAAAAAAATACCATCCCCACTTTACAAGGTAGATACTCTAAAAAAAACTTTATTTAAGGTTTTCTTTTACGACTTTGTCGGCGTAATTAATATCTATACCCATGCCAAATTACAGCTTTCTAGTACCTACTAAGAAACTCTGAGCTAAGCCGGGGACAGACGGACATGGCGAAACTATAAGGGTTCCTTGTTGACTACGGAACCCTAAAAAGGGTATAAATAGTATTTAAACTTTTTCAGCCTATTAATTTATTTAACTTAAATAGACGGTTAAAAACCAAATACAATAATTTAAGGCAAAGACAAATACACATAGAAAAGAAAATATAAAATTCAGGTAAAAACATAAAACAATAAAAATTAACAATACTTTCATGAATCCCTCTCACAGTACTTCTGGTATGCCAATACAATTTTCGTCCATTCATCCGAAAACAGATCGTTCCTTGGATTAGAATCCAAGAGATAATTAACTGCGGCCAGAGTGCGAAGTATAGCTCGATTCAAACTTTATGGCGGTTCGGAAAATGTGGCGAGTCACTGCGCAGTAACGAATTCATATGTCAGGGGGGGTGAGGGGTAGCACACTTCAGGGCCTCCATAAAGTTAGACGCATACTGTACTGGGGACTTAGCACGCGCAACGGTGTGACATGGGGTCACAGCAAACAGTTGTTCCCACTTCTGGGACACAGATCTCCTCTCTGTGAGAGGGAGTGGGCCGTTATCCACCACGCGGGCCCCAGTGTGGGTGAAGGTATAAATAGTGGGTAGGTATTCATTTGGGTTTTTACGACAATTAAAAAGGGACAAAAGACTAAATTTATATGATCACTAAAATTGACACTACCGATACCTAAGATTAAAAATGTAAACGAAATACAAACAACTAAGGTTCCATAAAACTCAAACCAATTTTTTCGATCCTAATCGATTTACATTTAATTAGATTGAATTCCTTTTGATAATGGATCCGGGTGACAAATGCCTAAACTCACTGACAGAATGCTAAAAGAATGTTACCAGCAACAAATTATTCTATATTTTATCTATTTTTAAATACGTTTAGACTCGTTCATGCGGTGTATAGACATTAATAAATTAGTATGCTATAATTCGATATTTGGAAATAAAATATTTAACATTCCAATCCAGTTTGGGTCAGGTGCTATATATTTTGAAAATGACAAAAATGTCTGTTAGAACGACTATTACTCGTAGAGCATAGGTCAGCTACTTGTTTACTAAATTGGTTTTTAGTAAAAATGTACTATTCATATTTTATTTATTTATTTTTATTTATAAGCATAATAGTCTGGCTATACTTAAATATGAAATTAAATAGTATTATTTGGAAGTACCGATCTTCACATAGTAAAGATTATCATTGTTTTTAGGGTTCCGTAACTCAATAGGAAAAAATGGTACCCTTATAGGATTGCTTCGTTGTCCGTCCGTCCGTCTGTCTATCTGTCTGTCAATACTCTTTTTCTCAGGAACACGTGGAGATATCAAGTTAAAATTAATATAAAACCGTAGGTCTACGGTCCCTTGGAGCTCTTAAAAAAATCAAGGTTCATCTAAGTCAACGAAATATAAAAATACGGCCGTGTATGCGACATAAGTTTGATACTCGCAAATAAATCAAAACCTATAGGTAATAGGGGACTTAGAATCATGAAATTTGGCAAGAAGCAAGGTCTCACAGCACAAGTAAAGGAAAACGTTCGAAAATCGTTAATTTGCAGTTTTATCACATACAAATATTTTTTGTTGCGTTGCATTGCGAAACTTACATTTGCAGTTGGAGAATTGACCGTGACATACGTCGATGTATGGAAAATCATGTACATATTCTTGGGATAAATTCATCCCAACTACGGCACCCTTCATTAAGCGTGGTCCGACAAGCACTTGACTGGTTTTATTTAATGCCTTTCAACAAATGACCTACATTATCCTAGTAGATAAGCTTTTACATGACAATAAAAAACGAATAAACATGAAAAAGCTAATACATAATGCGAAACTGAAATTGAAAAAAACAATTAATAAACGACATAAGATTTATGAAAAGCAAGAGGATTAAGATGAATTAAAACTAATTTAAATCGAATCATTCAATCAAGTTTAAACTATATTTTTAATAATAATAAAAAAAAAACAGAAAATTAACATAGACTGAAAATAACACTCCGCAAATATTGTTTTGACTGTTGCCTTTTAACATTCCAAAATAAATTAAAAGCCCAGACTGTTACAGTTAAGTGGCAGATGTTAAAGTCTTGAATAAAAAAATAAATTAATAAATTATGTAAAACCTGTATGGCCCTCATCGGCGCCACATACACTGCGTCATCGGCGCCAAATTATTATAAAATTTTCCCAGGAATGTCACATAATTTGAAGTATTTGGTGACAAACAGGGTTGATTCGGCGAAGAAACGTATTGACGTTTCTTCGCGCATATTTGTATCCGGCTGATAAAGAGACTCTAAACAGAGTATAATAAATATAATATAATTGTCAGCCGGATACAAATAACATTAGTTTAAATTATTTTGTTAAATATTATAATGGATAGAGATTTATTTATTATAATGTTGATTTAATAATAATGGGAATTTCCAGAATCAATCAGCCTAGCCTTTTCCCAACTAAGTTTGGGTCGGCTTCCAGTGTAACCGGATGCAGCTGACTACCAGTTTTTTACACGGAGCGACTGCCTATCTGACCTCCACAACCCAGTATAACTGGGTATATTACAATAAGACTGGTAAGACTGGTTGTCAGAATTTCGGGCTTCTGACTACCCGTAACGACAGTCAAAGATCCACGAATGACAACCGGAACCAACGGCTTAACGTGCTTTCCGAGGCACGGAGGGGTCTTGGTATGTAAAGATGGTCACCCATCCATGGGCCAACCCGCAAGCGTAGCTTAACCTGATGGCCCGTGCGACTGTTATAATACATATAACCCTTCCTGAATTATATTCTCTAAATGATAGTGAAAACCGCGTCAAAATGCGTTGCGTAGTTTAGAATAACAACGCGGTCACACAGATAGACACGAAAAGCGACATTAATTAGATACGACACTAATAATATGTATAGATAGATATTTAGTATGACGTCAGACGGCACGTTATGAAGAATTTCAATGACGTGTTATTCGCTTTAGTTTTGATAAGCGTGAGCCGCTGGACCTTTGATCTTTGATTTCAGTCTGTTGTTTTGGGTTTTTTGGTCTCCCCGTTTGATACAATTCTTCGTAAACTACGAATAAATATCATGAGCTATGTGATTGCTCATTGATTTGATTTGATTTGATTTTTGATGGTCTTTATTTTAACAGAAAGTTTATGACATGTTAACAAAAAGATCTTATTGTAAATGTAAACTAACATAATCCGAGCAATGTTAAATAGGCTAAAATCACCTCTTTTGAACATACAACATGTTTGATTGTCAGTGTGTCTACTAATGTATTAGATACTTATAAGACTATTTTTATGTAGGGTTTAAAAACCCACATTTTTAAATTTAAGTTACCCAGGCCCCATTACCCATTTTTAATTATTTTGAATAAATTATCAAATAGTTACTAGTGTTGTAGAATAATTGTTAAAATTGTGAAGATTGCTTATTGCATAGTTCCGTTAGCCCTTTCAAACTGACTTATGATATTGCTGATAGGATCGGTTCACGTCAATCACGATCTCTCCATTTTTATGTTCGTGGTGGCCATTATTTAGACCATCT
Source organism: Tiliacea citrago (assembly GCA_963921375.1). NCBI lineage: Eukaryota > Metazoa > Arthropoda > Insecta > Lepidoptera > Noctuidae > Tiliacea > Tiliacea citrago. Next base: position 20,391,919 of record OY992781.1, read on the forward strand.
TTGATTTGAACTTTGGCCAATCCATAGCCTGTCGAATAAAATGTGGTTACTGGTTTGAGTTTAAAAATCTCCAACACGTAGGTAGATATGGCGTAAAAAGAATATAATTTTAATTATTTTCGAACAGTTTTCGAAAATGTCTGTATTTTGTTATAACAATATATTTAATTGACAGACTTTTAATTGCCTTGTGGATTTACATTTAATCGATTTTGGTATGATTAATTAAAGATCAGATTCAGTAACCTTGTTGGTAACGCCATAGATAGAATGATAAAAAAGCACCAAACAATCATCGACTTAAGGCTCGTGCAGACTGGCGTGATTTCACGGGCGTGCGCTGCCTGTCGCGCCCGTGATATCGCGTCAATCTGTATGATCCTATTCCCGGTTCGGACAAACTGTTATTAGGTTTTTGCATATAGAATTTGTCATTAGCAGCCCGGAGTCAGGATGTGTGTCTAATTGATAGCAATAATCACGAAATATGGGTCTACACCTCTGTCTGACCCTTCGTGGAATACATACGTGATGTTATGTAGGTAACAGTAGCGTTGACCTTTGGCCCTGTGGTGTATCGAATGGAAAACAGCACGCAATATAAAAATATTTAATCTCTCCAATCACGTTATCGCGTTAAACAGAGTAAACATAAACAATATTACATTATTTTTTAAATTTTAATTGCTTTCAAGATTTTTTTTAATTAGCTTGGTTTTTAATGTCTGGCCAGGAAATACATTCTTCCGTATAATATCGTTTATAATGATGAAAATAATTTGTCTCCGAGTTTGACCAGAATCTATAATAACGGTACTTCAAAAGCTTCAGTAATTGAACGCTTAAAATAATAATAAAAAGCATCTTAAACGAGGACCCTACTGCTATGTCCGCACCAATATTTTGTTTCTAATAGAAATAAAGTAGGGTACGCTTGGATAATAAATGAGAAAACAAAACACAATAAAAATGTTTCGGCCTTCAATGACCTTCCCCAATTTAAAAACGGCTCTACCATAAAACTTTCTTCAAAAAAAAAAACACAGATTTATCAAACTATGATTAATGACATACAATCTGCTACTTTAATATTATTAATTTATAAATTGATTTTTATACAATTTTATTCACTTTAACAATGATAAAAAGAGAAATGTATAAAATCTTCGCAGTGTAATCATTAATCTTCTTACTAAAATGGTAAATGGTTTAGATATATCACAGTTTCTCCCAATATTAATGATTTTATTTCCAATATTATGTTTTATGATACAGAATAAGTATGGGTAAACCCACCTGTTTACGATGCGTTGTAATATGCAAAACAGAGATACTTAATAACGTTAAATTCTGTAAAGCAAAGCTCCGGAATGCAATTTTTTTTTCTGTCCGTTTTGTCCCAATGCTGGGCAAAAGCTTCACTAATACTCTCCTTCCACCTCTCTCCGTCCAAAGCAGCCATTGACAATCTTTGTTGAAGGAGTTCAGCTCTTCCCGCCATCTCCCTCTGGGCCTGCCGCGATGTCCATTGCCATATAGCGGAACCAACTGGGTCGTAAGTTTGTCCCATTGATCGTCTGACATGCGGCAGATATGTCCAGCCCAGTTCCCATTTAAGCGTGGCAGCTTTCCGAGTCTCCACAGTTATTTTTGTGATGGAACGGATTGTTGTATTCTTGACCCTGTCCACAAGTTTGATACCCAGAATCCATTCCATAGCTCTCTGGAAAAATTCACCAGAGGTCTACCTCTGCTGAATTGTCAAAGACCATGTTTAAGAAACATGCGTGAGAATGGGAAGAATATATACCTACGTCGATGAGTCTTCTCTTGAGGGATTGAGGAAGATTGCCCTTCATAAGGTCTTTCATGTCCCAATAGCTCTTCTAGGCATTTTCGGTGCGTCTTGAAACTTCTTTGTTTTGCCTTGCCTGGAAAGAGACTGCTTGACCGAGATAGAGATATTCATCGACATATTCAACCTCCACCCGCCGCGGTGATCCTACGATGCATGCTGTTCGTCATCTATTTGGTATTTAGAATGCAACTAAATAAACATTAATTTCTTCGAAGTAGCCATGATAATCCTACTCGATGTTTTTAAAATTTACCAAAAATAAACAATTATTAAAAAAAAAACATATGAAGCTTGCTTTTCTAAACTGTTGGATACGGTTACTGATATAAAGTTATGAACATGGATTTATTTTATTAACAGATTTTATTAATTGCATTTTAAACTATCATAAACCGCAGATAAATATTAAAAAAAAACATTTGTTAATCAAGAAACATTTAAATAAAAAGTTTTAACAAATAAAATCAATCAACCTAAAACCTATGACTTATATTTGAAGATAGGCATAAAACGTAGTTTTTGCATTATGAAAGACAAAAGTTAGGTAACACTTTGTACTCATTCTATTCTAAACAATTAAGCTCATAATATTCAACCAATAAATATAATTGCTCTAATGTCAACACAACCATAAACATACCAACTATACCTCTGAGCCAGGTTATTACCCACTTACTTACCTTCTACAAGTCAAGATCCACATTAAATACTGCATAATTATAGAAATATACATTAGAAATTAATCCCACTACTAGCTGATCCATACATTTATGATGTAAGCTCCGTATAAAATCGCATTTTATTTAACGCTTTGAATATGTTACAAGAGCACACTGCACTACGAAAAATGTCGCACTAATTTTAACTTTGTTGTTTTTAATTAAAAAAAAAAAACAAACGTAGTCCAATAACACTTAGATTTGCCATCACAATGACATTGCCATAATTGCTCATTTATAATTATTTATTCACAATAATATTCGACCCCAACAATAAATATCAAATGTGTAAAAAACTTATTGTTTATTGTTATACGAGTAACGTAATTGTACAAGTATTCAGATAAGGCAGGATTACGCGAGGACAACCAAAATATGTATTTGTCCCACAGAGGTGAATCACATAATTTGGAAAAACATTCTTGGTCATCCCGATTTAAAAAAATCCCCTGTAAGTATCACTTGCACAGTGGTAATTTTTCGTGAAGCTTCACCAAGTGCAAATTCAAGAACATCCGTGATTAGTTAAGTGCTTTTAAAGGCGGAGATAATTTTCTATATGACACCGATACCCCAATAAAGTAACTCTGACCAACAATGGTATGCAAAGATGATAAAAAAATGCGTGAATTGTATGTGTGTGACGCTCACATATGACGCATGACCGCGCGTCTGTGTGCGTGTTCCTGCAGAAGAGATGACTTGATGTTGCAAATGTATAAAAGCGACGCGTCGATTTCGAAATCAACACAACGATTTGAAATCCTCTAAAGAGTGTACACACGGACAGTAGTGTGGCCGTGAATTTAAATTTCCGCATTGTGATACCGAGTTCAGTAGTGACAAGTGACTTGAAGAACTGTAACGTTCGACGTTGTTCAGACATTATTTTTCGAGAAGCTTTCGTGAAGTGATATTAGGATGTGTTCTTTAGAGGTATGAACCAAAAAAGATTTAATACAATTTTTTAATTTATTCCAAATTTTAATTTTTATTCGGTTTTTTTTCTTTAATGTAATGTTTAAACAGCCTTTTTATTTTAAATAATTTGTAGAGAAAATCAGTGAGAAAAAAATAACAATAAAAATATTTCCAGATCGTGTTTGCACTATGCATCGTGGCGGTGGCAAGCTACCCCGTTCAAGACGGCAGGTGGAACCCATACAAATTTGGCGACAATGGCAAGTAAGTTAATGTCAATGCAACTTGTTTATTCATTTAGACATTTAATCCGCACTGAGTAGTCGAGCATTCTAGATAACGATCAATGTACTATTACAAAGTTGGAAATTAAATACCACCGATTTGCCCTAGATTGTTTCTCTCGATTTTAGCAAAACCATTCTTGCTAATTCCCGGAAGGTACCCACAATACTTTAAAATTCCAGTAAATAAAATATACTTCTGCCCGGGCCCAACTAGGCCAAGTCTACTTAATCCCGGAGCAACAACAAAACTTCCAAAATTACCTCGAAGTTAAACGGGAATCTAGATTTCAACTAAAAGTGGAGCACATTTAGAGATTTTATTAATTCTCGGTGATCACCGTTTCATTTTAAAGCGATTTTAATTATTTAAAGCACTGTGCTAATGTTTTTTATTGCGGAAATTGCGGTAAAATAGCTAACGGTTTATTTACCATAATTATAGTCAAAGAAAGTGCATAATAATAAAAATTCCGTACGATGATAAAAAACAAACAGTAAAGAAAGAACAACATTTATAGGGACATTTCTTTTCTCAGATACATTCCCGGCAATGAAGGAAAGTACATCCACATTCCAAACCCCTACATCCACATTGACAACCCTTACGATGGTGGTTTTGGACCTTACGCTCACGACTACGAGCCTTACGTTGGAGAGGCGTCCGTAGACCAGTTCAAGCTAATCCAGTACCCAGGTGAAGATAACCCCTTCTACAAGGATGGATACTACAAGAACAATGGTATCAAGATCATAAAGCAGAACCATAATTACAATGAGGACAAATACGATTTTGAGTGAGTATTTTTCATAAACAACAACATTAGCTAAGGATCAATGCTCGAGGATCGTTCTAGAATACCGATCTAAACAATTACAGTACGTCGCATAAAGAATATTAGATGCAAACAAGATAGCTTAAAAAGTCTAAAAATTGCATCAATGTTACAAAAAAGAGCAAACAAAAATACACATCAGACACGCAAAGAAAAATAATACATCAAGCAGAATAAAAAGAAAAATCAAGTAACACTAAACCGCTCTGAGCAGTTTGTAATTCTAATTTCAAATCTTTTAACGTCAATATCGGTAAACTAAACTAAGCATAAACAGATTCTTCGCACTGAATCGATCACGACCTTTTGTTCACAGAAATCGTATTCCTACGCGAGATACGATACTTGCATTTATATATTCAGCAATTGCAATGAAAAATAACAAAGTGCAAACTGCAACGTTTTACTTTATTTTGAATTGGAATTTAGAGGACAAGATTTTAGATCAAAAACATTTTTATCTATATTAATTAATTAGGTTCAAACTTCAAATCATAAACATAAATCATAAATCCCGAAGGGTTAGGCAGAGGTTTATAGTTTTGTTTAGTCCCACGTAATAAGGGGCGATTGACATTACTAAGACACGAATCAAGACTTCCTACTGCTACTGAGAAATTCCTGAATGTAAAACCCAATAATACTTTGCCAAACCTATAAAAAGCCCATAAATATGGGCTTGTGTTCAATTACCAAGGCGGCAGTCAACTTTAAAACATTGAACAAAATAAATGATTCACCTGATAAAAGCAAATTAATTCCGTTCTTAATAGAATGCAAAGTTATTTTTAAAGAACATTAATTTTCTAATAAAACGTTGAACGAGCTTTATTCATAAACTTTAATTGATTTACAACTTTTTTGAAGCGTCAACTTATGGTAATAAAAGCATTAACATACTAGAGACGCGCAATGTACAGATTTATTGGCTTCCCGTCTCCTACACAGATTTTAGCCTTGCATAGCTGAATGTCAAGCTTATCAGGATTATTTGCATATGGAGGACTTCAGAGCCTTCTGAATTATAAATGAAAGTACTAAATAATGATATATTCCATTCGATTATCATGTTACTGCAAAACCGCGGGGCGTTGTCCAATAACATTGGGCGTCCAAGCTAATAAAAGTATCATTCGCTTGAGTATAGCTATAAATATTGTGCGCTCGTATTCCGGTTCCGACTTATAAAGATACGTGCGATAATTCTTATCGTCGGATAAATAATATTAATACAAAAACACATACAATTACTTCTTTAAATACTACATCTTTCTTACAAATCAAAGACGTTACTTACGTTAATCAAGTTATTAATGATACTGAGGATAATCAAGCAATCAAAGAAGTCCTAACAAAGTTCGATTATAGTCCTTGATAACACAATGAGAATAAAGCAGATCAATTCGCCTCTATGAAATGACCTTGACGGATACAAACCGCCCGTGGGTCATAGTTCAAAACAATTTATAATCACTTACGACAACCAAAATTGACATTAAACGAGCTTATTGGTATCAGTTTAGTGCTGATTAAAATATTGTTAACAATGAAACAGTAATATCAAATACAAATCAATTATTAGTTACAGGAAATAAAATAACTGACTAGACGATCTAATAAATGAGAATTCAATTGTAATCGACGTTTATCGAAAAGTAATAAAATCAATAATGCACCAAATGCTGGATGAGACGGGACCTGTAATTTTAATATTATGAAAGTTAGTTTTAAAGTATGTATTAATTATTTTTTTCTATTGCAGTTTCGAAACTGAAAACAAAATTCGTGCTGAAGAGAAGGCAGTTCTGAAGAACCCGAACACCATCGATGAAGGCATTGCTTCCAAGGGCTTCTACGAGTACATCGGGCCCGACGGCTTCATGTACCGAGTAGACTACACCGCTGACGAGAAAGGTTTCCGGCCCACAGTCAAGAGATTAGAAACCCCTTACTCCGGCAAATGGATATACGAGAAAGTCAACTAAAAGAATAATGTATCATCATCATCCACTGAATCAGTATTTTGAAATAAGTAGGCGATGTTGCATTTTCCACTGTAACCTCATTCATCTTCCGACTGACTGCAATTTATTTAACAATCACCTTAATTTAGTTCAAGATCAAAATATTGTTCACGAATATGACATTTGAATTCAAAATACCCAGGATATCATTCACGCATTTTGATGGACAGATCAACCTCGATCATAATTTGTAATGTATAATTCTTTTGGTAATGTCTAAAGTACAAAAGTGGATCAATTTGGACATCACTCAGTCTAAGAAAGTGTCTGCTTAGATAAATGTAATTTATACTTTAGTTTTAAGTGCTTAGATATTTTTAAATTTAGATACTTATTTATGAAATGTGATAATAAATTTATATTGCAAAATAACTACTGATTTATATTTTACATCTATAAACAAAACTTAATCTACTACTCTACCTACATGTTAACAATTCGAGACCCTAACTACGCAGTGTTAGAAATAAAATGAAACTAGTAAACACATAGAATTACGATTATGTCAAATGAATGCAAATACTCGTAGGCCTAGCCAGACCCTAAATATTTGTCTGAATTGAATGGGATTCCGACCTTTCACCTCACAAGTATTTATAGAGTATGGTAGGTATATTTCGATACCCATTTCGTAGATATTTTCTGACAATTACTTAGCTACGAGTATTGTTTATTTTATTACTTCAGTCTAGGTCAGTCTTACACCTTGGTAGGCAAATTTTATATCACATAGTGTTGCGAACCGATAGCCACTGTTACAGTGAAGGGCTAATTGGTTATTAACCGTAGTTTACCCCAAAGAACAAAATAGAATACTCTTTAATATGTACACCATAAAAATGACAGATATAAATGTTGAAATTTTACATAGTGACACAATCGGCGGGTCTTATCGCTAAAAGCGATCTTTTACAGACAACCTTTGGATGGATTAATGGGAGAAGGAGACAAAATACTGCAGGTAGTCAGTGGTGTACCATTTACATAATTTTGTTAAAAATAACAGATTATTGTATAATATACAATAAATACATGCATACATAAAACATACACTTATCTATATAAATATACAATAATAAACATGAAACAAGAGCAAGGAACTGTATTATATAATGATGATGTTTAAGAAGAGAGGAAGTGTTACATTGAATTATCACCATGAGACGAGTCCACTTGCACTAGTTAACACAACCATATTGGAGAGTTCAGATTATTGCATGAGATCTCACCTCTAGTCAGTTATGAAAGTTGCGGTTTTAACAAGAGTGGACCGGGCCCCGGTATATTTTATACTTAAGGATAACTTCATGTCTGATTTGAGGAGTCATGATGATCATCCAACGGTAAATTATTGTGATATTCCTGCTGCCCATCACCAGGTACGATTTATGTCTTAGAATATAATTTATGTATTGTTTTGCTAAACTCATACTACCTAGGTTTATGCTTTGTCTCATGTAGGTTTAATTTTCGGGATATATGGTAAATTAAATAGATAAGTTTGCTTTAGCTGTTGTTTTTAACTTCTACTGAGTATTGTTTATTAATTGGGACATCTTTAGGTGTCTAAAATAGGACTATAAAAATATTAATTTTACGGTAAATGTTTTCAACAATAAGCTTGTGGAATTTTTAAGTTTTAAGTATTTGTAGAATCTTTACAATATAAATTGTAAACTGCTATATTGCGAATATTAAATACGGAAGTATTCACATAGTACAATACTAAACACACAAAACATCGTTAGGAGTACCATAATACAATGTGCAAGCGTCGGAAATATAAAACCTTTTGACCTCAAGTCGCCGAGGTCCCTAAGCCAACCCATATCGCGTTGGCTTGATGAATGTTCGATGTAGGAATCAATATAATTTATTAGCGGCATATTTTTTGTGTGCCTGATTAATCGAAATCGGTCCGTAACTTAGACGAGGCCAAATTTTCTGCCATTTGGAACAATCAGAAGAATGAGGGTTAGAGGGAACCATTTATAAAGTAGGTACTTAAATTATTGTTCTAGCATGTGCCACGTTCAGAGAACAAATTATATGAACTTAATTTTATACCAACTTACACATACTTTTTTAATTACTACTACTTACTACAATACTAAGCTATTTAATCTGAAGCAGTCTTTTCCTAAAACGGTAAGGTGGGTAATTAATTATGAAAAGGATTTTCTGTTCAAAGGTGTGTTCAACAGGCAGTCCACAATTGTTGAAATTTAGAGCGTCGTATTATCCGACTCATGTACCTAATTACAATACTTATGCGAAACAATAAACTTAAGTGGCAGCTTTATCGAAAACTAACACTGTCATGAATTAAATGGTTAGATTAATAAGGTCACTTTGACAAACCTAACAGTATAATTCGGGCATAGTTAAGGCGTCCAACCCGGATTGGCAATAAACATCAGGATGTGAAGGCAATATTTGATCTTATATCGCGATAAATAAATACCGCAGCGCCTCGAATTTCAATAAAAATATCACGAGTTGCTCGACCAAAAATAAACGAGCCCATCCTGAGGAGAGAGGAGCGGAAGGATCGTAAAATCATGCGTGTTAGGGCACTGGCAAGAAATTTGGCGAAATTGTTTTGGCTCAAGCTTGTGGAGGCTTTTATGGAGGCAGAGGACGTTGACCGAGAGCTGTGCCAAGTGGCCGGCGCCACTCTGCCCGACGCACTGCGAATCCGAGGATGCTGCACTGCGCACCGCCTTATCTTTCTCCACGATTCCTTCTCGAAATAATTTAAAACATTCGATACACTGCCAAATAGGTCCCGGCCAGGATATCTCCGTACATCCCCGAAGCTAACCGGAAAAATACGAACTGAAATCCAAGGTGCAACGCCCTTCCAAATATTTCTATCGAAGGACGTCCCAAGGCAGACGATATAAAAGTGGCCTTTTTGTAATTATATCGCCGAATGATATTTATATGGAAATCAGGCGCAGTTCGATTAGCGTGTCTTGTCTTCGAGACGTTTATTGCTACTCTGTTACGCGAGCTTGAAATATTACGTGGTGACCCATAATGGGGCCTCAACTCCGTCTATAATCGGATAATCATACAAATTAGTGTTGTACCGTAATGTTAAACAAATCGATTGTGATTATAGCTCTAGTTTATTTAAAATACCAATGATGCATTTTTATGACTGTATATTTATCAAAATGTCTATGACCGTTCTTGGTCTTTTGTTTTTATAAAAGACAGAGCTATTTCAGTTTTATGAGTCACAAAGAGTAGAAGAAAAATAAATTTTATTACAGTGTGTTTAATCTTGAACCTTGAGATTGGTCTTGAAAATTGTGAAATACACTCTTAATTAATTTTTTTTTTATGAAAATAGTCCTATTTTCAGTGATGAATTCAAAACTGTTCTGCCCGACATAGAATATTGGTAGCTTGGCTCTCCCATGCAATTTAAAAGTCAACTAGGGAAACGGGTTTGTAAGCTTTTCGTGGTCAATGGGCCGCATGTCATTGCAGTCTTTGAACTCAATTTGGTTTTACTATAGATCATTTTAAGCGATACCATGGCTTATAAAGAAGAGCAAATAGTCCAGAATTATATCTTCTTAACTTCTTTGGGTTTTATTTTATTTCTAAGTACTTATATAATACACCGAAAATACCTACAAAATACACCGAAAAGAAGAATGATGGACACTTGAACATTATAATAAAATTGTAAGAGGAGGACCAGTCCCTATATATCTATATATAACCTATATAATTATTATACTATTCCAATAGTAGTGGACATCTATGGGCTTTTTTAAATATTAAACAGCCAAACACCGAAAGTTAATTTCCCTTTACTTTTTCTTATTCTACTTTATTGTGTCGGTAATTCCTTATACACCCTTGGCAAGATCGCAAAACAAAGGAATTGTAATAATTATGTACATACTGAAATGCAAACAAAACGAACACCACATTTTAAAACAATCAAACACAATTTTGACTTAGGTATTTTTCACCCACACACCGATCCAATTATCCAATCCAAGCCAAAACTGAAACAAAATGTTCAGTGAGCAGCTAAATTCGATGTAATTCATACAATAAAGATTGGGCCAGCGATTTGTCGGTGAACCAGCGGAAGCAGGACGGTGGCGCCTCGCCTTAATTGGAGCCCGACCAACTAACCAAAAAGATACCCAGGAACGTGATGCGGTTAAAAGAAATAAGGGTGGAGAAACTACATAATATTCGCTACTGTTTCTGGATTGCGTAAGCTTTTCAAAAAAATGTTTCGGTTCCGGAAATTTTTGGAATGAGTATATAATTAAAGTTCAAATGTCATATTTCATTCTAAATAATTGAAATACGCGCTTTTTGAAATCCCAGGTTAAAAAAGACAGCCCCAAAATCCTTTATCAATCACATCCTGGTGTCTCGCGGCTTCTTGTCACTGTGTCGATAATTCTGAGCTTTACAGTGTTCAGCTGCATGTATAGCTATTTTCAGCTTCATCATCATTATTTTGCCTACATCCTTATTTATAGTTCGGTGCAGCTTGTTCTTTTCTTCCATACTGCTCTATTACCCCTCATCTCAGTATTCACCCCTTTTGTTATCATATCATCTTTCACACAGTCCATCCATCGTGTCTTTGATCTTCAAACATCCCCTTCTCTTATCCACATTCATACTCAAAACCTTCCAGTTTTCAAGCTGTCAAGAAAACATTGCTAGTGGGGATTATTTGCAAGGCTGATAGCTGGGCTGGCCTGAATTGGCCTCGTATCTTGTGGAGGCAAATGTTTGTGAAACAACCAGATAAAGTAGGCAACTAAGCATTAAGTATGGGAGAGTCCCGAGAGTGACTTAAAACCTCCTGTTGATTAGGTGAAATGTGACATAATTATGGTTAATAGACAAATTATAAGTTGTAACTACAGCAATGTAGGTAAGCTGAATTGAGAATAATATCTAATTTTTTCTTTTACATTCTTTTCTTCAACACACGCAAATGTGTGACTTGATATTTTAAGAATAGGTACTATATCTTAGACGAATATATATTTGAGTTGAAGAATCTAATCTATCTATCTATCGGTCCCGTAAGAGAGTCCCGAGGGTGACAAAACCTGTCGGGTAAGTGAAATGTGACATAAAATGTTTTTTACACAAATTAGAAGTTGTAAAGGGCAAAAGCAAAGCAATGTAAGCTGAATTGAGAATAATATCAAATCTTTTCTTTTACATTCTTTTCTTCAACACTATTGTTGAAGAAACGATTATCAACAATTATCGATACAACGATTATCAGCTACACCAATATTCCATGATCAATATCTACTCACAGTACAAAATGAAAGTTTTTTTTCATATTCTTTTATTTCATTCCAGTTCTTAAGTTTTTTTTATAGGTGCTTTCATTCGGACCGGTCATAAGTAAAGTTTCAGTCTAATATTGCGGCAGAATAATTTTTGAGGTTATTTACATATCCCGTAAGGATCCCCTGATTTTAAATTAAGCATTTGGATATTATCTATTTCCATTCCCTTCTTTGCCAGCCTTTTTTTATTGTTATTTTAAATATTTTTGTCTTTCTGATCGTATTTGTGAACATAGGTAGCTCATTTTCATTATATTATATAATATTATATAACTTATATGTAATTCAACTAACGATATCTTGTACATAGTATTAATCTCTGTGCTAGTGCTGTGCACTTCTATAAGTAACGAATTCACAATTCCTAAAACTGTATGTGATTTTTGTTTGTGTATGTCTTAGTGACTAGTCGTTGAAGTGCCATAGAAATAAATAAATAAATATTATGATGGGTTTTATAATACCTAATGTTACTTTTTGGAAGATTTGAGGAGATTGATATTGAATGCTTAGCCGGCTTAGCAGCACGTAAAGCATTAGGTACTATAAATTATAATGCAAAATCCTTTATTATGATATCAACAATTTAAAACATCGGCTTTATTTAAAATGTTATTTGTTTTCTGAATACAATGTATTGAAAGATGACCAAGAACCAAAATTACTTCTATAGTCATACAGGGTCAAATGAGAACAATAATTGTCTGTAATTTGAAAAATTGCAGTTGTTCTTCCTTTTAAGATCGAAGGCACATAATTTCAGTCTTAATAAAATCAATAATGTCAATGTTATTTTATCAAATGAACATAGCATTTGATAGTCTTCCATCGTCGTAATTTAAAACAATTATAACATCTACATAATTATTCTAGTATCTCAATTATTTTTTTTATAATGTTTTTATGACCATACTTTGCTAGTGAGAAATCTAAATTTCAGCACTTAAAGGTTGATACATGAAAGGCTCCCGCAGACAGGCGCGACGCGACACTACACAATTACCACAAGTTTTATGAAAACTTCATAGAAAGTGTCGCGCTGCCTGTCACGCCCGTCTGCACGAGCCTTTATATTGGTACAGTTTAAAGACTCAAGTGCAGATTGGCACAATATTGCAAGTGCGACAGACAGCGTGACGCGTGTTGCGCCCGTGATATCGCGCCAGTCTGCACGAGCCATAAAGTCGTATATGTCAACATGACATAAGGCTGGGTACCTATAATTATGTAGATATGAGTGTTTCTGAGCGTAGGCTGTATACAGATATGGAACCAGATAGCCTTAGCTTCAAATAATATTGCTGACCAAGACCGTGATGGTACATACACAGTACCTATGCATATTATTATGAGGCTGCCCCGCTACTGCTGGCTGCTGCAGCGCATCAGGAATGTTCGCGGACGCACATGTGGATTGTTTCTTTGCCACGATGCGTAAACGCTGTGCGTACCTGGTGCGTGGGGTATGGGGCAGCAACAACAGCATCCTGTCTCTAATTTCGAGTAGGCTGGTCTGTCCGTACGTGAATCGCTGCTGCGCCATTTCCCATGGAATGGTGTGGCCGCGGGCGGTGAAGCGTCGGATAGTGCTGCCGCTGTCAATAGTAGGTATACTTTTACTTTTATATGTGAATGAAATTATCTTAATTACTAACGTAGGATAAGTTTTTACTAACAAATGAGTCTTGGTTACTTGAAAAATAAATAAATTGAATTGATATAATCACAGTATCCCTAAATTATCTCCCCACAGTCGGACAACGCGGGCGTTTTCGCAGAAGTCCCAAATACCAATTTGGGACTTCTGCGAAAACGCCCGTAACACGCGGGTAGTACCTTTATACTCTGTGGCATAACCGAAGAACTAGTAGATAGGTACACTGTGGCTTATGTAAAAGATATGCCTACTCACAATGTCCTATGTAAGGATATCGGAGTCTGGTTATTTCATCATCTCCCTAGCCTTTCCAAAGAATGTTGGGGCAGCTCCCAGTATTACCAAATGCGGTTGAATACCGCTTATTTCTCGCGGCATTGTGTGTTTAGCCGTCCTAAAAACATTTTATTAACCTTTTAATTAAACAATTTCAATTATCATTGCCGACATACAAAGAGTTCACTTTAATTAATAATGCCTTTACATTTATTTTCAAGCGAGATATTTAAGTAATTTATAAGCAAATAAGTCTTAAAATATTAATAATAATATATGTACATTTATAAAAAAGGGGGGAAGTAATCATAGGGCGTCTAAAAATTCGTCCGCACTGCTGTCAATAGGAAAAGTGTCCAAAAGGCTGGCAGAAGTGCCACGTTGAATGACAAGCATCAACACAATCACAAGGTGATTTGTGAAGAGTTTTTTGGAGATTTAATACCACCTATAGGTACTCCGTTTGAAATAAGATTAGATGTTTAAATAAACCTTTTTTACAGTCCGTTCAACCGATTTTGACTTCTATTGCGTTAGTGGCATGACAAATGGCAGCTGTAATAAACAGTTCGTATTGTAACCACGTTTTTGCTTTTAATGCCATCTTTATGCCTACGGAATAGAACTCAAAATCGGTTGAACGGCCTGTAAAAAAGGTTTATTTAAATCTTATTACAAATGGAGTATAGGTTTACTATTTCCCCCGCGTGTCAATACAAGCACACGGGGAATTTAGCCCTCGTACCCACGGGCGATTTTTCATTGCGCACAAGATTTTCAAGGCACTGCTTAGCACCAAGAGTTGAAAATTCAACATTATAATTTTTGACGCACTGGAATGCACTCTGTTGGATTCCAGGGCGATATAAAAAATCACCCGTGCATACCTAGGCTTAGGCTTTTTCTCTGGAATGGCAGCGCATCTACGATGCCTCTGATAATGAAGATAGTGAAGATAGTCAATAGGTGGCGGTGACCAATTTCCATCAGGAGGGTCGCCTGCTTTTTGTCACCCAATACTCGTCATAAATATACTTAAAAAAAAAATAGAATAAAAAAATCGGTTGTCTGTAAAGTCGGTTTACTGACGATAGTTGAACGTGACAACGTCATAAGAATCGCCGCAATCATCGTTGCTATAAACAATTGACACCACATTCACTTTTCACTGCACTTCATACTTGACGAAAACATGTAAATGTATTATTGTACAGCAGCTGACCACACGGACGCATCGCTCACTCAAGTAGGAGAGAGACAGATGTAGAACGCTGCCGAACGCGGAGGCCGATTGTGTCTCTTTGTCGCTCGTTCCACGCTCTCGCTTGCACTTCAAGCCTTAAATGGAACGCCTCAGAGCGAGCTAACGCCGCAGGAGAGGTAACGCCGCATGAGAGGTAACGCCGCATGAGTCATGTTTTTTCGTGCGTGCAGGCGGCTCCATCGAATTATAAGACGTTGTCACGTCAATATCTTTATTTATGCATAAAAATGGTAGGTACACAAAAGGCTTTAAATATAAATGGTTCCACATACTCAATGTCTTTATTGCTTTACCATAATATGTACTTAGGTGGTAACTATATAATTTAGATCATTATGGACCCTGTACATATTTTGCTTACTTACTTCAGCATGCCAAAAATACCTTAAAATTTAATTATAAAAACTGTAATTACTAGTTAGATCATTTTTCATTCATCTCAGAGTTATTACTGAGTAATTTTTGTTTGGGATTTCTTACTTGCTAAAATTTCTTTAATACGACGACGCCAACACTGATTTAACCTTTGCTAAATATCTTTATTTATAGCATCGTCTGAAATCTTTGCATATCTTTGCAATGACTAGAACAATCTTAAAAGTCAAATAAACATAGAGTGTGTCAAAGTTGATGAATATAATAATAATAGCCAAGGTGATTCAGTTATTCACCTAATTCTGTTAATAAACATGCATCTTATTAAATAAAAAAATAATCTAAAAACCAAATATCTACGTAGCATTAAATGCCAAATGTTACTTAAAAAGTTGTTTTATCTTCCGCAAACCACTTAAAGGCAAAGGCTCTATTCGATAATTTTACGGCAATTAAACAAAATCAGTCTGATTCCAAAACACAAACTAAATTTAGTACTGGGATTATTACCATGACTAAATAAAACGTTATTATAAAATGAGGTTTATCACTAGTTCATGAACTATGTATGGTACTAAAGTTAGTCCGCCGAGACTCCTAGTTTTTCTATGGACTAACTTCGGTACTAATTTATTTGAGGTTAGCGTTGATTATCATTGTGTACCTTTTTATTTACAAATCATTAAAATGGATGGTAATGAATGATTGACCTGATAGATTTGGAAGATTTGGATATGCTGGCGATGTTTCGGCGATCTGACAGACATCGTCATACATACGTACGACGTAATATTTATTATAATAATATGAACCTTCGGGTTAGGCAGTCGAAATAAGATGGTACAAAGCATTGCTTATCTTATAATAATTAAAAATATATGATTTACTAAGTTTTTCTTTAACGATTTAACCAGACACAACACTCACGAACAAACCACATAACAGCAACAGTAATACTAAGATTTTTTTATAAAGGACGCAACATAAACATTCATCTCAAATTATGTGCGCCGTATGTACCTAATTCACTCCGCTTCACGCTAGAGGTGTTAAAAAATATGACAACTTAATTTTAGAAAGCACGTTAAAAGTCCAAGTTGTGCTTGTTCAATATATTGTAGTTATGGCATATTTTTGTATTGATTAATAATTATTTAAGCATTTCAAGTGTTATTATAATATCAATTTTTAGAGAAACGGAAAGTTACTTCAAATAGAGCCGGTACGAACGAATGAAATAATGCAATTTTTGTTTCTTATATGTGGATATTATTTAAACCATGAACCTTCTTTAGTACTTACTGATCCTCGAATAGTATTATAGTTTTGTAATAAGAACACATGTTGAGCCTGATATTAACTTTAATACCGTAACAATCCTAGACCTTGTGGTCTTGGTTTAAACCAGTACTTAAGCATATTTTATCTTCTTAATACTATAATAAGTCTAACACGTCATAAATACGTCAATTTCAACTGCCACAAATACATTAATCTGCATAATGAGTTCACTCTTTCGCTCCAGAATGGAGTTTATTAACAAAGTAATGGTCTATCGGATTGCAAATGCAATTCTTTCAGTTAAACCGCATTGAAATAACATAAAAGTTTGCCGGGTGATGCTGGACTGACGCCAAATAAGGTGACTGTCGTGAACATCCGCTAGGGGCAACACGGAGCAGTAGGTTTTATCCTGCATTTCCTTTGCACCTTACCACCTGTCGCATAAAGTTCAAAATCTATTACCCCAAAGGTCACGTAACTTGGTTTCTGGTCAACTGCTCGGTTCCGGAGTCGCTGGCTACTCGTTCAGTTTTATTGCGAACCGATTGAATTTGTTGGTGATTATTACAAAGTTTCAGACCTAGTTTTCAATTCGGTATTTTTTTTTTGTTCCGACAACTTTTGTTGAACCGAAATGTGGGTTTGGTAACTGTCTGAAATTGGTTCAATATTAAAACAAAATAGAAATACACGACGCCGGAAGTAGGGAAATGTTTTGTTTAGTGTGTAATGTTGGTTATATAGCAGAGTTCGTACGAAAAAATATGGAAATTTCACAATAATTTTGAATTTTTGGTCGGAAATGATTTGCATCAGATGATAAATGGAATACTTTCATCTTACCTATTATAAATTGGTAACACGATTAAAAGAAAAGATGCCCCTTATACTAAGATAGCTTTAGAACATCACCGCAATTACGTAATACATTTTATATTTGATTTTAAAGAAATTCCTAATCCATTGCTTCATATGTTTGAAAAATACGTCTGCACGACAACGTAAATACCGCAATGAATGTTGTTGAATTGTCAAAATGAAAGGCATTGCCATTGCAAGTGTGTTACGTAATTACCCCACATTTCTATCCCGCAATAGAAATATCCTAAAAAACTAAACTAGGTTTTCAGATTGGATGTCACTTAATTTCCACGTCATACGTGATTCAAAAATCACGTTGAAAAATCCCGTTAGTTATTTAGAGCTAGTCAATATTTAAAATGGTTTTCACTAGCTTTATCGACGGAGTTAAAACTGTCCATTAAAATATTTTGAATAATAGAGCTCTCTTCAAAGAGAGTACTGTATTTTTAAAAGCCATTAGCTGGCCAGCGGATCTTTTTCAGCTTTTCATTTGAAAAACTTGATTGACTATTTACGCTGGCAACACACAACACAGCGACACTAAATTTTAGACCCGTTTTTCAATTTTATGGATGTGATGTTTAGCCTCAGTTAGGACTAAACAACACATCCACAAAATTGAAAAAAAAGGGTCTAAAATTTAGTGTCGCTGGATCGTTGCCAGCTCTTTTCAACTCTTTTAGACTAGTATCTAAAAGGGTTTTAACTGTATTATTTTGTAGTACTAAACTGCCTCGTCGGTCTTGTTGCCGCAAGCGCTACTGCTGAGCATTCGGTCCTGGGTTCGATTCCCAGGTTGGACAAAGTGTTATTGGGTTTTTCCATCAGGAATTTCAATAGCAGCCCAAAGCCTGGATCTGTGCCTGGTTGATGGCAATTAGCTCGCTCCTTATTAAACGAGAACTCGTGAAACGTGGGTGTACAACTGCGGTTACAACTGTACCGAAGATTTAGTCAACTGCTCATCATAATCTACATAATTATAATGTTACCACGGCTGGGACACAGCCTTCTTGTCACGCGGGCTAAGTGTGGTTTGGTGGATGACACATGTCTTCAAATTTTTGGTTCTAGGACATGCCGTTTTCCTCACGATGTTTTCCTTCACCGTTTTGAGAGCAGTGGTGTTGCAATTAAATACACAAAGTGAAGTGCCTGGCTGGGTTCGAACTCATGACCTACAACTCGTAAGTCGGGGCCGATGCCACTGGGCCACCACTGCTCCTCATCCAGCTGGTATGAGCCCATCACCGATCGTCGCTCCAGGTAGCCTGAGACCATCCTACCATGTGTTTGTCAAGTGAACTGTTTAGATAAAGGAGTTCAATAAAGGGACTGTTAAAGCATACTTTCCACAAGTCAGCAAAATAGAAAATTTGTAAAATCCGAAAGTGCACGCCTCACAGACAGAAACATGTTGACGATAAATTTTAGGGAAAAAAATATATTTTGAACGGTTATGAGTTTGTTAACGAAAATCAATATGGCTCATCCGAAGGATGAAAGAAAACTTATAGAAGAATATTTAGATTATTAAATTGTGTGTGACGACATGAATCGTGACAGCAAATAGACACACTTCCCAACGGAAAGCACTACACATAATTTTTTAATATAGGTACATATTTTTAGGGTTCCGTACCCAAAGGATAAAACGGGAACCCTATTACTAAGGCTCCGCCATCTGTTTGTCTGTCTGTCTGTCTGTCTGTCCGTCTGTCACCAGGCTGTATCTCATGAACCGTGATAGCAAGACAGTTGAAATGTTCACAGATGATGTATTTCTGTTGCCGCTATAACAACAAATACAAAAAAAACAGAATAAAATAAATATTTAAGGGGGCTCCCATACAACAAACGTGATTTTTTTGCTCGTTTTTGCTCGATATTGATAACGGCAATAGGTAGACGCTTGAAATATTTAGAATACAGAATATTTAGTTATATATTCACTTTAAAAAAAAAAAAAAATTAAAATAAAACAAAAATTTAAGGGGGCTCCCATACAACAAACGTGATTTTTTTGCTGTTTTTATACATAATGGTACAGAACCCTTCGTGCGCGAGTCCGACTCGCACTTGGCCGGTTTTTTTATTATATGTATCAAGCTATATCTATTTATTTTTAAACCTTCTCAGCCGATGTGAATTCCATGTATAATTGAGAGTATAGAAACGATTTTATGTTAGAAAATGTTGACAAGGCGACATAATAGGTTGGGGAAAAAGTTTCTTCGCATTTTTTAAGAAAATTAAAAACATTTTTTAATATAGTTTATTTACATTTAACTAAAGTATGTAGGTACCATTTTGTTCGATAACTTTTTGCCATCTTGTAGGTAGGGAGATGATCCCATTGCTATAGAAATTTTGGGACTTCTGATCAAAATACATATAAATTGGCAAAAAAAAAGAAAATTTGATTTCAATTTTTGCTAATATATAAATAATAAGATAAGATATTTTATATTTAATTGCTCAAACGTGTGTACACATACAAGAATAAAAACGTGCATGCAGGATAACATTTAAAAAAAACCGGCCAAGTGCAATTCGGACTCGCGCACGAAGGGTTCCTTACCATTATCTATAAACATGGCAAAAAAAAAACACTTTTGTTGTATGGGAGCCCCCCTTAAATATTTGTTTTATTTTATTTTAATTATTTATTTTTAAAGAGAATATATAACTAAATATTCTGTGAATATTTCAAGCGTCGACCTGTTGCCGTTATCAATATCGAGCAAAAACGAGCAAAAAAATCACGTTTGTTGTATAGGAGCCCTCACAAATATTTATTTCACTCTGTTTTTTTAGTATTTGTTGTTATAGCGGCAACAGAAATACATCATCTGTAAAAATTTCAACTGTCTAACTATCACGGTTCATGAGATACAGCCTGGTGACAGACGGACAGACAGACAGACGGCGGAGCCTTAGTAATAGGGTTCCCGTTTTATCCTTTGGGTATGGAACCTTAAAAACGGCCATGTGCGAGTTAGACTCACAAACGAAGGGTCCGTGCCACCGTACTTACAATATTAATTAAATAATATAATAAAAAAAAATATTTGTTGTTATAGTGGCAATAGCAATACACAATCTGTGAACATTTCAACTGTCTACCTATTATACGGCTCATGAGATACAGCCCGCTGAGATACAGACGGCGGACGGACGGACAGCGGAGGCTTAGAAATAGGGTTCCGTTTGGCACCCTTCAGGTACAGAACCCTAAAAATACAGGTTCAGACATGTTTGCCATATCATTATGGCGTGCAAATATGAAAAATTATGATATTTAATAATTTTGATAGTCAAGTCAATATCATTAATTTATTTGAATTTAGCAAACAATAATAAATTAGGTATAAATGTCAATAAACTCTATTTTAAAATAAATGGTTCTGTCAGCAAGTCCTTAATCAATCAGCAGTCAGTTTGCTTTCTCAGTTAGAAATAACTTAAGTTGTTTCGTCAATTGTACATTATTAAGCTCCCTCTAACTTTTCAGTTACTTATTATAAATAATAAAGGCCATGCAAAAAACACTTTTGCACATAAGTTCAGTCTTGCAGACAGAGCTGACTTTGATCACGTCTGTTTCTGGGAAATCTATCTGCCATTTGCGAAAATAAATTACTATTATTTCTAACAAACATTACTGGTTCCAGAATATAAAGAGATGTCAATGTCAATATTTTATAGCATTAGAAATAGGGCTTACAACTATCAGAAGGTTTAACTTAAACATGGCTCAGAGGCATCTCTTTTGTGCTCTAAATGCAACTTCTTTGTTAGTTGAGTTACCCCAAAAGATAACACCGTATCTGAGAACAGATTCAGTTAGCTTGTAGTAAGCAGTTAATAACGGCTCTATGATAGATAACAGTGCCTGGCAAAATGTACAAGGCGTACGCACTACTGCTTATTTTTTTAATCAGGGCCTCTACATGCGCCTTCCAGTTTAATTTGCTATGTATTGTAAATCCTAGAAACTTAGTTGTATTAACTGAGTCAATTGTAATGTCATTGTTTGTTATGTCAAGATTGGAAAGAATCAATGCGCATAATTAAAGTCTTATTTAAATTATTAGTTTTAGATTATATTTTTTTAAATTATTATTAGTTTATTTTAATCAAAACGTTAAAAAAATTAAATAATAAAAAGTTATAAAACTTGATTCTATACAATAGTATGTAAAATAATTTAAATTACGAAGAATGTATTATAAATTTATATGCTCCTTATAAAAATCCCTTTGGTTACTAGGTATAGTTATTGTGGGGTGCGTGCAGAAAACCTCCTCGTGTGCTTGACTGCTGCTCGTTCCTTGCGAATACGTTCGGGGGAAAGAGCAGTCGTTGGGCCGGTGCACCCTGGGCGCAGCCAATAGTCTCTCCATGTCGGAGAGGGTGTTGACTGCGGCGGATTTCTGCGTGGGGGGGAGAGCCTAAGGCTCTTAGGTCGGTCGTCCGCTCCCCCCCTCTGCTAACAGAGGGAGGTCGAGCGGACGCAGAGTGGGAAGGCGGACGATATAGTCCGCGGTGGACGACCCCAGTGGTTAGGTTAAGTTAGGATAGATAGTCAATTATATTGTATATACCATATTTTTGTATATATAATTAAGATAGTTTTAATAAAATGTACATATAATTAATATAGTTAGGTTAGGTTAAGTTAGGGTAAGGATAGTCTGAGGAGGGGTCGAAGAAGACGTCAGTTTGAACGTCATCTCCGACTCCTCCCAGGTGGAGGCCACCAGGCAACGGGTGCGGGGGCACCCTTACCTGTATTGCACAGGCCTCCACCAGTGTCGGACGGGAATGGCCAGGTGTTCCCGGCCATTCCCGTAGCCCCCCAGTAACGGGGGGGCATGAGGGGCCCGCCAGCTAGGCGGGCATGCGCCGGGAGGGTTGTGGAAGAAAAGGCTGAGCCGTTATCCCATGGCCCTCCCAACACGGCGATGTGGGAACACCGCTGAGTTTTAGTGGGTATACTGTAGTGACAGGAGTCCCACATACCCCGACTCGTCCCCCACGAGCGGGCATGCGTAATGCATTTCTCAGCGTGAAAAAAAAAAAAAAAAAAAAAAAAAAAAAAAAAAAAAAAAAAGGGTAAGGATAGTCCGTGGAGGACGGGCCCAAACAGGCCGAAATTGGTGGACGTTTCTCCATTTTGGAGAAGCAGGGGCGGCGCTCGTTGTGCACTCACCCTGCCAACGAGCTAGCAGCAGGAGTCTGCACCCGTCGAAATCGTAATCCGGAAAGAGATCACGGTCATGTTTTGTGACTCGGAACGGGACGAGGATCTTGGCTTAGTCGCCCGGATCGCGAGGATGTAAACCTCTATAAAAAATTCCTCTAATATCAAGTTTTGGTGCGCGGCGAGGGTATGAATGGCTGAGGAGTAGTGTCATCTGTAACTTTGTAGTTATAGGTGGCGCATCAGTCGTGAGCGCACCCCCAGCCAGGGACCAGTGGAATCTCTGGGTTGGGTTACAAATGTCACACTTACCTAGGCACAGGGGGTAACCCTAGGAAGGACTTTTTAGATCCCCCACACTCGTGGGAATAATTATGGAAAACTCATTAAAAAACAAACCAAAAGACGTAGAAGAGGAGTGGAGTGATGCGGAGTCGGAGTCCGACGCCGCATCTGGCGCGAAGGGCGCGAAGGGCTCTTTTAAGAGCCTGGCGCGCGTTGATGTGGGGGCTGCAGAGAAGAAGAACAGCAAGTTCTTCAAGCGCTCCAAACCAGGGGACGGCCAGGGGTCGTCCTCTGAAGATGGAATAAGCACGGCTCGCAAAAAGATCAGCAGCCGGGGTGGGGTTCGGAAACGGGGGGTGGGCAGAGGGCTCACCACCCCGGATCAAATG
Organism: Tiliacea citrago; assembly: GCA_963921375.1. Lineage (NCBI taxonomy): Eukaryota > Metazoa > Arthropoda > Insecta > Lepidoptera > Noctuidae > Tiliacea > Tiliacea citrago. The sequence goes on from OY992781.1 coordinate 20,415,521, forward strand.
GAGGTAGAAGAAAAACTTGGAGAGACCAGCCGCAGGGCGGCCCTCTCTGAGTCCTCGGGCGGTGAGCCGGACGCCGCTGGCAGCTCCAAGGCGAAGGGAGCGGCCAGTAGTAGTTTCGAGGAGGTCGTGACTGCAGCGATCAGGGGGGTGGCCTTGAAGAGGATTCAGTCCTCAAAAGACAAGGTCGTCCCCGCTGCCATTGCCTCCATTTTGGCGGCAGCGAGAGCCCCCCAAGTCGGGCCCTCGTCGGACGAGGTCGGCCGATTGATAGCCGCCATGGAGCTTCTCCGAAAGGAGAATGAGGAGCTCCGAGCGGACCTGGCCCAGCTTCGAGGAGCTGGACCACGGGAGGTGCCCCAGGGGGGAGCGCAGCATGGGCAGGTCCTGCCCTTGCAGGCGGAGGACCGCGTTCTGACCCTGGTGCGACAGGAGCTGGCTGCACTCAGCAACCGGTTCTCCGTATTGGAGGGCATAGTACTGCGCCCACCGCTAGCGGCGAGCAGGCCGGCCACTTTTGCCGCCACCGTGGCTGCCTCGGCCACGCCCGCGGTTAAGCCTGCGGCTAAGCCTGTGGCTAAGCCTGCGGCCAACGCCGCGGCCAAACCCGCGCCTCCGGTGAAAGCGGTGCCGCTCAACCCCAAGAAGGGCGGGACGGCTGCGCAGATGGCTGCGCAGAAGGCGAGGGCCCCAGCCGTGGTGGCGGGACGGTCGCCTCTGCCCCCCCCGCCTCCTAACTCCTCTACGGCCAACGCCGAATGGCAGGTAGCCGGGGAGAGCAGGAAGGCGGGCAAGGCAGCAAGGGCGGCTAAAAATAAGGAAAGGCGGCAGCAACGCAAGAAGCGTGGCGTCGCGGCTAGGCTCCGCGCCCCGAAGTCCGCAGCTGTAGTGATTACGCTACAGCCGGAAGCGGCAAAGAAGGGCGTGTCGTACCGCGAAGTGCTAACGAAGGCGTGGAAGGCGGTCAACCTAGAGGAGATCGGCGTCACCGAGGGCCTCAGAATGAAAGTCACGGCGACTGGAGCCCGGATGCTCGAAATCCCCGGTACGGCAAGCGGCCCGACCGCTGACGCCCTGGCCGAGAGACTGAGGGCGTCCCTCAATGCGGAGGAGGTCCGAGTGTCCAGGCCCACAAAGTCCGCCGACATACGCATCCTGGGCCTGGACGACTGCGTGACGGCGGAGGACGTTGTGGCCGCCGTGGCTAAGACTGGGGGGTGCTCTGCCGAGCAGGTGAGGGCAGGCTCCATCCGCCCTGACACCACGGGCATGCAAGCCATAACGGTGAGCTGCCCCGTGTCGGTGGCGCAAAAGATAGCCGGGGAGGGCCGAAGACTCCGGGTGGGCTGGGTATCCGCGCAGGTGAAACTGCTGGAACCCAGACCCCTGAGGTGCTTCCGCTGCCGCGTGGGCCACCACGTGGGAGCACACTGCACCTCGGAGGTGGACCGCAGCGACAACTGCTTCCGCTGTGGTCAGCCCGGTCACAAAGCCGGTTCTTGTAAAGCCACGCCGCACTGTTTTGCATGTGCGGCGGCTGGCAAGCCGGCCGATCACCGGGCTGGGGGTAAGGCCTGCGCTCCCCCTCCCAAACCCAGGGGAAGGGGCAAGCCCTCCAACCCTGTCGTCACCGCCGCAGCCGCCACCATTGCAGCCGCCGTTGCCGCCTCTACTGCAGTCGTCGCCGCTAACACCGCGGCAGGGCCATCTCAAGGGGCCCGGGAGGAAGCTCGAATGGACTGCCAATAAATGGCCCCATTACGCCTCCTCCAGGCGAACATCAACCACTGCGCCGCCGCTCAGGATCTGTTGCTCCAGAGCATGGCGCAGTGGTCGATTAACATCGCCGTGGTCGCTGAGCCGTACTTTGTCCCGCCCAGGGATGACTGGGTGGAGGACCTGAGCGGCTCAGTGACCCTAATTTCGTCAGCCGCCGCCGGTACCCCGTCCCTCGAGGCCGTCAAGAGGGGACAGGGTTGCGTGGCAGCACGGTTCGGGGAGATTGTCGTGGTAGGAGTTTACTTCTCCCCGAACCGAACTCTCGCCGAGTTCCACAACTCCCTTGGGGAGCTGAGAGTCGTCGTCGTCGGGTACCATCCCCTCCCCGTGTTCGTCCTCGGGGACTTCAATGCCAAAAACGTGGCTTGGGGTTCCCGGTATACGGACACGAGGGGCAGGATGGTGGAGGACTGGGCCCTGGAGACTGGCCTGGTCGTCCTAAACCGGGGTTCTGTCCCCACGTGTGTGCGGATGCGGGGTGAATCAGTGGTGGACATCTCGTTCGCCAGCCCCGCTCTGTCGCCGCGTGTCATCGACTGGCACGTCATGGAGGGGGTGGAGACCTATTCCGATCACCGGTACATACGGTTTGACGTCTCCGCCCCGACCTTGAGCGCGCCGGTCCGACAGGCCCCGAGTGGTCCGCGGTGGGCGCTGAAGCAGCTGGACCGGGAGCTCCTCCTGGAAGCCTCGATCGTGCAGGCCTGGGTGTCATCATCGGACAGGCCTGCCAACATCAACGACGAGGCGGAGTGGTTCCGGGAGGCCATGTCCAAAATTTGTGACGTGGCAATGCCCCGGGTCCAGCCCGGACGTGCCCGGCGCCAGGTGTACTGGTGGTCGCGCGAGCTGACCGCGTTACGCGAGGCGTGTGTTGCTGCGCGGCGCTGGTATTCCAGGCACCGCAGGCTCCGTATCCGCCCTCCAGATACGGAAGCCATTCAGGCGGAGCTGTACGAGGGGTACAGAGAGGCTAAGAACGCCCTCCGAGCGGAGATCCAGCGGGCCAGAGGACTGGCCCGCGAGGAGTCGCTGGAGACTCTCAACGGAGACCCGTGGGGACGCCCCTACAAAGGGGTGCGGGATAAACTCCGCCCATGGGCTCCCCCACTGACGCAGAGTCTCCGGCCCCAGCTCGTGGAGGACGTGGTGAGCGCTCTGTTCCCTTCACGAGGGGAACATACTCCCCCGCCCATGGCTCCGCCTCCTGCGGTGCCCGATGCGGACCACACCGCCAACGACGACGACGACGATTCTTCGGAGGTGACCGAGGTAGACCTGAGAGTGGCGGTACGTAGGCTGAATGCCAAGAATACCGCCCCAGGACCCGACGGCTTGCCTGGAAAAGCCTGGGTTCTGGCTTTGGAGGCTCTCGGGCCTCGACTAAGAGGGCTCCTAAGCGCATGCTTGGAGAGGGGCCAGTTCCCACTTCGTTGGAAGACGGGGAAACTGGTCCTCATTAAGAAGCCGGGGCGCCCAGCGGACTCTCCGTCCGCTTACCGGCCCATCGTGCTGCTCGACGAGGTGGGCAAGCTCTTTGAAAGAGTTATTGCAGACCGCCTTGTCGGGCGGCTGGTACGGGTGGGGCCGGATTTGGCGGAGAGCCAGTTTGGTTTCCGCAAGGGTCGCTCTACGGTGGACGCCATCATGCGCGTTCGAGCCCTCACGACGGGGGATGCTGTGGCCCGGGGTGGGGTCGTCTTGGCGGTGTCTCTTGACATCGCCAATGCCTTCAATACCCTGCCCTGGAGTTGCATCAGGGAGGCACTCCGATATCACCGGATGCCGACCTACCTCTGTCGCGTAGTCGAGGCATATCTGACGGACAGGGCCGTCATCTACCCCGGTCACCAAGGAGAGTGGAACCGGCGAGAGATGTCGTGCGGTGTCCCACAGGGATCGGTCCTGGGGCCGCATCTGTGGGACATCGGGTACGACTGGGTGCTGCGCGCCGACCTCCCTAGTGGCGTCAGCGTAGTCTGCTACGCTGACGACACGCTAGTCCTGGCACAAGGGAGTTCGCATCAGGCGGCGGCCGAACTGGCGGCACGTGGGGTTGCGACAATCGTCGATAGGATCCGGCAATTGGGACTCGAGGTGGCATTGCACAAGTCCGAGGCCATGTGCTTTTATGGTCCTCGGAACGCGCCACTGTCGGGTTCCCAGATAACGGCGGGAGGGGTTCACATCGGCGTCGAGTCGACGATGAAGTACCTGGGACTCGTCCTCGACAGCCGGTGGAACTTCGTCGAGCACTTCCGACGTTTGGCTCCCAGACTGGAGCGGGCCGGGGCTGCCTTGAAGCGGCTCCTGCCCAATCTGGGGGGTCCAAACGCCTCCTGCCGGAGGCTCTACGCGGGGATCGTGCGGTCCATGGCCCTTTACGGGGCACCGGTGTGGGCGCGTTCTCTGAGGCTGCGACCAGCGCAGCGGTTGAACGCGTCCCAAAGGGTCATGGCCATCAGGATGGTACGGGGTTACCGCACGGTCTCCCGTGAGGCGGCGAGCCTCCTTGCCGGACTGCCGCCATGGGATCTGGAGGCGAAAGTCCTCGCGCACATTTGGGTGTGGCGCGAAGAGGCGAAACTCCGGGGCATAACTCCGCTGCCGCAGGAAATCGCGGCACAGCGGACGGAGCTCCGGCGCGATCTCATGGCGACATGGAGAGTGCGATTGTCGCAACCCAGCGCTGGGCACGCCACAATTGTGGCGATAAGTCCCCTCTTTGAGGAGTGGCTAGAGAGGCGCCACGGCGTCCTCACCTTCCGCCTGACGCAGGTCCTCACCGGACATGGATGTTTCGGGAGGTTCCTGTTTAGGATTAAGCGGGAGGAAACGCCCGGGTGTCACCACTGTGTGGATCGCCCGGAGGACACGGTGGAGCATACGGTGGAGGTCTGCCCTGCTTGGGCGGAGCACCGCCGTGTCCTCACGGCAGCGATCGGCGGCGGCGATCTCTCGCGTCCAGCCCTGGTTCAGGCCATGGTTCGGAGCGAGAGTGCATGGGAGGCCGTCACCTCCTTCTGCGAAACAGTGATGCTTGCGAAGGAGGAGGCGGAACGCGTGAGGGTAAGGCAAAGTCAACGCCCTCGCGCCCTTAGTCGCCGCAGGAGACGCCCCCGGCGTCGGGAATCGCAGGCCGATTCCCGGCCACCGTAGGCGCGGGCTTGCGGACGGTGAGCGATGGGTAGCTCACCGTCCGATAAGGACCAAGCCCGGGTCGACGGCGCGTTGTGTTCCACGCGCGCCTCAAAGAGACGTCAGCACCAATTGACGGGGTCCGAAAGGGCCAATGCCTGCCAGGGTTACGAGCCTGTCCGAAAGGGATATCGTGGCCCTGGCACACAGGCATCTGAAGGAACACGGTGGGTTTTAGTCAGTAAAAGTCTGACACTCCCTCCCGCTCCACCCAGAGCGGGAGAAGTTATTTGATAATTTCCCACCCAAAAAAAAAAAAAAAAAAAAAGGTATAGTTATTGTACTGTCATCCGCAAACAGTGTCATAGGATGTTTGATTACCATTGAAAAGTCATTAATGTATTTTATTAATTCTGCTTATTTCCGTTATTTGTTTTCTAACGTGTAAGTACGATTTTAAGAGCTCAAGAACTTTTTCCCTTACACCGTAAGCATCAAGCTTTTTTAGTAAAATATTATGTTGCATATAATCAAATGCCTGGGTCATGTCACAAAATATGGCACACATTGGAGTGTTTTTATCCATTATGTGTCATAACAGTACGTAAAAACTCATAAATATCCATGTTTATTATCTTTATATACTTATAATACCTATACATAACTTAAATGCAAAACTGAAATGATCGAATAATTTTAGGATCGTGTCCAATTTTTATTTTTTATTTTACACATTACCAAATACAAAATTGCGTTTATCCATTAAACCGTACTATTAAGATAAGCCTTCAAAATACCATATTTGAAGTATTTTCAATAAATTATTATTAATTATGTATGCTCTCTACCTGTTGGGATCTAATTACTAATGCAAGCGATGCATTATTAGATCTCACCCGGTGCGCGGTATATACCTAACTACTGGTATATTACCATCGTGGGAATATTACTGCCACCAGTATACCCTTCTAATTGCTTTTTTACTGTAATATAACAAAAATTATTAACAAAAGGGGCTGAAGTCAATCTCAATTCTTTTTCAATTAATATCTCCATCGAGAAATATCTCTTCTACTAGGTTTTTATTATTACCTAACATCAAGAGCCTTCTACATCTAAAGAAGATGGTAGGTAATATTGGTAGCTTTCCAATTGAATAAACGCAAAAGATAAATGGTGAGTTGGTGACCACTAAAATAAAAATCGGCAATTATTCCCGCCCTTACTCCAAAAATTCGTTCCTAATTCACTTAAGTGTGATCACAATGAGTATAAAGTTAAATAAATTCGAGGCAGTAGTGCGGCGTTCAAAGGAAACGGTTCCCCTAAAACTACAATCGTAAAACGGTAGTAGAATTCTCGTCTTGGGAGTAACGTATGCTAAAAAATGCAAACAGGAAAATTTAATGGTTCGTGAAGTAAACCCGCTACGCAGAGCACCCTGGAATTGCCTTCCATGTTCTACTTGAGACTCCTACTAGGGTAACGTTTTAAGATGCCCGATTGAAAGTCGAATGAAATATTTATTTTATATAGCATTATCCTGGATACCTGATAGTCAAAAAGATGGTTATGATAGGTACAAGTATATTGATTTGTTGTTATTATGTTAAAATTATTGTTTACTTTATTATTTTACCCTATAAAACAAAAGGAACTTACAAGAGTTTTTTTGTTGAAAATATTCATACATAAATTTCTACCGGACACAGGAAAACTGAATTATTTACTTTTTAGGGTTCCGTACTCAAAAGGAGAAAACGGAACCATTACAGGATCACTCGTGTGTCTGTCTGTTGAAAGTTGTAAGTTGAAATTTGTTACACATAATATGAATTTCTGTAGCCCAAAAACAGACGTGTAAATTAAATAAATGAATTTTGAATACGACGGTCACTTTTGGGAGCAAATTAGAAAATTGAAAATAAAAGTTTTGCAAACTGTAACGTGTGTCATATCAATTGAAAGGGCTTGTTGTCGGGTCTCAAATATATAATATTTTTATTTTAAAATAAATAGTTTAAAGTTATTTAGGAAATAAATAAAAATTGACCATTCTTTATCTCCGATTCTTTATAACCTGAAAATAGCTTTACAATTGAAATTTGAATTAGCTTATACTTATTGATTACAGAAAACCCTATAAGAAGTCTATGGTGTAAAAAATAACATGGTAAATCTCTCAATATTGTGCGTACATACTTACATAATAGTTGGGTTATTCAACTACAATGTTAAGTTTGCTCTTGGGATAAATTATCTGGGGAGAAAAACATGGTAGATAACGTATTCATTGTAAGTACGGAACCGTCACCACGCGAGTTCAACACGCACTTGTCCGGTTTTTTAGCACTCTAGTCTTTCCATTTATTATATTTTTACTGTAAGTTAAGAAGAGCATAATTATTAGTTTACAAATACCTCAAATACTTTTAGTATTTCCTTTCAATCAGTGCAAGCGAGAAAAACATGAGAACCAATAGTAACGTTATAGAACATAGGGACTCTTATGTGGATTTCCCCAATTTTACTTACTATCACTTATTATTCTAAGCTATTGACTTTAGCATGAACATATTGCTCTGTTTTGTTTATGTGAGGGTGTATCATAAAATGTATGTCGCGACAGATAAGGGCATAAATACAATAAGGCTTAAATTTTCAACACACCGTATATTAACATAAATCTTTGAAAATAGGGTGAATTATAATACGTGTCGTATCGAGTGTGTTTAAAGATATTGTTTTACGTGTATTTTTATTTATTAGGCCTGTGTAATCGGTTGTGTCAATTTATTTTTACCACCACCGCACCCTTCATAACAAAAATAACGAGAAAAATAAAAACCGTTCCCTAATCGCAACTAAGAAAGTTAACTGACTGTGGGAACTTATTGTAGTAGTAAAGTTAAATCGGCAGACACGGCGCAAGAGTGTGCCGCTTGGGAGGAGCCACGCAGTGCCCTCATCTCAGGAGTAGGCAGCGACCTGTCCCAGTGTCCAGTGTCAGTGTCAGTGTCCAGTGAACTGGGTGAAATGGGTTAGGTTAGGTTAGAACTCGGCATCGCTGCCGGCCGTGGTCGAATCGATGGTCAGCAGCGAGGAGTCCTGGGGCGCGATGGTATCCTTCTGCGAAACAGTCGTGTCGCAGAAGGAGGCTGCGGAAAGGGAGCGGGAGATCTCTTCCACTCACCCGGCCCGCAGCTGGCGAACCGGGTGTCAGCAGAGGGCATACGATGCCCTCTTGACGGCGGACTAGGGGACGTAGTGTTCCACGCGCGCTCCATAATTTTAGACGATGCGGGGGGGGAGTCAAACACCTCACCCCTCCCGCAGACTTGAGGAGGCCAACCAATAAAACTTTGACCGACCTAGGAATCGAACCCCAGATCTCGTACTCAGCAGTAACGCTTGCAACCACTAGACCAATGAGGCAGTATGTTATATTATTGCGTGTTTTCCAGGCAGTCCCAGAAACCCAAGCAGGCGCTTTACTTTGTGTAAATAATTTCATCACCACTGCTCTCAAAACGGTGAAGGGAAACATCGCGAACCAAAAATTCGAAGACATGTGACATCTACCAACCCGCACTAGGCTCGCGTGGTAGATTACAGCCCACTCCCTCTCGAAGAGAGGAGGTCTGTGTTCCAGGGGTTCTACTCCGAACATAAATCCGAAGTATCGGCCGAATGTTCGGCCGTTTTTTGATTACGGCTAACTATGGCTGAATACGGCGAAACAAAAAAAAAAGACAGTCAAAGAGATAAGCCAAAGTCAAAAATTTGACTTCAAGTCGGGTAAGGGCTGAAAGTCCAAAAAGGAAACTGTGGAAGTTATAAAATGGCCGATAAAGTGGCTGACATTCGGCCGATACTTTGGATTATTGCTTCGGAGTAGACCCCCCTGGAGTGGGAACATTACAAGCTGATTATGATACTATTATTATTAGCTAGGTGGGTAGACGACCTACAGAAGATCGCAGGGCAGACCTGGATGAGACTCGTACTGATGGTGCATAGCACAAAAGGGATGCATAGCACAAAAGGGAGGAAACCTACACTCACCAGTGGGTAGAACAAGGCTGCTAATAGTGATGATGTTATATTAACACATTCTCAATATTAACCTACTTAGTGATCTAGACTTAAAATAAATAACTATAAGATCAAAAACAAGTCAAGGTCAAAAACTAAAGCAGTTGTTCACTTATCTGTCCAATGTCAAGTACAATATGGTCCCAATCATCCCTACTCAAGTGCGCCCTTAAAAACATTGGCTGACCTCCTAGACAAAAACTTTTGATAGGGGTAGCCATAAATACAGGGCGTTGACTTTGTAAAATGGAGATTACTTTACTGATTTTATTGTGCTATTTGGATTGAATACTCACACCAATTTAATGTGATAATATTATTTATTTATTTAATGTAAACATTTATATACATACAAAGGAACAGAAAAATACGTATAAAAGTGATGCTTATTTCTAAAGAAATCTCTTCCAGCATAACTGCGATAGGACAGACGATAATAATAAGAGATAAGAGAGGAAGAGAAAATAAAACGCATAAAATAAAATAAATTAATTGACTTACTAAATAATACATTTATTATATACTTAAATACATACAAACTTCTGAAATAAATACCGCTAAAATAACTAACAACTATGACGAAGTGGAAAAATAGTGTTCTTTCACTATTTTTTTAAAATACTGCAACAGTTTGGCAGTCCCTAAAGTCATGCGGATTGAATTCCACACCAAACCGCGTGCATAGCGACGAGCAGAAGCAATTTATTTATTTGTCAGAATACCAGATCTAATTAGGTACAAAAATACTTACAATTCTAGATGAGTTGACAATGTAACTTATATGCTATGTTAGTACTTAAATTCTACTATAGACAGGGTGGTAAGATGCCTCATTATGGGGCTTTCGTCATACCTATCAGAAATAACTTGTAAGAGAATATTGCTACTGTCCCATAATCTGGTCAGACGAGATGCATTCTTTTTCTGCACGACAGCTGAGAAGCTATAGTCCGTGCGCGATTGACAAGATTGGCTGACTGTATTAGCTTAGCGTTTGTCTAACGCCCCCATTTCACTGCTCATATACCTCAGGCCGTGACCAGCACTTGTGCGCGGACTATATAAAAACACAAACACAAACAAACAAAAACAAAAAAAACATGCTGCATAAACATTGCAGATGTACTGCAAAAGCGTGGCACTCGCAACAGCGACCTATAAGCGTTGTTGTAATGCAACAACGGCTTTTCCTACTTGACAGAACAGTTTTAGTGATAGCTTCTAAAGAGTTTTAAACTCGAATTCTAAAACACTGTCACACAGTAGGTCCAACCTCTATCAGATTTTTATTAATCAACTTTGAGCCCAACACTTGTTTAAGAGCTGAGTCAAGACCTTGTATCAAAAGTCTTTCAACTTGTCAGTTAATGCAAATATCAGTTGAAGAAGGTGACATGTGCCTGCTGTAGGGAAATAAATGTTTTTTTAGAAAACTGCTTAACCTTTTCGTTCTGTCACCCAGTTAAAACACCAAAACACATAGAGTGTAATTAATGAACAGTACAACACTCAGGGCCGTGAGGCCACTTCTGTCCAACATGCCTTTGAGTGTCACTTCAGTATTTAATTAAACGTAAACGAAAAGAGAAACTGAGAAGGTTGGGTAATTTGTCAAAATTAATTAAAAAGAAAACGGAAGAACTGAAAAATAACAAGGAATTTAACAAGATGATGTTAAACTGAAGAATTTGTTGTAGACTCTGTTTACTAAGTAGCTATATTGTTAATTTTGTAGGTTTCAAGTGTTTCTGAGAACAGTGTAATTAATCTTTTATTTTGTTTGTAATTTTTATTGTGTGTTTGTTCAAAGCTTGAAGTTCCAGTAATGTTGATGCCTAGTTGACAAAACTAATACCATTTAACTTTTTTTTAAGAGTAAAGTAAATCGATTCGTTAACATTGCTTATTTTCTTAAGCACATAAACTGTATTGCCATAATTATTTATGGTAGGTATTAAAACAATAAGAGTTTTCTGAAATGATGTTCGCTAGGTGGCAGCACTGTGAGACTGCGGGGCACCTGTCAAAAGTGTCAAAGCGCCTATTATTTTCTTGAGTCATGTCATGTGTGTGAATGATGAACGACTGAATGAAACGAATGATGAACGTCATCATAAATTTTATATTCATTTTCGAAATAGAAGACCTCTTGTCAAAGTGGCGCCAACTGGTCGCGTGAATTTTCATGAAATTACGTGTCTAAATTAAATCATTACGTGTTGTACCTAACCTAAGTAGAAGTAGGATAGGCATGTACCTACGTTTTTATCTGCTTTTTCAGTGTATTATCCTAAAATTTTCACAACTTTTTTCAGTTATGCTATACCATTTGAATTTTGGCACATTTATTTGTTTTGGGTTGAAAACAAAATAATTAATTTTTTTATTAACCTGTACCTACAAAGTTTTAATGGCTTGTTAATTCAGAAAAAAAAATGTAAATAAATCTAGTTTTAAAAACAGGAAATGAATACAATCGACTGTGTTGTTTGTAAATAAAAACATTGGCTTTTATTTGTTTAAACTAGAGCAAACTGACGATTCTGTTTAAAAACGGTTTTTTTTTTTATTTCACCTAATTTATTTCTGGTTTTATTTTTGCCAACATAAAAAGCGAACACTTCACTGTAAATATTCTTTCATATTATAATATCTATCTACAATTTGTCACCTACAGTGCTTTCAGTTATTATACCTCTGTCTTTGCATCAATGTCAAAATCATAGTGATCTCTATTCCCGTCACAATAAGGTTGTTGTTGGGTTACAACCACCGACAGATATGTCAAAATCACAGTGATCTTTATTGTCATTAAAATAAGGTTGCTGTTGGGTCGCTGCTGTCAGAGGTAAAATAACTTAAGTTTCTATCAAAAAAAAACTAAACAGGACTTACTATTCCCCCCTTCCTTTCCCCTAACTACAGGGGATAACCACAAAAACAAAAGAAAACACAGTTTCCTACAATAAAAGACTTCAAAGCAATATCCATACATCTGATCAGTCACCTTTACAATGCGGAGACTTGCAATCCAGGCTTGGCAACCCCTGTTCGTGCGGTCTTTACATACAAAAGACCGAATTGCTTCGTCTGATTGAATTATCTACCTTTCTGCGTTGGGTCACAGCTTTCAAAGGTATTTATGTAAACCTACTTCCTTTTTATGGAACAGCTTCTTTGTACAGGGTGGCCAGCCGGAACGAACCTATGCAACTTTTGTCTTCATTCTGATTTGGCACCTATATGCAGTCGTATATTATCCGGATTTTTTGTTTTAACATAAAATATTTCCTAAGACACTCGGCAATATTTTAGTTTTCCATTAGTTAAAGAATTTGCGGAATCGGATCAGTATTTCTGAAGATAAAAAGGAGGCTCCCTATTTTTATGTTAATGTGCATGAGTTTTCTGAAACAGTCACACATACAAGCAAAATGAAACTTTAGTGTATGATTTATTGGATCTTTTTCTTTCCTGGTTGAAGACAGTTACGTAATTGTAATATTTTCTCTCAATAATTTTTTTATTCGACAATCATGTCTTTTTTAAGGATAATTCTAAAAACAAACAAGATTGTTTAGCTTTTATGTCTAAAATAAATATTCAAAGCAAAAATATATAGTTTATTATACAAGATACAACCCCACACACACCCCCGACACAAAATTTTTTTTCTCTAGATCAATTATTACTTTATCTATAAACGAAATAAGAATTGAGACTTACGCTATTTAGTTTCGTGCTCGAAAACGATCAAAAAGCGCACGCGATATTCAACTTTACGACTGTTGTATTAGCGTTTAGCACATAACGGAGTGGCGGCGAGCGAGGGGCGGAGCATGCGGTCGAAATTTGATTTAGACTGCCTGCTCTTAAGTACCCGTTACATACAAAACCTCTGATATAATTAGTATAGATTAAGTTAAATGTGGCAAATTCGTTATGCATAGCCTCTATGACCATGACCACCACAATACCTTCAGTAATTTTATCTTGACGTTCTTCAACCGATTGAAAAACGAAGACAAAAACATCTATTTTTAAGTTGTATACCGCCGACTTGGCCATTCTGTATAATGTCCCTATGTGGGGAAGTCGATCGGTGGTGTTTGTTTTGAATGTTGTGATCGAATATTTTAAATTGTTCATAGCCATTGTACTGAAATATTGGAGCAGGATTTGGAGTAAGGCGCGGCATGTGTGACGTTTGTGAAGCAATTTGTCCCACGGTGCTCTTGTTGCCTGAAAGAAGACAGCAGGGTTGCCTGAAATAATAGCGAGATTAGTGTTATTGTAGTGGTGCCTTATTATGATATAGTTACATAGTTAGACGGAAACTGACTGTTCCGGGCAATTGAAAAGTATACATCATCACCATCATCATCATTTACAGTTACTAAGAGTCTTAATAATCTATTAGTTTATCTTATTTTTTTTTCAGATCGTTACGTCACTTCAAAATGTCTGCAATGAACTTCCAGGGTTCGTTTTTATTTTAAATCATTGTTTATGTCTCTTATACATTCTTGTTTTAGTTGAAAATAAAACTAAAAATAAACAAAACAGTCCCAAAAAGGGTACGTGATAAATACTTAACACGTCGTTACAACACAAAGACACGGAATTTTGAAATTTATGTTTCCTCCGAAATAAAAATCAGTATACAAAGGCTAGACAAAAAAACCCTTAATAAAAAGGAAGCGAACTCGTCAGCAATGTGTCGACCCCGAGCCAATTGAATTTCAAAGCCGACAACGTCTACCACAAAATTTATTCAAAGAATAAATCTGAAAATTTGTAGATCTAAAGGCATAGAGGCAAAGTGGCGCCGAGTCGTCGACAAAGGAATTTCTAAATTTCACGGCTTCCGCCTTGGCTGTTTGTATTTATATGAGGGCGTTGTAAGAGATGACAAACGACTAGGGGGTTAAAACTGTGGCCGGTAGTGAAGACGGGCGGCGGACGAAAGGGTCATACGCGTGAAGGCAGGGTCGTGCAGTGTGGTGCAAAAGTCGCGGATCATTTTCATAGTGATGTATTATGTGGATGCGTTTCCCCTTTGTCTATTTTTGGGGATAGCTTTTGTGTACGTTGAAATAGTTTGCGTAACAAATCATCGTGATTACGCACTTATGAAAACAGGTTTTGCGATACGAACTTTACTATATTTTCATCAATCATACTTCCTTATATCTTCTTATTCAGTGCCTTATTTGATAGTATCTTAGTTTTTCTGCTTTACAGCGTTACTAAATACACAGTTTATGTCAAAATGAATTGGGCAACGAAATTAAAGAAAAGATTATACACTTAAGGCGCTGACAAGTGGCAAATGATAAAAGTAAACTTAAACAAAAAAGTTGCCAATCTATATAGTTTGTGGTAGCAGAAAAAATATATGTTATTCTTGAACATATTTCTCAGAACATGGTTGTTACCAAAACACGTTTAGAAAAAAATATCGATACATATTAACGGTAAACTAACCTCTTTCTTTGAGTTTCAATCCAAAATATCTGTATTAAATATTAACGTACGGTTGGTATTTAATTAATAACAAGAACGTCTTATTTGTATGCAGAACTTGGTTGTTTTTAGGGTTCCGTACCTCAAAAGCCAAAAACGGAACCCTTATAGGATCACTTCGTTGTCCGTCTGTCTGTCTGTCAGTCTGTCAAGACCATTTTTCTCAGGAACGCGTAAAGGTATCAAGTTGAAATTATATCAAAAACGTAAGTCTGAGGTCCCTTGAAGCCCTAAAAAAATCAAGCTCCCAAGTCAACGTAATAAAAAGATACGGCGATATAAGCGACATTATTGCGACATATTATTTCGATACTCGCAAATAAATCAAAACCTACAGGGTACTTCCCGTTGACCTAGAATCATGAAATTTGGCAACAAGCAAGGTTTTACAGCACAAGTAAAGGAAAAAGTCCGAAAATTGTAAATTTGTGGTTTTATCACATAAAAAAAAATTGCGAATATCTCGCAAATAAATCAAAACCTATAGGGTACTTCCCGTTGACCTAGAATCATGCAATTTGGGCAGAAGCAAGGTCTCACAGCACAAGTAAAGGAAAAAGTCCGAAATTTGAAAAAAAAAAAAACATTTTTGCGATTACAAACTTAAATTTTCAGTTGGAAAATTGACCGTGGAGTATATCGATGTATGGGAGAACATCTCTTTCAACTACAATGTTAAGTTTGTTGTAGGGATAAATTCATCCTAACTACGGATCCCTTCATTGTGCGTGGTCCGACACGCACTTGGCCGGTTTTTTATTTTCGATTACTCAAGTCATTTTTGAGTAAATAGATAATTGCTTCATATTTTGCAATAAATTACAAGCGTTGTGTCATCGCGCTTCTCTTTATTTTGTATGCAGTCTGACAGTGACCGTGGTTTAGCTATTGTTAGCATTTTAAAACATTTCAGTTTACATCAACACCCAAACTTACATCTACATTTTAAAGGACAGCCATTGTTCACCTCACTGTCACAGAGTGTCAACTATTCGAAAAGTACGCAGCTCCTCAACGTCGCCGTGTCGTCTCGCAGGGTCGAGTATTAATGCACGTAACCCATTGTTAACTAGCTCCTACACTGAGTGACAAGTTTGTTAGTGCACGCTCTTCACGTGAGGAACTTCACTTTGAAGCTGTAGTACTGATAGTGTAGTACTCTGTGGAATAAAAAGTTTCAGCGCTGTAGTTTGGGATTATGAAGAGAATTTTGGATGTTTGGTATTTTGACGAATATTGGGTGATTTAAAAGTTGAAGACTTCTTTTTTTAAACTAGGATACATAATAAAGAGTATTCTATGTTAGAGGTTTTGGTTTCTGCACTTAGTCCTTCATGTGGACCATTGTGCGTGGCCCATGACGGCCGTCAGTGGTTTTTCCACCCAGCCCGTTTCCTTCTAGAAGCTGATTAGGTATCCTGGTTTATTTAGGATATCTGTGATGGATCTGGGTGACCGCCACGGTTTCTGTTCTCATCTGAGTGACGCCTGTGCATTCAAAGAGCACATGCGTAACGGTTTCTTCAGCCCGGTTTTCTGTGCATGCCCTGCACAGACAACTCTCCGTTATGCCTATTGTGTGGAAGTGTTTGTTTAGTGAGCCGAGATGATCCCGTCGCCAAGCGCAGGCCGTTCCTGTCCAAGTGTCCAGGCGTAGTAGATGCCTGGTTAGCCTGCCATCTAAGGATGGCAATAGCTTCTCTGGACTGCCTGCAGCCCAGTGTAGAATAAAGAGTATTATATTTATCTTTATATTATTTTGTCTTTTCCTAAAATTATAAAGTATACGTTCTGAGCCTTATACCTAAACTGATAATAATTATTTATTAAAGTAGGCGTGTCGAAATACAAACTCTTAGACAGAATAGAATAGAATAGAATAGAATACTCTTTATTATGTACACCATAAAAGAAAACAGAAAACATTTATTAATGTCGTTAATTATTGTAATTTTTTCTTCTTTCTGATTAGGCACTCAATTTTTTTTTATATACTTGTACAGTAAATGTACATTGTGTCTCCTAAGATACAGGCCATCCCTAGTTTAGGAGACAGGATTAAATTTTTTGTTTTATAGACAACTATTTTATTTTATTTTATTCCACTTGTGTCCATTGTTAGTTTTTTAAATCTTAGCATGTAACTAGTATACAACCCGTGTCTATTTATATTTTGAATCAATAAAACTTATTATTATTATTACATTCGTATTTAATAGTTATGTAGTTCATATTTCACGCAAAAAATCTTAGTTAAGAACCTACAATTAATTACCCACTCTACGTAGTAACAATCCCTACATTAATTAAATACATACAATAACTCAGTAAAAGTTATAAACTCGTGCTGTCAACACGACACAAAAAAAAACACCAATTAAAATTGGAAACATAATAACCAATTATTTTTGTACCGTTGTTAGCTAATTGTTACTCGTGCCTGCCACTAAAGTACTGCTTACAACGAAATTGTAAAATATGTGACCTATAAAAATAATAAGACCTAGGTAATGGCTAATTGGTAATTATAATATAAATAACCTGCGTTAATAAATAACAGTGTGATAGGAATAACTTTGAATTTAAAGATTGGGCTCGATAGCGATTTCAGCGAGCTACGACGAAGAAGAAGAAGCGAGTGTCCATTGAGTTACTTTCCCGTTCTTCTCCATCCACCTACTACGCTTTGAAATGGGCATATTTATGACTGACCGACTCCTTGACAATTCAAAAGTGCCTGTAAATGGTTTAATTGGAATACATGCGTTAAGTTTGAGTCTATTTTATTAGGGTTCCGTACCCGAAGGGCGACAAACAGAACCCTATTACTAAGCCTCCACTGTCCGTCCGTCCATTCGTCTGTCTGTCAGCGGGCTGTATCTCATGAACCGTAATAGGTAGACAGTTGAAACAGATTGTGTATTTATGTTGCTGCTATAGCAACAAATAATAATAATTAAATAAAGTTAATAATTAAGGGGGGCCTTTTTTCGTCTTTTTAGGGTTTCGTACCCAAAGGGTAAAACGGGAACCCTATTACTAAGGCTCCGCCATCTGTCTGTCTGTCCGTCTGTAACCAGGCTGTATCTCATGAACCGTGATAGTTAGACAGTTGAAATTTTCACAAATGATGTATTTCTGTTGCCGCTACAATAAAAAATACTAAAAACAGAATAAAATAAATATCTAAGGGGGCTCCCATACAACAAACGTGATTTTTTTGCTAATTTTTGCTCGATATTGATAACGGCAACAGGTAGACGCTTGAAATATTCACAGAATAATTTAGTTATATGTTCACTTTAAAGGTAATTAATTAAATTAAAATAAAAAAAATATTTAAGGAGATAATGGTACGGAACCCTTCGTGCGCGAGTCCGACTCGCACTTCGCCGGTTTTTTTTTCGTCTTTTTTAGCTCGATCTTAATACGGTAGAGACGGAACCCTTCGTGTGGGAGTTCGACTCGCACGTGGCCTACTAATTTGATTTGTTTTGTGGTGCCGTATACAACTAGAGGATTGTACGTAATCTAGGTGTACAGAGATGTTCGAGTCTAAAACAAATTAACAATAAATAATCTAAACTATTTCGAATTAAAAATTAAATTGTTAAATTTGCTCTTAAATCTAAACTATTGCGAAACAGAGGAACTCATTTGTTCTACGAATTAACGACTAAAATACCAATTTCTTACTTCCTTGACAGACAAGTATTCCACACTCACACACAAACCCCAACATACCAGTTTAACCCCACAGCAACACACTCACACAAACTCTATTCACAATTAACCATTAAACCCATTCAATAATATATGTTAACATCAGAGTTATTACGCAGTTATAAATACTTTGTAAAACGCGTCAACACCACTAAAGAACACTGTCCTTCAAGATACAGGATTTTCCTTTCCTTTTCTAGTTTGGTCTTACTCATTAGTAATAGCCATAATCCCTTATTCATACAAAACTGATGTTATCTAGGCTAAGTTTTGGTAAAAAATAAATTATTATTATTATTATATTATTAGAGCAATGTCATAGGTTACAGTTTCTCCTAGTTTAAGTGTCATGAGCATCGTTTGGTGATGCCAGAGACAAGCATGACGCCCGCGCCGTCTACTCAGCTATTCGACGAAGTTCTTCTAAGATTAGAATGTAATAAAACAATATAAATGCTTTATTCAACTACCAAATAAATGTTTTATTTTTGATAGGAATTCATAATAGGTAGGAATAAACCGACCAAGATAATAAGACAGCATGTGCGGCCTCCCCAGCCTTCCCAGGTCTTAAATTCTACGTTCACATTTGAACCTTGCATACATAATAATAAGGTATTGGTATTTCTCCTGTATCGTGGGTGCGTTTACATACATTTGAACTCACATACACAAACAGTCAGACCCGGAACAACTACTTGTAGGTACTTGTATGTAATGCATAACTATTTATTTATTTATTTATTATTTACTGTGAAAATATTTGTAAATGACATCACGACTGACAGCTGTCTCAATAAGTTTTGTTTACAATAAAAATATGTATGTTTAGGTTAAGGTAATCTATGGGTCTGTGTTGCCTGAAAATAAATAGATTTATTATTATTATTTTTCCTTTATAAAATTTTTATAAAAATCATTAAAAAAAAACATTTAAAAATATAAAAAATAGTGAGTCATTGGCATCAGGAACATGGTCCAAGCTGCCGGTGGTCAGGGCTCTAGAAAGAAGAACCTCCTCACTATACGTACCGTGTTTAGGAGTACTGCTTTCTGAATCAAGCCCTTGACCCAGCCGCGCAATGAGAGCCACCTGAGGTGTTGGTCGAGGCTCTCCGCTATTAGGCCATTTACCGTTACAATTATCGGTACAATGATTGCAGAGTCCACGTCCCACATGTTGACAATCTCGTGTGCTAGGTCAAGATATTAGATTTTTTTAACTTTCTCAGCTTTCACGAGATTCTCGTCATGAGGGACAGCGATATCAACAATCATTGCACAGTGCTCTCGTCGATCTTTCACCATAATATGAGGCTTATTGGCTACTTATTAGTATTATTATTGTTTATATATTTGTTTTCTTCGGCCTAGCCGGGTAATACTGATGGCACGGCCCTAAGCCAAGTGTCCAGCAGTGGGGTTTAGTGTGGGAGTAATATTATACGTAGACTGTATGGTAGACGAAACTATATTTGAGTGGGAGTATTGGTCCAAGATGTCCGGCTCACACTGAAGAAATTTTCTAACTATCTATTTCTATCTATTTTATTTTATAACTATTTTCTATCTACATGTGTTAAGAATCACTGCCTTCTGCAGCAGGTGGTAGGTGTTAGATGGTAGGTTTAGGGAACTAAGGGACTGATGTTTAGGAATTACTCTTGTTGTAGATGGCACTATGGGGACTATTGTGACTTTTTTAAGATGCCAAAGTCGGGTTATTTCGTCGTTTAGTTCGGTGTATTTGGATATTTTTTCGGCTATTGTAGTCTGTTAGTTATGCGTATTTGGCACGGCAATGTCTATTACGAAGCCAGTTTTGTCTGTTTTATTTATTATTAATAAGCCCACTGACAAGTATTATCGGTGATAAAGCCTCGTATTCACTAGACATCACTGATTTGACTTGATTTGCTTTTATATAAATTACATTAGCATTAGTAGTAAAAGCAAAAGACATTTTATCAATCATCGCGTTACTATGACTGCTTGCTTTGCATAGAAGTGCATGGAGCACATTGGGACATGACGCTCTTCTAGATGTTGGAACTATTATTTTCCGCCAACATTGAATGTCATATTCTGTTTACTATTAAAACTAAAGACTATTAAAATATTATACTGTTCCTTTGTTCGTAGTAATTTGGAGTATGCCTCTCAGGTCTGGAACCCCAATTATAATGTCTATTTAAATCGTATTGAGAGCAGAAAAGTTTTTTAAGGCACATTCAATATCGATCTTAAACGTTTTTAACTATGTATACATACCGTTGCAAAAAGTTTCATATCCTTCCACTTTACGAAAGGCGAAAAATATCAGATCTTGTGTTTCTTTTCAAGATTGCCAATGGAACAACTGGTGTTACCGAGTTGTTACACAAAATCAGGCTCCGAGTGCCGTCTGTGTTCTTGCGTAGACCTCGGTTATTGCTCACCCCAGTGGTAGCCACTACGTACAGACGGAACTCTTACATGATGAGAGCGACTCGTATGTACAATGCAACCTGCCGGGTAGCTGTTAACGACATTTTCAATACAAGTGTTGCTCAATTGAAGAGAATCTTCGAGTATCAATTTTCTGTTTTGTGTTTTTTAAAGTCTACTATCAATTTTCTGTTCTGCTCGTAGACTACATGTGGAAACTTGTAATTGGCCATATTTTTGTGTAAGCTATTACTCAATGTATCTGTTTAGCTGCAAGTTTTCTTAAAAATAAAATTAATAAATAAATTCTACATATTATACTCTTTGGTTTACTGTCACGGGGTCTGTATAAACAGAACCAGCTGCTCTTTAAACAACATTTTTCTAGCGAAACTCAATATTAAAAAAACCGACCAAGTGCGAGTCGGACTCGCGCACGAAGGTTTCCGTACCATTATCTATAAAAAGGGGAAAAAAATCACGTTTGTTGTATGGGAGCCCCCTTAAATATTTGTTTTATTTTAATTTAATTATTTATTTTCAAAGTGAATATATAACTAAATATTCTGTGAATATTTCAAGCATCTACCTGTTGCCGTTATCATTATCGAGCAAAAACGAGCAAAAAAATCACGTTTGTTGTATGGGCCTCCCATACAACAAACGTGATTTTTTTGCTCGTTTTTATAGATAATGGTACGGAAACCTTCGTGCGCGAGTCCGACTCGCACTTGGTCGGTTTTTTTAATATTGGGTTTCGCTAGAAAAATGTTGTTTAAAGAGCAGCTGGTTCTGTTTATACAGACCCCGTGACAGTAAACCAAAGAGTATAATATGTAGAATTTATTTATTAATTTTATTTTTAAGAAAACTCCCTAAAAAACCCCTTAAATATTTATTTTATTTTGTTATTTAGTATTTGTTGTTATATCGGCAACAGAAATATATTTCATCATCTGTGAAAATTTCAACTGTCTAACTATCACGCTGCATGAGATACAGCCTGGTGACAGACGGACAGACAGACGGCGGAGCCTTAGTAATAGGGTTCCCGTTTTACCCTTTGGGTACGTAACCCTAAAAAACTATGTTACGATTACCTTTTTTCTTAATTTGGCCAAGATCTATCTTATAAACGTATTTGCACGAAATTACGCGAACTCTAAATGCGACACCCAGATTATATGGAGTCCTCTGCCATTCATCTTTAGCAAAGTGTTAGATAATGGGTTTTCCTTCAGGAATTTCTTATAGCAGCTTGGAGTCCGGATTTCTGCCCGGTTAATGACAATATAGGTTGCCCCCTATGTCATGAGACTGAAAGGAAACTGCTAAACTCTGTCTAACCTTTCGGGAATATTTTTTGTTTCAATAGACTCAAAACATTACATATTAGGTACAAATGTTATTTAAGTAGATTCCTGTACCTACTCAAATAATAACTAAGTTACAGTACAAAGTGTTGTTTAATTACTTATAATGAGCTCCAAATTATGAGTTTCCTGAAACTAAACTTAGTTAAAGACAGTTGCGGCAATATTTGTTCGTGGCTGTTGCAGTTTGCTTCAGTGTAGGCGCTTTAGTTTGCCACATTTATGTGTTCTTAGTATTAGTACGTTTATTACGTATTTACTTACATAATAATTATGTACGTACGTTATTTGGAAAGCATGTTAACGTGTATGTGAATATTTGATCATTGTTTTTTTAACCGGCTTCTAAGGTTCTCTTCTAAGGAGGTTCTCAATTCGGATGTTTGTATTATTTTTTTTATGTTTGTTCGCGCATAACTCCGTCGCTTGCGAACCGATTTGAAAAACCTTTTTTTGTTGGATATACTTTCCATATGGTCCCATGAAAATTTCATCGAAATCGGACGAGCGGTTTTTGAAAAATCAACAAACATTTAAAAAATTATCTACATTGTCTACATTAACGATCTTTTCGTTTACTCTGCATTGCGTTTTTTGTTCACGCATAACTCCGTCATTTACGAACCGATTTGGAAAATTCTTTTTCGGCACTAAAAAGTGACAAATAAAAAACTTTTTACAAAAAAAAAACCGACTTCCAAAAAAACACTACAAAGTGAAAAATAACTTTAATTTCGGAAGTCAGTGGCATAAAACTAAAATACAGATCCAAAGACACCGACTTCCAAAATTAAAGTTATTTTTCACTTTGTAGTGTTTGGTAGTCGGTTGTTATTTTTTTGTCAAAAGTTTTTTGACAGTACCAAGTTTGTTAGTGGTTTTAAGTTAACTCAGAGAACTTTGTCTCTGTCTTGGGAATGTAGACTTGCTATAAACATAGCAAGTTTATAGCAAATTGTAATATGAATGAGGTTATAGGTAATAATTATAACAAACTGTAGCATTAGTAACGAGTCTGTGTTGTCTAGTTATATTAACAACATAGTGATTAATTATGAACTTTTTAAGTATGTGTTATTATTCATATATTCCCGGAAAACTAATTAAAGTGCCAGTATACAAAACTGAAACATATGCCTAACTAAATTATAAATTAAAAACATCTGGAGAATAATTTAGTTTGAAGATAGGTACCAATAAAGCCTTTAGAAAAGCAACCCCAGTTGTATACAGGAAATGTGTGGAATTCTTAACCAAATGAACGCCTTTCAAATTTTTTTACGCAACACACACGACTGAAAGCTGCCAAGCAAGTGCGAGTCGGTCACGAAAGGTTCTGTACCACCATACAATATCTAACACTGCTTAAATTTTAAAAATACTATGGTAAAAAGAAGCACGTTTCTTGTTTGTATGCAGGGGCAGCTTTAACCATCTAGACGCCCCGGGCGAGTTATGCATTTGGCGCCATTTCATATTTCATAATTTAAAAAAAATATTTTCAGTTTTGTACCATATTTATTATTGAATTAATAGAAAAGTACATACATGTAGGTATTTATTATTATTAATAATAACATATTATTTTACCCATTCATTATCTAAACAATGTAAGTACGCTACCTATATTGTGTGTCAGTTAGTTACAAAACTTATAATGAAAAACAATGTCGCCTGTCGCTCAGTGCGTCACTCTGTCATCCTACATGCTGAGGGATACGAGGATATGACAAGACAAGCAACAAAATGACAGGTCTTGGTAGATAAATGACAGGTCGTGGTAGATAAATCTCTTACGAGATAAGTTCATAAAAGTTAATACACTGAATTTAGTTTTTCTTTAGAACGATAGAGATAGGTATTCAAATTAAGTGGTTCAGTTAAGCAGGCGCGTACAGCGTCTGGTATTCCCCGGTGCGGGCGCCCTCCATTCACCGGCGCCCCCCTACAGCCAGCGCTGAGTGTGTTTATTAGTTTTTTACTTTATTTTATTTTTATTTTTTGTTGCTATCGTGGCTATGGTAATACATATTCTGTGAAAATTTCAAGTGTCTACCTATTACGGTTCAAAAGATACAGCCCTGTGACAGGTGGACGGACGTACGGACAGCGGAGCCTTAATAATAGGGTCCCGTTGGTATCCTTTGGGTACGGAACCCTAAGAATAAAAAGAGTTTGAACAGGCCTTTGAAAGTGTCAAGAAACCTAACCGTCATATTTATCTATTTATTAAAACCATTTAATTTTATTAATACCTATTTACTGGAAAAATTGTTTCACTGTGAATTAAGATGACCAAAATAAGAAGCATAATCAGCCTATAATATTCCCACTTCTGGGACACAGGCCTCCTCACTGTGAGAGAGAGCCCACCGGGCACCACGCGGGCCCAGTGCGGGTTGGTAGATGTCACATGTCTTCAAATTTTTGGTCCTGAAATAATTTACACAAAGTAAATTACCTGCCTGGGTTCGAACCTACGGCCTACAACTCGTAAGTCAGGGTCATCTCCAGTGGACACCACTGCTCTCGGTAAATAAGTAGGTAACATTGAAAAGAAACGCATTACCTACTCATCGCATTAACTACTATGATGCATTTAAATCCTTTCCATCATTAGCTAGTCATCTTAACAATAAAAGTAAGTCCTTTTTTGTAAAATTTATAACTAACTGATTACAATATTATACTGACCTCTATTTAAAAGAGAGGATGAACAGCGCCGGATCATAAACTACGAGCAACATTTTTAAACCTCTAAACTTCTTGCCGCCTGCAAGCCGTAGGCGCTTATGACTGGCTGCAAAGGTGTTACCATATTAAATGTTATTGGAACTCGTATATCATACCTGTATTATGTTTGAACTATATTTTAGCTGCAGCAGACTGTAGGGTAGTATGTCAACTTGCAATTTCAGTAGGCATTTAACAAAAGGAGTTTGAATATTAACTTACCGAGGTAAACATTGCGTGTACTCGTAGGTAATAAAGCTTGCCTGGTAAGTAGCCAATTTTATTTTTATCTTACAAGATAATATTGTCTCTTATCATAAGTTAATATAAGGTAACCATTATATTTTAATTTTTACAAAAGAATGTCTACGAAATAACGTAAAAGGAGTATGGAAGTATCGTAGCAGGTGGCGTTTTATAGTTTCTGCCTACCCCCATGCGAAAAAGCGTTAGTTTATGTATATTTCTAAAGAATGTCTTTTTTTTTTTTTTTTTTTTGGGTGGGAAATTATCAAATAACTTCTCCCGCTCTGGGTGGAGCGGGAGGGAGTGTCAGACTTTTACTGACTAAAACCCACCGTGTTCCTTCAGATGCCTGTGTGCCAGGGCCACGATATCCCTTTCGGACAGGCTCGTAACCCTGGCAGGCATTGGCCCTTTCGGACCCCGTCAATTGGTGCTGACGTCTCTTTGAGGCGCGCGTGGAACACAACGCGCCGTCGACCCGGGCTTGGTCCTTATCGGACGGTGAGCTACCCATCGCTCACCGTCCGCAAGCCCGCGCCTACGGTGGCCGGGAATCGGGCTGCGATTCCCGACGCCCGGGGCGTCTCCTGCGGCGACTAAGGGCGCGAGGGCGTTGACTTTGCCTTACCCTCACGCGTTCCGCCTCCTCCTTCGCAAGCATCACTGTTTCGCAGAAGGAGGTGACGGCCTCCCATGCACTCTCGCTCCGAACCATGGCCTGAACCAGGGCCGGACGCGAGAGATCGCCGCCGCCGATCGCTGCCGTGAGGACACGGCGGTGCTCCGCCCAAGCAGGGCAGACCTCCACCGTATGCTCCACCGTGTCCTCCGGGCGATCCACACAGTGGTGACACCCGGGCGTTTCCTCCCGCTTAATCCTATACAGGAACCTCCCGAAACATCCATGTCCGGTGAGGACCTGCGTCAGGCGGAAGGTGAGGACGCCGTGGCGCCTCTCTAGCCACTCCTCAAAGAGGGGACTTATCGCCACAATTGTGGCGTGCCCAGCGCTGGGTTGCGACAATCGCACTCTCCATGTCGCCATGAGATCGCACCGGAGCTCCGTCCGCTGTGCCGCGATTTCCTGCGGCAGCGGAGTTATGCCCCGGAGTTTCGCCTCTTCGCGCCACACCCAAATGTGCGCGAGGACTTTCGCCTCCAGATCCCATGGCGGCAGTCCGGCAAGGAGGCTCGCCGCATCACGGGAGACCGTGCGGTATCCCCGTACCATCCTGATGGCCATGACCCTTTGGGACGCGTTCAACCGCTGCGCTGGTCGCAGCCTCAGAGAACGCGCCCACACCGGTGCCCCGTAAAGGGCCATGGACCGCACGATCCCCGCGTAGAGCCTCCGGCAGGAGGCGTTTGGACCCCCCAGATTGGGCAGGAGCCGCTTCAAGGCAGCCCCGGCCCGCTCCAGTCTGGGAGCCAAACGTCGGAAGTGCTCGACGAAGTTCCACCGGCTGTCGAGGACGAGTCCCAGGTACTTCATCGTCGACTCGACGCCGATGTGAACCCCTCCCGCCGTTATCTGGGAACCCGACAGTGGCGCGTTCCGAGGACCATAAAAACACATGGCCTCGGACTTGTGCAATGCCACCTCGAGTCCCAATTGCCGGATCCTATCGACGATTGTCGCAACCCCACGTGCCGCCAGTTCGGCCGCCGCCTGATGCGAACTCCCTTGTGCCAGGACTAGCGTGTCGTCAGCGTAGTAGACTACGCTGACGCCACTAGGGAGGTCGGCGCGCAGCACCCAGTCGTACCCGATGTCCCACAGATGCGGCCCCAGGACCGATCCCTGTGGGACACCGCACGACATCTCTCGCCGGTTCCACTCTCCTTGGTGACCGGGGTAGATGACGGCCCTGTCCGTCAGATATGCCTCGACTACGCGACAGAGGTAGGTTGGCATCCGGTGATATCGGAGTGCCTCCCTGATGCAACTCCAGGGCAGGGTATTGAAGGCATTGGCGATGTCAAGAGACACCGCCAAGACGACCCCACCCCGGGCCACAGCATCCCCCGTCGTGAGGGCTCGAACGCGCATGATGGCGTCCACCGTAGAGCGACCCTTGCGGAAACCAAACTGGCTCTCCGCCAAATCCGGCCCCACCCGTACCAGCCGCCCGACAAGGCGGTCTGCAATAACTCTTTCAAAGAGCTTGCCCACCTCGTCGAGCAGCACGATGGGCTGGTAAGCGGACGGAGAGTCCGCTGGGCGCCCCGGCTTCTTAATGAGGACCAGTTTCCCCATCTTCCAACGAAGTGGAAACTGGCCCCTCTCCAAGCATGCGCTTAGGAGCCCTCTTAGTCGAGGCCCGAGAGCCTCCAAGGCCAGAACCCAGGCTTTTCCAGGCAAGCCGTCGGGTCCTGGGGCGGTATTCTTGGCATTCAGCCTACGTACCGCCACTCTCAGGTCTACCTCGGTCACCTCCGAAGAATCGTCGTCGTCGTCGTCGTCATCGGCGGTGTGGTCCGCATCGGGCACCGCAGGAGGCGGAGCCATGGGCGGGGGAGTATGTTCCCCTCGCGAAGGGAACAGAGCGCTCACCACGTCCTCCACGAGCTGGGGCCGGAGACTCTGCGTCAGTGGGGGAGCCCATGGGCGGAGTTTATCC
Source organism: Tiliacea citrago (assembly GCA_963921375.1). Classification (NCBI taxonomy): domain Eukaryota; kingdom Metazoa; phylum Arthropoda; class Insecta; order Lepidoptera; family Noctuidae; genus Tiliacea; species Tiliacea citrago. The sequence continues at coordinate 20,443,179 of OY992781.1, forward strand.
CGCACCCCTTTGTAGGGGCGTCCCCACGGGTCTCCGTTGAGAGTCTCCAGCGACTCCTCGCGGGCCAGTCCTCTGGCCCGCTGGATCTCCGCTCGGAGGGCGTTCTTAGCCTCTCTGTACCCCTCGTACAGCTCCGCCTGAATGGCTTCCGTATCTGGAGGGCGGATACGGAGCCTGCGGTGCCTGGAATACCGGCGCCGCGCAGCAACGCACGCCTCGCGTAACGCGGTCAGCTCGCGCGACCACCAGTACACCTGGCGCCGGGCACGTCCGGGCTGGACCCGGGGCATTGCCACGTCACAAATTTTGGACATGGCCTCCCGGAACCACTCCGCCTCGTCGTTGATGTTGGCAGGCCTGTCCGATGATGACACCCAGGCCTGCACGATCGAGGCTTCCAGGAGGAGCTCCCGGTCCAGCTGCTTCAGCGCCCACCGCGGACCACTCGGGGCCTGTCGGACCGGCGCGCTCAAGGTCGGGGCGGAGACGTCAAACCGGATGTACCGGTGATCGGAATAGGTCTCCACCCCCTCCATGACGTGCCAGTCGATGACACGCGGCGACAGAGCGGGGCTGGCGAACGAGATGTCCACCACTGATTCACCCCGCATCCGCACACACGTGGGGGCAGAACCCCGGTTTAGGACGACCAGGCCAGTCTCCAGGGCCCAGTCCTCCACCATCCTGCCCCTCGTGTCCGTATACCGGGAACCCCAAGCCACGTTTTTGGCATTGAAGTCCCCGAGGACGAACACGGGGAGGGGATGGTACCCGACGACGACGACTCTCAGCTCCCTAAGGGAGTTGTGGAACTCGGCGAGAGTTCGGTTCGGGGAGAAGTAAACTCCTACCACGACAATCTCCCCGAACCGTGCTGCCACGCAACCCTGTCCCCTCTTGACGGCCTCGAGGGACGGGGTACCGGCGGCGGCTGACGAAATTAGGGTCACTGAGCCGCTCAGGTCCTCCACCCAGTCATCCCTGGACGGGACAAAGTACGGCTCAGCGACCACGGCGATGTTAATCGACCACTGCGCCATGCTCTGGAGCAACAGATCCTGAGCGGCGGCGCAGTGGTTGATGTTCGCCTGGAGGAGGCGTAATGGGGCCATTTATTGGCAGTCCATTCGAGCTTCCTCCCGGGCCCCTTGAGATGGCCCTGCCGCGGTGTTAGCGGCGACGACTGCAGTAGAGGCGGCAACGGCGGCTGCAATGGTGGCGGCTGCGGCGGTGACGACAGGGTTGGAGGGCTTGCCCCTTCCCCTGGGTTTGGGAGGGGGAGCGCAGGCCTTACCCCCAGCCCGGTGATCGGCCGGCTTGCCAGCCGCCGCACATGCAAAACAGTGCGGCGTGGCTTTACAAGAACCGGCTTTGTGACCGGGCTGACCACAGCGGAAGCAGTTGTCGCTGCGGTCCACCTCCGAGGTGCAGTGTGCTCCCACGTGGTGGCCCACGCGGCAGCGGAAGCACCTCAGGGGTCTGGGTTCCAGCAGTTTCACCTGCGCGGATACCCAGCCCACCCGGAGTCTTCGGCCCTCCCCGGCTATCTTTTGCGCCACCGACACGGGGCAGCTCACCGTTATGGCTTGCATGCCCGTGGTGTCAGGGCGGATGGAGCCTGCCCTCACCTGCTCGGCAGAGCACCCCCCAGTCTTAGCCACGGCGGCCACAACGTCCTCCGCCGTCACGCAGTCGTCCAGGCCCAGGATGCGTATGTCGGCGGACTTTGTGGGCCTGGACACTCGGACCTCCTCCGCATTGAGGGACGCCCTCAGTCTCTCGGCCAGGGCGTCAGCGGTCGGGCCGCTTGCCGTACCGGGGATTTCGAGCATCCGGGCTCCAGTCGCCGTGACTTTCATTCTGAGGCCCTCGGTGACGCCGATCTCCTCTAGGTTGACCGCCTTCCACGCCTTCGTTAGCACTTCGCGGTACGACACGCCCTTCTTTGCCGCTTCCGGCTGTAGCGTAATCACTACAGCTGCGGACTTCGGAGCGCGGAGCCTAGCCGCGACGCCACGCTTCTTGCGGATGTCTAAGACGAAGCATCGGTTGCTACACCGTAACTTGAGAGAAGCCTTAAGTATGCCTGTCTGATCTCGTTGTGGACTACGATCGGCCCATATATTTAACACAGAACAACACTCCAGAAGTATATTTATACAGTTAACTGTTTACACTGTCTTTCACTTACGCTAATCACCCAAAACCCACAGAACTATTCCCGACCTCAACTACCAGAAGATACAATAAAAAGAACCGTAATTATAATAAATACCACCCTAACATTTTCCACAAGCGTCTAAATTTCCCACATTTACATAGGTTTCCCGTATTTATGTCCACCGGAAGATTCTATTGTCGTTCATTGTACCTGAGGATGGGATAAGAATCTACTTCCTCACGTAATAAGAATAAATAAGGTTTAGAACTGTTCCTTTCGGGTTCTTCCAGTGATGTTTGTACGTTTTTTGTAGGAAAAATAAGACGGTAATAAAATGTGATGTGTGTAAACTAACATTTTTTTCAGGGCAAAAATAGTTTTAGTATTATTAACATAACATCACGCCTTTGTGCCCCGAAGGGTTGGGCAGAGGTGCACCTGTAGTACACCCACATTTCGCCAGTTATGTTTAAGTCCCATGTTACAGGGGGCGAGCGTTTATATAAATACACACGCACACACATAAACTTACGCCTTCTTCCCGTGGGGGTAGGCAGAAACTATAGAACGCCACCTGCTACGCTCGTTACATACTCCTTTTGCTTCGCCTACGTTCATACACGCACGCCGATTGCGAGCAATCGAAAATATATATATATATATATGTATATAAATAGTATAATAATAATATTAATTTTGTTTGTATAATAATATTATTAAAATTTTATTTAAAACAACTATTTGGCGTAGGTTTGGTATGAATAATTATAAATAAATGAATTGGCAGATCCGTTTATTTGGAACAAAAAAATAACTGAAAACATGTCCGCCTTCTGACGTAGCACAAAATAATCCAATGAAAAACGATAGTGACAATTTTATTTTCAATATAAAACACAGTGCGAACATCGCATTCCAACATCCGAAAATAAAATAGAACCTACATTCAACAGATTTTATATAAAAAATCGAATAACACGACAGATTTAAATCCTTCATGTACAACTCCAAAATAAAATGTTCCCATTTAGAGTTCCGTGTAGCTTTTATATCGGAGTTAAAACTAGTAAAAACTTTAAAAAGCTGGTTCCGTAGAAAATGGCAGCGTTATTGCGACTACGGTTGTCATCTGCTGGAAGTTGGAACTTTATTAGTGCACTTACTCTTATGAGCTTAGTTTATAACCTGCAGATGGCCAGGTGCTATTTGAATGAGGAAATTGGTTTTGTTAAGAAAGCAAGGTATTTTTTATGAAACAATTTTAGTTGGGTCTTTTTGTAGTTATAGTATAACATAATAACAATATTTTTAGGTATCCGTATGACGATAGAAAAAACAGAACCCTTATAGGATTACTGTCTGTCTGTCCGTCTGTCACAGCCAGTTTGCTCCGAATCGAATGGACCGATTAAGGTGGATGCGTAAAGGTAGCCCGCGTAATTCAAATTTTATTTCGGTTTTTGTAAATTACAGGTCAGTGTCAGGTTGTATCTTGATCAAAATATGATTCCATATCAAATATTTATTTACAGAATAAAAATCATTAGAATTATTAATACATCTCTATAGTTGTCTATGGTCTTAAAATAGCACGGTAAATCTCCCAATATTGTGTGTAGGTACTCGTACAACTTACATTTGCAGTTGAAATGTATGGGAGAACATGTTTTTCAACTACATAATTAAGTTTATTCATTAGATAAATTCATCCCAACTACGGAACCCTTCATTGTGCGTGGTCCGACACGCACTTGGCCGGTTAAGAATTCAGAAATAAGGATTCCTAATTTTAAATCCAGCTAGGTAGGTACTTCTGCCAGGGTTACGAGCCTGTCCGAAAGGGATATCGTGGCCCCCTGGCACACAGGCATCTGAAGGAACACGGGTGGGTTTTTTAGTCAGTAAAATTCTGACACTCCCTCAGCTCCACCCAGAGCAGGAGAAGTTATTTGAAAATTTCCCACCCAAAAAAAAAAAAGCTAGGTAGGTACTTGGAACTTTGGTTGTACTGCTGAATATTTTCAAACCATATTTCACGAATTAAATAAAAAAATCAACCGTTATTTTCGTATCATTTAGAAAACTTTACACACAGTAACCTTAAGATACGTAAGTACTCACAACTTGTAGGAGGACGTAAATATAAGCCATAATTATGCAATATTTTGTTTTTAGTTTACTCATAAATCTGACTTTACACACAGTAATCTTAAGACACGTGAGTAATAAGGACGAAGCACCCACAAAAACGAACCACTGTAACTAGTCGTTGTAAAAGTTACATTTCACGTTTATGTTCGAACTATCCTTAGTTTAGATGGAAGCATGGACGACTAAGCTCATTTTACTCTTTATAAACACTTTTATAGTGGTGTAACAAATAAAACAAACGTCGACAGCCCTAGTCCCGCCCTAGACGGAACAATAAAACAACAGCAAATTGTTACTTTCCTCAACTACTGACGGCAGTGGCAACCCTGTAAATGAAATGTCGATTTTTCTGTTTAGAAACGTCTGTAGTTGTACAAACAAAGAATTGTTTACAAGAATTGTAGATTTTTTATCAACAGGATTAAAAACCTGTGTACTAATATATGTTAAAATGTTTTTTTGATGTGTAATTATCTTTCCTTTCTGTGGAAGTGATTTCGTGAAAAGGGACGGAAATGTGTAACAGGAAGTGACTACTTGACCATGGAATAAGTAAGTACTTTATAATAGCATGGAATTAGTATAGTCATGAAATTAGTAAGTACTATATAGATTGTAAGTAGAGGGAGTCCAATTTCAACCAGTGGACGACCACTCATCATCATTTTTTTTTTCATAATTTCAGCCGAAGGACGTCCACTGCTGGACATAGGCAGTAATGAATAAATATTTCAGTATTTAGTTTTTATAAATTTTCAGGTTAATTTCTGCCGCTGATCAGTTGTTTACCAAGGTGAGATGTCACATCATAATTATGTGACTAATGTAAGCCTAGCTCGTTTTTTTTTGTTGGTCAACTTGTAGGAGGACGTATAAGTAAGCCATAATATTATATAAAAATATTTTGTTTTTAGTTAACTCATAAATCTGACTTCTTTATACACTGTTGACTTTATAAATACGGAACCCTAATAAAAAACGAATTACGAAGGTGGCAGCCGGAGAACTTAAAGAATACCAAAGTTATTTTAATAAAGGTTTTAATTAGGTACAAATTACAATATCTATACACTTATGCAAATTAATAAGTCTAGATTCGGACGATGCTAGCTAGTACCGAAGTATCAAAAAATAATTATCTTTAACAATACAATTCTAGCAAGTAAGTGATCGGCTTGCCGGATTGCCGCCATGGGATCTGGAGTGGCGTGAGGAGGCGAATCGCCGGGGCGTAACTCCGCTGCCACGAGAAATCACGGCACAGCAGACAGAGCTCCGGCGGTATCTCATGGCGACATGGAGAATACGATTGTTGCAACCCAGCGCTGATCACGCTACAATTATGGCGATAAGTCCCCTCTTTGAGCAGTGGCTAGAGAGGCGCCACGGCGTCCTCACCGTCCGCCTGGTCAGGTCTTCCCCGGACATGGTTGTTTCAGGAGGTTCCTGTTCAGGATAAGGCAGGAGGAAACGCCCAGGTGTCACCACTATGTGGATCGCCCGGAGGTCACCGTGGAGCATACGGTGGAGGTCGGCCCGGCTTGGGTCGCACCGCCGTGTCTTTGCGGTGGCGATCGGCGGTGGCGATCTCTCACGTCCGGCCCTGGGAGGCCGTCACCTCTTTCTGCAAAGCAGTAATACTCGCGAAGGAGGAGGCGGAACGCGTGAGAGGCAAAATTCGCGCTCTCACGCCCCTAGTCGCCGCAGGAGACGCCCTGGTCGTCGGGAATTGCAGGCTGATTCCCGGCCACCGTAGGCGCGGGCTTGCGGATGGAGGGGAATGGGGAGCTCGCCATCCGATAGGGACCAGGCCCGGGTCGACGGCGCGTTGTGTTACACGCGTGCCTCAAAAAGTTATCAGCACAAATTGATGGGGGCCAATGCCTGCCAGGGTTGCGGGTTTGCCCGAAAGGGATACCGTGGCCCTATATAGCATACAGGCAACTGAAGGAACACGGGTGTGTTTTAGTCAGTAAAAGTGTGAACGGCGACACAAGGCGTCGATTCGTTGATTCAGCAAAATGGTGTACTTATTGTAATTTTATGTGGAAGCATTCGATTGAGGTAATTACCTTATGATTTCGCTATTCAGATGATTCGGTGTAGGCAGGGTACGTAACAAACGTTTCAATATTAATTAAATCTTGTACAATTACAGCCCATTGAAAATGCTTCTGCACTATGTGTAGTCAAGGAATAAATATGTTACACACACATAATCAGCCTATATGGTTGTTCTAAAATGATAACCAAAATGGTCCCTGGGTAGAATAGAGATAGCATTGGTCATGCTACGCGTGCTGGGCGGATATCGAAATAACATAATATTATGATTTTTTCATGTCACTGGGTTTCAAGTAGGTATAGAACCCATTGAATGGGTTATCATGTAACCCTTTCACTGGGTTTCAAGTATAAAACCCATTCACTGGATTATCATGTAACCCTTTCACTGGGTTTCTAGAATAAAACCCACTCTTTGGGTTATCATGTAACCCTTTCACTGGGTTTCTAGAGTAAAACCCATTCAATAGGTTACATTATGATAAAGGTAACCCATTGAATGGGTTACCCCTTCGAAAGGCTTAACCGGCTTAAACGCTTAGAATAGAATAGAATGGAATACTCTTTATTACGCTTAGGCTCTTAACCGGGGTTGTACGGTCCCTGGTTTCATCAAGAAATACCTCAATCAATAAATCTGCCTAGCCTTTTCCCAAATATTTTGAGGTCGGCTTACAGTCTAACCAAATCCAGCTAAATACCAGTATTTTACATGGAGCGACTGCCTATTTGACCTCCACAACCCAGTCTGGGTAATACGATACCCCGTGGTAAGACTGGTTGTCAGACTTTCGGGCTTCTGATAACCCGTAACGACTGTCAAAGATCAACGAATGACAGCTGGGACCAACGGCGGAGTTTCGGTATGTAAAGAAGGTCACCCATCCACGGACCAACCGTGACAAGCGTAGCTTAACCTGATCGATTGACCCATGCGGCTGTTATTACTTAGCCACGACCTCCTCCGAGGAAATTACCTAACCTAATTTGTAACTCACAAAAAGCCTAGTATTTTTTTTACTAATAAGTACACGATTCCGCAATAGTTAGACATAAACTGCGATAACATGGCTCGCCCCTCCAAATTACTGTTTCAATGTGTGTCACATCCTTACGAAAGAGTTTGTATGTAGTTGTAAGTACTCGTAATATCTCACTTATTACCAGATTTGTTGGTCAACTAATCATAACTAGCCGACCGCGCAAGAGAACGCACGTGTCGTTTTCATAGAGTACGTCAGTGCAGCGCCATGTTTTGAATTTTGGAGGGGCGGGCCATATTATCGTAGTTAATCTCTATCTATGTATCTCAAACAAACATTATGTAATTCTAACCAAATAACCCACCGGTTCCAAACAAACAAAAGTAGCTCGACTCGTTTCATAGTTACGACATTTAAGTCATACCAAACGAATAAATAAACAACATGAAATCAGTTTCAATGACTTGTTATTTATAGATCTTTGATAATCATTTTTTAATTTACAATGTGGCTAGATCATTCATAAAGGGAGCCGCCATGATCAATGTTGCCGCGTGAGAAAACATAGTTCAAAACTTAAAGTTGAAATTAATTTAAGCCGGTGTTAATATCTGTTGTACATGTCTGACCAGATGGAATGCTACTAAAAGAGATTTAATGTTGCTTTTTGTGTTGTTCAGTACAATTACAATGCAACTCTTATTTATTGCGTGTTGTGTTTTTGTTGATGGCGATAATCTGAGTTTTCAGGATTAATGTTTTTTTTTGCAGTAAATATTGTTGCATTTTTGGATTATGGAAGCTTTTAAATAATTTAGAAAGCTCAGTGGTAACAGCTGCTACTTACGAGTTGTAGGTCGTAGGTTCGAATCCAGATAAGCGCTATACTTTGTGTAAATTATTTCATCACCACTGCTCTCAAAACGGTGAAGGAAAATATCGTAAGGAAACCGGCATGTCGTAGAACCAAAAGTTCGAAGACATGTGATGTCTACCAGCCCGCATTGGGCCCGCGTGGTTGATTACAGCCCACTCCATCTCGCCAAGAGGAGGTCTGTGCCCTAACAGTGGGAATATTTATAGGCTTATTATAGATTTGCATTTAAAAGCATCAAGCTCTGCATGGAAACTCTTTTATAAATTAGTAAACCAGATACAACATTTTTCCGTATAATTTAGCGGAATTTCAAATTTTCGTTCACTATATCATATCATATACACTTAGCGCAAAATAAAAAATATATATACGCATCGACCTCGATACCACTTTCGATTCGCACATACTGTCCCCTTATATCCGTCCGACAGTGCACAGATCTCACCAAGAGCTCTTTGCGTTTCAATAAATCAGAAGAAATGACGGCACGCCCGTTAAGCAGTCATCGTCCCACTGGGTGGTCGGCTTCACGACGCCTTCACGGCTATTTCACACACTACAAATACAACAAATAAAATGAAGTTCGACACGGAAACAGTGAAACTAAAAGAGAACTCGCACTTTAAGTGCGAATGCGTGAAGACTCGGGAATTGATGAAGGCGTTCATAGAAGTGTAATGGCTTTGTGTGGTTGAAGTTTGTGTATTGGATTTCAAGCTTGATTATTTAAACCTACATTACATTACGATTCTTTTTGCCAATTGATTTTGTAAGCGGATTCTAGGAAAGATTTTATGCCATTTTCGTTATGAAAAGGCACAATATGGACTACATAATATTATTAATTATTATATTAATTAAGTATATTATTTCTTCACATTCATACAATATCTATATTGTATGAATGTGAAGAAATTTCAAATACTTGTGTCCCAGCAGTGGGAACAATAAAGGCTGATTATGTCTATAGACATAATCGGCGTTTATTGTTCCCACTGCTGGGACACATGCCTCCTCTCTGTGAGAGGGAGTGGGCCGTAATCCACCACGCAAGCCCAGTGCGGGTTGGTAGATGTCACATGTCTTTGAATTTTTAGTTCTAGGACATTCCGGTTTCCTCACGATGTTTTCCTTCACCGTTTTGAGAGCAGTGTTGATGAAATAATTTACACAAAGTAAAGCTACCAATCTGGATTCGATCGTCACTACTGGGCCACTACACTGCTCATAGAAAATATGCTGCCTAATAAATAATAAATTCTCTTCTAGCATTTATATATTGTGCTCTGTTGTAAAGATATTTATAGGTAGGTACTGAAATGTTGATTTCAAATCCTGGCACGGCACTTTACTTAACTGACAAATCGATTCTAGATCTCAACGGGCATGTACTTTAAATACGTTATTTATAATGTCCTGCGCATTAAATGTAGTTCATCCCTACAAACCTACAATCCTTGATTTAATAGAAAGCTGGTACTTCAATACTGAGACTTGCAGTGCTTCTTCAAGGGTCAACGAAGCTTTTTATTTGATTAAATCTAAGTATAAATGATAAAGTAGAATGTTTTTTCAAGCATGCATATTTTATAATGTACCTGCGATTTCGGATAAGCATTTGAAATCCTGAATCATAGGCTCTTTGAAATACAGAACACCTTCTATGAAAGATATTCCGATAGATTGATCTTGAACAACGCAATACGAATCACAAATAGACAAGTTTCAAACTTTCACATCAAAAAATTCAGTGCGAAATAAAAGTTAATACAAGAAATATGCACAAAACAATGCAGCTGCGTCGAGCCACCGCGGTTTTGCAACAAGATTTTACCCTGCACACCTAAAATTCTCCCCTTCCGTCTGGTTTGAGCTATCTAGTCGCAAGTTCATTCTGCAGTCGCAATTTTTTAATTTCTTTCTTTTCTTTATATTTAATTGCCATCTGCACGTAGCACGAACTACTTGAAGCGTAATTTCACAAGTTCGGCGCCATGTTTTTATTTCAATACAAACTCCTACGACTCGTATTTCATTGAATGTAAAAGCAATACTTCATTACAGCAGGCTTCCAGAAATTGTAAAAGTTCATTTCGTAATACAAAATCGGATCCAACGTTATTGCAAAATGTTTATTACTCCTTGTAATAATGCAAACTTTAATCAAAATTGGCGTCTGCTACAAACTCGATTAACAACAAATAAGTCAAAAAATAAACACGAAGGGAACGAACTCGACTTTACCTCCAATTGGAGAGTAAACGAAGCATAAAAGTAAGGTAAAAAATACAATAACATTTTTTAAGGTAAACGGAACAGGAACACAACAGCTTAAAACAATTTGTTGGAGGTGCCACTTGAAAGTGTTAACTGAATTTGAAAATGTTAAGATGCCTTTACAGCGAAGTTACCTACCGGGGACCATGTTGGCGGAATGTTTGCTTCTCACATTGTGTTGGTATCGAGTAGCAATAGTGTGTGGAAAATATGTGTCGTTCGTGCTTTCCTCTTGATTTTCTTCTTACATTAAATGTAGGTCGCATTGTCATTTTGTCAACAACATTTTAGTATCACTTATGTATTTTTTTTTTTGGCAATTGAGTCGATGGCTACTATTACGCCAGCGTCGTGTAGTGACGGCACCGCAACTAGATAGGCTCATCTGACTTTTGATTTTGTGTTAGAATGTTTGTAGAAGAAAGAAAAGACATTACATAAGTGTTTATCAGTAGACCCGCCTCTGCCAGTAACGATTGCCAATGACATTTTAATGCAGACTTAAAAAACAAAAGTTAATACCAGTGTTGTTAAGAATGTCACGTTCAGTTTGGAGACACCCTAACAATTGGAGCATTCGGTTGTTCAAATTGAGTCAAACAAACGAAACTCATCGACAAGATTCTATCGTAGAGTTTAAGAGCAATTTTTCTCTTAAAGCCAAACAAATGAGGCGCCATTAGATGGAGTGAGAGAGCTTAATCTATTTCTGACGAGTTCAGTGACGCCGACAAAGACAAATCGACGTTAGCCTACCCACACGGCGCGCAAAGGCGTTCCACTTCTGTTTCAATTCCACTTTTATTTGCGGATTAACTTCTTATTAGTCATTGTGCCGGGACGGGCCCCGGACCGCTATCACGAGCCTTATGAATGGCTCAATTATTTTGCAGACTCAGTACGCATTCTGGCGAATTTGAACTGTATAAACGCTAACCGTGAATTATTCAGCCCTCAGATCTATTATCTTAAGCTCACCCCTCTTCGTTCTGCTTGCGTTGACGAAAATCATATAAACATGTTAATCGTTACAAAAAAGCTAATGAAGAAGTACCGTTTGTTTAACATGTGTACGTCTTTAGTAGTTCATATAACACGGGTATTAATAAACTGACAACATATTTATGCGCTCTCCATGACAGATATAATGGTCTCAATAAATTGTACGTGATTAAATAGTCACTGTTAAACTGATATAGAAACATTATTTTTCGTCCTAACCAAATATTAATGTAGGTAGGTATCCCACCTAATAATTCCCACTGTGACCCGAACTGAAATTTTCTCGTTTACCGAAGTGATACTGTTTAACTAATTGCCCAGTAACCCGTATCGGTCACATTAGTGTGTTCAAGAATTAGATTTAAACCGACTTTTTGTCTGCTCTTATTAAAGTGAAGGGTGTTATGTAGAAAATAGCCAGTTCGCTAGTGCCGTGGTAGTTTAATTTAGACTCTACGGTTAAAACAATAAGTTATAGAGTTATATTCTTGCGATGGGTGATTCAAACGGTGACGAGCAAAAATAAATATAAAAGGGCGTAGCGGCGCGTATTTCAGAAACGACAAGTTGAAGAATGTCGAAATGTGTCATCTGTCAGTCGGCATTTAAAACGATATGTTATTTTGAAAGTGTCGCCCCGTATCCGCGTTCGTCGTGTATCTAAATAGTTAAGCAGCTGTCTCGTTGTAAAGATTAGACATTTTCTTAGAAGCCAATGAAAATTCCGAAGTCTTTAATGCGTTTTTCGACTTAAAATGAAGCATAAATTATTAAAAAATAGTGTTAACTGTATCGGGACTAAAGTGATTTTCAAATGTTGTGTCTCCTTAAATTGATGAGCTTCCTAATATAGCTAATGCTACCACATGCATGGTTGTAATACAGAAATAAACAATCTAATGCATGCCTTATTTAGGTCATTTTTTATGGACACAAAATCTCTATATGACTGTTTCTGTAACAGCTTCATGTTTCTTTGCAGTCGATTGTTAACGATTATTCACATTGTACGTCATAATTTTAAATTTAAAATACTTTTACAATAAGAACGGCTGGCAGTCCTTATCTTCCTCAAAAAGTATCTGCCGGCAGCAGACGACAAAGACAAACAAAATTTACGCCGCCATACAATATAATAGCCAATGGAATTGCAAAACTGTAAAATGCATCCTCAGTTTCCGTCGAAAATGTCCCAATATTTCTTCACTTTGTACAGATATTGTTTTTGCAAAGCAAAGTCGTGCTCAAAGTGACCACTTCCACCTTCAATGGAAAGTATTATGTTGCACGCTCAGCAGTTGTGCACTTGAAATACCTAGGCCGCTACCATAGTGGTGGAATGAGCGGGAAAATAATTGCTTCCTTTAAACATACTATAAATTAAATTCTCTTTTCGTGTCTAACTGTGTGACCGTGTCGATGTTCTTAACCACACGATACATTTTGATGCGGTTTTTATAATTAGAAAATTTATTTCAGAAAGTTTATGTGTTTATTATATTAATATTTAACTATCAGATATAATAAAACAATTTCTGTTTTATAAGTCTTAAAAACCGTGCGAAGCAGGGGCGGGTCACTAGTTACAAATAAAATAATAATAAAATGATTTCACTTATATAGCAGGTCCTCTGGAAAGCACAAGTAAAGGAAGTAAAGGCACACAGGATTTTCAAATAATTGGCAAAGACAACATCATAATGGTCACCGAGCAGGCAAAAACATGACATAAATTATTATTATGTAAATGTAGGCCGCCATCTTTTAAATGCCTTTAGGACTTTCATAGTCTTTTAGAATTCCACATTCATTAAAAAAAAAAACCAAAATACTCCTATCTCAATTACATCAAAAGCGTAAAACCAGGTGAGTTATTCAATAACAGCTAAATCATAAAACAAAACCACGAATCCACATATTTAAAATCGAAAAAACTACACAAAAAAAAATGTATTACCGAAAAAAATACAAATCCAATTTTCATTTCGGCACTGTAACCGAACCCGCTGTCGGTGAGCAATAACGATTTTCCGCAAACTCCGGCAGGTAATAGCTGTTGGCCTGTTGCGATGTTATATCAAGTGCATCGTGATTCCACCTCGTTATGTTTGCTTTCGAGAAAAAAATGCCTTTTTAGGGTTCCGTACCAAAATGGTAAAAAGGAACCCTTATGGTGAGACTAAGTCTGTCTGTCTGTCACAGCTGGTTATCTCAAGAACTACTAATGCTATCAACTTGTTTGGAATAGTTTTAGATGACGTTTACCCAACTATTTTGCAAAGAAGAAAGAAATTTAAATTTTTTATCTTTTTTGCGAGATGGCCTGAAAGGGTCTTAAAAATTCAAATGGACTACAAGTCTACTAGGGCATGTGGGGTATCATATGAAAGAGCGCTGCTTGCACATTCTCAAAAAAAGGGCCTCATAGTTTTAGGCCTCATAGTTTTCGACTTTTGATGAAAAATGTGAAAAAAAAATACTGCCCCTATCTCCGAAGTCCGCATAGAGAAAATTTTGAAATTATTCTATGTGATAGAAGTTTATGTAAAGATTACAGGAAAAATAAAACGATGTCTCTAAATAGCACAGTTTTTCAGAAATCATCAACATCATATATACGTACGGAATCCTCGGTGTGCGAGTCCGACTCGCTGTTGACCGGTTTTTATTTATATACTTTGTACCTTCTGTTTAAGACCGTCCCAGACTTTAAGGGTGGTACTGGCGGAATAGTTTTACTGACGCGTCGGTACTTATTCCTATGTTGTTTAATGAGTTTTCTATCAAGGATATCTACCGGGCTCAGAGGGCTGATTGCCGTGTGGTTTTATGGCAAAAAAGAAGCTTGAAACAAGAATCTTCCGACTCTAGGGTGTAACTAATTGATAGTCAGTATCAGGCCAATGGATTGATAGTAGACAGCAGCATAGAACAAAACCTAGACTCTTTTTTTCTTTTACCTTTTTTTAAAAAAAAAAAAAAACGTTGCCCCACACTAGGAATTTCTCCTGTATCGTGGGTGCGTTTACAAACATTTAAACTTACATACACAAACAGCCAGACCCGGAACAAATACTTGTAGATCATACAAATATTTGTTCCGCGCGGGAATAGAACCCGCGACACGCAGCACGGCAGTCAATCGCTTAACCACTGCGCCAACCGTGCCGTCAACCAAACCACTAAACCTTTACTACGCCCAGTCTAATTTCTATATTAAGGAAGTATAATACCTATATTTTTCTATGGTACCAGTGTACATACATAAGTGAAGGAATCATTTTCCACCATCAGAGGGCTAATTGCGTAACACATCATCAGTAGGAATCGGTTTCAATTTAACAGTTCAACAATATTTATTCCGTTTTTTACGTTGTTGAGCAGATTTTATTTTCTAACATAAGAAGCAATGGATTAGCAATATACTTCAAAATCATTCCGATTCCGATTCAAACTGCGTTACGCAATTAGGGTACAGGATAGCTCCGAAGGCCTAACTTATATGAACATGGTTATTTTCAATGATCTTTTGTATGCGGTTTGTTCTGGTCTATAAGGACGAAATTCCGAAGTGGCCATTTACTTCAAATGGTTAACATTAACATAATACCGTCCCAGACGTTAAAGGGACCAACTGGAAAAAAAGTTACACTGACGCGTATTTATTATTATCCGCAGTTGTAGCCCGCGAAATTCAATTTTTTCTAGTTTTTTTGCAATTTGCAGGTCAGTGTCAGGATGAAAATATGATTTGCAACTATAAAGAATCTGTATTTATAAAATTATAATCATTAGAATCATTAATATATAAGAGGGGTGTCTTCACGATTGAAAGCATCTTCATTTTTCATTATGTTTTATTTATTAATCACTTTTTATATAATATAACTCGATAATTATAACACTTTTAATTAATCAAATCAATTTCGAAATAATTCACTAATAATAATTAAATAATAATAATTAACTTTTAAAAAGGTCCGACTAGCTTGGATGCTAACGAACGAATGACCACTCCCGCACTGCGCACGCCTTTTATAAGCACTTTGCTACTGGTGGGGCGTTGATAGCGGGGCGCGCCGCATGAGTAACTCCTGACGTTTCGTTGCACGTGCGCTCTGCGCGCGGTTTAAGTGCAGTTTTTCAACGTGCGTAATAGTTGCGCCGATACGGCCATTCTGATGATAGGTGCGTCCCTGCGCCGACATCTTATAGCAATCTGCAAAAATAACTTCATTACTTTTAAATACAAGTCTCGTTGATTGCCAATCAACCTCATAGCCTCAGCGCTAATTTTGGATTGATTCGCGAATCATCATTTTGGAGATCAACCTCATAGCCTCAGCGCTAATTTTGGTCACACGTCATAGAACCTCAAAGCCTCAACGCTCATTTTGGATTGATTCGCGAATCATCATTTTGGAGATCAACCTCATAGCCTCAGCGCTAATTTTGGATTGATTCGCGAATCATCATTTTGGAGATCAACCTCATAGCCTCAGCGCTAATTTTGGTCACACGTCATAGAACCTCAAAGCCTCAACGCTCATTTTGGTCCAGCCTCAACTCAACGTTTATTTTACCATCACGTGATTATAGTTTTGTAGTTACAATGCGAACTTGATTTAAGTACTCGTACTATTGTTCTCATCAGATGTCTCGTTTTCATTCATGCCTCTACTCATTGCCGTTACGGTCACGTTACTTTGAATTCCACAGTGCGGAGCTCTTCATAAATGTTCGTGGCAAACCTTCCTGCATCGACCACGATCATTTATTAGTTGAAGTTCATATCTGTCGTGTGGTAAGACCTGTCTTACTTCGAAGGGTCCGTCATACTTTTGGCTTAGTTCAGTGCCTAGTCTTGGAGGCTGTCTTAAGAGAACATATTCGCTCTTCTCAAATCTCTTAATTTTAGCTTTACTTTTATCGTAGCGTATTTTGTCTTTTTCAGCCTGTTCGGTCATCCTTTTTGTCACAACTTCTTTCATCATTTCTGGATCAACTCTTTTGTGTATTATGGTCAAGCCATTCTTTATAATTCAGATTATTCGTTTCCACTTGTCCGCTTCCTCTACTTGTATAACCAGCGCATTGATGCAATTGTATCCCATATTGGTCACAGTAGTTTTTGTAATGTGAAATTGCTACAAAAGCATATTCCTTCTGAGAAGCAGTACCACTGAGTTTGCCGGAAATATCGATGTGAATGGTGTGAAAAGGTTCAGGTATCTTTTCGATTGGGTTCAATCGACTTTGTGCAGCTCCTGACGGCCCTTTCATAGTCTTGCAACACAGTGTTCTATAAAGTATCTGACTGTTGATGACATTTTGGGAAACCAAAAGTTTTCTTTATGTTTTGCCAACGTCTTCTCCCATCCCATGTGTTTAAGTGCGTCGTGATAGGTGTTAATAAGACTCCATCGATATGACTGTGAGACAACTTTGGTCATTTTAATTTTTCCGCTAGAATTAGTTTTGAAGTGTATAACGTTGTCTTTCGTTGTTCGTAGTCCAGATAAAGGTCATGTTTTGTATGAACTTTGATGATTTTACTCAGTTCGGAATCGCGCCGTTGTTCTATAATCAACCAATCGCCTTTGGTTGTCAAAATCATAACAACTCGAAGTGGGTTTCATCTGAGAATCCTAGGCAACAGTTCTTTGTTGTACCGTGATGCTTTTACTGCATTACAGTCTATTATAACTGAATTTTCGTCCATATAGAAAATGACGAAAATGCTTAATCGCTCGGACTTATTGCCAACGTCTCAAGCTCGTAGCTGTGATATTTAGATTCAGCTGGCGTTGTCCTCATGCGAACGGTTTTCTTCAGCGTGAAACGTTTTCATCATTGCAGCAAGAGCAGTAAGATTTTCTTTGAGACTTTTTGCATCATCAATTCACACATTGTATCCTTGAATGTATTAGCCAGGAGTACCATTGTTGCTGTGTTTTGTAAAAGCAGGTTGTTGGCGTCGATTCATCCCACTTCTGATATAAGAGGAGGGGTGTCTTCACGATTGAAAGCATCTTCATTTTTCATTATGTTTTATTTATTAATCACTTTTTATATAATATAACTCGATAATTATAACACTTTTAATTAATCAAATCAATTTCGAAATAATTCACTAATAATAATTAAATAATAATAATTAAATAATAATAATTAACTTTTAAAAAGGTCCGACTAGCTTGGATGCTAACGAACGAATGACCACTCCCGCACTGCGCACGCCTTTTATAAGCACTTTGCTACTGGTGGGGCGTTGATAGCGGGGCGCGCCGCATGAGTAACTCCTGACGTTTCGTTGCACGTGCGCTCTGCGCGCGGTTTAAGTGCAGTTTTTCAACGTGCGTAATAGTTGCGCCGATAAATATATCTCTCTTTTGTTGCATAAGAACAAATCTCTTATGGAAAATTTCTTATGGAACAAATCTAACTAAGGATATAATTAATGATTCAATGATAATAATTCTGTAAATACATATTCGTTAAAACAAGATTTATAAAGTTTGTGGTGGTGTCTAAGTATTATATTGAAGAGGTCTCCCTTGTTTGACCGAAATAAATTTGACCGCGACACCGCTCGCTTCGCTCGCTCGGCTCGTGCGTAGGAGGTCACAGTTTTAACCTAACCTAACCATTTTTTTTTAATAATTAACCTACTCTAACTACTTCCATATTCTCTAACTATTTCACCAAACGTTTATTGTATGAAGATTGTTTGCTGTAATAAATCATTTGATTAAAGACCAAATGCCATAATGACATTATACTTGGTCATATTTTGCCAAGTAAAAATTTGACCAATTGAAAATATGCGTACTAAAATCATTCGAAATATTCAATTGGTATAAAAAAAGGTTGCTAAAATTTGTTTGGGTAATGAAATTTTGTCAAAATATTTTCGGCAAAACGGCAGGCACACATATTGAAGATACAACATTTTTAAGTTGATGGATTGCAGGTGGATTTGTCATACTATAGCGTAGGTAAGTAATATTTAAGTATTTCATGCTTCTTACCTTGTCATGAAAACCTGCACGATATTGCTCACACTACCTTCCAAACACAATAAAAATAACAATTTTCAGTAACCTTCTTTCAGTCAACGCCACTCTGACTACAAAAACCGGCCCTGATACTCCATATCCACTTCTTATGATCAAGCATTTCAAAATATTGTCATAAACTTCACGTTTTATATCAATATACACATCTTAATAGATAGTTATCGGCTTTAAAGTTACTAATAAAAGAATTTAGGTGGAAGAACAAGTTGTAAAGGAAAATGTTTGGAGTTCAACAAAGGCCTGACAAGGGTCCAAGAACGCCTCTCTATTGGTAGCTTTAGAAGATTAGGTACGTAACCCTTCTTAAGGTTTAGTTTAATAAGGCGCCTTTGAAATTGTAATGCCTTATTTAGAGCTATTAACTTGTTCGGAAATATTGTTTTTGAAACTAGAATTATTTGAGTCGAAGTTGTATTTAATCTGTTGCGTTACTGGTTAGAATGCATGCTAATTGATCAATATGTTTACGATAGACCATTACCGAGAGGAAACGGATGAGCATAATGTTTCCTATGGGTTAATTTAACTTAGTAGATTTTAAAACCTTACCAATGTAGATTGGTAAAGTTTCAAAATCTACTAAGTTTTTTTTTATTTTTTGTAGAAAAATATTGCATAAATAGGGCCAAATTAAATTAACTAACGAAACTCCGCAGACGTGATGGGTAAGTATCGATAAGTAAACAAGAATAAATAAAAATGAAAAAGATTTGATGATTTTTTTGGAGGTCAACGACCGCTGGTATTGTTGTTACTGGAAGTCTGACTTGAGAAAATCTGTTTTTTTTATTTATCGTGGTTAGTTATCGATACTCATCACGTGTGTGAAGTTAAAACAAAAAACCGGCCAAGTGCGAGTCGGACTCGCCCACGACGGGTTCCGTACCATTACCTATAAAAATGGCAAAAAAACATGTTTGTTTTATGGGTAAATTAAAATAAAATAAATATTTAAGGGCTCCCCTTAAATATTTATTTTATTTTAATTTAATTATTTATTTTTAAAGTTATTATATAACTAAATATTCTGTGAATATTTCAAGCGTCTACCTGTAGCCGTTATCAATATCGAGCAAAAACGAGGAAAAAAAATCACGTTAGTTGTATGGGAGCCCCCTTAAATATTTACTTTATTCTGTTTTGTAGTATTTGTTATTATAGCGGCAACAGAAATACATCATCTGTGAAAATTTCAACTGTCTAACTATTACGGTTCATGAGATACAGCCTGGTGACAGACGGACAGACAGACAGACAGACGGCGGAGCCTTAGTTCCCGTTTTACCCTTTGGGTACGGAACCCTAAAAACCACATATCTTTTAAACTGATATGTTAAGTTACTATTTTTGGGGGGATCAACCGCCAGAAGGTGGTTGATGCCCCCGAAAATAAAACCTCATCAAATTCATTTTTCTGAAACATGCTTTGAGCATTATTTCGAGATATATCGAAATTGCTGTACTGGCCAAACACACAAAGGTGTATGAAAATCCTGTCGAATGAAATATCCGTCGTGGTTTAGCGGCCAAATAAATTACATAGTAAATCTATCGTGTACTTTAAAAATGGAACGATCTTTTACTTCGAAATATGGCAACCAAGGAGGTAACCTATAAAAGGTTTTATTTAAATTTCGAACTGGCTTGCAAATAGAAAGCTGTTTATTGAAAAAAATAAAAAACAAATGAACATAATGGCGCGTGAAAAATGATCGTATTTCCTCATTGAATCTGGAATTTATAAATAATTTACTTAGTTTGAATTTCCGCGCATTATTTGAGAAAAGCACTATACAAGCCTTGGCCGCAACCAGGCATTAATGGACTCACGTATGTGTGCCTCGGCTTCTCTTCGGCCCACATTTACACGTTCGTTCATCAATGCTTCTTTTGCTGGCCGCTGCAGTAATGTACTATATTTTTTGTTTTATCATGTTTAGTTATCGATACCCATCACGTTTGGGGAGTTCCGCTAGCTTATTTAATTGAACCCTATAGATTATACTCCCTAGTAGGTACAAAAAAAACCTTGGCAAGATGAGCAGGTATTCTTTTAATCTTGGATAAAAATCAGTTCTTCAAAACGTATTTGGTCTAGGTAGACGAGACGATTAAAATTCCTTTCCATTGCCATTACTGTTTTATTAATCCTCTCCACTTTTATAGAGTAGGTATTAAAATTTTATAACGCTTAAAATCATTGCCGTTATGAATATCAGTGTCATCTCTTAGCTGCCACGGCTTATTTTTAATTATTTTAGTTTTGAATTGTTTTTTTTTATCACGGACGCTTCTGACGTTTTGCATCGTTCTCACATGTATATTTTCAATAAGAATGATGTAACCAATACTTTGTATCAAATATTTTATTTTAAAAGAGTGTCTGTGGAGTTTCTTGCCCGTTCTTCTCCATAGGAACCTACTATTTGGAATGGGCAACTAGCTTCATATTTGTAACTGACCGACTTGTTGACAATTCAAAAGTGCCTGTAAATGGTTTAATTGAAAGAAATGCTTTGAGTTTGAGTTTGAGTTTATTAGAACGGCTAGCAATTCTATTCTTATAAAAGGTGTCCCAAAAGTTACGCAAGATTTGAGTTAAATAGAAAACACTCTTTTTTTATTTTTATTATAATTTCTTTATTGTATCATAAAGTTAACTAGGACCATGGAATAGCCCATCGGGCAAATGGCCTTCAAGGCTTAGCTGGCACATACGCCCTCTTTTGTCGAAATTTTCCATACTTAACTTTTTTGCGTGTGGCTGCATTTCGTTGATGCCGCGTTAAAACTCCTCCATCAATGCACGGTTGGTTGTGGGCTTGTTGGCATAGACATTTGATTTCCAATAAAGTCATAAAAAGATATCCAGTGTCACATGTCTAGGGAGGCAATTCTGATCAGCAAAACGAGAGTACTCTTGTACTCTCAAGAAATGTCTCGTGCAGTAATCGTATTGTTTAACAGCTAAGCCGTGTCATCCGCACGATGTACTATTATATACATAACCCTAACCTATGTACCTACTTTATTATTCAATATATGAAATAATAATTAATAGGAAAAAACTTTTCTATTTAATTCAAATCTTGCGTAAATTTTGGGACACCCGACAGAACCAACCAAATAACTGCAAATCAAAAGACAATCCCAAATTGAACCGACGTAAAAAGTTTTTATTCGGAACTTTTTCGAAGTAAAGAACAAGATGTTAGCGGAGCTTGTCTAAGTCCTATCAGGTCTCGACGTCAGTGGTCGAAGTTCAGGATTTCAGCTATTTATTGCAATCCTTGGGGATTCGGGAATTTACGCGTCGAACGATAAAAGACCGCAGTTTTATAGGGATATGCGGCAAGTTCCCGCTATCACGCCATTATAGCAACTAACTCTATTTTATAGGGCCTAAAGAACTTTTTCTCAGCCATTACATTTTAAGATTCTCAATTCTGATATCTAGATAGTAGTTGAGAGTAATGGTTTAGATTTAGGTATTTTGAGCCCTTTATATATTTAAGTATATGTCGTTTAGTTGAATTGGTCTGAATTATACAGCAGATTATTGCATTGTCTCCGAGTATTATGTAACAAATGAGAATAATAAATCAAACTGTTAAAACTAAATTTAGTTAAAAGTGTAGCAAACTGAAACGCCACTTTTTATAGAACTTGGGAGAATCGTTTAACCAGCATTGAGCACTGACGGCCAGTGTTGAATACAGTTTTCTCAAAATTTTCTAAAAAGTAGGTACCTACCTCATCTTCTTAAATAGATACACTTTATTATACACTAAGGATTGTGTCCAGAATGAAAATACTAGAATTCATATTTTTGGACAATATAAAAGGTATGATATTGGCTTTTTTTAGTACCATCCTTGCTTTTTCAGGGTCCGATAAGGCTAAACGATTGTACAAGTTAGTGATAAGGTAGTAATCAACAATTTTGTGTTTTTCTGAACTGGGCGATGAGGTAGCTAAGCGACAAAGCCCATTAAATAAACAAAATATACACTAAAATTGTAACACAGCTTTTAAGCTCCATTTACACGGTGCAAGTTTCTGGAACTTTCAAGAGCAGTAGTCGTAAATCAATAGTCCAAAAACCACGTTCAATTTTATTGCCATTCTAGAATTGCATGCATGTGTTTACACGCGTGTGATTTCTATAAAATGGCATACAATAATTGAATGCAAGTTTTGCCGTTCAATAAAATTGCATGCGACTTACACTAAGGCAATTTTAGTGCAAGGCGTTTTTTGCATGCTCGTTTTGTCTCGTCCTAATACGGAGTTGCATTTACTTGTACAATTGATTCAAGTATTGCCCGTATTTGCGCTGTTAAATATTTTATTAAACGCCTTCTCAAGATTTTTTAAAACTTATTTCTTTTGTTCGTACTTGTAGAGTTGAATGCGATTTTATTGCACGTTCAATTTTATTGTACCGTGTAAATGGAGAAATATTGCTATAAGTTATAAAATTTTAATACAAATTTCAATCAGGCTTTCCACAGATTTTTCTTTTCGATATACAACATCGATTTCCATAACGTCATATTTTAAGTTAGTTTTTCCATCGAAATACTTCGCGAAGTTTCCCAAGTCACAACCTCTCTATGAAATCGATTCCACAAACTATTCCTTACATGATTGAGTAGCTTGTTGCGAAATTGAGCTGAACGTATTGAAATATGGGGCAACGTAAGATTTAAATTTACATTTGGACTAGCATTTCCAGGAAACTTGGCCTTAGGAGTATTTTCATAACATACCATCACACCTTGTTTCCCCGAAGGGTTCAGCAGAGGTGCACCTATAGTACACCCACATATCGCCAGTTATGTTTACGTACCGTGTAATAGGGGGCGAGCCTGTTGCCATCAACCGGACTACGGGCTGCTACTGAGAAATTCCAGATAGAAAAATCCAATAACACATTGCCCGACCTGGGAATCGAACACAGAACCTCATGCTCAGCAGTAGCGTCTGCGACCACTAGACCGACGAGGCAGTCACTTCATTTTCATAACTTCATTTTGCCGGTAAATTACATTTTCTATGTAAGACCTACGTTTTGATAATCTGTGCTATGATGTGTAGGTATTTGAAAACCCTAAGCTTATTATTACCACGATTCTCGCAGTACGAAAACCGTTTGACTTCTTGAAACGATGACCAGAAGCTTAGGGCTGGCTAATTCTTTAGGCTGTTTTAATTTTTTCAACAAATTTGTCCCTCTGCTAGTCATTCTGCCTAGCTTTTTCCCAACTATGTTGGGATCGGCTTCCAGTCTTACCAGATGCAACTGAATACCAGTATTTTATATGGAGCGACTGCCTATCTCACCTCCACAACCCAGTAACTGGGTAATACTATACCCCTTGGTAAGACTGGTTGTCAAACGTTCGGGCTTCTGACCACTTCTAACGACTGATAAAGATCCACGAATGACAGCCGGGACCAACGGCTTAACGTATTTTTCGAGGCACGGAAAGTTGTAGGATGGAAGAAATAGAATAGGTTACAGAAATAAATACCCTTTTAATAATATAAATCAGCTTTTATTTGAATCCACTTTTCATCTTTTTCTCAACTACCACTTGTTTTTTCTCTCTGCCCTTATCGTACTTCAGACTGTTATAAATAAATAAAGAAAACTTTAAGATTCAAATGCTAAGGAACGTCTAACAGAACAAACAACACAAAAGCTTAGTAGCTTACCTCTGGCCATCTTTTCATGTTGTCGGCTGCAGTTGATGTTCTTATAGAGACCCTCAGCAGTAACTTCAGCTTTTTCCACCTCATACCGATCTTTCCCAAGTATCTTCACTACCTTGTAAGGTCCCAAATACGTTGCCTTTAAGTGTCTCGGTATGTAAAGATGGTCACCCATCCACAGACCAACCCCAGCAAGCGTAGCTTAACCTGATGTGTCGACTCGTGCGGCTGTTATACTTAGCTACGAGTAACTCTCCCCTCCCTTTCACTCCCATTCCTCTGCTAGTAAAGAACTAAATTAAAATTATCGATAACGATAAAATAACATAAATAGTTATTATTTGAACCGACTTTGAACAATGAGGAACGCATTAGGTAACCTAACATCCACGCATGATGTGTAGAAGTTAATAAACATGGAAAGGAAATATTTGCAACATATAATGAGAGTGCTAATAATGAAATAAAAACATGCTGTTTGTTTTGCCGATGAGCACACAAAGGGCTAACAACGGCAGCCAATAAATTGCGCGTCAAGCCACGCACGACTCTTAGTAGTTACAATGGATAAGGGCCCAGGGCTGCTACAAAGGATAAATATAAACACTAGAATATTAATGGAAAAATAATACAACATCTATTCTACACATACATTTGCAAAGTTAAAGATTCCGTGTAGAAAGGGTGATAGAAAACCGATAATTAAATACGACGTCTACGAAAAAAGTACAGGTTCAGCAACTGTACTGAAAAGGTCACGGTCCAAGTTTCTCTTTTGGGTTCCGTACCTTAAAACGAAAAAACGGAACCTTCATAGGACCACTCGTGTGGCTGTCTGTCTGTCTGTCTGTCACAGCCGATTTGCTACGAATCTACTGGACCGATAAGGTGAAATTTGGTACACATGAATTTCTGTGACCCAACCACGGACGTATAACGTATACATAATGAATTTTCAATAGGACGGTCACTTTAAGGGGCCAAATTAGAAAATAAAATAATAGTTTTGCAAGCTGGACCGTGTGTTATATCAAACGAAAAGGCTTTTTTTGTAATATTAAAATAAATAGTTTTAAAATTATATGAGAAAATTGATGAAAATTGACCATTCCCCTTATCTCCAAAACTACTACAGGAAAACCTACGGTGTTACAATAACATGGTAAATCTCTCAATATTGTGTGTACAAACTTACATTTGCAGTTGGAATGTATGGGAGAACATGTTTTTCAACTACAATGTTTAGTTTGTTCTTGTGATAAAAAACATGATAGATAACAAATTCAACCACGCAAGTTCAACTCGCACTTGTTGGGTTTTTATAAAGTTACAATTCATAATATTCAAATTACATATTTTTATTCGGGGATACACAGTACAAAATAACTACTCTTTTGTACTGTGTATCACCGAATAAAAATATGTAATTTTAGAATAAAAGGTTTTGAAGAAATATTAATAGTCTTTTTTAAACGTGTTATATTTTCAACAAAATTCTTGCCTAGTTCTAAATAGATAAGAAATATTTGTTATACTTAGGAATACAAAATTGTATACCTACACACTGTTATTAATGAAACCCCGCGATCCCGGAATAAAAATATATTTTAAGAAGCCGTTTCCATACTTTATATCCTTTGCCGGGAAAAAAACGTACTTTAGGTAAATAAAAGACACCAACTAACAGCAAGAAAAGAGTTCATTACGTAATTTAAGTTTCAAAAACTCTGTTCAGAGATAGGTACACGACATCGTCAACATCATCTCAACCGAAACACGTCCACTGCAGGACATACATATAGGGCTCCCCCAAGCACCACCACTTCGACCGGTTCAGTGCTTCCCGCATCCTGCGGATTCTTGCGGCCTTCAGAAGGTCATCGGTCCACCTTCTGAGAGGCCATCCAACGCTACGTCTTCCAGTGCGCTAATATATAAATGAAACTTCAAGACTCTGAACACAAAATCTGAAAAAAAAAGTGGTTTTAATATCATTATAAAATCTCTCTCATATATTTTGATGATTTTCAGAAATAGATCATAATTAAATCTTTAAACAGACTTAACGGCCAACCCTGCTGTCTATTCGTAACAATGGCTGAAACAACAATTTTAGCAACGTTGCTAGCAATAATATACATGCATAATATAAGGACAATGACCTTATGTTGCTCTCGCATGAAAATTATCTTTAGTACTGAACACGTCTAAACAGGTGTTGTTTATTATGCACTAAAACCAGATAATGTTTTATCGCAAATCAGCCTTTGTGAAACGTTCATAATTTTGCATAAGTACAGTCAGAGAAATTTATTGTTAATCAAATTGATACCTTACGGCAATTTGCCGTGTTATAGCTATTTCATGGAACTGTCAAGGAATGGCACTTGTGATTTTAATATACTGGCAATTTATGTTGGTAATCAATTGGCATATTAGTTAATTTCCCTGACTTTATGTTCGTTACATAGGTATGTGCCAACTATTATAATAAGATTGTATTCTTAGATACATTATTCGTAGGATCTACATTTCATTTTGACTTTTATTGTTAGTATCTAAGTTCTGTATTTATCTCTCAACCTTTTGAGTTGGTGATGTATTTATGTAACTGCTTCGGACTGTGTCTTGGCTTATTTCAACACTACATCATCTATTAAATGTCATGTTACTGGCTTTGCAGGAATACTTGTCAAAATTGATAACGGCTATCAAGCCGTCATCGATTTTATTTTGATAATTAATTTTCCCGACTGTATTATCAGTCGGGAAAATTAATTATTTATCAAATTGACACGCTTCGTCAATTTGCCGTGTTACTACCATTTCATGCAAGTGTCAACGAATGACAATTTAATTTGAATATCAAGTTAATTTAAGTTGTTAAGTAGTGAATTTGGTAAACAATTAATTTCCCTAACTTTACATACATCCATAATATCACCATACATAATCAGCCTATAATGTTCCCACTGCTGGGACACAGGCCTCCTTGGTCGCTTCTAGAGGGAGTGGGCTGTAAACTACCACGCGGGCCCTGTGCGGGTTGGTAGATGTCACATGTCTTCGAATTTTTGGTTGTAAGATATGCCGGTTTCCTGACGATGTTTTCCTTCACCGTTTTGAGAGCAGTGCTGATGAAATTATTTACACAAAGTAAAGCGCCTGTCTGGGTTCGAACCCACGACCTACAACTCGTAAATCGGGGCCGTTAACACTGGACCACCACAGCCCCACTGTTACCTTACTTTACATATTGGTAAAGGTATATTTATATTTGGGCCATCATGTGTATGGGGAACAGGAAATTCTTTAGATTTATCAAACAAAACACCATTGACCCGCGCAATTCGGGTTATTAACGATCTTCACGTGAAGATCGATGTATTTACATGCCATTTGAGTGAATTCGCAAGAATACTGTTGTTTATTTTATGTTATAGTGTAAATTAGAGTAGGCTATATATGTTGTTGTTTTTTATTTTTATTTTAAATATTTTTATTTCTTTATATTGTACGTATTGTGTTTTTTTATATAAGCAGCAGTGAAAGTGTGAGTTAGTGAAATATTTATATTATTTTTAGAGGTTAATTAAAGTAGTTTAGTTTTTATTTTTTACGTTTTTCATAGTTTTAAATTGTAAGTTAATAATAAGACCGCGCTATCGCATTAGGTATACACCTGTTATGATAGTTGTAAGGGAGATTTTAATAAATAATAAATAACATTCCGACGTGAAGCTGAATAGATATTTTTTATCTTAAGAGCCTGTACTACCTCAAATGGCATAGCATGATCAATACTCAATACTTTATTGCATTCCGTAATGTATACATAATATAACAGTTGGTATGTTAAAACATCGAATCAATTATGGACCCTTTTTATGGACCGATATGGACCGATTTTTGATCCTCCGTTTTGTCGAATATACTAAAGCTTTAATTTTTAAATAAATATATGGTAAAGTGAGGATTAATTTTAAGTACTATGATTGACAAAAACACGATTCCATAAAATTATCTCTATAGAAAAAAAATCCAAACCGAACAATAAACCACTCGTAATCAAAAAATACTTCAAATTAGATGATTAAACTTTGCATATTAACTGAAATATAAATCAGGTGTTATGTTTTTTTTTTTAATTACCATTATTTTCACCGTAAAAAATAAATAAACTAAAATATCGGTGGAGTCATCTCCCTGACACCCTGTCTCGCTTGCTCCCGTGACCGCTAGCAGTAGGTCCGAGCGAGATAAGGAGTGAGAAGAGAGTATTAATAAAAATAGAAATTCCTACAATTAGATTAAGACAATAATTTAAATGCAGTACAAAACACTGAATATATTTACTCAAACTTAAAATCTCACATTGGTTAATAAAATACCAGGATCTAGGAACCTGACAAAATAAATTTATAAAACAAATAACATTAATAGGAGCGCTTCTTTGAAGAAGGTATTAATTAGTCTTCTTTCAGGCGGAAACAAGTGCGTCTTCAACAATTGGGTCATGCCAGTTTTGATGTACTCTAATGGACTCAGACTGAACTCGACGCCCTGGATAGGAGGGTCTGTACACTGCGGACCGCAAACCACATGCATCACCCACGATCATCGGTGATGAAACTATACATGCCGCAGAAGTGCCGGGGTCGAGGCTTTCTAAAATGCGAAGACCCTCCACAACCACGAGGTGTGCAGCCTCAGGTAATGTTTTTTTTTTTAAACAGTGGGTATGCACCGTGATGTTTTTGCAGTGGACAAGGGGCTCACCCCGCTCTCCATGGCTAAAAAAAACTGGCGCAAACCTGTAGTACGAGTACTTACTACCGATGACCGCAAGGAGATATGACAAAGCAAGGAGCTGCAAGGGCGCTTCTATCGGGCTCTTCATGAACCCAGTGGAGATTTCTTTGCGTCAGCATCTTGGTTACGTTTTGGTGACCTTTTCGGAGAACCTGAAGATTTCGTCTGTCCAATTATGGACGAAGTTATCTTGACGAATAACTATCGGAGACATATTATGAAGGACGGGACCACCGACTTGTATCGGGCATGCCACCGTTCGGGTGAGTCCATCGGACATATTATCTCTGGTTGTTCTCGTCTGGCTAACGGTGAGTACTTGCACAGGCATAACCAAGTGGCCAGGATTATTCACCAGCAACTAGCTTTGAAATATAAACTTGTGCATTCTGAGGTACCGTATTACAAGTATGTGCTCGACACAGTTCTCAAAAATGACCATGTCACGTCGTACTGGGTTCGGTCTATCATTACTGACTATTGTCACCAGATTGCTATCGATGTTACCATCCCACATGACGAGAACCTCGTGAAAGCTGAGAAAGAGAAACAAGTTAAATAGCTCGACTTAGTACACGAGGTTGTTGATATGTGGAATGTAAGCTTGGCTGTCATTGTGCCGATTGTCGTATTCGTATCGGCCAATGGCCTGCCGATACCAGCGGACCACAATTTTTTAATTTGACAAGCTGTCACTTCCTGTTCCTTCCCTTGCGAGCATGGAATTAGTGTACTCATGGAATTAGTAAGCATACGTACTATACTCAAGGTGAGATGTCAGATGTTACCTTTGAGTATGTTACACATCATATGCGACTACTGTAAGGCTCGCTAGATTTTTTAGTTAGTATATCTGATCCCTGACCTATGTAAGTTGTAAGTACCTACGCTGCATGTATAGAGTACGTGCTTAACAAACACAACACCTCTGTGTTTGTGTAGCACCTGGTAATGTAGACAAATTAATTGTATTTGATTAACCAAGTTATATATAGCTGTTGTTGTATCTAAAGCTATGAGGTTTTCGGCAAAAACCACTTCAATTTCATTATTATAGCATTAAAACTAATATTGCTTTAATAGCTCGCAGTATTAAGATACCTATTTTTCTAAATTAGTTTTAGCTTAAATATTTACAGTGTCAACTTTCTTAGTAAATCTTAGTAATGTTGTACTTTCAGTAATGGCGTTTAATTTGCATTTTGACTAGCAGATTCTCATTAAGATAGTTTAGTGACTTAATGTATTATTTTTGGTATCTTAAGGTCATCTGACGGATTTACTTTTTTTCCAATCTTTTGTTAGGCACCTCACAGCGAATTATCTAAGTAGGTATCAGTCATTTTTGCATAATTGACTACCAAACAAAACACCCAAATAAACCAATAAAAATATCTTAACTTAATCCTTTTAAAACCAATTCGTTTTGCTTCCACAAATACAAAATCCACAAGAAAATTTTCTTTGATCGATCTTTTATTTTTGAACACAAATTAGAACACAGGGATTAGCCTCCTAAGCGACACGCAACGGTACAAAAAGGAGTAAAGAGATGCCAGAGCTGAGACAAATAAAGTATGAGAGAACAATGCGACGAGTCAGTGAATAATTTTAGACCCGACGTACTCGGCGCGACGTAGTGGTACTTACATAGATGTGCTGTTCCTGGAAGCGACTGCTGAGTCTTTTGTGGAATTGGAGCGTGGATGAGGTATTAATAGTGTACAGAGACATTTTATACTGTAGTTTTTTACCGATTACCAGAGTTTTAGGGATCTTATTGTGTTAGGTTTCATTTTCTCTATATGTTTTCTGTAATGCGCAAAAACGACAAGTATCTAATGTTTTTCATTTTTGATATTGTTCCCCAGAAACTATTCATCATCCATCTCCTGCCCTAATCCCAATTTTTTTGGGTTCAGCGCAACATGGTATTTTTCTTCTATACTTCTCTATTAGTTGTCATCGCGGTAGTCACTCTCTTTCTAGCTATATTATCTTTCACATAGTCCACCCATAGCAGAAACTCAGAAACGATTGTTTTATTTCGAACGATTGATTTAATGAAACTTTTAAGTCATTTAAACAGTTTGTAAGTAACAAAGTGCGCTGCCGCGAGAAATCACGGCACAGCAGACAGACCTCCGGTGGGGTCTCATGTAGTGTTGCCCAAATTCAGTCTTGGTCTTGCAGTCTTGGTCTTGTTCTTGCGTTTTTGCAAGACCAAGACCAAGAACAAGACCGCGTATTTTTAGCAAGACCAAGACCAAGACTGACCGTGCAAGACTTGAGCAAGAACAAGACATAGCCTGCAAGACTCTTGCGTCTTGCAGCTAGGACTTAGCGCTATTTCACTGAGTAGTTAGGTGTAACAGTTCGGTGTATAGGTAGGTACGCTTAGGAATTCTATGAGACGCAAAAAACTGTATCAAAGAATATGAAAAACTGGACCTATGCGCATTACGACTAATACCATAAACATAGCGAATAAAAAAATATCTATTAAAATCAAACTGAGTGCATGCATAGTTATGTTTTAACCATCGGCACTTTGATAATGCGGCATCAAAGGTTTTGTACTTACTTCTCAAAGAAATTTGCCGCTTTTTGGAAGTACATGGTTATGATACACGCGCCGGCGGCTTCTTTTGAAATCTAAAACAATCGTTGCCGCCACGCCGAAATCATAACATTTGTGACACTATTTGATTGCCGCCATAGGGCGTAGGTATACTCATGCAAAATAATTTCGAATTTTTTTAAGAGTACCTACAGGTGTTCCAAAGAATAAATAAGTTTCAGAGTGCTTAGAATGAAAATGAATACATTA
Organism: Tiliacea citrago; assembly: GCA_963921375.1. NCBI lineage: Eukaryota > Metazoa > Arthropoda > Insecta > Lepidoptera > Noctuidae > Tiliacea > Tiliacea citrago. The sequence goes on from OY992781.1 coordinate 20,475,133, forward strand.
TACTGATCACGCAAGTAGTATTATGATTAGGTTATAAATCAAAGCTTATAAATCATAAATGTTTATTAAGAAACAGTTACTTCCATGGAAAACGACATATAGGTCAGTTGATTTTTCGAATTTCTTATCAAATCTTCAGTTATTTATTAATCTGCTTGATCTTTACTATGGCTATGTTAATTCAAGCTCACAATGTTCCAATTCTAATACGTTTTTCTAAGATTTAAAGTAAACTTTAATAAATAGTAATAGACTAATAGGTAATTGCAAGACTTGCAAGACTCTTGCTGCAAGACCAAGACCAAGACCAAGACTGGGAGCGCAAGACCAAGACCAAGACCAAGACCAGGTGTATTGGCGCAAGACCAAGACCAAGACTGGCTAAGTCTCGTCTTGTTCTTGCATTTGGGCAACACTAGTCTCATGGCATCATGGAGAGTGTGATTGTCGCAACCCAGCGCTGGGCACGCCACAATTGTGGCGATAAGTCCCCTCTTTGAGGAGTGGCTAGAGAGGCGCCACGGCGTCCTCATCTTCCGCCAGACACAAGTCCTCACCGGACACGGTTGTTTCGGGAAGTTCCTGTTCAGGATAAAGCGGGAGAAAACGCCCGTGTGTTACCACTGTGTGGATCGCCTGGAGGACATGGTGGAGCATACGGCGATCTCTCGCGTCCGACCCTGCTTCAGGACATGGTTTGGAGCGAGACTGCATGGGAGGTTGTCACCTCCTTCTGCGAAGCAGTAATGCTTGCGAAGGAGGAGACGGAATGCGTGAGGGAGACGCAAAATTTGCGCCCTCATGTCCTTAGTCGCCGCGGTAGACGCCCCGGGCGTCGGGAGTCGCAGGCCGATTCTCGGCCACCGTAGGCGCGGGCTTGCGAACGGTGAGCGATGGGTAGCTCACCGTCCAATAAGGACCAGCAGGCACGGCTCGACAGCACGTTGTGTTCCACGCGGACCTCAAAGAGATGTCAGCACCAACTGACGGGGTCCGGTAGGGCCAATGGGATGCCAGGGTTGCGAGTTTGTCCGAAAGGGATATCGTGGCCCTGGCACACAGGCAACTGAAGGAACACGGGTGTGTTTTAGCCAGTAAAAGTCTGACACGCCCTGCCACTCCACTCAGAGCTGGAGAAGTTATTTGATAATTGACCACCCAAAAAAAATGTTACAAAGTGCAATGTTGAGTATCTACTTAATAGGTAAGTACTTATTAAATTCTATGACTTTTATTAAGACTAAAGGTTTTATGGTCGGTAAGGATCAATTAACTGTAATGTACCCGCAACTTTATAAACAGACCCAACTCCAATGTCAAACTTGTCGTTTCCCAATAAAAAACTGACATTACCTTTTTAAAAATTCAACGATTCCAGTAAATTTTTCACGTGTACCGCGCCCCGCTATCTTTACCGCCCTCGAGGGAAATAACGTACTGTCACGCGGAATATACTGGTCCACACCACAATTAGAGATCCCCAGAAATTGCGTAATTAGGGGGTATTAATCGATCTTGCATAGTCTCGGCCACTTCCCTCTTTGTTGTTAACTGACTGGTTCTCTTCTGTTCATACGCCGGACGACAAATTAGTTTGATATATTGTTCTAATGTTAGTTTCTTGTTACTTGGTGCAGTTTACGGTTGAGGAAGAGTTTTTAATTTATAGTTTTTGATTGGGTGTGTCGTTTGAATTTGGGTTCGTTACGTGCTTTATGGGAGTTTTTTTTTATCATAAATTAATTAGGAAAATTCAAGGAAACCTACAGATTTGGTTTAACAAAAAGTAAACGCAATAATTTTGTGAAGAATAAATTAATATAATATATAAGAATACTACGCAATGTAAATTGTCTTTGGTCCCTGGCCCTGACATCAAGCAATGGACAAGATTGACAAACTTTTATTGTTTGAATACGAGGCTTTTGGCTACTTTTTATGTGTGTATTTAATGTAATTTTTTTTGTTACGTTTTTTTGTGCAGAATAAACAATTTTTCTTTCTTTTCTATATTTATTTATTTATTTTTATTTAATTTACACGGCTTAAAAAACCAATTACATAAATCAAAGATAATCATAAATATTAATTTATACGTAAAAACTATTTCTATTTTTAATATAGGCACATGATAACGTGAGTCTATTCAACACCCTCAACAAAAGGTCAACTCTTAGCACCAAAATTGAGGTCCGAACCTCATCCTTTCAACCCCTAATTTCTATAAGTACACCAATTCCAATCCTCAATAACTGCCATATCCGTCCAATCTCTTCAATAATAGTTCCAAAAGTCCAGACGACGGAAATAGTTTCGAAAAACTCTAAAGAATTCCTGGGACTGTTCTTTTTGTGTGGTCTCCCCACTATATTAGATGATCACGGGGAAGAGTAATGATGGTGAATGGCAGGAAATTACCGTGGCACCTTATCGTCCGATTCAATAACCCCATAGACCAATGGGTGTAGACTTTAGGGGGAGGTAATAATGAAACTGCACGCGTAGACTTACTGGCTGTCATGCGTTAGAACGTTGTACGTAGTCTTCATTTGTTTTTTGTTAAGGCGTCTACATTGTGTGGGGAACAAATAGTAATAAGTCATTCTTACACGCAGCATTAAAAATCTTAAAGGGTTTTCAAATAAATTATGTTTTAAAATGTATGTTCTTGTTACTAATACTGTTTTTTATTAGTTTGTGCTGGCTGACTGGGAGGTATTTTAAGCAACTCACGTGTAACTTTGATTATGGAGAGAAAGTTTTACTGTTTATTTGGTATATCAAAATCACGTCTAGTTTATTTCACAAAATGACTTCCAGGTGAGTCAACCATTAACTAACCCACAAAAGATTCACCATAAACTTTAATAGAACCCTCTAACATCTTAATAATATAACGAGTACTACTCAATACTTTGACGTAAGTCAGAGGTGAAGAAAAATCCAGTTACCGCGTGTTGATGCGGGTCAATCAATTCGTCCGATGTTACTCATACTATACAGTCGCTTCAATGGGTGTAATTGAAGCCTTTGAGACTTTCTGACCGTCAATGTGACGTATGGACACGTCCCTTTATTTAAAGGCGCATCTCTATGTAGGCGAACGGGATGTTTTAAGTTTATATAATATATGATTTGATTTTTAGATAGTTTACAAAGATTGAATTGTGGTCAGATAGTTTTGAAAGTCAATACCCGTACTTAAAAAAAAAAAAACATATTCATAAATTTATTTGCATTCCATAATGTTTAAATGTGTTACAATGGTTTAAAGCTAAGCTACAATTACGGACCCTTTAGGGCACAGCAAAAGGTATACAAAAAAATCGGTTGTCTGTAAAGTCGGTTTACTGACGATAGTTGAACGTGACAATGTCATAAGAATCGCCGCAATTATCGTTGCTACGAGTATAAACAATTGACACCACATTCACTTTTCACTGCACTCCATACTTGACGAAAACATGTAAATGTATTATTGTATAGCAGCTGTCCACGTGGCCGCATCGCTCACTCAAGTAGGAGAGAGACAGATGTCGAACGCTGCCGAACGCGGAGGCCGATTGTGCCTTGATTGTTGCACTTCAAGCCTTAAATGGAACGCCTCAGAGCGAGGTAACGCCGCATGAGAGGTAACGCCGCATGAGTCATGTTTTTTCGTGCGTGCAGGCGGCTCCATCGAATTATAAGACGTTGTCACGTCAAAAATAATTCTTAAAATAAAAATAAAATTAGGAGACAATTAGCAAAGATTATTATCATTAATTAAGTAAATAGGTATAACATTTATTTTATTGAGATTAGTTATAGGTTGTGGTACACAATGATTATTTATAAGGTAATTAAACATATATCATATAAGTATCATATTATAATAAATATCTACGTATGCATGTATTTTACGACTAACTGTTTGTGATGTCTGTTTCTGTTAAATCTAATTAATAATAATTCAAATCACAATCTAATCTCAGCGACAGTTATTGTCAAAAACGTGTCAATAATTTAAGTAAATTAGATTTTTTTTTTGACAGATTGAGACTGAGAACGCGAATATTCTTTAGAATACGGGAATGAGGGTTTTTATGAAAATTCACGCCACCAGGTGGCCCCACTTTGACAAGAGGGCGTTTGAATATAAAATGTAATATGATAATCATTCTTTTCATTCATTCATTCCTACATCATTCAGAAAATAAATATAGGCGCTTTGAGTCTTTTGACAGATGCCAGGACCTGACGTCGCAGGTTGATAAGCTTCCTGGCAACTAAATGTGCCCAAGCAAAAAGGGTCCAGTTCTCGGCATGAAATTACCGAGTTTAAACTTCAAATGTCTGTTAAGAAAAAAATGTGCCAGTTTTTGAATATTTTTTAAATCCTTATTATCAATTGACTATTCTAGATACGGAATCTAGTCTAAACCACGGGCATGTCGGTGACGCGAACCCATAAGCTTATCGCCTAGGAAAAATCGCTCATTGCACCTAAAAAGTTTTCATTAAAAAAAATCATCAAATCGTTAACGCTGGTAGCACATCTCCGCCGCGAAACCATAGCAGCGAAACCGCAGTAGTTAAATTGTACTGGTTCGCGTCATGTTTCGCTACTCGCATCCGATTAGAGTAGCGGAACATGACGCGAACCAGTACAATTTAACTACTGCGGTTTCGCTGTGATGGTTTCGCGGCGGAGGTGTGCTACTGGCGTAAAGTGTTAAAGTTTTCGCTCGCCGCTGTGAAGAAACGCCTTTACTTTATAAGTTGCTCAGTATGGCTGTCATTAGAGTTATTTTACGCTTGTCATAAATGTCCATTCTTGGAAAGTAAGCCTTTGTATGGTTTGTACGTAACATAGGTATAAGTATATAGTTAGTATGTCATATTTCTGTGTACTGTGTGTACGTATATAATAAAATAACATAACATCACGCCTATAATCCCCGAAGGGTTAGGCAGAGGTGTACCTATAGTACACACACGTTTCGCCAGTTATGTTTAAGTCCCATGTAACATGGGGCGAGCCTATTGCTATCAACCGGGCACAAATCCAGACTCCGAGCTGCTACTGAGAAATTCCTGGTGGAATATACCAATAACACTTAGACCGACCTGGGAATCGTACCCCGGACCTCGTGCTCGGCAGTAGCGCTTGCGACCACTAGACAGACCAACGAGGCAATAAATAAAAATAAAATAAATAAATATTTATATATTTTCTAATACAAGAAATAAGTAGACATGAGTCAGTATAAAATAAGCATGGACTATCCATGAAACTTACATTTTCGAGTACCTAGTACAGTTAAAGGGGACTACAGTCGACCGCAGTTCGACGACACTTTGTCCTTGATACCAGCTTATGCTGGTTTTGTTAATCCGATCCAGCCTGTCCCTTGCTGTCCTCCCCCAGCGACACCCTCAGCCAAGGTCCGTACCCCATAGAGGGTGCCCTTAGCGTGTAGTCGCCTAGCTTATAAGTTATGCCCTGGCTGGAGGCTTTAATTTCTTGAGGCACCCACAGGAAAGTTCGGTTAAGCAGACGACAACCTTACAGTATTCGCATATGATGTGTTACATCTGACATCTCACCTTGGTAATAAGCAACTGAGCAGCGACAGAAATTAACATCAAAATTTTAAAACATAAATACTGAAATATTAATCGTTTAATTATGAATTATTAGTGCTCGCTCACTGGTCGAAATTCAACGCCCTCTACTTACCATTTATTATAGTACTTACTTATTCTATAAGTACACTAATTCCATGCCATTAAAAAGTACTTTCCGTCCCTTTTCACGAAATCACTCTCTCATATAACACATCAAAAATAAAAATAAATGTAGTGGTTTTGTTACAACTGACGTGCGCTCTACTGTACCTAAATGACGCCAGGAATGAAGAACGTTACTGCAAGTATTTTCTTCTGAACATTGACCACTACTTATCTATTTACCATGCCAACAAAGAAAACAATACGTATCTCATAAATACAAATAAACAGTACCATTTTGTTCTTTTCTAGTCAAACTTAGATCCAGCCTAAATCTAGAAACAGATAGAAAAACGTTCCGAACGTTAACACCTTACGTACGCATAAAACACAATATACGAGCTAAGATTCACCGCGAAATAAAACGTGCGCTACATAAGTTGAGCCGAATCTTGAGGGAACATTTGTTCAGCGGGAAGCGTGACAAAATTGTAGCGACCTACGTTTTTCGATCACTTTCGAAGAGTAAGACAACCGTATAGAAGTGACACTCATGTCGAATTAGGGAACTTAATTGATAAGCTATCAACTTAAACTTAATTATTTTTATCTTTAAAGTCAAATCATTTAATGTTATTCTTAATCAGTTGTATGAAATGACTATATTATCACAAAAACCGAAGGGTTCCGTACCATTGGACCATCTATAAAAATCACGCTTGTTGTATGGGAGCCTGAAATATTTGTTTTATGTTAATTTAATTATTCATTTTTAAAGTGAATATATAACTAAATATTCTGTGAATATTTCAAGCGTCTACCTGTTGCCGATATCAATATCGAGCAAAAACGACCAAAAAAATCACGTTTGTTGTATGGAAGCCCCCTTAAATATTTATTTTATTCTGTTATTTTGTATTTGTTGCTATAGCGGCAATAGAAATACATCATCTGTGAAAATTTCATCTGTCTAACTATCACGGTTCATGAGATACAGGCTGGTGACAGACGGACAGACAGACAGACAGATGGCGGAGCCTTAGTAATAGGGTTCCCGTTTTACCCTTTGGGTACGGAACCCTATTAAATAAAAACCGTAATTATGTACACAGGGCTACATAACAAGTTATACATTTCCAGTATATGCTGATCTCGCATTGTATAGGATTTCCGTACAATGAGAGGTCAGGTTATACTGGAAATTTATAGCTTGATATGTAGGTAGCGTACAATAAATATTACGATCGACTCAGGCCCAACGTCCATGCTTTATACTATTGTCTATGGTGTATGGCAAGTGAAGGGATGAACGGGAACCCTATTACTAAGGCTCCGCCATCTGTCTGATGGCGGAGCCTTAGTAATAGGGTTCCCGTTTTACCCTTTGGGTACGGTAACCCTAAAAATTACGTAGTGGTGACTATCTGCTCAACATATTATTATGTAGTGTGTAACTTGATGAAGTTACACACTACATTATAATAATATGTACTTAATTGTACGAGTGTTCGTGCCTCGGAAAGAATCACCTCCCAGTCTTCACCACCCAATTACGACCCGCCACAATAGGGTTGTCAAAATTGTCGAAAATCGAGCTCGAAGCACATACTTAATTTGCACCGCAAGCGACAATACCACCCAGGGCCTACCACCATCTTTTACTAAACGATCAAGAGAGATTTGTTTCAAGCTTAATAATAACGTTACTCATATTCGTACCATGGCCTTCATGGTATACCGTGTACTACCTTGGACGTACCTTACATCGCTTAATATTAATATAAGTATCAGTGTACACTCACAAGCAACCCTCACCTAATTTCACAACTTACACTAACACACCTTCACACACACACACACACCCTCACACACACACACACACCCATGCTCCTTTTTCCTTTCTTTATTTTAATTATATACGAAATAAACTAACTTACATTCTATAATCACCTTGGTAGATCGACACAAGTTACAAGTTGTATTATATAAATCTTATCGCATTAACCTCTTAGCTGAACACTGTGTCTTAAGATACAGGTAACCCTAGTTTAAGAGGCAGGGCTTACCAATTATATTGTCTACAGATTTTTGCAGCATAGATTATCATTTGCTCTGTACTTACTTCCTACCACTAGCTGTTAACTAAGTTAATTAAGTCTGTAACCTATTTTGGGAATAACTAAATTTTATTATTTATTATTATTATTACCTTACGCCCCGCAGCTGTAGGCATTTACAATGCGTTCGGGGTGAGAGTTTCTCGTCTACGCTATATTCTATGCCCTCGCTCCCTAACACTTAGCCTTCCCTTTTTACCAATTTCAAGAGCTTTTTTCACACATCAATCTCGTTCAATGCGAGAGTAATATGATGTAAAAGCGTCATACTATGTGAATGCCGGCCGTTGCCAAACCGTTCGTTAAATATATTGGAGGTTTTAAAAGTGAATATTTTTGGAAAGGGGCTGATGCAGTTCGCTTTGAAGGTAGTGGTGTAAGGGTGTTGAGAGGTTGTATTTTTTAATTGGATCTTGTGAAAAAAACGGGATTTTGATAAGCGGTTTTAGAGATAATAATAATAAATCCATTTATTTTCAGGCAATACAGGCCCATAGATGGACCTTAACAAACATATTTTTATTGTAAAAAAAACAAAACTTGTGTTTATAAAATTACAGACTATATTAGTAGAACTTCACTTTGCACTAGCTTCACTATGTGCTGCCCTGTGGTACTTGTCCGCGGAATAAACACGCGGGAATCGCGGGATAATCTTTTGCAATGCTATGTTATTTTTATTTATCACTAACTGACCCGACAAACGTCCTGTCAATAAGTTTGTCAAAATCCCATAGAAAGGACGTTCCGTTTTTCTTGAAAATGAAAATATTTCCGGAATCATTTCCAATTTTTCTTTCTATCAAAACCTAATTCGGATTATTACAACCATTTCTTCAAGTAGCATCGCTTACGAAACAGCATTTCATTTATATAGATTTTCCCATTGTTATAATCGCCAGCAGCTTTTATTTCCAAAGTTTTTTTTTTTTTAATTTTAATTCGTTGTTCCTTTTATCGTTTGAAAATTCAAGCTGGATCGGAAAAAAACAGTTTCGGAGAAAAGTTTTATGTTTTTCCGCGAAACAGTCAAAAAAGTCTAAAAAATAAAATCGAATTCAAAAACAGGAATATACAAAGTGTTCGGTAGGTATTGTTCTGATATTTCCAAACAGCTTTCACGTATCCATACAACATTGTTGAATTGAATTGTTCGTGGTATTCCACGAATGCACTCGTTTTCAAAAATATAGCACATGAAAAACTGTAAAGTTGAAGCAACCCAAATTCCTATGTTGGCAACACTTTTTATTGGTGACCGCTACAAGGCTCCCGCAGACAGGCGCGACGCGACAGCGCAACGCGACACTAGTAGCACAATTTTTATGAAAACTTTATGGAAAGTGTCGCGCTGCCTGTCGTGCCCGCAATATTGCGTTAGTCTGCACGAGCCCATTTGACTATTCGTAGTAGGTTCTGTGAATATTAAAACATATTTTTGTAATACCTACCACCTAAGTTCACATTTGGAGGAAGCAATAAATATATTGAGTACAAGCTGCTGCCCGCTGAATCACCCGCGTGGCTTTTTATAAAATAAAAGTAGTAGCCTAAGTGCAACAGCAGTAACATCAGCTATCCGCTAGTGAAAGTCCCGTCAAAATCGGTATAGCCGTTTCGGAGATTAGACGGAACAAGTAGACAGAGAGCCAGATAAAAAAAATGTATTTTCAATATACGAGTAAGTACCCGTGTATTACTTTCATAGGCATTTGGTAAAAAGCTGTTATTTTGACATTACAAACACACACTTAAATTTTATTTATTTGTATCATTTTGACTACATTGAGTATTTCTGATTTTTACAAAACAGACACGTCAGGATTTTTTAAACTAATATCCGTGTTAAATATTTTGACTATTTGAATTCATCCTAACACTAAAGTTTTATGACGGAGGTATATTTCTCCTCTATATTTCTTGCCTTAAACCCTATTCTACAAAAAAACCAGCCAAGTGCGTGTCGGACAACGCATAATGATGGGTTCCGTAGTTGGGTTGAATTTATCCTAAGAACAAACTTAACATTGTAGTTGAACAACATGTTCCCCCATACATTCCAACGGCAAATGTAAGTTTGTACACAACATTTTTAGTGATTTAATATGTTACTTTAAGACCATTGACCGCTTATAGGTTTCCCTGAATATAGAACTATTCTCTGCATTTTTTACAAAATTTTAGAGAGCCGTTTCGAATATAGGGGGAATGGTAAATTTTCATCTATTTTCTTTAATAAGTTTAAAACAATTTATTTTAGATTTTTTTATAATAAATATTTGAATTCCTCATAACAAGTCCTTTCGTGTGATATGTTACCAGTTGCAAAACTTTTGTTTTTTTAAAGTGAACCCCAGATAGACCAGTGCTGATGGACGCAAAAAATTATAAAAGCGGGAAAAAAATTTAACAGCATGGGACCTACTGTCTAGAAGAACAGTAAAATATTGTTAGAATTACGGGAAAATAATTTGGAGTCGACAAAATGGAGAAGGGTGGAACGGGGTTAACTTTTCGGGGCTCAAAGTGGTATTTCACGGTTTTTCACGATTTGCAACGAAACTTGACCTTTTATAGAAAAAAGTTAAATGACGAAGATGTTGATAATAAAAAGATCTAAAATATTTGTATGTAACATTTTTCCACATAACAAAAAAACAATTTTTCAGTTTTAGAATTTTTCTCGCGCAAACATTTTTTTTTCACGAAATTTGGTGGAAATATAAGTTATTATGTTTCAAGTAAGCTGTAATTTTTTTGTAGCGAAATACAGATTTTTTCAACTGAAAAGTCTCATTAGTAAAATCAGAGTTTTCAAGCTCGCCAGCCGCCATTTTTCCCGTTGAAGCGTCTACTTTTAGATTATGTAATAAAAGAGTAGCACTGCTACGGATAAAAAATCCAGAAAACGCGAAAACATTAAAAAACAGATTTTCAAAAATATTTTTTTTTAATTTTTGTCCCAAACTGATATTTATTTATTGAAATTAATAGTTGAAACCTTCAAGTATATTAATTTCATGCTACCTTAATAGTTACAAAGAATAAACAAGGACATAAACAAGGATTTGATTAGGATAAAAGGGCGAAATGAGGTGAACTTTTGGGGGTAAAAATGGTTTCTCACGATTTGCAGTGAAAATTAAACTTCTACAAAAAAAAAAGTAAAAGAAAAGAGTAAGAGAATAAAAAGGTCTACAACTTTTGTATTTAACATTTTGCCACATAACCTCAAATTTTCCGAGATAATCGGAAAAACAGTTTTAGTTTGGTTTTAATTTTTTGTTTGTAGCAAAATTTAGTGAAATTAAACATTTTTATGTTCTTGTCCTTTTTATGGTGTATTCTGAATCACTTACATCTTCATAAATTCTTTTTTCAATATTATAACAAGTTTCAAAACCATGACACTTTTGTACATACCATGTTTGCGTCACCCACATCTTTTAGTGTTACACCCGGTTTCACAATTGCAGCAAATACTTTGAAATCTATTTGAAAGCTGATTAACAGTAAAATTTAGATATTTAACTTATTATTTCCATTAAACAAGTTAACGCAAATCAGTTAACTATGAACTTTCCACTTTAACAAGCAACTCAGCTCTCGAAAAGACGCGGCTTGCTCCGATGCTATTCAAATACCATCGGTCGTTTCGGCGTCGGGTACTGCTCCACTATTAAGATTATAAGATTTCATTTCAGGGAAGTAGCTACTAGGAGCCGCCCCCTCTCCGAGTACTTAAAATAGTTTCGAGAAAAAATAATATTTCGCTGCCGAAAAATAACTACTACTTAAGAACATAAAAAGGTATATTTCCACTAAATTTTGCGACAAAAGCAATTTTTACATAAGAAAAAAAAAACTAAATTAAAACGGTTTTACCGATTTTATCGGAAAATTTGAGGTTGTGTGTGGCAAGATGTTAAATACAAAAGTTGTAGATCTTTTTATTGCCAATAAGTTTTTTCTTTAATTTTTTTTTGTAGGAGGTTAACTTTCGCTGCAAATCGTGAGAAACCATTTTTATCTATTCTATATTATATATTCTATTCTACCCTAATCAAATCCTTATTTATGTCCTTGTTAATTCTTTGTATTTTTCGTGAAAAAATCATATTTTTGCACGAGAATAAAATTTAAGAATGAAAAATTGGTTTTTCCGATTTTTCCCGGAAAATTTGAGGTTATGTGGAAAAATGTTACATTCAAAAGTTGTAGGTCTTCTTATTATCAACAACTTTGCTATTCAACTTTTCGATAGGAGGTCAACTTTCGTTGCAAATCGTGAAAAACCGTGAAATAATTTCAACCCCTAAAAGTTAACTCCGTTCCACCCTTCTCCAATTTGTTGACTCCAAATTGTTTTCCCGTAATTCGATCAATATTTTGCTCCTCTTTTAGTAAGCTCAGTCATGCTGTTATTTTTATTTTTTTTCTCAAGAATGCATCAGCACTGGTTTAATATTCAAAATTAAATAATTTATTTACGTTACACGTTCGTGTTTGGGTCACAGAAATTCCGAAATTTCAACTTAATAAATCCAGTCGATTCGAAGTAAATCGGCTGTGATAGACGGACAGACGGACAGACACACAAGTCATCATAAACAGGTTCCGTTTTTTCCTTTTGATGTACGGAACCCTAAAAAGACGTCAGTATTAAGCCAGATAATTACTGAAACATCGTTATTTCTAGCCCTACACTGTCTTATCTGCCCTCAACAAACACATTATCGTATGTAAGTTGGCGTTACAGAAAAAGTTACAGCCACTGGAGCGGCGTCGGTTGATTAGGTCGGGTTCCAAATGGTCGTATGTGCTATAAACATTTTTGGGTAAACGTAATATGGAGTCGTTAGGATAATAGAATGGACCAGAACGCGGCGGCTGTGCCGTTAGGGCGGTATCTGCCGATTTACTTCATGTAAACTGACAGATAAAGAAACATATAGCTTGTAGCGGTTTTGGGTGTCTGCTTGGAAATGTAGACGCCATTTTTGTAGGTTATCGTTTGGGTCTATTAGGTCTTACAATAAAGTTTTATTTAGAATAATGTATATTTTACTTATGTTATACACCCAGTAGAACATAATATAACATCACGCCTGTATTCACCAAAGGGTTAGGCAGAGGTTTAGGTACATATAGTTCACCCACATTTCACCAGATTGAAGTCCCATTTTGTCTTGTCTGTGTGGTGCCAGACGTAAAGAATTGCACCACCCTATTTCTTACCGTGGGTGTCGTAAAAGGCGACTGAGGGACTTACTAGAGAATGGGCAGCAGCGTTCTTTATGCATCTTAACACCATACTGCGATCGCCAACCCGCCTGCCAAGTGTGGCGATTATGGCAACCCCTCCCCCTCTTGGGGGGCGGTCTATGTCCAGCAGTGGACGTCTTTCGGCTGAAATGATGATGATGATTATATCTGACTTTTGGGTAAAATCAACCCTAAGTCATAGATTGTCAGGTAAAAATACCTATTTAGCTTAGCTCATATTAGCGTATGTAACCGTGACTAAATTAACCTTTTCAATGTTTATTTTATGATATTGTATGCTTGCTCTAGAATATCCAGACGTAGGCTAGATTATGTCATGTATACATTTATAATGATACGTACCTACTTACAACAAACTGTAAGAACTTATTTAAATAAAATATATTTTATTATTCAAATAAATACTCAATTCTCAAATCTTTATTGCATTCCACAATGTATATGCTTAGGTGGTAATCAGTAGGTTAGAGAACAATCGTGGATCCTGTCGGGCACAGCAAAAGAAAAATGGTACGTGGAGACGAGGACTCACAGTTTATCTCATATATTATGGATAAGTTATGCTTAGTGTATGTATGTATTTATTGTACATGTAAATAGTTCACCACTGACTACCTGCAGTACTGTCTCTCCTTCTCTTTTTAATCCATCCAAAGGTTGTCTGTAAAAGATCGCTTTTAGCGATAAGACCGCCCATTGTGTCACCCTGTGTAAAATTTCAACATTTATATCTGTAACTTTTATGGTGTACATAGTAAAGAGTATTCTATTCTATTCTATTCTAATCTAACTTATTCAAAAAAATAATTAGGTTTTGTGTATTTTACATGTGTTTAGGAATAAATCATTTAAATATTCGGTTACACTGTAATAACATATAGTTAATAATAGTATTTTTAGTTTGTTCACGAATAAATGGAGTTTTTTTTCATTTCTTATTGTTTCAGGTAACTTATTATATAATTTTATTGACTTTACCAGAGGGCCTGTGGAATGTATTTTTAAGCGTGATGTTGGTAAATTTAGTTGTGTTTTGTGCCGTAGTGTGTATTATATTATAACACCCACACACATAACATTACGCCTGTAATCCCCGAAGGGTTAGGCAGAGGTGTACCTAATAGTACACCCACATTTCGCCAGTTATGTTTAAGTTATGTTTAAATGAGGAATAAAGTCTGTCCCAAAATGCTACCTTGAGGTACCCCAAATAGGATGAAATCCTAAAGGTGGTTTATAGGTGATGAAAAGTTTGTATGAGGAACATAGCATTTCTTAAGTGATGGATATGGAAATTCAAATTAATGCCTCTGCTAAGAAATAAAAAATTACGTGTTTCAGCGTTTTTATAAATCCACCCCCAAGGGGGTAAAATAGGTGATGATTTTAAAATTCACATGATTATTGACATTTTTGCGTAGGTACCTTTTTCAAAGAGATTTTAGTAATTAGAAATAAAGTCAGAGTCCGTATCTTTAGGGAATATTTATTTTAGTATTTATTTCATTCAAATCGGTCCACCCGCTTAAAGTTATTACATTTTAAAGTCATAAAATAACTTAGCTAATATATACGTATTACGTGGTTAGTGGAGGCACTAGAGTATATCAAATGAATGGTTATACTATTAAAATGAATTATTATTATATTTAAGTTAGACATTTAAAACCAGCTTATTAAAAAAAACAAATATTATTTTCATTTATTATCTGTTTGTTTGACTGTTACCTTTTCACGCTTTTATGGCTGAATGGATTTGGATGATAGAATACTTTTTATCCCGGTAGCACGTTCCCGTGGGATAATTTCCGACATCCACGCGGACGAAGCCACAGGCAGAATCTAGTATTTAATAAGTTAATAGCATGTTTGTACATGCCATCAGCTGAAATATGCACACTCAATAATAGGCCCCCGGAAACTATCGCCAACACTTAGAGATGTAGCAACAACGGGGCAACATACCTGTTAAAAAAAACATAATTTATTAAACACATTTTCATATTCAGAAGATTAGAACATAACTCAGGATCAGCTTTCGGGAGCTGATAGCGCACGTCATGATGTAAAATGAGTATCATGAGTTCTAGAAATAATTATAAGATATATTAATATTTAATAGCCTTTCAATATTCGACTCGGTAACAAGGGCGCGGAGCCCATATAGTATAGAGGTACATACAATAAAATTACTAATGAAATTATGTTTATTTCTGGAAGTAGATCTTTTAGGTATTCCCTATATCGGTGTGATCAAACAGTATTATTCTCTCATTACATTCAAACAGAAATGATGTAAGTTCAACGACCTTAGTTCTAAACGTGGCATTATATTTGTAAGGACGGCTGAACTCAGGGGACCGGTTACGTCACACGGCTTAGAACAATTTCATCAACTTCAATAAAACAATCATCAACAACAACAACATCAACTCAATAGCAACAACAACCAACTCATCAACAACACTTCACAACACACACTTCACTCACTTCTCTTCACTTTCATCAACTTGTTGCTATGTAATTGACTATCTTCTTCATGAAAATTGTTGTTGATTGACATAACCGCCTCTGTTGTCTAGTGGTAACATTTTTCAATTCGCATTCCCAACATTTTCTGCTTGATTTGGTTGGTGGTAGGGCTTGTTCTAAGTCCGCCTGGCTAGCTACCACCATTTTATCTAAGTCTGTCGCCATAATAACAATGTTAACAGCATAGTTGTGTTTTGGCAGTTAGAGGTAAGATAGCCAGTTACTCTATGGACGAGGAATCCGGGTGAATGAAGCTCGCTTCCACTTTCAGCCTGATCTCACCATTAGGTGAGATGAAGGCCAAGACCTACCCGGCTGCGTTTAAAAAAAGAGATAGTCTTTTTGGTCGGATTTTCTGTCTGCTGATTGAATTGAAATAATGCACATTGTAGTTCTGATAACAATTCAATATTATGCACTAGAGCGGTATGATTCATTTTAAAAATGATCAAAAAGTAGTTTTCTCTACAAGAAGTGTGAAGTGTGTGTGTGAAGTAGTGTTCTCTCTATTGTTATAAGTAAAATAGCTTTACCTACTAATCTTATAAACGTCACTCTCTTTTCTGAAAATTATTTGATAGTGTGCTTTGAATCTACATTCAATATTCTGATTTTCTCAACATTTTAAGTCCACCATGCTACTAAAACCAAGGAAAACTAACAGAAAAATTACGGTACTCCGTGCTAAAACCAAAGTGCATAGCACGGTATCTATCCACTAAATATCTCCATCCATAAGCTCAGCCTTTTCCCAGCTATGTTGGGTCAGCTGCCAGCCTAACCAGATGCGGCTGAATATCAGTATTTCGCTAGCAACGACTGCAATCTGACCTCCCTAACCCAAATACTGGGGGATACCGAATTCGGTCAGTAGAAGCATTACACATAGGTATTATGTTATGGCTACCAGTGTCTGCCTAACCTCTTGAAAACCTCAAGCATGTCTATTAAATTTGTATCTATATTTAGTTACTAGATTACATAAATGATAAGGGGTTATAGACTCAAAACGAGGCTTCTACTGTGACTTTTTAGGGTTCCGTAGTCAACAAGAAAACCTTATAATTTTGCCCTGTCCCGTCTGTATGTCTGTCTGTTTCCAGCTTAGCGCAGAGACTCTTAGTACTAGAAAGCCGTAACTTGGCGCGGATATACATATTAATCACGCCGACAAAGTGGTGTTATAAAATTTTGAAAAAATCTTTATTAGGGTACCTCCCTTACACGTAAAGTGGTGATAATTTTTTTCTCGTCTATCCCATGATGTGGGGTTTCGTTGGGCCGTTCAAAGATATTGCGGGTCTGTGAAGATTAATTTTCGATTCAGGGATCCTTTTGCGTAATAATAAGCTTTAAAGTGCAAATATTTGTGAGAGTCAAGTGTCCCTCCGCCAGCTAATTGGTTGTTTTTGGATTTGTGAAAAATAAATATGGCAGTAGTACATAATATAACAAAATTAAAAGGAAAGCTATAACAGCTAAGTAGGCTCTACAAGTTTTAGAGTAATAGTCGACCAACTTACATTGGCAGTTGGAGAATTGAGTTGGATAAATTCATCCCAACTAAAAACTAAACTAAAAAAATAGAATTCTCTTTTCGTTCATCCATTTTTCCAACTAAAAATAGAGAATTTTAAGTTTGTTTTTGGGATAAATTCATCCCAACTACGGAACCCTTCATTGTGCGCGGTCCGACACGCACTTGGCCGGTTTTTGTATAAAGTGGCTGCTACAAACATTTGTTTCCTTGTTTTGTTCCTATTAAACTAGAATTCTCTTTTCGTTCATACATTTTTCCAACTAAAAATAGAGAATTTTAAGTTTGTTTTTGGGATAAATTCATCCCAACTACGGAACCCTTCATTGTGCGCGGTCCGACACTCACTTGGCCGGTTTTTGTATAAAGTGGCTGCTACAAACATTTGTTTCCTTGGTTTGTTCCTATTAAACTAGAATTTCCTTTTCGTTCATCCATTTTTCCAACTAAAAATAGAGAATTTTAAGTTTGTTTTTGGGATAAATTCATCCCAACTAGGGAACCCTTGATTGTGCGTGATCCGACATACACCTGGCCGGTTTTATTCAATTATACCAGCAAGTGACTATCCTACTGGGTTCTTGGCAAGAAAGTGAAGCGTCATGTTTAACAGTTTTATTTTATTTTATAAAATTTGTGTTTCGTCGAATATTAATGTGTAATAATGGTGGATTATTAACCATTAAGAGTTCGTGAACGTGCATTAGTATAGGCAAATGAAACAAAACAGTGCAACAACACTTCAAGTTCTCTCAGGAAGTCCGCGTGTGGTGTCAGTAAAGTGCCACATCTTTACTGAAACTCAAGGGGAGCGGGCGGGCGGGGGGGGATATCATCTATCATGCATTGAATTATTTAATTTCATCATTATTTAAACAAACTTTGTACTAGTTAGCTAATTTTACTTGACACTGGTTAAATGTGCAAACCGAACGAAGCCACAAAAAAAAACTCTTCTACTGCCTTGGCCAAGGCCTCATCTCATTCAGACAAGGCTTGCTCAAGGTGGATCGGCTATTCCTGACTTATATTTACTACTGGCTTCTGCCTATTATTCCGTCCGCGTGTTTCTTGTTCACCCACCCACCGCGTCGCATTGCATCGCCCGCCCTCGCTATTACTTCGTATTCGCTTAGCGTTCTTTCTGACTTTTTTCTTTTTGTGCGGTCGTAGCGTGTTCTTCCCCAAGAATTGGGCTATCAAATACAAACATTTAAAAAAAAATCCGATTGGTAGTTCCAAATGTTAGCGCGTTGAAACAAACAAACAAAGTCTTCAGCTTTATTGTCTAAAATAATATATATATATCACTACATAATATAAAAAAAAAAATCCGACTGCGTAAAAAGTGAACTTAAAAAAAGATGAAAACAAGATTTATATAAATTAATACTATAAACAATCTCATGCAGTCGGAGGCATCTTCTACCTATTGCCTCCGACTGCACTGTTTTTTCTTCACTTTTGTAATTTATCTAAGTTACAATAACCTAATGGCAAATGCTAATCACTTTTTACAAAAATATTGCTTTTCCTGATGCAGGGGCGTTGATTGTTGAGGAGTTCTCCTGATGAGAAAGATCAGCTCCACTTCACCATATGCAATGAGCAGAGCATAAATTGCTTAGCAACAGATGTGCCTATAAAATTTGAGGATTTCCCTTGATTTCCATGGATACCCTCATCAGATTCTGACTTGATGAGAACACTTCGAGAGCATACCCATTAAAACAAAAAAAAAAATCAAAATTGGTCTATAATTGATGAAGGAATCGGTGAACATACATAAAAAAACAATCAAAATCAAAAGTCATTTATTCAAACTAGGCTGAGAATCAGCACTTTTCGAACGTCAAAAATTACATAAGACAGTCCCCCAAAAACGCCCACCCTTTACCACTTCCTAGTGCTTTAGCTGGGAAGAAGAAGTGGCGCAACAAACTCCCCAGCAGCACAGCTGTCTGTTCTGTAAACATACATCAATCATACATCTGTAAACATACCTACAGACAAACATTATAACCTCCTCCTTTTTGGAAGTCGGTTAAAAATCAAAATCTACTTCCACGTATAGAACGATATGTCAGGTGCGTGTACAGAAAACTAAGTAAACTTTTAATAGTACCACTAAGCAACTGTTTATAGTACCACGAAGTACTACGATTAGTGGAAATGGGTTTCATTGTTGCCTGGCCGAAGCTAGTAAATAGTTACTTCAGAACTATTAAAATGTTCAAAGTAATACCGCAATTTGCATGACGGTGCGTTCTAGTGATTAATTTTATGTAGTAGGCAACTATGAATTCTGTCGCGCGTGTTTTCATAAAAATACATAAGACGTAAAAAATATTCGGAAAAACACATTCGATCTCTCAAAAATTCCTGAATGAATGCACCGAACCCAGCGTGTTTAAACTAGACTCGATTGCTCGAATGAATCCAAAGATTCAGACTAGCCCATAAAGCCTCATGTTTCATGGGACTACAGAGACCATTGTATATCAAAGAGGAGACGCTGGGCGAACTGAAATGCGTTTTACATTTGTACAATTAGGACCCATCAAAGATTAGCTGTTGAACTAATAACGTATTTAGCTGGTTTAACTTCGAGAAAAACATTTACTGCAAACCACCCAATAAACGAACTCAGAAAAAAAAACTTGAAAATAAAGTTAGAATCCAAAGCGGTCCTTTGAAATGAGCCTGAGCTTTGTGTCTTTGGCCTACCCTGATATCAAGCAATGGACAACATTGTCAAACTTTTAACTTACAACTAATAACAACAGATTGACTGCTTCAAATAGTTGAAGCAGTCAATCTGTTGTTTTTTTTTAATTTAACCTTGTGAATTCACTCAGAGTACAGACTCTGAGTGAATTCACAAGGTGAAATAAAAAAAAAAAAATGTAAAATATAAAATTACTCTTGATTCATAATAATATATATTATAAGTTTATATAACTACACTATCGTATTAGGTAATTAAGTACGTGTTTGTAAAATAAATAAATATAAACTTTGAAGGTTTAAAATACTAGGTTTTTGGCTACTTTTTTCTTATTTTTATTTCTGGATAATATTTACATCATTTAAAAGCTAATATTCTTAAAATAATAATATTAAATTAAACAAGTATATTTTTGGCTACTTTTTGCTATTACCAGTCTTACCAAGGGGTATCGTATTACCCAGTAACTGGGTTGTGGAGGTCAGATAGGCAGTCGCGCCATGTACAATACTGGTAATTAGCTGCATTCGGTTAGACTGGAAGCTGACCCCAACTTAGTTGGCAAAAGGCTAGGCAGATGGTGATGATGATTTTTGGCTCCTTTGTATTAGTTGTAGTTGACAATATTTTTTTTGTAATGTTTGTCTTGTTTGTGCAGAATAAACAATTTTTCTTACTTTTTTCTTTTCTAGTCGATTAGAAACATTTCTCTCTAATCTTTATCACCAATCTTTCCCTGAAAACTATAAAATTATTTAACGTCCGTCAACTTTCAATCTTACTGAACCAGCCCGCCATGTTGTTTAGATAGTCTGGGCCTTATGCTCTTATCACATCGAAGATCTAAATTGAATCCTGGTGTGGGGTGCATAGTCCGTAAAATACCCCAAGCTCGTAACCTATCAGAAAGAAGTTTATCTCAAGAAATATCTCAGATTAGGACATTCGGGAGAAATAAGGAAGCCATTTTACGGTTTCTTTTGAGGTTTGAAATGTTATTTTGCGCTGTGAATTGGATTTATATGGTTCAAGAATGACATTGTTGTAATAATGATATTGTTTTTATTTGTGTAGCTGTATTGATTTTATGAACAACTAGCGACGGGCCGGTCGCTGTTTTGCATGGTTTTAACGTGTTGACAAAAATTTAAATTTCGATATTATATGTACGTTGAATACGAATGTATTTACATATAAACCTTCCGGAATAAATTCACAAAATAATGGTGAAAACCGTTGCAAAATCCGTTGTGTACTTTCAAAGAACAACAAGGGTCATACAGACACGGAAAGCTACTTTAATTTATAATATGTATAGATAAATACTCGTAGATGTAAAGAACCGTCAATTTTATTAGCATGCTAACTTAAAATAATTTTTATTTATTTATTCACCAGACAACTAGATTCAATTACAAAAATACTTACAATTCTAGATTGTTGGTAAACAATTTAACTTATTTGGTACTTTAGTACCTACTTAAATTCTACTACCGACAGGGTTTTTAAAAGATGCCTCATTATGGGGCTTTTATCAGGTCCATCAGCTTTAGCTTTCAGGAGGCTGTTGCTACTGTTCCACAATCTTGTGAGAAGAGATGCATCATTTTTCCGCATTGTAGCTCAGAAGCTATCTACTCTGGCTCGAGCAAACATTGCAGATGCACTGCAATAACGTGACATTCTTATATTTTAATAGCTGTGCCCTGCGGTTTCACCCGTGTAAGTCTCGATCCCGTGGGAATATCGGGATAAAATGTAGCCTATATGTTAATCCAGGAGGTCAGCTACCTTCTTACAAAATTGGTCCAGCCGTAAGAGCGTGAAAAAGTAACAAACACACTCACAAACTTTTGCCTTTATAATATTATGTGAAGACAACTATTTCGTTTCAGGCCAGTTTTTAACCGACTTCCAAAAAGGAGGACGTTATATGTTTTTTTTTTTTTTTTTTTTATGTATGTTCACCGATTACTCCGTCAATTGTGGACGGATTTTGAAAATTCTTTTTTTGTATGGAAGGGTATGCTCCCGAGGTGGTCCCATTGCCACCAAATCAGAATCTGATGAGGGGATCCCATGTAAATCGAGGGAAATCCTCAAATTTTATAGGCATACCTATAGCGATTTGAGTATTTTTTATAGAAACTCGTGCATTTGCACTCGAAGAGCACCATTTGGTGAAGTGGAACTGATGATGAAGACCACAGATGGCCACCAGAACTACTTGATAATAAGTATTTCACCGTTGCGATTCGATTAGGCACTTTAATATGGTTGCTAAGCAATTTATTCTCGTCAAAATGCATATGGTGACGTTGCCATCAGTTCTCCTGGTTCTTACCAGCAGAACTTTCTTTCTTTCTTTTCTTTTTTTAAAAAAAACGTTGCCGCACACTAGGAATTTCTCCTGTACCGTGGGTGCATTTACAAACATTTAAACTCACATACACAGACAGCCAGACCCGGAACAACTACTTATAGGTCATACAAATAACTCCTCAACAATTAACGCCCCTGCATCGGGAAAATCAATATTTTGTAAAAGTTGATGAGCATTTGACATTAGGCTATTGTTAATTAGATAAATTACAAGCCGACCCAAACAGTGAAACACTACAAAGTGAAAAATAACTTTAATTTCAGAAGTCGGTTGCATAAACTAAAATACAGATCCAAAGACACCGACTTCCGAAATTAAAGTTATTTTTCACTTTGTAGTGTTTTTTTGGAAGTCGGTTGTTTTTTTTTTGTAAAAAGTTTTTTTTTAATAAAATGCTCATACTTGTCAAAAGAGCATCGAATCTGAAGTTTAATTGAGTTTAACTGTGTGGGTTTTTCATGATCTTTTTTTCCTAACGGTTTCATCTTTTCACGATTTGTTTAATTCAGCTCTAATGCTTATGAATTACTAGCTTTTGCCCGCGGCTTCATTCGCGTGGTTCGCAGAAATGATCCCACCAGAACTTACTACCGAGATAAAAAGTATCCTATTCCTAACCCAGGTCATGTTTAAGGCGCAAAAAGGTAGCAGACAGACATACAAAGTTACTTTTACATTTATAATATTAATATATGGAATTGTCAAGTCTTAGTGTATTATGTTAATCTTTATTTTATCACATATTATAATGTCGTAAGTAAGTTTAAATAAATCCTCCTCTAAGCACAACATAGCCACTGAAAAATAAACGCAAGTTAACGGCATCAGCTGCATCTCAGCTAGTGAGATTTATAACAATCAATTTAGGGAAAAGGGTAATTTAAAGTGGCTTTTAGCTACGGGTCCTGGGTAATGTGTTGTCTACCTAAATTCATTGTTATTGTGCAGGATATCTGGACCAGCCATCTGTTATTATCCGTGCTCCATAAGTGCATTACTGTATAGAGGAAAACGGGAACAAATTAGATAGAATAATGGATCAGCGCAGCTGAATGGGACTGTACAAAACGTATAGGTAATTAGGAATGTTCTAACAACAAAAAATTTCAGTAGATGCGGTTGATAAATTAAATCAAAAATCAAAATATTTTATTTTACATGAAACTACATGGGCACTTATGAAACGTCAGAACAGAAGCTAGGTGCACGGTTCCAATTGGTCGTTTCCTATGGAGAAGAGCCGGCAAGAAAATCCACGGTTACTCTTTTAAAAATAATTAGCTTTCACAATGTTTACCAGATACTTAACAAAACAGGAAATGGTCTAAAAATCTAGATAATTAGAAATTAGATATTGACCTCTTATTTTTAAAAGGTTGCTTGAAGTTAAGTAATAATTAGCGACTGTTTAACCATACATTTTTGATGTATAAACGCCTCTTAACTTTCAGAAACGCTTATAAATAAATTCCTTAATGTGTATTACCTATTTAAGAAATTCTTGTTTCACATTTACAACTTCTGGGGGTCTACTCCGAAGCGCTAAACCGAAGTATCGGCCGAATCTTCGGTCGTTTCTTTACTACGGCTAACTATCGCTAACTACGGCGAAAAAAAAAAGACAGTCGAAGAGATAAGCCAAAGTCAAAACTGTGACTTGAAGTCCGGTATGAACTCAAAGTCAAAAAAGGAAACTGTGGAAGTTATAAAACGGCCGAACATTCGGCCGATACTTCGGTTTAGCGCTTCGGAGTAGACCCCCAGTCTATAGCAACTTCATAAAGCAAGAAAAAAAACTTATAAAAAATAAGCATGGTTCGAGTTGGCTCGGGAAAAGAGTTCCTAGAAGGACTTGGAGGACGTCTTTGCACAGCAGTTGGACAGTATAGGCTATATAAAAATAAAAAAAATAAGCTTGTGAAATAACATTGAAGTATTTCGGGGCGGCCACAATATTTTTAAGGATGTAGATAAGTGCCGAGCGATATTTTGAGTTTCAATTAAATTTTGTTTATTCTACAGGTCAGTTTAGACCAAACGAGCGAATGCATATTCTATCCCCACTCTACCAAACGAATTTTGTGTAAACAGGGATAGAGCTTTTGCTCGTTGCTCTATCCCTATTAAAATCTCAAGAATATCAAGAAAATAATGCTCTCGCAACGAAGTGTTCTTGCATAGACGCCACGCACGGTTAAATTATTCATGTTATAGTCTTTTTTTTGTTTTTGTTTGATTGTTTGTTGTCATTTGCCAGTGTCACAACACCACGCAACACAGAGTAATTAATTACGCAATGTAAATCGTTGGTCCCTGGCCCTGACATCAAGCAATGGACAAGATTGTCAAACTTTTATTGCTGGAATACGATGCTTTTGGCTAAATGTGTGTATTAAATGTATTTCTTTTGTAATGTGCATTTTGTTTGTGCAGAATAAACTTTTTTTTTCTTTTTTTTCTTGCTCTTGTTCTAGTTCTGTGTTCATTTAGTTAAAACCCGCCTTAAGAATGCTTATTCTCATTTTACTCGAAATGTTACGTAGGTACAGTCGATCACACATCATTAGTAACACTTTGATCTTGAGCTCGCCTATAGTAAAGAGGTTCAATGGAATACGAGGTCAGCTTATACTTACTGCATTTATTACTACTGACGATGTTACTGTTTCAATACGATATATAGTTCAAATTCAAATTCAAAACGTTTATTGCGAACTAAGTGTACAATGTAGGTGTTATCTTATGTTAGTACTTATGACTTAGCAGCCTTTTACAAGCATTGCAATTATTATTCGCCTGCCCTTATCATCCTAAATTAGCATGCATTAAACATTATTATTACTTAATTATTTCCTTTTATATTAGTATAATTAAATTGAGAAATATATAGTTATGTCAAAATTAAAATGTCAATAATGAATTTAATACAATTATTCAGCAATATTAATGTCATCCTTTTCAGGTAGTACAATTTAAATTATAATTTTATATAAAGTTAAATAGGATAGATTAAATCGTATTGTTTTATACGACTGATCGCCAACTTTGTACATGAGAGAATATCGCTATTTTAAGCTAGACTCTAAATATTCTTTTACTGAGTAGAAACATTTTTGGATTAGGTATAGTTTTAGCCTTTTTTGGAATAATGTTACAGATTTTTCAGTTTTAAACATGTTGGGCAACTTATTATATATTTTTATTGCCATATAATAATGGGCTATCGCTTAACATTTTAATTCTTGAGGATGGAGCGCATAACCTCTTTTTATGGCGAGTGTTGACATTGTGCGTATCTTCTACTTTAGTGAACTTTTCGATATTTTTAAAAACAAATACACAAATGTCAAGTATATAATTATTGACGGCAGAGTTAGAATTTGATATTTTATAAAGTATGGTTGGCAGCTCTGCGTATTATCTATTTGGGCTAGAATTCTTATACACTTCTTTTGCATTATGAATAGTTCATCTACGTTAACACTATTTCCCCATAGCATGACGCCATATCGCAGCCATGAGTATGCGTATGCGTAGTAAGTAGCCATAGCTGTTTGTGTGTTTGTGCTTTGTTTAATTTGAAAAAGAGCGTAAGAGAATCTGGAGAGCTTTGTTTTTATATGTTCTATGTGTGCCTTCCAGTTAATGTGTGTCAATATTTATGCCAAGTAGGCTAAATGTATTAACTTCTTCTATTTGCGTGTTTCTGAATGATGTTTTTAGATTGAGAGGTGGTTTTTTGTATGATCTAAATTGTATTATTTTAGTTTTATTACTATTTATTTCCAAGTCCAAGTTTTCTATCTAGAATTTCTCAGTAGCAGCCCGGAGTCCGAATAAGATGTGTTCGGTACTGGCAAAATGTACACCTCTGCCAATCCCTTCTGAGAATACAGGCATGATGTTAATCTCTGAAAATTTCAAAAATGATTGTAACCACTCACGGTGACCAGTCCCAATGTTTGTTAACCCAACTTTATAAAAGATGACGTAACAAAATGACCCAAGTGAAAAGTCGTAGGTATTGAGTAGTCCGCCTCAGCCTCCCTACATCATTTGTTACAGTCGCCGCGTAAGATGAAAGCTTGTGATACAAACGTCTCGTTCACGAGTCACTAGCCAAGCGGGACGGCGGGACTGCGGGACCGATAGTGGGGCCATGCTGCACTTATTTGCACTGACGTTTTATAGTAACGGTTTTAAATAAAGTACCCAGTTTATTGGTTTGTTGGTTGAGAGGAAAGATTTTTGACGTATGCTTCGTATTTTATGACGGCGTTGACATCGATGTCTTTTAAATAAAAATCCGCTCTGTAACATTATAGAACGAATTACAAACCCAAAAATTGAAAAAAACTTACTTAAAGTCTCTTATTTAGCTTAAAGTTATTGTTTATTTGTTACCTTTTCTTTTTATTAATGTCTCATAAAAGTATTTATAAAGACTTGATAATCATATTTTATGTCTATACATTTTGTTTGTTTCTCCAAACTGAAACCTTTTTTATTTTTGGGTGGCAAATTATCAAGTAACTTCTCCCGCTCTGGGCAGAGCGGAAGGGCGTGTCAGACTTTTACTGACTAAAACCTACCGGTGTTCCTTCAGATGCCTGTGTGCCAGGGCACTATATCCCTTTCAGACAAACTCGCAACCCTGGCAGGCAAACCGAAACTACCTAACACTGTGTCTAAACTACGCAATTAACGACACACCACTCAATTTACCAAGCTTCCTTCACAATCAGTGGACCGAAATAAATGCGTTTATTTCCCCTAATATCCGGAAATTCCTTGTTCCATTGTCCCCACTACTTTATCGGGATATCGGGAGATATCCGGTCCATTATTGTAGAGATAAAACTTTGATTCGATACAATATAACTTTTGACGACGACTTTGTTTGCAACTTAATGGCATCTTCCGACTTGATGTTAACGTTAAAAGATTTTAAGAGCGTATTATAAATTTTGTGAAGAATAGAAGACCCTTAGGCTATGCTTCCCTGTACATAGGATAAGATGTGTAACGGGCTACGTCAAGAAGATAGTCTAATACCAAACCATCAATTTGGCTTCAGGGAAAAACACTCTACAATAGACCAGGTACACAGAATAACTAACATTATTGAAATAACACTCGAAAACAAGGAAGTCTGCGCCACCGTATTCCTAGATGTCGCGCAAGCTTTTGATAAAGTTTGGCATGAGGGTTTGATATTCAAACTCAGACGCATGCTACCTCCAGAATTTGCAGACATATTAGAATCATATATAAGTAACAGAATGTTTAGAGTAAGGCAAGAAGATGCATATTCCAATCTAAAAACTATAAAAGCAGGGGTACCACAAGGAAGTGTGTTAGCCCAATCATGTACTTGCTATACACATGTGAAATCCCAGAGCTGGAAAACAACACGATTGCGACTTGTGCAGATGACACTGCTATTATGGCTACCGGACCAAGCCACAAAGAAGCAGTAGAAAAAGTTCAATTAGCTGTGAACAAAGTTTATAACTGGACACAACATAAGTGGATGACCAAACTGAATGAGTCAAAATCAGTTCACATTGACTTCACTAACAAACACTGCGATTACTACCCAATCCATATAAACGGCATGCAAGTGCCTTATGCTAATACAGCCAAATACCTTGGCATAACTCTAGACGCCAAACTGCGTTGGAAATCTCACGTTAAAAAGAAACGACGGAAACTTGACATACGTTATAAAAGTATGCATTTGTTACTCGGAAGAAAATCCTGCCTATCAATACATAATAAAATTATATTATACAAGCATATTCTTATGCCAATTTGGACGTATGGCATCCAACTTTGGGGCTGTACTAAACGAAGCAACGTCAAAATAATCCAACAATTCCAAAATAAAGTACTCAGGGACGCTGTAAACGCACCATGGTACATTAGAAATGACGACCTCCACTGAGACCTTAAAATGGAACTCATCACCACCATCACCCAAAAATTTGCTGAAGCCCATGAACACAGACTTCACCGACATGTGAATGTCGAGGCAATTCAGCTGCTAGATAACACGGACATAGTGCGAAGGCTAAAGAGAACTAAACCATTTGAGTTAGTGTACTGTATAAATAGTGAATGAATAATAGTAACAATGCTGTGCTATACATGTAACACATGAACAAAGTGTTTTTATTAATTATCAGACTCTAAGAAAGTGCTACGGACTTGTGTAACAGTGCAAATTGACACTATTCTTAGTTATAACGTATTCTATCACGTAAAATAATAAGTTAGAGTTAAATTGCTTATTAGTCTATTAGGCTAGATTGTAATAAATTATTAGGAACTTTAGTTCTTATTAATACAAAAAAATGTAATAAGGGGCGGGGCGTATTGCCATTAACCGGGCAAGCGTGGTAAATAAGTCAGTAAAACCCATGACTTTTCTTTGTTGGTAGCGGTGTTTGGGAAGCTTTGTTCTGCATTGTAAACATATTAATAACAAACATAGATGTTGCTATATATACAAATTTTTGCCTTGTGTGGAAAACTCTTTGAAAAAAAAATCACGGTTGTTGTATGGGAGCCCCCTTAAATATTTATGTGATTCTGGTTTTTAGTATTTGTTGCTATAGTGGCAACAGAAATACATCATCTGTGAAACTTCAACTATCTAACTATCACGCTTCATGAGATACAGCCTGGTGACAGACAGACAGACAGACAGACGGTGGAGCCTTAGTAATAGGGTTCCCATTTTACCCTTTGGGTACATCGAATTGCTAAACCTTACATAGTAACAAAGATCTACTTTTGAAAGAAAATATAACATTTATTTGGTAACAGATCGTGAAACACAAAATTCAAATTAAAAAAAAGGGAAAGAGAGTGAGTGAGTTTTATTAATGTACCATTATCTAAAGAACGTAGGTATCCTTAAACAACCAGTAACTACATACTTCTCCGACTACCCCTTATTTAATTTTCCAAATACCCGTCGTTAGAAACTTGTAGAGGCAACAAGTTTTAATAACTACAAACTACCCCCAAGGTTTACGGAGTTGGCAACATTTTATAAAGCACCCGGCCCTCAGCTTGATTGATGAGCTGAAAGTTTTGGAGAAAAAGTATTTATTTATAAGTAGAATAATCATGAATAAAGACTACTTATTACTGTTTCATAAAAAAAGAATTCATTTTTTTTTTAATGGACTTAAAAGCGACGCACTCTTTGATAGAATGCGTGCATTGCGTTGCGGCTACAGAAGAAATTAAAAAAAGGCATTAGTACGAAATCTTTAGAATTTTTCTCAAATTACATATTATTGAATTGGTGAACGTAATTTATTATAAATCACTGAAAATATCATCATCTAGTGAGAATGGAGACCTTAATTTGCATTTGGAAGAGAAAGGAAAATAAATAATTTTGAATCTGTTGCCGTCAAGGTGTATTGGATTATTTAATTTTATCACAATTGTAGTGAAAAGTAGAGTGTTGTAAGCGGTGCTAAAAACCCATTATAACTCAGTTTCTATTTACTCCCTTGCTAAAGCTCGGGAGTAAAACTACCTCGTATATAATGGGTCATTTTACCCCCTTGTTTAACAATCTACTATTATGTGAAAACAAGAAATTTCATGGGAACGAAGTCGCGATCAGGAGTTAGTTTTATGTTTTATTGTAGATAGATATAATCTGTCGTATTTCTTGAGTTTTCTTGTTACTGGACGGATTGGAGTGGATTTATATAGTAGTACTTACTTAATAATCTCGAATTGTAATTCCTCAAAATGATACCTCTTATTTCTAAATACAAAATCTTCAAGCAAAAGTAATATTGGTGTCACTTCGCCAACGCAATAAAAATCTTCAAATTATTTAGTTAGCTTAAACCTTATAATGCGTCTCGAAGCAAATACCACTACAAAACCAATTTTGCTCCAAAACAAATAAACAAAAACAAAAGCGCATCATATTTTATATAAATAAATACCCCATCAGCTCTTTCTGTCCGATATGAGATCAACATTATTTGCTAGCTTTGTAACATAGTAGAGAGCGTGTTTTATAGACATTGGCGAAAGGGGGAGCGAATGGAATCGCGTTTGCGGGATGTAGCTAAAATCGGTTTCTTTATTAAAGGGCGACACACTTCGCGACTTTTGTTGCTAAGGACTGCTGTCGTATGTCAGCCTGTTCAACTATAACTTGTCTATGTTGTAATGGCTGGTCAAAGTCAAAACATTTATTTCAAATAGGTACACAAAAGGCACATATGAACGTCAAAATTTACAGAAAAATAGAACTAATCTATTCGCCACTTCCAAAAGGTAGTTTCGTATGGAGAAGAATGGGCAAGAAACTCCACCGTTACTGTTTTAAAATATTTTGTATACAGTATGTTAATTAACGAAAGGCGTTCCCTTTAACCCGCAATAGTTTAGCATCCATAAATGAAAAAAAAAAAAAACCTCTGTACAACATTATGTCGTATGGCATTTCGCTATGGGGTCGGGTTCCACATTAAAATGCCATACGACATAATGCTGTAAAATAGACCAAACGCATGGTTTCTACATTTGTAAACTGTCTTATCTTTCTAATAGCATATTATGCGGTCGCAAAATATTTCAATGGCATCTTGTGCTTTTTCCCTGCCGTTAAATAAATTCTAAACTTATTAGGGATTTACATCGGCGTCCGCGTCAGTGGTACAACGCCCTTTGGTGAAACCGTACTGTTGTTCATTAAAGATGGAATCTTTGTTAAAGTGACGTCACGTTTGGTTAACAACTTTTCAATAATATTAATGATCCGCCATATATCATACGTTTGTAGCTGAAATGGCTAACTACACAATATTTTTTTATAATCAATTGACATCACTTTTTAACCAATGTACTGTTAAAAAAACAAATGACACCAAACTTGGTATTTTCCAAAAACAATTATATTTCCAGTAATTTGGAAGCAACCGTGGATATTGTGATTAAATAATTTTAAAGTATGTTGCACTCCCTTTGGAGTGAGTATGAGTTAGATTGCTAGAAGATACCTTTTAATTGTTCTCTAGTAATAATTGGTTAATAGAAGGGGTAGCTTCTGTTGTATTACTGCCTAGTTTAAAGAATTCTCCGGAATGACTTCCACAACTACAACTGAAGAATCTAGAATGAGTTCCAGCAGGAAGAGAATACCCTATCTGTTATTAACGCGGGAGTCAGGTGATGTAGGCGGGGGTGACGATGTTCCCTTGACGAGGGACTATTAATGGAAACCACTTTTAGAACTGAGATAACTTTTATATTTGCTATTTACACACACACAATTATTACACGAATATAAATCACACACGTAAGTCTATATAGTTAATTATACACGACACAGAAATACAGTCAATAAGGTTCATCAAAAGGGTACATGTTATAAATCAGACAGAGGTACACGTTATAAAACAAATAGAAAATCCTAGCTATGATGAACTTTACTGCCCTGAGCTATTTATAGAGTATTCGCGACTTGTAAAGCTAACAGTTATGAGGAGCTGTTACTTCACTGGAGACTTGTTGAAGACTGAACTTGCTGACATAATAAGAACTTAATTTAATTGAATTTCTCCTCTATATATAGTTTTGGTCATAAGCTCAAGTAGCGGGTAGCCTGAAGGTTTTACAATATCCTTCCATACAACACTTTAAGACACCAATGCGTAGTCTGGTTTGGCCTTGAGACAGGTCGCCACCTCAGAATCATGTTGCAACATTGGTAAATATCACGCAATCGACAATATTATTGCGTAAGATTGATAGTACATCCTTTGGTGTGAGTTTACCTCGCATTGTTTACGGTCATCTAGATGATGATGTCATGAGAATACATGCTAATTAGGTTGCTGATGGCTTATGTATATCAGATGTCTACTTTAATTTACTTTACATGCCAGGGTTACAATTATCTTTTGATAGCAGCTGTACTGTACAAAATTTAAGTGTTTTAACAACTGATTGCTTACCAAAGGACCTTTATCTACATTATTGGGTAATTACAATGCTAATCAGTCTATTGTTTTTATAACAAACTGCGATGTTTACATAAAATAATGGCCTATAATATGTGAGCACCATGTATCTATCTCATAATTAAGTTATTTTTCATTGCTTCTATTTTAATTCTTTTTACCTATTGTGGTATAGTAATTTTATTCTAAGTGCATCGTCTTCACTTATAATTAATGTACTTAAACAAAATATTGTAAAACATTTTTAAAAGAGTAACGGTGGCGTTTCTTTCCCATTCTTCTCCATAAGAAACTACCTTTTGGAAGGGGCAACTAGAATCAATTCAATTTTTTTGTAAATATTGACGTTCACAAGTGCCTCTTGTGTGCCTATTTGAAATAAATAATTTGACTTTGAGTTTGACCAAGACTGAGATAAAGTTATCTGGGTTAACTTAAAACCACAAACAAACTTGATAATGTCAAAACACAATAATTTGTCACTATGACAACATTTCAGCCTGTGAATAGTACCTATTATTCAACTTATAAATACAATTAATATCATCATCTGATAAAGTATTAGAGTAAATAAAAGCACACAACATCAGCTTTCCTACATTTAACTTTAATAAGGTATCCACACCAAATGCAGCACTATTGACGTGCGTATGCAGTGCGGTAACCATGGCAACATCTCACATAGAGTTTCATCTATTACAAATTATTTATTTAATACTTAAAACATACAAATGTACAGAGGCGGACTTAATGCCATAGGCATTTTCTACCAGTCAACCTTTGGGTGATGCAGAGACAAACAGTGGTAGGTGCAATAGCGAAAATTAAAGAATAAATATTATTTAAATATAAAGATATACATACATACATAAACTCATGGCTTCTTCCCATGGGGGTAGCCAGAAACTATAGAACGCCACCTGCTACGAAAAGATATAAAGATATACATATAAATATTAAAACTATAAATATACACCTAATTATATTCTTGGCACACATAAATATATTAAAACAAATAAGACAAACAATGAAAAAACATTATCGTTGTGATGATACTGACAGCTTCTTGCGAATGTGCTCGCGAACTTTAAATTTAAAGGACAATCGGTTGGTTTCCATCCTGATTTCCTGGGCGAGCGCATTCCCCAGAGAGATAGACTGAACGAAGAGTGAATGAAGTCAGTGTACAAATCCTGCATGCTGCTTTCTGTTTCTGTGTACTACCCGCATTGCTCACGGTGTGCTGCACCCGTATTCGGTGTGGGCGCAACCTTTAGTTTTTCGCTAATGCAGTCTTGAATCTGTATAACTATTCATACTGAAATTGTGAACAGGTAAAGTTACAATACAGCAGCGACATCGTCGCACTTCAGCATAGACGGTGAAATTGTGTTGCAATTCATGTTGTCGAATACACGAACTACAAAAACCTTTTTTAAAGGTTATAAACATTTAAATGAGTATTACATATCACCTCATAGAAACATGAAAGTTGCATCAAATGATCTATCCAACTATGCCGAAATTACCTAAATTCATAATTATAACGATTTGTTTAGATTTACTTGTGAAGCGACACAGTCGCGCAACAGTATCCCCACAAAAAGTTGCCACGTGTGCAGCCAACAGTTCAGGTCGTGATAGGTGCGTCTGTAGTGCCATAACGCGGTCGTCCCTCAGGAAATAAGAGACACTGTAGGTCGGGGCTAGGTCCCAGTCCCTCCCCAGGCTAACACCACTCGTTTTATTATTTTCCTATTATTTCGGATGATTTGATTTTCTGTTCCGCTGTGGTTTTATGTGCGAGATAGAAGGGTAGTTTTTTCCGGAGGTAGTGTGTGATAAATACGCTGTAAAACATGCTGTAATTTTCAAATAGGTATCTATAGCGTATCATAATATAATCGTTGAGCTCCTTAAGTTAGTTGAACTGCACGACTACTGACAAATGCATGCACTGACTGGACAGATCCCCGCAATCTGTGTGCTTCTTTCATCAAAGAGAAATAAAAGATAATTTCAGGCACCAATCTACATGGTCTTCACATGATCTGACCAAGATTATGTCTGGACTTTAAATTTGGTCTTTCTTCTCAGAGTAGTCGGATACGAAACGCCGACCTCATCTAGTTTTTTTTTTTAGTATGATGGACGTGTAAAAGTGTTTTGTACAAACCTATCTACTTACAGAAACAAATCATTTATCATTATCATAAAGCTAAGTATTTCTTTTATTGATAAAAATACAGTTTTATTCAGTTCACGTATATTTGTGATGTGCCTCATTAATAAATATGATAGTGGTAGCTTAGTTTTTTTTTAAATTTATATAAGCCTAATAAAATTATAAGTACATATACAAAATTATACTTACTTGTTTTCGTTATAGGACTGCTGAATCATCGGGAATCTGAAGGTAATTACCGTTTACCCATAAAATAAACCAAAAAGTCTGAGCCAAAAAAAGTATTGTTCATGCAAATAAATAAAAAATAATAATATGACTCAACTTTTCCTTATTTGTCATCTTATTAATATTATTAGGCATGAACACGAAAGTTTTGCTCGTTTTATCACCAACAGCTTAACCAAGTGACACGATTTACTTACTGCGGATTAGTGTAGTGGCTTGATTGACACGGGATGTTAAAACAAAGTTTGTTGACTAATCCTTTTATTAGTCCCAAAGTGTTGGAGCAGGCAATTTATTGGTAACATGCAATCGCTGTGTATACGTACTTTTGGGTTATATTTCTTTGGCTTTTCATGCATGACGTTTCTGAATGCATCTATTCAAATGCATGCGTTGCTTTCAGCAGCTATGGTTGAGCACGATTTTGTTCTTTGATTTAAATATACTATGCTGCATAAAAATGGGTACAGTTTCATATAATAAATAATAAAAAAGCCTTATATTTATCTTAATTTTTACAGTCAAGCAAGTTATGCAAAATCAGCCTATAATGTTCACACTGCTGGGACACAGATTTTTACAGTGTTAATAAATAATATATTTAAAAGTTTTTTTTGTTTTTTTTTGAGAACCCCTGACGTAAAGGTACAGAGTTATTAATAGGGTTGCAATTATCAATTTTTACGCGATTGATTCACATTGATGCGCAAATAGATCGCCTATCAAGTGCAATTGAAGCGATTGACAAAGTCCATCATCATCATTTCAGCCGAAAGACGTCCACTGCTGGACTTAGGCCTCCCCCAACATTGGGGGGGAGGGGGGGAATTGCCATAATGGCCACGCTTGGCAGGCGGGTCGGCGATCGCAGTCTGGTGTTAAAATGCATAGAGAACGCTGTTGCGCATTCTCTAGTAAGTCCCTTAGTCGCCTTTTACGACACCCACGGGTAGAAATAGGATGGTGCTGTTAGTGCTTATGATTTACAATATTACTGCAATAGAAATTGATGGCAATTGACCAATTGCGATTGATCGTTTGGGGGATCCCTAAGTAACTATATTAAAATGTTTATAAATAAGAATATAATTTATTTTTCGTCTGGGGAAACATGTTTGGTACTTTAATAACTAGATAAAACCTACAAATTTTAACATTCAGGTTACTACGTCAGTCAGTAGCTCACAAAAGTAAATACAACATTATGTAATTGTTACGTCCATAAAAACTCAGCTTCATAATTTTAAAATTAGGACGTCCTTTTGAAATTACTAAAAATATTCCCTGTATAGAACTCATTCATACCACGAAAGCCGCAAGTCACAAAGAATTTGAGGTTATTTTTCTCATTTCAAATTCTACGTGCGAGGAGTGGAATCGTAAAAAGCGGATTATAGTCGGTGTGCTGGCATGGCGGATAGAATTCGTGAGAATAAGCCGAGTCGGCAATATGGGCTGCTTTATTTACTCGTAGCTACTAAGCTGCATATAATGAAAACGCACTGTCGCGGGGCGTCAAACGACAATGAACAAGTAAAAATGTCTAGTCATAGCGGTGTGAACCGTCGTGATACTTCATTTATTATTAAATTACTTTTATAAGCTCTGTTGTGAGTTTATGAAAAAATGGTTTGTTGGAAATAAACGGAAGTAAATGTTATTTATGTTGCTTAAAGCTATTTTGCTTTTCAACATCGATGTTTTAAATATTATCTAACTAGGTGCTGACCGCGGCTTCGCTAGCGTGGCTATTTCTAAAATAAAAGTAGCCTAAGTTACTCCTCCAAAATCAGTCCAGCCGTTTCGTAGATTAGCCAGAACAAACAGACAGATAAAAATAAAAAATGTTTTTCTTAGTAGATAATTTCACATGCATTTAGTAAAAAGCAGTTATTTTGACATTACAAACAGACACTTCAACTTTATTTATTCGTTTTGTTTACCGAGTAAAATCATGAAGCACGATCCCATTTCAATAATATACTTTGTTACTGATAGAAAAGAAACGGTGGGAATAGATAAATTCAAATGACCATTTATGGATTTAAATGACGCTGTATAGCTACTTCAACAACAAAAAAAAAACTATTTATTTCATCTAACTTTTTATGCTTTTTGTACATTAAATATAGCTCTTAATCTAGATACAATAAGATTATGTGTGCTATAAGCTTATTTTATATAATTGCTCACTTAAGTTTATGGCTGAGAACCTACACGTTGACATCCTCCATTCCATACTTCCTACAGTAAAGTAGGCTTTTTAGAAAAATGTAAACGCTTTTTCAACAACTTCATTGCAGTTACATTGTAGGTGTGTGAAAGGTGTTTTAAAACCCACATAACCAGTACGTTGAACGGAAAAGCTTGTAACAGAAGTGGGACATTAATGTAATTTACAGATTACAAACGCATATAGCTAACACAATCAAATTTATTTTATGAAGCTTCGTTTATGGGCATGTAACACGTATTACTGTTTTACGTAATGCATAATTCCCCATAGACATGCCATTGCAAGCGCTCCGCCTATTTAACTTCATGATAACATGATTTGTAATTTCATGATACGCTCGAATGTGGAGTAACAGGTTATGTTTATTATTTCTGATAGTGAAAACTATAATTAGTATGCTAAGTGAATGTGTTTTATATTAATTTGTTCGGTTATTTCCCTTTTAATACTGTGTAGCATATTATTTAATGCACGTAATTAGGATTTCCCCAACAATGTTATCTAGTTATTGTAAAATTTGATTCTCGCAAGACCAAATAAATTCTGAAACCAAACTTTAAATTTCCTCGAACATTAATTTAAATTACTTCCCATAGTTTCCGGCATCATTGTTGCAAGTATCAAAACCGCAAGCTCGCAGTAGTTCATCCTCGTGGTTGCTTATCCGTGCACGTCGCGACTTGTCACTTGTCGCGCGCCATGTCGACTCCCCACACCTCACTACTGCGATCCTGAAACCCTATAGGGGTTTTCCTGTCCTTTATTCAAAATGTCTCTATGTCTAATTGGAAGAAATTGTCTCACAGACTGACGTTACAATTGGGGAGGTAATAATTACCACACCGTTCTCGTTATTTTTGTTATAGTTGTTTTTCGTGGTTGTGAAACTTGAAATTGTATGCAGCGGCTGGTGGTTATGGCTTTTTTTTAAATATATTTTGTTTCACGGAGCCCTCCCTCATTTACTTATGCATTGCAGCATTGCTGTATCTAAAGATACAGCAATGCTGCATAAGAGCTGACGATACAAATCTAATAATTGGAGTCACACCCTTTCATAGTAAATTCATGAAGCAATTTAATTCCAGGAAATATTTACTGAACAACAAATCTTGTCATGGTAAATCACGAATAAGCAAAAACAATGCAAAACGTTGTGAAGCAATACAGTTTTATATTCGCCTATAAATCGTTTGTTCTTATTCCGACAAAGAGCTCCCGACCATTGTGAGTCTCATATCACTTCCCATAAAAATGTTTTATGTTAGTGGCTAATAAATGACGTCGGCAAATTCAGTAAGACAACAATATGAGGAGGCTCTGCATCCGTTTCTTTTATTTCCTCCCTCCCCTAGTAATCATTGTTTCGGCTGAGGGGCGCCAAACCGACAGACGGCTACAGCTAATATCCCCTTGTTTTTTCATTGCCTTGCCAAACAGAACACCATGTATGTATGTATATTAAATTGGAATCGATTTACTGAATGCGTGATAAAATTTCATGAAGCTGCGTGAAATTAAAATGTACTGTAACGGTGGCTAGTAACCCCGGGGAGAATGTTTCTGTTATTTAGATATAGTTGTGCTGGGATTGTCAGAAACGTGATGATAATGGTAATGGATTTACTGAATAGAAGAGATGAATCTAAAACTTTCGTAGCTCACGCAAAAAATCATAGCCGAGTATGGAAAATTAATCTGGAATAAAATACAATTCTAAGTATACCTAAAGAAATATGAGGCACTAGTTTTTACTGATCTAATTGTTAATCTTTGGTTTCATTTTGTTTGCTTTGATGAAGATTTCTGAACTACTACACAGAGTTTCTTCATTTGCCTTCTTAAAGCCACGGACGTAATGTAGACTAGCACATTATAATAAAAAATAAAAAATAAATAGATTTGAGATAACACAGAATTAATATGACTTTAACTAACGTTCCACTGCACGCTTCACCTATGCACAAACTAATGCTTGCATTAATAATAATATTATTCCCATAATCCGGAAATATCACAACCTTTGCAATTTCGGTTGGTACAATATTTGCCGTGCAAGTTTGTTGTGTTCGCATGAAAGTAACCATAATATGTACGAATGACTAATGAACGGTGAAACTTTAGTTTTGCAAAGTTCAACAACTGCTGGAGCAAAATAGTTTTACACGTTGCGGTCAGTTCACCTTAAGTGTTTTATTATTTCATCATATCCGGTACAGCTCTAATATCCCAAAGGTACGTCTTCCCTACCATTAATGCGCCCCCGGTCTACTCTTTGATATACAATGGTCTCTGTAGTCCCATGAAACATGAGGCTCCAAGGGTAAGTGTGAATCTTTGGGTTCATTCGAGTAATCGAGTCTAGTTTAACCATGCTGGGGTCGATGCATTTCATTCATTCTTTCATCATTCATTCATTCATACTCCACTTTTTGACGCTCCTGTATTGTGATCTTACTTCTTCTTTACCTACTGGGCTCAAAATAAAAGAAGTACCATCAAAACACACTACAAAGAAGTACTATCAAAAGTACCTTGGTACTCCCAAGGTACTTTTGATAGTTGGAGGGGCTTGTGGCTAAGTAATAACAGCCACACGGATCGATCGATCGTAGATGGGTGACCATCTTTACATACCAAGACCCCTCCGTGCCTAGAAAAGCACGCTAAGTCGTTGCTCCCGGCTGTTATTTGTAGATCTTTGACAGTTGTTACGGGGTATCGTGTTACACAGTAACTGGATTCTGGAGTTCAGATAAGCAGTCGCTCCATGTAAAATACTGGTATTTAGCTTCGTCTGGTTAGACTGGAAGCCGACCCCAACAAAGTTGGGAAAAGGCTCGGCAGATGTTGATATCGAATGTACTCAAGTAGGTAGGGTACCTATTTAAAGGCCATAGCCCCTCAGCCAGTAGCATCATATAGACAGTGAGCATTTCCAGTGTTGTTACGTTTGGTGTCTATTTTTGGGGCGTTATTCCGGACACGAAAACACTATTATTCCTTATTTCATAAATTATAATTAACAATATCATTCATTTTATAGCTGCAGAAAGAAAATCCTGGAATAAGTACAAGCTTGGTAGACGGATTAACTATTATGTATTTTGTCGTTATTAGCAGACAGGAAGACGCCACTTCTTGACGACATCCCGCCTTTTATGACATATACTGGTGGTGAAAAGGATAATATACTTACTAGACCAAAAATATTCAAAAGCAGCAAAACGAATGGGACCTCATAAAGAACTAGTCAAGAAAGAGATTGCAACAAATATAAATTTTAAGAAAAAACTGGCCAAGTGCGTGTCGGACCACGCGCAATGAAGGGTTCCGTAGTTAGGACGAATTTATCCCAAAAACAAATTTACATTGTACTTGAAAAACATGTTCTCCCATACATCGATATACGTCACGGTCAATTCTCCAACTGCAAATGTAAGTTGGTCGATTATTATTCGTTAAGTTGTAAAGCCTACTTAGCTGGTCTATAACAAAAGTTAGCACTTTTAAAGCTTAATATTACGCAAACGGGTCCCTGAATCGAAAAATAAGTTAACTTACTTAAGTGACACTCAATAATTTTGAACGGCCTATCCAACGATATCGACATATATATCACAAAATAGTCGAGTTTTTTTTTTTTGTTTTTTTTTTATGGTGTCCATAATAAAGAGTATTCTATTCTCTCATCCTCACTTTAAGTGTAACACTTAAAACATTTTTTTTTTACAACTCAAAAGTGCCTGTCAACTCAGCCTATCGCAGTCCACTGCTGGACATAGGCCTCTCCCAGGCTGCGCCACAACACCCTGTCCTCCGCCTTCCGCATCCAGCCTGACCCAGCCACCTTCTTAAGGTCGTCGGTCCATCTAGCTGGGGGGCGTCCCACACTATGCTTGCCGATACGCGGTCTCCACTCCAGGACTCATCTGCTCCATCGGCTATCGGTCCTTCGACAAACATGGCCAGCCCACTGCCACTTCAGTTTGCTTACTCTGCAAGCTATGTCGGTAACTCCGGTTCTTTTCCGAATAATTTCATTCCTGATCGTATCCTTCAAAGAGACTCCAAGCATAGCCCGCTCCATAGCACGCTGCGCGACCTTAAATTTGTGGACTAGCACGATGACTGTCCAGATCCAAGATCAGAACACCAGTCCCACCCAACTGCTCAGAGGGGTGAGACAGGGGAATGTGATATCCCCAAAGTGCCTGTAATTGAAATAAATTCTTTGAGTTTGTTGACTACGGAACCCTAAAAGCGGTATTTATTATACTACTATTAAAACGATTCACTAGGTAACTCAAAGGGGACTGCAGTGCCAAAAAACTACTAAGTTAAGTTTCAAACACACTGGACCAACATAAAAAAAAAATGTTAAGAGAAACCTAAAAATGAAAATCAAATCAAATCAAATAATTTGTTTGCATAATTTTATTTTATTCAGAGACAATAAACAGCTACAACATGTGTTGGAACATAGAAAAGATAATACAAAATTTGACAATATTGCAGCCCACTACATTATCCGCATATTAACATAGAAAATATGACAATGAGTGCCACTAGATAGGCAATAAATAATTACATCCCATTAATAATAATTAATGAAATCATGTAAAATATAAATTCCAATTGATTGATCGCTTGGCAACAGAGTAATAATTAACACCCAAAAAAAAAAAAAAACTAGCTAACATTCCTAATAACATTATTGGTTTATAATAATTTTCATAACATTATATTTAAAGGAGACGTTCACGAAATGTATGGGGCTTGGTACTAAAATAATTGAAAATTTAAACAGCCTTCTGACCTATATAGGCTGAAAGAGGGTAATTATTTTGAAGTCTTAGGGCATTTAATTTTTTTTTACAGCCGCCCGTTTTTTTTAAAACAAGTGTTGAAAAATAAAATGTTCTACAAGCATTATTTATATTTTAGGGATGGCAGCCCTGTGGCAAATGACGTGACAATGACAACGTCAGTCAGCAGGACTCGGCTTGACATTTACAGCGGATATTTAGTCCGAGTTTACAGCTTTGACTTTTTTTGATACGTTTTGTTATTGCATTGTCATGATAATCAATATTTTTTGTCTTAATTTCATGGAGCTGCAGCTAAAATTATAATAAAATCTCAAAGTATTTAATAGAAGCGGAAACATTAGCCACATAAAATAATTATATTGCATAGAAATGAATAAATAAAGACTATGTGCGTTTTGTTTGTATTGAAACATTTTTCACTTTTTCACAAAAACGGGCGCCTGAAAAAATCAGATTTAACTATAATCGAGTAGCATAATAAATAAGCTTTCTAATAAGGTACATCACATTAGCGTTTAAAAATCGTCGGAATATTATACCAATTTTGAACTCTCCTTTGGATTTAGAGCATACAAAAATATCAATATTAACAAAATTGCAATTATAAGATTCAACCATTCGACGGATAGGGCAGCGCAAACCAGAATTAATTCGACAGGAACAGGATATTACATGTTAAATAGGTGTTACAGCTATAAAAGGTACTTACATTGTATTATAACCTAATGAGGTGTGTAAATCAATATATAAAGAATACATTTTAAATTGAGTTACTTAAAAAAATAGAATATCAAAATAAAATAAAAAATACAAAAGTCAAATCAAAATTTCAATAATCATTACATTTGTGGTGCCATTTCAGATAAAAACAGTCATCTTTCATTTAAATAATCATTAATTGAATAATAACATTTCGCAACTAGGAATTCGTGCAAATCTAATTTGAATTGGTCCATTTTGTGTAGGTCTATGATACATCATCATCATCATCATCATGGTCATTTTTCTTTTTTCGTTTCAAATATCTGTTCAATGATATACATAGTTCACATAGTACATTCCTTGACATAATTCGTCGACTTTATTGTTTTTTCTTTTTTCCATTATTTTTTATTACTGTGATGTCTTTAGTGACACTCACAAGATTAAACATCACAAATCGATTGACGTTAGAATCATCAAAATATGGGCTGATAAACACACAACCCTCCTTTGCGTCGCGCAGTCGGGTAAGTGGTACATGCAAGTACCTATTTACCTAATTCAAGAATTTTTATTCATCAGAGTACCAATTTATTCAATTGAATTCCATTAGACGTACAGCATTAAATGCCGTTTACTCTTCAAAAAAGCTAAGGCAATAAGACTGCTTGATTACCTTCAACTTTTCTGAAATAAATCTAAAGACAAAGAGAAAATCTAACGTATCTAGTATTAACATAATGGTTCAATACGATAAGTGAATTCACTTGATTGCGTTGTGCAGGATCAAATAAGTACCAACCATTTATAACTTGGAATAAAAGTTATATATTTTCTTAAAACAAAACTGGAGGAGAGGTTGATGAATTGATCTAGAGTCCAGTCAAGGGTAGTCAGAAGTCATAGCTTGAACGAGCTAAAATTATACGAACGAGAATAATTTATTTAGAATATTATCTCGTTCGTATTTTAGCGTTTTTACTAGCCTAGGTACTAGCTTTTAGCTCGTTCAGACAAAAGCTCAAGCTAAACTTTGAGTATCACTCTGTATCTCTATTAACTGCTAATCAACTTTGAAAATATAATAATGTTGGTTGTCACAAAACCGTTGTATATTGTCTTGTTAGAACAACGCCTTGCACAGTCACGGAAATAATTGTTAATCAAATTGACGTTTACATCAATTTGCCATGTTATAACTATTTCATACCAAATGCGAAGAAAGACTAGTTACTTTTGAATATACGGACAATTTAAGTTGGAAGTTAATTTCCCTGACTTTACCTAAACGGATTAACCAATGAATGTGTATGCGATTTTTTATGTAATGAATCACATAAATCTTCTAAAACCCACAAAAGATAATAGAATAGCTCTTTTATCGATATCAGACAGCAAATTCAAGAATTATTACGCCATTAAACTTTTATTTTCTGAAGAAACTAACCCACTATATCCGTCCCTTCAGAATCTGACACATGGAACAAAGTTGCGTTCGCATGATTCAGGCACTTTGTCACTCCCGACTCCTTTGTTAGACCCCCCTCTAGCTTTAGTGAGATTGGTTTTACTCTTTTGCACCTAAAGTTATTGTTCTAGGGCCACACGTCATTATTCAACGTCATATATCTCAAATGCTAGCACTTCGAGGGGACCGAAAGTGTTTTCCATTCAACATTGATCCTCTTTTGTTTTAGAGATTGTTTAGTAAAACTTATGACGTTTGTTTTAGATTTGTTGATTTTGAGCCATGTTTAAGAGCCATTACATAGATATATGATCAGAGATGTACGAGTCATTTTTATATGAAGAACCAATGACGTTATAATATCTAGGTACATAATATGATTCAAATTGTCTAAGATCATAGTTAAAGGATCTTTTGTCAGCGTACAAATATGATCATATCTGTGTAATCTCAAACATGGCGTCAAAATGCAAGAATTTCGACTGGAATATCGAAACAACACAAATTATTATCAGATTTTATCTTCTTTTTTATCGCAATTAATATTATTGCAATCATAGCATCATCAACACGGCTAAATCGTTATCCATCTTGATTTGACGGGGTCCGTTAGGGTCAGTGCCTGCCAGGTTTGCGAGTTTGTCCGAAAGGGATATCGTGGCCCTGGCACACAGGCAACGGAAGGCACACGGGTGGGTTTTGTCAGTAAAAGTCTGATACGCCTTCCCGCTCCACCCAGAGCGGGAGAAGTTACTTGAAAATTTCCCATCCAAAAAAAAATCTATCTTGATTAAGTATGACCTAATGAATAATAGCATCATTTAACTAAGATCATAGATTTAACAGTTATTTAATCATATTTGTATGATAAATATAATTATGATAGTGTAATTACTTAGGCCCCTAAGTCACGGCTATAAATCAAGCTGAATTTTAATATCGTTAAAGTGAAGCAAATAAATAAATTTGTTCTTCAGTATACACGAATGCCTACATTTTATGTACTA
The DNA here is from genome assembly GCA_963921375.1 of Tiliacea citrago. NCBI lineage: Eukaryota > Metazoa > Arthropoda > Insecta > Lepidoptera > Noctuidae > Tiliacea > Tiliacea citrago. The sequence continues at coordinate 20,520,093 of OY992781.1, forward strand.
TATTTCAGTAAAGAGACGTCAGTAAAAATTCTAATACACGTTAACTTTCGAACGTCATTCAGCGTCAACGTCAACTTCAGCAAAATTGTGATCTCCGTAACAGCGACTACTCGAATCAAAATCTAAAATGATAACCTAAGACCCAAACCTCCATCCATGAATAAAAAGCATCTATGTATGCATAATAAAATCGTATATGAAACCTAATATCGCTGTCTACATAGCTACGCAAGTGTTATATACAAGGTACGCGATAAAAATTCAATGCACATCGCGAAAAAATCTCTGAGTGAGAAAATATCCAAGATTCCATCCCCAGTGTTTGCTCTTGGTGGTTAAGCTGCATCTAATGAAATCCCCTGTCAGGATATCCTTGCACCATATCTTAATTCGATCGAGTAGTCTTGATACTTATTTATATAATATACTGGTATATTTTTGAAAAAAAAGAATATATTCGGCTTCGGAAAGAAGTGCACTTTTCATACATGGTAGCTTATTATAATTTTATTATTGAATTCATAAAAGACTAACTAAGTTTTTGGTACTTATAAATTTTTGGCATTGTAAATATTTATACTCTTCAAGAAAGACACTTCGCATTCCTACCTAATGTATTAATGACTCGGTATAATCGATTATAAAAATCATAGTTAGTCTAAAACTATGTGAGCAACGAGAAAACTAGATAGTTTTACATTATTTGGTTGTTTATATCGAAAACACAAAATAGAATAATTTTTCGATTTTACATAATTTTCGACGTGAGGTCAAACCCTTAGAAGAAAAGACATAACTTATTCCAAAATACGAAAAGTATCAAGACACTTCGTCCCCTCTACCAGTGCCACGTGGACACTGAGCATTTTCAGTGTTGTTACGTTTGGCGTCTATTTTGGGGCGTTATTCCGGACACGAAGACACTAATCTTCCTTATTTCATAAATATCCATTAACAATATCATTTATTTAGGGAATATTAGGGGCATGCTGATTAGGGGATCAAGGAAAATATTGTATTATCAACACCTTGACACCTTGAGCAGAGAGCTATAGTTACAAGTTATAGGAAAATTTTGTAAGGCGGTGGGGAAGCAACCGATGTTTACGTTTTCATAAATTTTGTTGTTCTTTTAGAAATCAATAAATTAAGATCGGTGATATTAACCAAACGAGAGATAAGGGCGTAGTTCAATCAAGGCTGGCAATTCAAACTTTTGTGCGGCTAAGGGTGCTTCCTAAGAAATCTTCGTGCGTATTCAACTGTACGTATCTTTGAATAAAACCCCCTCTTCAATTGAACAATGGGACGGTTCAGCCTAGTGGACAATAACGCTTGACCAATTTTCTTTTGTGCGAATGCCTACGATTGGAGAATATCAAACGGGGTGCCCAGACGGTGCGCTGATTGAGCCTCTTTTTTGTTGAAAAACCATTGATTTTGACAAATTCACTGAACAATATTACAGGGTAACAGCCACTTTGAGAAGCAGAATGTGTGATACATGTGTGACTTTTGAATTTTACGTAGCAATGCTCTTGAGAAACACTTAGAGGACATTTTGAATTCGCTTAGCTCTGTCATTTGCAACAAATGTACTGTTAAACCTTTTTTATTGTATTCTGATGTTGAGTTGGAATATTCTTAGGATGCTAAAATATTAAAGTCGTTTTCACTCGGTACCTATACTCCATAGGTTTAGGTAGTTAAATAAAGGTAAAAAAAACATAAAAAGAGTTTTTATAGATGACATTTTCTTGTTGAAAAATACGTTGTAACTTATAATATTTGTTTATTTATTATTATTATTACGGTAGTTTCCTCTGTTATTACTGTATGTTAAACTTTATCATTTATTCTTATACTACACTTCGTAGATGTAATTGATTGAGCAGAATTATTTAGTTAGATTTATATATTACTATATTATTTGGTAATCTGTCTATTGTAAAGAGCCCAAACAGACATGTTCTCTAAACGTCAACGAAATAAAACGTTGCTAAATTGAAGAGTACAACTGTGACGTAGCATGCCAACTGAAGTGCCAGGTATTACGTTTAGTCGGTTACTTGACAGCTCTCTCGTTACGTGTGTTTTTGGTTTACCTTTATTTAACTACCTAAACCAACGGCATATAAGACCTATGATTAGACCAATCACCAATCGATCAAAAATCCACTCCTGATCTCACTATATTGTAAAAGGTTTATAATTACACATGGCGGTTTGCTCACCCCATCGCTCCATCGTGGAGAGCAAGTTAAGCCTTGTCTTGGCAGATATCAGCAAGCGTCTTAATTGGCTTTTATGGCGTACTGAACACCTTAACACAATGGCTAGGGAATGGGAAATTAATTCCAGCAATTACTGGCTGTGTCATCTCTGTGGTAGGTTTTGTTTTGTATATATATTATTATATGATAGAGTAGTTTTTATGTGAGATGGATTATATTTTGCTGCCCATGTGTGTCGTTTGTTTTCTCGCAATGGGCCAATATTGAGCCATGTAGCGTTAGAACGTTATTCGGAACTCATCCAAATAAGAATGTCTTGGGTTGACATTGAGTTTTTTTAAAGACACGGACAGCTGGGTAATCTAAACGTTATCTTCATTTTTATCGTTTCATCTTTTCTCGCAATGGGCTAATATTGAGCCATGTAGGGTGAAAATGTTATTCGGAACTCATCCGAATAAGAATGTCTTGGGTTGACATTGAGTTTTTTTAAAGACACGGACAGCTGGGAAATCTAAACGTTATCTTCATTTTTATCGTTTCATCTTTTCTCGCAATGGGCTAATATTGAGCCATGTAGAGTTAAAACGTTATTCAGAACTCATCCGAATAAGAATGTCTTGGGTTGACATTGAGTTTTTTTAAAGACACGGACCGCTGGGAAATCTAACCGTTATCTTCATTTTTATCGTTTCATCTTTTCTCGCAATGGGCTAATATTGAGCCATGTAGAGTTAAAACATTATTCGGAACTCATCCGAATAAGAATGTCTTGGGTTGACATTGAGTTTTTTTAAAGACACGGACAGCTGGGAAATCTAAACGTTATCTTCATCTTTTCCTTCAACATATTGCCTCTTTGATCAAATTAATACCAGGAGGAATATGTTTTGTAGGTATCTACCTAATTTACCAAAAAAGAGGTCATGACAAAAAATTCACTAACAAACCGGTTAAAAAAACGTTCAATTGAACAAACAGCCTTCGGAAAGCACAATCAATTTTCAAAGGAAACAATCTTTCGCCAACAAAATAGACATGCCAACCTACTTTCCGAGAATTCGATAATTTATAGCCACAAATAGAAAATAACTGTTTCGGCGGTGAGCCATCTAATTTCCAACGTTGTAGCTCTGTGTATTTATTTCAGTGGGCTTTGTTCTTATATCCGCGAATTAAGCAGGGATCCGCGAGTCGCCGAATGATTTATACAAGCCACGCTCATCCTGCTTTATTTACGACTACCGTTCTACAGAATAATTACAGGGCGGTTTAAACGTTCGCAGATGTAAAAAGGGATTACCCTTTAATGATTACGGCGTAATTGCGCAAAGAAACTTGAGAGAAAAAAGGTTTTATTCACCTCCTGAGCTCTAGTTAAACGTTGAAGCACCGCTAACTTTAAACGAATAAAACTTTGTTATTTCAAGTAAAGGAGAGCCTTACCTTCTCTTTTTAATTTACAGAAATTATGTTGTGAAGAGTAAACCAATTTAATATTTCTGCCCCAAAGCTCGCAACGCAGAAAAACATAAACATTTTCTACATGCGTTAACAAAAACAATGGAAGAGCGATACCCAAACATTTCTGTTTATGTTTCACAGAAAAAGATAAAAAAAACCTTTAGGTACCCGGTTGGTCGCATTCAGCCGGTTACCGGGTAGCCGGGCATTGTTAGCGCGATCAGGGTCTATTCATGCCTCCCCTGGTAAACGGAAAGCTTCAAAACATTCAAATTTGTCTATTGTGATTTATTTTTCTTGCCATCACCGAATAATACGGCCGAAGTTGATAAAGGTCAAAGTCATGAATTAGGTTTTAGGTTGGTCTAAATTTTTGCGCGATGTCTGGGTCTGTGTTATTTCATATATTATATGGTGCCTAACTATGATAAACTGTTTCGACCTAAACGTATTTCCTTCAATGTAAAGGCTCGTACAGACAATTGCGATATCGCGGGCGCGACACGCACTAGTAGCACAATTTCTTTGTCGGTGCCTATCGCGCCCGCGATATCGCGCGAGTCTGTACGAGCCTTTAGTCATTCTTTTCGTATAATGAATCTATGATTTCTAAAAAAATCGGTCTAGCCTTATTTTTTTATTCATGGAAATACTGCCTATCTGACCTCCACAACCCAGTAACTGGGTAATATGATGCCCCTTGCTAAGACTGGTTGTCAGACTTTCGGGCTTCTGACGACCCGTAACGACTGTCAACGATCCACGAATGACAGCCGGGACCAACAGCTTAACGTGCTTTCTGAGGCACGGAGGAGTCTCGGTATGTAAAGATTGACTACGGACCAACCCCGGCAAGCGTAGCTTAACGTGATGGATCGACCCGTGCGGCTGTTATGATTTAGCCACGAGCTCCTCCGTCGTTCGCTCCGCCATTGATTATTAACCATAAAAGCTCGAATAAAAAAGCAAAAGCAGACTTCCTAGAAAAAAGCTTCAAAAGAATAATATTCCCAAAATCCGCCAGCAGGAAATGCAACACTGTTGGAAAACAAAACAAAACAGTTTCCCAGCGATTTCACTTCCAAATCCCGGTAGAAACATTCGAAACTCGAAATAAACCAAACATTTAGGCAAGCAAAATTCATTGCTTATTTCTATCTATTGAAAGAAATTCCATCGGAGTTTGCAATTCATAGCGGGCGCGTCGAGTGCATTAGCTCCCGCAAACCGACGCGGGCATGTAATCGTATTTGCATTATAAATTTGTACGTACACCTAATGGCCTCCTGCAAGCCTGCAACTGAGAGTAAACAAGCCGCGAGCAATGAAAACACTTGCGGTATTGGGAGTGATAGAACTTTACCGTGCGACAGACGCCTGCATCGTTTGAATAGCACCTAGGCTCCTAGTTCCATTCGGACTTGAGTTGGCAGTTTATGATTAAATGAAAAGTGACGTCATTAAGGAACTTTCTATGGGAGTGATTTCGTTGACTTCCTGTTACACACTTTGCTCGCGCAGCTTGAGCGTGCAATAAGTAAGTATTTTATAATAGCATGTAATTAGTGTAGATGCTCATGGAATTAGTAAGTATTGTTAGTAGGTTGAATTTTGACCACTAGTAATGAAATAATTTTTCTAATAAATATATCAGTACCCATTTAGCTTTTTAAATTTTGAGGTTTGGTTCTGTCACTGGTCACAGTTGCTTTTTACCAAGGTGAGATGTCAGATGTATGAATGTTAGACATTATATGCGACTACTGTAAGGCTAGCTCGTT